>OY776092.1:2405000-4805000 GCA_963675205.1 Catocala nupta
CTGCGAGACAAGGACGGCAATGTTGGCGGCGGAAGAAATGTGCGCTGACGTTATAGTGAGGTCTACTGCGGTTTCGAACGTTGACACATTGGCGTGTGAAGGTACACCGAGGTCGTCGACTCATATTAATAGTGACAAGCGCGAACAAATGTCAGATGTTTTGCGCAAAGGACTGAGTGACGGTGGTTGGAAAAAAGAATCACCTAATGAAGGGTGGACTAAAATACAAAGAACAAGATTAAGAAATCGGTTTGTTGGTTTGAAAGGTAAGGCAGAAACATTGCCTGAATGTTCTTTTAAGGCGGCGGATGTGAGTGTTCCTTTTTATATTTATAATGTAAACACGGAGACAAAAATGGAGGACATAGTTTTATACATTAAAAGAAAAACTAATGTAGATGTTTTGTTGTGCAAAATGGATATGAAAAGGAATAAGGGCTACGCAGCATATAAATTTTTAATACCAAAAATGAAGGTGGATGTTTTTATGAATGAGAACCTGTGGCCCTCGGGCGTGTCATTTCGTAGGTATATTTATTATAATAGTGTAACCGAGCGACAGCCAGGTGTCCTGCAACAGCATGAAAAAACAGTTACTAATAGATTTCGCTGATGGATAGTACGCCATTTGATAATAATAATTTACTTGCTAAGATTGTAAGCTATAACTGTAAATCGTTAAAGCGATCTACTACGTGTATAAAAGATTTGTGTAAATCGGTGGATATAATTGCGTTGCAGGAAACGTGGTTGTTGCCGGATGAAATACCAATACTTGGTAATTTAGACCTAGATTTGGTTATTTTGGAAAGTCCGCTGTAAATATTTCGGAAGGTATTTTGAGGGGCCGACCATACGGTGGTGTGGCTATTTTATGGAGAAAGACGGTTTTTACGTCAGTTACTGTTATTTCCTGTGCTAGTAATCGTATAGCGGCTATTAAAATTACCTGTGATAGTCGTGTTTTGCTGGTGTTTAGTGTTTATATGCCGACCGATTGTATTGACAATTTGAATGATTTCTGTGAGTGCTTAAGTGAAATAGCGGCCATTGTAGAGAGTGAGAATTTGGAACATGTCTTGATCCTTGGAGATTTTAATGCTCACCCTGGCGAACTGTTTAGCCGGGAACTAATAAGTTTCTGTGACGAACAAAAATGGTGTTGTGCTGATTATCAGAAGCTCGGTGTTGACTCAGGTACTTATACTTTTATTAGTGATGTATGTGGCAGTAGGCGTTGGCTCGACCATTGCCTGGTGTCTGAAGCAGCGTGGAAGGCAGTGGAGAAGGCGGAAGTTTATCAAAGTGTCTATTGGTCGGACCATTTTCCTCTCTGTATTCATCTAAACCTGGGGGTGGTGGGGCGAACGGATGCTGCCGCGACTAAACACGGATGTAAGGTAGTGGATAAGGCACTGTGGGGAGAAAGAACCCAAGGTCAGATTGATAGGTACTATGAGTTATGTATGAATAAGCTTAGGTGTATAGATTTTCCTTCTGAGCTAGGCGACTGTTGTGACCACTTCTGCCAAAATAAAGATCATGGTGTAGTAATTGATAGATTGTACAATAATATTGTTACGTCACTTCGGGAAGCTGCAGAAGCCAGCTCTGGTTTGGTGGCTGGTCGCAGGGGTCGGCGCACAGTGATTGGGTGGAATAAGTACGTCAGGGACGCTCACGTGTGCGCTAGGACTGCGTTTAAGAACTGGGTGTGGCATGGAAAACCTAAATCGGGACAGATGTTTGTAGAAATGAGAGAGACACGAAAAGTTTTTAAACAGAAGTTAAAGTACTGTCAAGATAATGAGGTCCAAGTAAAGATGGACATATTAGCTACTCAGCATAAGAAAAAACATTTTCAGAAATTTTGGAAGTCCACCCAGAGATTGAACGTGAGACCGGCGGTACCCGTGGGCGTTAATGGTGTATCCCAACCAGAGGATATTGCAGAAATATTTAGAAGGCATTTCTCAGTTACATCGCGACTTCAGTCCACCGGAGGGGGGACGGGTCCAGGGGGAAAATGTTTTGGAAGCCCGGTTAATATAACATCGAAAGAGATTGGACAAGTAATCAAGGGCATGACTAGAGGCAAATCTCCAGGTCATGATGGGCTTAGTATAGAACATCTCCAATCTGCTGGTCAACATCTTCCCAGGGTCTTGTCTATGTTATATAATTTTTGTATGAGACACTCCTATCTCCCGACTGAGCTAATGAGGACAATTGTAGTGCCCATAGTGAAAAACAAGACAGGAGATATCTCGGATAGGGAGAATTATAGACCTATTTCTCTGGCCACTGTTATCGCAAAGGTGCTTGACGGTGTGCTTGAGCGCAGAATAACTGGACAGATAGAGCTGCACGACGCTCAGTTCGGCTTTCGAGCTGGACTTTCCACAGAAACTGCTATCCTAGCGCTGAAGCACACGGTTAGGTACTACACTGATAGGAACACTCCTGTTTATGCGGCTTACCTGGACTTATCCAAAGCTTTTGACCTGGTTAACTATAACATCTTGTGGAGTAAGCTGCGCGAGCAGAAGATACCTGATGAGCTAGTTGAACTGTTTAAGTACTGGTACAGCCATCAAATTAACCAGGTCAGATGGTCGGGTGCTTTGTCTGAGGGGTACGGGTTGGAGTGTGGGGTGAGGCAAGGCGGTTTGACCTCTCCTGTGCTTTTCAGCCTGTATGTCAATCAGCTGATCGTGGAGCTCAGCAGCACTGGTGTCGGATGCTCAATTGATGGGAATGTTATAAACAGCATAAGCTACGCTGATGACATGGTGCTGCTGAGTCCCTCGATCGATGCTCTCAGACGGTTGCTTAAGATATGTGAGGGGTACGCTGCTACCCACGGACTCCTATATAATGTAAAGAAGAGTGAGATAATGGTGTTTGGTGCTGTTGGAACCAAAAAACAGAGATCTGTGCCCCCGGTTTACCTGTATGGAGTAGCGCTGAACAGAGTGTCGCGTTTTAAGTACCTGGGTCATATAGTGAGCGATGATCTTTGTGATGACTGGGACATGGAACGGGAGAGAAGAGCGTTGTCGGTCCGCTGCAATATGCTGGCCCGCAGGTTTGCGCGATGTACAGGGGCTGTCAAAATCACCCTTTTCAGGGCGTATTGTCAGTCCTTTTATACGTGCAGCCTGTGGATAAGGCACACGCAGAGGGCCTACAACGTTCTTCGAATCCAGTACAATAATGCTTTCAGGATGTTGTTGGGCCTACCACGATTCTGCAGCGCATCAAACATGTTTGCTGAAGCGGCCGTAGACAGTTTTGGCGCAATCATGCGAAAGCGATGTGCCTCAGTGTTGCGTAGAATTCGTGGGAGTACCAACAGCATTCTGAAGATTATTGCTGAGAAATATGATTGTGTTTTTCTGGAGCGTTGGAACCGCATACATAGTGGCGGTGCTGACGCTGCAGAAAGATACATGAATTAGTTTCATAGTAAATATTTTTTGAAATTTACTAACATAGGTATATAAGGTGTGTTACTAACAAAATATGGATCTGTATCTGAATTAAATTAAAAGTACTCTCCACTTTTAAGCCTCGGTTAGATTTTTCGAAGTCATTTGCTTACTTCTTTGACTGATCATTATCACTCGCATTAACGGCGAAGGAATCTTCGCGGTAAACATTTGAATGCTTGTCATATATTTTGTAAAGATATATCAAGTTATGTAAACGGTACTGCATCGAACCCAATGGAAAATGCCCTAACCTTTTTCATAATGAGAGACGTTATAAAGTGTGTTGCGCGGTTTGTATGCATCGTGTTAATCATAAACAGGACCCGTCTGCTCAAGTAACCCGTATAATTACCTCCCAGAGAAAGTAGGAAGCTACTTACATCGTATATAAACAATAAAACAATACAAATTTTGATTGACTATACACAAATTAGATGCGAACAACATAAAATTGTTTTCCATACTAAATAGTCATACCTACATAATCTCACGCCGGTATTTTCTAGCGGGTAAGCAGAGATCTGTTATTATATTAGTACTAGATTTTGCCCGCGGCTTCGCTCGTGTAAATGTAGGTTAGGTTAGTAACAGTATATTTTCTGGATAAAAGTTACCTTATGATCTTTTTTGTTCTCCTAACAACGTGTATGCGAAATTTCATGATGATCGGTCGAGTTTTAAAGGCGTGAAAGTGTAATAATATAATATAATATAATAATATACTACCACATACACACAACACCATCTAGCCCAAACTAAGCAGAGTTTGTACTATGGGTACTAGACAATGGATAAACATACATATATACTTTGTTTTTTGTAAATACATACATATTATACATAGAAACACCCAGACCAAGACAAACATCCATGTTCATGCACACAAATGTTTGACTTGTGCGGGAATCGAACCCGTGACCTATGGCGTGGCAGTTGGTTACACTAACGACTACGCCATCGAGGCCGACAAAACAATGTAATAAACAAACAAACAAAGTCACATTCGCATTTATAATATTAGTTAGAATATAAACGTTATTATATATTAGTATATACATGTTATAGTTATGGAATCCATGCTGCTGTGCCTGCTACCATTGATCAGACATTACATCATTGTGGAGTCACTCATTTCCTTTTAATAAATTAGAACTTATATCGAACCTTGCACCAACATACTGTCCATAGAAGAAATGTACACTCGTGTAACCTACCTACCTATATATTTAATTAGTTTGTAATGCTGTATATTAATGCTAACCATTCTTTGTCACAATGTACAAGACAGTGGTTTCACAATAAAATCATCACTTCGCTATCTGCGTTTAATTCGTCGTCAGATGCATTGAACACCCTCTACATACTGAACACAAAGAATCCTGCACACTGCTACTAAGAATTTCTACGATCGGGGAATCGAATCCAAACCTAATGCACAATAATTGCACATTACAGTAAATCAATGTACAGAATTAATATTTTATAGTAGTTCTGAACTCACACAAATACAGCACACAACTAAGTTCGAATAGATCAAAACAAAAGCTATCGCGTTCCACATTAGATAGGTAATTAATAGAGGACAGTGATTGATGACGTTGATGACGCGTATTCATCAGGGCATAGCATTACGTGCCTATTTCAATGTGCTGCTTCACTAGTTGAGATTGATCGAATTATTACTGGACTATAATCGAATGATTGTTAAAAAAATACATCTAGACGAAAACACAAAATAATTTTGAGAGTGTCACCACATTCATGTGTACTCTTGATAAAATATGAATTGAACAATTATGGTATCGTTTTGGAATTTGATTTGCTAAGGTTGAACCAATATTTGAAAATATTCATTAAAATGATTGCTAATCTCTTCTTCAGTGGTAATATATCCTTCTGGCGTTAAAAGTTTCGATGGCCTGGTATTTTCATTTATTTTGTTCTGAGATAGATTGTTTATGAGGCTCCACATTTTTTGTAGCTCGTATTTACAATCGCCAAACTACTTATGATAATATTGAGATTTCCCTTCTTGTATCTTACACGTCACTTCGTTACGCTTTTCAACAAATTTTATTTTTTGTATCATCATCTGGATAGCTTTTATGTTTTTTCTACAGCAAATAAAGCAATTATACTAGTCGTAAGTGGTTGTAAGTAATGCCACTTATACGGATTTGTGAAATGACTCGTGGGATACATGGATACTCGGTTGCTTTATTTAATGGATCTGGACAAATTATAGGTATTTTAGGTTTATTGTAATGTCTTCAAATATACGCCATCGTGCCATATACGAAGGACCTAAACATAGCTGTCTAAAGTAGAAACGATACGCTTCTTATAGAAGTCTGCTAAAATATATAAATAAACTGTTTTGATGCTAATCGTATTATCAAATTACAAAAGACTGACGACCTTAGATTGAATTTGTAAATGCTTCTATTAAAGATGAAATAAAATATCCTTACATTTCTTCCATTTAATAAAATCTGTCACGTATAGATTATAGTGAAGCAACTACACCACAGATAACTTATTGTTCCCCACGTATCACAAGTACATTATACACAAAACTGGGACAAAGAAAGTCACGTACAACCAATAAACATCTCTTAACGACTTTACGAGCTCTCTTAATGTCTGCCACCGAACTAAGTGGTCACAAGACGCCGACCCACAACCGTATTTACTAACATTACTTGTCTGCATAAAGTTTTGTAAAATTGAATAGTGTTAATGCCGATCAACGATATAGTGTTTTTAATAAATTGGAAATGAATGGCTCTTGTGTAACACGAGGTTAATATGCGCAAGTTGAGGTATTTACGGGAGTTGTATGCATCGTGTAAGTGACTGACGCCAGTCATCATTAGTAGAATGATCGGTTATCGAGGATAATTTTTGGGTAGTGTCATTGTGCTTTCTGTTAAGAAATTCTCTGTAGCATCACGAAGCCTGGCAAAGGTCCTGGTTGATGACAATAGGTTCGCTTCGTAACTACGTATACTTAGCAAATATGGCATACAAGAACGTATGTATGAGAAGCTTGAATATGTAGCTCGTACTGGCTAGTAAGTTGTCAACACACAGTGATGTATTAAGGAGGCTAGTAATCTTAAACCTTTTATTTTCACCAGCGTGAAAACTTCTTTTTTGGGTTGTTGGGTTTTCCTGATAGTACAATTGTTGTTACGATATTGCTAGACTTGGTGCTGTTGTACGAAGTCTGGAAAAATGGCCACTACGTAGCTAAAGGCTGTCTACCTAAAACGTGGTTCTTATACATTATTTTATTTTTTAGAAATACACTTGTACATACCAATAATACGTCTTTATTCTATTTTAGTAATATATACTTATCAATATAAAAATTATAACTAAAGAAACTGTTAGTTTATTTGATGTTAAAGGAGCAACATAAGGCGTTGTTTTAGGATCCCTACATTTTTTTTGTTTCGCGTGTAGCGTTTCTATAGAATCAGAAAGTAACTTTGTAATCTTGGGAACAATTATTTAAAAGCTACAAATAATTTTGCTGCTTTAGAGGGTAACATCCCTTACGACTGTATAAGGTCGAAGGTGCTATGCAAGGGTGCCCGGTATCTGTTGTTCATGCGGATACCCCTCGGCTACTCGTTTTTAGACCGATGGTTATCATGATGGATTTAGTAGGTAAATATCCTCCATAACCCATAACCCTCCCTACTCCCAGGAAATCGGATATATTCTGAAGTTTCCTCTCTCTCATAAAAAAGGAATATATTTTATTAATATGTATGATAACGTTTGCTTTTCATCGAATATACTTATTAATGTTTATTAGAAATTTGTATATAATTATATGAGGTCTTTATTTATGAAAAAAGCCGTTGGTTTCTACATATTTTTTGTTTCCTATACTGATATGTTTCTTCTCAGTATTTTTTTAAGTCAATCTTATTTCGAGAATATATATACATACTAATATAACGTATTTAAATAAAATGCATCAATTATATATTTATACAATTTATGTTTAAAGTTAGTAGTCTATTAGCGCCTGCCCGGTATATTGCTTCAATTATTCATAATTACGTATTGTTTGTTGTTTTTAATAATTTACGACTGTTGAAATTAAACAAATTTATACGGATTTTATAGCATTGTTTATTTTTTATAAAACCTTATTATTACATATGTAATTTTTGAACTTTAAACTACTATTGTTAAACACTTTTACTAGTTACTGTTTATTTAACACTGTATTATATAATTTTGAAACTGTTACACTACTACTCGTATTGAATTGTACTAATCTATAAGCTTATAATAAATATTTATATTTAGGTTTACACTTTCCCCGACGTTTCGGTTGCTTTTCAGCGGCCATGGTCACGGGGAGACTAAAATGGTGGTTGTCTTGATGTTTTTAGTGTAGTTATTTTCAAAGTACCCGAACATAATTGAATAACTGGTATATTTATTTACGCAAAATGAGCTCAAAGTGTCATGAAGTCTGGCTGTGTTTTGCTTTTTCTTGTGTTTGACTATCTGAATTACTAGATCACAAGCTGGTGGTATATTCCAATCATCTTCTCTATTCAAATTAGTATGTTTTTTAATTTCAATAGCCTCGCGAAGCATCCTTGGTAGGAATCAGTGTTCTTTTGCGAATACCTGTGGTTTGTCAAATCGCAGATAATGGTTGGTCCTCTGTTGCATATGTTCCTACACAGCAGACTTCATCGAGCGTTGGTGTTTTACATCAGCTATAAGTTTTTTATGCAGTCGCCTATGCTTCTCTTGGTTTGACCAATGTATGACAGTCCACAGTCTTAATCTATTTTATAGGCCCCTGCATCTTGTAAAGGTGATTGGCACTTTACGGATGGATACTTTTATTTATCTTCGTTGGCGGCTTGAAGTATGTGTTGATTGAAGCTCACTTCAAGATGTAGCCAAACTTGTCAGTGACACCTCTTACATAGGGCAGTATGTTGGAGCTTGTTGTTTTGCAGTACGTGCTTGACATGTTGTAGCTCGGCGTCCAGATGTTTCTTGTCACAGATTTCGTGGGCTCTCTGTAACAAAGACATTTCTGATGACTGTTTAGGATGGTAAACGTAGGACAATATTATAATTTACAACTGTGTTAATTATCTTAAAATCAAGCAACTATACATATATATGTATATGAAAATATTATCGAATATACCATTAAAATTTATGAAATGGTTTGTATGAAAAATACAAAGTGACCGATTTTCCTCAAAAAAAAAGTTTTAGTATCTGAACAATACATAGTTTATTATAGGTAATTGTACCTATAATAAACTATGTATTGTTCAGATTTTGTACACGATTGAAATATCGATTTGTAACGATTGAAAGTAAAAATTAAACTACCTAATCCGAAATCTTTAGATTAAAGTTCAAAGATTTATTCGTCAGATTGATTATTAATTTCCGCTAAGTAGGTAGTAGAGCGGACATATTTTTAAATTCATTCTTCTTCCTAGCCTCTATTATTCCCAAGTCACTTGGGGTCGGCTTTTCTGATCTAACCGGATTTGACTGGATTTCAGTTTTTACATGGAGATGCTGCCACCTGACCTCCGCAACCCGAAGGCTAACGATACCCTAAGGCTAGACCAGTGTCAGGATATTATAGGGCACTGACTTTCCAGTAACGACTGTCATAGATGTTCATGGCAGCCGGGACCGACGGCCTTACGTTCTCTCCGAGGCACGGAGCGGGCGATAATTGTCAATCAATACGCACATAATTTCGAAAAGTCATATAACTTCCGAAAGTCAGTGCGTGACGTGGGTTCGAATCCGAGATACTCTGCATTGCAGTCTGATGGTCTCCCCAATGAGCTATCTATTTATATTTATATATATAGCTATATATTTTAAAATTCATTATTATATTTTATAATAATGAATTTCTCTTTTTTTATTCATATTATTCTTCATAAAGGGATATCATACTTCAGTCTTATCAATCCAATTCACACCCTTGGCTAGTTGAAAAGTGACGCAAATAAATTAATGTTATCAAAGAATTCTCAACTCAGAATTTAAAATATTAAATTATGTTTTAGAGATCTAGTTTTATTTTACAGTTAACCGTATAATTAGATTACACTTTATATTGTTCACAATTAGCATTTTTTTACATTTCGGAATTGTTTAATTATAATTTTGCCATATTTCATGTAATTTCATTATATTATTTTATTACGTAGCAATAACATTAATTAGAATTATATTATATTCTGTTTTCAAAGAAGCCTAGGTCTGTACCAAGCTTAGGCACACCGCACACTAAAACTAAAAAGTAGAAGCAACAGGTTTTCAAAGGTTTTAGTTTTTTAGGCGTCCCACAAACGGCTTTTTCTTTTTGCGGTCCGTATGTAGACGAAATTACTTTTTTTTTAAATTTCGTAGCAGCATACACTTTTGAACTATGCGTTAATCTTACTTTTTTATTTTTTTCGTAGTCTGACCTTTCCGAAGTTGAAATATCTCTTGTTGAAAATTTTCGTTTTTCTATTATTCTTTTTAGGGTCATGAAATAAGAGCAACATTTGAACTGTTCACTGAATTGAAAGCAGCATTAAGTATTCAACATAAAATATACAATACTGCTGACTTTTAACTATTAGCAATAAATAGATTTAATGGTTTAAATAATTTTATTAGCTTATAAATTAGTAAAATAAAATCAATAGTAGTAGTAGTGTAATATTTTCAAAATATTGTAATACAGTGCTAAATAAACAACGCGATAAAATCCGTATGTAGTAGTTTAATTTCGTGATAATTTCAGAAATTTGCTGAAATGGAATACATCGAAATAGTTTTGCGACGTAAAATATGAAGTCGTGTGTAGGCAGAGCTATCTTGATGGTTAGACATCCATAATACCATTTATTCAACAAACAAACAAGCATGCTTCGTTAACAATTTAGTAGTGTAAAAGAAATCAGCCTCTGTCATACCGATTCATAAAAATGGACCCAAAGATACACCGGAAAACTATCGGCCAATTTCATTGCTAACTGTGTTCTCTAAATTGCTTGAAAAAGTAGTTAACAACAGACTAGTTACATATATAGAGACGAACCATCTTATTTCGGACAGGCAATTCGGATTTAGGCGAGGGATCAACAGAAGAGGCAATCACGTTGCTCACATCAACAGTGTCATCTCACCTTGATAGTGGCAGGCACAGCATAGGGATCTTCCTAGACCTAGCCAAGGCCTTCGATACGGTCTCAATTCCTATACTATTGCAAAAGCTTGAAAAACAATTTGGCATAAGGGGTGTAGCTCTAGAATGGTTTAAAAGCTACCTAACCAGTAGAAAGCAGTGTGTTAAAGTTGCCAATCATGAAAGTGAACTACATCACATTAATTTTGGAGTTCCACAAGGGAGCGTGCTAGGGCCAACGTTGTTCATAATGTATATGAACGATATTCACGAAACTATCAGGGGTGAGATAATATGTTATGCTGATGACACTGTGTTGATTATTGATGGTCGAAATTGGAACGAGACTTTCTCGAACGCAGAGTGTACAATAGGGAAAGTGTCCTCGTGGCTGAAACAAAACCTTTTAACACTCAATATCAATAAAACGCAGTACGTCTGTTTGCACAAGACATCCGCCTCAGCACCGAGCACAAGCTTTAGTATGAAATTTCACACCTGTAGAGATCATGAGCACTGTACCTGTGAAAACATAAAGCAAACTAACACCATCAAATACTTAGGAATAATCATCGACAGCAACCTAAACTTTAAGGCACACATCCACTCCTTGTCTGGTCGAGTACGCAAAACTGCGAACATCATGAAACTGCTTCGTAAATCGGCACCACAAAACATTTTGAGAAATGTGTTTTGCGCACTAACTCAATCATTGGTCACATACTGCATAACCTGCTGGGGAAATGCTTCCAAAACAACAATGATTGAACTAGAAAGGGCCCAACGATGTGTGCTAAAAACGACTTTTAAACAACCCTTTAGGTACTCCACTGTGGAGCTTTACAAAGACAGTAAAGTTCTGAGTGTGCGCCAGCTATTTATTCTAAAAACACTACTTAAAACCCACCAAAAAGTTATCAACTCACAAGAATATACTAATTTACTAAAACGTCGCACATACAAAATCACAGTTCCCAAAGTAAAAACTTCCTTTGGTAGGCGTTTCAGTCCTTATAAAGACTGCTACATCTACAACAAAGTAGTAAAATGTTGTGATATAAAACAATGCACTGTAAAAGAAGCACAATGTATACTCAAAAAATACTTAACCTCTTTAGAATACGAGTCCACAGAAAATATCCTAGTACATCTAGCCTAATTCTTTGCTAAGCAAACCAAAATATACCTATTGACCATACAATTCACCCATAAATCTAAAAATAAACACTAAATACATGATATCTTACTAGTTTATATATTATATTACATTATTGTTATTGTTATATGTGTATATATTTATATGTATGCATAATATTTTTGTAATCTCCAAATACCAAATAATTACTATTGCTAAAATACCTTTGTTTTTCTAAAATAAGTTACTTAGGAATTTATATATCTAATGTATGTCAACCGAGCAAACATTGTAAACAAGCGTTAAACGTAAATATGTTGGTACCCACAGGACAGGCAAGCCTAGTGTGGGGCCAAAGGATAATTTCAATTGTACTGTTTCTTTGGTAATAAATGTTTTTTTTTTTTTTTTTTTTTAAATCTAGATACCTTATATTGACAATGGTCTATAGGAGTCTTGCAAGATGTTACAATCCTAAGTAATATTATAAATTCGAAAGTAACAATCTCTCTGTCTGTTACCTCTTCAAGGCTAAACCACTCAACCGATTTGGATGAAATTTGGTACAGAGATAATTTATAACCTGGGATAGGATAGACTATAGATATCACGCGATCGGAGCTATGCGCAAAATCTAGTTATACTTACTTAATTTCCTCCAAAGATTGCCATAGTAAGCTTACCATACATCAGCATGTTACGACCTCCCGCCACTTTAGGTGAGTTGGCACTCTAGAACCTCTCTTCCCTTCCGGTTGTCGGTCCTCTGAACGATATGAAGACCCCATTGTCACTGTAATAAGTAATGAGGGTACAGAAATAGCAATTCACGGTTTCAAAACATAGTTTATGAGTTGCCGCACCACCTTTCGTAAATACTTTTCATGACTTCGAGCCATACCCCATCGAGTATAAAACGGCAATAAACGAATGAAAATACTTAACAAAGTGACGAGACGAGAGCTATTGAAACTTATTCGTAATGGGACTTCTTAGTTTTGATCACTTTACTAAATCATTCCTCTTATTTATTGAAAAGAATTTTGTCTTTTTTACGAAAACTACTGTCGCATTTATTTCTGCTCTTGTGTTGTAAGAGACCATTACCACATACATGGGAACTGACGAAACGTTGTCTCCAAAGAACAATAAAAACCGGTTCCTGAAAGGCTAATCAACAGCAAGTGATTTATTGGTTGTTGCTCATTTAGTCAGCCAATCATAGTAGTTGACATGCGTTTGATCGCTTGATAAATAATGTATGTGTTGATCTGCGGTTTTAGAAATAAATTTGACGTAAAACAGCGTTCTATAAAAGATGTGACCACGTTTTTATAAACAAGACATATTTAAACCCGGAACAATTAACAATATTAATCTATATATCTAGAAGTCAAATCGTAGGAACAATGAGTCCATATATTATATCAATGAAGCAGTTAATACGTCAACGAGGTAATAACTATCAATCATATCGATCAGACAGGTAGTTTACACAATGTCCAATGATCATGTCACTCGGCCACTAAGAGAGGGACTAGACCATTATCGAGCAGACAGATACTGGAGCAGAATGGCAACTAAAAATGACCAATGATCGAGTGGACAAATAAACTTGTGTTGTATTGTGCCGGTGAGAGGACTTCCAGTCTACTTAAATAGGTGAACTATCAGCAGCGGATTGGTTATATAAAAAGACAAAACACTGATAGTATTTGCCTTAACGGTGAAGAAAAACATTATCAGGAAACATGCATGTCTGAGAGTTCTCCATAATGTTCTCGAAGATATGTGAAGTCTGTCAACCCGCGCTGGGCCAGCATGGTTGACTATGGCTTTACACTTCCCATATTGGGAGGCAGCCCGTGTCCAGCAGTAAGACAGTTTAATACAGGGCTGATATTATTATATTATTATACTGATAGATAGAATATGATATTTACTCCTTCTGTAAATTAATAACAATAACATCTAATTACTATTTATTACTATATATACTAATATAATTACTACTAAGTAATTATACAAGATATAATAATGTATTATACCTTTATAAAATAGTAAATGGCGGCATCCATTTGCAAAAATCTGAACGTTCTTTAATTTAAAAAATAAACTATTTGGTTTCACTTGTCCTATTGAGTTTGTTTGGAAACAAATCTTGTATCGTCTTCTCGCTATTGACCGAACAATACATATGGATTGGTTGTCGACTTATTCAACATCAGAAGAAAAAACTGAGAAATGTCACATAAATATCGATAATAAAAAATTTTCTTATTTCACCATACAAAGATTTTTAATACTTTCTCGTCTATTTATAAAGTTTTATTGATATTTTAAAATAATTAATAAATAAAAAATTTAGATTGTTCTGACAGCTTTAAACGTTTGATCAGCGTTCACCAGCCTTATTACGTAGATTTGTATTAATTTCACATATTCTTTATTAGGAGTTGTTCGTGGTATCGGCAGAGTTACAACCTTACGTTTACGCGTACCAACACGTAAAAGATTTATTTTCTTTGATTTGATTTTAGGCGTACAATTTATTTTTATATATGTATATATATATTTATTATATATTATAGTTTATGTTCCCAAAAGGGGTAGATAGAGGTATATTTTGCCACATAAAATCTTAGTTCCCACATGATTTAGGGGAAGGCTACTGCCGGGCACGGTTTCATACTCCGTGCTTCTACTGAGACATTGAGAATTGTAAGACAACGTTACTTATATAGTCGCACGCCTGTTTGCCGGCATTCCCCTCCGGCAAGGCCTATGGAATTTCACTTGCTTAAGTGCTGGCTTTTGTCTCTTGTTTTATTTACTCTCACAACATTCTCCGTGCAGACTCATCCGTGTTTTTTTTTTTAATAATAATATTCTACCACATACATACAACACTATCTAGCCCAAACTAAGCAGAGCTTGTACCATGCGTACTAGACGATGGATAAACATACATATATACTTTTTTTTGTTAATACATACATATTATACATAGAAATACCCAGACCACGACAAACATCCATGTTCATCCGTTTTGTGTGGCTTTACGTCGTCTTTCTTCAGGATACCTCTAATTTGCTCAGAGAACGTTGGCTAAGCGAACGTTCTCTGTATTGTCTTTCTGACAGTTCTATTGACAATATTAACGTATTGCATGGCGAAACATAAATATGATACCTTGGCAATATTTAGGTATAACATGTTAACAAATAAATTAATTTCAATTTGACATTTTTCGTATATACTTTCTTGATCAATTTTCTGTCGTCGTTACTTACTGAAAAATTTTCATCACATTATTAGTTTTAGACATTACAACTTACACTAATAATTTTGAAAGCATCTCACAAACAAAGCCACCAACATAAACTTTATTCAGCTACCGAAACGGATCGCGCGTCACGTCCAATTGACATAATTTGTCGTCCAATGCTAATTGCAATCATACTAATGACAAGTGAGCCGGTGTTATCCCATCTGTGTAAATCAAATTATAATTGAAACACAAATGAAACAAACAGACGCAATGAATTGAAATATTAGACTAATAATGAACCACAACTTCATCGGTTGTACTATTTGTGTTCATAATATACCGCTGGGAATCTAGCAATCAGTGAAATAAGTTACTGGTTAGTCAAATAGTGAAAATAGCGAAGCAATATTACGAGAAGTTTCTTGCAGGTTTCTTCTCATAGGCTCAACCCTTTGCCTGAGCCTAGCAACTAACCTACATGTAGCTTCAGTAACTTAGTAAACTCACTAACCCATATTTTGACGTTCATAAGTGTTACTTTGTGACCTAAATGAATAAATGATTTTTGACTTTGTCTTTGACTTTAGAAGTAAAGCACATTGATATTTAATTATAAATACACACTTTGAAGAGTTGATCTGTATTTTCCAGAGTGACTTAAGATTTCAAGTAGTGAGCGAGCAAGCTAGCAAGAATTTAGGGCACATTTGGATATTCAAACGTTATATTTATATGTTTATTAATCTGTAAACAATATGCACGAAACGTATGTTTAATAAAATAGCTTAATTTTTTGGACAGACTTCACCGAAGCACTTTACCGAAATGGGTAAAAATCACTCTAGAATAATATAAATTTTCGTTTTCGTACTTTTAAAACCTTTTGTATGATACACAAAGATACTAAAAATATCGACGTGGAAAAACGTATTTGCTGTAAGCCTCAAAAATCGAAAATACGTTTTATACCATTTTTATCGGGAAAAAATACTGTGTCGATTGGTATGGGTCTCATATTTTTACGACGAAAAACAAATCATTTACGCCGTAAGTTTTTTGAACAATATAAGAGTCTCTTTGCTGTAAGTCTACTAAAAACGAGTATTTTTTTATGTATTTATTGCTTACGGCATTCTTGCGGTCAGCAAATCTTTCATACAAAGGCTTACGACATTTTCGTGGGATGGGTTTTTTTTAAATACCATCACTTACATCCTTTTTCGTAGTTCTTCTAGAAAACGCCAAACATATTTACTACTTTTATCAATACGTATTTTAATAACTAAAAGTCAGTTACTACAAATAAATAGCATTTATTTTAAAAATAATTCAAGATCATCATCGTTTTTGGCAGAAATTAAATAGCAACTGCGTGTACAATGTTGCGAAAGAATTTCTTGACCTAGAAGATAATAATAAAGCAATAGACCGCCTACCAGATACTGATGAAGAGGATTGTACATTTTAGATCTTTATTAATTTAAATCTTTGTTTTTAAATAGAAGATGAACATTGTTGTTATTATATTAAACCCAAGTTCTAGATAAAAAAAATATTATTATATATATTTCTTCTTATAAATTATTTAATATTGTTGAGTTATTGTACTCATTAGATTTCATATACGAAGCAGTGTATAATATAATTACGTTTTGAAAGTTTACATTAAATAAATAAACAAAACTTACTGCATTTTATTCGTAAAAAAATCCACTATTCACATTTAAAACAATAACATCAATGCAAGATAATTCTTCACTATGGCTACATCTAATAAGCTTTACTTTAAAAAATATAAGTATATCATTAACAACATTTTAAAGTTCTAAACATAATGAAAATATTTTGGTGCTGTAGAAAATTTCTTATGGGTTCGATTTTATATCTCTTTAAAAAAAAACTCGTTTGCTGTTAGCCACAAAACCACTGGTAATAATTGACTTAGAAGGATATCTTTATAGATAGCAAGTAAAACAAAAAAAATACAAAATTTGATATCATGTTCCTTCGATTTATAGTTTTTGAAAATCATTTTTCTAATATCAGAAAAGTTTTTTGGCTCTGGTGAACATTTCATGTTTGGAGGCTTACAGCAAATACCTTTTTCTATGTCGATATACACTCCTCAAAACTATAATTTAAAATGAAAATATTGTTTATAGTGCTTGATGTGTTATTGCTTTACAAATTTCGCTTTAAACATAAAAATTGTGAGAATCGATTAGGGCTGACGCACACTTGATGCGGGGCGATGCAGAATATGTTGGCTCCTAGTGAGTCCCAGTCACCATAATCATTACTCAAACCATGAAATCTAAACTGGTTAGATACCAATTCATGAATACAAAAGGTAAATTTATTAAATCAAAATTTGAAATATTATTGATGTTATAATTGTTATAGGCCATAATCCGCCGCGTAGACACTAATACAATTTATTTACTAGCCAAATCAATAGCAAATAAAATAAATTTTCCAGCGACACATATTATAAAAGAGAGGATTTTTTTAAATTTCTTCTTATTTGATACCCATTTGCCAACCATCGTATGGTATAATAATAACCTACGAACGCTTGCAAGACCAATTATTAGGCTGCAATCTTCTGTGGTTCGGCGATTCTTCACCAATTCGTCAGCTTCAACTCTCTACTGGTCCCCTAAAACCTTAAGTTAAAACGCCTTTATATTAACATATAATACTACTTGTTTTTCTTCACTCAAAATAGTAAACAAACATAATATCATTATTAGTACAGATTACTAAATTGAGTTCACCCTGATTGCATGTATACTTAAATTAAAAGTTTCGTGATTCAATCCGACATCAGCCATAATGATTAAAAACATTAGCTGTTCAATTACACAAATGAAGGTAATTTGCTTACCTATCGTCTAGAGACCGGGGCGTGGTGCACCACAAACTAATCTGTATTCAGGACAGATTACCAGACTTATGTGTTCTTGTAAGTTTATTTTCGATTTGGAATATTAATTCGCCCAACTTTCATTATATTTACGTGTATTGGACACGTGGTATAAGGCTCAAGGCCGATCGAATCTTATTACATGGGACTTATAACAGTTCTGAAAAGTGGATGCAATGCACCTGTAATTATTCCTTCATGGATATGAAGGCATAGTTCTGGTATATATATCGTAGAATGTACTGATAAACTGCATACTGTAACTTTTAATACCCCCAAGTAATAAGTTTACTAATCGTGAATAAAATTCGAATACTGATTCGAATATTCGAATATTGGCTTGGACGTGTGCGAACGGTAATAATATCGATTTCGCAAATCCAACAAACATGCATGAAGAATGTCATAAGTGTAAATGTTTTAGAATTGCATCAATTGGAAAGCCTGAAAGTCCAGACTATTCTTCTGAGAAATAGGCAAGCGTTTTTAGATTCTATGGAATTATTTGTTCCTAAGGCAGAAGTACAGTTTTGTAAATGCGCAGACTGCTAATCCACTAATGTCCGCCCGCATGATACCTACATCAATAAAAAGAAGGCTATGCCTTTTCCTAGGTTTTATACTATCTTTCTATCAAATTTCATCCAAATCGATTTAGTGGCTTAGCCGTGAACAGACAGACAGAGTTACTTTCAAATTTATAATATTAAGTAAGGAAGTAACTATTGCTATTTGTGCATGCATTGTGTGATAAATAAGTCATTTTAAAATGGAAAAGCTTTTATATAAATAAAAGCTTTTCCATTATAAAATTACAAAAACAACACAATATAAAACGGAAACTAATAATAATCATTACAAATTGTATGCATAGTGTTTACATATAAATTATATTAAAAAAGGATATTGATATGACAGTAAGTTATTAATTATACGGATTTTATCAAGTTATTTATTTTAAAATCAAATTTTGAAACTAATTAGCTATTCATTTCACTTATTTCACCCCATTCTCAAGCTAAGCCTTTTTACATGCATCCGATGAGATCCGATTCCTAATTAAATTTGAACTATTATAACTTATTTTGAGTTCATCTGCTTTAGCTATAATTAAATTATTTAAGCAGCTATTTATCCCGTTTAAAGGTTATTTACATGCCCTTTACGCAACCCACAGATCAAACTGAACCACACGCTTGAAAATACACAAAAGTATGAAATATTAATGAATACTTCAAAATAACAGATTCTTAGTAAAACTAAAATATACATTGTTGAAAGTAGCAAAAAGTCATTATATAAATTGCTAATAAGACGCAAGTTTAAGTCAACAAATTAGAAATTCATGTTGTATTAGGACTTGTGGCCGCTAAAGTTCTACAATAAGTATGAGATTAAATAGAAAGTCTAACAAATATTAACATATTCGTCGTAGACAACTTCAAGCCTAAAAGCAAACAAGTACAAGCTGAATCTTCTAATGTTACAGATTATTTAAATCATTTGGAAACGTCTGACGTGAATAAAGTAATTTGTATTTATCGTATAAGCTACTATATTAGTATTATTATTACTTTTTAAATGGCGTGAATTTAACAAGAATTTCTATTCAAAAAAGTTGTGTGAGTGAATTTATAAATTTGTACACAAGTGTCCGAAGCTACTTTATTGTAAGACTTAATTTTGTCAGCGGCTCCGTTAATGCTCCGTTTATGCTCCGCTCGTGTTGATGTAGATTTAGTCAGTCAATTTCTATTTCTCGGAAGCAGTACTTTTGCCTGGATGAAAGGTACTCTATGTCTTCTTCTATACCCCTGACGTGCATGCATAATGTCATGCTGATCGATCGTGTAGTTCAGGCGTGAAGGCTTAATAAATAAACAAACTCACATTCGCATTAATAATATTAGTAAGGATTATTCCAATACATGTACATACAAGTACAAGGAATCAGGTAAACAAAACGGTTCTTCAGAAACCGACGTTCGTAATACTTAGATGTACCAGTAATTAAATCTTACAACGAGGGATTCCTATCAGTTTACAATTTCACACACAATTTCCTTTTAATGATTTTTCTTTTTTAACACAAGGCGACTCCGTGGAGTACATTAGGTTTAATTATCACGGGGATTCTACAAACACTCAAAAATACCCGAACTATGAAAAATATTTTAGGTAACACAAATGTTGGTCCTGTATGGGAATCGAACCCACAATATTGAGCGCAGTGGCAGCGGCAAGGCCATCACATAACATACTACACTGAGCTTGAGCCTCATTTTTGGATACCGGTATTTTGTTTTAAAATCTTAGTAGATATGTTATTGAGTTTTCTATACCGAAATGTCTGTCTGTACCACTAGCCCATTGAGTTGTCCCATATTGGGACAATTGACACCTTTTCATCCCAATATCCCATTGGACAGCTGACAGCGGTATTTCGGGACCTGAAGTCCCATTACCATGTAAGCTTATGTTAATGAAAGTTAGACATATATAGGTATTCTGGACGAAATACCACGTGATGATGACAAATTACGACAGCACATGACGATACAGTACTAAATAAACAGAAAAATATGGTGCACATATAGAGAGAGACATCGTACTATAAATATAATTAAGGTTATACACACACGTAATAGCAGCGTGAAGGAAAACATCGTGAGAAAACCTGCATGTCTGGGAGTTTTCCAAAATGTTTACAAAGATATGTGAAGTCTACCAACCCGCACTGGGTCAGCGAGGTGGACTTGGCCTTACCTTTCTCACATTGAGAAGGCCTATGCCCAGCATTGGAACAGTTTAATACAAGGCTGATATTATTGTTAATAAGACGGTAATGCGATGGAGGATAGTTTCTTCAATAACTCACGGCATATAACTTATACAGTACTCTTTATATATAATACTGTTTATTACAAAACTAATGAATACAGATATAATGTTTGCTTAAAATTTGTGATGCTCGTAGGTAGGCCGGTCAGCAAGTGAAGTCAGCTGCGAGTGAAGTGAGCCGCGAGAGGTGAGTCGACGATGCGCCCGTGTGCGTCTCGTCTGCTTCTGTGCGTTTCTTGTGTGCCTTAACAATTATCGCTAGGAATAATTAATGTTTCGCGGGGAACTTTACAAACAACGGGCACCAAGAAAAATCTTAATTTTTTTTTAAAGCAGACACTTGCAGTTTTTGTATTCCTTCTATGCAATAAAGAAAGATACATTTCTCCATTTTTCACTAGCCCTTTTTTGTATTTGGTATTGTCTCACTATTTATGAGAATATCAATGTTTGTAACCATTTGTTAGGCTTATATAACTGTAATTATCAGAAGGTAATACTGGCTTCTAAGATACAGGTCCATACCTAGTTTAGAAGTCAGAGTCTCCAGTTTATTATATATTCCTTAAGCCCTAAATTTTGTACCTAGATTAAGTGTTATTCTTATGGAGTAATAAACTTTATTATTATTATTATAAAGAACACCCAGACTAGGAACAACTACTTGTGGACGACACAATTTTTTGTCACGTCTAGGATTCGAACCCACAAAAGTCGGGAACGGCGGCAATAGCGAGGCAACCACCTTAACCTCTACGCCATTCGTACAGTCTTATTATATATAATGTAATAGGGTTATGTAAAACCATAGTTGACAAAATGTGGATAGAATACACGTCTGTCCATGGAATATAGGCGTGTGATATATTTTACAGATATAGCATAGCAACTTACACAATCGATATCAAATAAATAGCAACTATTCATAGCGCGGTAGTATCGTTAAAATCAATTCAATGATACTCGTTTCAAATAATAGCTTTGTATCAGAAGTCTAAAAATAACCAGTACCGGGCAACTACACAAGCAAGGAAGTACTCTAGTTATTATTTGATAGTCTATTGAAAGTAAAGCCACTTTTACGTACTATGCTACAAAAATTTATTTTATGTGACTGCACATAAAATAAATTTTTGTATGTTCAGCTAAATCTAATTAAAGTTAAGAAAAGGGTCAAGCTTTAATAAGTTGGATTTCCTGCTTCATAATTTCTTATAGTGGTCATCTACATTCACGTAGATGTGTTTAATAACTATTCGTTTGTGTAAGCATTAGTTTGTTATATAGTTCGTTCTACTAATACAAGACACACACACACCCACACATACACACACACGCACACACACACACACGCATACACGCACACGCATATACACACATACACACGTACACACACACGCACACACACACACACACACACACTTTTATTATTGTGTATCATTGCTATTTGTGGTTGATACTTAACACTTGTTTGTACTGAGCCTATTTTCCACGACACAGGTAAACCTAATGTGGCAAACAGTGTGTTTTATACCAAAATGAAGCCAGAAATAAATTTATATTCTTTTTATTTTTCAATATTATAAATGTAAATTCTTGTAAAGATATTTGGAGATTTAAATATTTGTTACTCAATGACGTGAAAACCGTTGAACGGAAGAAACTTGACAAAAAGATAGACCAGGACCAAAAAAAGAAATTCTTTCGGAAATTACGCAGCAGAAAATATAAGCAAAAACTCGTAATATACATATAATATGGACACTGCTTATAAAGTAATCCACAGCTGGATTTGGTCTATCATCTTCTATTGGACGAAATGTGACTTGGCAGACTCCACAAATCTTTGAGAATTTCGAATCGAATTCTAAGGCATAGCTACAGATTTCCTAAGAATGTTTTCGGTAACCGTTAAAACAAAATATACAGCTCAGCTTTAATATAATTACTATATTGCGGTACATAAATTACAGATAAAATTAAACCCTCATATATCACAATAACAATATTATGTTCAATACCAATGCCCATTAAAAACATTGAAGGTTTAAAGGGTTGAAGGCAATGGCGCATCGGTATGGATAATAAAGGGGTAAGTACTGTTCCGTATATCCATAGCTGTAGGAAAGACATCCCAGAGCTTGACTTTCATGGTATGCACAGTCAGCAACTTAACTCAATGTATACTTTAGAGATTTAAACTGCATTGCATTCAATTCATCTTTCAAAATTATTACAAATATAAGTTTTATATATCATAGTTTGAAAATACAGAACAGTAATTGGGATTTTTATTCGTAAAGTACTATTACAAAATTGTTAAATGTCCAGCTACTTTATGCTGCTGACTGTACAAAAAGACGCTTGGGACGTCGATGGGTAAGCTAAGAATTTTGTGAAAATGTTGGATAGGCAAGCTATGATTTTTCAGTTGTTTCATGATATTTTGGTGAAGACACTACCAACAAAAAACTTATAGATGCTTAAAATCAACTATTCATATATAAAGAATATATGGATAGATATATATAAAGAACGTCGTATGCAAATACTTATGTATCTTCTCTAGAGTTTTGATGTTAAGAAATAATTTGAATACTTTTTTCGCATGGCTATGTATACTTAAACTTCAAATTCTGCTTTTATATGCGGTAAAAAAAGCAATTTACTTTAACTATTTAAAACTAAACATGTTTTGACCAATCACCAAATTTTTATATTTAAAATAATCCTTTCTTTTTGTCGTCAAATAAATAGTATATGACTTGTTACGGCAAAACAAATCTGTTGTGTCAATAAAACAAATGCGTTGATTACATTGCTCTGCGAATAAAAAAGAACAAAATCCAAAACTCATTTGACGAGGTTAAAGAAACTAAAACGCAATCTGAATTTGAAAACACCCGTGTATCACTGTCAAGAAAACACGCTTCATGAAATAAATTCTTGTTTTATATTTCAATCTCCTTTCTTAAAGCTTAATAGAAAACTTAACTCACTTAGTTTATATAATATTATATATATATATCTATATAAGGACTGATATTACTATCATAAAAATATTTTCTACTATTTGAATATTCTACCATATTAGGCAACAAACGCAAATAAAATAATTCCAAATAAAAATTATTTAAATAGTAACGAACTAAATTAAATTTTGAAAAGAATTAAATGAACCACAACTATTGTCGCCCTGATATTTAACCTGATCACTTGGCAGGATGCCAGGTCTTGGTGCGCAATAAGTACCTAGTTTTTCAAAGATGGTATCGAATGAGGTTTTCTTTACGCAATGTTACTTACGTCACAGATATTGTGTTGTTTTTGTAATTTTATAATGGAAAAGCTTTTATATACGAATTTGTTTTATTGACACAACAGATTTGTTTTGCCGTAACAAGTCATATACTATATATTTGACGACAAAAAGAAAGGATTATTTAAAATATAAAAATTTGGTGATTGGTCAAAACATGTTTAGTTTTAAATAGTTATATATCTATCCATATATTCTGTATATATGAATAGTTGATTTTAAGCATCTATAAGTTTTTTGTTGGTAGTGTCTTCACCAAAATATCATGAAACAACTGAAAAATCATAGCTTGCCTATCCAACATTTTCACAAAATTCTTAGCTTACCCATCGACGTCCCAAGCGTCTTTTTGTACAGTCAGCAGCATAAAGTAGCTGGACATTTAACAATTTTGTAATAGTACTTTACGAATAAAAATCCCAATTACTGTTCTGTATTTTCAAACTATGATATATAAAACTTATATTTGTAATAATTTTAAAAGATGAATTGAATGCAATGCAGTTTAAATCTCTAAAGTATACATTGAGTTAAGTTGCTGACTGTGCATACCATGAAAGTCAAGCTCTGGGATGTCTTTCCTACAGCTATGGATATACGGAACAGTACTTACCCCTTTATTATCCATACCGATGCGCCATTGCCTTCAACCCTTTAAACCTTCAATGTTTTTAATGGGCATTGGTATTGAACATAATATTGTTATTGTGATATATGAGGGTTTAATTTTATCTGTAATTTATGTACCGCAATATAGTAATTATATTAAAGCTGAGCTGTATATTTTGTTTTAACGGTTACCGAAAACATTCTTAGGAAATCTGTAGCTATGCCTTAGAATTCGATTCGAAATTCTCAAAGATTTGTGGAGTCTGCCAAGTCACATTTCGTCCAATAGAAGATGATAGACCAAATCCAGCTGTGGATTACTTTATAAGCAGTGTCCATATTATATGTATATTACGAGTTTTTGCTTATATTTTCTGCTGCGTAATTTCCGAAAGAATTTCTTTTTTTGGTCCTGGTCTATCTTTTTGTCAAGTTTCTTCCGTTCAACGGTTTTCACGTCATTGAGTAACAAATATTTAAATCTCCAAATATCTTTACAAGAATTTACATTTATAATATTGAAAAAAAAAAAGAATATAAATTTATTTCTAGCTTCATTTTGGTATAAAACACACTGTTTGCCACATTAGGTTTACCTGTGTCGTGGAAAACAGGCTCAGTACAAACAAGTGTTAAGTATCAACCAATCAACCACAAATAGCAATGATACACAATAATAAAAGTGTGTGTGTGTGTGTGTGTATGTGTGTGTGTGTGTGTGTGTGTGTGTGTGTGTGTGTGTGTGTACGTGTGTATGTGTGTGTATGCGTGTGCGTGTATGCGTGTGTGTGTGTGTGTGTGTGTGCGTGTGTGTGTATGTGTGGGAGTGTGTGTGTCTTGTATTAGTAGCACGAACTATATAACAAACTAATGCTTACACAAACGAATAGTTATTAAACACATCTACGTGAATGTAGATGACCACTATAAGAAATTATGAAGCAGGAAATCCAACTTATTAAAGCTTGACCCTTTTCTTAACTTTAATTAGATTTGGCTGAACATACAAAAATTTATTTTATGTGCAGTCACATAAAATAAATTTTTGTAGCATAGTACGTAAAAGTGGCTTTACTTTCAATAGACTATCAAATAATAACTAGAGTACTTCCTTGCTTGTGTAGTTTCCCGGTACTGGTTATTTTTAGACTTCTGATACAAAGCTATTATTTGAAACGAGTATCATTGAATCGATTTTAACGATACTACCGCGCTATGAATAGTTGCTATTTATTTGATATCGATTGTGTAAGTTGCTATGCTATATCTGTAAAATATATCACACGCCTATATTCCGGAAGTGATGGACAGACGTGTATTCTATCCACATTTTGTCAACTATGGTTTTACATAACCCTATTACATTATATATAATAAGACTGTACGAATGGCGTAAAGGTTAAGGTGGTTGCCTCGCTATTGCCGCCGTTCCCGACTTTTGTGGGTTCGAATCCTAGACGTGACAAAAAATTGTGTCGTCCACAAGTAGTTGTTCCTAGTCTGGGTGTTCTTTATAATAATAATAATAAAGTTTATTACTCCATAAGAATAACACTTAATATAGGTACAAAATTTAGGGCTTAAGGAATATATAATAAACTGGAGACTCTGACTTCTAAACTAGGTATGGACCTGTATCTTAGAAGCCAGTATTACCTTCTGATAATTACAGTTATATAAGCCTAACAAATGGTTACAAACATTGATATTCTCATAAATAGTGAGACAATACCAAATACAAAAAAGGGCTAGTGAAAAATGGAGAAATGTATCTTTCTTTATTGCATAGAAGGAATACAAAAACTGCAAGTGTCTGCTTTAAAAAAAAATTAAGATTTTTCTTGGTGCCCGTTGTTTGTAAAGTTCCCCGCGAAACATTAATTATTCCTAGCGATAATTGTTAAGGCACACAAGAAACGCACAGAAGCAGACGAGACGCACACGGGCGCATCGTCGACTCACCTCTCGCGGCTCACTTCACTCGCAGCTGACTTCACTTGCTGACCGGCCTACCTACGAGCATCACACATTTTAAGCAAACATTATATCTGTATTCATTAGTTTTGTAATAAACAGTATTATATATAAAGAGTACTGTATAAGTTATATGCCGTGAGTTATTGAAGAAACTATCCTCCATCGCATTACCGTCTTATTAACAATAATATCAGCCTTGTATTAAACTGTTCCAATGCTGGGCATAGGCCTTCTCAATGTGAGAAAGGTAAGGCCAAGTCCACCTCGCTGACCCAGTGCGGGTTGGTAGACTTCACATATCTTTGTAAACATTTTGGAAAACTCCCAGACATGCAGGTTTTCTCACGATGTTTTCCTTCACGCTGCTATTACGTGTGTGTATAACCTTAATTATATTTATAGTACGATGTCTCTCTCTATATGTGCACCATATTTTTCTGTTTATTTAGTACTGTATCGTCATGTGCTGTCGTAATTTGTCATCATCACGTGGTATTTCGTCCAGAATACCTATATATGTCTAACTTTCATTAACATAAGCTTACATGGTAATGGGACTTCAGGTCCCGAAATACCGCTGTCAGCTGTCCAATGGGATATTGGGATGAAAAGGTGTCAATTGTCCCAATATGGGACAACTCAATGGGCTAGTGGTACAGACAGACATTTCGGTATAGAAAACTCAATAACATATCTACTAAGATTTTAAAACAAAATACCGGTATCCAAAAATGAGGCTCAAGCTCAGTGTAGTATGTTATGTGATGGCCTTGCCGCTGCCACTGCGCTCAATATTGTGGGTTCGATTCCCATACAGGACCAACATTTGTGTTACCTAAAATATTTTTCATAGTTCGGGTATTTTTGAGTGTTTGTAGAATCCCCGTGATAATTAAACCTAATGTACTCCACGGAGTCGCCTTGTGTTAAAAAAGAAAAATCATTGAAAGGAAATTGTGTGTGAAATTGTAAACTGATAGGAATCCCTCGTTGTAAGATTTAATTACTGGTACATCTAAGTATTACGAACGTCGGTTTCTGAAGAACCATTTTGTTTACCTGATTCCTTGTACTTGTATGTACATGTATTGGAATAATCCTTACTAATATTATTAATGCGAATGTGAGTTTGTTTATTTATTAAGCCTTCACGCCTGAACTACACGATCGATCAGCATGACATTATGCATGCACGTTGTCAGGGGTATAGAAGAAGATATAGAGTACCTTTCATCCAGGCAAAAGTACTGCTTCCGAGAAATAGAAATTGACTGACTAAATCTACATCAACGCGAGCGGAGCATAAACGGAGCATTAACGAAGCCGCTGACAAAATTAAGTCTTACAATAAAGTAGCTTTGGACACTTGTTTACTAATTTATAAATTCACTCACACAACTATTTTAAAAAGAAATTGTTGAAGAATTCACTCCATTTAAAATAATAATAGTAATAATAATACTACTATAGAGCGTATACGATAAATACAAATTACTTTATTCACGTCAGACGTTTCCAAATGATTTAAATAATCTGTAACATTAGAAGATTCAGCTTGTACTTGTTTGCTTTTAGGCTTGAAGTTGTCTACGACGAATATGTTTATATTTGTTAGACTTTCTATTTAATCTCATGCTTATTGTAGAACTTTAGCGGCCACAAGTCCTAATACAACATGAATTTCTAATTTGTTGACTTAAACTTGCGTCTTATTAGCAATTTATATAATGACTTTTTGCTACTTTTAACAATGTATATTTTAGTTTTACTAAGAATCTGTTATTTTGAAGTCTTCATTAATATTTCATACTTTTGTGTATTTTCAAGCGTGTGGTTCAGTTTTATTTGTGGGTTGCGTAAAGGGCATGTAAATAACCTTTAAACGGCATAAATAGCTGCTTAAATAATTTAATTATAGCTAAAGCAGATGAACACGAAATTAGTTATAATAGTTCAAATTTAATTAGGAATCGGATATCATCGGATGCATGTAAAAAGGTGTAACTTGAGAATAGGGTGAAATAAGTGAAATGAATAGCTAATTAGTTTCAAAATTTGTAATTTGGAGGCCACTGCTCTTAGACCACACGACTACTTGCCATCAGGGGGAATGTGGTCATCATGACGAGCAAAAATAAAAAAATCTTGATAAAATCCGTATAAAGTAGTAAATGTTTTGTGTACACACAGCGACGCATCAACCTAGACTGTTTGGACTTTGAACTATTAGAAGTTAAACGCTGGGAATCGTGCGAGAGAGTGCGTTATATTTTTGTTACGCTCTATCCTTACCATTACATCGACACCACTATGCACTGTCCCTTTTCGATACGGTAGTAGTTAGGATAGAGTTTTTTTCATATTTTGTCCTGAACGGCAATCATTTCTACTATAAGACATTTCCAGGTTATCCATTAATTACCGGACACCCTGCATAACTATGTTACTGTGCGATAACACCATTCATTTTAATTCTAAAAAACGTTACAGCTTTTTATTTGCTTTATGCTTCCTTGCTACTCCCTTAATATGCTAGTAAGTGTAAGATAAGATAAGTGTAGGTCTCAAGATAGTTGATCGTTGTAGATGTATTGGACACCTATAAAGCTATAAGATTATTTCTATTTTATTGTAAGGTTCACCAACAGATTTTATATTTTAAACTTATGAACGAACATAGGTAAATATATTCTTGAACATAATGCAAATCCAATTGTAGGCAAACTCGACATGCATTATGATTGCACTATCAATCAGATACTCTACACAAAATTAAAATATAAAACAACAAACATCAAAACATACGTTTGAAATGTTTAGCTTATTGTAAGTGGTATCATGTAGTTATGTATTCAGAACTGGAACCCTAAAACATGTTATTGTATTTGGTAATTCTGTCGAACACAAATAGTAATCGTAGTATTCTGAAACACAATATCTCCAGCGTGGTCGTTAACTTTTCAGCCAAAAACGATGAAGAACAAATAAAGGGATAGATCAATCTAAAAGTGAAAAGAACGTCTAGCATTGTAAACAACTGCAACAAAACCCCATCAATTGTTCTATTAACAAAACGAGTTCTACAACCGACCGAGAGCATCTAGTTTTTAACACCTAGATCGTGTAAAGGTCCTTACACATATGTGTAATGCCGCAGAGAAGTGGTAAGCATGGTTCTCCGCAAGCGATGCAGTGTGACACCGCATTATCTGTGTGAATGGTCAACCTAGTATATCACCACATGTGGGTGCGGCTTCTCTAAGACGGTGACGATGTAAGCCTTAAGTTCGTAACTTTGTAATGTAAGAGCTTGGCCATTTATTACGATAAGATAAATTTAAACACAGGTAGATACGTCATCATTTATACTTCTTTAAAGAAAATTATTGTATAGGTATTATTATTTATTTTCTGCCATTGTCAGCCCTGTTTCTTAACTGACCAACAATATAGATCGGGCCTCTTTTCAGTGTGAAATATTTTAAGCTACTGCTTGTTAGATGTCCGCTAATCGAATCGGGAATGCCGTTCTGGCCTAGTTTGATTAGCGGACATATAACATCGTCAAGAATATTAGAAGAACTTCATTACATGAAGGCGATGTTTTCCTTAACCATAGCGAGTCATCATTTAATGCGCAGGTAATCTCGAAAAGGTGAAGTTGTGTGCTCTGGGATTGAACTCAACATCTGCGTTGCATTCTAATAGTCTCACACTAGGTCATTGTTGTTACATACTTAATTATTAGACATTATTTACAGAAAATATGGTGTAGAATTAATTTAAAAGTCATAGATAAATAAATCATAGCTTCATCACGATTTAACTGTTACGATCAACGATCCAACTGAGTATTGCCTGTAGTAAAAAGTATAGAAAATGTATAAGATCGTCGCAAAAGCCTTACTTGTGCGTTAATAAAAGTTGCTTCTCATCTTTTGTAGAGTCAAACAAGCAAGAGTTCTACCCCTGTTGTTGCAAGTTCTGAAAAATTAGGGATAGGTTTAAGTAACGATTGTGTATTATCACCTGCTATGCTATGCTGTGACAGTAAATAAACCAAACGCGTATGAATATCGTTGCAGAAAACCGTACTTGGCCTGCCTCACCAGTAAAATATCTACAGCCATAGAATAAATACAATACACAGATCTTGAACACGACTTTAAGTGACGTATAGAAGAATATTTTACTCTTCTTAGTTCTGATTCTTAAGGGTTCTGCCACAAAAATTGTGCAGTTTTCCGGTATTATTTCACAGCTCATGAGCTACATACATCTACGTAAGAACTGTCGTTCTGATGCTCATTGCTGCATGGAGAAAGGAAAGACTAACGAATACACTTTTACACTTATATCATTATGTATGCTGGTACTACATCAGGAACATGTGTAAACACCTTAACAGCTTTTCAGTACATACACAACATGTTGATTTGATTTCCAGCACTCGGAGCTGAATTCAATTAAGGTCTGCTTTTATTAGCGATAGACATATCAGCGATACGTACCGTTGGTTTTGAATTGTAAAGGTTTGACATGACAGCCAACGCGCTTCAATTACTGGATTTCATGAATCGAATAATTAATGTATTGGGTTTGATATTGATATTTAAAAATGTATTGGTGGCTCGTGGAATATTTTGGTCGGAGCACGCTCTCATATCTATTATTTTTTTAGGTTATCTATTTAATATAGAAAACGTTCTAAATTATAAAATGAAAGCTTTGATATCGTTTTTATAGTGGTGTTGGTTACAATTGATGATATTCGATATTAGTCAATAAAATTCCATTCGCTCTCCGTGCGTAGCTTATATTATAAGCTATGCTCGGAAATTTTAGCATGATAATGCTAAGTTAGAACTTTAAAGAGTAGAAGTGATTTTCTAAGGTATAACTGACTTGTGTCTACTTGTCGCACCATGATATGGAGATGGAGACTCATCAATTTTGGCTGTCTGTGTTAACAGATTGTACGGCTAATCTATAAAATCAAAAGTCTTAAATATGCCGTAGAGTGCATTGTTCTTTATAAAAGATTTTTCGTGGTGTAACGGCGATTACGCAGACTAATCGATCTAAGAGGCTAACCAAAATGTTGGTTTTCTTTTTTAGGTATCTACGTAGACATCTAGAAAAGAAAACCACCCGTCCGTGCCACGAATAACACGTAACGACATCGGTTACAGCTGGTCTCAATATTTTAAAAACCCAACGTGATAAATCTATCTGGACTAATTTTAGAATAATATAGTATGCATAATATTGTCTTCTGTTTACGCGAATGTTATTCATTGAAATTAAACTACTATATACGGATTTTATCGCGTTGTTTATTTAACACTCTATTACATAATTTTGAAACTGTTACACTACTACTGTGTGTGAACATGTACAACAGGGGACCAACCACTACCTGAGATTTGACAAACCACAGATTCTCGCTAAAGAACACCGATTCCTACCAAGGATGCTTCGCGAGGCTATTGAGATCAAAAAACATCCAAATTTCAATAGAGAAGATGGTTGGAATGTACCACCAGCTTGGGATCCAGTACTTCAAATAGTCAAACCCAAGAAGAAACAAACCACAGCTAGACTTCATGATACTTTGAGCTCATTCTGCGTAAATAGAAACACCAATAACTAAATTATGTTCGGGTACTTTGAAATAACTACACTGGAACATTGAGACAACTACCATCTTAGTCTCCCCGTGACCATGGCTGCTGAAAAGCAACCGAAACGTCGGGGAAAGTGTAAACTTAAAAACAAATAGATTTGATAGTTTTAATAATTTAATTAGCTTAAAATTAGTAAAGTTTAATAGTATAGTATAGTAGTGTAACAGTTTCAAAATTATGTAATAGAGTGTTAAATAAACAACGCGATAAAATCCGTATACAGTAGTTTAATTTCAATAAATAATATAGTATGCTATAAGTTGTGGACCTCACAAAATACAATTCTTTGACTGAATCTAGACAGATTAAGGGGCAGATCTCCTTTCATCGGATAATAACGAGATCAGCAACGAAGAGTAGTTTCTATTAATATTAAACAGTGTACTCTCATAGCTATTAAGTACAGTGAAATAGTTTCACTATCTCTAACTAAAACGATACGTTTTTGTAATATGGAAACCGAGCAATAAACTACAGCATCCACCAACGACTAAACTGACATTAGTTAACCCAGTTCTATAATTATTGTGGGCAGTTGCGTTTGGTTTGTCAGTTTCATAACATCCTATAAACGCTAAGCATCCAGTGCATTCACTTTACTAACTAATAACAGAGGTTACATTTCTACCAACTGTAACATAATTTAGTCAACAATACTAACATTAATGCTGAATTTAGGTTAGAATGTTTGCAGTTAAATTCTGGTCAATACTTTGGCCAGTAAATTAGCATGGTCAGATATACTGTCAGCGTATAGACTACCTACTAAACAGTGTTGCCGTATTGCAAAATTTAATTTAACCTGCATGTGTATAATACTGATTATCTGAATTATATTGCAGATAGTAACGCAAACGCTTAACTAGATTTTGTAAAGGAATATTGAGGTGTTGCATGCCGTATTACTAAAGCAAACTGCAAAATAATTTACGTGCAAAATTATTTGGAACTGCTTAAAATAGCAGAATTCTATTTCTCTGAAGCTCTAAGCAAAGTTTATTAGGTATATATTTATTTTAACAGTATAATATAATATACTGTAGTCGTCTAGTTCTGGTCGAGAAGTTGAAATGGCATACCACACTTATATTGCGCTTGTAATGGTTTTAATAAAAATATTGAGCTGCCCTTCACATCGCAGCCCTAATCGGTATAGTAGGAAGATTGGATGAAATAAGGATCGGTAGCATTTACAGTGCTCTAAGATCTCCATCGTCAATAATTGTTCATGTGAGGAACAGTAATTTATTGACCACACAGTTTTTGTGAAGTTTCCTATACTCACCTAAAGTATGCGGTCCTATAAAAATAGAAATAAAAAAATTAATTAAAATTTATTGTATCAAATAATTTATTTCAATAAGTTGTTTTCGAAACCTTCTTTTAAGCAAATATTGCTTGTAGTAGAAAATCCGCTCCTCCATATGTTACATAGCGTGATAATTAACACAATAATTTGAAATAATGAAACTGACTCTAGGATACATTATTTTAAATTTACAATTAACAAAATTATACTTAAAAATAAGTGCGTGCGTATGGGTGTGCCTGTGTGTATGTATATGTATATCCTATATCCTATCCTTTCCTTTTATTTTTATTTTTATTTTTTTACGTGGTGGAATGCAATGACGCATATCCCTCCGCGGGGGCGGGCGGAGGGACTATGTCGGACTCGCCGGGGTAAAAGAAAGATGGAAAAGAAATAATGTACCTCCCGGAATACCGAATAAACCTACCACGGTGTTCCTCGACAAAACCACTATCGGCGGGGCCGCGCGAATCGCTTTCGCATGCGGTCGCGACCCCGCCGAGGTTTCGGCCCGCCGTATGAAACGGCAGGCTCTCTCAAAAATTCCCTACTGTCTGCCCCCTAGAGGGACGAGACGGACTCGACACAGAGGCGCGCGTGGGAACACGCACGCCGCCTCTCGGACCTGGTGCTGAACGGATGGCGGGCAGGCCCACAAAGCCCGCCACCCCCAGGTCAAACCTCAGGGTGGCTGGAGGTCATCGCGCGCCCTCCGGCGCCCGGCTCTGCGGTTGGGGAGAGGGTTTAAACGCTCTCTCTCCCGCTACACCGCCTCCTTGATGGAAATCACTTCCTCGCAAAAGGAGGCGACGGCGTTCCACGACCTCTCACTCCGGACCATAGACTGAACTACGGCCGGGAGCGAGAGGGCAACCGATCCGACTGCCGCGATCAAATCACGGCGCTGCGATGCCCAGGCGGGGCAAACCGCCAAAGTGTGCAGCGCCGTGTCCTCTACAACGTCGCGGCAGTCGCCGCAGTGGTGACAACCGGGCGTGTCTTGCCGGCGTATACGACACAGGAACCGGCCAAAACAACCGTGGCCAGTCAGTACCTGTGTCAGCCGGAAGGTGAGGGCGCCATGCCGCCTCTCCAGCCACTCCTCAAACACGGGACTTACCGCCACGATCGTGGCGTGCCCGATATCCTATCCTTTCCTATACTAACCTGTGCAGTCGCATTCTTATTAAATATAGAGAATAAGAAATTAAAATAATATTAAAATATAAATACTAAATTACTTAATAAATTGATCACTAATATTATGCCCTGCTATGCAGAAAATGTTTTTTTTGTCATAATATAACCGATTCATCCTGAAGTATACAATGTATATACATATACTTATTCAATATATTATTTCATGTCCATTAGCTGTCTTAAAAGTATATTTCATAAGTATTTTAATCAGAAATATCACTGTACCATCAACATATAAATATCATTTTCTTTTCGTTTTGTCTGTTGTTTTATAATACATTTGACCAGTATATTGTATTGTACATGGCATTAATTACTAAACTATAATTTCATATTAATACCTAATAGAAATATTGCATAATGATTAATAACTTTTCACAATTTATTTATAACGGAAAAATGCCTAAATTCTGCAACAATTACTGCAACCATTTCCAAGAAGAAACAGTCCAAAAATACATCATAAAGAAACAAGTTATTACGAGATACGTTAATATTATTAAGGCTGTGTATTCGGCATGGTTTTATACAGCGCGGGCAGTGGATAGAATTTAATTAACCGCTGTGCTGTTGGTAGACTCACGGACCTGTCTGCTGGGACGTGGACGATGAATGGCATTGGTGACGAGAGATAGCGGTAGCGATTTTTCTCCTTAGCCTTTATAATCCCCAAATCACTTGGGATCGTCTTTCTAGTCTAACCGGATTTGACTGGATATCAGTTTTTACACGGAGCGACTGCCATCTGACCTCCGCAACCCGAAGGCTAACGATACCCTAAGGCTAGACCAGTGTCAGGATATTTTAGGGCACTGACTTCCCAATAACGACTGCAATAGATATCATGGCAGCCGGGACCGACAGCTTAACGTACTCTCCGAGACATGGAGCAGGCGATAATTGTCAATCAATACGCACATAATTTCGAAAATCATTTAACTTCCGAAAGTCAGAGGTGCGCGACGTGGGTTCAAACCCGAGCCCCTTTGCATTGCAGTGTGTTGGTGTCCCCACTAAGCTATCGCTGCTTAGGTGGCGGTAGCGATTATGAAACAATATTTATAAAATGATCCTGGATTTGTTTTTTGGTTTAGGTAATGAGTAGTTCTCAGTTATTGCATTTAATTATTGGTACATTAAATGTTTCTCTTTTGACGAAACATAATATACGGTCGTGTTCTCACACCTATATCCCCGAAGAAGTTGTATATACATAACACTGTATTATTATTGATGTATTGCATTTTATCCATGTTTCGTCGCTTGATTGAGGTTCACTTGTAGTGACGCTAGTGATAAATATTTTTTAAGTAATGGAGTATAGAGGAATGAACTTGACACTTATTTGTGCTAAATTATCCAAGGCTTAGAATATTGTTATGCTTAGCATGCATATCATATTATTTTTTGAAATCTAACATCCTCAGAATCATACGTTGATGATAAGTTGTATAGTGATTATATTTAGAAAATAATATAAAAATGCCCTTGATAAGTCTGTAGGTCTTTCACACTGCAGGTAAACTTACTGTTGTAATCTGAACAACAGTAGCAATGTGAATTAAATTATTTGTGTCGTAGATATTTTTTGTGTAGAAATTAACTTAATCTAAGGAAATGGCAATACTTACTATGGATACCCACAACTTAATATATAGTAAAGACTGATTTTAAAACTGAACAATAAACTTTGTCTTCAGTAAGAAACGAACTAATCTCTTATCACTTTGACCACAATCATGGCCACACAATACCGTGCCGCTCACTCACCCTACATAAGTTATAACCTCATAGTTAAGTTACAACTCGGTTTGCGGGTCAGTTTTAACGTCTTGGGGATAAATGTGAAGGAAAAAGGGTTACTTTATCTTTATCAAAATATTGGGTGAAATTTTAATACCCCTTTGTCCAGTCACGTACGAGAAAGAATACTTTGTAAATGTATTATGTGGCCAGTGTGTGTGTGTGTGTGTGCTATACATGACGTGTTGTGTAAATGTGTGTGAAAGGTTCTAGTCTAACCGGATTTGACTGGATATCAGTTTTTACACGGAGCGACTGCCATCTGACCTTCGCTACCCGAAGGCTAACGATACCCTAAGGCTAGACAAGTGTAAGGATATTAGAGGGCTTTGACTGCCCAATAACGACTGCTATAGATGTTCATGGCAGCTGGGACCGACGGCTTAACGTGCTCTCCGAGGCACGGAACAGGCGATTATTGTCAATCAATACGCACATAATTTCGAGATGTCATATAACTTCCGAAAGTCAGAGGTGCGTGACGTGAGTTCGAACCCGAGACCATCTGCATTGTAGTCTGTTGGTTTCCCCACTGAGCTATCGCTGCTCTTTATATTGCTCTTTATTTTATAATATAATAATATTATAAAATAATATAAAACTATTATATACAATGTCTCCTTTTACCCACACACGATGCGTAACGGGTATTAACGCGATCATGCATAAATTATATTTATCTTTTTATTGTTTAGTTAATTTATTGCATGCAACATGCATGAAAGTTTAAAAGTTATTATCAATTCATATACATTCTAATGTAATGCTATTCAAGTAAAAATAGTATTTGGTCTATTGTGCATGACAATAATGGCGTAGGTAGCACTCTATAATAGATACATTGACTGACTTGTCAGCAATTAATTATACGAAATGAGGAAAATTACAAAGAAAACAAGCAACAAACAGTAAGAAAAACAATTAATTGATTTATTGTACTAAGATACGTTTCCGAGCAGCAGGCGATTGATTTTGTTTTTGTACTATTGTTTATTTTTATTATTAACTAATATTTAAATAACAGACACAAAGAACCCTCAAGCACCGAACAATTATTTGTGGATCATACAAAGTTTAGCCCCGCATGGGATTCGAATCCACGACACTCGGCGCGCCATTCGTGCAGTCATATTACGTTACTAAAACTGGCGTAATAGTAACTATACCGTTATAGAGTTTCGTCCAGAAACGACTATTTTACGAATTTTTCGTAGGCTTACTAACCTAAGTCAATTCCTTCATATTTGTCTTATTTAGTCAATAAAAAAGGCGTAAATGCTTTAGACAATACATAGAGAACTGTTTATGTATAGTTTGTTTATTTTTTTGCCATCTCTATCACTACATATTATAAAACAAACTCGCCGTCGCGTCTGTTCGCGATATACTCAAAAACTACTATAAGGAATTTCATGCGGTTTTCACAAATAGATAGAGTGATTAATGATAAAGGATTAGGTGTATAATTTGTTAAGGTATGGAACTACCCGTGCGAAGCCGAGGCTAGTCGCTAGTATATTATATAACTAAGTACTCCGTCGCATCTGTTCACGATAAACTTAATTTTCATGTAGTTTTCACCAATAGGCAGAGTGATGCATAAGGAAGGAGGTTTACGCGTATAATTTTTAAGGTTTGAACTACTTGTCTTCCAAATGAGAAAATGAGACAAGACAGAAATAGACTAGATCATTATTTTTTCTTTTCTCACACACAACTTTAGTACGTTTTCTTTGAAGTCGGTAACGTGTCAGTGAAATTCTTAGTATTGAAAGCGGTACTTGTATACGAAACTGCGACGTTCCTGGTATCAGATAAACTGCAAGTTTTAAAAAAAGAATATTATAATACTGATCCTGTTTGTAAACAGCCAAATTACCTGGTACCAATCCTTCTTTTGAAAATGGTTAAGTCACTTTTAACTGTGTAGTGTTCTTTACAGTTGGTCTGGATCTTTTATGACTCCAACAACGTTTACCTATTTAAGGTAGAGAACTCTTCAACAAAGACACAGATAGATCAAATAATAAATAATTTATAATTAAATTCACACATAACTAAAAAAACAAACGAAGTAATTATCTGCCCTTGCCAATATTTCTCGCTGTATAAGTCACTATAAATTAATAAATTTACCTGTTAAAAACATATGTTCAATTTCGGAATACAAGTCATCCTCTTTGTTCCCAATTTTCATTCACAGAATATTCATGGATACACACGTTACAATATATTGTTGTCAACATTTCGCTGCGATATTTTACTTATAAAATTTGAGTAACCTTCTACCTTGTGATGTTCAAAATTTTACTTAAGTAATTTTCCAGTAAACATTCGTATTTTCTGCGAAATAGCTTCACCTATTAATTATAATTAAACTATTTTTTTATTATAATCTCATATCTTAGTTATTACTGAAAAGCTCTTAAATACTTAAAGCAATAACTTTGTACCCCTTTTTACGAAAATTGCACGGATAAAGGAGTATGAAATTTGGCACAGTTAAAGTTTATATGGATAAGGAGTGGCGAATCCTAACATTTATATAAAATATGCATTAGAAATATAATTAATAAAAAAAACACTACACGCACACAACCATGCATTTGACACACGCAGTCGAATCGCGTTCGTAGTATATCGGCATTGTTCGTCGGCTGATTTAGTACTATTCTTCGTAACTATAGTTACATATATCAATATATACTGACATATGTCGGCAATATCTTACAGGCAACCTTTGGGCGGATTGGAATGATATATACTATTTATCATCACTTATATATATACTATTTTCGCTTATATTATATTAAACCTATTTACGTAATTATATAAAAAAAAAAAAGAAAACAAAGTAGCAAGTTTAGGAATATCGTCAATTAAAGAGTTTAGTTAAGTAAATAATTTGTTTGAAAAAGATAAGTAAATTACCCTGTATAGATCGAAATCTCAATGAAATGTTAGATTATAAGGTTCTAGACAATAAAACCTTAATAACTATTGAATTTAAAATTTAAATCAATTATGGTCGGGTTTCGACCACTAGCCGACCGCTAGTTATAATTAATTTGTAAAACATTTTTATCAAATAAAGTTTGTAAATATATTTGAGACTAGCTGTTGCCCACCACTTTGTCCGCGTGGACTTAAATTTATTTATTTATTTTTACATTCTAAGGGTATTTGGTATTTTTGAAAACGATCACACACATTTCTCGTAGCTACAGCCCGCGACTATCTCGCGTGGGTTTTCCAAAAATTCCTAACGTCAAATAGTTATCATGTATTTGTTTATAATTATATTTAATTTAATTTAAGTTAGTAAAAATTAGGAGGTGGTGAAGTTAAAATTTAATTTATTACCTAAAATAATGGGCCCCAGTAATAGTTTATCTCATATATCTTTCATGTACAGACATCGATAGGTTACATTTTTATTATATGTATAGATTATTTAATTTTAAATATTCATCATTCTCAGTTTGCCTTGGCGACCAAGGCAAAAAAAATGTGACTGCTAAGTATAGTATTGGGGTTCGATACCTTGTTTCAGACCAAGAGTGTGTCAGTAGCAGCTTGGAGACTAGAAAATACGCTCATCCTCTATTACTGCGAACCTGAAAACCATAGCAGACAAAACGTGTATACAGTATACTTTTGTTTATCCTTCAAGAATATAGGCGTAAAACATTATAAAATTATCTTTATAACTATTGCACTAAACAACCAGTCAATCAACAAAGACGAGCATCGGTGCACAATCTCATCAGTTGAGTGTTTCTACGGCGAGTCAGTAGGTAAATTAATTAGTGGTGGTCGCCCTGCCCGCTCTCGGGATGAAATTAAATAGGATACAACGATGTTCACTGACTCCGAGTTACGTAACGTTAAACATTATGCTGCCTATACCTTTCTTAATAGTGATGTTATACTCTGAAATGCCTGTTTAGAAGACCAGCCAAAATGTGTAGAGCGATAAAAATGCTAGCTTTTGTCTGCCTTTTTTTCGCGTACATGATGGTTCGAACGTGATAGCATTTACGTATATCATAAATTAATTATCTCCGGTTAAAATAGGAATAATATAGTTAAGATTTAGTTCAGATATTAAGTTAAGCACCAAACAAATTTTACCTCATTAAAATATACTTTAAATTCGTTCAGAAGCATTTACGTGTTGCTATATCGAACTAGCAGGCGGATAAACAGACAACTCAAAAAACGTTTATGGATTCAGACCTTATAAATTGAGTTGATACGAATTAGTTATTAAAAATACCTCTAATGTCTGTAAATAATAATAATGTAAGTAAATAAACTGTGTCTGTACACAGCTTATTTCCAGTTTTATAATAAATAATTAATAAATAATAATAAATATTCTACCACATACACACAACACCATCTAGCCCAAACTAAGCAGAGCTTGTACTATGGGTACTAGACAATGGATAAACATACATATATACTTTTTTTTTTTGTAAATACATACATATTATACATAGAAACACCCAGACCAAGACAAATATCCATGTTCATGCACACAAATGTTTGACTTGTGCGGGAATCGAACCCGCGACCTCAGGCGTAGCAGTCGGTTACACTAACCATTACGCCATCGAGGATATCTTGTCATAAGATCACCTTTCAACCTTTTCAAGTTCGTAAAAATAAATTACTGTGCAGGCAGCGCAAAACCCAAAGACCACTGGCATAAGAACTGGATGAAATGGATGATGATGTTTATAAACAGCGTTTCCAAAGTATGATGCTCTATACTCCAATACTATATAATAAAATCATGTTCCTCTATAATGTTAATTCACTTAAATACCTATACTTTATTATTACATACATATAACAGTGCATAATATTACTACCTTAAGATCGCTATGCTTTGTTTTCTAGTACTGGATTTAGTGCCTTATTGCGTCCATACCTCAAAAGGCATAAAGGAACCCTTAAAGGATCCCTTCGTTATCCGTGTGTCTAATTGTCTGTCTGTCAATATAATTTTCTCAGGAACAAGTGGACGTACCTGTAAAGTCAATGTCAAATACTCAGGTCTGCAATCCCTTGGAGCTGTAAACAAATCAAACTTCTAAGTCAAAGCAATCAAAGGATACAGCCACACTCACAAGGGAATCAAAACCTATAGGATAGTTCCCGTTGACCTAAACATGGAATTTGGCAAGATAAGATATTGAATCTTATTTGAAAATAAGATTCAATCGTGATCAGGGTATAGTTAAACACAAAATAACCATAATAACGATCAAACTTAAAATTTAAATCAATTATGGTCGAATTACGACCACTTGGCGACCGCTAGTATAAATTATTAGTTTTAGTGCTTTTAAAAGTGTCTACTGAAAATATCGCTGATTTCAGCATGAATGGAGCTCGACCGGAGAAGGACTACCCTCTCACAGAATATAGACGTGAAATAGCAGTATTATACAATTGTGTTTCGTTCGGTGAGTGAGCGTACCGGAGGTCCAATCACCTTCTTTCCCCCTTCCCGCTTCTTCTCCTTCCCACTTCCTTTTTCTCTTCTTCCTTTCCTTACGGGTCGGCAACGCGCAAGTGATGCTTCTAGTGCTGCAGGCGTCCATAGGCTACGGTGACCACTTACCATCCGGTATGCTTGTTTGCCACATTAGTTGTATAAAAAAGACCTCAAAATATTACATTCGCGTAAACGTAACACAATATTAAAAAAGTATTTAAAACTGAAGATGAAAAAATGAATCTTTGTCCTGGCTTTATTATCAGGACCTCGTAGCCATATAAAGCTCATAAAAACCAATCAAAAGAGCTTAAACTTGAGGGTGTTACTAAGAGGCACTAAGGCGTTCGGCTATACACCTCTTGGCTCCATTATCAGGTCCTCATAATCATACAATTGTAATGTCTGTGACTTATTACAACCAATCAAAGCACCCAAACTCGAAAGGTTTACTAGTAGCCATTGAAAAGTTCCACTATCCACCTCCAGGCATTATTATCAGAACAGTTCGATAGTACCTACAAAATTTTTATGTCTGCCAGATTATATGAACCTAATATATCTACATATAATATAAAATTTCAAGTCGGTAAGATAATAATTAGAAGTAGGATCAACTTGTAAGATTTGGTTAGAATTTTCGTTGGTTAGGTTACTAAAAAAAAGCCAATTTACGGATATCCCCAGCTCGTTCGCAATATCTGTTACAGAAACACCTTCTTGTTGCAAGTAAATGATTCTGTGTTTCATTAAATCATTAATTCGACACGTGTCCATATTTAGGTACATAGGTACACGTTTTCAATTCAATTATAATAATTATATAAATGACTTTCTGACATTTAAATGTGAATTTTGTAGTTGCATTATCTATGAAATCTTCGAGTATAATATTGTCTTCTGTTTACGCGAATGTTATTCATTGAAATTAAACTACTATATACGGATTTTATCGCATTGTTTATTTATCACTGTATTACAAAATTTTGAAAATATTACACTACTGCTACTATTGATTTTATTTTACTAATTTATAAGCTAATGAAATTATTTAAACTATTAAATCTATTTATCTTTGGTTTACACTTTCCCCGACGTTTCGGTTGCTTTTCAGCAGCCATGGTCACGGGGAGACTAAGATGGTAGTTGTCTCAATGTTCCAGTGTAGTTATTTCAAAGTATCCGAACATAATTTAATCATGGGTGTTTCTATTTACGCAGAATGAGCTCAAAGTATCATGAAGTCTAGCTGTGGTTTGTTTCTTCTTGGGTTTGACTATTTGAAGTACTGGATCCCAAGCTGGTGGTACATTTCAACCATCTTCTCTATTGAAATTGGGATGTTTTTTGATTTCAATAGCCTCGCGAAGCATCCTTGGCAGGAATCGGTGTTCTTTAGCGAGAATCTGTGGTTTGTCAAATCTCAGGTAGTGGTTGGTCCCCTGTTGTACATGTTCACACACAGCAGACTTCAACGAGCGTTTGTGTTTTACGTCAGCTATGTGTTCTTTTATGCGGGTGCCTATGCTTCTCTTGGTTTGACCAATGTATGAGAGTCCGCAGTCACAATCTATTTTATAGACCCCTGCATCTTGTAAAGATAACTGGCACTTGACGGATGGTAAAAATTGACTTATCTTCGTTGGCGGCTTGAAGTATGTGTTGATTGAAGCTCGCTTCAAGATGTAGCCAATCTTGTCAGTGACACCCCTTACATAAGGCAGTATAGCAGGCTGGCGCTCGACTGTGACTGGCTTTTCTCGGGATCTGTGACAGCGGCGCGGCTGTTGGAGCTTGTTGTCTTGCAGTACTTGCTTGACATGTTGAAGCTCGGCGTCCAGGTATTTCTTGTCACAGATCCCGTGGGCTCTCTGAAACAAAGACATTCCCACGGTAGCTAACTGACATTTAATCTTTATTCTTGACAATTGAGGTTCACTTAATATATTTTATCTAGTTTAGCAATAAGTACACCTCACAATAATTCTAAATTACAGACATGGACAATAAACAAAACACATGCCAATGACGTCACACTCTAAATGAAAGGAACAACCAATGCTTTATCTCCTTTATTTTGTTTTTGGCAGATAAGAGTGTTTTACGGTCAAAATCATCAGTCTATGGCGATATTAAAGGGTACCCAGTATATGTAGCGATAAAGTTCTTTTTCATATAATGCTTCATATTTTTGAATACTTAGAATGCTTAGAAACCATCGGCGCTGTGTTTGTTACTATGATTATGAGTTATGACACTGTGAATGAACTCATATATTTGACGATGTCCATGTTCCAATATATGGTAGAAAGAATATTATTTGTACAAGATGCATGATTTACATAATTAGAAGACTTTGGTTGTATTAATATCATTGATCACTTTAGGAGTTCCTATATATCTGGATATGCTATCTGTCACTTTATATAAGAAGCTGACTGTATATACATATAAGTGATGTAGTAATAAAATAAATAAGTTTTCTAGTGTTAAGCCGTAACGTATATAGCTATATAGCTATATACGTTACGGCTTAACACTAGAAAGCTACGTATATACGTACATGAAAAGGACTTGAAACTCTGTTAAATGTAAATTATTTAACAAAATTTATGGTGCGTTCTTGTTCAGCGACGGTAGTAATACCTCACTCATAGCTCCTCAATGTTCTCTAACATCGCAAAGGAATATTATAGAAAATCTTCTAGACTGACTGTTCCATATTAAATTTACCGGCAAACGTGGCATGTGGTAGCTTGAACACCGTACATTTTAGTGTTGGAAGTAAACACTGCAATGAATTTTAAACTTTGTCTCGTATAGTTTAGGTTGATATTTGTTTGTGTACGTTGTGTATTTTATAAGTTTGTGGTGCCGTGTATATAGTAATTATTAACAGTTTTCGCCGGGCAAGCTACCGCGAGATTTGGTGTGTGATATATAGCTGGATATACGGCTATGTCGGTGAATGTTTTCATGTGTGTACGTTTTTGTATGTGGGTTGTGTGCAATTAAATCTGTAATAGTCGGATTCCTTTCATCTTTAGTGAAGATATTTTGAGATGAGAAAGACACATGAAATCTATATAGCCCAGACGTTGAATGCATTCAACCAGGATTGGAGACAATTTGCGCTGTGCAGAAAGGAGTAGAATGATCGAAGGCAGGCTTTTGCCCTGCAGTGAAACGGTACAGGCTAAAACTAACTAACTAACTTAAATAAATAATTAATTATATACTATCCTTATAATTATAGATATAATTAACAGAATATGAGTTATACTTATTGCAATAGACTTTAGCTCTCGTCTATATGTTGCACTTTTAACTGAATACAAATTAGTAATTTAATGACGAGCTAGATCTTTAATAAAATCATTAGTGCATATTGCATGAATTATGCCAATTTAATATGATAATTAAACTATAAAATATGTCTCTGTGATGAATCTGGATTGTTTAACATTTGGTAAAAATATATAAAATTTCTCTTCAACTAAGTGTCTTAGTTTAATAACTATCTCTCATTTTTTATAGTTAGTACATACATAGTAGTATATAATTAAGTATATAGAAAATATGTATTTAATATTGTTATTAATAACATATATCTACGGCGTCCGTCTCTATTAGTCTATTATGATTTTATTATTATTACTAGTCCTAAGATACAGATCTTACCTAGTTTAGGAATCAGAGGTTCATACATTTAGTTCGATGCCAACCTATGTACATACATTTGTTTTCTATAAATACCATAAAATAAACTTAGAACTAAGATATGAAGAAGGCACTTTTCCGTGGAATTCAGGTTGTTACTTAGTCCAGGGAACAGTATCACATTATGATGTACATATAATGTATGATACATGTTTGGTTGCAAATAAAGTTCATAATTAATAAAAAAATAAAATTTTAGTCTACCAATTATTAGTTGATAATACAGATGAGAGAAACTCCTTATGGGAAAACGACGTAACAGTAGTTACTCAGCTACTGCATTTCGCCCAGCAAGTAAGAATTTCAGAAGCTATCATACTTATCTCACTTATTTCTTTCGCTTCATCCTATAATGGGGATTGGCAACGCGTATATATTACACCTGGTATTTATAAATAATCAAATCTTATGATAACTGCTTATCATCTAAAGGGCCCTAAACTTGTGATTTTAGTAGTATAAATAAAAATATTATAATATTAATAATAATATCAGCTCTGTATATAAACTGCCCCATTGCTGGGCTTGGGCTTCTTTTTATTGGGAGAAGGGTTAGGCCATAGTCTATTATAATAGCCCAGTGCGGGTTGGCAAACTTCACATATCTTTAAAAACATTATAGAGAAGTCTCAGACAAGCAGGTTGCCTTATGATATTTCCCTTCACCGTTCAAGCGGGTGATAATTAACTATTTAATATGCACATAACTTCGAAAAGTCAGAAGTCTGTATCATTGGATCTAACTCGACTACCATTGGATCTAACTATACTAACACTGAGCTGTCGCAGCTTAAACATAAATATTAATAATTTATAGTTAAATTTCCATCTAATATTCAAAAAAACGTAAAACAGCAACATTTATTTAAAATAATGTTCGTCATTTATTCTCGTGATAAAAATTATATGAACAAAAAGTATTCGTTCGAGCAGCTCTCGACTCCCGTCACATAAAAGGTCTAATACGGATAGATTTTACTCATATTTTTCTACAGAGTAATCAGTGACGTGGCGATGCTGATGAAAGAAGCCACGGTTCTGGTGAGCCTGTATAACTTGATCGGATTATCGTACTTTGAACGTGGAGCTATGAAGTAGGCGAACAATAAAATATAATATTCTACCATATACACACAACACTATCTTGCCCAAACTAAGCAAAACTTGTACTATGGGTACTAGACAATGGATAAGCATACATATATACTATTTTTTTTTTTGTAAATACATACATATTACGTATACATAGAAACACCCAAACCAAGAAAAACATCTATGTTCATGTACACAAATGCTTGACTTCTAAGCATATCTGACAATTATTTTAAAAACTTTCTGCCGAGATTTCCGTTCGTTCGATAATTAATGATTATAATACACTGAAAAATATATCTGTAAGTTCTTCATAATGTTGTGTGAAGTCTGCCATTCGCTGTAGCTTATGGATTTAATTAGACGACTCCATTTTCAGACTGCTTCTGCGCTAAGAATACTTCTTGAGTTGCAGTGAACTTTATAAACTGGAACGATGAAAAAATCTTTGCCCCTTGGAAAGCTCCATCACCTAGAAGTACCATAAGCTATGTAACATTACGCTATGAGCCATGGGAGCGGTGCAATAACCATAAGCGTCATTGACACGGCAAGGACAGCTAGTGATTCAATATGTATTTATGTACGTAAGCGTAGCCTTATACGATTGGGCTAACTAGACCAATAATGTTTATTTTTGAAGTGAAAAGGTGTCGAATCCACAAAATTCGGCGCGGTGGCAGCGGCTGGTGACTACTTAAACCACTACGCCATTCGGATAGTCAAAATGGATCCACTAATTATAAAAATACAATTATAAACGTATAACTCCTTAAAAATAATAATAGTTTACCAAAACCCTTTACACAATCATGCTATACAACATGTCACAGATATAACGCTCAACCTCAAACACTCAAATTAGATTATTAAATCGTAATAATAATATAATCATTAAAATAATACTTTTATGTACTTAATATTTTAATGTAACGAATTAGTTCTCCTTATTGTGCGCGGATAGTATGGGTATATTACAATAAATCTAACATTATTGCCTTTATTGCCTTGAATTATGATGCATTTTCGTTTATTTCAGCTGTTTAATAAATTACCGACTGTAATTTAAATCGTTTTAATTATTTTAGGGATAAAAATAAACTATATTAAAAATTGCTGGAATTGATTCAGTAGTCGATTCTGAACAAACTACTTTCAGGATGTGCGTTTATTATGTTACATGTTGTATAGTATTAATTTGATTGGCACGTAGTACGAATATTGTTATATAATCATGTGGCGTATTCGGTAGTAACGGATATTGTGCGGTAAGCCGTAACGTTGTCGGCTAAAGATGAACATATACTACACGTTTAGCTTTGGACGCAATGTAAATTATAACTCATTTTGATCACGGATCGTCGCATGTTTATACATATATACTAGTACTAGGCTATGCCCGCGGCTTCGCTCGCGTAAATGTAGGTTAGATTAGGTTCGTAACAGTAATGCCTCTAGATGAAAAGTACCCTATGTCATTTTCTGTTGACAACGTCTATGCGAAATGTCATGATGATCAGCTGAGTAGTTAAGGCGTGATGGTTTAACAAACAAACTCACATTAGCTTTTATAAAATTAGTGCTAGTATTTGCTCAGTGATCAAAATTCGAACATAATCATTAATGAAAAAACAACTAACCAATTCGAAAACATTTTATTGATGACACTACAGCTCGTATAGCAATTTTTTTTTATGTATGGACAAAAATATGTAATAGACAATATTTTGACAAACGGAGGTGAAAAAGGTACAGAACTATTTTGTGTTTAACTAACTATATTAAAAAAAAAACTAACTATATCTAATATCGATATTACTAAATCATGTCAATGGCTACTAAACAAAAGATGAAAACAATTGGTTGACAAGGGAGTAAAATAAATAATATCATATTTTGCTGTGGCTCAGTCTACTTATTTTTAATTGCTCTTTCCTGTGGCAACATTGGAAAAAGTATATTAATACACTCTTATATGGGTTTTCTATGTAAGAGTGTTTTAGTATATATAGAAAAACTAAAAAATAAAAATGAAAAAATGAATAATATTTATTTATTAAAAAGTGCAAGTATGCTATGCTAATATAGCATTAGCATAGCATACTTTTGACTGTCTATCTATTAGCATAATTAGTGTTTAATAATAAAACAACAAAATATCGATGGATTTCATTGTATATGGTCGTAGTACCTATACAAGAAAGTTATACATGGTAATTAAAAAAAAAACACATATCTCAAGTAGTTAGTATAGATTTTTTTTCTGAACGGCCGTCCGTTCCACTATAAGACATTTTCAGGTTATCCATTAATTACCGGACACCCTGTATAATGGATATCAGTCAAAATACCTACCGTCTAATTCAATTCTCCACACCGTACTCGCGAACAACGATAGCCAACGTGAATTCGACGCATTCAATGCAATGCGACTGGAGTTGTCAGCCGCGGTTATTTCTATTCTGTTGACTCTTGGACTTTTTATTTTAATTGGGTTTTGATTTGTGAAGTGGAATAGTGTGCGACGTCTTTATTGAATTTATTTTATTCATAGCGTATGGGTTTGAGTTATAGTTAAATATTTTCTTCTGGTATTGCAATAATAGAATAGGCCTATTGTATGCGCGATTATAGCAGCGATAGCCTAGTAGGATACCGTTGGACTGCCACGTAGAGGTCTCGGGTTCGAACCTAAGGCGCACATCTCTGACTTTTCGAAGATATATTCGTATTAAAAAGTTAATTATCGCTTGCTTTACCGGTGAACGAAAACATCGTGAGGAAACCTGCATGTCTGAGAGTTCTCCATAATGTTCTCAATTGTATGTGAAGTCAGCCAATCCGCACTAGGCTAGCGTGGTGGACTATGGCCTAACCCTTCTCACACTGAGAAGCGGCCCGTGCCTAGCAGTGGGACAGTTTAATACAGGGCTGATGTTATGCGCGATCATTAGCTGGCCTTTGATTTCTTGCAATACCAGGCGTTTGATTAGCTTATTGACGAACCTATAGAAAGAAATAAAGGTGCGATTGAAGGAAAGGAATGGGAGATGTAGCCGCCAGAGTTTTACATACCGGGCGGAACGTTTTGACTAACGAAAGGAATGGTACTTCCGCGAGCAAGCCGGCTAAGCCAACGACGGGCTTTGCCACTAAAACTCACAATCACATTTCAAAAGTTACGTTGCTAACAAGCTACAACATTAATCACATTAACGCGGACCTCGTGGCCCTAAAACTTGAGGCCTATAACTTTTTCATAGCTCAATCCAATTTTGCACGAATTAAACGTGATTTTATAAAAAATCTCTAATGGATTGCTCTGACATTCACTTTTCTGATGTTTACGAAGCACATGTTGTTTGTTAGACAGGTATGAAATGACAACGGTTTAGACTTTTTTAGACAGGCTTTTTGGCTTTTCACAATTTCGGACGCGCACAATTAGTTGTTTTGGCAGTTTGTTGGGCGAATAAAAATACAAGGAACTACGTCTCTCATTTGTGGTTTATTTTTTTAAATATGAATAGCTGTTGTGTAGCTCTGAAATATTTCGAAAGGCAATTAGAATTGTTGAAATGTGTAGAGAAATGCTTTCACTTCACTTTTTGTTTAGTCTATTAATGTTTGGTTTAACGCTTAAAATTTGGTTCATTCTTTTTTTGTTTTTTTCATTCTTTGTTTTTGGTAACATATGTAGGATGCAGACAGGTAAAGTCTGACCAAAAAATTATGAGTTCATTTTGTGATCAGTAGCCCATCTAATGATAAGCAGAAACCGCTGCTCATGGACATTACTGTAAGGAAAAGCCCTTTTCAGATAGGAAAATCACTAGTTCTTAATAAAAATAGTCAGATAGTGCTATCAATCCGCTTGAGGCCAGTAGTATGCGAGGAGTCCCAATCAATACAATGTAAAAGAGGAAGAAGGCAAATGAGTAGGAAAGTTAGAATACCGTGTATGGGTCCGAAGTGTAGCATTAATAGGCTCGGTACTGGGTCTTGAAGTCGAGATTACATACTAGCTTATTTTGCAACCTACTATTATACAACAAGGGCAATATTTTACACTAAGAGAGTAGAGTACAGCAAGATACCCAAATCGGGTTTTTGATTACATAGCACCCAGCCATCTTTTACTGACAGGTCGGTCAAAAAAACGTACAGATAATTGCTTAAATCATAGAAATTTACCACCATAACCCTTAAAACGACAGCAGAGTTCATCCTTTGCTTTTGGCGATAGTTTCTTCTTCATATACGTGCAGGTTTTGGAATATCTCACCTGCCGGTGTCTTCCGAGCACTGTGAAGAGTCCTTCTTCAAATGAGGTTTAAAGAGAGTACTGCTATCGCGGTCAGCAGTTTTATTGTAGACGCTGAAGTCCATAAATGACGGATATCACTCACCACCACGCAACTTAATAATAATATGAAAGTCCATATTTTTTCAAAATACAATAGGTCTCTTTGATATTACTCTCACAATAAAATCACAGAGTGCAGGATTATGATATGAAAGCATAGTTATTAATCTACAAAGCGAAACATATTGCATAGAGGAAAGTTAGCCTCTGCGACTGGCTGTACAATAAAAACTTCAGTTTTTACCTAACTTCGCCTCAACTGGGCCAAAGTTCAAATTGACTAAGCGCCGTATAATCTGTCTAAATCCAGTCCGTAGTTTTGCGGGAAACCAAAATAAATACGAATAAAGTTTTACTAACTATTAAAACGGAATTATATATTTGTTTTTTTGCAAACAGTCATACATGAAGATGCCTATATTTACCCGAAAGGGTAGGCAGAGTTCTATTGTACCCATATTTCGCCAGTATATTTATGTATTTTAAGATCTTACATAAAGGGACGAGCTTGTTGCCACAAACTACCAGACATATGTCTAGACGTCATGCTATTCCTGAGAATTTCTTAAAAGTATACCAAATACAACTGCCCGAATCGAGCATAGCATCGCAGTCACTACCGCTGCGATACCGAGGCACATACATAGTTTAATTACAAATTTATTGAAATACAGTTCATTAATATTTATGAACTATTGCTCAATGGAGAGACCAACAGACTGCAATGCAGAGGGTCACGGGTTCGAACCCACGTCGCGCACCTCTGACTTTCGAAAGTTATATGACTTTTCAAAATTATGTGCGTATTGTTTGACAATTATCGCCTGCTCCGTGCCTCGGAGAGCACGTTAAGCCGTCAGTTCCGGCTGCCATAAACATCTATGGCAGTCGTTATTAGGAAGTCAGTGTCCTATAATATCCTGACACTGGTCTAGCCTTAGGGTATGGTTAGCCTTCAGGTTGCGGCGGTCAGATGACAGTCGCTCCGTGTAAAAACTGATATCCAGTCAAATCCGGTTAGACTAGAAAGCTGTCCCCAAGAAACTTGGAAATAATAAAGGCTAGGGAGAAGAAAACAGTTTATAACGAAATAATGCCTCAGTATTATTCTGGACAATTTAGGCTTAGAATAATAATTCGTAAACAATAAAAAAATGGTATCCAAACATACAGTCATAATAAAGGTTAATCGTTACTCAATTGCTATGGTTTGCTAGACAGAGACGCCAGAGCATCAGCCATGCATTGCCGATCAGCACAATAGACAATGAACAGTATCACTTAACCTTTTAACCGCTGCCAACCACCAGATGATAAGCCAAAAATCCTTACAATAAGATTTTATTCATGTCGATAAGTCTATCTTTCAATCCTGACTGTGGCGTGTAGGACCCAATGTGACTTGTCATCTGTAGGTCACCTTTCGGTTAAAAGGTTAATAAGCTGATCTCGGATCACCTTAGGAACTAGATATAAAATAATTAAGCCATGTATGATCTTTTCTATTTCTTATCAATTATTTTTGTTTGTATTATCTTAAATTATGAGTGATTATTATGTGAGTGTTTTTTTTATACAACTAAAAAAAAAGGGAGAAGGTAGGAGGAGCGGGAAGGGGGAAATAGGGCGATTAAGCCACCGGCACTCTCACTCACCAAACGAAACACAACGTCACACACTCACACACGTCGATATTCTGTGAGAGGGTAGTATTTCCCCGGTCGAGCCGGCCCATTCATGCTGAAATCAGCGAGGCTCTACTAAATGTTTTACATGGGTTACGAGTAGCATGACTACAAACAATCGAAATTTCAGAACAAGTGTAAATCTATACTAATATACTAATAATATTATAAAGCTGAAGAGTTTGTTTGTTTGTTTGCTTGAACGCGCTAATCTCAGGAACTACTGGACCGAATTGAAAAATTATTTCAGTGTTCGATAGTTCATTTACTATATAACATCACGCTGCGACCCATGGGGGCGGCGCAGTAATTATAAACGCGGGTGAAACCGTGGGCACATTACATAAATATAGGGATAAATTACATATGCATATTTTATTAAAATTAAATCTTAAATAGTCTGACGTCTATTTCCTGACGCTGGGCAGAGGTCAAATACACACACATTTAGCCAGCTATGCTTTTATGTCTATCCCTATAACATTAGCTATGTGTTATCCCTATAATATGGGACAACGACGCTTGTTTAACAGACTCGCGACTCTGAAAATTTTTTCAGTAGTAGCAATACTACTGAAAAATTTACTTGATACTTGATACGAAAACACAATAACAAAAGTGTTATTGTGTTTAGGGCAAAGGCCCTATCCGGGAATAGAACCTTCATGCACAGCAGCCACACACATCTGCTGTGAGATCCGAGGCATATGCCCTATAAAAATCTTTTCAACTTTAAAAATGCAATCTACAATCCCTCATTACCTCATTAGCATTTGGAGTATAAGTCAGTAATCGTATTTTATACCGAAATAAAAGTCAAAACATAATTTGCAAATCTTCGCGCAAACCGTGACAGAAATAGGTCAAAATGGTTATACAATTTAACGGTACGAGTGTAATTATAAACTCGATACTTAGTTGTTATTGCGGTTGAAGCGTGTTGGAACTGTACTTATCCTGTAATTAACTAGTAACGCTCCAGTTACCGAGAATCGATTGCGTATTCGATATTATATGCACGATTCGAGTAACAAGTTAGTGTTCCATTCGTTTTGTTGAGAAATAATGGGTTATGTGTTAGCTGTGGTTGCTCTTATGGATCGTTTAGTTTGTTAACTTAAAAACTATAGTAGGTATAAATATAATATTGTCTTCTGTTTACGCGAATGTTATTCATTGAAATTAAACTACTATATACGGATTTTATCGCGTTGTTTATTTATCACTGTATTACAAAATTTTGAAAATATTACACTACTACTACTATTGTTTTTATTTGACTAATTTATAAGCTAATAAAATTAAAATTCAGCAGCCATGGTCACGGGGAGACTCCCTGGAGTCTCCCCGTGACCATGGCTGCTGAAAAGCAACCGAAACGTCGGGGAAAGTGTAAACCAAAAATAAATAGATTTAATAGTTTAAATAATTTTATTAGCTTATAAATTAGTCAAATAAAATCAATAGTAGTAGTAGTGTAATATTTTCAAAATTTTGTAATACAGGTATAAATACTTTATACAATTTTTTTATTTGTATATAGCGGCTGTATCCCAATGTGACTTTGTTAATTGACTTGCGATATAGGGTCTTGTGTTCGAATCCGAACCTTTGCTCTACCGATACGATGTGAACTCACTCCACATAAAAGCGAATTAGCTTAGCTGGAGGTGTAAGCAAGAACATAATAATAAAAATATCCACCCACAAACCCACTGAGCCTACAATAGTCGTTGGCAATACTAGTTTTATGAATACGAGGAAAAGTAAATTGCCTTAAAAGGGCCCTTTCTATATTTATTTATTTAAGAATTTACAACAAAGGAATACACAGTAACATACATTACTAGATGTGCCCTCGGTTTCACTCGCGTTTATGATGTCCCAGTCGGTTGTAGCATGATGTTATTTATAGCCTATCGCCTTCCTCGATAAATGAGCTATCCAAAACTAAAAGAATTTTTCAATTCGGACCAGTTGTTCCTGAGATAAGCGCGTTTAAACAAGCAAACAAACAAACTCTTCAGTTTTATAATATTAGTTTAAATAAAGCAATAATAAAGTTCTTAGCGGGTATAGTCACTTAATTATAGAAACCACAGCTTGCAAATTATAATTACAACTAAACTAACAAACCTAATTAAAGAAATAAAATTCTAAACATAAAATGGATGACTTAATGTGTTCATCATAATAAGATTAGATCAACTGATTTAATTTGTACCTGTAATCTTGTATATATCATCAGTACAATCAATAAAATATGAAAAAGCCATACAAATTAATCAAAGCAACATAAATTTTATATTTTTTATTTAATAGAGATATTATTTATGTGACTGTATGGCTAAACAAAATATCTTTGATCGCCGTGAGATGTGTTATAAGCCTTATGGGAAACTAGCTTTTGCCCGCGGCTTCGCTCAATTTTTTTCCATATGCAAAGTTCTCTATGTCCTTTTCTGTTCCTCAAAAATGTGTATGCGCGTAGTTAAGGTGTTAAAGTGTAACAAAGAAACCCACGATCCTATTAATAATAATATAAAAGTTACGATTTAGTCAGATCCCTAATCATTTTCATACCAACCTTGGCAACAACCAATATTGAATTCAAAGTTTGGTATTTTGCTTATTGGGATATTGTACAGAAAAATACAACGGGGGCAACCATATCTTACCTAAAAAGGTACCTTTAATTAAGCCCGTTTCCTGCAACACAGACCCATTAACCATAATCTACGTGGGAATAACTCATGCGCATAAAACGCTCTTAGCATTAGCCGCATACATCTTCTCACATTATTCATTTTCCTTGCCAAAACCGAATTCGGTAGAATTACAACGTACGAGATGCGATCTACGGAGAGACACTTATTTGTAATGTGGTTATTACAGTGCTGGAACCAAGCCAGAACGAAAACTACTTAACTTTAAAAACTGGGGCTACCTGCGCCTCATGAATACTGCCCAGCCCACAACGCATTGACGTTGGATGCCCATAAGGAGATTGGCTGCTTAGTAAGGAAGTAGATTGCAAGTTGTTTGGTCGTAAATTGTATAGTTTCTTTGTTAACGTGAAATATCCAAGAAGATGGGTAGCACTTCAAGTATTAAACCCATCGTTGTAATATTACAAACAGCTAAATTGCCAGGATCTTATTAAGTGTGAATATAAAACTAACAATGATATAAATGACAAAATTTAAATCGCGTCATCAAAGTGTAACCAATGACATTGACGACAATTTCGCAGGCACATAAAATCCTTTTACTTTATGAAAATATATATTTTGTCGTATTATTTCTGTTTTATATTAGGATAACATTATTAAGTTTTACAGAGTCAGCAATGTCTTCGCGATTATATAGTACAAAATAAATCGAAACATCTAAGTTTTAAGTTAGTACGACAATTTTGCCTAAAAATAATAAAAGTGATATCGATACAGCTCAGTAATGTGATATCGATACTCTTTCTTTACAAAAATAAGGATTTCTTAAGTCACGCAGTAACTCAATATTATTTTTATACAACGCGATTCAAGTATTTCGTCAAACCTTTTGATCTGTAAATTGCAATGAAAAATAAATAGCACTGCTAAACATAAAACCATTTACGTTCAAATTGGAAAACTTCATTTATGCGAAACACGATATAACCCTAAAGCGAAAGAAAAGTGCTAAAATATGATTGTGAATCCTAATACTATATATTTACAACGTCGATATCGCGATTCAACTGCAACGTATAATTTTATACTAGTTTACGAAAAACATATTGCGAACGAAAAGTTCACTGATCTAAGTTTTTGGCAAATTCACTCTTACGGCTAATAAAAGCCTTAGCCAGCATGATTCAAATTCGCTTGTACTTCAACAGCTCTTAAGTTAATCTCTATAAGAATGAAAATAGGCAGTTGTTATTACTGTTTATTATGAAAACGCAAGAAGTACTGGCTAATGTTTGAAGGTTGGTAAGTCAAATGGCGTACTTAAAATGGAACATTCTGGTAATATTTTGTGTGAATGTTTATTTCTAAAAGGTCCAGAATAAATTATAAAATGGCCGAAGCAAGTCGGTCGAAACGTATTTCTGAGCCAACGTAGTCAAGACATCTTATTTAATAGGTATATTATGCATAAAAATATTAAAAGTCCAAATAAATAAGGAAATTTACGTAACCTCAATATTGATTAAAATGCTGACCTGAGCAGTTTTACTGTTTTTATATTCATACTTAATAGTTGTGTGTAAACATGTCGTCTACTAACACTAAAAATGTTATGCCTAGAGATATGAAGATTTTCATTTAAAACGGAAGTTTTTTTAAAATAAAGGTATTACGACAGCATATGTAATGATAATTTCGTTATATTGCATTGTGTCATTATCTTTTTTTTACTTGTGTACTGTGTTATTATCTTATTTTAATAGTATATGGCATCAAGTACAAATTCAATATTATAGGTATAAGACCTTCAGTTTTGAAACCATTTTAAGCAAAGCATGCTTAGGTACTTTGAAATAATAATACTTCAAGACAATGAGACGACCACCATCTTAGTTTACCCGTCTATGGCTGCTGAAAACAAACGAAATCTCGGAGAAAGGATTAATAAAAATAGTATACAGGGTGATTTTGAAATCGTGTAATTCCTTTTAACCACGCATTCTACTGGTGATATAGAATAACCCTGACCATATTTTTATTTAATTAGATTTATTTTTTTTGAAAAATTATTATTCCGTTTTTTTCGTGAAATGGTGTCAGATAGTCATATGTTAACCAACCGAGGCAATTTTAATTTTTTACTAATTAAAATAAAAAATCATATTAATAATTAATGTCGTAACTAATAACGGGCGGTCCTTTTTATTGCCCCTTATTATTTACGACATCAGTTATTGTTATGTTATTATCTTTAAATTAAAAAAATATTAAGATTGTGTCAGGTGGTTAAACTATGACTATATGAAATCATTTCATGAAAAAAATCTGTACTCTAATTTTGCCGAAACCATTATTCTAATTAAGAAAAAATATGGTCAGGGTTATTCTATATCACCAGTAGAATACGTGGTTAAAAGGAATTACACGATTTCAAAATCACCCTGTATAATATCTAAAAGTTATTAGAATAAAACAAAATCCGTATAAAGTAGAGTAACTTCAAGCATATTATATGTATCTTTGCAAAACAAATTACTAGCAATGTTTTAAAAACAACAATGGTTATCTTATTATCAGGAAACGGTTTATACATTAGAATAATAAGGCAAATATACTTAAAGACGCTTGCAAAGAACACTGTGAAATGAAAGCAATTAACTATGAAACAGTAACATAAAAGCAACAGGCTTATAAACGAGTATAAATACTCATATATTATATGAGTGGGCAAATAATAACCTAGAACTGAATTCTAGCGAATCTAAACGTATTGTGGTGTAATAAAAAATAATGTGAATCAATTATGGGCTGCGATACAAAGACCATGATTAATGGTGTACACGTGAATGGAGTAAATAGTGTGGAAAACCTCATGTTTCTTGATAAACATTACGCTATAATATAACTATTTATATATAAGAGTTCATATAATTATATATACAAAGATAAGAAAGTAAGCGTGTACGAGTGACGTGAGATGTGACGAATAGAATTAAGTTAGAGGGACAGTATTTAAAAAAACTGGATGGCAAAAGATTTAGCATGAATGAAAGAAATGGTGGATGTCCATGGGAACGGAAGAAGAAGACTTAGTTGAATGGTTTCTGACCAGTTTGAGACAATCCGAAGAAAGGCTGAATTAAGAGTACTTTTTTTAAATGTGGGATGATGCTTTGAATCATACCGCTCCGCGAAAAAGGGGAATGGAGAGGTTATGTCCGGCTGACCTGGGCAAAGATGAAACACCCCGGGTACTACTGGGGGTCTCTGGAACTGAAACTAAATCAGAGACCTGGATTAAGAGTACCTGAAATTGGCGATATACCAGGTCATCTGAAATTAGTAATTTCTGCCTACACCTCCGGGTAACAAGCATGATTCTATACACGCACACACACACACCCATACACACGTTACAGATAGAATTTTCACTTTTCATGATACGTCGTTGGTGTCGTCAACCTTGACTCCTTTTTTACTGACATACTACATCATGTTTATATTTTTGTCCTTTGCGTGTCGATGGTTATTATAATTATTTATAAGAGATACACCACAGCGCCCTAAGAGGAAAACTAAGTGAAAGTGTCTATAATATTGAGTGCAAGAATGGCGTAGGTAGTGGTTTAAATGTTCGTCTCATCACTGCCACCGCGCCGGGTGTTGTGGGTTCGATACCCAGACGGTACAAAAGTTTGTGTGATTCACAAATAATTGTTTCGAGTCTGGGCGTTCTTTGTGTCCGTTGTTTGAATGTTTGCAAAGTCTCCCGCAACACAGGAATTATTCCTAGTGAGGGAGTCTTCAAAGAATTTAAAATATATATATATATAAAACATGCGATTGTACAACAATAAGGACAGCCCACTAAAGCAGTACTTAGCACCACTCACACCAAAATATTGCTGCCAAAAAATCTTCGCTAGTGTGCCTACTCTGAGTAGTCCTTCCAGACTGCTTTAGACAGAGTGATGTTTGCAAAAGGCATATGTGAGTTTTGCCCATGCACTTGCAGTACGGAGGCATCTTTGATTACTTGGTAACACGCGAATGATTCTCCTGACATTGTTTGCGCCCACAGAACATAGTGCTTGCACCTAAAGGCTTCAGAGATCGCTCACCATCAGGTATACATTTTTTGAGGAATTAGTAGAAATTAATGTCTAATACGAGTGCTACCATAAGCCATCAGTTCAGCATTCATGCATCAACATGGTGTCCGGTAATTAATGGATAACCTTGAAATGTCTTATAGTAGAACTGAAGGCCGTTCAGAAAAAATGAAAAATTAATGATAAAAAAAGTATATATTAAAAAGTGCAAGCTATATTAGCATAGCATACTTTTGACTGTCTATCTATTAGCATAATTAGTGTTTAATAATAAAACAACAAAAAACCGATGGATTTCATTCATTTATGGTCGTAGTATACAAGAAAGTTATACATGGTAATTAAAAAAAAAACACATATCTCAGTTAGGATAGATTTTTCCATATTTTTTTCTGAACGGCCGTCAGTTCCACTATAAGACATTTCCAGGTTATCCATTAATTACCGGACAACCTGTATAAAGGTAATACCAATTTTACACATATCAGTGGCATTTTATCAGTCATTAGTCGTAGTCATTAGAGATGAATTGATGATGAACATGTACATATATTCTGCACAATTCATTGCTATACTTAAACAAGTGTAGACCTTGTTTACGTAAAGCGCATGAATTGGCATCGGATTGATTTAATGAACATGAAAGTTTATAAGATAATTACGGTTTTCGAAAAATAACGTTAATGTTCTGATGCAGTTGCTACTTTACGCTAAGTAGCAGTGTTAATTAGCAATTATACGAGTACAAACTGCCGAAATCTTGTAATTTGATTAAGCACCTCTTTTTTAATTGCATAGAAGAGTCATGAGTGATTGAAACATATACAATTTATTATATTAAGTTCATATTAAATCAGGAGAAACATTTTTCAAAATGCCCCTTTGTGTCATAAAAGCTTAAAGCTACACTGTATTACTTACTTTATAAAAGCTATAGATTGTATTAATCAATCATCGTACAATGCTCATGTCAGTGAAACTTCGAGTGTCACTTTCATCGGTTATTTAATCGAATATTTGCCCAAATACGAATATTTGGTAAACCAAATCCTTTAATCAACATTTTTTTACATTTAAATATCAAAAACTTACGAGTAATTTATATAACGTACAAAGTATAGATGTTCGTATTAGGCCCAACACCTTGCTTCATTTAAAATGTTCTCATAACTTCGAAGCATGAAATCTTAAACATTGAATACGAATAAACAGAGTACTTGCTATTCTATTCCCCCGGAGTACGATTACATAGAAAACATCAGTAGAAACCCACGCTTTTAATAATAAATTAGAAACGTGTAACGCCGTGTAAACGACTGAAGGTTGTATCCCCAGTACCTGTTACGTAGGCCGAACTACGACGAAATGTATTAAGAATCAAGCTCTCTCGATATCTAAGACCCTGGTACCTGAAAGAGATTTATGAGCCGGCCTTGAAGGAAAGTGGTTTGGTTTGTAAGGTATCAGAGACCGTCTAGAGAATATTTTTGTTCTGTCAGTACGATGTCGTCTACAAATGACATCTATAAACATTGGTGTCGATTCGTTTGTAACAAAAAAGCATATTTTTGTAATAACACCTATTTTTCTGTGGTATGTACCTTTCATGTGAACCGTCTTTATCTTGTAATAATATAACATTTGTTGCGTGTGATGAATATTTTTGTAGATTACTTCGTACTTTATATTTTTTTATACAATGAAGGCCAAACAAGACTTTGGCCAGCTTGACGGTAAGCGATTGCTGTAGTTTGTAAAGAAAAATCTTATACCGGATATCTCTCGCGCATTGCCAACCTTGGAGGATAGAAATTAAATATAGTATAAACGGATAGAAATGGCAAAGGCAGTTGTGTGGACCTCGAAGTCTTACTTACTGGGCGAAACACAGTAACTTAAAGGTGCTTGTATCATATATAATACATAATTACATCGTGGAGCCTGGTGCTCAAACTAGGCGTAAACCTGTATTTTAGGTCACCAAGGCGTATTAGGTTTTTAAGTCAACATTAGCATCTTGGCATTGATATGTGTATTAGATCTCAATTAGCTAATGAATCATAATGTATAAAAATAATAATTACAGAAAACTATTAATACATTATTAAGATCGAATGTTTAAGTTGCTAATAATTTAACCCACACATGAACTAGTACACAATTTTCATACAACATAAATTTAAATTACTGCAGCATAGTAAAATAGTTCGCTTATAAACAACATTATATACACACCTATTTCACAGTATGAATGTATATCAATACTGCGACTGAGTAAACAGAAATGGAATACCCATATACTTGCCCGATAAGTGGCTTTAATCCAATTAAGTAGTTAATTCAACATGAATGATATACGCTCACCCAATATTTTGCCAGATAATGATGACTGCTCTCAACGATACTTAATTAATGGTTAAGTCCATCGTCGACCACTACATAATATTATATGAATAGATATGTTATTATGACGTCGATATTCATGACGGAATATAATTATCATAACTTGCGGTATTCATGCTGAACTGTAATATGAATATGGCAAGAGAAAACACAAACTTACTTATACAAGAGTTCATGAGGAAACAAGAATAAACTAAATAAATTGCGCCACTCTAATAACAGAAGCTTTCGGTAATAAACTTAATACAACGCTAAGGAACCTATACATTGATGCTAAGTAAAATAATAAAATTATATTACGCTCTTATTGTAACTCATAGCTATTTGTAAACAAAGAAAAAGGCAAACGTGAACCAGAGAAATAGGTGAGATAGTCGTAAAAGTCGGTTATTATTGGGGAACCGTGGAAAGGCGATACAACCAGTATTGAGAGGTAGGCGACAGTACACTTAGGGACAAATGAATAGGGCTGCCAAAAAACCCAAATCGTGCGAATTATCTTTATCCTTGATGTGTAATATGGTCGATATGAGTAAAGCAAATTGAAATTATTAGGATTTTTGTAAAAGCAAAAATTTATTTAATAACTCACTCTGGTCTTTAGTAAATCATTACTATTGACCACAGTGATGTTGGATCTATTTTCAGTTCTGAAATGTTTTATTGTAATTTCTTTTATACTATCGAATCGCCAACATGCGTCCAGCTTATCTGACGTAAGTGATTACCGTAGTCTATTATGGCTTGTAATATTAAGTATGTCGCTCGCGCGTAGCCAATCCAAGGACAAAATATTTATAGAAAAGAATAGAATACAAAAAGGAAACTAAGCTCAGTTACTATTTATAAGTGTCATGGATAAATAGGCACAATAAAATAAAAAATGGGCAGTAATAGGATTTTCAATTAGGTATATATGCTATCTCTGCCTGGACTTAAGTACTGTCATGAGCTTCATTAATATAATGGGCACGTCTAAAATAATATCTGTTACAAAAAAACGACGGTAGTCGGGTGACCATTTAAAAGCAGCACATCACACACATACACAAACGCTTACGTGCACTCACATGTGCATATGTTGACACCATGGAAAGCTTTCTGACATGTAGGTTTTCTCAGTTCGTATCCCTGTACTTGTATAGTGAGCGATAATTATATTTTTGTTAAATACATATACATACTGTCAAAAGTACAATCGTACCGTCCATAACCCGAACTGCATAGACGATAGACAATTAATGTGACCTGTGAATATAATGTATACAATTTTAGATTTGTGTTACATGTTTCTGGCTTGAAGCCGCAAATATTTATTTAAAGAAAATCTTTCTCTTCTTAACTTTTAAGACAGCAGCATAGGAACAGGAAAAAGAGATGTCAAAATAGATATTCAAATTTTGTGGCTGGTTCTATACAACACGGTCGGCAGTGTAAACGTTTTTCTCTAGAAAATCAGTACATTCGTATTCAAATGATTATTGTGCAGACCACACGATTACATTTATTTGGGCTATTGGCGCTGTTCGTAGGTTTGTTAGGATATTTCCTGGACTTTGCATGAGATCGCGCCTCGTAATACGACGTGTTTCCTGTACTTGATAGTTTTTTTAAACGGTTAGGTAGCAGCTGCTTCGAGATTAAATCGTAAGAAGTGGTGATCGGACGACAAATAAATTTGATAAGTTTATAATTGTGCTTTTATAAAAATGCAATGTTCCAAGTTTCAGCGTAATATTGCTCTGAATTCTACAAATGGAACCCATGGAATACATTTTTCTTTACTAAAAGCGAGCTAAACCCTAAAGGGTATATCTTCTTCTTCTAAAGAGTGAAGTTCTCAAGTTGCCTCAATAATACTTGTATTTTTTCACGGAGAAAAGTAATTAAAAAAGTACACAAAGGAAATTTACTTTTAATTATTTTGTTGATAATATAATTTCTTATCAATCTAACTCTACTAATTATTACTGTAGTTATTTCACGCGTTTTGCGACGATAATTATAGCAATTTAAGTTATTAACGTGCGTGGAAACATGCCTATTTCTACAATGATGTCATATGCTTGAGAACAGGATGTTATCAGCTCCTAACCGTAGTACCGTATGGCAGCTTCAGAAGGACTGGTATAGGTGTCCCACATTACAATCAATTAAAATGTCTCTGGAGGTGGTCGGTCAACACAACAAGCAGGCAAATTTTTTAGAGCTTTTGCTTCCATAAATGTAACTTATGTCAGTTTTCTATCCCTCGTAAAAAGTACTATGTTCTGGATGAATGGTAACCTATGGATTTTTCTGCACCCCTGACAACGTGTATGCGAAATTGTATGATGATCGTTCGAGTAGGTAAGACGTTAAAGCGTAACAAATTAACAGACACACATTTGCATTTATAATATTAGTTAGAATATCCAAATGGTCGAATCCATTGTAGTTTTTGTAACTTGAGGAAAAACGCTTAGGCGCAAGCCTTCGAATCGATTTCTTGACTCAAATAACAATAATAATTGCTAGTAGAAAATCCTGCCAAATAACCTGAAATTGCATAAAAATCCTATGGAAGGAGAAATGACTGTTATCTTCTACCTCCGAGAGCATACTAACGTTTTTAGTTCCACTACTTATGATATTCAATATGAAGACACGAAAAAACGTCTATAGTGACCTGCTACGAACCGTGACAGCTAATAGAGTCGATAAACTACTTTAATAACCAGCGGGCGCCTTGAAACATCCTGAAGCTAGTGTCAGGATACTAGCTTCAAAGATTACAGAAGGAAGAAACCTTTCCTTAATCCTTTGCGAATACACAAACGTGAAGTTATACTATGTATTAGTATGCCACTAGCGAAGTTACATAACTCATTATAATATCCGACCACAACGGCGAACTCCGTTTGTACACTCGTACTATTTTAATCCAAAACGCATTGACCTGTTTTGCCAAAGCGTAAAACATAAATTCAAGAGATAATAAATTACTGTTCGTTGTATAAAAGCACAATGGTTTATGCCTATTTAGTACTCTTTGAATCTCAACATAATGCAGAGCTTCGTTCCACTTAAGCAAAAAGCCGTCCCAGTTATAATTTTACCCTCACTTTTTATTTCCCGGCTATGTCATGACCCCTTCAAGCCGGAGTGGTTTCGTGCGAGTCACTTTACGATAGCATTTTAAGCTTCCCCAGTTAAGAACCCCGGGAATTATATAAGAGTGACTTACCTGCTGGTTTCTTCAGTTTTTCTCTTTCTGTTCTATGTATTATATTCTAATTAATATTATATTCTAGCTTTTATTCGCTCGGCAACAGTACCTTTTATGGCCTATTTTGTACCCCTGATAACGTGTATACGAAATTTCATAATGTTCGGTCGAGTAGTTGAGACGTTAAAGCATAACAAACGAACTCACATTTACATTTATACCTAAATTAGTTAGGATTAATATTAGTTGTCAGTATTTTGTCTGCCCCTTTCATCAAAAAGTCAAACCAAATTATGTGAATTTTAACAACAAAGATGGTGGTTAGATACAAAATTTCAATGGTATTGTGGTTGAAGTGGTCGTTTCGCCATTGCCGCTTAGCCAATTTATGTGGGTTCGGTCACCACACGGGACAAAAATACATCTCATTTATAAATAATATCATTGTTTTAAGGTTGGGTGTTCTTTTTGTTGCTTAAATGTTTTTAAGTCCGCAGCGATACATTATTTATTCCTGTTGGCGTTTCTTTTTAAAAAGGAAAGACAAGAATAGTTCTCTCTTTTAATTTTATTAATAAGTGGAGGTTTTGCTTCGGGTATAACGAGGGCACATTCTAAGTGCGTCGATGGCCTGATGACAGCTTAGGACGTTTTGGCGTCGCGACGGCGAGTCTACTACGCACGAAAGGCCATTGACCAGCTGATCGTGAAACGGCATTATATTATTACGATGTCACTTACTACACGTTACAGTTTGGAGTTTTATAGAAAGAACTAGATTTTGTGCACAGCTTAGCTCGTGTTAATGTTTTGTCAATACATTTGTATTCCTAAGAAATAGGACTATTTCTGGATAAATGGTACCTTAAGTCCTTTTTTATACCCCTGACAATGTGTATGCACAATTTCATGATGATCCGTCGACTAGTGTCATGAAACATTCATAACAACTGTCTGTAGATCTCAGAAACATATTATGTTACATTGATGAAGCAATTACCTGTGCAGCAATTACATTTAGCATTTCTTTTAATACTCCGTGAAATATAGGTTGGGTCCCCTGAATCTGATACCAAGGGCTGGGACAATGGTGATCGTATTCGATTATAAATTATCGATTTATTTTATTATCTCGTTATGTTTGTAATATAAATGTATATACTAGTTTTTCCCGCGGTTTCACCCACGTAAGTCCTATTACCGTGGGAATACCGTAGCCTATGTGTGAATCCAGGAATGCCGTCGCCTCCTTTTGTGAGGAAGTGATTTCCATCAAGGAGGCGGCGGCGCGGGAGAGGGTGCGTTTAAACCCTCTCCCCAACCGCAGAGCCGGGAGCCGGAGGGCGCGAGATGACCTCCAGCCACCCTGAGGTTTGACCTGGGGGTAGCGGGCTTTGTGGGCCTGCCCGCCATCCGTTCAGCACCAGGTCCGAGAGGCAGCGTGCGTGTTCCCACGCGCGCCTCTGTGTCGAGTCCGTCTCCCCTCTAGGAGGGGGACAGTAGGGTATAATAGAGAGTGAGTCCTGTGGGTAGGTCTCTTCGCGTAGTGGCCTGCCGTTTCATACGGCGGGCCGAAACCTCGGCGGGATCGCGACCGCATGCGAAAGTGATTCGCGCGGCCCCGTCGATAGCGGTTTTGTCGAGGAACACCGTGATAGGTTTAATCGGTATTCCGGGAGGTACATTATTCTTCTTATTCCATCTTTTCTTTTACCCCGGTGAGTCCGACATAATCCCTCCACCCGCCCCCGCGGAGGGGTATGCGTCAATGCATTCCCCCACGTAAAAAAGAAAAATGTTGTTTTAGTAATAAAATGTAAATCTTGATTTATTTTAAAAACTTGCTGGAATTTTTGTAGCTCAATAACGAAGATGCAGGGAACGTCATTATTGGTGCACTTTTCTCAATAAAGTAAGTATGATATTGTCTTTTAAATATTATATCGCACTATTCCTTTTCTGTTCCCTTGACAACGCGTAATGCGAAATTTCATAATGATCGGTCGAAAAATTAAAGAGTGAAAGCGTAACAATAGATAAACAAACCAACTCACATTCGCATTTCTAATGTTACGTAGGATTTTACACCGTCATGAAATACGGCATATGATAAGCGTGATAAGAATGACATCTGTCACCTGTCACCAGTACCTATCCAATATTTTACGTAGCACAGTACATTACAATATACTAAAGAGAAATGCTAAATGCAGTTCAGATACAACACGTAACTGAATGTTATATCAATATTAACTAAACACTCTAATTTGCAAGTCTGTTTGTGACAACACTAATTACGGTGTCAATGGCTTGGAACTACGATTGATATTACTAACAAAATCATGCGGTAGTGAATATGGATACACCGCAATCAGAAATTAATTGCAAATTGTTTGAACTTTCATATTTTTTTACATACATACCTAGTCTCATAGAGATGTATTTTAAGTGGACATCTACATGTCGCAGCTATGGTTTTAGACCAACGAGAGAGAGAAATGGTCGCTAAATGAGTACAGATGCAAACTCAGAATTGCTACTGAAAATTTCTTGGCTCCTTTGCTTGAGCCGGTTATGGAATTCGAGACCATATACACAGCAGTCTCAGGCCGAAGCAGTACTGCGCCACTAATGCCGTCCTTGGAGGATGGCCTTGGTGGGTTACAATTTCAATTAGAAGTCATTGTTTTCTAAAGGTTAACTTTGATTCCTGTGGCCAGAAAAGAACTAAATATAAATGGGCACCTTTCAAGCCGTGTTTTGTACAAAAATAACGTAGAGGCTAATTGTAGCGCAGATGTGCCACGAACACACGTCTCCTTCATACTTATAATATGCTGTAAATTATGCACATACTTCGTCTCGTGGCCACAGACATTCAACGCTTCCATTCCAAGTCCGAATTACGTTCACGCCACGCCTGATTCTTAAGCTATCCTCTTAAAGAATCAGCTCAATCATTTCAGTGCGCAGATTACTTGCTTGCAAAATAAGTAAGGAAGAAGAAAAACAATAAGAATATTTTCTTTTAAATATACTAATGTAACCAGATAGTTTGGTAGTAATCCCTGAATCAGCTGTAGTTTACCTGTACCAGACTTGCTACAGAAATTGTTAAAATCCAGGAGAACCGATCAACACCATCATCAGGTGGAACGCAACCGCAAAAAGCAATAATAAAAAGGTACATCAGAATAAGTGTTTATATAGCAAATAGCAGCATGGCTTGAAACAACATCTGCAACCGATGATATTGATTATGATTTGATATGTTCAGTATATATATATATATATTTTATACTATATAATTATAATAATTATACTAATAATACAGAACTAAAGTCTATAAACAAAAAAATATTAAAGATACACAGCATCGTATATCGTATATCATTGTAGCAAAGTTTCACAAAACGTCTGCTACATTATTTATTATACTCTTTTTTTGGAGCCATTACATTTCAAACAGATCGCTCTACTGTCATATTTGTTAATACTTTGTATTTACAATGTATATTATTATGCTCATTATGTGGATTGTATGTTTTTTTGAGTTAATAAAGATCTTTAAACTTATATAAAACGTCGTATGTACTTTAAAACATTTATACGCGAAGCAACTCGCAAAGCCCATTGGACAGTGTTTAATTAAACAAGCTAGCAGTACATGCATGTCTACGGAAGCAGCTTTCGAATATAGCCCACGAATTTACTTTGCTTGGTGTACCGTCGCCTTTCTAAAACACATTTCTTATCACATATGTACACCATGTCATGTAGTCCGCGTAGCTTTCTCGCAAAGCCTGTTCGCCCACGTCAGATTATTGCATCTACAAGCATTTCTACTTTTTGATGTCATGTTGTACTAGGTTCTTCCTGTGGCTTTGCCCGCGTAATTCATTGGTATCTACAAGCATTTCTATTTTTTAATGTCATGTTGTACTAGGTTCTTCCTGTGGCTTTGCCCGCGTAATTCATTGGTACTACATACCAGGCAGAAAGGTAGCCTATGTATTAATGCAGGGCATTGTATATTTTTGTGCTAAACATTCTAATGCATTCAGCGGTTTACAAGTGATTGAGTAACAAACATTCTTACAAACTTTAACAGTTTTAATATAGATATGTAGGATATATATTTTTATTTGAAAATGTGATTGGTTATTCAAATATTACAGTTTAAAAATTGTTAAGAATGTAAGAATGTGAAATTGTTTAATACGTATACGTATGTCGAGAGCGGTGTTTTGTTCACGGCATTCCTATAAGTTATATATAATAATATAATAAGTTAAGTAATAATTATAAGTCATCGAGCTTGCTCAGTTAGTGTCACTGTAGACTATCATTTATAGTTTTATTTTTTTTACGTTTTCCAACTTTTGTAATAATAGGATACTACCTTTTGGATAGGATACTAAGTTTTCGGTTACAACAGCATACTATTGAAAACCTTGACATATCACAAACCACCGCAATATCCACGCGAGGATGGACAAATAGTATGTGTAACTTTGTAATTCGTGGAGTTGAATGAATATGGAGTCTCTTTTTGAGATGTCGCGTCGTCGCTTCTGTCCCCACTCAATGATTAAAGTGCACGTTGGCGTAATAGCACTTATAAGCAACGGATACTGGTATATTTTCAAAATAAACACCGCTTGGTGATTAAACTCACCCTTTAATCACGAGATATATTAAAAAACAAAAGATTTACATCATTGAAATTAAACTACGGTCACGGGGAGAGTTTCTCATGGCTGCTGAAAAGCAACCGAAACGTCGCGGAAAGTGTAACTTAAATAAAAATAGTTTTTATCCTAACTAATATTATAAATGCGAAAGTGAGTTTGTTTGTTTGTTACGCTTTCACGCCTTAAATACTCAACCGATCAACATGAAATTCTGCATACACGTTGTCAGGGGTACAGAATAGGACATAGGGTACCTTTCATCCAGAAAAAAGAACTGTTGCAACCTAACATAACCTACATTTACGCGAGCGAAGCCGCGGGCGAAAACTAGTAGTTTTAATAATTTAAATAGCTTAAAAATAAAAATAAAAATTAAAAATTAAAGTTTGATAGTAGTAGTGTAACAGTTTCTAAATTATGTAATAGAGTGTTAAATAAACAACGCGATAAAATCCGTTTAATAGTAGTTTAATTTCGATGAATAACATTCGCGTAAACAGAAGACAATATATGATTTACTTACATCGTTATCTCCGGAGATGCTTAAACTATATTGCTTTGTATTTATATTTTAAAAGAACTAAAAAGAATAGATCATTTAATTTTGTTGTTTGAAAAAGCCATTGTTTAGGCACTATTTATAAATATTTGCTACGTAAAGTATTTATTTAAACATAGAATTTAACTTGAGAGTGTCTTATTTCTCTTTAACCTAAGTTACATTGCAAATACGTAGTATTAATCCCATCAAATTGTTTTATTTCCATCAAATAAACACAAACAGATTAAATTACTATTTACTAGTTACTACTCGCTGTTACAGCCAGTTCGATCCTAAGAAAACTCATTCCGAGATAAAACTTTTTCATCTCATTATTTTAAAAAGACCTCCGTACTAGGAATAATTCCTGTGTCGCGGGGGACTTAACAAACTTTCCAACAACAGACACAAAGAACATCCAGACTCGGAACAAGTAGTTTTTCCTGTGTGTTTACAGCCCACGAGTGTTTACCTCGGCTTGATGGCAGTGCCAAGACGACCACTTCAACCAGTACGTCTACTATGCTGTCATAATCTCAATCTAACTATTTTATAGGTTGAATTACACACTAGAAAGTCTTTATTTTTTACAATTACTTAAATTATTTGTTACAACATATATACAACTATTTATATTTACAAATGTATTAAAAAAAATAACATAATTACAAAAACACAAATAATTATAATACTAAATATTTACAAAAATGGTTTAGGCATCGTAGAATTCTTCAGCATCGCTGTCAACTGGTAACGTGCCCAGAAGACTGGCAGCATTGCCACGTTGAATGGCAATGCTGATTCTTTGGGCCAAGAAAAGACCAGCCTTCTGATCACGCGAAACGTCGATCAGGCGTTTTGCGATCTCCCTGTACAAAATACGAGCGCTCGGACCCCATGAACCTAGGGTTTCCACCCCAAACGGCGCAAAAATGTTATTTCCGACTATTTAAGTATGAACGAAAGAATAGTACGGAGTACCCCAATAATAAATAAATAATAGTTAAAAAAACTAAAAAACATGCTTTATTAAAAAAAGTAGAAAATAATTTAATAATTTTAATTTTAAAAATTAGAACATAATTTAATAATTTTAATTTTAAAACAATATAATTTTGACATTAAAATTATTAATTATTAATTATTAAATTAAATAATTTTAATGTCAAAATTATTATTAAATTTTTTTCTACTTTGTTTTTTGTTTAGCCATCAGTCCTCGATAAATGTGCAAAGTTTCAAATCAATTCGTCGGTTCGAAAGGGGTGAAAATCATGTTCTAAGATTCCGTTACATAGATACATAGAGTCATAGATATATAGATACATATATACCAAGCTAATAAAAGCGTGTTTAAAAATAGAAGGTGCTGTCGGTAAAGACAAGTTCACATTCACGTTAACTGGGATCCAACCCTTATTAGGATGGTCATAAACACTTTTATTTGCTATCAAAACATGTACAATGTTTCTATCGCTCCCTTTGTGGGTCGGTTTTGTTCAAGTATTTGTCCAAGGCCCTTACACACCTGGTTCTTTGTGGCGTATGAAGAATACTACAAATGTTAGTCGTCGCCTAACCAAATAGAGGTGCGATAGTGTTTGTTTAGTGGAACAATAGGTTATGTTTAACAAATGTATATTGAGTTAAGACTGAAAGGAAACTAATTATTAGAATGGTACTTATAAAAATAGTCTTACGCTTATACAGGCCTGTACAGGATACCAGGATGCAAGGGTAGGCAGAGCTGCATCATACTCACATTTCGCCAAATATGCTTAAATGTTCCACGTAATATTGGACAAGCTGAATGCCGTCTATCAGACACAATTCCAAGCTCCATGCTGTTATTGAGAATTCCTAAATTCAAAGTCAAAAGTCATTTCTTTATTTAGGTCACAAAGTAACACTTATAAACGTCACATATATTGTTTAGTTAGGTTACTAAATTACTGAAGCTACATTTAGGTTAGTTGCTAGGTTCAGGCACAAGTTTTGACAAAAAGTCCCAATAATACTGCCCTGTCCGAAAATCGAACCCGAAATATAATGCACAGAAATCGTATTTACTATCGCGCCACCATGACAGACGACATTTTTGAATGTTATACGTGTTTTTGATGGAGACGTTACCGCATTAAGAAAAGATATATTAATAACACGTTCCACAGTAAATAGATTAATTCTGTAAAAGAATCAAATGCACAACACACTGCCTGCATGAATGGCATTTGTATTTCTGTTCAATCTGAGTGAGATTAAACAGAACTACAAAGCAGCTATGGATATGCAAACTGACATTCAAGTAGACTGTTATAATTTGAGTTAGTCTACAGTAACCGTGACAATGACAGTCGGTTACTGTAGTTACTGGTGAGGCGATATCCGAATTCGAGATGATATCTTTAGGAGGATGGTAAGAAGTTGTCGCGCCACTGCTACCTCTCTGCATGTCGTGGATTCGAATTCTACAGGAGACAGTTACTTGTGTCACCACAAATAGTTTTTCAGAGCCTGGGTGTACTTTGTGTCCGTTTTTTTAATGTTTGTAAAGTCCCCTAAGACACAGGAGCGAATCACAGTGCGGGAGTTGTATTTAAAAGTACATTCCCTTTTCGGGTATCCCTCAATCTTTTTCAATTACAAATTGCGGGCATCTTTATTTATCCTTTTTATTATTATTCTGTCCTCGCCAGTTAATTTACAATTAAATAAAATACAGGTAAAAGAAAGGGCTTCTTAGTAAACAACGCGGCAACGCCAACAGCACTATTTTATATCGAAATTTAATACTCTTTCAAAGAATAATGACGTCAGAAGATTTTGTTACGTAAGTACCGGTGTATTCTGTAGAATTAGCACGGCAAGACTTATTATCGAGTTTAACAAGCAATATGCAAGTAGACAGCCACCTGATATCGCATAGTAGCCGGTCGTGTACGTTTAACTAGAGAGACCACTTGAGCAAAAACCTTTAGCTAAACTAATTGTATAGAAAGGAATGGGTAATATAATATGTATAATGCTTGTTGTGTGTATGTGATATTGATCTCAAAGAGAATACAGCAGAGATTGAATTTAATTTCATTACAATTATAAAATCTATTTATATGTACCAATAAGAGCCAAAAATAGAATATATATGTCGGCGTGAAATAACAAAGTTGTTTACGAACGCGCGCACGTGTAACATGCGTCATCGTACGCTCGGACCACTCGACGAATCAGGCGAGGTGGGGATGAAGCGATATAAGACAGCGCGCTAGTCGGTCGGGCGCATTCTGTGCGAGGCGCTCGGTCCGTCAACACCTCTTAATTGTGATACGGATCACTCCTGAATCGTCATAGTTTGATAATTTAATATTAATTATTTAATAATTATTGTCAGTTGTCGGTTGTTGATTAATACATTATTTTGCTACATAAATTAAGTGAGTTTTTATAAAAACCATGCCTAACGAGCAAGTCAGCACTAATGCTGACTCTATGGATCATCGCTCGCCTTCACCGATTCTGCCACGTGGATCAGCTTCAGCCGAAATCAGAAGTGGGATGGATCTTGGGACCACTTCAGTTCCATCAGCCCGCATTGAAGAAAGCCGTGATAACCTTGGCAGCAATCAGGCACTATCTACACTAGCCAGTATCATAGAAAACTTAACTCGACAGCAGCAGGCAAGTATGCAAGCTAATCATGAGTTCCTAGCAGGATTATTACGCCAGGCTGTGGCCCCAACAAAGCGACCAAGGCTCAGTGATATCTATATCGCATCGTTTGATCCCGATGGCGATGTACCAATACGGGACTGGTGCGAGCATGTGGACAAGGCAAAGAATCACTGGCAGTTGACTGATTACGAAGTCTGTACAAAAATATCAGGCTTATTGCAAGGTCGCGCCAAAAATCTTGGAGATACCTGGTTAGTGAAATCGCCAATATGGTCCGACATGCGGGAAGCATTAATTCAAACTTTCGAGCCTGAGGCCCGATATTCAAACGACATAGTAAAATTGCGAAACTTCAAATTTGATATGGCCAACCCAGCTGAATCCATTACCAAAGCTTGGAATATCTGGAAACGAGTTGTCAGTGGTGACGAAGCCAAAGACGCTGTAGAAGCAGTGATTGGTTGCATAGATAATGAGTTCCTCCGGTTACGTCTGTTATCCAGTAAGTGTTCCTCTGTGCCCGAATTGATCTCTGTTGCAGCCACAATCAGACAACGAGAGCCTCGTTGCGAACCACCTGCCAAACGACCAAGATTAAGAAACAATAGAGAGGATACTACGCTCTGTTTTAAGTGTGGGAAACCTGGACATATGCAAACACAATGTAATAAGGGCAATGAAAAGATAACTGATCCTAAGCCTTTGCTAAGTACCAGTGAGTCTGTGAGCCGAACAGAACGACCTAAGCCTAAATGCAATTATTGTGACAAAATTGGACATACTGAATCTGTATGCTTTAAGAAAATTGGAGATGAAGCCGAGAAAGTAAATTTGGCCATGCATCAAGATGAAATCTTGACACCGATGACCGTGAACATCAATAATCGAAAATATACAGCATTTTATGACAGCGGTGCGGCACGTTCTTTAATAGGACGTTCCGTCAGTCAATCTATCCCTGGAAAGAGAGAAGATCATACCTTAATGCTAAAAGGCATTGGAAGAGAAAGCATTCCAATTCTATCTTGCCAAAGAATCTATATAACATGTGATATAAATGGCATTTTTGTGGAAGTCGCTTTTCACATTGTAGAAGACCACGAAACACCTTGTGCTCTCTTGATAGGAGCGGAAATAGTGAAATGCACAGGTTTGAGCGTACTTGTAACTGAGATGGGTGCCACCGTGATAAGACAGTCAACCATCTTGAATATCGATTCGACTGGAGACCCCTTCAAAAATTTGGACACTGATTTGACTAATGTGGATGAAATTCATGGATTAAAACGAGTGCTATTAAAATATAACAAGACATTTGCTACTGGTATTCCGAAAAACCAAGTTACCACCGGAAGTTTAGAAATTCAGTTGAAAGATCCGACTAAAGTAGTATCTAGAAGACCTTATCGAATGGCTCCAGTAGAACGACAAAAATTGAAGGATATTATTAATGAATTAATAGTTAACGGGATCGTTAGAGAAAGCACATCGGATTATGCCAGCCCTGTAATCCTAGTAAAGAAGAAAAGTGGGGAAGATCGAATGTGCACTGACTACCGAGAATTGAACAAAAATACTGTCCCCATTAAGTTTCCACTCCCGATAATTTCCGATCAAATTGATCGTTTATCAGATGCTACCTATTTTATCAGTCTAGATATGGCGCAGGGATTTTACCAAATTCCTATTAAGGAAGAATCTATAGTAAAGACTGCTTTCATTACACCGGATGGCTTATATGAATATATGAGAATGCCGTTTGGGTTGATGAATGCGCCAGCTGTATTCCAGCGCGCTATAATGAGTGCATTACGTCCTCTGATGGACAATATCTTAGTTTACATGGATGATGTATTAATAAAATGTAATTCATACACCGAAGGATTGCAGGTTCTGGACGATGTTCTGGCAGCCTTATCCAAAGCCGGGTTTACCGTGAATGCAAAAAAGTGTTCGTTTTTCAAGACATCAATTGAATATCTTGGTAACCTGATTACAGGAGGGACGGTTCGTCCAAGTCCAAGGAAGATAGAGGCCTTAGAAAAGTCTGCAGTACCCATTAACGTAAAGCAGGTACGTCAATTCTGTGGATTGGCCGGTTACTTCAGACGCTTTATACCATCCTTTTCTGAACGTTTGATTCCACTTTATAACTTGACAAAGAAAGATGCTAAATTCCAATGGACTGCAGAATGTGAAAATGCCAGGCTCGATATTATTCGCCGGTTAACGTCAGCTCCAGTTCTAACCATTTTTCAAGAAGGACTTCCTATAGAACTCCATACGGACGCTAGCAGCACCGGCCTAGGCGCCGTACTCATTCAAGGACAGAGTGGACGTCAACATGTGATTGGTTACATGAGCATGAGAACCACTGAACCAGAAAGTCACTACCACTCCTACGAACTGGAAACGCTTGCTATAGTAAGAGCAATAAAACATTTTCGGCAATATTTGTATGGCAGACATTTTACAATCGTTACTGACTGTAATGCTATAAAGTCTTCGTCAAACAAACATGAACTCTTACCTAGAATCCATAGATGGTGGTCATTTCTACAGCATTACGACTTCAAAATAGAATATCGTCAAGGAAACCGAATGAAACATGCCGATTTCTTTAGCCGCAACCCTGTACCGTGCATTAACTTGGCGCAGAATATTGATACGTGGTTAAAGATTGAGCAAAGGCGTGACGCAGAGTTAGCCCAAATCATAAAGAAGCTGGAACACAACGAAGAAATAAGTGAGTACCGTATTCATGAATTTGTTTTAGAACACCTTAGTAATGAGGAAGAACCTGGATGCAAAAAATGGAAGAAGATTGTGCCAAGATCTTACCAATGGAGTATTATTAATGCATATCACACCGCACTGAAACACTTCGGCTGGGAAAAAACATTAAGCAAGATCCGAGAGAGTTACTGGTTTCCTGAAATGTCCACAACAGTTAGACGCTCCAGGAGTTAGTCGAGCTAATGGACAGGTGGAGCGGATGATGGCTGTTGTAAAAAATGGCTTAACTATTATTCGCAATTACGAAACCCAAGACTGGCAGAAAGGTTTGGAGGCTCTCCAGCTAGCGATTAACTGTACAAAGAATAAAACTACAAATGTCAGTCCAATTAAAGCCCTTACCGGAAGACAATGTGCAGTGCCACCAGAATTGGTAACCTTGATTGACGATGAAGAAGGGGTAGTAAACCGAAACCAACTCGACAGTTACATGCAGAAGAAAATCGTCACACGAGGAAAGGAAGACAAAGCAAGATTTGACCAGAGTAAATCTAAAGTGAAACGATTTCAAAAGGGAGACTTCGTTTTATTTAAGACTAACCCTAGGTCTCAAATCGGACTTGACCTAAAATATCCCGATGCTTACATAATATGGAAAATATTACCAAATGATCGTTACCAAGTAAAGAAGATAACAGGACGTGGACGCCCGAAGAAAGTAGCTCACGATCAACTTCGGCTTGCACCCAAACCAGATGAAGTTGTAAATCAGAATCCCATGTCGGCGCAAGGTGAGACTACTATGACAACAGAGTCAAACGAGATACTTAATATTCCTAATGATTTGTACCAAGCTCAGGAAGAAATGACACAATAGAAAAGGTAACCTACATTGACAATTATTATCAGACTTCATAACCAGTATGATTGTTGCATGCTCTGTTCATGAGTGAAGCAAGTAGAGGACAGGGGCCTCCTTACTTTGAGTATGTAAGTTGAGGACAGGGGCCTCCTTACTTTCAGTTCTGTAAGTTGAGGACAGGGGCCTGCTTACTATTAGCTCTGTAAGTTGAGGACAGGGGCCTCCTTACTTTGAGTATGTAAGTTGAGGACAGGGGCCTCCTTACTTTAAGTTCTGTAAGTTGAGGACAGGGGCCTCCTTACTTTTAGTTCTGAAAGTTAAGGACAGGGGCCTTCTTACTTTTAGTTTTGTAAGTTGAGGACAGGGGCCTCCTTACTGACGTAAGTTAAAGATAGGCCTCCTTACATAGATCAAGGCTAAACTATAGTTTGAACAATACTTGCATAATAACATAATGTATATCTTACTGTGTTTTGATAGGTCGAGGGCGACCTTTTTGCAGAATGGCCGTGTCGGCGTGAAATAACAAAGTTGTTTACGAACGCGCGCACGTGTAACATGCGTCATCGTACGCTCGGACCACTCGACGAATCAGGCGAGGTGGGGATGAAGCGATATAAGACAGCGCGCTAGTCGGTCGGGCGCATTCTGTTCGAGGCGCTCGGTCCGTCAACACCTCTTAATTGTGATACGGATCACTCCTGAATCGTCATAGTTTGATAATTTAATATTAATTATTTAATAATTATTGTCAGTTGTCGGTTGTTGATTAATACATTATTTTGCTACATAAATTAAGTGAGTTTTTATAAAAACCATGCCTAACGAGCAAGTCAGCACTAATGCTGACTCTATGGATCATCGCTCGCCTTCACCGATTCTGCCACGTGGATCAGCTTCAGCCGAAATATAAGTTAATATTAAACATTAGTAAGTTGTACTACAGACCATAAATAATTTAAAATACATAAATTATTTATGATCTCACTTGGACTGAGATATTATGACAGCAAGCATCTGAAGTCTGGTTTTAAATTACAAACACTTTTCTAACGTTTTGCGAAGTTTCTATACGAATCTATACGAAGGGTTTGATATTCTACAACCTTATTTTTACCTGCCTACATTCACTTGCTATGATAGTCAATATAATACAAAAATATCTATAGTAATATCACATATGTCCAATAAAAAGAAATGCTCGTGTATTGTTCTGAAATTGCACGATATTGGCCAGCTCAATTATTTTATATTACCAATTGCAATGAGGGTAAAACAATGAATTTATTAATATTATGTTTTATAACACAATTGTGCGCAAACAAAACAAATAATAATTCTCGTAAGCCTATTATTTCTAGCTGGATCTACCGTTCACAATTGGCAGATAGCCAGAATATTGTATACGTAGCTATTAATGTATTGCCAAAGGTTTTCCGACCAAGTATTTTCTAATCGCCGTTTTATATAGAATTGGTTGTCAACCAGTTTATTTATGGAGGATATTTAAGCGGGAAATGTAAAATATGAAATATGAATTAGTTAAAAGTATTATTCAAAATTAAACTATTTGTCAATAAGTCAAATTGTTTTATGATGCAGTGGTATGAGTACAAATTCGATTGCATAGCGCTTAGACCGGCTTAATGGACGGATAAGATTGTTCGATCGAACCATAGTAATGTCGATGTAATGGAAGGCAGAAGACCGCAATATTTTATGTAAAACTGGTGTAGTGCTACCCTCTTACAGAATATCGTCGTAAAGTTTCAGGATACACCAATAGGTGCATTTCGTTCGGTGAAGGAGAACGCCGGTGACCTAATAACCGTCTTGATACTTTCCTTCTTCGCCTACCCCTTTTCTCTCCGCCCCTTTCACATTGGCTATAGAAACTAATTCTTATTAGGCTGACCATATGCTTGTTAGCCACATATTTGGTTGACGGTGTCTTGCTGACTTGGAATTCCTTTTCTGATGCCAACAAACCTCAGCTATATTCATGAGGTGGTAACTGTTTACCATCAGATTTGCCAACGATTCATCTGCCACTTACAGCGATAAAAATCAATAATCAAGTAATATTTTACAAAACCATTGATTTTAAATCCTAACTAATATTATAAATACGAATGTGAGTTTATTTGTAACGCTTTCATCTCTTAACTACTCGACCCATCATCATCAAAATTTTGCATACACGTTGTCAGGAGAACAGAAAAGGACATAAGGTACCTTTCATCAAGAATAATGTATTGCTACTAACCTACATTTACGCAAGCGAAGCTATAAGCAAAATCTAGTAAAACATATTTTCTTACAGCTCACAAAGTGTACCCTCTCTAATACCGCACACAATCTTCATCCAGTCTTTATAAGAGAGCACAAGCTTCCAAGCTTGTGGCTGTCACCTGACAAGTCCCCTTAAGCTTGTCTTTTATAATTTTTTTCTCCTTTTATCGCAACTGCTTCTTGGATATTATCTTTTATCTATTTGTAGAATTAAAAGCTGCATTAAGAACGCCGACATTATTAAAAACGGCGCCTACATTTTGTTTGAAAAGTTATCTGTGTTAAGTTTTTATTAAAATTGCTTTTTGCGCTGTGTGAAAGCGGTTATATAGTTTGGCCAATAAAACTTATATTTTAATGAATAAACTTCTTATTAAATATCAGTCTTAGTTTATTAAAATTTTTCTTTACTAAAATATTAATAAGAATAGGAAAAATATGCCCTTTATAACAGCACTTTTAAAATAAGAGCCGATGTGTATAAACTATATACATATCTAGCATAATTATAATGGTAAATATTTTTCTCAATTCACTAGTAGTATTCTTGATAGTAAAAAATTTAATATAATAACAAAAAACAATATCGAATTAGCTGTAACCACAAATAAAAACGAATGCCTAATATATTATAACGCGGTCAAAATCACAAATAACAAGTACTAACTATAAGTATAACAAATACCTATATAGTTTGGTATACTTTTGCTATAACCTCTTTGGAAATGTTTATCTCTCTTATGATCTATTGGTGAAAAGAGAAACGATGAAGAACGGAGAATCTGGACATCTCTATTATCATTATTAAAGACTCTCTTTATTTGCCGTTACTATTGAACCAAACGAAACGAATGCGAGTGATACTTTTATCCCCAAAAACCTCGAATAAAAACCGAAAAGAGCGAATTAATGTTTCGTCTAAACAAACTCCGCTATTTTGTGCCGTAAATCAAACGCCCAATCCAAAGTTCTTTACTGCCATAACAGAATCCGAAAATTCACGTGCAGTTGAAAAATATTGTTCTGCAAAAATGTAATATAGATACGCGTTATTTTTGTAGGCATATTTGTGGACCAACGAGCATGCGGTGCAAGTTCCCCTGCATTTACTGACGAGGACTTAAGGTACGGACAGAGTGCCAGACAGAGCGGCATTCCAAATTAAAAATATCATTAAATATAGTTTTATATGTCTTGCATGTCGCCGAAGGGTTAAGGACTTTGACTGCGTAGATGGCGTTGTTATTTAAGTGATTTCCTCGCCACTGGCTCTGCGCCGAGTATTGTGGGCTGAGACAAAAATATGTGATCTCCAAATGTATGTTGATGGTCTGGATGCTCTTTGTGTATGTTGTTTGAATGTTTGTAAAGTCCCCCTTGACACAGGAATAAATTCCAGTAGAGGATGTTTTTGTTAAAAAAGGAAAGGAAAAGATGCAATGCACTCAATTGAGGCTAGTAACGGTTAGCGCCACATAGTAAGGCGCAAGATTATTGTACTAAAGCCGAGGACATCACAATCAGTCATTAACGTAACGGCAAAGCTGTGCCATAAAACAAAAAGAATACTCGGAGTACCTGTTTATAACACATACACATGTTTAATAATTAATCAAATCCACGATATTTAGCACATTGCCGGTAGCAGTCTTCACAGAATACGGAACAATGTGCTCCATGCTTCTAATGAAGTCAAAGGTAACAATAGTAATCATGTCGAGTGTTCGATGATTCTGAGCTCAGGCAGCACTGTCGGTTTGACAAGAACGATGATATTTTTGTACCACGTATGACGTTATAATTTTTTTTGTTGTGATATAGCGTGGCAAACTTTCAGACGGATCGCCTGATGGTAAGCGATTACCGCCGCCCATGGACACCCGCAACCCCAAAGGAGATACAAGTGCGTTGCCAGCCCTTTAAAGGGAATAAAAGAGGGAAAGGACAAAGGGACAAAGGAAAGGATAGGAAAAGGATCGGGGTAAATGGGCCTTCGGCTCTCTCACTCACCAATACGAAACGCAACAGTACGGGTACAGTTACTTCACGCCGGTATTCTGTGAGAGGGTAGTACTACCCCGGTCGATCCGGCACATTCATGCTGAAACCAGCGAGGATCTACTACCAACAATGCCATGGTTATGTCAAGTGGTGAAGAAAACGATCCCTCTTTTTCACAACCCATGACGTCTAGTACAAATTAGCATGTTCTGTGCTCCGTAAAATGTACAAAGTAACTAGAAATGTCTATATTAAAACGAATAATATAATAAAAGCGTGATAGGTAAACTGTGTATTCACTATTACATTTGAATCCAACTTTGTTATAGTAGTAGAAAACTTCTTACACTAGTTTATGAGAAAATTTATGAGTTTGGAACTTTAGCTAGTAACGAGTAACTTTTAGCTATGAAACTTTGTCTTCCATTTAAATCGATAAAAATAATATTGATGAAGATATGACTTTAGTGTTTCTTTCTTTTTATAATAAATGTAAGTATTCATAATTCATATTTTAGTTATATTATAGGAATTACTTTAATTTTTTGTTATTTACATATAAAGCATATTTTTAATAAAAACTCTTCATTCCCAATGCTGAGTAGCAGCAAACAAAACAATTGTTTACGTAACACATTTGCAATACATTTTTACTTATAGGTATTGTGACAGCTTGTATACTTTTATTGTATTGTAGATTATTTAGTTATATTAACTAAATAATTTACAATGCCTTATTGAGCAGGGCACATAGCGTGCAGAATTGATGGCCGTTGGTGCGGAAAGGTTCTGGAGTAGCGGCCACGCACCAGATGATGTAGCAGGGGTAGGCCTTCTACAAGGTGAACCGACGACCTAGTAAAGATCGCGGGAAGCGGTTGAATGCTGGTGGGCTAAGACCGGTCTTTATGGAGGACCTTAGGGCAGGCCTATGTCCAGCAGTGGACGTCTTTCAGCTGAGATGATGAACTACAATATAAGTTAGAGTATAAAGTTACATTTTACTGACATACTACCTAAGACTTTCTGTGAGAAGTTTGAAAGTTACAAAAAAAATCTTAAAATAACCATTGATCGATATTTCTTGTATTGCCTTTAATCCTTAACGATTCGACGGACAGCGCTACACATAAGACTATTCATGACAGTGAGATACCAAGCCGATTTTTAGGAACATTTAAAGTGTACTTTGGTGGTTCTTAAATGGTAGTTTAAGTAAAATCGCTACCTCATATCAGTGGAAACGCTCCTTCGAAGCGGCACGAAGTGAAGTGCCCTCACGGTTGTAGGTCGACGGTGTTTACACTAATTGCTGGAGACAACACTGACACTGCGTTGTGTCTGAGATTCGGTCTCAAACGAAACTCTATACCAAATTATCTTTTGTAGTACAGCTTTCGGTTTGATAGTTATAATGAAGGAAAGTGCACTCTCACTTGTGAGCTGAAGTGTCTGGCTTATCTAGATATTTTTCTCTTTTTAGAAAACCTATTGTTAAAGTTCAAAGTTTAGATTTATATTACTAAATATTATTGCAAATAAATAGGAGTTCCAGGGGCTCGCATTACAAATACTTACTACTCAGTTTCCCCGACAGTTCACATTACAAATATGTCTCGTTTTCCTTAGTATCAGCAAGAGACAAGCGATACCTCTGTAATTGCAAACTCATAGACATAGCAACCACGTATCAACAGACGAGCCTTATGCCGTAGCCGTTTAAATAAGAAATAATGACGAATAAAACACATGTTTTTCATAAGGATCTTTTGTTTCTTCGTATATTCGTTGGACTGCAGTGAATCGGTTTCGTGTATCAGTCTTTAAGTACCCCGTAAGATACCAAGGCATCCAATCCATTTACCAACCTTCAAAACGAAGATCAGGTCCAGTTCTCCTCTACACCGACTATGCAAAGAATTTAATACAATATCCAAGTCTAAACCAGACACTGACATCTACCACGATTCTAAAAATTTATTTAATATAATTTAGTTCCTTTCGAACCTCCAATAATAACAATATAGTCAACAACAATTGGAATCAGTATAGTTTATAAGTAATCATATTATACATTTTCTAATATATTTAGTTTAAAAAAAATGTTATTAAGTTTAGTTTATTCATTGTACTATGTACATTTTTTCTTTGTTGTACCTATTATAATATTCATGCTGGTTATGCCGTAATTGGCAAATGTATCAGCCATATTATTCACCAAACTTGTTTTTGTACATCAATCTGTAATTAATTTGCTGTGGATAAACCTAAATAAATAAATAAATGAAAAATAACTAAGAGATTAATTATGAAGAGTGGCTACTCAGGTTTTGTAAATAGAAAAGCCCAATATCACAGTCTGGTCGGAGAATTGCACCCAGAAATTCACAATCTGCCGCAAACAGTCATAAGCCCTTACGCTACGAGGTCGACGAGGCTATTAGAGAAAGTTACAGGTTATAGTTATTCCATAATCTACTTATCGTAAATGTTAGCTGCAAATATAACTTTATTAGATAGATTTATTTGGTATAACCATAAATATTATTTATGGTATTGCCACAAGGTTGGATTGTAAGGTCATTTTGACCACCTAAGAATAATCTCATAAGTCGTGGGATAGCAATTTGAACATTATAAGTAATTTGTTGGTTGTAGTTTCGAATGCAACCCATTACACTTCCGACGTGGGTCCATTACGCTGGAGAAGTTAAAACTAGTAATCTATAAGCCTAATTACTAGTAATTTTTAAATAGGTAATACCTAATAATAAACTGCAATATTTTCGCTTGAGTTATCCTGTACTACTATGTCCTATTCTGTACCCCTGAAAATGTATATGCGAAATTGCATGATGATCGGTGAAGTTAATAAACTCAAATTCGCATTTATAATATTAGTAAGAATTAATGCAACCAAAATCGGTGATATTGTAATAAGCCCTAGTATTTAATAGACGTTAGCAACATATTTTATTTTTTAAATGTATTACATCTAATCACCAATAGAATACAGTACCAGAAAATATCTAAAATGTGTGTTAAATTTATTAGAAAATACAGTCATTGGTGTCTTTTGTACTGAAGCGGTTCGATAACGTCCAACGCCACTATCCCGGGTTAACCCTCCTCCATTCATGTGAAATCGCTGCGACCCATGCGAGCTGCTGAAGGGTTAATCACGTATTAGATCCAGCTTTTTGACTAAGCGTCACTTGGAGTGAATTATTGCCACTATCTATTTAAATAGGTGCAGATTGATTTATGTGTATTTAAGGGTTAAAAGTTTTAAGTTTCGAACTTACTTCACTTTGACTTTACAATGAGAAATGTAAAGAGGCACCTTACATTTTGATTATGATTTGGATATTGATGCTAAAGACGTTTTTGAAAAATGTATGGAACGATAGGCAAAGTATTCAAACATATCGAGTTGCGCATTTGCATTTGTTAGAATACACACAACTCTGGAATTATTTTATAACAAATAAAAAATAAACAGAACAGGGGGATAACAGGGGAACAGAAAAGGACACAGGGTACTCTTCATCGATAAAAAATACCGTTTCTAATTTAACCTAACCTGATATTATTTTTTAAAAATGTCTTCTCCCGTCCTAGAAATTATTCCTGTATCGCGGGGGACCATACAATCATTCAAACAATAGACACAAAGAATATCCAGACTTTAGTAGTTATTAAGTAATGTATGCAATGTCTTGTAGATTGCAACGTTAATAATCATAGATAGTGAAATCTTAATAAATAAATAACGTAGTGACGGTCACATAGATGGCATTACTATAAAAGGAGCAATCAACCAACCAATGTGGACACAGTAATGCTTATATAGTCACCCATTATAATATTGCACCTAAGAGCGCTTACACCTAACCTAGCTGTATTGCAGTCAAACGGAGCTGTTTCATATACTCTGACACGTAATTTAAATATGAAATATCAACCCTTTTAAAGCGCTGGTCAAATGTCACTCGCTCAGTCAAAATTCGATATTCACCCATATTTACATTTTAAAAACACAAGCGATAGATAGTTGTAAATAAAATCCCGACTAAAAGCTAATCAAAATATAGACCCAATTTTCTCAAACCCATTTTCTACGTTACCATTTTAAAAGCCATTTTCACAAAAATAATAACAGCTAGTTTTCCATCGCTTGTTTTAAAACAAAACTCTTAACACCGTATCGTTTCGTTCCGCTCCGTATCGCTCCGCACGAGATTGCAATGTGTTTGTGGCGAAACTTATTCTATTCATTACAACTTGTACTCTTTACTGTGTTAAGAAACTTATCCATCGCGTTCAAGCTTTGGCAACTGTGTTCCAGTAACAACTAATAGAGATTTGGTGCAACGTTGGTTTGAAATCTTCTTGGATGTTCTTCTAATCAGGTTCAGTACGATCTGTCTATTAGTGTTGCACACATTCCTTACAAAACTTATATATGTACATAGTCATTCGTGTATATACTCGATGTATCAAGATGTACATTATATTACATCAACATTTTGCCAGCTATGGTTTAAGCAAGTTATTACGTAATTGGAGGAGCCCATTGCCTTATATTAGGCATAGTTACAGACTCCATGCTGCTACTAAACGATTTCGGAAAATATCCCAAAAACAAATTGCTCGATCATATTCAAGCCGCCACTTAATCAATCCTACTTTTGGGCACGGTCCTGCATTTAGAATGCAAAGCGTTAGTCCATAGACCACCCTGGCTTATTGCGGGTTGACAAACAGACAATATTTTTTTAATAATAATTTTTATTTTACTACTTGCTAAAATTCGACCCAGGCTTTGGTTTTCTGTAATTCCTTTTCATATAAACTTTAACTATGCCATATCTCACAGGTCTCGCAATCTCCTTGAAAAGGATTACAAAGTTTTCTCTTTATAATTTATAATGTAAAAATAAATTTATAATGTTGTCCTATGTTTACGCGAATATTATACATTGAAATTAAACACTTTTTACGGATTTTGTCGCGTTGTTTATTTTACTTTATAACACTGTTGTTACATAATTTTGAAAACTCTAACACTACTATTATTGAACTTTACTACTATTTAAACTATATATTTTTAATTAAAACTATATATATTTGAGTTTACACTTTGCCCCGACGTTTCGGTTGCTTTACAGCAGCCATGTTCACGGGTAGACTAAGATGGTAGCTGTCCCAACGTTCTGAAGTGTACCTAGTTATTTCAAAGTACCCAAACATAATTTAATCTTTGGTGTTTCTATTCACGCAGAATGAGCTCAAAGTATCATGAAGTCTAGCTGTGTTTTGCTTCTTCTTGGGTTTGACTATTTGAATGACTGGACCTCAAGCTGGTGGTACATTCCAACCATCCTCTCTATTGAAATTAGGATGTTTTTTAATTTCAATAGCCTCGCGAAGCATCCTTGGTAGGAATCGGTGTTCTTTTCTTCAACGAGCGTTGGTGTTTAACATCAGCTATATGTTATTTTATGCGGGTGCCTATGCTTCTCTTGGTTTGACCAATGTATGAGAGTCCACAGTCACAATCTATTTTATAGACCCCTGTATCTTGTAAAGGTAATTGGCACTTGACGGATATATGTATAACAGATTAGAGAATTTGCGATCAATTATTGCCTTAAACAATACCAACAAGATGAACTGATTCATCACCAATCTTAACAGCGCTGGAAGTAATTGCTACTATTTTTTATGAACCCTCGAAGAGATATGTCGAACTCCATACATAAGTCAAATCCGTTAGAAGCGTAGTGACAGTTTGATGGCCGACCGGCTTCGCGTTACTCTAACCAGTTACTCCCAAACGGCTCTTAAATGTTTGCGTCGAGATAAACAGCCCATATGTAACGTGAGGTCAAGGGAAACACGGTTTTATATTTATTTCTAAAAGCAAAACAAATAAGACCGTATATACGAGGTTAAATATTGGGAGCAGATAAATCTGGCTCCGTAGTAAATGGACCTTTCCTTCCTTGATGAATCAAAATGACTAAATAGATAGTCTCTCTGAATTACAAACCCTTTTTTCCTTAGGTGGCGAACAAGTCAACAACCTACTTAGGTGTTTGGCAGACGACGGTGTTTTTTTTTCCAACGGATAGATATGTCCGAGACAGACTGTTTTTGCCGCGACTATCCGTTGGTAAAGACGACATGGTGCGGCAGCCTCGGTCTGTTTTATCGGCCGACGCGACGTCCTTTGGACGTGTACGACCTCGAACGGAGTTTTTGTCTTAGTTCTTCGTGTGCGTTATTGCATAGTATTCCATATGTTCCATAATGCTGGTTGATTTCCTCGATCTACCGCTGTCTATCGTCTACGCAATGCGTTAGTATTTAAATGTACTACAGTACACTGAGGATTTTGGGTTCGAATACAAACGTGGCAATTATTGCGTGATTCACAAATAATAATTGTTCTTAGTCTGGGTGTGCTTTGTGAAATCGTAGGTTTGTACAGCTTCCTATGATAGGTAATTTCTTAATAAAAATAAGGTAGAAGCTGTTTTGATATCAGGCAAAATATTTTCGGTTTTCTGTCAAAAATTCTCAGTGGCAGTACGAAGTCTGAAACTGTGTCCGAACTCATACCAGATACATGGAAAATACAACCAAACGTAGCTTAGAAAATATTGGCAAGTGACTTATTATATGTATGTAAATTATTTTGCTATAAAATACTTTGTGTTGTTGAATAACATTAGGCTTGCAAATAAACTTTATCTTTGCTTGTAGCTAAAATATCCCTTATTCATAAGAACAAATGAGATTTTCAAAAAATAAGTGCTGAATTAAATAGCAAACTGATTAATTATTCTAGGTATAAATAACAAAGTTTTTAGCTGTGTATTTATTTATTACTTAATTTTACTAAGGACACTAAAATAAAAAATACTTTTCGATAGATACTGTAATAATTATCCTTGACTTTAATTGAGTATAAAACAGTTACAGCTTTATGTATTTATTTTAATTTTAAATAAGTAATTAATAATAATTGCCATTTGTATTTAACTTTTAATTTTGACCTGGCTTTTGAATACATAAAAAAACATTAAATGCTCTTTGAATAGTTTGGGATCTATATAATTATATATCATAGGGACTTTTTATACAGAGTGTTATATACTTGTTCTCTCAAAGAGAAAAATACATAATAATTCCTGACGTTCCAAACAATCAAACAACGGAAACACAGAATAATCAGATTCAGAACAACTGCTTGCGTAATAACGTTTTCGATCCGTATGGGGATCTAACCCGTTTATCTTTTTTTTTAACGTGGTGGAATACTTTGACGCATACCCTTTGGAGTGCAGAGTGGTTATGTCGGGCTCACCCGGGAAAATATGATCCTACCAACTAAACCTACTACGGTGTTCCTTCTCGCAATCTGTGGCCGGGGCGCAGGGATGACTCGCGTATTCATCCTGCAGCCCCGGCAGATTTGGGCCGCCACTTGGTCGTGGCGGTCTCGTCACATTTTTAGTAACACTTCATTAGCCTTCATGGGCCTGCTTTTGCACGGTCGTCAGACTGCCCTAGTCTGTTGCCTCAGGCCAGCATTCATGGGAGCCGGAGATCGATTAGCGCCATTCGGCGCCCGAAGCCACGACTGCGGGCCGGGAGTCTGGTGTTCGGCTCCCTTTTACTTTCCGCCACCTCCTTAGCGAACATTACTACCTCGCAGTAGGAAGCGGCGACTACATGGGGATCAAACCCTGCGCCATCCGTGTAGTCAACGTATTTGGTAATCAATTGTGCTTAACACATCTGGGAGTGATATTAAAATTACATTATATTTACGAATAGAAACAAATTGCTTTAATATTTTGTAGTAGCGTGCAATCAAAAAATTTCCATTTTGCGTATTACTTCTGCCACAAACTGTTCGCCACAAAAACAGGAAAATACTAAATGCCAACAATTTACCTCTTTACGGAACACATAAAAAGAAAAGTCACCAACTTTTATGACTGCAACAATTATTAGTTATCTTTAGGGTTTATTTGATTCCGAGCGGTGTATATGTTGTAGGATAAACAGCAAAACTGAATCTTTACAAAAATACTAGGAATATTTTAAATGACATGCATTTTTGCAATTATACGAGTTATTATAAGGATTATTCAATAGATAAAAACTGCGGCTTATCTTAGGTAAATAATAAATAATTGCTCAAATTATGAATGCTAGCTTATATTGATTCGTTTGACCTTATTTTGTTGTTATTAATAAATCGTATTAAATACGGTTCATCAAAAACTTTGTATAAATTTATGAACTTTACATTCAATGATTTTAATAGGCAAATGGAACTGTGATTTAAGTGATCGTACGTCTAATCGTAAGTTTGACATTTTTATAATCCTCAAATAATAATTGTATCAAGGCCAAGTATTCTTTGTATCCCTTGTTTAAATGTGCCAACACAGGAAATAAACCTTGTGCGGGAGTCGTATTTTTCTTTACATTAAATATTGTAACTGTAATGCATTGTTATTTTGTTATATTTGTAGTACCAGAAGGACTAAGATTTTTTGCAATAATTATTACGATGTTAGCTGAAATGGTTGTAAAAAATCTAAAATTAGGATTTTCGCAAAATAACCTTTTTCCATTACTCCTGCAGCATATACTCCCCTTATAATTCCACAACCAGCCATTTGCCTCCATTCCGGTATTGTTTGGTTAGGAGCGGATTTAACCAGTTTTTGTTGGTTACTTAGGTCCTACTTAATTTTAGTAAACAAACAGTGCGGATCGCAGCCTTAAGAATTTTGTTATCTTATCGTAAATTGTTCTTTACGTTGGACTTAAATAGTGCTGTTCAGAGACTAAGGACTTAATAAAACACTTTTAATTTCAAACTATTACTTAGCTAAGTTGTTTTATGTACATTGTGTGCACAGATTTTGGAGAATGTTGAAAGGTCATAACCACTGCCATCAGTCCATGCGAAATATGGAAATTGACAGGAACATAGGCAGAAGAATATGAATGAAAAAAACGCACTGTATCTTTAAAATAACATTTTCGAATTACTACAGGGACAGGAAAGAGGGAGCAAAACAGCGCCCTACAAGTTATAATAAAAGTACACACATAGATTTAAAGTTACCCCCATCCCGAAGGGATAAATGTGGGAGTACAACACGTTAACATTTAGCCAGCTAAGTTTCTGGGCCCCTCATGATAAAGGGCCAGCCTACGGCTGTCTACCGTGCCCATTTTCAGACTCCGTCTGAATATACAAACATCTACTGAAAAATTTAATAACACAATATAGGGGCCGATATTGAAACTAGGACTGCACGACCGAGTACAGACATAAAAAGAAACTTATGCCATGGGAGCAACAAGGTCGATAGGAAATAAATCATTCTTACATGTATACATTAAGCCGTAAGTATATTGATTATATAATATTCAAGGAACTTGTAACGTGACAAGGAAGCACTTCGTGTCTGATACCCGGTGTGCTACGAGTACGCTAAGTTACTGAAGTGGTTTACCGATTTTATATAAAACTAGCTTTCCCTAGAGCTTTGTGGCATGGTATATTATTAATGAAAGGATTTTAGAATCGGTTCAGTAGTTCCAAGGACTACTTCCTACATAAAATCAAACGAACTATGTATGTTATTACTAACCGTAAATCCCTGTTGCTGATAACTTTGATAAGTGCTTTTATTATATAAACTTATAGTTTTACTTAGTGAACTTGAGCCTTAGAAATCATAATTTTCTACCTCGTATTTCACGCCCTAGAACATTTGTAATATATCTTTGTAAAAAATCTGTAGTTTCCTTAAAATAAATAAATAAACATTTAGTTTTACTTTACATTTACTTATATTTATCTTCTACCCGATGTTTTAAAATAATAAAAAAGTATTCAACGGTTGTAATAATTTAAGAAAACCACGATAAAGTCTGCAGAAATATTTTAATTTAAAATTTAATCCCTCTCAGGGCACGAATATTAAATAGAGAAATGCAGACTGTTGTTGTAAGGTATTTATTATATTAAGTATGTGTGTATTACGTATATCTGTTCGCAGAATATTTTCATTGAATAATTGTAAATATGTTTACATATATTTTAAGTGATGGCGTTGATTGTATCTGGGTTGTGCCATTTTCTTATATGCAAAATTATATTGGTGGCCATAAAAGTATTCATGTTAAAAATAAGCTAGTATCAATATTACCACTTAAATTGGGTTTAATTTTAATGCAATCTTTTGTGTCATTTTTCTTTAGCCGTTATGCATATTATATATTTGTATATATTATGTACTGAGTCTTATATTTTATGAAATTGACACTTATGATAGTTGCTATGATTCCACCAACTATTAACGTTCCTATTGTATGTAAGTGTTGTGTCAGATTTAAATTCTTGTTTTACCTATAAGGACACTTGGATCTAGATTAATGCACAGATGATTCACTTCATTGATCTATTGATATACTTAATTAGAAATATCTCACGCGCGCCTTCGTCATCATGACTTAATTAATCAATCCGGCACCGTTTGGTTGGTATGTCACTTTTGCTCGCACCAAGTAACTGAGCAATGGCTTGAAACGTTTGTCAGAAGACAACTTTATACAGCGTGTAACCGAAAGGTGTATTCATATTTTCGAGCTGTAATTTATATTAAATAAAGATCACAAAAATACTTTTATTTTATTTTTATTATTTAAACATAAAAACAAACGCGTGATATTACTTTCAAAATTTCGCCTGGTTAGTTTCGGGTTCACGAAGATCTCCAGAATCGGCTGTTAGTGTTGTTTAAGTATCCATAAGACTATATAATATTGATAAGTCGATAAAAATAAACTGTTATATCTTAGTAAAAATAATGTATACGGATTTATATGTCGCCATTTTCCTTTGTACTGGGGCTATATAATATAGCAGTTAAATATGACCACACCTTTCTGTTACACGCTGTATACACGATAACTGTGACATAGTAACTATACCACAAAACCGCGCAATCCATTTGTAATAACAAGCACAGCAAAAATCAAAATATATTTAATAATAGTGTTGAAATAATTTGCCTACAGTGGCGTAGCACTTTCGTAGCTGAACGTACATAGAGCTACGAGGCATATCTAAGCTACGACGTCCGTAGCTGGCGTGAAATTCTATGCAAACACATTCCACGCATGTGATGACTAGTTATTAGTCGACGACTACGAAACATCTAGTGCTTACAATCTCGGACAGTATGTAATTAGGCTTAAGGCTACTAACAGGAAGGGTTAATAGGTAGTTTATGATCCTACGCTGTTTGTAGATAGGATAGTTTTACATTGTATTATGTACAATATCATGTAGTCGAGCTAGTAAATTAACTTTAAAATCAAAAAAGTAGTTTCGTACGTTGTTTGCACGGATAGCGCAATATTTAGATGTTTGTCTCGCTACTACGCTGCGAAGCCAAAAATGTGTGTGATATCCAATATTTATTTCGAGTCTAGGTTTTTTTTGTGGCTATCGCAAGTATTTTAAATGCCAGTTGTATTTTTAAATGAAAACAAAAATAGCTTCATTTATATTTTTTACTTGTATATTTAGATAAATTTGGAGTCACCCTCGAGAACCGATACCTGCAATTAAAAAAACAGCTATCGGAAAGAGATTTCATTGTATCGGCATTTACTTATTCAAAACTATTTAATTTTTTATTATTTGTTTCATTGTGTATGTCCTGTCTATCTCAATAACCATGAATCATTTATAATTAATGAGACAATGTTGCATCAGGTTTCGAATTAAAATTCCGGGTTGGTTAAAGTGTTATTCGGTTAACAGTCAAGAAATTCTGTGAAGCAGTAGTAAGCTGTGCTCCCTGGCAAAGGGTCACCCTGGGATCTGAAATCATAGTTATCGAAAAGTGATTTTAATGCGCCTTTGCCTCCTTTCGAGTGTATAGGCCTAAATCTGTGCAAAGCATGGATAATTTGAAGTAAACCATTAACCTATTGCGTCGCAGTGACACATCGGCAACCAGACCAATATAAGCTTCCAGAATCAAGAATTGACGAATTAAAAATTTTGTCAGCGATAGGATCACGATAACCACACGTACACGTTATATACGAAACTTGTACGCAGGAATATGATACCTACAGTAGTAGTCTCTGCCTCTTCATATCGCCTCATACAAAGCAGTTAAGTTATTCACAACAGCACAGAGCAGCTATACTCAACTTACACGGCACGACGTGCATGCTAAAAATCAACATGATACAAAGTTTTCTGATGCTACAAGTGGGAACGAACTCTACATTATATTTTGTTACAGCAACAAAAACTCGCAGAGTTACTTGTATTCAACGGACGTGTTATGCAACGTCGTATTGAGAATTTGCATGTGGCTGTAACGTAAGGATTAAACTAGATTTCAAACTCATTGCATAGAATATTAGTCGCATATTTCAATAAGTGGTAGGTCAATAGACAAAGCTGTGGATTTGCGATCGAGAGTTCGAGGGTTTGATTTTCATCAAAATTGCTAGTAGTCTTAAAAATATATGTACACAAGGTTACTTACTCCATTAGTTCAGAGACCAATAATATGTCTTGCCCTCGATACGAGATATTGCCAGTCATTGTCAATTATTTGGTGATAGTTCTAACAACTAAACTTGATTATAGTTCGAAACCAGCGTAAGACACGTCCTATTCCTGTCTTTTCATCCGATCTTTAATTCGTTTTTGATAGAGTTAGCAATGCGCCAGTTATACTCTTAGTTGCAAGCGATCATAGGCTACGATAGTTGCTTACCATCAGGCAGGCCGTTAGCATGATTGCTACTTTTCAGACATAAACAGAAAATAAGTAGCATGGGTATCCTTAGATTGGCTGATATCATCTCTAAAATCAATAGTAGCTAAATATAAGTTTACGTTACCAACACGATAACTGCTATTTAATCCGTGGTTATTTATTTAATTTTATTATTTTCGGTAAACTTACAACTAAAATGGTACAGTATACACATTTATAGCCTAGATACAGCGAGTTAAAAGTTTACACAAGTAAATTGTGTTGTTAATGTATAACAATGAAAATTAAAAATCTACACAAATTAACTTAAACGCTAACATAACACACATTTAAAATAATAACAACAAAACAGAATTTAACTTAAACACTAACACTTAGAGCACACATATTTAAATCAACAAAAGTAGAATAAAACTTAAACACTAATATACCACACAGATTGAAATAAACAAAAATAAAACAAAATGTAACTTTGACACAAAAAAGTAATACAAAATATAACTAAAATTACTCTAAAAAATGAATAAGCTTTAGCAGCATCCATCACGATTGCTACCAAAAAATTGGGTGCTCAAAATATTTTTCATTTTGGTAACACTGGTGGTAAAGAGGTCAATATCGACATTCTGGCATGTCGAGTTGTATGTACGGCTCACCGTAATCAGGTAAGAGTTTTGTCTGTAGTTTGTACTCACCATGGGATTATGCGATCTGCGTAGAAACGCCGAGGGCACTCGTAGTCGGATTTGCCAACTAATTCCGTCGAATCGATTCAACCATTTATGATATTAAGCATAAATGACAAGTCAGCATAGCTGCGCCTTACATTAAGAGGTAGTAGATAAAAAAATTTCAGCGACTTATGTAACTTGGTAAATAGCAATTTGATCGATATTGAATGTGCCTTGTGAATTTTCTCTGCATGCTCTCTAGGCGATTAATGTACACGTCAGGATTCCATATATGTGAGGCGTATTCAAGGTAACTACGAACCAGAGAACAATACAAGATTTTAAAAGAATCAAAAGTTATTTAACTATGTTTAATGTATGTATTTAATCCCACGAACTCACACACGCACAAACGCTCGCACGCACGCTCGTTTATTAAACTGTAATGTCTTTAAATCAATCTGCCTATTAAAGGATATTGAATCTTATAGCGCATTACTTGTAATTATTATATACCAGCTTTTCCCACGGCTTCGCTAGCTTAAAAGTAGGTTGGGTTAGGTTATGTTAATAACTCCCACGCGCGCCTCTGTTTCGAGTCCGTCTCCCCTCTAGTCTTTTGCGTAGTGGCCTGCCGTTTCATACGGCGGGCCGAAACTTTGGCGGGGTCGCAACCGCATGCGAAAGATTTTGTAAAATCGGTTAAATAGTTTTTGAGTTAAATAAAACAAACAAAAAAACAAATCTTTCTTCTTTATAATATTAATATAGATATATTTCTATGTTAGAAACTAATATTGTAGTATCTAAGGAAATACATACAACACAAACATTCTTCAATGGAAGGGTTATCATGAATGTTAATACAATACAGTTCCAATAGAATTAATTTAATGAAATACCTAGTTGATATTGAACCAGGTCTATTATACATTGTTTATACACTGAGTCGTATTGAGTTTCCATCAGGTTATTTCTAGTAACAGGAAACGATTTCTGAATGGCAATCGGTTTGGCTTTTACACGGAACTAAAATAAGACTGGCGCACCATGTGAGTAAAATTAATTCTTCGGAGAAATATTCCTGCAATGCTGGGTTATGTCAAACTTTTATTTGTACTGAAACTCTTACTAGTTCTAGTCCTTACTTTGTTTTATTACTAAACTCACATACATACATAGTATCACGCCTATATTTCGGCAGGCTTAAGCAGAGTGAATTACGCACTAATTTCAATAATTATGATTTTAGATTCCAGGTTTCCAATTACAGACACAGCGTTACTACTGAACATTTCTGGAAGGAAAATCCAAAAAATGGTATGACCTGGTAAACTTTCCCGACACTGTACAGCAGTCATATTTAGTACGTTACCGCAATCACATGATTATGTCATACACATGTATACAATATTTTACTTGTTATAAGTTCAGTGACAAACATATATTACCATCAAGCGGGCCTTACTTTCCACCTTAGTTGAAAAAAGGAACGTTCAAAATCGGTTTTAAATGCTACGCCCAAAACAATCTGTAGCAAGGGTTGGTATCTACGCAGCTACGAGTACGTGCTACATCTATATGTGCTACACAACAAAACTAACGTGCAAACAGTGCAATAAAATGCTACGCACACACATAATACGACTTTGTTCACAGTAAGCGAATTTTTCCCGGCCTCTTTTTCCTTTCCTATATTTAGCTAAATCCAGCCGGATGATAATTGTTAACTTGCCTTAATCGTGTTCCTAAATATTCCACTTTATTTTTCAACAACAGGCAAACGAATTTGTTGGGAAATAAACTTCGCAATTTCGTAAAACTTTCAGTTTTAGCCGCCAGTTAGTCTCGATGATCCTTTTATCTAACAGGCATGTAATTTATTTTAAGTCCTACGATTATTCCGCTCGGTTGCTCTAAAGACAACTATTTATGTCGGGGTGTATTTTTTGTGTTCTTTTAAAATGTATTGTTCTCATTTCGTATTTAGAAACGGAGTCCTTAAATATTCGGATTGTTATCAGTTTGTCTGCCTTTATTATTTATATTGTTGGGTTGGGTACAGAAATAATTTGTAAGAAATTTCTAGAAGCTCAAATAAGTCTTGGCTTATTTTTGTGGCTTAAAATTTATGTTTAAATTTATGCATTATTGATCGTTATTTTAATGTATTCATTGTTGATTGATTACGCATTGGCATTACATAATTGTCAATATAAATCTAATATCGAATCAAAAAATGATGGTACAACACTTTATTAAATATACTATCTCATTAATACTACAACAAAAAATAATTATCAAATCATCTTATAATCGTGATTTTAATACTTGATAAAAAGTAGTTAAATGATTATACACCCAAATACTGGCTATTTACTTCACCCTCTCTTACATGGGGTTTAAACAGTTACATACACATAATTGTCGATACTTTGTTGAATAAAAACACTATATTACGTTACGGAAATATACCGGGTAGATGGCAATAAAAAGAAAAGGAAGAAAGCTTGCAATACTGATTATCAGCCACACTTTAACGAATTTTCAAAATCACTACATTGCCAGCCCCGTTGGCTGGCTATGCAGTGATGTTGATGAAGATCTTTGTTGTGTTTAAGATAGAACCACTTCTATAGTTCAGCTGACTTCTCCAGGTTTCCAAAAATACCTAGATTTAAGTACCAAAAAGCTACTCTAAATAAACGTGGAACAGAAATTGAGCTGACAATAAATTGTTGCAACACACCTCTGTCTACCTGGTTGATAATGATGCTATCTATAAATTTATTAGGCAAGTGCCAAAGTTACCTGTGTACACAGAGTATTACAGACAACTGACAATGTCCAAAAATACGGATTAATTAGTTTACTCGACAATGTCATTTAGTTTAACATGAGAGTACTTCTATAATTCAGGATTTGTATTTCACATTGTACTATATTTTAATGTAAAACATTGTTACATATTAAAACAAAAAAAAATTAACTATACGTTTTAAAAAAATATAAAATGCGTTCATAATCTCTTTTAAATGGACTCACAAATGGACACCTATTTTTTGCCAATTGGTGGTGATCTAAGCAGAAATATGTATATTAAACATAATATGTTTAATATACATATTTCTGATGTCAGTCAGTCAGTCAGTAGACATCATGAACTTAGGCGCCGAAAGGTAGGTCCTTTCGGCGCATACGTTCATGATGTCTACTGACTAAATCAAGTTTATTTAAGTCGAAATTCATTTAGGTCATAAAGATAAACCCATAAAAGTAAAAGTTTCCTTAGTTACATTTAGGTTAAGTAGTACATTATCAGTCTTTATTTAGCTACGAAATACTTTCAAACAGATCTTAAAAGCACTTTTCTTAACCTGATAATTGAATCAGCCCGAGCGTAAACGCAAGCTTTCAGTTTGTTTTAAAAAAGATAACTTCCGCACTACGAATAATTCCTGTGTTGCGGAGGACTTTTTAAACATTCAGTCCACGGACACCAAGGACCACACATGGACACAAACAACAATTTTTGAATCACACAATTTTTGTACCAGCTGTATGGTAAATCGTTGATCTATATTAATATAATAAAACTAAAATATTTTCGTTTCTTTGGACGTTGAATTCTTTGTAAATTACCAGTCAAATATATATATATTTTCTAATTAGGCAGTCCGATTATTTTGAAAGGATATGGGATATATAACATCACACTAAGTCACGGCAGCAAATCAGTAATCATGAACGTGGAAGAAACCGTGGGTGACAGCTAATAAAATATGATTATCATTCGTAATCATTTATTGAAGGTAGTTGTTGACATTGTATTTCGAAAACTTAAATATTGATGCCTGTGGTTGCGGTGGAACTTGAACGTCTACATTCTGTTGCCATTCGCACTCTCCAAAGTGACTGATTGTGGCACTGGGATTGCATGAAGCAACGCAACTTGGATTATAATACGTAATGCCGTCCGAACCACACACTGGACTGTAAGTCTTTGCATTGAAATATTGACACTGGCAGCTACTGCCTCCAAACGAGTTCATCATTTGTGAGTGAACTACGCTCATGAAGAATGCGAGGTTGAGTAACATTAGCAGTATTGAATTCATGGTCAAGTGCATCATTTTCTTAAGATTTTTCTTGGTGTTATCTTGCTGCTTTTCTTAAGATGATCTTCAGTAGGTACATGCAAATAATATTGACCATTAAAATAAGTATTTTTTTTTATCAAAGAAGACATCTCTCGCGCTAGATATAAATCATGTATCGCGGAGGACAATTATTCAAACGTCAGACACAAAGAACAACAATCGAACCCACAACGCTCGTCGCGGCGACCGTGGCGAAGCTACCACTTCAACCACTTCGCTACGCCATCCGTGCAGTCAAGTAGTCGATACTCTTTGTCCTTTATATACGAGACAAAAAGGCATGATCCATTTAAAAATTCAGGTTATGTTACTGCTAGCCCAAACGAGAAAGATTACTGGTAAATTATAATAATAGTACTGCAGTTTTTTACAGAAGATATCACATGATTATTACGCTGCTTTTCAGTAGGGTATGTCCTACAATATTACATAACTATTTTAATTGAATATTCATGTTCTATAGTACGTATTGAGAAAATAGGTGTCCCGCTAGCTGGACATTTTTATTTTACACATATTATATTTTAGGTGCTTTAGAAGGTCACAAAACATCTTGAATCGCTATTTGCCCTTTGTATCGTTTCTGAATTTATGTTTCTGACAAAAAATATACTCATCATAAAATTTAAAATGTTATTGATATTAAACTTCGTACAAATTCATAGGCTTAGAATATTTTTACGTTACGCTCAAGAATCTTAGTCTATTTGACAATTGAAATGATTGCAATCAAAGCCATTCATCTTGGATCTAAATTGAAACCAAGGTAGTTTCTTCCAGCACTTTGAATTCCTATAGTTATTATACTGATGCTAATTACAGTAGTCAATTTGTTGCACATGTAGATAATAATGTTGATGTTTATTAATGTATTTTAATTTATAGGAACAAACGCTAAGAAATGTAATCGGCAAAATATCATAATAACATATAAGTTAACAATAATATTTCTCCAGAAAACGACTGCGGTATTCCTATTGTTTGAATACAAAAATATAGGAAGTTGAACTGGGTTAATTTATGATTACCGGCTCGGGCACGCCACAATCGTGGCGGTAAGACCCGTTCTTAGAGAGTGGCTGGAGAGGCGTCATGGCGCCCTCACGTTTCGTCTGACGCAGGTGCTGACCGACCACGGTTGTTTCGGTCGGTACCTGTGTCGAATAGGCAAACAGGAGACGCCCGGTTGCTATCACTGCGGTGACTGCCACGTCGCTGTCGAAGACACGGCGTTGCACACATTGGTAGGTTGCCCTGCTTGGGCCACGCAACGCCATATCATGCACGCGGCAGTCGGTAGAGTCGTCCTCTCGCTCGAGGCTATGGTTCTGTCCATGGTTTCAAGCGAGAGGTCTTGGGATGCCGTCGCTTCCTTCTGTGAGGAGGTGATGTTAGTGAAGGAGGCGGCGGAGAGGGAGAGGGAACGGTCAATCCCTCTCCCTAACCGCAGAACCGGGCGCAGGAGGGCGCGAGACGACCTCCAGCCACCTTGAGTAGAAGCCTGCGGGTAGTGGACCTATTGGGGCTGTCCACCGCCCGATCAGCGCAGGTCCGAGCAGGCGGCGTTCGTGTTGCAATCGATGTTGCAAGGGGGACTAGGTCCCCCGCTTTGTCTGTGTTTTTGATGGTTGTGTGGGACCCGCCACGTCCATCGGTGGGTCGAACCTTTGGCGGGGTCGCGATTCGAATGCGAGAGCGATCCGCGTGGCCTCGCCATAAAGGTGTGAGGAACACCGCGGTGGTTTTAGTCGGTTCAGCCCAAATCCATCTTAGGGGCTGGATCCCGACATATCCCCATCGCCCGCCCCAAAACCGGCGATGGGGAATGTGACTTGCACATTTCCCCGCGAAAAAAAAAAAAAAAAAAAAAATGATTACCGGCTAAATTTAATATAATAAATATGTTCTTACTTTACGTTTACTTCAGTTTATACAGATGAGCGACGACTGTTCAACAAAATGTTAACTGTAGAGTTAAGACGTCATACCAGTTAGAGTAATATATGCAATCTTGCTAATTATCACATAATTAATTTCAGTCATCAAAAATATTTTTGTAAAGCACACTAATTACATTCATAATTAATTTAATGCTAAAAGCATGTAATATGCAATCGTGTATACATAATTACATTAATGTATTGATTGCTAATTTCATCAACAATTCTTTATTATAAGGATTTTATTTATTACCGTTATAAAAAAGAAATGTTAATTATATTATTATTTATTTTTTTAACCACAACTATTATGCAAAACGGGCGCAGATGTCATTATTTTTATCTCTGCTATCAGCTGCTCAGAAGATTGGTTTAAAATTTAAACCAAACTTCTGAGCAGCTCTCTTTAATGTAGTTTTATTTTAAAACACTGGTAATTGATTTTAACAAAGCCTTTAAGACAAAATTTTAATAAATTTTGTGTCCTGAGTAACGTATATTATAGCAATTTGAGATTTTTTAATTAAGTTATTCCTTTATATCGTAATCAATTGTTCTATTTGGTGCTCAATAAATATGCACATCAAAGTCTCCTGTTTATAAGTTACTTCTTTGATTGGTGTATCATAAAGTATCATTCTTTTAACTTAGTTCACTATGATATTTTTCTAGATTATAGTCATACTATTACCGGTATCATTAATAATCTGTATTTCTTCTTATTGACACAGTATAGATAAATTACTACAGTATATAACATTTAGAATTGTTGCCGCAACAAACCTTGGTGTTAATTTTATGAATATTAAGCTTATAATAAAAACTGGTTAAAGTTAGTTTCCCGAGTCAAAGTCATATGTTTAATAATTCTTGGTTAATTCAAGGTTTCCTCGATACAGGCTTGCCTAGTGAGAAAACCGAAGGAGACTTAGGTTTTGAAATTAAGCTCTCTACAAAATGTATGCAGTACATAGGGTACATATTGGTAGTGATGTATGTTATAGTATTAATATGTATTCTGTTTCACAAGTATCGTATTTATCTTTTTCTTTTTGTAACGTTTTGCAGTAATAAACCATTTTTACTTTTTTAATATAGCACCTATAATATTGTCTTCTGTTTACGCGAATGTTATTCATTGAAATTGTACTTTATTACACAATTTAGAAACTGTTACACTACATACTACTACTACCTACTATTAAATTTTACTAATTTTTTGACAAATTTAATTATTAAAACTATTTATATTTAAGTTTACACTTTCCACGACACCTATTTCATGGCAACAGTATAATTAATTACAGTAATTGAATTAATTAGCTGGAAGAATTAAAACATTTTAACACTTTAATCATTGCAAATTAATTAGGTAAATTAAGTATAAAATATCCTCCAAAGCCTTTTATCGGCCACTGCTATCAACAGTAGAGAACATAGAAATAAAAACATTTGCTGAAGAAATGAAGAACTGTTTACTTCAAACAAGAAAAACATGAACAATTTTACAATGAAGTCATTCCTTTTCCTGTTGTTCAATATCGCGTTTCTTATAAACGTGGTTCACTCACAAGTGAATTCGTTCAATGCTGGTGGCTGCCAATGTCCATACCTCAATGCAAAGTCATATAATCCTGTCTGTGGCACAGACGGACGCACGTACCACAGTCCCGGTTGCCTTGCATGTACTCCAAATGTGAGAATAACATCGTATGGCAAGTGTGAATCACAAGTGAATGTGCAAACACAACAACATTCGTTGAATTATTATGGCTAAACATTGTTTTATTTATTCATAATGTTATGTTTTGAATAAAACTATATATCCTCATATATTTGTCTTGTTTATTATTAAAATGTAAGATCACAATATCCTAAGACGCCATTAGGCCCCGCTGCTATCAGTTCTTATAAGTTATATTTCTACACTCCTTTTGTATTTTATTAAAGATATGAACGGGCTGTCCGGTAATCAATAGATAATTCTAAAACATCTTATATAAATTGGCGGCCTCGATGGCGTAGTGGTTAGTGTAACCGACTGCCACGCCTGGGATCGCGGGTTCTACTCCCGCGCAAGTCAAACATTTGTGTTTTTTTTATACCACTAATGTGGCAAACAAGCTTGCGGCCCACCTGATGGTAAGTGGTCACCGCAGCCTATAGACGCCTGCAACACCAGAGGCATCACTTATTCGTTGCCGGCCCTTTAGGAAAGGAAGTGGGAAGGAGAAGGAACGGAAAGGGGGAAAAGGGTGATTGGGCCTCCGGCAGTCTCACTTACCGAACGAAAGTAGGAATAGTGCTATTTCACGCCGATGTTCTGTGAGCGGGTAGTCATTTCCCAGTCGAGCCGGCCTATTCATGCTGAAATGAGCGTGTCTGTCTTGGTCTCGGTGTTTCCATGTATGTACTCGTATAATATAATAATATATTCTATCACATACACACAACACCATCTAGCCCAAACTAAGCAGAGCTTGTACTCTGTAGTGTGTATGTGATTCTATCACATACACACTAAGCAGAGCTTGTACTATGGGTACTAGACAATGGATAAACATATATAATTATATACTTTTCTTAAAAAGTATATATGTTTGTTTATCTATTGTCTAGTACCCATAGTACAAGCTCTGCTTAGTGTGTATGTGATAGAATATTATAGTATATTATTATCTTATAGTATAGATATAGGCGTCTAAAATAAACTATAAAAAAAATTCCTAGGCTCCGTGCTACTTCTAAGAATTTCCGAACATAAAAACTCAGTATATTTAATGTATTAAATAATTAAATCGGTTAAGCACGTGTAATTAAAGGTATCGATGTTATTAAAGTGAATGAAAAATATATTATATGCTGTATTAACTAAATTTATTTATACTATAATAAAAATTTTGTATGTTTGCATGACTATCCAACATTAGGCCTAGATACTTGTCTTGATTTACTTGGTTATTAATTTCATTATTAATAGTAAAAAAGTAGTTTGTTTCTTGCCTATATAATTATGTAATTTCTTTTAGAGGTATTAATTGTCAGTAAATTGCTGAGAAACCACACATTCAATCGGCCAAGGTTACTGGTTTTGTGGTACAAGGTTTGTGCATCCGCAATCACAGTGTCATTTTGGTGGCCAAAGTAGAAAAAATATGTATCATCTGCATATAAATTCATGTGTTTTAGCCCTAGGTGGTGTATATTATTAATATATATAAGAAACAGCAATGGGCCTATAACCGACCCATGCGGTATACCATATGTAATATTTATAGGTCTACCTACACTCTTCCTAATTTTAAAAACCTATCGACGATTGGACATATATGATTTTAACATATTATGTGCAATCCCGCCAATACCGATGTCATTAAACTTTTTCGAAAGAATTTCGTGGCTAACTGTGTCAAACGCCTTTTTTAAGTCTATAAAAATCCTTAGTGCGGTTTTTTTGTTATCAGTATTAGTCTTTATTTTGGTTATTAGATCTATAGTAGCCGACAGCGTATTACACTTCGCTCTAAAGCCATACTTGCTTTGTATTTTATTTGAGAGATTTAGTATTCATACCATCTAAGCCTGTGCTAGTTTTGCTATCTAGACTCCGGATTATTTTGACAATTTTAGTTGGGTTAGTATGAGCAAAATATGTAATCGTATGATTATTGTCACTAGGTACTCCTGATGAATTAGTGTAAATTTTACAATTGTGGTATCGTTTTGGAATTTGATTTGCTAGGATTAAACCATATTTGAAAATATTCATTAAATGATTTACTCTTCTTTGGTGGTAATATATGCCTCAGGCGTTTAAAGTTTCGGTGGCCCGGTGTTCTCTTTTATTTTGTACTGAGAGAGATTGTTTATCAGATTCCAATTATTTTTGGTTTGTATTTACTATGGCCAAACTGCTTAAATATTGAGTAGATAGTATTGAAATTTATTTTCTTGTATCTTGCACGTCACCTAGTTACGTTTTCGAAAATGTTTTATTTTATTGATTCGTTATCTGGATAGATTTTATGTTGTTTCCACAGCATGTTTCTTTTATGCGAAATATGTATGTAATATACAATAATCCTCTGAATAGCTCCGGCATATAGCTGAGAACTAATCATGTATCAGTGTATAGATTATACGGCATTAGACGTAAATTATGTTTATTAAGATTTTTCTATATTACAGAAGAATAATGTACTAATATGTATGTATGTACTCTCAACAAAAATTCCTAACAATGTAATAAAGACGTTTAGTGCTCTAGGAATAAATATTTATATGTTGCCAGGAACTTTACAAACATTGAAACAACACACCCACCCAGACTCGGAATAACTATTTGTGGGCATCACAATTTTTTGTTCCCTATATAGGTTGAACCCAAGTGACTTGGGAATAATAAAGGCTAGGGAAAAGAAGATATAGATTGAACCCACAACACTCGGTGTGGAGGCCGAGACTAGAAGATCACATAAACCACTACATTATCCATGCAGATAAAATTCACAATATCAAAAATGAAAGCAACATATTGTACCTTAGAAAAAATAAAATTATATAATCATTACTGCTTCTGCAGTTATTTCTAACCATTGCTTTTAATTTATACAATACATACCTATATATAAATACTAATATTATAAAGATTTGTTTGTTTGCAATCGAGAAACTCTGAACCACTAAACCAATTTTAATAAATCTTTCACGATTAAAAAGCTATTTTATCCAGGAGTAAAATAGGCTACACAACATCACGCTACAAGCAATGGGAGCTAATCAATAACTTTAAACGTAGGCGCAACCGCTGCGTCTATGGCACATTACACGTACCTGAAGATGTATGTTTGAGATCTACCCTTGTCAATATTTCATTTATTATAATATACTTATCCATTTTGTCTATCTCACTGCTGTGTATTCTCTATGTACCCCGGGTAGAAGTCTATTACACCCACATATCACAAGGTATATGTTACATCCCACAAAATATTGAACTAGATCGCTCATTCTTTTTATTTAAATTTTATTGATTTGTTACAAAAAAGCGAGCCTATTTAATTGTCGTCTATAAGGCTCATTTGTTGAGGCCGTGCTGGTACTGAGAATTTCGACTCACTCAACTAGGCAATAATCAAACTCCAGAACTTAGGCACCACACGTGTTTTGCTACAAGCGAAAACTAATGCTACGGGTATATAAAAACATAAGCTTTTCCCCGCGATTTTGCTCGCGTAAAAGTTGGTTAGGTTAAACATAACCTAAAAAGAACTGTTACTAACAAGTAACAGTTCTTTTTAATAACATATAGCCCATGCTACTCGGTAATAATAGAGCTTTCTAAATATGAAAGAGTTTTTATAATTGGTTGCGTATGAGTTACATTCTTACAAACAAACAATCAAATCAAATATTTCCTTTTTGTAATATTATGATAGATAGCAGCGGTAGTGAGTGCGACTGCTACGCATGAGGTCTCTGGATCGAGTCCCAGATCGGGCCAACAAAATTTATTGGGATTTTCTGGTATGAAATGTTAATAGCAGCTCGAACTTAGGAAGTTGGCGGTGTGAGACACCACCGTGCCTCAGAAAGCACGTAATCATCTCGGATTGCTGTCCCATTAGATCACGAGAGTAAGGGAACAGCGAGTGCGTCGTGTTTACGCACACACTTGTGCATTATACTATCTTCTGCGCAGATGGCCAGTCTCCGTTAAGATTCGTCGCCGTGACCTAAATTCGGCCTGAAGGACATTATTATTATAGATAAATTTTCAATATCACTTTATTACAGTATACTGAAGATATTACTAACATTGCTAATTCATTACATAGTTTTAAGTAAGAATTGTTACAAGCTGATTAATAATTACCCGACTGCGTTAGAAGGAGGGTAAGATTTTTCGAGCATATGTATGTACATATGTCTGTATGTATGTATGTATGTATGTATGTAGGTATGTATGTATGTGTGTATGTAAGTCCATTTCTTTGTCACGCCCTACAGCCCAAGCGGCTGAACGGTTTTTGACATATGAGGTGTCGTTGAATTCATCAGAATTGTGGTAGTGACATAGGCTATATACATTTAAAAATGGCGCCCGCATATGAAAAGAAAGGAGGGGAGTTATTTTATTTTTCTTACCTTAGCAATATGGGTATCAAATGAAAGATCGTGAAAAGACCATTTCAAAAATATATGTATCATATCAGGTTTATATTACTGTTTTAACATAAATTGTCAAAAAGCGTACCAATTATGTATCGGGACGCCCGAAGTATCATTTTCTAACAAGAATGTATTCAAGTCAGGAATGACATTGCCTGTACTTAGTTATATATTAAAATAAAACTATGTATATATTATGCTAAATTATAATATTACATAAGTAACAAAAGAAAAATCTTGTTGGTTAATAAAACTAAAAGTTTGAAATAAAATTATTATTATAAAAACAAAAAACCCGACTGTTTAAAAGTAATGAACTGAAAAGAGAAATACAAATAGCACAATATCTATATAAAATTCGACTGACTAATGCATTGTTTTGACTAATGCAAAACAATGCATTAGTCAGTCGAATTTTATATAGATATTGTGCTATTTGTTTTTCTCTTTTCAGTCATTACTTTCAAGCAGTCGGGTTTTTTGTTTTTAAAATAATAATTTTATGTTCGTCTAAATAACTAAAATTGAGACCTAGTTAATCCTTCCAAAAATGATATAAAGGTCATAGTTTGTGACCGAAATATAACCATAGAATGAAATTTAATAAAACTTGGCTCACAGAAGGAATATGTCCTGGATTTACACATAGGATACGATTTATGGCAAAATGTGTTCTTGTGGATTACATGCGAGTGAAAACGAAGGCGGAACCTGGTTTAAATATAATTTCTTCTGGTTCCACCATTACAGCACTTCTTAAACAAACTAGTAAAAACAAATTGGAAAACGCGTGAGACCAAAATATAAAATGACATTGCGACTTCTGCGTATGACATTTCGGGTTCATTACTCTGTAAGGGCAAAGTGTTGACACGGTGTCTAAAATGTGGCAGGTAAAATTTAATAGGCTCACTATCACATGTGACCTAAAGGCGGAATATGGGTGTTTAACAGCATGGTGACACAAAAATAATTAACTCCATAAGAACTATGTAGTATTTAATGTAATTATAATATAAATATTTATTTAGTTAATCAATCTTATACTACCTTTACAGGATACAAACATAATACGACAGAACAGCCAACAAAAAAAAAATTACATACCTATAGCTTTAAAATTTTTCAGTACACTTATTTTATTTAATATGTTACACGTGATACAAAATCGCTGACACGCAAACTTATCAACTTATCATTGAAACTAATCATTACATTTATAACACTTTAACCAAACACCATCATTAATTAAAGGTAATTGACGAACAATAATCGTAACATCTTTAAATCGAACTCGTTACAAATTGATTAAATAGTTCATGTATAAATCGCTTACAAATACATGCAGACGACGCACTCTGTTCAATAGTCTCAACGGAATTTACCGACAGGCGCTAATACTTTCAAGCAAATCCTCTTTTAAAGAAGATAAAATGATCAGCTTGAACATGAAGCCACTGCTACTTGTAGTTGTGAACATTGCTTTTCTTCTGAGCTTCGTCCATTCTCACCCTCAACTAATGGGTTTAATGAATGCCGGAGGCTGCCCATGTCAATTTAATAGTGTAAAAACTTACAATCCTGTCTGCGGTTCTGATGGTCAGACGTATAACAATCCATCTTGCATTGCCTGCAATCCGAATGTAAAGATAAATTACTATGGAAAGTGTGGAAATCAAATGAATATGCAAGCATCACAAATGCAGCAAATGCAGCAAATGCCACAAATGCAGCAAATGCCACAAATGCAGCAAGTGCCACAAGCACAATCATTAAATTATTACGGTTAAATTGTGTTTTATTTTTCAACGTTAACTAATTTTATTGGGTTACTAGCGACCCGCCCCGGCTTCGTACGGGTAGTAGCACCACCTTAACAAATTGTACCTTCTTCGTAAATCAATCTGTCTGTTGCTGAAAACCACATGAAAATCTGTTCAGTAGTTTTTGTGTTCATCGCGAATAAACAGACAGACGTGGCGGGGGAATTTGTATAATATGTACTGATTATATACTCTCAAGGTATCCTAAGGTATAAAGACAGCAACATCCTTGTTCAGAGACCGTTAATCTTAAATTATAAAAGCTGGGATGGCTTAGTTAGGGAGACATCGCGAGATGACCTCCAGCCACCCTGAGGTTTGACCTGGGGGTGGTGGACTTTGTGGGCCTGTCCGCCATCCGTTCAGCACCAGGTCCGAGAGGCGGCGTGCGTGTTCCCACGCGCGCCTCTGTTTCGAGTCCGTCTCCGCTCTTTTTAGGGGGGGGGGACAGTAGGGTTTATATGTGAAGTGAGTGCCTTTGGGTAGGTCTCTTTGTGTAGTGGCCTGCCGTTTCACACGGTGGGCCGTAACCTCGGCGGGGTCGCGACCGCATGCGAAAGCGATTCGCGCGGCCCCGTCGATAGTGGTTTTGTCGAGGAACACCGTGGTAGGTTTAGTCGGTATTCCGGGAGGTACATTATCTTTTCAACATCTTTCTTTTACCCCGGCGAGTCCGACATAGTCCCTCCGCCCGCCCCCGCGGAGGGATAAGCGTCATTGCATTCACCCAAGAAAAAAAAAAAATTAGGGAGACAATGGTCTAGAGATCCCTAGGTACACACTTCTGACGTTTCAAAGTGTGCCAATTTAATAGCTAACTTTACTGGCAAAAAAAGCATTGAGAGTAACGTCTTAGAGTTTATATAATGTTTTCAAATATTTCTGAAGACAGCCAATCCCTCCTGAGTTAGTTTGGTGTATGTGAACCTTCTCATATTGAGAAGAAGCCCATGACTGGCATATTTGGACATGAATTACAGTTATTATTAAAATAATATGATATCAAAGAAGTATAGTATCTGTATGCTACTGCACCCGCTAGTTATTACAAATTACAGTCATCGCTTACCATCAGAAGCAGTAATTAGAGCCTACTAGATTTTGCCTGAGGCGTCACTCGCGTAAAACTAGGTTAGGTTTAGTTAATAATAGTATTTTTTTCTGGATGACAGGTATCTTATGTCATTTTCTGTTCTCTTGACAAGGTGTATGCAAAAAGTTCACGTGAGAGCGTAACGAAACAAACTCACATTCGCATTCACATATTAATAGTTAGGATTAGATATCACTTTCAAAGCCAAGTCCATATAAGGCGTAGTGCTGCTAGTGCGAAAACAGAATTACTGGTCTCTCTACTGGCAGCGTCAATGAAGGGGTTCTGCGGATTTTAGTAGATGCAGGAATACAACTTAAAATTTTATTTGGTTTCGAGCATATAGCATAAACTATCTAGTTTCTCAAGCGTCAGTTCGCCTGCTTTAAAACATATTAGACAACAAATTAGCTATAATTTTACTTTAAAATATAAATGTTCATGGTTGACGACTTACATGGTATATTTAATACCCATTACTATCTTAGGTACTCTGTCCAGGAAAAAGACAGAAGAAGTAAGGCACAAAATTCCTAGAATTAAATGTAGACTAACTTGAACTGGAAAGCACATCTAGAACAACCATTTTCTTTTATTTACTTGGGGGAATTCATTGACATATACTCCTCCTCGCCATCTTTGCCCTCTCCTGGGGAAAGATGGCGACATCCCGGTCATGTCGACTAAACCTACCACGGTGCATTTTAACACGCAATCGCGACCCCACCGAGGTTTCAGCCCGCCGTGTGAAACGACGAGCTACACGAAACTGTCCTACTCAATAACAAAGTCTATATTTTGACCTACTGTCCCCTTGTAGTGGGACGAAGACACCTGACAGAGAGGTGCATGTGGGAACACGCACGCCGCCTCCTTGATGGAAATGACTTCCTCACAGAAAGAGGCAGCGGCATTCCAAGATCTCTCGCTCCGGACCATAGACTGAGCCACGGCCGGGAGCGAGAAGGCAACCGTAAAATGTAGACCAATCATGAATTAATTCATCATTTAGTCGGAAAATAGACACAATGAAAAAACTTTGTATTATAACACAATCCCAAGGTTAGAGGGTTGGCCAAAAGATAAAACTAAATGTAACATGCTCTCCGAGACGGTCTTCACACCACAATAGTTATTGCATACTATGCACACGTGGAGTCAAATCTGGGATACCTTATCAAACTTATAGGACATTCTTCTAAATAAGAAATGGTATTTTAAACCCACGAGTAATTCATACTGGCTTTATGTCGACATTAACAAACTGACAGCTGCAAACCGCATTTCATGTTTTTCAAGCGCTGCCATCTAAAATGAAGACTAATATTTTCTTAAAAAATTAAATTTATCCAATCCTAAAAATTTGCATGCGTAGTGTGCGGTGAAATAGAGCGGTATATCGCTCTATTTCACCATTACGCAAAGCTAGCAACCTATTATTTTATCTATACGAGTATTTGTTATTATTAACAGTATTGTTAATATTACTTAGTAATTATTAACAGTTTTTTTTTATAAAAGTCCATTACCTTGCACTCGCTATTGCCAGTGCAGTGCCATCCCTGTGTCGCGGGGGACTTTATAACATTCAAACAACGGACACAAAGAGCATCCAGACTTGGAACAACCATTTGTCGATTACACAAATTTTTGTCTCATGTGGGAATCGAATCCACAACATACGTCGCAGTGGCAGCGGCGAGACGACCGCTTAACTGATCATTCTTCTCTGATCAGATATTATGCACCTGATTCAAAAGAACCACTCTGAGATTTGCCGGGGGGTGTTGGGCTACGTGGGCCTGCCCATCATATGATCAGCGCCAGGTCCGAGAGGCGGCATACGTGTTCCCACGCACGCCTCTGTGTCGTGTCCGTCTCCCCTCAAGAGGGGGACAGTAGGGATTTATAAAAGTAAGAAGTGCCTAAAGGGTAAGTCTTTTTTGTAGTGGCCTGCGGTTTCATACGGCGGGTCGAGACCTCGGCGGGGTCGCGACCGCATGTGAAAGTGATTCGCGCGGCTTCGCCGATTGCGGTTTTGTCGAAACCACGTAATACCGACTACACCTACCACAGTGTTAGGTTTAGTCGGTATTACCGGGAGGTCCATTATCATCATTACCATCTTTCTTTTACTCCGGTGAGTTCGACATAACCGTGGTTTTAGATTCTACGTAACAGAGGCGAGCCTATTGCCGTCCAAGACTTCGTGCTGCTACTTAGAATTTTTTGACAGAAAAACCCAATTATACATTGTCCCAATAAGGATTTGAATCCAAGATCACAGCAGTCACACTGCTACTGCACCACAAACTCCACAGGTCATCCATGTAATAATCTGTATGACTGGAATTTGATTTGAAAATGCAGGTAGCGTGTAGTCCAAATGTATTCACCTGTTTTCTCTCTAAATAATGACAGTAGAGCAACAAAAAATAACAATATCATTTATATCTAACTGCCGTGTCTGTGTTTGCACTATTTATCATAATTTAATTATTATAAGCACAAGGGTGTTAAAAAATTACAAAATTTACTGGTTTATACTATTGTTTCCAGCAAACAAATTTATCAAAACTAATGAGATATTATAACTAAAATATACACAGAGATACCCAAAACCCTTCACATATTATTTACAAAATTATTAAAATTTTTGTTTTTTGATTGAATTTAAACACTATACGAATTTTGTCGCGTTGTCAATTTTACTTGAAACACTTAATTTTGAAACTCTAACTTTACTATTATTGAACTTTACAGCTGACAGTACAACAAGCTCCAATAGCCGCGCCGCCGTCACAGATCTCGAGAAAAGCCAGCCACAATCGAGCGCCAGCCTGCCATACTACCATATGTAAAGGGTTTCACTGACAAGATTGGCTACAACTTGAAGCGAGCTTCAATCAACACATACTTCAAGCCGCCAACGAAGATAAATCAATTTTTTCTATCCGTCAAGTGCCAATTACCTTTACAAGATGCAGATTTATAAAATAGATTGTGATTGTGGACTCTCATATCCAGTAATTCAAATAATCAAACCTAAGAAGAAGCAAAACACAGCTAGACTTAATGATAATTTGAGCTCATTCTGCGTAAATACATTCACCAAAGATAAATTTTTGTGTGGGTACTTTGAAATAACTAGGTATACTTCAAAACATTGAGACAATTACCATCTTAGTCTCCCCGTGGACATGGCTGCTGTAAAGCAACCGAAATGTCGGGGCAAAGTGTAAACTTAAATATAAATAGTTTTAATTAAATTAAATAGCTTAAATAATAGCAAAGTCCGATAATAGTAGTGTTAGAGTTACAAAATTATGTAATAAAAGTGTTTTAAGTAAAATAAACAATGTGACAAAATCCGTATAAAGTGTTTAATTTCAATGTATAACATTTACGTAAATATATGACAAAATTAGTTGAATTTTGAAGGAAGAAAGATAGAAAGAGGTATATTAGTCCAAGCAGGACACAGTATACAGAGGTATATTAGACTTTACTTTTTTGCACATTACACAATTTCGTTCCAGCCCAACGTGACAGCAATCGATCTGTGATGCTAGTGCGAGTTTTTTTTATGTTAACGCAATTGAAACGTTTACTTCCTTAGGCTCTGTAATTGGTTAAGAGCTTGGATCGGACCAATCGAAGCGTCGAACGTCATAAACGTGTCGATCGCATTAACATAAAAAAACTTGCACTAGGCACTCTTTCGAAATATTTTCTTGAAATTTTCTTATTTCTTTCGTGGGTCAATCGCGATCAAGTTGCTTGCATATGCAGCTTCTTGCGAGGTATGCAAGCATTTTATATTTAGGTGTGTCTGTTTTGGGTATTATATTGATATAATTTTTTGTAGAAGTTTATTACGTGCATCTACCAAGAACGGCCCACTGGGTTCTGGTTTAGTAATTAATGGTATAATTATTTTATTTCATTTTTGTCTTTAATCAAGTAATTATGATGATTGATGAGATTTCTAAATCCTTGAGATTACTCAATATCATTAATGACGTAATGGTTGAAAGATTCTTATTACTTATGGTGCGTTGGACGTATGACGTCAAATAGTGCGCGTGCGACGTTAAGCTCTGTTTCCATTACCTATACTGACGAACGATTTTTGCTTTTAAATGTATCACGGTTATGTTGTTATATGCTTGAAATCAAATCAGCTTATAATATGACGAGACAGCTGTCTACATGAGATCATATATGTTAACAATAATTATATGCTTTTGTGTTAAGGTATATTGGTGGGAAAGTTAATAGTCCTATAGGATAAACAGATGTATATTTTAAACCAGAATAAATGTTTTCGTTTTTATTGACAAACTTGTGATCTAATATTATTATTTTTTAATCTTTATTCATAATATTCCTTTGCCTTTGCCCAGCAGTGAGGTGTACTAATAAGCTACCTTATCATTGCCCAAATAATCGGTTCTTAGTTATTATATGCAATTTCCGAACTTTAAGCAAGGTAAGGTTAAATTTCAGAATTTTGGAGGACAAAATATGAATTTTCATGACAGCTTTTACTTAGTTTTACACCGAGGTACGACTTCTTGTAAATCCGTTACCCTAATGGTGGTAAATTTACTAATCTAACAGATCTTTCGGTCGACACCATCGTAACAATACCACGAATATCTTTTTAATTAGCGTTAATAATCAGCTGATATAACGAATTACAAACGCTAATTAAAATCACAAACAATTTACGCATTCGGTAAAGGTAATTTTAATAACTGAGTTAATTAACAGAAAACATAATACGTTAAAAAAGTAATTAAATAAATTTAGTATAAAATACTCACACAAAATTCTGTGCCACACACATCATTCAATATCCTCAACAGTACTATACGTAAATAGTAATTATATAAAAGTACGTTGAAGGATTCACAATCATCTGAAAAACAGCTCATATAAAAGAGAAGTTCTTATTCAAAGGGAAAGATGAATAAGTTATCCATGAAATCAGCGCTGTTGTTGCTTGTGAACATTGCGTTCGTGATGAACATGGTTCATTCCCAACAGATGGGATCTCTGAGCTACGGTGGCTGCCAGTGTCAATCGTTCAGCGCAAAATACTATAACCCCGTCTGTGGATCAGACGGCCGTACATACTTCAATCCAGGTTGCATTACACAATGCAATCCCAACGTAAGAATAAGCTATATTGGCAAGTGTGAATACCGCTATCAACAGCAGATTGGTTATGGCAATAATTACCCATTAAATGTGCCAAGTAATGTACCAGTGCTCCAACCAAACTGCCAACTTGGTAACTGTTATAATAACTTACCGAATAATTTCCCAGGTGTACAACCTACTTTGAATTACGATGAATAAATTGAATATTTTACTCAAAAATTATGTGTATTACATTAGATTTGCAAATTATTTCCAAATTTTATCAATTATAATATGTGTATGTGTTGCATTATAATGAACTGCAAATTGTCTAAATTCTATGAATTATATAATTATATATATGTATTTCATTATAGTTAACTGTGAATTGTTTCCAAATTGATTATTTGTTTATTATTTTATTTAATATTAATTCGTTGCTGTGGTGTTTGTAAGAAATATCAATATTCTAATAGAAAGGTGATAATAGAGATAAGAGAAGATATTTTTATTTTTTTGTTTCAGCCATATTTAATAAACATATTATAACCACAAAAGATATTATACACATAATTCTTTCAACGATTTTTTAAATAAAGAGGCATTATTTTTACTGCAATGTGTCACTATAATACGTTGGCCGGCAACATTGCCAACAACGGTACAATAGTTAAATAATATTGTAGTTAAGTATTACAGTAAAAATATTCTCTGTTGAGAAGTTCCCTAACATCCTAATAGTTGCTAATATTTACACTTTAGCTCATACAAGTATTTTTGACATGGATGACGTGAAGAAAAATAGCATCATCTACTTTAGAATTTTTGTTGCCTGTCGTTGTTTAAAATAACAATTGCATTTGAATACCATTTAAATGATATTCTGCACATCACTAAATTGGAGTTCAAATTAAAATCTAAGCAACATTATATCAAGTCCGTTCAGTACAAAAGAAGATTGCCTGTATCTTCTTTATGTAAATAAATATTAGTTTTTTATAGCAGTAATTCTTAAAATATGATTATGATGATTGAATCATAATCCAAAAAAACAGAATAATAATTAAGATTTTAATGCGTAAAACTCTTCTACTAATTTATTTAATGTTCAGCTACTTATACTGTTGACTATAGTACAAAGTGAAGCACATATTATGAAGCCGTAGGCAATTTGTAACCCAGCGAATACGACGAGTTCTTAACTTTAGATGAAACCCTTTTTGAATACACCTATATCTCAAACACACTCAATAATTCTTAGACAGTCTGCCCATGCGGTTTAGAAGCGCTTAAGTTTGTAGCCCACCTTATGATGACGGTTTGATTACGGGGTAAGTACAGAGCTTTGAATTGTTCTGTCAGGATATTTTTTTAAATATTCTGTACAACTAATAGTAGCACGGTATCTGAAAGACGATAATCAATAATAATAATAATAATAATAAAGTTTATTTGCAACCAAACATGTATCATACATTATACATCATAATGTGGTACTGTTCCCTGGACTAAGTAACAACCTGAATTCCATGGAACAGTGCCTTCTCCATATCTTAGTTCTAAGTTTAACATTTGTGTTATTTATAGAAAATAAGTTTATATACATAGGTAGGCATAGAACTAAATGTATGAACCTCTGATTCCTAAACTAGGTAAGACCTGTATCTTAGAAATCAGTAGCTTCTACCGTACATAGTGGCTAAGATACAGTAAACAATTAATTACATTTGTAGATAAGAAAAAAAAATAATAACAATTAATTAGCGTATATAGGTATTGGTACATAAAAAAAAAGAAATAGAATCACAAAATAAAGAATTAAATAGAAAATAAAAAAATAAGGACATTACACTTTTTGTTTCCTTCTTTAGTGCAATGTGTATGTATGTGATGTGTCAGCGTATGTATGTATGTGAAGTGTCTGCGTGTGTGCGTGTGTGCGTGTGTGCGTATGTGTTTATGAGCTTGTGTTTGTATATATTTATGTGAGCGCGTTAGCGTGTATGTGTAATGTGAATGTTGCGTGTTTGATATTTTAGGCATTAACCAAGTAGCCTCTCTGTTTCCTGGTAAGTTAGATTTTGTAACCAAGGTTTGATCTTTTTTATCACTTAAAACTTATTTAATTTAAGTAAAGATAGATGTTTATTTATAAGATTGTATAATTTGCAACCTAGGTATTAGTATTGATGTTGTGCTATTGTAGTACGATATTTAATTGGAGGTATTACTGGAATACCTCTTCGTTTTGCAGCGTTTTGCTGGGTGCACGGGACGGTTATATGCCTACGAACAGTAATGCCGAGGATGAATAACTGGCCGACAGTTAACATTTTACATTCCCGATAAAGGGTCGTTGTTGGAAATCGACGTGGCTTAAAAGTCATTACTTTTAGGACCGCTCTTTGAGCCCTCTCAAGGTTTAAGAAAAGTGTCTTATAGGTTCCACCCCATACTGCTATACAGTAAGACATCAATGATTGGCATAAGCTAGTGTAAACCAAACGTAGTGTATCACTGTCCGCCGAGTGCCTTAGATTTTTAAAAATATATGTTAGTCTTCTGATTCTTGGTATAAGGTTTTCAATATGTATGTGCCAGTCAAGTTTTTCATCAATATAAACGCCAAGATATTTTATATGTAAAACCATATTTGTAGCCAGGCAGAAACAGTAGCTATTTGACCGAAGACACCGATGTCCTACAATGATAGCTGATTCGGCTGGAGGTTTATTGGTTTTTGAGAAAGCAAAACGGATAAATTTAGTTTTGACCAAATTAACAGCCAGGAGATTCGCTGATAGCCAACTCATGACTATGCCTATAGATAATTCAGCGTGATATTTTGCTTGTTGCCAATCCTCGCCGTATGCCACAACTGCAGTATCATGTGTAAATATTACAATTTAGTATAGAGATTTTACAAAGTTCATTAAGGTATATTACGAAGAGTGTGGGACCTAAGACACTCCCCTGCGGTACGCCGAAAGAGATGGTATCCTCGTCACTAATTAGCGAATTGATTTTGACACACTGAGTTCGTTGTGATAAATAGTCCTTGAAAATATTATGAGTGACGTCACGTATACCAATTTTTTCTAGTTTAGATAAGAGGATGGGTACAGAAACCGTGTCGAAAGCCCTTGAAAGGTCTAGAAAGATACCGTAACACTTAAATTTTTTGTCTAATTTTTGTATAACGTTTTCTGTGAGATCCACCACTGCATCTTCGGTAGAGACACCTTTAGAGAAACCATACTAGTTTCTGGCAATAATATTAAATTTCTGCAAGTAATTGGTTAAGGAATTATTCAGAATTCGTTCCAAGATTTTAGAAAGAGTAGTTAATACCGAAATTGGCTGATAATTTTCGACACGGTTCCTATCACCACCCTTATATATGGGATGTACAAGTGCTTTTTTAAAGGCTTTTGGGAATACGCCTTTGTTAAGTGAGAGATTACAGATATGAGTTATAGGTGGTATAAGTACATCTTTTGATTGCTTAACTATCCTAGAAGAAATGTCATCCTATCCTGTCGCACAGTCGGAGCGGAGTCTCAAGATTATGTTTCAATGTTATCAAGGGTATGTCATCGTAGGGTAAGCAAATATGTTTCACATTCCCACACCTACTTTTTTCTTTCGTGTAAGAGGGTCAGGGTGCCTAGTGCGTGTTGTTTTTACGTAAACGCGATCGAAACCTATACCGCGTTTGGCTCTCTGATTGGTTAAGAACTTGGAGCGGGCCAATCGGAGCGCCGAACGATGTAAACGGGTCGATTGCATTAACGTAAAACAAACCCGTACTAGGCACTCAAGTCTATACTAGTCTACTCATTGATTATCGTCTTTCGGATACTTTGCTACTACTAGTTGTACAAAATTTTAAAAAATATATAGGTGTATTCAATAAGAGTTTAATCTAAACTTAAGAACTCGTCATATACACATGGTCTACAAATTACCTATGACTTCATAATATGTGCCTCACTTTGTACTACAGACGGGTCCATATTGGCTCACCTAAAGTTCTTTACCCGAAATTTTTCTTCCTAACTATTTGTAATCCGAATGATCATTCTTCCTAAAAATTTTCATCCTAAAGTTTTCATTCATACTATTTGTAGTGCTACAGGCGATGCTCATAACACTGATGTTTCCGAAAATAGTAATTAATAACATCATTAATGTAAATATATTTAAACTCCTACTGTTTTTTATCATAACACTTTTATCCCTAAACATACTCACCATAATATTTTCACTCATACTCAGAAAGAAACATTTACCAAGTGTAATAAAAAATATATGTGGGTAGAAGATGATATTTATAGTTTTAATGATTATTATTTATCGTCTTAAATGAATGAAATTCATAAAACACGAATCGTTTACGGTTATGCTTATGGCCTGGGAGTTTACCGTAACCGTAACTAAACCAATAACTAAAGGACCAATTCGGTTCTGGCACTTCGCCGGCCGCTGCCGCGGCACGCTCGCTACGCTTGCTCGGCTCGTGCGTTGGGGTCACAGTTCTAACCTAACCTAAACCAATAATTAGGAATAGGACCGATTCGATTAATATTAAACTTATTTAATTGAAATGTATATATGAAAACATGTATTTAACTACTTGTACCATGGTACTATTATTCTTATATGTTATACCTACATGTTATGTAAAAACAAAGTTACTCAAAATTAATGTACATAATATTGATTAATATGAATAAAAAGAAATCTAAACAAAAAAGATATGACTTTGAATAATAGTATGAACGATGGTTATGTTGAGAAAATATAGGAAAACAAATAAAAGTATAATAGATGTTTATTGCTACTGACATTATAAAGTTGAATGCTCCGGAATTATTAACATTAGAGACAAAGTAATTAGGAATTGTGATTGTTAGGATGAAAAATGTTAGGAAGAAAATTTTCGGATTTCCAATTATCGGAGTTGAAATTTTAGGTGAACTTTGGCGCACCCACTACAGACAGCAATATAAGTAGCTAAACATTAAATAAATTAGTAAAAGTATTTTATGCATTAAAATCTTGATTATTATTTTGTATTTTTGGACTATAATTCAATCATCATAATCATATTTTAAGAATTACTGCTATAAAAAACTATTTACATGAATATATTATTTACATAAAGAAGATACAGGCAATTGCAATCTCGCAAGTGTGTATCGACTGATTTTATCGAGTATACCATAATCTTCTTTTCTACTGAACGGACTTGATATAATGCTGCTTAGATTTTAATTTGAACGCCAATTTAGTGATGCGCAGAATATCATTTAAATGGTATTCAAATGCAATTGTTATTTTAAACAACGACAGGCAACAAAAATTCTAAGGTAGATGATGCTATTTTTCTTCACGTCATCCATGTCAAAAATACTTGTATGAGCTAAATTGTAAATACTAGCAACTATTACGATGTTAGGGAACTTCTCAACAGACAATATTTTTACTGCAATACTTAACTACAATATAATTTAACTATTGTACCGTTGTTGGCAATGTTGCCGGCCAACGTATTATAGTGACACATTGCAGTAAAAATAATGCCTCTTTATTTAAACAATCGTTGAATGAATTATGTGTATAATATCTTTTGTGGTTATAATATATTTATTAAATATGGGTGAAACAAAAAATAAAAATATCTTCTCTTATCTCTATTATCACATTTGTATTAGAATATTGATATTTCTTACAAACACCACAGCAACGAATTAATATTAAATAAAATAATAAACAAATAATCAATTTGGAAACCATTCACAGTTAACTATAATGAAATACATATATATAATTATATAATTCACAGAATTTAGACAATTTGCAGTTAATTAGAATGAAACACATACATACATATATTATAATTGATAAAATTTGGAAATAATTTGCAAATCTAATGTACACATAATTACATACATACATACACATAATTTTTGAGTAAAATATACAATTTATTCATCGTAATTCAAAGTAGGTTGTACACCTGGGAAATTATTCGGTAAGTTATTATAACAGTTACCAAGTTGGCAGTTTGGCTGGAGCACTGGTACATTACTTGGCACATTTAATGGGTAATTATTGCCATAACCAATCTGCTGTTGATAGCGGTATTCACACTTGCCAATATAGCTTATTCTTACGTTGGGATTGCATTGTGTAATGCAACCTGGATTGAAGTATGTACGGCCGTCTGATCCACAGACGGGGTTGTAGTATTTTGCACTGAACGATTGACACTGGCAGCCACCGTAGCTCAGAGATCCCATCTGTTGGGAATGAACCATGTTCATCACGAACGCAATGTTCACAAGCAACAACAGCGCTGATTTCATGGATAACTTATTCATCTTTCCCTTTGAATAAGAACTTCTCTTTTATATGAGCTGTTTTTCAGATGATTGTGAATCCTTCAACAGTACTTTTATATAATTACTATTTACGTATAGTACTGTTGAGGATATTGAATGATGTGTGTGGCACAGAATTTTGTGTGAGTATTTTATACTAAATTTATTTAATTACTTTTTTAACGTATTATGTTTTCTGTTAATTAACTCAGTTATTAAAATTACCTTTACCGAATGCGTAAATTGTTTGTGATTTTAATTAGCGTTTGTAATTCGTTATATCAGCTGATTATTAACGCTAATTAAACAGATACTCGTGGTATTGTTACGATGGTACAGACCGAACGATCTATTAGATTAATAAATTTTTCACTATTAGGGTAACGGATTTACAAGAAGTCGTACCTCGGTGTAAAACTAAGTAAAAGTTAAATAAAAGTGTAATATTTTCAAAATTTTGTAATACAGTGATAAATAAACAACGCGATAAAATCCGTATATAGTAGTTTAATTTCAATAAGTAAAAGTTGTCATGAAAATTCATATTTTGTCCTCTAAAATTCTGAAATTTAATTTTAATTAAATTAAATTTTAAATTTAAAAATAAATATAAATTTAACCTTGCTTTAAGTTCTGAAATTGCATATAATAACTAAGAACCGATTATTTGGGCAATGATAAGGTAGCTTATTAGTACACCTCACTGCTGGCAAAGGCAAAGGAAAATTATGAATAAAGATTAAAATGAATAATATTAGATCACAAGTTTGTCAATAAAAACGAAAACATTTATTCTGGTTTAAAATATACATCTGTTTATCCTATAGGACTATTAACTTTCCCACTAATATACCTTAACACAAAAGTATATAATTATTGTTAACATATATGATCTCATGTCTCATTATATTATAAGCCGATTTTATTTCAAGCATATAACAACATAACCGTGATACATTTAAAAAATATGGTTTGTCAGTGTCAATGTCAGCTTAACGTCGCACGCGCAGTATTTGACGTCATACGTCCAACGCACCATGTAATAAGAATGTTTCAATCATTACGTCATTAACGATATTTAGAAATCTAAAAGTATTGAAAATGTAATCAATCACCATAATTAGTTGGTTAAAATCAATAGATAAATAAAATAATTATATCATTAATTACTAAACCAGAATCCAGTGGGCCGTTCTTGATAGATGCACGTAATAGATTTCTACAAAAAATTATGTCAATATAATACCCAAAACAGACACACCTTAATATACAATGCTTGCATACCTCGCAAGAAGCTACATATGCAAGTAACTTGATCGCGATTGACACACGAAAGAAATAAGAAAATTTTAAGAAAATTTTTAGAAAGAGTGCCTATTGCAAGTTTTTTTACGTTAATGCGATCGACACGTTTATGACATTCGGTGCTTCGATCGGCCCGATCCAAGCTCTTAACCAATTACAGAGCCTAAGGCAGTAAACGTTTCAATTGCGTTAACATAAAAACAACTCGCACTAGCATCACAGATCTATTGCTGTCACGTTGGGCTCGAACGAAATTGTTTAATGTGCAAAAAAGTCTTATACAGGGTGATTTTGAAATCGTGTAATTCCTTTTAACCACGCATTCTACTGGTGATATAGAATAACCCTGACCATATTTTTTCTTAATTAGAATAATGGTTTCGGCAAAATTAGAGTACAGATTTTTTTCATGAAATGATTTCAAATAGTCATATTTTAACCACCTGACACAATCTTAATATTTTACTAATTTAAAAATAATAACATAACAATAACTGATGTCGTAAATAATAAGGGGCAATAAAAAGGACCGCCCGTTATTATTTACGACATTAATTATTAATATGTTTTTTTATTTTAATTAGTAAAAAATTAAAATTGCCTCGGTTGGTTAACATATGACTATCTGACACCATTTCACGAAAAAAACAATACAATAATTTTTCAAAAAACAAAATTCTAATTAAATAAAAATATGGTCAGGGTTATTCTATATCACCAGTAGAATGCGTGGTTAAAAGGAATTACACGATTTCAAAATCACCCTGTATACGTCTGTATACTGTGTCCTGCTCGGACTAATATACCTACCTTTCTTCCTTCAAAATTTAACCAATTTTGTCATATGTTTACGCAAATGTTATACATTAACATTAAACATTTTATACAGATTTTGTCGCATTGTTTATTTTACTTAAAACATTTTTATTACATAATTTTGAAACTCTAACACTACTATTATTGAACTTTACTACTATTTAAGCTATTTAATTTAACTAGCGGTCGCCTAGTGGTCGAAATTTGACCATAATTGTTGTTAAAAGTAAAATATTGCTGATATATGTAATTATAATATGTACATATATTGGTATATGTTACCAAGAATAGTACTATATCAGCCGAACAATGCCGAAATACTACGAACGCGATTCGACTGCGTGTGTCAAATGCATAGTTATGTGCGTGCAGTGCTTTTTCATTAATTTAATGTATTTCTAATGAATATTTTATATAAATATTAGGATTCACCCATCCTTCTCCATATAAACTTTAACTGTGTCAAATTCCATACTACTCCATCCGCGTAATTTTCGAAAAAAGGGGTACAAAGTTTTTGCTTCACGTATTAATAAATAGATTAAAACTATGTATTTATATTTAAGTTTGAACTTTGCCCCGACCTTTTAAGTTGCTTTACAGCAGCTATGTTCACGGGGAGACTAAGATGGTAGTTGTCTTAATGTTCTGAAGTAAACCTAGTTATTCCAAAGTACCCGAACATAATTTAATCTTTGGTGTTTCTATTTACGCAGAATGAGCTCAAAGTATCATCATGAAGTCTAGCTGTGTTTTGCTTCTTCTTGGGTTTGACTATTTGAATTACTGGATCCCAAGCTGGTGGTATATTTCAACCATCTTTTCTATTGAGATTAGGATGTTTTTGATTTCAATAGCCTCGCGAAGCATCCTTGGTAGGAATCGGTGTTCTTTTGCGAGTAGCTGTGGTTTGTCAAATCGTTGGTAGTAGTTGAATCCCCTGTTGCGTTTGTTCACACACACGGGATGCAGGTATGTGTAGGTATGTATGTAAGGCAGTTTTTTTTCTATAGGTTTCAAAAACAGCTTTCTCGTTTTTTACTGTCAGAAAATTCCCAATACATGCATAGCATTAAATGTGCCCAATATTGGGCACAAGAAACGTAAATTTACGTGGCAACATAGCAACTAACGTATACGTAACGTAACACATGATGTTATATATTGTGATATATGTAAACACACGCTGGTATATTCCTCGAGGGATACACCGAAATGTATTACAAATCTACATCCTGCAAGCTATGTTTTAGGTAGCACGTAACAGAGGGTGAGTTTTTTTATTGAATTTGTCTGTCCGTGCTGCAACTGTGAATTTTGTACAGACAAATCACATGTCTTTATGTAAATAAAACCAGGACCATAAGAATGGTAGGCCACGGTCAAGCATAAACAAAATTTAACGAATGGAATAATGAGACAGTTAAATTACATTGTTTCGTAAATTAGGTTTTTGTTTAAGTAACTAATTTGCTAAAAATTTGCAAATTAAATTAGAACATGTGAGTCACATGTAATTTTGACACGGCGTGTCAAGTTTTATTTCTTAGTCACATATAAAATCAAATGACTGTAAATAAAATATCGCCAAATTAAATTGTCGGCCTCGATGGCGTAGTGGTTAGTGTAACCAACTGCCACGCCTGAGGTCACGGGTTCGATTCCCGCACAAGTCAAAAATTTGTGTGCATTAACATGGATGTTTGTCTTGGTCTGGGTGTTTCTATGTATAATATGTATGTATTTACAAAAAAAAAGTATATTTGTATGTTTATCCATTGTCTAGTACCCATAGTACAAGCTCTGCTTAGTTTGGGCTAGATGGTGTTGTGTGTATGTGGTAGAATATTATATTATATTCAAGGTGTGTCCATTTAAGAGTAAACTAAAAACATTATTAATGAAAAAAGGCTATGATAGTAGAGAAGAATTGTAAAGATGTTTTATCTTGATATATGATAATTATTATTTAATAAATTAATATTTTTGGATAATTTCATAATTGACATCCAATTAATTAAGCAATTTATAAACCGCATATACTACACATATTTTTTGAGAATTTAATATATTAATATTCATGAATGCATCGGGCTATTCCTTTTTCTCATAATTACATTATTACATCGTGTAATATTTCGATACAAGTATATATATGCCTGTTACTGCAATAAATGAAATAAATTACCTTTTTATTACCTGATGAGTGGCAATTTACCAACTACCGACCCCTACATAAATTACTTTCTAGAAGGCTAAACCACCAAGTACCACAATAAAAATCACAGTAAAATGATCTTGTACCGTATTACGATATTGAGGGTCAAACCTCTTTATAAAGTCAGTATTCCTTACACAAACTCCTAGTTACTTATACTGTGGCCTCCTGGAGTTGCAAATTCTCATAACCTAATAGGACTGTCAAGCATATGTCTTAATAGTCAAGGGCTGATTTTTATATAAACATATAATCCATAACAAAGGAATATATTTAGCGTTTTGACAGGTCTGGTATAGGAAACTTGTCAAATGTATTTTTAGGTAAGCTAACCGACTATTGAAAACCGGCCCTTAGTGTCATTACATTTTCCAGGTTATATATTCCGCTGTGATTGGTGTTACACGTAACAATAAATTATTATTCTGAGTCTAGAACTTTTATGTATCTTTTAATATGTTGCCCCATAAAAAAGAACGTACCTATATAAATATTTATATCAGAATTAAGTTTGGGTGGGTTAAGTGGATTGGATTACCAAATGCCTCATTGAAACCGCAAACCCATTTTTCTTTTTATAGGCACCCACAGGATGCTGTGCTTATAACTCCTGACACGGGTCAGTGACTTTGTATGCATTTTTATTACCAACAAAATTATAAAAGTTAGTTATTTTTATTTATACACACAATTATTTACAATTAATTTATACTCATTTAATATACAATTATTTATAACTGTAGTTAAAAGCTATATATGCGTTTTAAGGTGTGTTTGTTTGTTTGTGTTTATGTTTTGTTTCTAGCGTTGACTTAACTTGCTATTAGTTGGAAAATCCTAAGGAAAACTTCCTACTCTTTTTATTCATAAGCATCTCGTGGAAGTTCTCTTTGCAGATCTCGTAATCCAGGACATGCACCAAATCGTACCCAAGGCTTATAAAGGACACTCAGTAAGGATATGTGAGACACCTTTAGTCTCTTCCAGCCCACAAGGACATGATGGGTTCTTTTTACACTTGAACCTGTACAAGTATTCAGAGAACTCACTATGTCCCGGATCCGCAACATTTAATAATATAATATAATAATATTCTACCACATACACACAACACCATCTAGCCCAAACTAAGCAGAGCTTGTACTATGGGTACTAGACAATGGATAAACATACATATATACTTTTTTTTTGTAAATACATACATATTATACATAGAAACACCCAGACCAAGACAAACATCCATGTTCATGCACACAAATATTTGTCTTGTGCGGAAATCGAACCCGCGACCTCAGGCGTGGCAGTCGGTTACACTAACCACTACGCCATCAAAGCCCGCAATTTTCGTGTTTTTTGTTTCGTGTATGTTCTTCTTCTTCTTTTCGTGTGATTAGTGGCCAACCTGTTGTCAAGAGTTATTCAAGCCGCCCGTAGGCCTCTGACATGGCTTAACGACCGCCGTCAATTTGGCAATAACCGGGACCGACTTTTTACGTGCCCTCCGAAGCACGGAGACGATCAGATGAAATACCACTAAGTGATCACCCATCTATAGACTGACCGCACCCAACGTTGCTTAACCTCGCTAATCGTTAACCGATCAGTAAGTGCAACTGGCTATGAGCGCCTCATATGTGTATGTTTGCAGCTGATTACGACGCCATGGGTTAGACGATGTTCCACCCCCATAAAGGCAGCGAGTTGGCACACCATGGGGTTTTAGTTGGTAGGCCCGATGTCTCGGGGGAGTCCAACATAACCCTCTCCCCCCCTCTTGTGGCGAGGGGATGATCGGAAAAAAAGGATTTTTGATTAGACGAAGTTACTAGCTTTGTAGGAAATTCTTACGTGCAGCAAGGGCCTTGGAAATGTACTCGGTAAATGAAAATATGTGCACCCCGTATTACGTGTAGCCAAGCAACATAGTTGACAAAATGTGAGATTAAAATACCAGCCAATGCTTTCGAGGAAAAGTAAAGGCAACATAGGTAATAAGAAACAAAACTTATGTTTTGTCATCATTCAACAAAAGCTCTCACTTTGCCCACTTTTTCTTTTTTATATACCACTTGGCACATGTCTTTATTTTAATGTAGGTTTAACAAATAATTAGTAATAAAAATATAATTTTTGTAGTCAATGAAAAATACAATTTATTCATCGTACGCAGGTACATTTGGAAAAGCATTCGGGAAAGTATTCGGGAAAGCATTTGGGATAGAATTTGGAAAACTGCCGGGCAAAGTATTCACCGGGGGGATACCGTTGTAGCCGATCTGCTGTTGATAGCGGAATTCGCACTTTCCATAGTAGCTTATTCTTATGCCTGGATTGCATGGAATGCAGCTTGGATTATAGTACGTGCGGCCATCTGAACCGCAGACAGGATTGAAGAACCTCGCATTGAAGTACTGACACTGGCAGTTACCATAGCTGATCGCACCCATCTGCTGCGAATGGACAACGCTCATCAGAAACACGATATTCACGAACATAAGCAGTAGAGATTTCATTGTCAAGTGCTCCATTTTGTCGCCGTGTTTTTCAAATGAATACGCAGAATATGACGTGCCGTGGAATGTACCAAACAGTATGATTCGTCAGAAACTTGATGTGCGTAATTTATACTAAAATTATTTAATTAACTTGTAACGATAACATTTCACTTATGTTTTAATAATTTCTCGTTAATTACCTCAATTGCTAAATTACTTGTGTTCAAAGCGTGTAAAAAGTATAATAATTAGTTTTTATAATAAGTTGATAAACATTGGCCTTAGCAACGAATACTTAGAAAGCTCAATTAAATATGCTGAACTGTGAAAATATATATCTACACATAACATTACTATACTACTAATTTCTATGAGTTTTATGAATATTTAACAAGAACTATAAATGAAAATACCTCTGAATCAAACTGACTATAAACAAACCTACATTTTGCCAACTACTTTTTTAGGTCACACGTCATGGCGAACGATGGCCAAACTGCACCGGACCAGCCTAGTGAACTATGGTCTAATATTTCTTACACTGAGAAGAGGCCCGTACCCAGCAGTTGAACAGTTTATATAGGGTTGATATGTTGATATATACAGGGTTGATATTATTATAATGAAGAGTGAGGATATTTTCTCGAAATAATAACAATTAAATCATTATTAGAATAATGATTTAATCGTAATTACTAGTGTTATTAGAAATAAAGCGGCATTCAAATCATTTTAAATATAGACATAGAAAAGTTTAAAAACAGAGTATATTTCAAAAACTGCCCTTAAGGTTATTATCTAACAGACATATGCTATTTAAATTATTTTCAAATAGAAATTAACGTGGCTAAAGTAAATGTTGCATATATTAGTTAAGAATTGTACTTCATTGGCCGCTTACTTTAAAAGGCAAATATAAAAAAGAAAGACAGTAAAAACGCATCTATAAGGTTTTTCTAATCATTCTAATCAGCCCTGTGCATGGACCAAATTCCGAAAATACAAACATAGCATTTGTATGATTTTCTAAAGAAAATATTTAAAGAGTAGAATTCTAGAATATCCATCATCTTAATTCGATGGCCCATCGAATAAACGTGTAATGGCATGTAACGAAAAAATAAATTGCATGGAAACCGGTTCAACACTGTAGCTTTAAGAGGGTAAAAAGAGCAATAATGCTTCATTTATTTACACATTTATGATCTTAGTTTAAGTTAATTATGTAACTGTAACGGTGCTGCATGTAATTTGAATGATAAACTCGCTTTGCAAAATATTATTCTCAAATAGTTTTGCTATGTGTGGATGTTTTTTTTATGTTGCTCGTCAAAATGATCACTAAGGATCAATGCCAGATGCTGGAGTCCAGCACGCGTTGTTCTGGATAGGAAAGGGGAGGGTGAAATAAGGTGGAATAACTCTTCAGAGCACTCCCCGTGGTATATTCTGTAAAAACGTGCCAATAAGGCAATGTTGCAGAGGTTCCAGTGAACTCCTGACCTCTAGATCTCCGATGATACGGACAACCCGCCGCTGTAACCTGTCTAGAGCGTCCAGCAAGTACTGCGCGGAGCCATCCCAAAGATGAGAACAGTACACCACGCAAGGGCGCACTTGCGTATAATTATAATAATAATAATTTGCACAGACACAACCTAGTGGCCAGGATTATCCATCAGCAACTTGCCTTAAAGTACAATCTTGTGGATTCAGAGATGCCGTACTACAGGTATGTGCCCGATCCAGTTCTCAAGAATGGTCGTGTCACTATGTACTGGGATCGATCTATCATCACTAACAGAACCGTCGTGGCTAACAAGCCAGATATAGTGGTGATAGATCGATTAGAGCGTCGTGCAATGATCATTGATGTCACCATCCCTCATGAAGAGAATCTCGTGAAAGCTGAAAAAGATAAACAAATTAAATATCTGGACTTAGCTCGCGAGGTTGTCGATATGTGGGATGTGAGCTCGGCGATCATTGTACCGATAGTCGTTTCGGTAAATGGGTTCATTGCCTGGTGGTCCTCGACCATCATCTTAAGAGGCTCGCGTTGAATGGTTGGGTCAAGTCCTCGATTCAGAAAGCAGTATTGCTCGACACGGCGCGGAGGTTCCTTTCTCTGGAGCCCTAACCACCGATAGCTTGGTCCCTGCACCCGATATCGGTGGGTTTCCGTGGTCCTATTTTATATTTTATATTTTTTATATATAATGTAAAATATAATCTCGAGAAAATATTGAAATAAATGGAATAATAATAATAATAATATTCTACCACATACACACAACACCATCTAGCCTAAACTAAGCAGAGCTTGTACTATGGGTACTAGACAATGGATAAACATACATATATACTTTTTTTTGTAAATACATACATACTATACATAGAAACACCCAGACCAAGACAAACATCCATGTTCATGCACACAAATGTTTGACTTGTGCGGGAATCGAACCCGAGACCTCAGGCGCGAAGAACCGCCTCACCCTGTTCAGAACTTCCAGTTTTCGCGAAGCTTGCATCATGACGCTCTCAATGTAGATTTTGGGATTAAGGGTGCGGCAAAGATCTATACCTAAGATGGAGAGGCTGTCACGTATCACTAGTGAAGTGTTCTTGAGAGAAGAGAGGTAATGTTCCTTATTTTTTGTTTTATCTTATCTTATCTTAATTCGGGGGCCAGTTAGTGTAGACCGGCGACACTTCGACCCAGTGGGATCTTTGTGTCGGCCTCGAGTTTATCCCTGACCTATCTCCTTATGAATGTACTGCATCAGTTGCAGCGTACACTTCAGAAGGAGAAGCCTGAAGTCTTCAGGGTTCGGATATGCCAATCCCATCAGGCCCATCCTTAGTCCGGCCAACGCGTCACATTCACACAGTAGGTGTAATATGGACTCGTCCTGTTCACCACAGGCTCTGCAGATCGAATTGTTTGACAATCTCAATTTGCACAGGAAGTCGTTGGTGCCAAAATGACCAGTAAACGCTCTTGTGAGCAGGCGTATTTGGCCCTTGTTGTACCCACAGAACTTCCTGGTACAGCCCGTGGCTCTGTTTGCAATGAATTTCTTGGAGTGTTCCAGACCCCTAAGGGCCATCCACTCTAGCCTGTGTTTATCATTGCCATGTGCATTCAAAGCTGCCTTGACGGTACTCTCAGAGAGACCTACGAATGGCTCGGGGCCCACAAATAGTTGCTCCGAGCCCTTCTTGGCTAATACATCAGCCTCCTCATTACCCTGCACCTCTGCATGCCCCGGAACCCACACCAGCCTGACTGTGTTTTTCCTGCCAAGTTTGTTAAAGGGCTTTAACACGTTTAACGTAAAAAGTATTCAAGAAAACGGAAACAGCGTCCCGAAGAATATGATTATAAAAAAGATTTCATGGATTTCCGTATAGAAATAATGAGCTTTCTAAACAATTTTGGCAAAACACAAACTGAAAACCTGAATCAAATCAAAGAACAAATAGTGGATATTAAGAACGAAATAAAAACAATAAAAATATCAACAGAAAATTTCTCAAAACAACTAGAACGCGTGAGTACAGATATCGAAAATATCAAAACCAAAACAATTGCCATAGAGATCAAAATAAAAGATATAGAAACCGAAATATCCCAGATTAAAAATCATCAAAATACAGAATGTTCGACATTAAAATCGCCAATCGAGTGTCTCGAAAACCTCATCCTGGAACTCAAAGACCGTTGCGACTGCGAAAAGAATATTGTAATTGTGGGTATATCGGAAATAAACGACAAAAATTGGAAATCGAGAAAACAGCATGATAATCAAGAAGTTCTGAAGGTAATTACAATGCTTTTTGAGGACTGCCCTAAGCCGATTAAATGCAGTAGACTAGGAAAATATGTGCAAAATAAGAGCCGGCCCATAAAAGTTCATTTTGAGAATTCAGAGACTGCAAAATACTTGTTAATAAACAAAACAAAACTGCCTGAAAATACGCATATTTTTCTGATCAAACCCCAAAACAAAAACAATATCTAGAATCTCTGAAAGAAGAGCTTAATAAACGTTTACAGGATGGCGAAAAATATCTTACTATTAAATATGTGAAAGGAACACCTAAAATAGTTGATCGAAGAACCAGTAAGTGTCCCATTACAAAATACGATATCGACGGATTGTAGCAGATTACGTCATCAAGTAGTAAATAAATACGAAGACATTCCATTGCATCCGTCTTCACTTAGATTTTTTTACGCGAACCTTCACAGTATCCACAAAGCTGGGAAGTTTGACGAAATAAAATGCATTCTAAAAGCCAATAAAAATTACAACTTATCTAATGATCTTTACTGAGACGTGGATAAACTCAGATACCGATGCGCAATCATATCAACTACCGAACTATAATCATATCTACAACTATAGACATAACTGTAAAGGCGGAGGTATTTCTATTTACGTGCACGAAAGTATTAAATATGACATTACAGAAGAAGTATGTGAAAACGGTAACTATTATCTATGGCTGTATATAAATAAATTATCATTAAATATTGGAGTGATTTATAAACCTGGAGATACCAAAATAAATATTTTTTTGGAAGTATATTCACCCCAATTGGAGCGACGAAAAAGATCAGTAGTTTTTGGTGACTTCAATATAGATTTACTTAGTGCAAACAATAACTTATCAAAATACCAACAAGAAATTCAAGGAGCTGGTTATATAATTGTAAATAGAATCGATAAGGCATATAGCACACGTGATACGGCTACTACAAGCACAATATTAGACCATGTGTCATGATGTCCTCTTTCGTCCGTGTTATCGTTCTGAGCAGACGTGTTGCCGATTTAATTAAAATATTATTTGCTCAATTAGACTAAAGTTACTGTAAATTGACACTAATATTAACCTAGCTAAAGTCGCAAATTACTCGAGCGTTATAAAAGTGAAAGGCGCCCCGCTTACGCAGACTACCTGTGTGAGGAGTACCATCGCCATAATTGCCCTCTCTGTCATCGAGCGCACGGTGGCCGCGTGTGATAACTTCGTAGCCGCTTGCCTACGCTACCGACGTCACCGGGCACTAGCTACGAGGATAAATCTACGATCGACCGCGGCCATCTACCTTTGCTACGCACCAGCTATTTGTCATAATAGTTTGAACAAGGAACTGAGAGCTTTAAATTCAAGCGAATATGAATCCAATTCGTACCCCACCGCAAGGACTGTCCGTCTCAGACCCTAATATAAATAAATCTGCTACTAGCGGCTCAATGATAACACCTGTGACTAATGTTACAATGAGAGCTAATTCCAAGCGAATCCGATTAGAGGATGATGATGACTGCAATATTCTCGATGTGTTTAAAGAAGAGATAAGGGATATGTTATCAAGCTGGATGAATAAACAAGACCAAAAACTGGAGAAACTCGACAGGGGCTTAGCAAAACTAGAAAATCTGGAGAAAGGATTGTTTGAAATAAAGAATGGATTAAAATTATCAAACGATGAAATTGAAAAATCGTTTGGTGAATTATCAGCGCAAATAAAGGATTTGGACCGAAAAATTGACATGCTAGATCGCGAACGGATTAACACACGTACAAAAATTGAGGAGTTAGAAGAAAAAAGCGAGGTATTGGAAAGAGTTATTAGGAAGACATGCGTTGAAATAAGAGGTGTTCCGAAGAAAAAAAAAGAGAGGAGGGAGGATCTGCTCAACATGATTACCAGCCTGATGAAAAGTATAGGGAGTGACTGTTCTACCAAAGAAATCAAAGATATTTATAGATTACCATCTAAGGCAAATGCCTTAACATCAACTGTGGTCACTGAATTTACAAATACTTTTACTAAGGAGAAGTTCCTGAAAGAAGCAAAGGCATTTAGTATCTCTCAGCCTGGAAAACAAATCACTACAGGACGCCTAAGTTTAGGAGGGCCGGAAATGACACTGTTTGTCTCGGAACATTTGACTTCCAAAGCAAAAAGACTTCTTTTTCTTGCTCGGGACTTCGCTCGATCGGAAAACTTTCAATACTGCTGGACTGCGAATGGCCGTATTCTTCTACGTAAAAAAGAAGGCGATAAATATACGGTTATCAAGAATGAAAACACCTTTCAGCAACTCCGAGAAACCCAGAAACTATCCAATTAATGTCAAGTATAGTATAAATGTCCTTATAATTATATTCTTTGCTAATTTGTTAACACACAAGCTTGGCCTCCTGGCTAAGTGTAACATGACTCCTCACATACAAATTTACTACACACAATACTATTACCCTTTTCATAACACATACTACACACACGCATTTATAAAACAACACACCAAAATTAATATAATGTATCTGTTTGCAAATTATTTTGACATACAGTTAGGTATATGTCTACGCAATGTTACACTCCAACCTTTTTTAAATACAATTATTTATGGCTAACCAATACAACTTGATCAAGGACCTTGACGAGACTGATATTTACTTAAACATGAAACGGAATAGCCCACAGGAATGTTCTCTCGCAATCGGTGATGTCAAAACACAACTGACAATAGTGTGTCAAAACATACGTAGTATACATAAAAATTTTGATAGCTTTTCAGTATTCTTATGTCAACTAGACTTCTTACCGGATATAATTATCCTAACTGAGTGTCGCTTGTGTGATACAACACCCTTGGTATACCTAAATAATTATTTGTGCCACTATTCTAAAACATACATAAATCAAAACGATGGTATAGCTATTTTATATAAAAATACAATACAGCTGGTAATCGTGGAACCTTTTTTCCTAGAAGCTAACTGTTTGCTTATCCACATTGGTACAGAATACACTATTTGTGCTATTTACAGATCGCCATCTTTTTATAACATTGGTAATTTCTGTGTATCATTAGAGAAGATTATGCATACATGTAAAAGTCTAAACTCTGTTATAATCGGAGATATCAATATAGACATCTCCTCTGACTCTAGTGATAGACGCGCCAGTGACTATTTAGAGACGATTGGCCATTATGGTTTTTATCCGGGCCATCAACTCCCCACTCATGACAGAACGTGTTTAGACCACGTCATGATAAAATCAAAAAGAGCTGTTAAGGTCATAATCTGCGGCTCCGGAATAACCGACCATGACACGATTATTATGGGCATTGCTTCTGAATCATCTCGTTCTCCTCTAGATACAAAACACAAAACTATAATTAATTACACCGACTTATCGTATGCTATTGAAAACATAAATTGGAATTTTATTTACACACACACTGATGTCGACAAAGCGGTAACAGATTTCACAAATGTATTAAGTAACACAATACAAGATTATACTACTATCCAAACCATTCGAAACTCTAAATCTATTAAAAAACCATGGATGACTAAGGGTTTACTAAAATGTATTAAAAAGAGAGACCTTTTGCATATAGAATCAAGTAAAAATAAAAACAAAGAAAACTACACCATTCAGCAGAGCTATAAACGATATAGGAACCTATGCAATAACCTAATCCAAAATCTTAAAAATGATTATGATAGGAAAACTTTAGACGACGCTAACGGAGACTGTAAAAAAACTTGGACGGCAGTAAAGAGTATATGTAATATTAAAAAGAATAATCCTAATAATTTAGATCTGTTACAAGCTTGTCTTGATCCTAAAGAGTCTTTAGATAAAGCCAATCACTATTTCACAGGTGTGGGCAAAAAGCTCGCAACTAATACACTCTCACTTCTTAACAAAACTGAAGCGGAACTGGCTCCTATCACCAGCAGTCTATATGATAACACACCCCCTTGTCACTCTTTCTTTGCAAACCCAACAGATAACTACGAAGTCAATAAGATTATATCAAACTTAAAAGATTCCTCAGCCCCCGGGTGGGACGGTATTGCAAACACGATTCTTAAACTCAACAAACCTTACCTTATCCCCCCCATTGTCTTTCTGTGCAACTTAAGCATTTCTACGGGAATAGTAGCATCCGCAATGAAAATGGCAAATGTCTGTCCAATATTTAAATCAGGTGATAGATTCGAAATTTCCAACTACCGTCCCATTTCTCTTCTTACGTCATTATCTAAAATCCTGGAAAAGATTATGAATACCAGACTACTGAAATTTCTAGAAAAGAACAATATACTATCACATAATCAATATGGCTTTCGCACTAACAGGTCAACAGAAGATGCTGTCGTGGATCTGGTGGACTTTGTTGTCACCAAACTAGACGAAGGCTATAAATGTTCTGGTGTCTTCTTGGACCTGGCGAAAGCCTTCGATACCGTCTCCAGAAAGATCCTTTTAAAGAAACTCGAAAGCATAGGCATTCGTGGTACAGCTCTTGAGTGGTTCCAATCTTACCTCACCAATCGTACACAGAGGATAAAGTTAGGTGATAGCTTGAGCTCTTATGCTGGCCTCAATTACGGCGTTCCACAAGGTAGCGTCCTTGGGCCGACTCTCTTTACCATCTACATTAATAGTCTATGCTATCTACCAATTAATAAAGCAAAGGTGTTTGCCTATGCTGACGACACGGCCATAATTTTCTATGACAAGACTTGGGAGGCGGTTTATACGGCGGCGGAATTAGGTATGAACCAGGTCGCTCAATGGCTAAATTTGAATCTATTGACACTCAATGTGACCAAAACGAAAGTGGTCAACTTTAGTGTCAGTAATAGAAACTCTTGCCCCACACAACTGGCTATCAAGTTGCATACCTGCATAGATCGCGTAGGCTCTTCCTGTTACTGCTCAAGCTTCGAACAGGTGGCGGTTGTAAAGTATCTTGGGGTCATCATTGACAAACACCTTACGTGGACCAAACAAATAGATTATGTGAGTGGCCGTATCAGAAAACTTCTTCATATCTTCAAGAAAATGGGACAGTTTGCTAATGAGAAAACCCTTAGGATGCTTTATTGCACACTGTGTGAATCAATTTTAACTTACTGTATAACTGTTTGGGGTATTGCGCATAAAACACACCTAATAAAGGCAGAACGTTCACAACGAGCCATTCTTAAGGTAGCCTATAAGAAACCATTTCGCTTTCCTACAAATTTATTGTATCAAGAGACATGCACCCTCCGAGTACGGCAGTTATATATTATGTCTGTGGTATTGAAATTCCATAAAAAGGCTGATGCCACAGTGCAATCCAATGCTCACTCTCGCAGAAAACCAAAATGGCATGAACCCAAATGTAGACTTGAATTTGGTAAAAAATGCTTCAACTACATGGGGCCTTTTCTTTACCGTAAACTCAATAATAAACTTAATATATTGGTAATGACTAGATTGAAATGCAAGTTCTGTATAAAGGGTTATTTTAAAGGTTTGGATTATGATGACACCGAAGGTTTATTGAAAGTTATAAACTAAAGTTCCTAATTATATTAATCTCTGGCAATGACATGCACACCAACACTCACTTGCACACCAACATACAGATACATACACGCACACTAACACACACCTGACACATTATCACACATCAACACACTATCACACTCCCACACACTAACACAAACACACCTACACCCACACCAATCAACTCACACACATACAGTTTTTCGTTTACTTTTATCATAATAATTTTATATTTTGTAAAACTTTGTTTTTTGTTATTTTTTCTGTTCGACGAAAGAGACTGGCCTCCACGACACAGGGAATCCTAGTGTGGAGACCAGAGTAATATGTATGATGTATGTACTTTATAGAACAATAAAATTATTATTATTATTATTATTATGTCTGTACTAACATAAACTTCCATTCTCTCAGCCTCTCGATAATTGAATCAAGTCTCTCTGAGCATAAGCAAATCTATCTCCAAATAGGACAACTGCTGCCTCAACTTAACAAAAGGAAACAGTATAAGGCACTGGACTATGAGAAATTGTACAACAGTGCACTAGAAGCAAAATACAATAATGATGATCACGAGTACTACCACCTGGACACATTTATTTCACAACAGATAGAAAAGAACAAAATAGATAAGGTAAAATTTCTAAACCCTCCCCAAAAAGACTGGATTAATGAAGACATTATAAACTCAATCAATTTACGAATCAATTTATGGCAACAAAGTAAGTTCGACCCAGAGAACAACGATATACGAAAGAAATTCCAGAAAGAACAACAAAAAGTGAAAATGTTAACAAACACACATAAGAAGACCTATTACTACAATCTATTTCATAACTGCTGCAATCAGCCAAAAAAATGTGGGACCTGATTAATAACTTAGGATTAAATAAATTTAAGGACAGCGCTGCTCCTCCCAAATTGATGTCAAACTCTGGGCTTCTGACGGAAGGTAACTCAATATGTGACATGTTTAATTCTTTTTTCTTGTCAATAGGCGCAGACTTAGCAAAAGAAATGCCTGACACATATCACACAAACACAGGTAACACATTAATGTATAATCATAACTACAAACATGACATAACACTAAACGAGCTAACGCCATGCACTACAGACGAAATAATAAAAATCATTGACAAACTCGATAGTAACACTAGCACTGGACTGGATGGTATCAGTACTAAGGCAATAAAATGTCTAAAAAATATAATTTCTGAGCCGCTAACTAACTGTATTAATCACTGTTTACTGCATGGTACTTTTCCCGATAAGCTCAAGATGACTAAAGTCAGTCCTATTTACAAATCTGGGAGTAAAACTGACCCAAGCAATTATAGACCAGTGTCAGTGTTACCCGTAATGTCCAAAATATACGAACGCATATTACATAGCCGCTTAATCAACTATCTAACACACAAAAAATTCCTAATAGATGAACAATATGGCTTTCGCCCTAAATCAAGTACTCTCATAGCTGCAACTGACCTAATCACCAAAATTAAAACCTACATAGATCAAAAGGGTTATGCTTTAGGAATCTTTATCGACTTAAAAAAAGCGTTCGACACCGTGAGTCATCAAAAACTGCTACAAAAACTACACAACATAGGTATTACAGGCACAGCTCATAAAATGTTCACATCGTATTTAGAGAATAGAAGTCAAGTTGTTAGAATGGGAGACACATACAGTAGTTTCATTCAAAATATATATTACGGCTGTCCTCAAGGTTCCATTATAAGTCCGTTACATTTTTTAATTTATATTAATTATATTAATAGGATAGGGCTAACAGGACACCTACAATTGTACGCAGACGACACTGTTCTCTTTTATTTCGATAAATTGTTTCACAACATCATAAAGGACGCTCAACGTGACCTTGACCTACTCAACGAGTGGTTCAAATACAACCTTCTGACAATAAACACGTCAAAAACATCATTTATGATTTTTACTACAAAAAATAAAAAGGTACCCGACTTCGCGCCTCTTAAAATAAATAACGAAATAATAAAACGGTCAAGTAACGAAAAATATCTTGGGTTAAGGGTAGACGAAAAACTAACTTGGAAATTGCACATCGACCACCTTAGAAACAAATTAACATCGTTATTAGGAGAATTACGGAAAGTAAGTAACTGTATTCCAAGTAAAGTGCGCACTCTTATTTATAACTCGCTAGTTAAATCACATTTAGAATATTTAATTGAGATATGGGGTTCAGCAGCGGTAACTAATTTAAATTCACTTCAAAGAGTCCAAAATAAAATAATTAAAATTTTATTCCATTATCATCACCTCACTCCAACAAAAACCCTATACGAAAAAAACAAACTATTGAATATAAGACAGCTATATATTTACTATACTTGCATTCTCGTCAAAAACATTACTACTAACTCAATACAAACTAACTTACAACTAAAGAAAAACACAATGTCACGTAATTTGAGAGGTAAAAATAAACTCGAACTTATCAGCGCACGCACTAATTATGGTAAAAAAACCATATTATTTGAAGGAGTTGTTTAATAGATTACCGGCCGACATAAAAGCATGCGATAACGTAAACACATTTAAAAATAGAATTAAGAAATATGTATTTACATTGTAGCTTCTAAATCTCTAGAGGTAATTTTAATTATATTGTATTATTGTTTTTAACTCTGTGTATATCTCATTATAAGTGGACTATTATGTTATTATGAGAAATACATTTCTTTAAACCGAACACAGTTCAGGACCAGTGCTGAGTCCACCCTACAGGAGTTCAGAGCCTTAAGAGCAGCTTGACTGTTACTGAGAATATAAACAATCTTGTCAGTGACATTGTTGTTAATATTCTCCTGCACACAGGCAATTATAGCATAGGTTTCCGCCTGGAAGACCGTTGCATATTTGCCCATGCTTTGGTTCACCTTGCAGTCGTTGGCATAAAACCATCGGTGTACCAGATGAGACAACCCTTGTCAGGGGATTGTAGACCTCGTCTCCATTCATCCCTTGTGGGGTCCTTTATTTTAAATTTTTTTTTTAATATCTGCATTGGTTGCATTTTGTCACATCCCATGCTCATAATCTCTTTGAGATCCTTCGAGATCGACAGTTTTGTGTCTCGAGTTATTGGCATGTTGACGCTCCACAGTCCATGTATAGATAGTCTATGTAGCGCCTTTATGGCCTCTAACTCCACTACAATATGTAGCGGCGTTAGGTCCAGCAGGCTCTCTAACGCAACCGTTGCACCTTCAACAGCGCTTTGGTTCTTGGCCACCAGACAATGCTTCCATATGTGATTATGGGTCTTATCATCATCGTGTATAGCCACTTGATGACCTTGGGCTTCAGGCCTCAGGTCTTCCCATAAGTAGAACGAATCATACCGAAGAGCCGCTGGGCCTTCATTATGGCTTAGTGTATATGAGGTTTCCACGTTAGCTTGTTATCTAAGGTCATGCCTAGATACTTTACCTCCGTGGACCATTGTAGTTGTGTACCATATATGAATAGAGGTCCCAAGCCAGTCAGATCTCTCATCCTAGCAAACGGCATGACAGTTATAGTTTTCCCTGGGTTGATCGATAAATGGTTACTACTGCACCATTTTTCTACCATACTCAGGGCCCTCTGCATTTATGTTTTAATGTTTGAACTGTTTTTGCCATGACAAGGACTTTATCCCATCATTTTAAATTTGGCTTTTAAAGTGCGAGTTTTGCTAATGTGAAAGTCGTTTCATATCTTAGCTTAAAATAATACAAGGAATACGAAACCTACGAACGAGGCGCTTATAAAACAATCGAAGGAAAATGTACTACATTGTAGAACTATTGAAAATAAAATGAAATGTTGTAAATACGATGTAAAAAGTATTTCGATTTATTTTTTGCTTTGAAAGGAAAACTGCTGTACTATAAATAATACCAGTGTCGTGTGACATAAATAATAAATATTCGAGGATCACATTTTTTAGCTTCTGCTAAAGACTTTTGCTGGATTTAAGAGATTTTTAAGTTACAACATCATGGATAGCATTGGCTCAATGCTGGTCCTGAAACCAGAATCAAAGCCGGAGACAGTATTATCGTAATAACAGATGACGATCCCTGATTTCTTTATAGCCTGAGCTTGATGGCGTAGTGGTTAGTGTAACCGACTGCCACGCTTGAGGTCGCGGGTTCGATTCCCGCACAAGACAAATATTTGTGTGCATGAACATGGATGTTTGTCTTGGTCTGGGTGTTTTTATATATAATAAGTGTATTTACAAAAAAAAAAGTTTATATGTATGTTTATCCATTGTCTAGTACCCATAGCACAAGCTCTGCTTATTTTGGGCTAGATAGTGTTGTGCGTATGTGGTAGAATATTAAAAAAAAAAAAATTACGGCCGTCTTGGGTTTGACGAAACTAATAATTCCACCTATATTTTCTAAAGTCAATGATTTTGCCTACATTGAAATATCGCTAAATCTTTGTCAATATTCTAGTAACTACATTGCAAATGTCGGATATCTTTGCAATAATCTCATGCTACATCTAATAGGTAAACTAACTTTTACTTACCTTTTTCTTTAAGTCTTCTCCCGCGCTTGGAATAAATCATGTGTCCGTTATTTGAATGATTGTAAAGTCCTCCTACTTTACAATCATTCAAATAACGGACACAAAGAAATTATTTCTGGTTATTGAACTATAAATATATTAAAATGTAATAGTAGACCTAGGAAGTTGACATAAGCAACCTACAATTATGTATTGACTCTAATGATAGTCCAGTTCATTTTATATGATGTTGAGGCTGTGAAGTTGCGGGCAGTAAAAATACGTTGCTTTTATTCTGTAGACGGTAGGTGTTATTTTAAAAGTAAGACTTTGCTTATATTTCGTCGTCGGATGGTGTTAATTTAAAACTAAGAGGTGATGATATTTTTGCAGAATAGTGGCCTTTCCCCGAACAGTGTTAATTTTGGCTTTTAAATCAGGCTATTTTCAGTAGCATGACGGAGACTAGGTGTCGGATAGATAAGAAATACACGTCTATCTAATATTTCTATATACCTATGTGTATATGGATGGTATATGGCGTACAACTGCATGTGTTTATAAATAAATTATGTAGTTAATAATTTGTAATTAAATAATAAAACACATTTTAAAGAAACTTATTTAATAAAGCTACAAGTTCAAAAAGGCGCTCAATTTCCTGGTAGCTGTTCTGTTCCCATTCACATTTTCCATAGAATTTGATCTTTATATTTGGTTTGCATGAAATGCATTTTGAATTATAATACGTATGACCGTCTGATCCACAGACAGGCTTATAAGAGATATTATTGGAATATGGACATTGACAGCTGCCATAACTTGTCGTTGTTGACTTCTTTTGTAAGGTGCGAATATCACTCGTGACAATTTCAGTATTTAGTAATAATATAAGAAAAAGTGGATTTACTGTCCAGCTTCTCATCTTTTTCTTCTTTAAATAAGTAATTACTTCTAGATATTTCCAAGATATTGACTACAACAGCCATAATAAATGTCAATTTTATAGCCATTTACGAGTTATTTATACTAAATTTTCTTAATAATTAATTTACAACGATAAGAATTTTCTCACGTTTTCATAAATGGACGTTAATTACGAGAATAATTATAACCCACTCAAAGCGTGAAATTAGTACACTGATTAGTTTCAATAATAATTTAATAAGTCACACATAATTATATTAACATAGTGAATCAAATTGATTTATACAACCTATAAGAAGTATCTCTCGCTGATAATCAAATAAATTTGTAGTTAGAGGACTATCCTGAATATAAACGATCCCAGCGCAACATAAAGGATTTATAGTAGATGCGACCCAAGTTTCTTGAACCATCGATGTAGCACAATCTGTTGCAGAATTTTGGCTGCACGGATACTTTATGTCCGTCGTTTGAATGTTTGTGAAGTCCCCCGCGACACAGGAATTGTTCCTAGTGCGGGAGTTGTATTAAAAAAAGAAAAAGATGAAACGTGGCTTATTGGTGTCCTATTCTGAGTCCACTCTCCCTGCTAATTCTGGTTGCATGGTAGGATACGGCACCACACACTTTACTCAGATCCTGAGTAGGTTGATACCATACTTAATATTGTCTTCTGTTTACGCGAATGTTATTCACTGAAATTAAACTACTATATACAGATTTTATCGCGTTGTTTATTAATCACTGTATTACATAATTTTGAAACTATTACACTACTACTTCTATTGAATTTTACTAATTTATAAGCTAATAAAATTATTTAAACTATTAAATCTATTTATATTTAAGTTTACCCTTTCCCCGACGTTTTGGTTGATTTTCAGCAGCCATGGTCACGGGAAGACTAATTTAGAAACTGTTACACTACATACTACTATTATTAAACTTTACTAATTTTAAGCTAATTAAATTATTAAACCTATTAAAACTATTTATATTTAAGTTTACACTTTCCCTGACGTTCCGTTTGCTTTTCAGCAGCCATGGTCACGGGGAGACTAAGATGATAGTTGTCTTAATGTTCCAGTGTAGTTATTTCAAAGTACCCGAACATAATTTAATCATTGGTGTTTCTATTTACGCAGAATGAGCTCAAAGTATCATGAAGTCTAGCTGTGGTTTGCTTCTTCTTGGGTTTGACTATTTGAATTACTGGATCCCAAGCTGGTGGTATATTCCAACCATCTTATCTATTGAAATTAGGATGTTTTTTGATTTCAATAGCCTCTTGAAGCATCCTTGGTAGGAATCGGTGTTTTTAGAGAGAATCTGTGGTTTGTCAAATCTCAGGTAGGTGTTGGTCCCCTGTTGCACTTGTTCACACACAGCAGACTTCAACGAGCGTTGGTGTTTTCCATCAGCTATGTGTTCTTTTATGCGGGTGCTTCTTTTGGTTTGACTAATGTATGAGAGTCCGCAGTCACAATCTATTTTATAGACCCCTGCATCATGTAAAGATAGTTGGCACTTGACAGATGGTAAAAATTGACTATATTCGTTGGCGGCAATAAAATCCGTATATAGTAGTATAATTTCAATGAATAACATTCGCGTAAACAGAATACAATATTATTTTATTTAATACAATATGCATCTATAGTTCTACCATTTTTGTACTGTGATGCAGTTGTGGTCATATTTTGAATGCACTAATGGCATAATGGTTAAATTGGTTGCCTCACCATTGTCATTGCGCCAAATGTTGTGGGTTCGGGATCCCACATGGGATAAAAAATTGTGTTATCCACAAATGGTTGTTCCGAGTCTGGATGGTCCTTTTTTCATTGTTCAAATGTTTCTAAAGTCCCCCGCGATACTAATACGCGATACAAATGACTCCTAGTCCAAAATATGTAAATCTATGTCTTTAAAAAAGAAATCTCCAATTTACAGCAACAGTCCAGCATGCACCATAGTTACTGACAACAGTTGTTGTAATGTTGCCCTACATATAGAATTTAGTACTCATTGTTCAGTGATAGATTAGACTGTTTTAGATTGCCGTGTCTGTTTACTAAATTTGGATGGACCTTCGTTGCTAATTTTAGCAAAAGAAGTACATATTCTGACTAGAGAAAGACATATATTAAAATATAGGTATGTATAGCACAGTTCTATTCCTTATCGCAATGGTGCTCATGCAGGTTCATTTATTCGTGTAGTTAAGAGATTAATTGCATTACTGGTACTTGTAGTTTTAAATGCCGCAACAGCTTAACTTTAATATTAATAACATAATTAAAGTTTAAAGCTTTAATGTTTTGAAGAACATTAAAGGCCTTTGTGATGTAAAAAATTTCTAATACGCATATTACTTCGATGTCTACTCGTATATCCCTACGTCTATCTGTCTAACATCCACGTGCGATTTTAAAGAGACGATTATAGAAAGACGATGGCTAATGCATGTAATTAGATTGCATTGATGGCAAATTATATAAATTATTTTAAGTGACACTCAGAGAACATAATTATAATGAAATTTAATAATGTTTGCAATTATATGGGTATCATACACATATTCATGCTTGTATGTTCCAGAAGGGGCAGGCATGGGTCCATTGTACACTCATATTTCATCAGCTATGTTAGGTTCGACGTAATTGGGAGCGACCTTTTTTTTAAAGACCTTCCCGCACTATGAATAAATTCTATCGCGGGAGACTTTACAAACATTCAAACAACGGACATAAAGAACACCCAGACTGGGACCAACCGTTTGTCCCGTGTGGGATTCGAACCCACAACACTCGACGCAATGGCATGGCGAAGCAACCACTACGCAATCCGGTCAGTATAGTAGTATTAATATACGATACAAAGGCAATACGTGTATATCCCTTCTTCTATAATTGTGAGTTCTCAGAATTGATACACGGGTTTGGCAAAATGTTATTGTTTTTTTACGTCTGTCAGAGTCTAACAGATGACAATAAGCTAGCTCGTTATTATGTATAATCTAAAGATTACTGGCGGACTGTACGAGTATATATGTATATACCCTTGCCTACATTTTTGTGGAGATACCTGCGTAAGTCTATGTATTTTATATAGATTTTCATTTATATAAAGCATCGTGTGCTGACAGATTTTGGCGTAGTGGTCAGTGTAACCGACTGCCACGCCCGAGGTTGCGGGTTCGATTCCCGCACAAGTCAAAAATTTGTGTGTATGAACATGAATGTTTGTCTTGGTCTGGGTGTTTCTATGTATAATATGTATGTATTTACAAAAAAAAAAAGTATATATGTATGTATATCCATTGTCTAGTACCCATAGTACAAGCTCTGCTTAGTTTGGGCTAGATGGTGTTGTGTGTATGTGGTAGAATATTATTATTATTATTAATAAGATACAAGATGTATCTTTGGTAAAAATCTGTGCATCGAGCGTATTCAGAAGTATATTCTTTTCTAAAGCGTTCCTGTAGTCTGCTGTCTTCAAGGGTACTTTAAAATGGATATATCGGGTTTAGATATGTTCAGAACGCTTTAGTAAAACTTTTAGTGATATTATTATAAAGCATCCATTGAAACCAAATATCATTAAGTAGACCTCATGTTTATTTACCAACTTGTTGGCATAAATCGTAACTAATATTATAAATGAGAGTCTTTTTTGTTTGTTTGTTTGATATGCTTTTACGCCTTAAATACTTGGCCAATCATAATGAAATTTTGCTTACACGTAGTTAGAGGTAAATAAAAGGATATAGGATACCTTTTATCCACAAAAAATACTATTCTCAAGGAATATAAATTTATTGAAGCCGCAGGTAAAATCTTGTTTAATAACTTGATGGATAGACATTAAAAAATAAAACTCTAAAATAATATTAAACATATATTACCAAAATCATTTAACTAAGGTAATTATTGACATTGTATTTCGAATACAAAAATGTAGCTACGGCTGGTTGCTGCTGGAACTGTACTTCAAAGCCGTGATGCATTTCACATTTCCCGTAGAAACTGATCTTGATGCTTGGATTACACTGAATACAACCTGGACTCTGATACGTTATACCGTCCGAACCACAGACAGGATTATAATAAGTTCTAGCGTTGAACGATTGACAGAGACAACTACCGTAACTAAACGAACCCATTTGTTGACAGTGAACCGTGTTGAATACGAACACAATGTTCACGAATATAAGTAGCAGTGAATTCATACCCAACTTGTTCATGTTTTACTGCTTTTAATAAATAATTACTTCTAAACACTAGCAATCTGGTCTTCTCAATCGCGAAAATATATAAATAAAAGTTTAGAAAATACGCTTGGTACGTTTTTCTATGAAAGCAATTGAACAATGTGCATTGCGAAGTAGTTGATGTGAGGAATTTATACTACATCGAGATCCAACGATAAATAATTTATTATGTTTTCATAAATGTGAGCTAATTACATCTAATTAATATAATTACTTATGCTGTAAGCGTGAAATAGGTACATCGGAGTGTTGATAGTTTGATTAAAATTTAATAACGAAGTCTGTAACAAGCTCGTTATTGCTTATTTCTGTTCCTAATTAGTTTTCCTCGAGTCTAATATTAATGGTTTTCAAATTACTAACCAACTCGAAAATGTATTGTTGAGTTCCAGGATTTACCCCATTTATAGGTAAATTCTGTAGTAAGGTAATTTCACTTGAACTTCGTGAACTAATTAATTACACGTATAAGAAGTAATTTCAATTTGTTTATTAAATAATATAGTCGACGAAAAATCCAGGATCTTAACAGTTCCATGCCTCAACCTTTATATCCTTCTGATCAATCTTATATAATCTGGTAAAGATATTAAGACGGGACATATTCAAAGTATACTCAAAAAGAGAATTGATGTCAGAAACTCATAAAAAAATTCTAAAAGATTAGAATAGCCCAATAAATCGACAACCAATTTATTGGAAACTTCTATACCGCTCGACCAGATAATTGGCATTAAATAATTTGTAATGTATGTAAAATCTAACTTAGTTATGCAGAAATTATGGAAGCCAACATTTTTTAATTCTAGTTTGTCTACTGGTCTACTGTCCACATTTTTAAAAGACTTTCTTAATAGTGTTCTGAAATATGTTATATTTATATAAAATGTGATGAAAGAGACAATAAAGAGAGACGAGAGAGATTTCACAATAGTAGTGAGTGCAAATCCCGGAAACTAGGCTTTATGCTAAGTATATAGACGAAATCTCTTTTCCTAAATATACTGTATAATTACAAAGCTCGTACATCTTACGCTGTCCCTAATACTTTCAAAATTGTAAGAACATTAACATCATTCACTCAAGTTTTTGCTCAGCATTAAGACATCAATTCTCACAGGAATAGTGAGCCCATTTGGCACAATTCCAAACAAAAACAATAAGAGCTTGGAAAATAAAACTATTGAAAATTCATTTCGAAAACATCCTACGCAGCAAAACATTCTGAATCAAATTGTGGTCTATGAGAACAGTTATTGTAAAAAAAGAACTCGGAAATACTTTACAAAGCCTTTACAAAGGTCAAGGGTTGAAATTAAATTATTTATTTAATTTACATTCTCGGAAGGTAACTGAGACCATCAGTTCAGTTAGGTATTTATTTTTCCAATAAGTTTATGAGCCATTGAATCTTCGGTTGAGTCGTGAGGCAGTCTACCGTAGTTTGTAATATATTATGAATATTTTTACGGTATTGAAAAGAGTTTTGGTAATTCTGTCAAAGCTTATTGGTAGCCTTTAGGAATTAAATGTTTGTAGAGCATCGTGTTTCGGTGAGCAACCATTATCACGCTTATACGGCTGAAGGCATTGGCAGATAAATATTAGAACGGGTTAATTTCATGTTATGAAATATGGCCCCTGTCATTTGCACCAAAACCGGAATAAAGAGTTTTGCAGTCCCTCAAAAGTAGCAAAGAATTTCAACTGTCTTTGTAAGGTCAAGCCCTACGTATATTAAAACAGTGGCATGTTCTTGACGATCGAAATTAATAGGCATAAATTCGACGAGCAATAGCTGCCGGCTTTGTTGGGTAAAGGAAGGTTAACCGAATTTACGTTTCTTTGCGTATCAAAGGTTTTATTTGTAGAATGTAAGCGTTGCCTAAAATATGTTAACTTCTTACCGCCTTGCTGGTCTCGCGAGGCCTTGTAGTTAGATTTTCAAGCCTAGCTTCGTATTATTAGTTTTTTCTATCAAGGTACTTTTTTGCTTTAGTCATGTGCTTCTTGGAGCAAAAAGGTTATTGACTCTATCTACGACGACTTGTATAGCGGTACATTTGTTGCTACGGTAAGTTCAAAAAAATATCTGGTGTTGGATTCAAAGGCTGGTCTTTTAGCTGAATGATCATTTTACAAAAAGGTGCTTACTTTTTTCATGTGGTGGTATTCTTTTTTTAGTAAGTGTATATCTAAGTGTAAGGTGCATAAAAAATAATGGAAAATAATCAATTGCCAGGAGGTAAACATCTCTTACTTGAAGTATGCTAGAAGCAGCCGTAGCAAGTAGAAATCCCTTGTCTCTGCCTACCCGGCCCAGCAACAGGAGTGTGACTATATTTATACATCTAAATGCTATAATTATTTTATTATAGCTATGAAAATATTCTTTTATAACCAGATATTGTACGTTCTATTAATATCGATCTAATAATAGGACATTCACGTTTCTGTAGCGTACGTGGCCTACACATTTAAGATATTATTCACTCGTCATTCATCTTAGTAATTGAGTATGGAATAGATATGCTATTTTATCTGATTCATTGTGGCACTAACTAATACAAAGTGATTAACACATCGGTTGTTGTAAGATTATAACCAGATGGGTTTTAGTTTTGGCTTTCTCGGGAATTGCCGCTAATCAAATCAATTCAAATTCAGGACACCCTATATACGCATAACTACGCTACATACAAAATAGAGAATTGTCGGTATAGTAGTGTCGATGTAATGGTAAGGATAGAGCGTCGCGTTCCGTTCAGCGTGAATGAGACAAAATAACAAAAACATCTAATAGTTCAAAGTCCAAACAATCTAGGTTCATACGTCGCTGTATATACTATGTGTACTAGACAATGGATAAACATACATACAGGTAGTCCGGTAATTAATGGATAACCTGGAAATGTCTTATAGTGGAACTGATGGCCGCTCAGAAAAATATGAAAAAAAATCTATCCTAACTACTACCTGAGATATGTGTTTTTTTTTTAATTACTTTCTTGTATACTACGACCATAAATGAATGAAATCTATCGGTTTTTTGTTTTTTATTATTAAACATTAATTATGCTAATAGATAGACAGTCAAAAGTATGCTATGCTTATATAGCTTCCACTTTTTAATATATATATATATATATATTTTTTTTTTCATTTAACTCTACTATAAGACATTTCAAGGTTATCCATTAATTACCGGACACTTTGTATATACGATCGAATATACGACACTAGGCATAAATATGTGTGTTTCGCAATTAGTTGTTTTGTCTGAAGATTCTTTGTATCTGTTATTTAAATGTTTGCTAACTGCTACCTGACACAGAGATTAGTCTTAGTGCAGAACTTCTCTCTTTACTTTTTGCTGAATCGTTGTCCGCCCCTTTTCTAAGAAATTAAGTAACTGACCTAAACTTAAGCAAATTATCATAAACTATTAAAATCCTCCCATTTATTACATTTGTTAACAAACGTGTTGTAATAAAATTAATAACGTGTATAATAGTAGAGTTCATCAAGTAAATAATATCGCCATAGTCAGTGATTATTGCGAGCCTAATACAATTTCCCGCTTCGAAGACGGCCAGTCCCCGGGTCTCCGAACAATTAGTGCGAGCGACATTATTTTTATGTCAACCCTATTGTACCTTTTGCTTGTCTATCTTTGTGTAACGAACGCTGAAATTCGCGGTAACCCCCAGGGCATCCACTGACGTAAGCGTCTAGGAATGTTGCCTAATATTTTTCTTGTGTGTTTGCCTTTTTATTTGTGGCTAAGAATGTGTGGTATTGTTAGGATTGTTGCTGTTGTTGTGTAATATAGAAGAATATGAAGTGATTCAGTTACTGTTGTAGAGAAAATAGAATATACATATATAGCTTTGAATATATCTAATGAATGTTTATATATTTGCTTATAATTCAATATTTTAATACTAAATATTATTAATATATTTGGTATTCCAAAAGGTCAGTGAACTGACAGTGGTATCACTGACCTAGAACCCAAAAAAAAAACCTGATGGAAAGGAAAGAAAATGAAAATATTATTAGATAATTCTGGGTTCCAAATGACTAGTATTGTTAACCTCTCAAGCTAAGCTAAATACGTATTAAAAGTGGGTTCACGACGCTAGTGCAGTAATGTCCTCCGGACCGAATTTCGGTCACGGTGGCCAGTCTTAACGGAGACTGGACATCTGCTCAGGAGATATTATAGTGCACAAGTATGCGCAAACACAAGTGGACTTTCTGTTCCCTAACTCTCATGATCCGATGGGACGGATAATCCGACACGACCGGAAAGAGATCAGGCGCAGGACCAACGGCATTACGTGTTTTCCGAGGCACGGGGGTGTCTAACACCGCTAACTTCCTAACTCCGGGCTCGTATTGAGATATCTTAACAGAAGAACCCAATAACTTTTTGTTGGCCCGACCCGGGATTCGAACTCTAGATCTCATGCACAGCAGTCGCATTCACTACCGCTGCGCCACGGAGGCAGATTTAGAGTGCAGTAAGGTAGGATTCGAACCTACGACCTCTTATCGCAAGTCCGATATCTTATTCAATAGTCTATCGTTGCTTACTACTTACCAGTAATTCTTCTAGAGCGTCACCACGGTGTACGTCTTCACGGTGTAAACATGTATTATGCAAATTGTATTGTTTATTTAAGTATCCAGGTTCGGCAGATAGATGTGTTACAACTATATTAATGAAGTCAAGCATATGGTGACAGGTCATTAATTGATCCAGTCTAATTGATGCAGTAGTTTGTAATCCACTCCTACATTACATCCGCTAATGTGAAGCTACGATGGAATACAACATACATACAAGTCTTGGAATCAGAGTAACGTTAGCCTAGTAGCCGACCGATGGACTGCTATACAGAGGTCTAGAATTCGTCGGCACTTTATACTTTTCGAAGTTTCGTGCGTATTAACTTATTGATTTGCAGCTGCACACTGGCGGCCACACACAAAAGGTTTTCAAATATGTCTGGCATTCCAACAATTGATATGAGAAGTTAAATAGTTGGCGGCCTCGATGGCGTAGTGCTTTGTGTAACCGACTGCCACGCCTGATGTCGCACGTTCGATTCCCGCACAGTCAAACCTTGTGCGCATGGACATGGATGTTTGCCTTTGTGTTTCTATGTATAATATGTATATATTTACAAAAAAAAAGGTATATATGTATGTTTATTCATTGTCAAGTACCCATAGTAGAAGCTCTGCTTAGTTTGGACTAGATGGTGTTGTGTGTATGTGATAGAATATTAATATTATTATTAGTTAACTAGCTCCTTGCTACAGCGCTTGCGTAATACTCGGAACGGCATCCTGAAAATGTTTGGTAACAGGCCAAACTGTCCTATACAACGGCACTGGGTGGAAATAGCTATAGGTGCACATCCATAGATCTCATCACACAACGTAGAGTAGATGTACCTATGGTGCTACCACACGGTGCCTAGAGGGCGGAGTTACTAACACTACCAATATAGACTATTAGTACATTCTGTTACTAACCCATTACTAAATAACCTATGGACTGTTCATGTGCTATTAATGTCCGAAATAAAGATATTTTATTTTATTTATTATCGCTCGCTTTGACTTTGAGGGAATCTACATGTCTAAGAATTCTCTATAATCTTTTTAAAGATGCGTGAAATTCGTAAATTCACTTTTCTAGCATGTTATAAGTTCTCATAGTTAGAAGATGCCTATGCCCAACAGTGAGACAGTTTATGAAGGGAATAACTTTTTAATATTTTAAAAGCTATTTTGTTTGCTGTAGACCAAATGCGGTTTTGCTAGTCACATATAATTTGTAGAGTAAACTTTGCTCTGCAATAGGCAAATATTTCAGCATATTTAAATAGTGTGAATTTAACGTTACAGTATGTCAACGTTTATTTTACGGACTGCCAACACTATCTGATTACTAGGAAAATACCCACCGACTATAATTTTATCATAACTAAAAATGGACGCGAACGTTAAACTAAACGGCTCAAATTTGTTATTTCTAGATATACATATTCATTGTAATAATAATAAAACTAGCTCATGCCCGTGGCTTTGCCCGCGTAACAGTAGGTTAGGTTAGGCTATGCTAGTAACTAGTAACGCGACATGACCTCCAGCCACCTTGAGGTTTGACCTGGTGGTGGCGGGCTTCGTGGGCCTGCCCGCCATCCGATCAGCACCAGGTCCGAGAGGCGGCGTGCATGTTCCCACGCGCGCCTCTGTGTCGTGTCCGTCTCCCCTCTAGGAGGGGAGGGGGGACAGTAGGGATTTTAAAAGTAGTGGTGACCAAAGGGTAGATCTACCGTGTAGTGGCCTGCCGTTTCATACGGTGGGCCGAAACCTCTGCGGGGTCGCGACTGCATGTGATAATGATTCGCGCGGCCCTGCCGATTGCGGTTTTGTCGAGGAACACCGTGGTAGGTTTAGTCGTTATTATCGGGAGGTCCATTCTTATCATCATTACCATCTTTCTTTTACCCCGGTGAGTCCGACATAGCCCCTCCCCCCGCCCCCGTGGAGGGGTATGCGTCAAAGCATTCCACCATCTGTTGAATAGTTATTACAAACAAACAAAAAATCTAATCTTACCTCTTTATAACATCAGTATAAATCGGTTGAGTAGTTTACGAGTTAAATCCTCACAAACAAACTAACAAACAAAAATCAAATCTTTTCTCTTTATAATATTAGTATAGATGACGTCCATGGTAACGCAGCGGCAATGAGTGCTACTGTTGCGCATGAGTTGCTTCCGGGTTCGATTCCCGGATTGGGCAGTTTTATTGAACTCTTCTGTCAAGAAATGCTCAGTAGAACGAAGTCGGGAACTGAGTTCAGTAAACGGCAATAGGTTCACCCCCTATTGGGAGTAAAATTCTTAGTTGGTGAAATTTATCTGTAGTACATCTCTGCTTACCTTTTTGGAGATATAAGCGTGTGATTATGTATGTATTATTAACTTATAATAATTATATCATTTTATATATCTGTAATATCTCAACACACTAGAAACCATATAAATAGCCAGGCCATTAGGCAAAATGTTTTACCCAATAAACAATGACTAAGAATTTAAATATGTCTGTCAGTTTGTTCCAGTATCACGTTATAGTCAGTAAACCGATTTTGATATGGTAGGTATTCGAAGTTTAGTCATTTGAAACCTTACTTTTGTAAATATCGCTAACTAATACTTTGAGCTATGCTTTAACTTATCTTTTTCAGTTAAATTAGAGATTCATAAATCGACCCATATAATTGACATTGTGGAAAACTGTAGGACAAATTCGTGGACAAATATAATAAGAATAAATATTTATTGTTCATAAGATTACAGATATAACAATTTGATGTCCTAGACCCCACATTAGGATTCCCTGTATCGTAGGATCTAGTATCTTACAATTCGAGATACCCGTACATAAATTTTTTGCAGTATGGCGACTATGCAATATGGCAGATGCCTTTTCAATATGACGGCAGAATCTCACAACAAACTTTGAATTTTCCATAATAATAAAATCATCCCATAACAGAAAGCTATACATCTCTCATATTAAACTCGTCCTCCCTATGGGCCTGGCCTGAATTAAATTACTTATTTGACCCGAGGATGCTGGCTTATAGAAGACATGTCAAATCTCCTTTCAATTATCTTCTTAATGAATGGTTTCACGTTTGTGTTGAAATTGGATTTCATTGTAATTGTGATTGATGTAAATGATAATGTATTGTGGCTATTCAGTGAGATTGGGATTGTCTTTGTGTGTGAGCTCATTGTTCGTACGTTGAAAGATATTTTAATCTTGTAGAATGGGTATTGAATTAGACATAAATGTGTAATTAATCAGCTGCAGAAGAACTGATAGCTTTTGTATACGAGTTCTTGAGTGGAGGCCGCTTATCGTCATGTCATCGTGTAGAATAATTCGTCTTAAGACTGAGCGTAATGACCATATACATATTGTAAGCAGCTTCTACCAATCTTTCGTCTGTCTCAACAGCAACACCCATACCGCAACTAAAAAATAAATAATTAACGTAGTGTTAAAGCTTAGTGGTCAAAAATCTCACTGCCAATATAGTGTTTTTGCTCAATGAACAGCAGGAATACTGCAGAAGTTAAAATTGCTTCATTTTTCCAACGATAATAGCATTTTACTAAATTGCCAATTGGTCTAGTTTGAATGAAATCCCTGGAGATGCTGCTATACTCTTGCCCACAAAAAGTAGGTATGTCGAATATTGGGCTCCATGACGTGTTTTAACTTAGGCCTTTCATCTAGTAGCACATTTCTAAAAGATAATTATGATACAATGAGTAATAAAAGATGTAATGGTACTTTAATCTATACTAATATTATAAAGCTGAAGAGTTTGTTTGTTTGTTTGGTTGAACGCGCTAATCTCAGGAACTACGGTTCGGATTGAAAAATTATTTTATTGTTAGATAGCTTATTTATCGAGGAAGGTTATAAGTTATCTAACATTGTCACGCGGACTGCGCGGCTGCGCGCGAGTTGGAGTGGTGGCTGGCGCCCCCCCTTCCTCTCCTGCCCGGCGGTAGCGATATATAAGCCGATCGCATCCTGGACCGTGGCTTCTTCCGGCCCGGCTTCACATCTCAGCTAAGTGTCCTGATTTCTACAAGGACACGAAGCAAGCCTTTTAACGAACCACGCCCTGACTATTGCTTTGTAGTAACGACTAGTATTTCCTATATTTGTATTTTAAAGATATTAAAAGTGTAATTGTCATATCTTCTCTTATTTTTCTCTCTCATTAAATTCACCTAGGGACACACGCCCCTACGGCGTGGCCTGATCCTTTTAGATCTACTGATCTCCTACAGAAACCACTCTAAAGGTTACAACATCACTCTACGAACCACGGGCCGGCGCAGTAACTATAAACGCGAGTGAAACCGCGGGCACAGCTAGTGATAAATATGTGTACAAATAAAGTTAAACATTCTACGTTCATTTATTCAGCTTCTCTCTATGGGTATAAGGAGAATGTTGAATGCAGTAGTAGTTCTAAGAATCCCAAAATGACTATATATCATGTTAATAGATTTGAACTACTCATAGATTATTATAAAACGTCATTATTCGACTACATGCGGTCTCATTTGGTAAACTTTTTATTTTTAAGTTCCCTTTATCTATAAAAAAAACATTTAAAGATGTGAGTGAACACATTTCATTTGATGTTTGTGATAGAAATAGTTTGTATTATAACTATTGACATCATAGTTGTACGCACTTATGTTTGAGGTATATAAGATCAAATACGTTTAATAATATAATGGTTCAAACAGCAATATAGTCGACAGCCTTATTTTATTATTAATATCGATTGATTGGAGAACTAACAATCCTTAGGGAGCCGTGGCTTTCTGATTACTCTGGTGATGTTAAGGTATTGATTCACTGGAGTGTAGCGGTCACGTTTCCAATTGCTTTTATAGTGCTACAATATTGATTTTTACTTCGTTAACTGGTTTATTATGCAAGGAAATACGAGAACAATAAAAATGTGGCTCAGAATCATTTTATATTATAATAGTATACATCAAAGCCAGTTTACGAACTTCCGACTTGGTTTTAAAACATATTTTAACAAATTGTGCTTCATGAGTTAGATTTGTGATCTTGTACAAAGCTGTCTTCAAGTCTTCTTCTTCTTTTCGAGTCGATGGTCGATGTGTAGCCACGGCAATCGCATCAGTAGTTGCGTCCATCAAGCCTGCATGGTGCTCCTACAGAAAAAAATTGGGCATTTCAACAGATGTGACATTGTTTGATTGGGATCACCGCATTCACACTGTGCTTTGTGAGGCTTCCTGATTCCCCATTTTGCCAAGTTGCAACCACGGCGGCCGACTTGAGTACGAAGTCGATTTAGGGATTTCCACATTAGCCATGGTAATTTCGACCCAGGTGGTAGATTTTGCCTAACTTATAAATAGTCGATTGGTGGAGGAACTTTTTCGTGCCAAATTTTGAGCCTTGTTGTCTCTGGATGGTGGATCTTGACTGGACTTTGTAGATCTCAAAAAACTATTACGACTTTTAAGCCCCTGGCGGTAACTTGTATCCATGCAAAGGGTTTCGGACATCAGCTTGCTGGAGATATTTTTCCAGGGCACTATGCGCTTCTCTCCTCATGGCCGGTGGTGCAATTCCCACTAGTAGGTACATTTTATTTAAGTGATGCGAATTATTTACAAATGAATAGAGTGCGTCCTGCGCACGCGGTAATTATTATCAAATTATTGATGCATTTCAATAACATAATTCGAAAACAATATGTACATCGTACACTTTTAATTGTAAACATAAGTATATCATACGCATTTTTCATAAATTTATTCATGTTTAATATGATTGGGCTAAGGCAGAGATATATTAAACCCACATTTCACCAGCTATGATTGGTTTCACAAAATAATAAGCGATCCTATAGCTGTCTACCGAGCACAGTACCCGACTCCGCACTATTGAAAATTTCTAAACAGAAAATGCAAGTTATACTTTTCCTCGACCCGGGAAACGGACTCGAGACTGAGACAGTAATCGCATTTACTACCGCTGTACCAAAGAGGCAGTGGCTGCAGGCTCCGTATTATACGCCTATATACAATTTAACAGTGATATGGAACAAACTTAAACTCTGAGTATGTTGGCTATTTTACAATCATAAACAAGATACGTTTATTCAAAGTTATAAATAAAGTAAAACTTATTAACTTCAACTTAAACTTTTCTTTACCTTTACCTGTCACGTTTAGTATATTATATTTATTAGATATGTTTGTCTTGTTTATTATTTAATTGTTCATAACTGTTAATATCAATACATAACAAAAATGTTGTCTCCAAAAATAATAATAACGAGGCGTTTGCAACAAAGTTTTGAATTTGTTCGTGACACGAATGGTCTCATGAATTTAACTTAATATTACACTGCACTGTGCAAACACCATTACGAAGTGTCTCCAAAGTAATTAGTGCAGGCATAAAAAGGTTCCCTAAAAGCAATTTTCTTGGGAGAGACGGATTAAACATAGAATTATTTATTTACTAGTCTGGTCAGGCTTAAAGCACTTAGGAGGCCCAATTTGTGATGTAGGTAAGAGGGTCTTCTTTTTGTTTAGAAGGTACTGCGGCGTTCTGGATTTAGTTACACGGATATACGAGTATAATAAGCTTAAGGAAAACTTTAGTATTACAGGACGAAAGCTCTGCGGTAGGGGCATACAATACGAATGTGTACATAACGTTGTTTACTTCAATATGACGGTGGGTAGACACGGCAATACAAGAACCTTGGGTATACCTTTTTCTTTTTCATCCTAATTTCGTTATTCCCTAGCGTATTGGCGGTTACTAGTTTAACCTGATACGGCTGCATGTTATTTGTTCCACAGGTCTAATGTTGTTTGGAGTATATATTTCACTAGCTGTCACCCTCGTTTTTTATTACTGCTGCGCCCGATAGCTTGTATTGTGATGTTATGTTACTTTCTGCATAAAGTGGCTTTCTGGTGAATTTTATGAGACGAATAAATACTTTTTTTAACTATTACTGTTGGTCAAAGGCCTCTTAAAGCATTTTCACCGATGTGATATGACTCCGGCTTTATTCTGCCAGTCCTTCCTAATTGTGTCCACCTCATCGCATAATCGTTTACTTGGGCTTTTCTAAGACGTCGACATTATCTAAGTACATATATATCTAGATCCTTAGGTGTTTACGCAGATATAATGTAAAATGCCACAATAAAACGGATAAAGAAACGCAGATAAAGACAAAAGAAATACCACTCTTCACCTCACTGACAATAGGTACAGCATTTATTATAGTAGTTCTGTAAATTGTATTTATCGTGAGGAAACCTGCATGTCTTAGAGTTCTCAATAATGTTCTCAAAAATATGTGAAGTCTGCTAACCTGCCCTGGGCCAGCGTGGTGGACTATGGCCTAACACTTCTCACACAGAGAAGAGGCTCGTGCCCAGGAGTGGGGCCGTTTAATACAGGGCTGATATTATTATTATTATTATACTAGCTGTTGCCAGCTTCGTTGTCCGCGTGGAATTTAACAAAAAAGATTTTCTTTTGCGGACCTCTAATTCTTTTGTAGAATAAAAGTAGCCTTAGTTTCTCCTTAAAACATCAGCTATCTGCCAGTGAAGTCCCGTCAGAATCAGTCCAGTCGATTTAGAGATTAGCCAGAACAGATAAAACGACAAACATTTTAAAATTGATTTTTCATATATGTACCTTATACATTTTCATATGTATTTAGTAAAAGCTGTTATTCTGACATTACAAACAGACACTTCAATTTTATTTATTTGTATAGAAAAATAGCACTCAAGTTTATTTGGCTCTTCTACAAATTGGACCCCTTAGCCTTAGTTGTATAACTCAAATTTCTGTAAAAGGGATTAATTATATCTAACGAGGATGAACCCAAAAACCGCTACAAGTAATAACTAAAAAAATAAATTTTCATTTTAGCATAAACAAATAAAGCAATTTTTAAATTTGTTTGTTATAAAGAAAAATTATATGATATTTTTCCACTTTGTAATCGGAATTTGTTACTTCCTTCGAGAAGTTGGTCCTTTTACTTAAAAGGAAAAAGTCTACACAAAGTTTTGCAAATACAATTGAAGTTACGTAGGCATTGTGCGTAAGGATAACTTTGAAATATTATAATATCTACAATATAAATCTCTTAGTTGGTATTTTTATTCGAAATAATGTGTTAGTTTATTGTAAGAAACGTTTACAACAATGCACGTTAGCTGCTTGTTGCACAATATTAGTCACGATAGGCGAAAGTCACGGAAAGTCAGAAAAAGGATTATGTGCTTTTGTGAAACATTTAAATTTCAAGTCTTGATTGTAATGTCGCCACATTTAAGCAACGACAGTAAAGAGTATGAGAAACGTATTATATAGGTACTAGCGGTCGCTTAGTGGTCGAAATTCGACCATAATTGATTTAAATTTTAAGTTTGATAGTTATTAAGGTTTTATTGTATAGAACTATACTCTTATAATCACAAGGCATCATCATCTTCTATACAGGTTAATTTACCTATCTTTTTCAAATAAATTATTACTTACTTAACTATCCTGTTTAATTGACGATATTCCTAAGCTTGCTACTTTGTTTCCTTTTTTTTCTTTATTAGATATAATTACGTAAATATATTATAATATAAATAGTATATATAATGATATATTGGCATGCCAATCCACCCAAAAGTTGCCTGTAAAATATTGCTGATATATGTAATTATATATTGATATATGTAACCATAGTTACGAAGAAAAGTACTACATCAGCCGAACAATGCCGAAATACTACGAACGTGATTCGAATGCGTGTGTCAAATGCATGGTTGTGTGCGTGTAAATGGCACCAAATTTATTAATAAAATGTTCACTCGATTAAAAGCAGCGATAGCCCAAAGGCAGCGATAGCTGTGTGGAAGACTTTTGGACTGCCATGCAGAGGTGTGTTTTTTCATTAATTTAATGTATTTCTAGTGCATATTTTATATAAATATTAGGATTCGCCATTCTTTCTCCATATAAACTTTAACTGCGCTAAATTCCTCCTCCGTCCGCGCAATTTTCGTAAAAAGGGGTACAAAGTTTTTGCTTCACGTATTAATATAAATATATCATGGATAACCTACACACGTGATAAGGCGCAAATATATTAAGGATTTTTACTGCTAATAACATTTCTTTATAAAAAAATCCCTATAATGCTTTTCGTAACCCGTAATTCGAACCCAAGACCTCAAGCGGAGCAGTCGGATTCACTACTTCATTTAAAACCAGTTTATATTTAATATATAACTTTTATAAATGCATATGCAAAAAGCATGTTAGGCCAATATTTCGTACATAATTATTATGTGCAACGTATATACGTACATAGCTTTAATAACATCTGTGTTAATTATCTGTCCACACAGAGACATAAAAAAAAATTTAATGTCATTATTTGTAAGACATTTAAAATATTTTATTATGGAGATCTTTAAAAAACTAATATTTTATTTAATACACATGCATTAATTTTATGTATTCAAACGTTAAATGTATAGAAAGGAATTAAATGAAATTTGTTCTATCCAATACCTATGTAGGTATATATAAATAGCAAGACCAAACTGCCACATACAAATCAAAAAACCCAAAACCTATTTCATCCTACACGGTATTTCCTTTCTTTCTATTTTCATCACTTGAAAACGATATATTCTGAGCAAAGATTTGTGAATTCGTTCCGTCGTCACAGCGCAACAACAAACTGCAAAAACCAAATGAATAGTTGTTGAAGCGAGCTGAACAAACGACTGCGGGCCAGGATGAATGTCACTCGTGTCTCAAGTCTAGACGTTCTTCCATGACTTTGTTTGTATTTAATTCACGTTTTTACAGCCGTTCTGTTTCCCTTAGCCAAATAAAATGCTAGGTTATTATTATTATTTAGAGTTTTGTTTTTCATGTACTTTTACAAAATTAAGAATATATGATAATAATATCAGCTCTGTATTAAACTATTCCACTGCTGGGCACGGGCCTTTTCTCAGTGTGAGGAAGGTTAGGCCATAGTCTACAACGCTAGCCCAGTGCGGATTGGCAGACTTCACTTAATTTCGAGAGAATATTATGGAGAATTCTTTGTTATGCAGGTTTCCTCACGATACTTCCCTTCACCGTTAAAGCAAGTTATAACACTACACATCAAAAGAGTCTGGGGATCAAATACGTTTAGAGGCTCACCGCAATTGAGGATTATTATTTTAACTTTTTTATTAATAATACGCACATAACTTCGAAAAGTCAGAGTTGCGTGCCTTGGGCTCGAAAACGAGAGCTCTGCGTGGCAGTGCAACGGTTTCCCATTAGGCTGCAGTAAATTAAGAAAGAATACCATCATACATATAATATAGTCTCATGACTATTATTCCAATAGGGACAAGCTAAAGTGTAATACTTCTAGGTATTACATGCTACGAAATAGGAGCGAATTTATTGATTTCGGACTCAGTACTGCTTCTTAAAATTTCTGGATAAAATCTTATATAAAACTTTACTTAATCTGGGAATAGAATTTGTGACTAGTACAGCAGTTGCTTTGATTATTGCAGCGCTACTGAGGCAGTCATAATATAAAGCAGAGGTAAGTAGAGAGATCTTGTCAATATTCATATCAATTAATTAATTTTTAACAGAATATTATCCGAATATCGCTCTAAACATAATAAATAAAAAGCAAGTCATATATTTTTTAAGTTCTTCATGGAAAGCTGTTTCATGACTGCACGTATGACGTAATGTTTTAAGTGATCGCCTCGGTACTGTCACTGCGCTGAGTGTTCTGGGTTCGAATCCCACACGGGACAAAATTTTGTGTGATCCACAAATGGTTGTTCCGAGTCTGGGTGTTCTTTGTGTCCATTGTATTAATTTTGTAAAGTCCCCCGCAACACATGATTTGTTCCTGGAGCGGGAGTTCTATTTTAAAATAATAAAAAAAATACTTAAGTACCTAGATTGCATGCAAGGTTTAGTTGTTTATTTTTAAATAAAAATACTAATTGTCTGCGTCTATATGTACTACAGTTCGCTCGCGTCGACATTTATGTGAAGAATAATAATAAAATGGCATTCTTATATTTATAGATACAGCAAAAACAGAACCTTGTTCAGAGATAGAGTCTGAGCTAGGTTCGAAACCTGTGTGACAGATCTCCAGTCCTCGCCACTGAACAGTACAAAAATTAGCTTAGAAGCTACAACTATCAAACAGTATCATAAAAATAATAATAAGAGAGACAATTTATAAACCGTAGTTGTGTGTGTGAATTTGTGTGTGTGGGTTTGTGGATGTGAGTGAGTGTTGCGTGTGAGAGTTGTGTGTGTATGTATGTGTAAGTGTAGTGAATGAAAATTGTCTGTTGTATGTATATGTGTGTGTATGTGTGTGTATATAGTGCAACATTAACATAAGCAATATACATTTATCGTCTATTTTAATGTGCAAATTATATTTTCAGTGACGTCATACTCTAAGTCACATAGCCAATGAGTAACTATTTTTTTACACTCATTCTTGATCATCGGGTACAAGTTTAGAAATTTGTTAATCCTATTGTATATGTAATTTCCCAGGAAGTAGAAACATCTTTGGGCTAGACTAGTTCTGACCGAAATCAAGGGACAAACGTTGTATTTCCGACGAACGCGGTATAACTTCGATGGATCGTATTTGGTATTTGTATGGGTCGTAAGAATGAGGCCTATGCACCATAGCTCCATTTTCCAAAACATAATTAGAAGAAAGTCATATTAAATATTAAATGGAACTCCAAGCTATAAAACTTAGAACCGTATCAAAATTGAATTAGTGGTTTTACGTAATATCGATACAAAATGATATTCATATTACTAAATATTATAATTTCGGGTTCACACGTCTATAAATAGAGGATATCATTCAATGCACAGGCTGTAAGCTCATTACAGCTATATAGACGTAGTACGTAGTAGCAAATATAATTAAGAAGATTGTTAAGATAATTAAGATTTCGTATTTTTAGCATCCCCATAACACCAATACCTCTTAATGTCACCAACAAACATTTAAATAAGGAAACAAGACCACGAACAAACGACGCAATATTTTTACCAAAGCAATGTAATAATAATAATAATAATAATAATAATAATAATATTTATTTGCAAAAACCGATATACAATTTTACACACTATTATACGTACAGTTAAAGAAATAATATAGTTGTTACAGATTGTGTGTTGACTCCAACACCTTTGCTAAGTTGTTACAGCAACTTGTATTAAAGGTGCTGGGCCCGACCCTTTGGAGAACTCTATTTTATATTACATTTCTTTTGTAGATTGTACATTTATCATAAAACAAAAAGAAACAAAGAAGCGTACGTGTTAATTCGAAAATATTTAGATAAGTGTGTTTATAAGTTGGCAAAGAAACATTAATTTTTCTTTATAATTATGTCTATTTGTAACAAGCATGTATGAGTGTATGTGCGTGTGTGTGAGTGTATGTGCGTGTGTGTGAGTGCGTGTGCGTGTGTGTGTGTGTGTATGTGTATGTTTGTATGTGTGAATGAGTGTGTGTGCGAGTAGGGCGTGATTGAGATTATGTGAATTATGTGAAGAGAGCGTCAAGTCTGTAATAATTTTTCCGTGTCATTGTAGTTAATAGTCAGTAGCCAATTTTTTAATGTGTATTTTAGCGATGAATTCGGAAGTGAGTAAAAACTTAGTATTTTATTGAGTTTATTATAGAGATGTGGTCCTTGGAAACACAGTAGTCTTTTTGTAGTGGTGTACCGACTACAATAGGGTTGACATGCTTTATCCTTACGTCTTTTGGTAAGTGTTTCATACGGTGTTTTGTGATGTTGTAGAAGTACTGTATTTAAGATAAACAATTGTCTGACTGTTAGTACTTTACAATTTGTATAAAGATCTGTAGTAGGGAAGAGAATGGGTCGAAAAGTAGCGACCTTCAGAACCGCTCTTTGCGCTCGTTCTAGTTTTAACATGACCGTTTTGGGTGCCCCACCCCAAACGGAAACACAATAACTTAATAGGGATTGACAGAGTGCAAAGTATGTATTCCTTATTGTTAGAGATTCTGCGACATGACGGAGATTCTTGAAGACAAAGATAAGTTTTCTTATTCTTTTCGCCAGTAGTTCTACGTGTGGTGAAAAGTTCAATCTATTGTCAAGAGTCACTCCAAGGTATTTAGTAGTGTTAGTACGTTCTAGCTTAGGGCAGGCACAATCAGTTGAGCCAGGCAGGGGACATAAGTGCGCTACTAAGGAGTATAAGTCTGGGGGTTGATTCAAACTACGAAGACTGTAGGTGAGTATTTTGGTTTTGTCTGTGTTTAGTGTCAGTAAATGGGTATTGAGAACTTGAGTAACCGAGTTTAGTCCATTTTGTGCTGAAGAGAAGGTATCCGTCCAGTCGTCGCCAGAAAAAGTGAGAGCGGTGTCGTCAGCAAAAGCTGTGATTTTTCCGTTTTTGAGATTTAGATTGCAGAGTCTATTGACGTAAATTAGAAAAAGGGTAGGACCAATCACGCTACCCTGTGGAACGCCAAAAGTAACAGACTGATCGGTGCTAAGGTAGTTTTGTATTTTTACGCACTGAGTTCGGTCTATGAGATAATCTTTAAAGATGCTAAGTGATTGGCTACGAATGCCCATATTTTCTAGTTTCGAAATTAAGTCAGGAATATATACTGTATCGAATGCCTTTTTCAGGTCCAGAAATATGGATAGTACTTTCTTTTTCTTGTCTAGCTCCCTAGTGACATGATCTATAAGATTGTTGACGGCGTTGCAGGTCGATAAGTTTTTCCTAAATCCGAACTGGTTGGGAGAAAGAAGCTGCTTATCCTCTAGATATTTCATCAGCCGTTTGTTAATTAAGCGTTCTAAGATTTTTGATATTGAAGGTAAAACTGCTATAGGACGATAGTTATTTACAGAGTTTCTTCTGCCAGATTTATGTATTGGGTGAATGATGGCCTTTTTAAAATAGAGAGGGAAGGTGCCCGTGTCTAGGCAGAGGTTAAATATGAACGTTAATAACGGAATAAGTGTCAGTTTGTAGCGCTTTAGAAATTTCGTAGAGATATTGTCCCAGCCAACGGCGGAGTCTGTCTTGAGTGACATCAATATCTCCTCGACCTCTGTATTGTCAGTCTGTAACATAACAAAAGATTGTAGAGTAGTGGGTGTAGACAAAGAGTCGTCTGGTGATTGTTGACTCATTTGCTGGCGTGTAAATTTGTTAGCAAGGTTTGTGCCTATGGTTACAAAGAACTCATTCACTATATCGACTGATTTTTGAGGTGATGGGGAGGATGTTAATAAATCACTGTTAGGAATATGAGGCTTGTCAGTGTTAGTAACCCGCTTTATCACCTTCCACATCTTTTTATTGTCATTTGACGCCTCTCTTAGCTCAGTACGGTCAAAGTCTCTTTTGAGTTTTTTTAGAATTTTTGTACAAAAGTTTCTGTATCTTGAGTATGTGAGTCTTAGTATAGGGTTGTTTGGAGATTGTTTAAGTTCCCTGTGCATGGCATCTCTATTTCGCATGCAGCGAAGCATACCTATAGTCATCCATGGTTTGAGTAAGCGTATGGAGTTAGTAACTTTAATTGTCGAAGTGTGGGAGCTTATGAGACTAGAGAGAGTGTTAATTAGGTATTCGGTAGCTTCATTAGCATTAGTAAGTTGGTAGATGGGCTGAAAGTTGATAGTATTCATCTCAGTGTCAAGGGATACGTAGTTTGTTTTGGTGATAGTATTTAAGTTAGATTTAAAAGGTTTTTTTAATTTTAGGCAAAGGATTACTGGCTTGTGATCAGTCACAGAGGATTCGATAACTAGGGTTAACGCTGACATGTTAGATTTAAGTATGACATGATCGAGACAGGCTTTTTCACGAGTAGGTAAATTATGGGCAGGTAACAGACCATGATAAGCTGTGAGGTTTAGGTAGTCCGAGATATGATGAGAGGGTGTAGTAGAGGCGATATCGAGGTTAATATCTCCCACAATAACAATGTTTTTAAAAGAAGTGAGGTTAGATAGTAGTGAATTGAGGGATTGCAGAAAGTTGCTTACATCTACTACAGAGGGGGAACGGTAGATACAGATTATGACTTTTTCAGTACCAATTTTTATGACTAAACAGCTAGCGTCAGATAGGTCTGGTTCCTCGACAGTGTAGTTGTCCATGTTGTACTTCTTGATATAGAGAACCACACCATCATTCTGATTTAAGAGTTTCTGTGTTTGAAAATTGAAATAGTTGTCGATAGTTGGAATTGAGTCTTGACGTTTCAGCCAGCAATCGGTAAATACCATAATTTCGCAGTCAAGGTTTATTCTATAGAGAAGAGTTAAGAAGGAATCTAAGTTTGAATGTATCGAGCGTATGTTCTGGGTGATTATTTTTAATTGTTTGGTGGCATTGCTGACATATTTAGTGCATTCTTCAGGTTTACAATTTAATGTACTAGAGACAGAGAGCTGATCAATACAGCTCGTGATATTGGTTACAGTATCCACTGGTAAGATGTATTTAGTGTTGGAGTACTTTGTGAAGACCAATTATGATACAGTATTAGGACTGTAATCATTCGTGGGTACATGAGTAAATAGTACAGTATATGGCATGACACGGACATAGACATTAACATAACATATGAATTATTGGTTTCATAATAAAGATTGTTAAGAGACTTGATAGTATTTAAGTACGGATTGAATTGTGTATGGTTTAGTGTAATTAGTTTTGATTTGTAATAGTATTTTAAGAATGGATATATGAGTGTAATGTTGAGTTGATTTGTGATGTGTTTATAGTGTAGTGAAGAAGTTAATTGATTTTTAGTATGATAATTGTATATAGTGTATGTTTGGATGTGTGTGTAGAAATTAGTTACAGTATATATAAATAGTAAATTACAGAAAATTAGGAATGGTAGCATATTGTAAAAAGTTAAAAATAAAAATATTAAAAATATGAGAAAGTAGTTCACCACGTATAAGGAGAAGAACTTTGTTAGAGTTGCGTGATGGTAGCAGGGTAATACTACTAGTCATTTCTCTTGCTGTCTCAAGTACTCGAAGTCAGACTCGTGTTCAATTCTCTTTGCTGGATCCCCTTCCTTCCTCTTAATATAAATCTTGCCGTGGGACGTCCAATGGTAGGCGTAATTGTGTGCTTTAGAGAACTGCCGGGCTTGAAAGTATAGTTTCCTTGCCTTAGTGGTTAGACTTTCGGAGATGTATATGGGAGCCTCGCCTTTCGCATTAATATGTGATGCATTCAACCTGTTAGTTTTATTGTCGCGATTATATTTCTTGACACTTGCAAGTAGATTTTCCTTGGTGATGATGCTCGTAAATTCTGCGGTTATATGTCCGGCAGTCTGAGGATTTCTAGCGTTATTAAGGCGATAGACATCACTGAGTTCATGTGTCTCAATCTTAGAATGCACGGCAACTGCAATAGTTTTTATAATATTGACAAGGTCCTCTTTAGTTTCGCCTGGTTGCTTAGGCACATTACGTATGTCTATGCTGGGAGATTTCGCACGGCGCTCAAGGCTCTCAACTTTATCCTCGAGTGTTTTTATATACTCCAGACTACTTTTTCTTTCAGCCTCTAACGATGCGACTTTTCCAATAAGCTCGTCGTATTTATGGCTCATAAATTCCACGGAGGCTTGCAAGTCAACATTTTGAGCTTTGATCTGGTCCAAACTATCGCGCAGCGTTTTAAATTTATCACTTTGTTCGTTTCTCAAGCCAGTTATTGAGGTCATAAGATCTTCATGGAGCGATTTTAGCTCCGAGCTGTAGTCTACGCCATGTTTAAATTGTAATGTAACACATTTTGTTGATAAATTATTTCTCGGGGCACACCCACTTCATTCAATTTCCCAAATAAATAGCTTATGCCAGTGGCACTGCGAGAATTATTTATTTACCTACCTCTTTCTTGCCTTTTGCTCAATATTACGCACCTAACACCTCAATTTATTCATGAGTTCACATGTTTTTAAAAAAGTCATTACTCGGTCCAACTCGCTGTGGTGAATAGCGTTAAATATAGCTACTAGTTAAGTAGGTATGATAGGTTCTTATATTGGTATTATGAAGTATACATAATCGAAATATATATTAACCTACTCCTTCTATACCTAATAGTATCTTCTGTTTACGCGAATGTTATTAATTAAAATTAAACTCATTTATACGGAAATCCATCTAGGATTTATAAGAGGTACGTAGATGATACTTTTACAATATTACCAACAGATAGTGTAAATGTATTCCTAGAACATCTTAATTGCATTAATAACAACCAATTTACTATGGAATTAGAGATAAATAATTTATTAGCTTTCTTAGATGTACTTGTCATCAGGTATCCTGATAAAACTTTAAGCCACACTGTGTATAGAAAAAAGACCTATTTGAATAGGTACTTAAATGGTGAATCTCACCACCATCCTAAACAGTTAGCTACCGTGGGAATGTCTTTTTTCCAGAGAGCCCACGGGATCTGTGACAATCAACACCTGGACGCCGAGCTTCAACATGTAAAGCAAGTATTGCAAGACAACAAGCTCCAACAGCCATGCCGCTGTCACAGATCCCGAGAAAAGCTAGCCACAGTCGAGCGCCAGCAACAAGACAAGATTAGCTACATCTTGAAGCGAGCTTCAATCAACACATACTTCAAGCCGCCAACGAAGATAAGTAAATTTTTACCATCCGTCAAGTGCCACCTACCTTTACAAGATGCAGGGGTCTATGAAATAGATTGGGACTGCGGACTCTCATACATTAGTTAAACCAAGAAAAGCATAGGCACCCGCATAAAAGAACACATAGCTGATATAAAACACCAACGCTCGATGAAGTCTGCTGTATGTAAACATGTGCAACAGGGGACCAACCACTACCTCAGATTTGACAAACCACAGATTCTCGCTAAAGAACGCCGATTCCTACTAAGGATTTGGCTATTGGAATCAAAAAACATCCTAATTTCAATAGAGAAGATGGTTGGAATGTATCACCAGCTTGGAATCCATAATTCAAATAGTCAAACCCAAGAAGGAGCAAACCACAGCTAGACTTCATAATACTTTGAGCTCATTCTGCGTAAATAGGAACACCAATAATTAAATTATGTTCGGGTACTTTGAAATAACTACGCTGGAACATTGAGACAACTACCTGTGTTCATGGCTGCTGGAAAGCAACCGAAACATCGGGAAAAGTGTAATCTTAAAAATAAATAGATTTAATAGTATTAATAATTTAAATAGCTTTAAATTAGTAAAGTTTAATAGTAGTAATAGTGTAACAGTTTCTAAATTATGTAATAAAGTGTTAAATAAACAACGCGATAAAATCCGTATATAGTAGTTTAATTTCAAAGATATTTGGATGTCTGTTGCTTAATCACGTTTTACTGTTCGTCGGATTTCAATACTACTCTACTTACATATTATAGCCTATGTCCCGGGTTGGTAATTATCATCCCGGTTTAGTCGCCCGTAGGATTCCCCTTAAGATAAAAACTGATATGATACTATAGGCACATGAAATAAAATCAGCCCTGTATTAAACTGTCCCACTTCTGGGCCTGAGCCTCTTTTCAGTATGAGAAGGGACAATTGTCTGAATAGTCCACCACGCTGGCCCAGTGAGGGTTAGCAGACTTTACATACCTTCGAGAACTTTTATGGAGAACGCAAACTTAGATATGCAGATTTCCTCCAGATGCTTTTCTGTCGTTAAAACGAGTGATAAATAAATATTTCATACACATATAACTTCGAGAAGTCAGAGATGTGCCTCTAGATCGAATCTGAGACCGATGTGTGGCAGTCCGACGGTCTCCCATTAGGCTAACGCTGATAATAACATTAAGGGTTATCAAAAACACCAGTAATTTAAACATGTTACGCTTGCGTAAGTGAGGTTTTCTGTTTTGCAAAAGGGATTTTTCAGCTGTCCATTTTATTATGTTCTTTGTATCATCATCTGCTTTAAATGTTATATTCCTATAATTTTTATGTCATAACGAAAATAAAATCCAAATATCAAAATAAAATAAAATATTTATTTTACATATAAATTTCATATGGAAATACGTAGAATATATCACTTCAAAAAACAGGCTCGATTCTGAAAAATAAAATATTTAGTTGAAACATTCTTAATTGATCTAATCCTAAACTATGTATCGAATTGATTAACATCGCTGATCGTTACAGATCACTGAGTACAACATGACTAACTAAATTAAATTGCCAATTTATAAAATAATAACGATATCAGTTAACAGTTTGTTGGCATATCGAATGGATTTGCTCAATACTAGTATTTTATTTTCAAGTAATTTTGTCAATAATAATAATATCAGGCACTTCTATGAAGTATCCCATTGCTGGTCACGGACCTCTTTTCAGTAAAAGAAACGTGAGGCCATAGTCCACCATGCAAGTGGCAGATTGGTAGACTTAACACATTATCAAGAACATTATGGAGAACTTTTAGACGTGTAGGTCTCCTCACGATATAATGTTACTACAACTTACTGTCAAGAAATTCTGAATAAAAATACATACGAATAATTATTTAATTGACGTTTCTGACTATCCTTTTAGGGATCTATTGGACTGAGTCAATGTTATAAAATTGTTTTAATTTTAATGTATTACGTTGTTTAATTTCTATTAGAATATAAAGTAATAGTTCAAGATATCGCGATTCTAATCTGTTGACCGGCCGCAAACCTAAGCACAATTTTTGACCAAGGTACCAACTTATTTTATAAGCTAAGTGATACCTGCTTGTCTAAGAATTCTTCAAAACATTCTGAAGGGTGTTTGGAGTCTAATAATTTACACCTAGTAGCATTTATTTAAAGCATGGCATTGTATACCGTAGGATAGTTAATAAATCAAGATTATTATTATTTATTGTAATGGATTAAATGAGGCTCTAATATAATTATACTAGCTTGTCATGGCCGAATGCACAAATTAATTTAGATACATTTCACGGCCTGTTAATCTCTATGTATCCGATTGGTTAGTGTAACCACTGCTTTACAAATCAATTGGGTTTCAATGCTTTATGGGGCGTTGAGAAATGTGATGCTAAATGGCTATTCTACTAATTAATTAGTCAACTTCATTATTAATCAGATATTAAATTTAAAGTGGCATTGTCCTTCACCGACCGAATTTCAGTCAGGTCAATTGCACCGCAGATTAACCATTTGTGTAGGAGACTTTACATTTTCGAGACAGGGAATGAGAATGCAAACCCATATGACGTTAAGTAATAGAAACTGTCAAGATTCGTTAGTTCTTTACTAGTTAGTTGGCTTGACGGCTCGGTCGATCTTAAAGAAGGGCTTGTACCATTTGACCGAATAAGAACAACGTTGTGTTTGTATTAGAGTTGGACTTTAATGTGAAATTCAAAGAAAATTACTGAGCCATAGGAATTAACAGGTTCCCTGTCTGATGAATTACATATGCTACATAACAATAGATTTTCTATTGTGTCTATCATGGGACAGCGAAGGGAGCATAATATGCGAGAGAATATGCGAGCTCACAACTAGTGGATAGTGTGCTAGTACAGTTATAGCGCATGGTGGTCAGATCAGTGAGCTTTAAATATGAATGTTTTACATAGTGTTTTTGAAGATGTAGGGGTGTATAGTAAGTACCGTTTATTATTTATGCATGTTGATAATAATTTGACGCCTATAATAATAATATCCTCCAGACCGAATTTCGGTCACGGTGACCAGTCTTAACGGTCACTGGCCATCTGTGCTGAAGATATTATAGTGCACGAGTGTGTGCGCGAACACAAGTGCACTCACTGGTCACTAACTCTCACGATCCGATGGGACGGTAATCCGACACGACCAGAAAAAGATCAGGCGCAGCACCAACGGCTTTACATGCTTTCTGAGGCAGGGGAGTGTCTAACACCGCCAACTTCCTAACTCAGGGCTCATGTTGAGATTTCTTAACAGAAAAACTCGATAACTGTTTTTTGGCCCGACCCGGGATTCGAACCTGAGACTTCAGTCACACAGCAGTCGCATTCATTACTGCGCCATGGAGGCAGTTAATAATATGAGTATAGTATACTAGTAAAGCTATTGTATATGCATGTATTTCCTCGCTGAACTACACTATGTAGTTTTAGAATATGAGCTGGTTTCTCAATCATCATCATCATCTCAGCCAAAAGATGTCCATTGCTGGACATAAGCTTTATTTGTATCTTAATAATTCGTAATAATCTATTAAGCTATTACTTTGCCATTTCGTTTTGATCTAGTAAATCTAAAATTAAGTTGGCAGTTGTATCCTTCGTAAACTATTGAATATCTACTAATAATAGGTTAATAGTTTATAGATCATGGTCTGATCCCGCCCTTACAAAGATATACGAAACTTAAAAAAAATTATGTATTTGAACTACACTTGACTATTCAGAAACAGATCTCTTTTGTCAAAACAAAGCAAAACCAACACAAATTAATTTTTGAAGTTGGCAACATGTTTGAAGTTACTTAAACAGTTGAACTGTCCAAGGTTGTCCTTATCCCAATCTTAAATTGGCCACATTCTGACCTACGGACCGGAACAATTCCAATTACATTCCGGGTAAGCACAAACCAGGGTGGGCCGAATCGGGTGAGGCATCTACGAACTTTGTACCATCTTTAATTAATAACGGAATAGTATTGGACTGGGGTTGAATTCTAAACGACAGTTGCCGACCAGATTGCGTTCCGACGAAGTTGCCGAAAGAATCTCTACAAGTTTTGTGAAAGCTTTGACAGTGATAAAGTTTAGTTAAATAACTCAACTGTGTTTGTCGTCTAATTGAGGCAGGATCTTTGATTTGTGCTAATTTAATATCGTACTGTGCCCGGTAGCCTTCAATTAAATAGACCCGCTCTTTATTACGTGGGCCTTACTGCCTTCGAGACGTATATATGTGTAATATACCACTGCCAACATATTCAGTGATCTATAACCTCGAGTCCGTTAGGGGATGTTTAAAACTATGTATTAATAGGCCGTAGATTCTAATTCTGGTTATGCTGTTTTTCCCTTATACAAAAAGTATTGATTCAAATTCTTGACTTGACATTTTTCCCCTGTTTAAACAAATATAATATGTTTTATTACCGAATTATTTCTAATATTTGCTTAAAACAACTTTGCTCGATATAAATTATCTGTAGAGTTAACTATATTTTTTGATTAAAACTGTTACTGCTATTTTTTACAGTATAGAAATGTACAATATTTACGTCCCTGACTGTACAACAATTAGTCGCTTATAACGTTTTCATACTCGACTAATGGCGAGGTGTAACTGCTAAGAATATAAACGATATGTTTGTGCTGAATGTCTGCTGTCCCTTAAACATAAATAAACAACATTCAAAATCAAGCAGTTACTTTTAATTTCTAATTCTATTATAATAGTAATCTTTAATTTACACTGGCAAAATATGCTCAGTAGCAAAACGAAGGCTTTCAAGGTAAATACAAGACAATACAACATTACTCCAGCTCCCTAGCTGCACAAAAAATGCCTGAACAAACATAAAACATCTACACTTTGCCACTACACCTTGTTTACCGTGTACTTTATCTTTTTAATTCGAGCCTTTAATTTTTGAGGTACAAACGAGACTCATTTTGAAAGGGTTCATTTTAACCAATGTTCATTCTAACAGCGCTCGCCGTGTTATCCTCGCGCCATCTGAAAGACTAAAGGAATAGGAAATTAAGACGTTTTTTGTCCCATTTTCGTTTCATAGACGTTTGCACTTTTCAACAACACAGCGGCGGGGGAACAGCGAAAAATGCAGCAGCAGCTTTGTTCGAAAGAATTGAATTAAAATGGGTACTGACTTTCTCTGTTTTTCGCGAGGCACGCCCGAATGCCCGCAAATGGACAATTAGCCGCTTGCGAGAGGAATAAAAGCAAGTGTACTTGGTTTTAGCGAAAACATTGTAATATCTGACGTACAAAATAACAATCTCGTGTTTTGTTTTTGGCGGTTGGTTATGCTGCTGGTTGCCGCTTGTGTGACACATTATATTAGCGAAAAGCACTGCACATAATTTATCTTGCTGACATTGGAATGTCTGAAGTCTCAGAGGTAAGCCAGATATTAATCTGAGTTCCAATGAAGTTATAACTTTATCGTGGTGGTATGAAAAAGAAATCTAGAAACACTGTCATTTGGCTTTGGAGCGAAGGTTTTCAGAAATTCATCGATTACAATACTAATATGTCTTAGAACAAAGTTAAGAAGACAGTTAAGTAATGTTTTTAAGGCACGACTTGTACTTGAGTATACAGCTTTTTGTGGTACAGGCGTTATTTAGAACCACTACAACCATCTGTGATTTACTTAATATTGTCTTACTGCCGAAAACTAGTTCACTTGGCGCATAAAGGGCCAAGGTACACTCTGCTTTAGCATCGGTAGTCGGCGACCTAGTTGCTTTACGGGACTTCAATTCAGCGAGCAATTGCTCCACTCCTATTGTTTATATTTGTACTTTTTCTGCAGCTCGATGCATTAACTCAACTATTAAATACAAGACAGAAGCTATAAAGAAGTGGAATTAGTGACAAGCCTACTTCGTCAGTTAGTACCTTCACCTTATAAAAGACCAGACCAGACTGGTTTTGGTATCGTTAAACTACAATTTTTGTTAAGTGATTGAAGATACCTAGTAAAAAACAAATGTCTGTGAAAGATATCTACGCTCGTCCATACTTCTTCTGAACCTTTTATTATTCCCAAGTCCCTTGGGGTCGGCTTTTCTAGTCTAACCGGATTTGACTGGATATCAGTTTTTACACGGAGCAGCTGCCACCTGACCTCCGCAACCCGAAGGCTAACGATACCCTAAGACTAGACCAGTGTCAGGATATTATAGGACACTGACTTCCAATAACGACTGCCATAGATGTTCATGGCAGCCGGGACCGAGGGCTTAACGTGCTCTCCGAGGCACGGAGCAGGCGAAAATTGTCAATCAATACGCACATAATTTCTAAAAGTCATATAACTTCCGAAAGTCATAGGTGCGCGACGTGGATTCAAACCCGAGACCCTCTGCATTGCAGTCTGTCGGTCTCTTTAAAATACTAAGCTATTATAAAACTGGAATATTTTGTTATGAACATACTAAATACGAGTAATTGTCAATTACAACCGGAATCACTGTGTGCGAATACGCAAACCTATCCGTGTGTGTGTATTGCAATAAATTCCTTCCCTCGCATTTTAAGGGTGTTAAAAAGTTAGTCGTCAGTTCCTTATTCAGTCTGGCAGTACAGGTTAGTTGGAATCACGTGACTGACACCTCTGTAACGAACGAAGGGAAAACGTTTGGGACACTAGGGACATGTAATACCATATAATCGTCAGGTGGATCTTGTGCTTGTGTGGCTCATGATTTTGTTATGTCATTTGGACAAAGGAGAATCCTTCGTAACCTGCGGATAATCTACAGATTAATGATCTCTTACATTATATGAATACTTCTGAATCAACCTATGGATTAACCTCTGATCTAGCGATTGGCGAATAAGAACAAAAGGAAATCACCGTCTTAATGACAGTGATTTCCTTTTGTTGGCTGTTCGAAACATCGTCGATAAATGTAAAGACACGATCGATCGAATCATCAAATTAAGTTTCAAATATTCGATTATAATTCGTATTATAATAATTAACAACGAATTTATCAAAAATTTTCTGCGCAATATATACATGACTTTCGAAAATCCTTATAAATTTTTTCGTTGCTATTGCTCGCTAGTCTAAACAAAATCGATGTCGGTGAAATTAAACCAACATGTATGTAAAGCGTTACTATCAATCTTTTTAAAAATACAAATAAAGTATAAATTCAGCTTTACAGTTTCAAATCCGATATCGTTTCCCCCGGAAATGGGCTGTGAATATCAAATGGGTCTGGTGCTGTGTGCATAACGTGTAAATAACGCTAAATATAAATTGTAACGACCGTCAAACCTAGCACGGGTGACTGTCAAAAAATAAATTACATGTTCAGTGTGAATGTCAGAATATAATTACATATTACATACGGTACATAACACTTGTTCATCTGGGTGATTATATGTGAATAATTACCTCATCAAATTATTATTGTAGTATCCCTTAATCACGTTTTTATATTTTGTTTTATTTTCATCAAACAGATTTACATGTTTTGTGTAGTGATTGAAGTTACCTAGTAAGCAAATAATGCATGTGACAAGGGACTACACTCTTCCATAGCTAATAAATCTAAAATATTTACATAAAACTTGAATATTATATTTACTTTTATACAACTAAGGCAAACAAGCATACGGCTCACCGGATGGTAAGTGCTCACTGTAGCTTATGGACGCCTGCAAGACCAAAGGCATCACTTGCGCGTTGTCGAACTTTAGAAGAAAAAGGAAGTGGGAAGGAAAAGGAGCGGGAAAGGGGAAAGAGGGTGATCGAGCCTTCGGCACTCTCACTCACCGAACGAAACACAACAATAGAAATACTGCTATTTCACATCAATATTCTGTGAGAGTGTAGTCCTTCCCCGGTCGAGCCGGCCCATTCATGCTGAAATCAGCAAACATTACTCAGCGATGGTATTACAATATACATGATGTCTTGCCAATATCCATGGGTATGTGATTTTTGTCGTGTGTTATGTTTTATATATGTCTGCTGACATTTTAGGCTTCTCCATATCAGGACAATATGGAGAAGTGTTTGTGGTATGTGGTTCCTGTTTAGAATTCAACATTATTTGAACGTCTTTTTTTAAATTCTCATATCATTATTGCAGTGAACATTGATTACACGTGCGCCTTAAATATAGAAAAGTAAAATAAAGACGTTCCTTTTTAAAACGGCTACATTTAGCTTTGAATTAACAAACTTATGCATAAATTTTGATAAACATTATTTCAAGCCTCCTAAAGAACGTCTCCACTCAAGATTTTCAAAGAAAATATTTAATGAAAAATTCACAAAGTAGGTATCCAATACAGTGTTGTTTATCCCCTCTTGAAAATTCATCTCGACGGTAACTGGAGGAGGGTAACTCAGTTATCTTTGGGGTGTTCTAAAGCATCACATTTACGTATCACACGAGAAAATGGGGAAAAACAGTGAGCGACGTACAAGGCAAATTTACTTAGCATAATACTTATAAGATTGCTAACTCTCTTGGAAAGGCACTCTAGGAAGAGCCGTGATTGAAGTGATGTGACGTCAGTGAATGTAATTAAGGGGAGAGTTTTTAAAATACAGATGTTTCGAACTGCTTCGACTTGTTTATGGTAGCCTGGTCTTTCATGTATTCTAAGATATTGTTTTGTGTAATGAACCCATATTAACCGTCAGCGATGAAGTTCTTTGACCACGGAGATGTATAGTGTCAACTGATTCTAATGTTTATGTTTATTTATTAAAATTCATCTACTTTATACAAATAGTATTAAGTAGTTCAAAACAATTAACCTTAAAGACATCGATCGAGAGCCAACTACTTAAGCGTCACTGTGGCTGCCGAAAAATAGCCATGGTCGATGCTGAAAAGTAGAAATGGCGAATAGAATCTTAATATCATAAATACTTAATTGAGATAAAAGAAGTTTATTTGTGAATAAAATATACCGCGATATATTTTTATAAAGTAGATTAATTATATTAAAATAAAATTTCGACGTATGTCGTAATTTGTCGTGTTAATTATCATATCCGAATGTCATGTTTTAATTGCCTGTTATTGTTTGTGATACTTGGTATATTGTTATTTTAATGTATATATATTCTAGCAACTAACAGTGTTAACAAATGTTGATGATTCTTAATAAATAAATAAACAAGCAGTGCATTTTACAATTAGACAGACGTGATTTTTTTAAAGTAATTAAACTAAAATTTTGCTTAGTCTCTCTTTGTTTTTCAATGTCACTTGCATGTCGCGGATAAGCTCAATAAAACACACTGAATGCATGTGTCTCCTAGACTAAATATTCTTTTTACTTTTATAACGTGACATTACGATCGTAAGACCTTAACTATTAGGCTACCCTTTTCCCTAGCCTTTATTATTCCCAAGTCACTTGGTATAGTATTTCAAACGATCTTATAGAATAAAACAAAATAAAGCAACAAATAATAACAATTAAAAAATGTCAATTGTGTATAAAATATTAAAATGAGCATGCATATTATATATTATATGAGCATGCATATTATATTATCATGTCATAAAAATAGAAAATTAATTACATAGAAAGCATTTCATTTACAGTGTAATAAATAACATTTATCCAGCAGTCAATTTTTGAAATCACTTTTAAATATATTTAGTGGTTAAATATATATATAAGTTAAGCTATTAAACATTTATCGCGACACACATTTATCTTATCATATAGAGTGTTGTTTGATGGGTTGTAAAAGCAATGATATTTATATAACAATCGCCAAATTAAATTCAGAACACCAACACTTCGATTTCGATTTTAATATTAAAATGCGGTTAGATAACAAACATAATACTGAAATCAGACCGGTTAAAATAACTGTAAAATAAATTAACTGTGTTACTGGGCACATCCTTCTTTATATTACAGGTTTACTTTCTTTTTAAAATACATCTCTCGCACAAGGAATATTTCCTGTGTCTCGGGGAACTTACAAACATACAAACAATGGACATAAGGAACACCCAGGCTCGGAACAACCATTTGTGGATCACACAAATTTTTGTCCCGTGTGGGATTCGAACTCAAAACACTCGACGCAGTGGTAACGGTGAGGCAACCACTTAAACCAGCCATCCACATTATATTTGAGTGCAGCCAGATTATATTTTAGTGCAGTCAAATGATATTTTAGTTCAATATTCTATAGTGAATTCTTATATTTGTTAGTAATAAAGACAAAAGAAAAAAAAAGACAATAAATTTAAATCTAATTAACCGATAAAATAAATTCGAATAACGAGAATTGCTTTTTCGGTTTAATACGACCTAAGTTCATATAAGCATGCCATGGATCGGGCACGCCACGATCGTGGCGGTAAGTCCCGTATTTCAGGAGTGGCTGGAGAGGCGGCATGGCGCCCTCACCTTCCGGCTGACACAGGTTCTGACTGACCACGGTTGTTTTGGCCGGTTCCTGTGTCATATACGCCGGCAAGAGACGCCCGGTTGTCACCACTGCGGCGACTGCCGCGACGTTGTTGAAGACACGGCGCTGCACACTTTGGCGGTTTGCCCCGCCTGGGCATCGCAGCGCCGTGATTTGATCGCGGCAGTCGGATCGGTTGCCCTTCTCGCTCCCGGCCGTAGTTCAGTCTATGGTCCGGAGTGAGAGATCGTGGAGCGCCGTCGCCTCCTTTTGCGAGGAAGTGATTTCCATCAAGGAGACGGCGGGGCGGGAGAGGGAGCGTTTAAACCCTCTCCCTAACCGCAGAGCGGGGTGCCGGAGGGCGCGAGATGACCTCCAGCCACCCTCAGCTTTGACCTGGGGGTGGTGGGCTTTGTGGGCCTGCCCGCCACCCGTTCAGCACCAGGTCCGAGAGGCGGCGTGCGTGTTCCCACGCGCGCCTCTGTGTCGAGTCCGTCTCCCCTCTAGGGGGGAGACAGTAGGGTATTTATAGAAGTGAGTCCTTTGGGTAGGTCTCTTTGCGTAGTGGCCTGCCGTTTCATACGGCGGGCCGTAACCTCGGCGGGGTCGCGACCACATGCGAAAGCGATTCGCGCGGCCCCGTCGATAGTGGTTTTGTCGAGGAACACCGTGGTAGGTTTAGTCGGTATTCCGGGAGGTACATTATCTCCTTTCCATCTTTCTTTTACCCCGGCGAGTCCGACATAATCCCTCCGCCCACCCCCGCGGAGGGATATGCGTCATTGCATAACACCAAGTAAAAAAAAAAAAAAGCATGCCATGGATATATTGATGCGTCAATATTTTCAAATACAGTTGTGCACAATGCAATTCTAACTTTATTTCCACAACGTAGCGTGCGATACTATGTATATCTAGTAATTATCATACATTCGAATATAATTTGAATTTAACTCGAGACTTCTAAATGGTATTATCTAGTATTCCCAATAGCCCGTTAGGCCATTGATGCCCTGTTGTAAATAAAAATTATATAAAACAATATTTATCTTCCAGAAATTAAACACTTTATACGGATTTTGTCGCGTTGTTTATTTTACTTTAAAACACATTTATTACATAATTTTGAAAACTCTAACACTACTATTATTGAACTTTACTACTATTTAACCTATTTTATTTAATTAAAACTATTTATATTTAAGTTTACACTTTAAGACTCCCCGTGAACAAAGTAGTAAAGTTCAATAATAGTAGATAGTTGATGTTACAGTTTTCAAAATTATGAAACAAAAGTGTTTTATAGTAAAATAAACAACGCGACAAAATCCGTATAAAATGTTTAATTTCAATATATAACATTCACGTAAACATAAGACAATATTACATCTTCCAGAACTTAACTTTGAACATACCAGCAATAAATAACGCGTGTATTAATTATTCCACAAATACGATGCAATATGTAATTTCTAAATAACATAATACCACTGGTATGTAATAATTATTTCCATCGACATCGATCTTCAGACGAAATAAAGCAACAAATATATTCGATGCTCGCCATACCTATTTATGGACTATCATTAATACCACATAATATTATCAAAGCAATGAAATATCGATACTGGCGTATATCGGAAACATTCTATATCACATTCACAATATCTTCATAGTATTGGAATGTGACAGATATCAATAAAGATATGAGAAGGGTCGGGCCCCGGCCCACTTATGTTACTCGATTGTTATTACCGCAAAAATTGCTATTCAAGAGAATATCGAGTTGTCTGTCTATTCCTGTAAGGCTACAATTTACATACATGTATCAGTAAATGCCACAGTATCCAGTGCAAACAGTGTTCCAAGTTTTACATAAGAATAGAAAAACAAAATCTTATTCTGAGTTCAAATAACTCTTTGAATTGCCTAAAGTGACGATAGCTGAATAGCAGACATTGTTTTTATAAATGCAAAGTTGGTCCATGCATACCAGCTAAAAACATATTTCACAGAATAACGTAGTTTCATTTTACTCTGGTTAGCTACTAATTTGATACCCATATTCAGGGAGTTGTGAAAAAAATATATTTAAAAATTTGTCATTTTGTGGTGGCGGCCATCATGGATTTGAAATTTATTATAGTGTATAGTATTCTACTAGCCAAGCCCTTTCATTTAATACTCATATTGAGGGAGTTTTGAAAATATATGTAATCCGCCATTTTGTGGCGGCGGTCATCTTGGACCAATTTTCATCAAACATAACTAAGAACACTTCGACTAATTCACCTTTCAAACAAAAAAAACAGTTCATCCGTTCGGGAGCTACGATGCCACAGACAGAAACACACACACACACACACACACGCAAAACACAAACTACACGTCAAACTTATAACACCCCGTCGTTTTTGCGTCGAAGGTTAACAAAATGCATTTGGATATAAAAAAAAACAACGTAATCTTACTAAGAGCAAAGATGACATACTGTACCAAATGTATTGTAAGCTTCGCCGTAGCTTCGAATTTGCTGATGAACTTACATTAGTGTATTAGCATAAGTAATTCATTTTTAGTGCTAGATTTGTGCTTTAACTCTTCTAAATTATGGCTAGGTTAATATTATATTTTGTATCAAATACCGATGACAATTATAGAAATTATAGTAGCGTAGGCTTACATCATAGCTATCAGCCTGCATTTGCATTTTATGTATCAATTTATTGAGTCGCAGTAAATCAAAATAAATTTATTCAAGTAAGGTTACAAGGTAACACTTATGAATGTCAAAGTTACACGTAATTTTTTTCTGTGAATTTACATTTACTCCCACGTTCACGAAGAACGGGCAAGAAACTAGCACATCGGTAGCCAATCACAATAGATTTTTAATTATGTCTGGTATTCTAAGATTTGTCAGATTAAAACTAGCTGTTCTGTAGAACGATGCGCACTAGTTTCGCTCGTTTCCGAATGGAATCAGCTTTCGTATTATTATATCATAAATGCGCGTAATACTCAATTTTTCACATTAAAGGATGCTGGGTCAAGCGTTCGCATGTAAACGGATGCTAAAGTATGCAAATACAATACATGACATTTCTTGCAGAACCTCGCTATGACAATAGCGACCTCTCCATTTCATATATAAATAGCAGTTACGGTTTGATATTTATAATACACTTTGGCGAGTTTTAGGTTATTAGATATGATACCATCCTATTGGCATGTGTTTAAGGCAACATGCCTATAAGTGTCGAATACTATGCAGCTAAATGTAAACTGATGCGCTTTTTATGCTGCTGAAGTTGCCTAACCGCAATACATAGATTGCCTGTAAGGTAATCTTATATTCATAACATCTTACGTATTCTTTGATTACATAACGCAGTCAAGCATAGAACGCCTAAATGAAAATGATATCGTTGTGATTTATTCATCAAAGCGTAGATGACGAAAGACTTAAGATATCCAACCGTTTTTTCCAACAAACATTTTACTTTATACCCTTACTTTTTAATTAGTGTCACTTTCTAATTAGCTCAGATAATTCTACACAAGGATCTGATATTCTACGACGGAATTTTATTAAATTCTTCTACGTTATTTTCCGATAACTTTATTCAAATTCTTTACGCTTAAACTAAAGCTCACGAAGAAATAATTAATATTTTTCCATCTCTAAGCAATATTGACGTTATTAGTTCTATGAATAATTTCAAAGAAATAAAAATAAATAAGAAACTCGAGCGCAATATAAAAGTGAGACCAGTCGACATTTGTTAAAGAAGCACAGATCTATTTGAAACAGGGCGTTTTCGTTATAAACACACCACATAGTTGATCTACTGTTACATTCTCAACTGTGTATCAGTTTTGACATTCATAGGCACAGTTGAAGTTCTTATTACAACGGCTTAAGGGTCGGAATAGACGTATCAATTTGTGGAAGTGGCTTAACACTTTTACGGCGATGGGCAAAATGGTCCCTCAGGCGATTTTATGGTGTATTCTCAACGAAAAAAACCCGTTTTCATTGGATATTGAGCTGATATTTTAGTCCAGTGGTAGTAAAATGACGTCATAACTTTAGGGTGAATGTTTTTAAAGGGTGTTTTGACAGTTTATTGGGCATGCCATGCGGTTTGATCAATGGAACTTTTTCCACTGATATTGTTTGGATAATTGATTTTACACCGCGGATTAAACCAAAAGCAATAAATTCTAGTAGAGAGTATGAATCACGTGTTTTTTTCATGTTAATAAGTGAATGATTTGTGAGTTTCGCTCCAATTGTAGCAGTTCATTGTTGTGGAAATATAATAGAACAGGTAATATGTTATGTACAACCATTCATCATTCATGCTATTTAGGCATCAAATCCACTTTAGTAGACCTTAGTGGGAATTTCATCTTCACATAGCGATTTGTAACAAATTATATAAATGAAATCGAACTTAAGTTTGGAACAGACCTGCAAGAAACCTATAATAAAATAAATTTCTTAGAATGACATATAGTCGTTTCAAGTTTGGGTTTTCTTTGTGTCCCTTGTTTGAATGTTTGTACAGTTCTCACGATACAGTCATTAATTCATTACGCTAAAAAGCGAAATTAATGTTTAAAAAAATATTATATAGACAATTTATAAATATTCAGTAGTATTTTTCAAGATTCTTTGGGAGTAGGGTTCCTCAACTATGAACGACCTATCACTATACAGAAATATAATAATAATCTCGTCTCTATAATGATTGCAGCTACTTTATTTTTGTAAGATTTGCATCTATCGAGGAATAAAAGCGCGTTGTAAACGTTTCTAATCAAAGGTTAGCACGACGGATATCTACTTTAACAGTAATAAAAAATACTGTAATGATGAGCTAAAAACTTAAAATACTCTATAATAAAATCAATCCTATGTCAAGAATGTCGGGATGGCTGTTGAGGAAAGCCTCACACAGCCATATTAAATGCTATCATTACCGAGTTTATCTCCACATTCTGCACAATACATATAAATATACGCATTATTCTCTAAGTAGCAAATGTGCTGTGCCATCAACACGTAGAATATGTCGAGGATACGAACGTAATGGATCGCAACGAGCCGCGACGAAGACTTACTTAGTGGAATGCAAAAATGCTTTGACATACACCTGGATAAAGTACTCGTACTTTGAATGTGCTTTTCACTAGACGCTTCAAAGAAGACCGTGATTTAAGTATTTTGATTTATTTTCACACTAGTACCTGCCTACTTCTTCGCTCGCGTAGGACTTTTTTACGGAATATTATTTTTTCTATGATCCAGGTGATGGTGATGGTTTCAGATGCTTTTTAAATGATTTCAAAAAAAAGAGGAGGTTCTCAATTCGATTGGATTTTTATATGTGGTAAGAGGCAAGACCGAGAACTTTTCCTTGGTGAACCGATTTTAATAAATATTTTTAATTTGAAAGCTGGTGCTTTCCATGTTGTCCCATTCAAATTTATCAAGATCCGAGCTTTTGACTTATCCTTAATAATGCGTGTTTGGTTGACTGTTTGTTGACTTAATGTTCTCATTGTGTTACTTGTCTAGTCGTTGTGCAGTGAAAGTCGGTTTTCTTTTATACTAAAATATTTTTTTGACTGCGCTGTCTCCTTGGCACTCTTGCTGTACTGAGTGCTGTGAGATCAATTCCCACTGAGGTAAAAATATTGTGTGACCCACAAATGCAAGTGCTTTTAATTTTCTCATTAGTAGAGTCCCTCGACATACAGAATGTATATCTTGTTTGTGTAACTCAACTTATGCAATTATAAATCGTTGACGACTTTGTGACATATAAAACTTGGCGATTTGGACAATTGATTTCAATAATGATTTAGGCAAATATTTGCCATGGTTAAGGCATAATTCTGTTAGTATTATAATATAGGTTGTAATAAAAAAATTATAACAAATAGTGTCAAGTCGGCAGTCCAGGGATGACCACTCCTATGGGTACTCCAATCATCCCCATGTGTGGTTTACAATTTTTTGCTCTTCCTCAGTAGATACTTAATACGCTTGCGCTTGCTTACGAAAATGTTTTATGGGCAGCCTTTAATTGTTCTGTTTAATAAAATACTACTAATTATAAATATGTATCGTTACCCTACAGAAGATCGCAATTAAACAACCTTGTGACGTGTTCCTGCGGTTCCTGCATAAACTTTCTCCTTCTGTTTTTTGGGTCTTATTGTGTATTGTCCGGGTTTACTTGCGTTCACTTTGACTGTATATTTTTATTTTGTGTTGTATTAACGTCAATAAACAAATACTTTTGCTATACTTCTTTTTTCTTTAGTAAGGTTACCGTTGACGCTTACAAAACGGTTACCGTAATCGTATTCAAAATTTAATTGTTTTAATCGCTATAAAAAGAATAGAATTCATTATCACTAACATAACTATATATCAAACAAGCAGACATCATAATTCAAACATGTCACAGGGTCTGTAAACAAGAATGATTCACTATGAACAACACATCAAAAATAACGCGTAACTAGCGTCAGTCATCTGTATGTAATATTACATATATTTCTTTCCGATTGATTTGTGTCCGCCAAATTCAAAATCGCAATTTTACCCATTTGTGTAAATTATATTATATAATTTTAAACATATTTATGTAAGTCTTCTTCTCCCTAGCCTTGATTATTCCCAAGTCACTTGGGGTCGGCTTTTTTTAGTCTAATCGGATTTGTCTGGATATCAATTTTTACATGGACCGGCTGCCACCTGACCTCCGCAACCCGAAGGCTAAGGATACTCTAAGGCTAGACCAGTGTCAGGATATTATAGGGCACTGACTTCCCAATAACGACTGCCATAGATCTTCATGGCAGCCGGCACCAACTGCTTAACGTGCTCTCCGAGTCATGGAGCAGGCGATAATTGTCAATCGGTACGCACATAATTTCGAAAAATCATATAACTTCCGAAAGTCTGAGGTGCGCGACGTGGGTTTGAAACCGAGGCCCTCTGTGTTTTAGACTATTGGTCTCTAAGTATCTATACGTATAATAAGCTGCCCGCGACTTTGTCGCGTTTGTATATAGTTTATGAAACAGATATTAAGATCTGACTCTTATAAATATTACTTTTTTATTTTTTATTTATTAGGACATCCAGTAGTTGTTACATTAATACATGCACATATAAAATATTTTATGACAAGGTTATAAATGCACAACATTTGGTGTCACAACATGCATAATGACTCAGTGAGGTAACACGGATATTACGGTAACTTTAAAGTTACACAAACATGTTTAAAAATGATGACATATTTAAGTAAAAAGTAAAAATAGTTAAAAGCTTTTTCAAGTATTGAATTTAGTAGATATAGTATTATTACTGTATAATTAAAAGTAAGGTATTAAAAGAAAAAGTTTTAATAGTAAAGTAATTGCAAAGACAGTATATGATAATAATTCAAAAATAAAATAGGTACATAACATAAGTTTATTATTGCTCCTTTAACAACCACAAAATAACTTTTTGAAATGTTGGCAATTTGTCGACAAATACATCCACCTCTCCACTAATAATATTGTATGCTTTCGGGATATGGTAGAAAATCGTAATAGGTTAGTTCTAGCATATGGCTGATGTAAAAGGCCTGCCTTGACAATCGCACACCTAGGTACATGACGAGGAACACGCAACTTGAATGAGCTTAAGAGCGATGGACAGTCAATTTCACTTCTTAATATTTTATATAAAATGTCAGATCATGTAGTTGCCTGCGAACAGACAGAGCGTCTAGCCTAAATTTTTCCAATTTGTCCCTATACGTAGGCAGTCGTTTGTGAAGTTTACAGGAGAAAGAAAGATTTCTCAAAAAAAAATTTTTTCATTTCTGATGATGAAGCCGAGCATTCTAGATGATCTGTTTATTATGTTGTCTATATGTGGTAGGAAAGGTAATTTGGAATCAAAGAGAATTCCCAAATCTTTTACCTCGGACCTCTCCTGCAATATCGTTCCGCTTAGATTATAATGAGCCTTAATTACCTTATGATTACGTGTAAATGTGATGGTGTGACATTTACATGACACCAATAAGTAACCGCATCGAGATCCTTCTGTAGTAAATCGCAGTTCAGCGGATCGGATACAACTTTGCACAGCTTCAAATCGTCCGCAAAGAGGTACACGCTACTATAATTAATATAAGAGACTATATCGTTTATAAATAAATTAAACAACCAGGGACCCAAGTGCGATCCTTGTGGAACTCCAAAGATTATAAATAATAATAATAATAAAACATTTATTTCATAAAAGGAGCTGTAGTATAATACATTAAGTAACTTATAAATAACAAATACCTAAATAATAATAACTACACTTAGCGGTTAAAGTACTGTCCTCTTAAATAGGCTACATAATAGCCTGTAGTAAAGAGAAACAGTGCCACCTCCTCGGAGATTGAAATACGGTGTTTGAAAATTACAACATTATCAATCATCCAAGTACTAACTATGCATTAATTTTAATTTCTATTCTTACAATTGTAGCGTACCGTGTAAGTGATTGTAAATTTTAAATATGAAGATATTGTTTTATATGTTTCGGATTTATAGCCCTTAACCACTACCTATTCAACCATTTCAAGAGAGAACCACAAAAGCCGTATGACTCTAACTTCTTTAATAGTACTTTATGACAAACTCTGTCGAAGGCTTTAGCGAAGTCCATATAAACTGCACTTACTTGGGTGCCCGAATCAACTGCACGTACTAAGTCACTGTGGGAAGTGACTAAATTTGTATTTATAGATCGAGATCGAGTAAAGCTATGCTGTTCATTTACAAAAATCTGAGTTGTTGTGTTATATGTTATGTTATTATTGATAGCCTTAAAGGCATTTGCTAATTTCTAATGAAGTTTGTGCCGGATAAATATAGAGCGGATTGAACAAAATAATCTTAAATGTAGGTGGCTGACATCAAAAAGATTTTCTGGCATGTAACTCAATAAGTAAGTAAAGCGTTTGTATATTTGATTAAGACTTATGAGTATAATATTTTTTTATAGTTTCTTGATGTAGCTACACGTTAACAAATTTGATTATTGTCTGTTTCTTCTATCGAGTAGTTAGTGTATACGGCTAATGATCATGAGGTTCTGGGTTTGAATCGTTTAGCCAACAAAAAGGTTATTAAATTCCTGCCAACATATTTTGAGTAGCGGACTATATTTAATTTATGTGCCTCGGACAGCGTTTTAAGTGTTTGGTCCTACGTTTTATCTCTCTCAGGTCATGTATGTTTGCCATCCAGTTTGACTATGAGAATGAGAAAATAAAGAGTGCACTTGTATTTACGCACACGTCATGTGCATACGCGACATCTTCTACGACGATGTAAAATCTCCATTGAAATAGGCCGCGGTAAACAAAATTCAGTCTGGAGGACATTATTATGGGACAAATTGGAATAGACAGATAATTGTTCTAGCTAACAAAGCTAGAACAATTATCTGTATAATCGAATTTGTCACTTGTTGCCATTCTACAATATTAGTTAAATACTTCATAACATGGATTATTGCCAACAAAAACACACATACAATATACAGAGTGATATAATTAACAAGGCGTACTAAGACCTCGGTATTGCAATATCTGAAGATAATTTAGTTCAAGACTGTTGAGCGGTAAGCCGCAGACAGCGACACTATTATTGCAACTTGTAAAATATATCTAGATACCGTCCCCTAAACGTGACGAGCTTACTGATGGTACATATACAGCGATAAAGTGTTTCGCATTTGAATCGCACTTAAATTTTAAATGGGTGATGGTTGTGAGGCGTGCGGTCAGGTCTCACTTACGAAATGGAGCATTTTATTGAGGAGCTTACGGTAAACGTTCATTGAAGATCATTTATTTAGATTTGGGACCACTTGGATACACTAGTATCCAAATCCTCTCAATGAGTGGTCTATACAAAGATAATCGACATATTGGTTGAGGATCACTTATGTATAATGATTAAAGAGTCAAACGGGCAAAGAAGACATGGTGAGAATAACTACACATCTGAAAGTTTTCCTTTATACCGTAGATGTGCTAGAATCTGAGTTGGAATTCAAGTATTTGCTTGGAGCTGGATTGTACTAAGAACTTATCGCAGAGAATATCTGTTACTAGCAATAGGACAATTTGTGAACAAGTCTGATACGTACATATACTAATGCGCTTTGTAGTATTGCTTACAATAGGTTGCACCGCAGTAGACATGCTCATAATATTGCAGTTACTTAAGTTATTATAACCACTTCGCATTAAAAGCGGTTTATTTTATGCCACCTAAGTAATAATTATATATATTTTATTATTATAATATATGTAATGTATCCTTTTTCTCTATTATTATTTATTTTAATAGATCATTACATCGTAAAGAGCTGCTCTTTTCTGTGTTGCTTTTAAACATGAGCTGTTTTTACACGTCCAAGTTTTTGAGAGTGACACAAAAGTGATGCTTTTTGTATTTCAAAGACATATGCTATTGACCACTGTAAGAACAAAACAATAGGTAACTGGAAATAAAAAAATACCAGCGTAACAATCAACGTGATCACTCTGCTACAGTGAATTGTTTGCATGTACCCGATTTTTCGGCATACACCACCCCACTCCAATATTTTTCAGTACGAGTATTGCGTGCTTGGATTACAATAAAAGTATAAAAAGTTGTCTGTGTCTTTTATCTTTTCGGCTAGAATAATCCGCGGTGAACGTTACCTAGGTTTGTTATTTATTTTTCTTCGACTATAATTTGTATCAAGTATATACAATGTGCTTTTGTTTTGAAAATTGCAAAGATTTGTTATAAGGCTTCTTTTATTTTTAAATTGGATTTGCTGAGGATTCTAGCAATCTATCAGTGAGGGCAGTAACATGATTTTATTATTTTATATTATAAAACACAAAGTCTGTCTTTCAAACCTTTGGGCGCTTGTAACGTGAGAGCCATTGGTCTGATTTACATAACTGTTTCTTCATTATGAAAATACGTTATCTAGCTAGTTTTAGTATACATTTCAAGTTAGTATATTAAAATAAATTATGATAAGACACGAGCGTGCTATGTCATCAAATACATAGTCCAAGTACGTTGATATTAAACGTACATCCTTGCGGAGGGCAGCTCCGATCACGGATATTTTTATCATATACTAGCTTATGCTTGCGGTTTCACTCGCGTAAAAAAATAGGTTAGGTTAGTAAAGTACTTTTCAGTAAATAAGGTATAACCTATGTTACTCCGTGAAATACAGCTATATTATTACCAAGTAACATAGACTATATCTACTGATTTCAAAAATTCACACTCTTTCATTAGAAAGCTTTCTAATAGTGAAAGAAATTTGAAAATCAGTTGAGTTATTTTTGAGTTAATCATTACAAACAAACAAACAAAAACTCAAATATTAGTATAGAAAATATTTTTATTTCTGAACTTATTTGGAATGTCACCTTTAAAACTATAAATATATAGATTTTTGATAATTTCGAGAAACAAAGCTACACGCTGTGTATAGGTATGTGTGTATAAACTGATGAACGATCACTTATCATATAATATAAAGCTATTTATTCACATAATATTTTTTTTATCTGATTTAACAACTCAGTATTGATGCAAGTTAAGTATATAAATTTGATTGTATTTGAACTTACATAAAAGAAAACAAATCCACACATTATCCTAGCCAAACATTTTATCTAATGTTAATGCTCGGCATCATCAGTTTACCAATTTCACCAATATTTTTATGACCCAACAGAAGTGCCATATCCCATTAAAATAAAACAATATCGCTTAAACGTGCCTATCTTTGCCTTTAATAATCCAAGTTTGTTTCCACAGTGGTCGGGTATACCCGGTCTATTTGCGGAGCCCTCAAAACTTCAGTCAGAGTCATGAAACAAATAGCTTCAACTCGTTCGAATTCAACGCTGCGTTTTTATGAATTTTTAAATATTATAAAGTTTTTTGTTAGAACACAATGTTGGGCAATTTAGAAAATTGCATCTGTATTCTTTGCAGAAGTTTTGCTATGTTGTAAATTATTCAAATTGATGACTTTTAACCGAGAGTAAAGCACTCTTAGGTTTGCCTCTGAAGTAATTTTTAGTAGTAACATTTATCCTGTGCTGACATTAAAGGCTCAGATTACACGAGATTTAACTTGTGAGTCCTTGGAATCCCAACCATAATTGAAAACCTAGCCGCCTGGCCACCGGTGTTACGCAGCGACACGATAGGTTAATCAATACATAGCATATAAACACGCCTATCTCCTAAAGGGGCAGCTAGAGGTCTCGTACACCCACATTACGCCAGATACGCTTTTAGATCTCTCGTAATAGGTAGCGACCTAAATCTACCGGGTACATAACCAGACTATATGCTGCTATTGAGATTATTGCAACGAAAAACGAAAATTACACTATACTCGAGTCTTAGTACCAATGATAGTGTTAAAATACTAGAATATTAGAAGCTAGATTTCATTGTTATTAGGACAACTACGAATTTACGGATATATAGAAAATAAAACACAGGTAGATGTACTTAAATATCATGTTATATTTAAGAGAATGACAAAACAATAAGTACATTTAACCATTAGATTATAATCAGATATTGCTTGTCCATTTGCATATTACATAAACAATATTGCTTTCAAAGGAATATGGCACACTATATTAAAATTACAGAACAAGTAATTACATAACAGATTAAGTGAACCGCTTTTAAAGTTAAATAACAGCCACAGTAAAATATGTATAGGTATAGCGTGGTATTTAAAAGGATCAAAATTAATTAAACCAAATGACTTACAGTTGGACCCTCTAGATTACACTTAAATGCTTGCACACAACTAGTCGACTCGCTGGTCTGCGCTCGAATGGCCCGAATAATCAGTAGACCCCTCTTAACCGTGAACTGTGACGACAGTTGAATTAGCACAGACAAAAAATAAGTCATGTGACCGAATAAGGTGTAAAATTAGTCAAAATAATTCCTTTTTATTTTAAAATAATTGAATTAATTAAATATATTTTAAAATATTGATAGGTAAATTTTAAATTTTCTAACAATATTAATTAGATCAAGTTCGCCGCCATGTCATAGGCCGTGGTCCTAACCTTTGTGAGTGAGAGGCAAAACGTATTTAAGCTTTATATGTATCTCCATGAAAATTACACCTAATTGATGCTAACAATTTCCGATTCCTAATAATGACATACTAATTCCGAAAAATGGGCCCTAGTAATTGCCAAAATTAATAAGCATCTCAGCCCTAGAGCGTACAAATAGGGAGCTATTGCACGGATTAAAGTGGTCGCTTGTCACTTTCACAGCACCGCGTACATTACTCGGTGCAATGGGTTCGATACCCACATGTGACAATATTTTAACCCACATATAGTTTTTTCTAGTACTTATGAGAGTTCTTTGCGTCCGTGCCCTTTTTCAAAGTTGTAAAGCTCTCTGCGGCATAGCAATTTTATCTAGTGCAGCAGCTAGATTTTTTAATGACAAAACGGGTAAAAAAATCCCCTTTCGGTATTAGACTAGTTTTTTCAGTGGTGGTGATAGTGATCGTTAGATTTTTCATATATGATTATTCATTATTCGCATACCCGCATACAAACAATATACATATCTGACCGCCACCGCAGACGCCACCGCTACACGCTACATGAACGTCCCAGTTTATGAACCGCAACTGCCACGCTAAGGATTACGAAGTTCTATAAAATAATCAGTTTGGGACACAATATAGTATACTTAAGTTAAACGTACATAAGAAACGATAAAGACTAGCCCCTCAGTGTTCCCGAGGTAGCTAACGTACTGAATGAATTTTAAACGCGAACGCTGTACCGTACTAGACAATTGAAAGTTTGCATTATGCATGAAACCCATTGTACCTAGGGAGCGATCGAACCGCACCAGCTAAATATTTGTGGACTTAAAACTGTAACTTTATAAAATTGTTAGTTCACCAAGATGGTTTAATCTCACGTGACGTCTCAAGTTACTTGCTTTTCGTCATTTTGTATTGTGTAATCATGACGAGTAAATCTGCCGCAAAATTCTCAGTAGTCGTGCAGAACTGACTGTAAAAAAGTGAAGTGAAGTTCACCATAAGCGCTTAAGCGATTGCAATATAGTCAAGTTTTTCAAAATATTGTCTTCTGTTTACGCGAATGTTGTTCATTGAAATTAAACTACTATATACGGATTTTATCGCGTTGTTTATTTATCACTGTATTACAAAATTTTGAAAATATTACGCTACTACTACCATTAATTTTATTTTTCAAGATTTTGTAATACAGTGATAAATAAACAACGTGATAAAATCCGTATATAGTAGTTTAATTTCAATGAAATTTTTCAAAATTGAGCGGTGTCTGTATTTATTTATGTATTTATGTTCAGGCAGTACCCAGTTCCAGAATGATTAACAATTAAAAATTAAGACTTCATTTTTATCTTGTGAGCTTTCTGAATACGTCACATGTTAAAATAAAATAATTAAATGATATTCTAATAATAATGTTGCCAAATCCTCCAATATACTGTAGGTACTGTTGATTTAATACGTTGCGGATTCTCAAACCATTTAAGTATGCGCGAGATTTCAAGAATGTCGAATCTCGGTGTTTTCTATGAACACCGAAGCTGAAAATAGCAACACAGACTTGACATTGGTGGAAGTGCGGTGGAAACTAATCTCAAAGCGTATCTTGAACATATATAATATCTAAGCCTAAAGCATTTTCTGAAACCTAACATGCCGTAAAAATCCATGTCAAAGCAGTCTTTATCTTGTAAGGCCCAACATAGGTTACAATAGCATTATAATTTCAATGCCTAAGTATCTTTGCCACCTTTTGTAGTTTCCTAACAGTTTATCGCATCCAGTTTTGTGCCAAAGACTTTTACGATGTGCCTTTTACTCCAACTCTTATCTAGTTCTTAGGAAACTATGCATAAAGATATGTAACATACTTTTGGTAAAGCTGTTGAATGTTATTTTAGCTTTATATTTATATGGACTATTTGTAAAACGTAGTGGTTACAGTATAGTTATATTTATCTAACGAAAAATGGTACTACGTTTAAATTGGTACAGTTTTCAAACAATCTATATATTAATACGTGAAGCAAAATCTTTGTACTCCTTTTTACGAAAATTGCGCGGGCGGAGGAGTATTAAATTTGGCACAGTTAAAGTTTATATGGAGAAGGAAGGGCGAATCCCAATATTTTTATAAAATATGCATTAGAAATACTTTAAATTAATAAAAAAGCACTACAAGCACACAACCATGCATTTGACACACGCAGTCGAATCATGTTCGTAGTATTTCGGCATTGTTCGTCTGACGTCGTACAATTCTAGGTACCATAGTTACAAGATTTCTTTATTACAATAAATAAGGTATACCTTATTTATGTGTAATAAAGAAAATAAGAAAACAAAGTAGCAAGCTTAGGAATTTTAGTCGAACTTTGACCACTAGTCGACTGCTAGTTCTAGGTAATTTTTCGATATTATATTTTTATGTTTGCAAGCGATGATATTCGACATAGTAGATCGTGGCTTAGAGGATTTTATTTGAATATGAAAGTAATATGAACATTTCTGTTACACGCAACTGCGTTCGAGTGCTTTAAGTAGCCCATGCCTTTTGTTTTCAGTAGTAGTTATGAAAATGCAAGAATAAGAACAATAAGAACTGAGTAACTTTCCAAAGCGTTAAGGAGCCGCTGTGATGTCAGTTACAAAGCTTGTCGTCTGTATCTAGCACTTAGCTTCAAACAGTCCGTATTTATGGACAGGAAAGCATGAGGTTATTAGTTTCAAAAAGATGTAACAAGATATTATTCAGCACATAAAATGCGTTTCGCATCATTAACTTCTTTTCAAATTTAGCCTAAGTCAATAATTGGCAATATAAGTGCCGTTAAAATTTTACTTTATTAAAGGAATTGTTGAATAATATCTTAATATTGATTGCTCAACAATCATAATTTAATAGAATTCCACGCCAAAATAAATTGTAATTACGAGTATAGCTATTTATAACTGAACTCTAAATCGCAATGTTTTTTTCAAAAGCAACAAAAACTCACACAAGATATTTTGAGTGCTTCTACTAAATTATTATAAATTTAGGCACCCATCTAATATCAGCATAACATAGATGTTGTTACCAAACTTTCTGATAACTTTGTAGAGGAGATATAATATGACAAGTACCACAGAAAGTCATCTCAAAAAACCATACAAAACACTTGCACGAAAATAGTTGGTCCAACTCAATCTAACTTTAAAATAGTTTTGTTGAAGACATTCATTTTCACTTGCTTTTATCTAGTTTTGTATGGCATTTATATCGCTATACCTATGTATTACGTTCAAAGACGTGGTACCAACTTGTGGCTATAACGGCACTTTTACCTCGTTCGTGAAAATTCAACACAATCATTGTATTTAATTAATAATAAATATTGAATAATTATCTACTATATTGCAAATATTTTTGAATAACGAATTGGTGTCGACTATATCGAGGACCTTAAAAGAAAAATAATTTTTGACAGTCTTTTTTTTTGGTCCGTCGTCAAATAAAAACTAGGTACCCAGAGAATTGTGATGCAATTTTCATATTTTGATGGCTTGGAGGGCCGAGTTAAAACCTTAATCATTTAAATAGTTGAACTGAAGGTATCCACGTAAATAACGTCGCGAGGAAAACCTAGTTTAGAGGGACAAAGACTAGTAAATAGTAATAATAGGATATTCGACGATACTATCTGGTTGGTAACATAAAGTGGTAACTAGGACTGCATATTACTTTCTATTCATTGGGGAACACAGTCCAGTGTAGAGTTCGTGACTATATTCCATTCTGTCGCTAGTTATTTAGTTGAATGTTAAGTTTAACAAGTCTCTTACCAGCCATTTGTTCAAGAACATTAGAGTTAGAGAATGTATAATTATTAATATACACTTATTTTTCATTTTTATAAGTAGCTGATTATCGTTTTAACGGGGAAGAAATCGTGAGGAAACCTGCATGTCTGACAATTTTTTAGAATATTCTCATTGATATGTAAAGTCTGCCAACCCTCACTGAGCGACACATTGAAGGACCCTTGCTCAACAGTGGGACAGTTCATAAAAAGAGCTGATATTATTTATTTTTTATATACAACCATTTTTTTTTTTTACCTGGGTGAATGCTTTGACGCATACCTCTCCGCGGGGCGACGGAGTGGTTATGTAGGGCTCACCGGGGGAAAGATACCCCGGTAATACCGACTAAACCTACCACGGTGTTCCTCGACATAACCATAGACGGCGGGGTCACGCGAATCGCTTTCACATGCAATAGCGACCCCGCCGAGGTTTCGGTCCGCCGTGTAAAATGGCAGGCCACTACATGACCCTTCCTCTACTGTCCCCTTGTGGGGGGACAAAAAACAAGACTCAGAGGCGCACGTGGGAACACGCATGCAGCCTCTCGGACCTGGCGCTGATCGGGTGGCAAACAGGACCCTGCAGCCCACCACCCTCAGGTCAAACCTCAGGGTGGCTGGAGGTCATCTCGCGCCCTCCGGCTCCCGGTTCTGCGGTTGGGGAGAGGATTTAAGCGCTCCCTCTCTCGCTCCGCCACCTCCTTGATGGACATGACTTCCTCACAGAAGGAGGCGACGGCGCTCCACGTCCTCTCGCTCCGGACCATATATTGAACCACGGCCAGAAGTGAGAGGGCAACCATACCGACTGCCGCGATCAACTTACGGCGCTGCGATGCCCAGGCGGGACAATCCACCAAAGTGTGCAGCGCATTGTCCACAACAACATCGCGGCAGTCGCCGCAGTGATGACATCCGGGCGTCTCTTGCCAGCCTATGCGACACTGCTCAAATTAACCGTGGCCAGTCATAACCTGTGTCAGCCGAAAGGTGAGGGCACCATGCCGCCTCTCCAGCTACTCTTCGAAAACGGGACTTACCGCCACGATCGTGGCGTGCCCGGCACTGGGGTGCACAAGTCGTTCCTTCCAATCATCTACCAGGACCTGGCGGAGTTCGGGCCGTGCCGCCTCTAGCGCGGGAAGAGCAGGTCCTTTGCCCCGAGCTACCGCTTCTTGGCGCCAACGGTAGAGCGACGCCAGAAACGCCGCTTACAAGTCCCATGGCATTGATCCGGCGAGGAGGCTCGCAGCCTCGAACGAGATCGTGCGGTATTCTCTAATCAACCTGAAGGCCATGGCGCGCTGTGGCGCACGAAGCGCCGAAATGTTACGGGCCGCCAGGTGGTCCGCCCAAACTGGGGCCCGGTAAAGGGCCATGGACCACACGACCCCCTATATACAACCATCCATTTTATTAAGTCAACGTAATCTTTTGATTGATTGTTAATCAGATTACCAAACACATTATTTTCTAATAGAATTTTCAATCAGAATTATGATTGAAACACCGATCATATTTGGTACAATATAATCCTTGATTTGCAACATGCTTACGAAATTAGCAAAGCGTTGAGCGCGGGTATAAGTGATTATAGCAACGTTGAAGTAAATAGTCAAAGACGGACCGTCAAGAAAATTGTCTAAATTTCAAAATCATCATGTCATGTAGAGCTCTCTGTAAGTAAATTTACGCAAAATCTTATGTAATATATCTACCTATGTATAATCTCATATATGTATATATAGACATATATAAATACATTATAATACACCGTCGTAAGCCTATTTGCCCGAAAGAGTAGGCAGAGGTATTTTGCATCCACATATCGCTATCTATATCTATGGTGAGTGAGCCTAATTATATCAGCTGGGCACAGCTACGGACTCAATTCTGTTAAAATTTCTTAGCAGCAAATTTTAAAAGCACTTTGCCCAGCCCGGTTATAACCCCGAGACTTCATAAAAACAGCTTAATTGTGAGAACGTTACTAACCATTGTCTAAGTTTCTCTTCGTTTACCTTAAAACCACCGATAAGTACACCCCTTAGACTATTTGAAACCATGTGATGTAATAAATAATATGCTAACTAAAGTATGAAATACACGAAAAAAGTCACAACGAAACCAGTTTACCTGAAAGTCATCTATAACGTTCTCGAAAATATATGCCAAGTTTGCCAACTCGCAATTGGCAAGCGTAGTGGACTATATTAAGTTGGGATACCTACAAATGTTTACAGAAACTACGAAAACAATAAGACATAAATCCCATATTATATTGTTCATGAAAATTATATCACTGTTTCAGTTGTTACCTGCTTTCTACTCCTAAAATTATCTGTAAATTCTGCTGCATCGAACAATGATAATAATTCTCAGGATGATGTCAAAAACTATGACCGATCAGGGGCGAATCTCGAGACACAACTAAAAGAACTTTTACAAGGTCCAGTAAAAACGCAATTATTTCAAACCCAAGCCAATACACGTGGATTTAGATATGATAATGACTTAGAGTCTAAATTGAAGATCTGGATGAACTGGCTGAAGATGAGAGCATCGGCGATGCTTCCATCCACAACTAGACCAACTGCTATTCAGAATAGCGCAAGAATAACCCAGTTGGCTGAAATATTACAAAAAAACGACGAGGCTGTACAAAAAATTGATTCTGTTATATTAAATAGTCAAGCATATGCAACTATACTACAAAATTTGCTAGCACGTCTGGAAAAAGATTTGGGACTTGTGAATGAAAGTGTTAAGGCACCAGAAAAGTCATGGAATAACAATTTGATAGCTCGATTTATAGAGAATATGTTGGAAGTGGCTGAGAGTGGCAATAGTCAACACATGACGATTCAGATATTAAGAATTTTGCTCCGTAGTATTGATAGAAATATGGAACGTTTAGACAAAGGTCAGTATCTGTTATGTAAAATGAACACTGGCAAAAACAGAATACATACACAGTAAAATTAATAACTGTGTTTGTATTGATGGTATATCTGATCAAATATACATATTATGTATGTGTACTGTAAAAGTTTTTTTTTTAGCATATTATTATGGCAAGCTAGTTTTATTAAAGTCTGGTCTAAATTGATAAACTTATGACAGATATAATAATAATAATAATAAATATTTTACCACATACACACAACACCATCTAGCCAAAACTAAGCAGAGCTTGTACTATGGGTACTAGACGATGGATAAACATACATATATACTTTTTTTTTTAAATACTTACATATTATACATAGAAACACCCAAACCAAGACAAATATCCATGTTCATGCACACAAATGTTTGACTTGTGCGGGAATCGAACCCGCGACCTCAGGCATAGCAGTCGGTTACAATAACCATTACGCCATCGAGGCCGACTATATATATGCTTTTTTAATTTCTCATATCTTATATGAGTTTATTATTGTTGTGCATAATATCCTTTTAATGATTAAACTTGCGTTTATATTTGTAATCGTTTATTCAACTCGTACTAATATATAATTATTATAATATATTTTACTAACTACTCTTATTTTAGATGGTGACTAAACTTAATATTTTGTCACTTGTATGCTGGATTCTAGTTTAGTAAACGCAGTACACATACTTTAAAATATTTTATGGTTCAATGGTACCAATATGTACAATTTACAATACATCTTTCAGTTATTACGCCACCAGAAGGCTTCAAAATGACATGATGTTGCTGAGAAGGAAAGCAGTGGTTCATGTTGATGCGGTCGCTTTACTACTATAAAAACCACCTTACTTCTATTTGGTAGAACAAGACACTGCTTAGATCGTAAAGACCTATTCTGTCGTGAATTAAATAAATTATATTTTCTTTGCTAGTTTTATTGTGTAATAGTTATGCGTCATGCCTATTTTCATTACATTAGTGATGAAAATTTGGAAAATATGCCAATCTCCATTTTGCCTTAAAAATAACAAAAAGTACCTTTTCACACGAGAAAGTTTTCTCCTCTCCTTTGAGACCAGAAATATAATAATTTATTGGTGCATAATTATTAAAACACTACGTTATTTTAACACTCAGTAATAATAAAGTAATATTAAAACTCAGTCTCATTATTGGAGCTAAAAGACAGCTTCGGCATTTTAATTAAACCAATCCATTGTACAAATATCCTACAATAATTGTACGTTTATCGAGCCAATCTGTAGTTTGGAGAATTTCTGGAAAGAGTCTTATCAAATATAATGTTCAATTATATATTTAAAAACTATATTATTGATCTTCGTAAATCTATTACAGGATATTAGCACAGGATTCAGTTACAGTTGTGTTTCAATTGAAAAAACATGGTATTTTTTTAAATCTTGTTGTGACATCATAATCCCTGATTAAATCAAATCAAAATATATTTATTAATTTAGGTCATAAAATAACACGTACCTATGTCAAGGTTACACTAACCTGTTGTTGCGTTCATGAAAACAAGGGCGTAGAACCAACGAGAAGATAGAAGAACAGGCAAGAAACTCACGGCCACTAATTTTAATCTACAATTTTAAATGGTGCTTATGTTACAAATTATATTTGTAAAAAGCTACAACCATTATACTATTAGCCTATAACTGAACTTAACAAAAGGTGATTGAAAATACGTTCTCTTTTTACAACTAGACTTGGTTACCCTTTATGAGGCTATCAAAGCCATGTAGTCCGTTATGAAACCAGAGAGGAGTATCTTCATGATTATATTGCAACAGTTCCATCCCATACCCTACTCGTGTATGTTCCAAAAATATACACAAACATGAAAATGAATTGCTGTACCCGTTCATAAATTCTCCACGTTGAATTTTTAAACAGCAAAAATTTTCTCGGTATTCAGAAAAAATGTGATGAATAAAACGCATCATACAAGCCGTCTCAGAATGTGTGAGCATGCTTTTAGTGTATTGGTATTCTCGCTCACGCGCGGCGACCGTGCGGAGAGGCACTTAAGATCCATTCTGTGTAGGGCTAGTTGGTTCCATATTATTATTATGTATTTCAGCTCGCATTATGTAAGTGCCACACAACATATTTATTATAGGTACAGACTGTAAACTCAACATAAAGTGGGTGAACAAATGTACATGGACGCGTGTGTATAGAGATTTTGGATCAAGTTGTCCTAACGATAATTACAATTCAGTAATGACTGAGTCGAGAAACCGTTAGGCTGCCAATCCCACGGTGGAATGTGTATATTCTTACATTTTGAAGTCATGTACAAACAAATAAATAGCTTCAAGGGTTAAGGAATCTTGAGGAAACTTGGCTGTCTGAGAATTCAACCCGGTTAGGCCAGCGTGCTGGACTTAAACTTTTTCGTGCTTCGCAGAAGCTTGTGCCCGTCAATGGTATAGTTTATAAATAGGACTGATATTATCAAAACTGACATTCTAAGATCTGTTTCTTCTCTGTACTGGGTGGAAAACAACATCATAATCTAATTTGAATATATATTGCTCGTATATTGTGGTCGGTTGCAAAGTAACTTAAACGAATGTATTAAGTTACAATTACGAAGTTCATGCAATCTTCTCAAGGCCTGAAAGAATACTAAAGAATGTTTTGGTAAATACTAACAGATACTTTTTAGTAGTAATATCAAATTTATACTACTATGATGTCACACAGCCTCTCTGATGGTATGGTGCTACTGCAATCTGGTAACATTTTGTATCACAGTGGTGATAATATTTGCGTATTGCATATATTTAACCCACAGTGCTAAAAGTATAATAATTAATATATGATATGTAGATCACGCTGGTAGACTATTGTCCGTTCCAAGGCTAATCCCAGTTTATGATATAGCGTTCCCTCCTCACCCAGCTGGATAGCCGATATGGTAGAGAGCCGCTGTACCGTCCAGTGCCCTAGAGCACATTCTGGGACCAGTTATAGGCAGGACTTGTCCCCAAATCTAAGCATTTGGTTCTCGTTGTAGTTGATCTAGGCTGATAGCACAACACCCTCTTAAAGACCCTGATAATCATACTCGCCGCAGAAAAATAACCAAAGATTTTTTGACTGCGACATATCAGTCGGTTATAAAAGATACTCTTCTGGTAGTAGAGCGATTTTTCAACTCTTCCCGCTAAATCGGCGGTTCTTGTAAGATAGCAATTTTTGTAAAAGCACGGAAGCAAAGCCACGTGTAGAAGTACGTAATACATAGAGATCTAGTTTGGTTGGAATGATACGGCCATATCTTAATATCTATGGGTGTTATGACTCTTGTACGGAGCGGGTTACCTGCGAGGTATGCATCAAGTCCCCCGCGTTTTTAAACACTATAATTGATGCACATGTGCGCGCGCTTGTACCCTACAAGTGTAACTCACGTCATTTACTGACGTCATTCACTACTAAGACGATGAATATAACGCAACGCATATTTAAAATTCCTAAGAATCTTCTAAGTGACCGTTTTAAAAAACGTTTGCCAACTAACAGTAGTTCAAGCTAAGATAAAGCTACTCTCTTTCCACTGCCTATTTTAAACGCATATTGTAGACAAACCCACAACAGTTTAAATACCATTTCTTAGACCTTACATGGCATTGTCATAACCACAATTTTACCAGTGGCGTAACTGAATATATCCCATTACATAATGCCGCCTGTATATTCACTACGGGTTGATTGAGGTGTATTATATCCTAGTTTTGCCATATACCCAAATATTCTAACGTTCTACATATCAGGGTGCGAGCCTATTGGCATCTATCAATAATATTTCGACTACAATAAGACTGTGCCCGATTCGGACATCCCCAAAATCTCACACTTAGCATCAGTGCAAATTTATGCCAAAGTTCCATATGCCTTTACAAACTAGTGTTTGCAACATTTATTTATACATCACCATTTTTGAAGTACGTAATTAGGACCAAATATTTACAAATTGGCATTTACACAAAATCCATTAAATGATAAACGCAATTGTAATAAATGAGCAATTAATAAGTTTATGAGTTTTGTTAATTATGATATCAGTTGACAATGCATGGTTAATAGGAAGTGCCAGAGATACGAGCCAAATCTGATTGTAATAAAATGCAATGGACTTATGAATGTAATCGTTTTAAAACAGTATTATCAAGCCGATGTATGACCATTGCAAATATGAATATTTTCAACTATGTAGTCACAGTTGAATGGAGCATTTCAAACTCTTTATACATCGAACGGAGCAACTTAACCTAAGCACCTTTTCATCACTTGCTTTATCGGCGATGTCACTCGCGCTTTACTGATTGAGGAAAAAGGAATTAATGATGGGATGTAAGGAAAGAGATGGAAGACTGTAGACAAAGGGACCATGGGTGGGTCATAGATATGACTGGACTTACAACCGTTTATGGACAAGAGAAACCATTTACCATTAAGGTGGCTTAATACGCTTTTTTGTACCATGGATACGATAAAAATAAAGTAAACTAAACATATTTTCTTTTATAAAACGTCGTCATGGGTCATCATGATCATCATCATATGAGTAAACAAAAAGTTACTTGACATTACGGACTAAAAAATAAAATGATCCCTATTTTTATATTATCACTGTATAAGCTGAATAAAACAATTAAATCATACGTCACGTAATACATTATTTAAGAAATATACATTATAAGAATGTTGCGAGGTCTCCATTATTTTATTTTTGCCTAAATATAATAAAAGCTTAATGTAATCCGCAACTGACATTAATGACCATTTCTATTACGATATTGTTAGTGTTGGCTATTCACCATTAAAGGCTACAAAGTAAATTATTTCTTATTCAATTATAAGAAAAATAGTTAAAATATGATATTACTGGCTCTTATTCCTTTACATGAGGCGAACAAAAACATAACAAATCAAGTCCTAATATTAAGTAATGTGTCCATTAACGTTCATTTACATTTAAACATAATATCTGCGTTAAATTTAAGTGTGAATGTAAGCAATAATAAAATTATATTAATTAATTATTTATGTTAATCGCAAGTTCCAAAAATATAACTACCATAATAAATTATAAATTTTATTCAATAAATAAAGCCTTTACAAAGCATATTACAGGCTACTTATTGTATTAAATTCACATTAAAACTATATTTAATCTAAAGGAAAACAAGGTCTGTTTATAGAGACCTAGCTAAGTGGCTCATCGACGTTTCGCGTGACCAGAGGGCTAGTATTTTCTTTGCACAAAGAATAAGTATTGCCATTCAACGTGGCAATGCTGCCAGTCTTCTGGGCACCTTGCCAATTGACGACGATGCGGAGGAATATTATGACGCTTTTTGATTTTGCAGTTTTATTTTTCTCTTTAGTTTATATTTTTCTTGTAAATAATTTGTGTATATATTATGTTAATTATGTCATTGATTAAACAAAAGAATAATTATGAAAAAAAGAAAAATAAGAGGCCAACAATCATTTTAAATATTGGACACAAAAAGACTTGTTTATGAAGTCTGTTTTTACGTTGTACTAGACCAGAAACCTGTGTTTTTGTAATTATCTAGGTATAGAAAATATAGATCCTGAAACTTATTGTACAATTAAATTAAGTATATTTATCATACCTCTCTTAGCCAGAAAGAACAAGCTGTTAATGTTAGAATTCTCCTAACTAATACCATAAATGCGAATGTGAATCTCTTTATTCATATGTTACACTTTACCTACTCGCCCGATCATTATAAAATTTCGCATACACGATATCAGGCGTACAGAAAAGTACATAGAGTTCATGGTTACACACCTTTCATTTAGAAACAAGATACTGTTCCTGAATTGCTACTACTATAAAATATTGTCATTGTTTTATTGAAAGTGACGTCAAAGTCGCTTAAGCAAAGCCCGTTTTCTAGTTTAGAGAGGCTCATGTTGCTACACCAATTTTGTATTATTGTCGGAATCATTAACACATGGCACGGCATCACGCTTCTTTTTTTTGAGGATATAATAATATCCTGCAGACCGATTTCGGTCACGGTGGCCAATCTTAACGGAGACTGGCCATCTGCGTAGGGGATATTAGAGTGCACAAGCATGTGCGCCAACACATGTGCACTCTCTGTTCATTAACTCTCATGATCCGATGGGGTGGTAATCCGACACGACCGGAGGGAGATCAGGCGCAGGACCAACGGATTTACATGCTTTCTGAGCCACGGGAGTGTCTAACACCGCCAACTTCCTAACTCAGGGCTCCTTTTGAGATTTATTAACAGGAAACTCAATAACTTTTTGTTGGCCCAACCCGGGATTCGAACCCGAGACCTCATGCACAGCAGTTGCATTCACTACCGCTGTGCCATGGAGGCAGTTAATTAGTTAAAGAACTATTGTAAGACGAAATGTGTCGTAACACATATCGTCAGCTATAGTTCGGTTACACGTATAGACACAATTTTTATATACCTCAAACTAATATGCCATCTGAAAATTAGCTGATATAATATTGTCTTCTGTTTACGCAAATGTTATTCATTGAAATTAAACTACTACATACGGATTTTATCGCGTTGTTTATTTATCACTGTTTACAAAATTTTGAAAATATTACACTACTGCTACTGTTGATATTATTTTACTAATTTATAAGCTAATACAATTATTTAAACTATTAAATCTATTTATTATTGGTTTACACTTTCCCCGACGTTTCGGTTGTGAACATGTACAACAGGGGACCAACCACTACCTGAGATTTGACAAACCAGAGATTCTCGCTAAAGAACACCGATTCCTACCAAGGATGCTTCGCGTGGCTATTGAAATCAAAAAACATCCCAATTTCAATAGAGAAGATGGTTGGAATGTACCACCAGCTTGGGATCCTGTACTTCAAATAGTCAAACCCAAGAAGAAACTAACCACAGCTAGACTTCATGATACTTTGAGCTCATTCTGCATAAATAGAAACACCCATGATTAAATTATGTTCGGGTACTTTGAAATTACTACACTGGAACATTGAGACAACTACCATCTTAGTCTCCCCGTGACCATGGCTGCTGAAAACCAATCGAAACGTCAGGGAAAGTGTAAACCAAAAATAAATAGATTTAATAGTTTAAATAATTTTATTAGCTTATAAATTAGTAAAATAATATCAATAGTAGCAGTAGTGTAATATTTTCAAAATTTTGTAAACAGTGATAAATAAACAACGCGATGAAATCCGTATATAGTAGTTTAATTTCAATTAGCTGATAGTTTAACTGGTCATCGTATAACTACATGCTATGGCTTCGATCGCCAAATGATACAAAAAATTGCATGGTCTACAAATAGTGGTTTCATATGTCCGTTGCTTCAATATTTGTAAAGATGAGCGGGATACAGAAATTAAACTTTGGGTCTTTAGATTGTGTCAAGGATTTATATTAATCCAACCAATATGATAAATTTTAAAGTTCGTGAATATGTTTACTTAATTATATATGAACCGTTTAACGGCTTTTGTATGAAACTTGGTACTCCTATAGACCTTGTCCTAGATAACCACATAAGATGATATTTATCTTGGTATGCATTCTCGAATTCACACCGACAATACCGCGGGCAAAATCTAGCAATGAATAAAGAACTATAGTTGAAATAGCTTAGTAACTGTAACTTTTATTAACAGACCCAAGATTGGAGTAATACTCGCTGATAATAATGATTGGTAGCAAAGCATTCTATTGGGAAAGTACCAAAATCGCTAGGCAGCTAGTTAGTAGTTAAAGAGAATAATAATAGGAGTATTGATCTTCGCATAATTTAAGAACGTAACCTTTAAGTGTATTTGTGTTTAACGTGTGGTCTGAAAGACACTTTGAGAATTCGAAAACTATAGTTATATTATGTTAACAAAGACGTATCCTCGCGCTTCTCTATACCCCTCGGGCAACTGCCCGCAACAGCAACTATCTAGGAACGTTCCTAGGCAACTGCCTAGGAACGTTCCTAGATAGTTGCTGTATCGGCGCGTGCGATTCCGGTAAGTTTTGATTATTAGGTGATCGCGAGTGGTCTAACAGACCATACTAATTCATTATCGCTGTGCCGTCGAGACAGTTTTATAGTATAAAAGTGATATACCCATTATGGCTTTAACTCATTAAGCCTGAAAGTGCCGACAATTATAAAGCAATTATCGTTGAATATCGATCGAACAACAGTGCTATAATTAAACAGTTGGCCAAAGAAAATCAATTGGTAAGTGATTAAAAATTCTGTCGACGATTAATTGCGCTTGAATAATAAATGAAAATATTAGCGACACTAATTTGAAATAAATGAGAAAATTAATTAATCATTATACATACAAGTTCTTAGGTTATAGAGAAAAACATATGATATAATCTGTATTAAAATATGGCATTATTAATTAAAATTTCCTGATTAAACAATTCATTTTGAACTGCAGGTAAATTGATGCAAATTGGTTATTTAAATTGCCACTTTTTTCTGTGCTTATTACGTGATCTTGACAGCGCAATGGCTATGAATGGAAAGGATAGGCTTTGTGTTTGTCTCTCGAGACATTTTGGCAAATTATTATTGAGCAAGGTGTCACTGGGTTGACAGCGTAAGAAAACGTCATTGATTTAAAATTGCTTCTTTGCAGTCTTAAAGAGCCATGATAACTTCTACAACATAAATATGATTATTTGACAATGATCATCTGTAGCACGAAAGTTTCCCTGATCTATCATACCTGACCTAATTTAAAACAGACTCAATATACACAATCATAATATTGCATTTCCAAATTGGAGTAACTATGCAGCACGAAATAACGTTTGTGAATATCAACATTTAGAACTATCGAATTTCAGTCAGACAATAATTTTTGGTGATTTTTGATAAAATAAAAATAGAAATACATTTTTGTTGCTAAAAACATGGTACATTTAAATATTATAAGGATGTTAAAACAGAGAAGAGTTCTACAAAAAAATTCATAGTCATTCTATTTCCAGTCTCCATAAAGTCCAGAAACTTCTGCAGAGCTTCAAAACTATCTACAAGCATAAAGTTGCAGCAATTACACAAAATATAACCACACGCTTCAGCATTAAAATAATAAATCAAAATGATATAGTTCCACCAGCTACGATATGGTAAAATGGGAGCGTCCATTCATAGATATACAAAACGGTCAAAGCCACACGCGATCATATTGCAGTCTAAGTAAAAACTAAACTGTTCTATTGTAAGCTGTATTATTTACACGGTGAATATTTGCCCTTTGTTAATGTACCAGGAGCAGTGATAGCCTAGGATCCAACGGTCCAACGGTCTCCTCGTTGGACTGCCACGCAGAGATCTCGGATTTGATCCCAAAGCACGCACTTCTGACTTTCTTATTAGTTAATTATCGCTAGCTTTAATAGAGAAGGATAACATCGCGAGGAAACCTGCACGTCTGAATGTTTTACATAGTGTTTTTGAAGATGTACGGTGTATAGTAAGTACCGTTTATTATTTATACATGTTGATAATAATTTGACGCCTATAATAATAATGTCCTCCAGACCGAATTTCGGTCACGGTGACCAGTCTTAACGGAGACTAGCCTTCTGCGCAGGAGATATTATAGTGCACAAGTGTGTGCGCAAACACAAGAGCACTCTCTGTTCACTGACTGTCATGATCCGATGGGATGGCAATCCGACACGACCGGAAAGAGATCAGCCGCAGGACCAACGGTGCTACGTGCCTTCTAACACCGCCAACTTCCTAACTCCGGGCTGCTATTGAGATTTCTTAACAGAAAACTACAATAACTTTTTCTTACCCCTATAGCTCAGAAGGCAAAGAGGTTATCGTATCCTCATTGCACCAGATATAGTTTTAGGTCTCACGTATGAGGAGTTGAGCATATTGCTGTCTACAACACAGTCCCAGGCTCTGTGCGGCTACAGACACTTAACAGAAAAACCCGACACCAATTTGACTAACATGGGAATCGGATCGAGTTCATGCACATCAGTCGCATTCTGTACTGCTACTTTATTGAGGCAGTTAAACTATAGTTAACTATGAATGGATGTATATAATATATTAAACAAAAAAAAAATATCCTAACAGTCTCTATTCTTGACAATTCCCGCACTAGAAATAAATCCTGTGTCACCGGGGACTTTACAAACATTCAAACAATGGACACAAAGAACACCCAGACTTGGAACAACCATTTGTGGATCACACAAAGTTTTGTCTCGAGTGGGATTGGAACCCACAACACTCGACGCAGTAGCAGTGACGAGGCAACCACTTAAACCACTTCACCATTCGTGCATTACATCCGTTTTGGTCCAGTATTATAGTATTATTATATTTCGTGTAGATGAATCATTTCTCACATTTTATACACAGTTTGTGTGTCGCCGTGGCGCGTCGGTCAGACAGTCGACGACCCAACGCTTCAGTTATTTTAATACGTGTGCAAAGTGAATTACGTTCCTCTCACATCTGCAGACAACGTATGTGAGAGATGTGCAGAAATAAAGACAAAAAATGTGAATTAACGTATAAATTAATTAACGAGGTAGCAGCAGTAGAAAATATTAATAAGAGAGAAAGAAAATGGCGTTTGTTTAAGCTTAGGAATAAATAAAACTAACGTTTTTGAACTACCTTATAGCAGCAATATCTAGTGGCAGATTGTTGGACTGCCGTGTAGAGGTCTCGAGTTCGATCCTAGGGCGCGCATTAATTATCGCTGCTTTTAACGGCGAACGAAAACTTCGTGAAAAATCCGCATATTTAAGTGTTCTCCATAAAAGTTCTCGAAGTTATGTGAAGTCTGCCAACTCGCACTGATCCAGCGTGGTGGACTATGGCCTAACCCTTCTTACAAGGTGACAAGGCCCGTTCACAGCAGTGGGACTGATGAATACAGTGCTGATATTATTATATTAAATATAATGTTTTTAAAACATAGATCAATACAATAAATTGTTAGCAGATGTTCAACTGTTGTGATTGGTTTAAATCACTTATCACGAGTTTGATTTATAACACGTCGCTGATTAGCTTTTGTGGCCTAGCGGCAGTAAATGCGACTGATTTACCTGAAATCTTGGGTTCGATTGTCGGATTGAGAATTAAAGATTTATTTTCCAAAATTCTTATACTTAGCGCACTACTATTAAGTAGACACCAATAGACTTGCTATTTACGACGTGCACTATATACCATAGCTAATGGCATATCAGTGTTATACAAGTCTGACTACAACTTTGTAGATAACATAGGTGCAATAAAAAAAAATGAAATAAGGTTAAAATTTGAAGTAAATAAGTATGATAAGTACTTAAAAAGTACAATCGCATCATAATGCGATTACAAATTTATACATGTCTTATCGAATTTAATCAAAGAATAATAAACTGAAAAATGCATACTTACATAAAGTTACATTTAACATTATTTTGCCTTTTACGAAAGCGTTCATTAATTTTCAAATTCGTCGTTATTTTAATTAATATAAGCTCTGCATATGTACTATCGACATGAGCGACGGTTGTCCATTTCAGAAAAAAATTCGCTTACACATGTTGACTTTAAGTGACTCCGCCCTTAAAAAACCCTTGTAAAAAACTCAAACAATAAGGTCGTAGTTGTGGCCTGCTATGCGATTTTAACCTTAGGAGTGGTCATCCGTCACTCAAGTCGATAGTACATACATAATACAAAAACAATTCACATACGCCACGTACCCAGATTACCTCTACCTACCACGGACAACATAAACGAATAAACGAAGTGAAAACGCAGCCTCGCAAGTGCTACAATATTAAGCAATTTGCTTAATCCTAAGTCTCGTTAAGTGGCGGGTAGTCGACAAATTGTTCCACCGGCTAACATCACTCAAGTCATATCTGGGTTTAGGATAATGAGAGCGTTCCACAATGGTCCCGTTTTTTGCTCTTTTATCAGTGAAGCTCTCTCGCCGTAATTGGGATGTATTTTTTATTCGTCTATCTGTGTTAAAATCTTAGACTGTGAGTTGGCTAAGGGATTGCCATTGTTAGTTTGAAATTTGAAGTAAGAATTTAGAATGTATTAAGTATATATTCCATTTTTCTTTTTAATACCGACCTTATATAGATTCCTCTTAGCTCTACAAAAGAGGAGTCACTTAAGAGCAAGAGGAAGGAATAAAGACTTCTGTTTTTTTTAACCGATATAACGATTTATGTTTTCAGATTTTAACGATTGTTATACTCATTATAATATAAGGTATAAATAAAATACATTGAAATTTAACTGCTTTATTTGGAATATTACGCAGTTTATTTAAACAACGACACTTTTAGGTATTTTAGCACTATTTAAATATACACTGTTCCCAATGTTTTGATTCTTTTTTAGCAACCGGTGCAGAATACCAAAATGCCTGATGAAATGATGTATGCCAGGTTCCTTCATAGAGTGGTTGGTGTCATTTGGGCGTTTGATGTTGCTACTGTTGATCGATGCTGGCATACATCCATTAGTTCACAGCCATATTGTTATGTCTGTCAATTCATTGCTGACTACAAAGACTATGTTGGGTACTTTTAGTCTTTTACAAATTACCTCAGTCTCTTTTCGCACGTTAAAACCTTGAAATAGTAGGAGAGGCTACTTAAAATAATAATATAATATAATAATATTCTACCACATACACACAACACCATCTAGCCCAAACTAAGCAGAGCTTGTACTATGGGTACTAGACAATGGATAAACATATATATACTTTTTTTTTTTTTTTATAAATACATACACATTATACATAGAAACACCCAGACCAAGACAAACATCCATGTTCATGCACACAAATATTTGTCTTGTGCGGGAATTGAACCCGCGACCTCAGGCGTGGCAGTCGGTTACACTAACCACTACGCCATATATGTATCTGACTTTAAGTTAAATCAAGGGCCTTAATTAAGTACTGGTATTTTATACCTCTGTAGTGACTATACCTAGTATGAAACCAGCTTTCACCCGCTATTTGTATATGGCCAAAAAGCAAAAATATGATTATAATATTATATTTTTCTGCATTCCACCTAATTTGGCCGCATCATATTAAAGGGCTTATACAATTTTCGGTTGTCAAATGTATTTAGATTATTTTATTTATTTCTTCTCAAAGTAATACTCATAAAAGCTAAATACTTTTGGAACTCTGTGCACCCCTTCTAATATACGTACATATGTATATGTACTTGGTAGTGTTGCTACTATGAGATTCATACGCATCAAATATTGTGACATTGTTCCACATTATGTATCTAGAATATCTATTTATTTCGTAGCAATTTTTATATTTTATATATGTTCGTTCCTAAATTCATACATGCACTCCTCTCAATTTTGGAAGCATTTAATACTTTTGTATAATATCGACGATACTATTCGGCATAAACTTAGCAAAATTTTAAATTTGGCCATGAACTACCGAGTGTGGCTCCAGGTAAACCTACAAGTTCGCTTGGGTGGTCTCGGCGTTCGCAAAATTAGTGATGTCAGTTTACCGGTGTTCCTGTCTTCGGTCCACTGCAGTGAAGAATTGACTAGGAAAATTTTAGCTCCCACACTGGTTAATTCTGAAGTGTCGTACAAGTCCGACGCAGTCAACGCTTGGAAAATGATCTGTCCAAGCTCTGATTTGCCATCCGATCTATTCTCCGCTCTGCAACATGGTGAGAAAACATTTCATGAACACATTTCCTAATGTTGCTGAGCGTGCCCGTTTATTGGCTGTGGGGGAGTGGGAATCGAGTCTTTGGCTCCAAGCACTCCCATCATAGTGCCTATGTTAGACGACACAACGTTCCGCATCACTTCTTTCCTTCGTTTAGGTGCTCCATGTGTTACTCCGCATCGATGTCACTGTGGTGAAGCCGTCGATGGCCTTGGCCACCATGGCTATCATGTAGCAGGAGTGTCAGTCGTTTTTCGCGTCACGCCATCCGTCGTGCTCTTGTCACCGCCGGCGTGCCAGCTCATCTTGAACCTAATGGTTTGGCACGTGAATTTTTACATATACAAGAGCAACAATCGTAATATACAACTTAACTAATGTTAACAAACCTAACTACATATCAGTAAAACAAAATAAAAAAGTAATGGCACAAAACATACGAGTGTAAATTAAAAAAGTGGCTCGGTACCTACTTAATTTTAATTCGCAAGGTCTTATTACTAACTGGGTTTTATCCCAGCTCAAAATCTAAGACCGAGAGCTATCCACGGGTAATTCTTTAAATTCCTTTGAATACTTGTTGAACTTTGAAGAAAGCGTTTAAGTATAAGAGAAATATTTGAAATGTTCGCGGATTACTCTTAAAATTGTGGTAAATAATACGCGTCTTGAAATACGTTACGATTTCTTAAATTAAAAATGCTTTCAAGTAAATCATGTTGTTATTAATAGACCCTCTTTCCATTGCTGTTTCTATTGAAACGGCGATTTATATAATTGACAGTTGTAGAAGCACTTTTAGTTTATCTATTGCATACCGTCCGTCTACAATTAATAAGCTTTTACTATAGGTCTATGGGTCTTTGCAGAAGCAGGGAATTCAGACGCGTAACTATTGCCTGAGTCTCAAACATGGAGTCATTGTGATGCCGGCCCAAGGAGAAATTACTGACTTGCCTGTGATAGGATACCGTTGCATATAAGAACCTAAAAGTATTTGACTGATATCTTCTGCAAGGCACAGATACCATCCCTGTTAGTAAATGTCTTGTTACCTCTCGAATAATATATACATATGTCATTAATCAATAATATTGATTGTCGATTGATTATATAAAATAAACGTATGTACAGTTTAGTACTGACGTAACAAATTAAAATTAAAGATTTCAATCGAAACCAAAATACAATTGGATTTCCGTTTTCCAACTTTTCATACATACTTTGAAATACATTTGTTGAGGGTTTCAAGGAACTTTTCTTGGGACTTCACAAGTGTCAAAGTTCGGAGTCCTTCATGTCATCAATTTAACCTTATTCTCTGTTCAGTGGTGAGTTACAGTTACAATCATTAACTGTGGGAAGAACTAGTCTCATAATTTAACCATTCTACGGCCTTGCTTTGCTGTACGTCACAACTGATAAATGGAGTAATAGTGTAGTTTATTTAGTATCACGTTACCGTTCATAAGTGTTATTCTTTTACCTAAATTAATAAGGATATTTTGATTTGGAGCTAAAATGATTTCGTTTAAAAAATGCACTCATGTATAAAATGAACTTATACAAACATACATACATACATACATACATAAATTCACGCCTGTTTCCCAGAGGGGTAGGCAGAGACTACGGATTTCCATTTGCTACCATCCTATACAAACATACCTATACAAAGTAAGGCGAATCAATCAATTTGGAAGTGAACGTGAGTTTGGTTCGTTGGTTATGCTTTCACGCTTAAACTACTCGACCGATCATAATTTTGCATACGCATTGTCAGCGGTGCAGAAAAGGACACAGAGTATTTACTATCCAGAAAAAATTACCGTTTGCAAGAGATAGTTTTTTTTATAACATTTAGATTAACCCGAGTGAAGGCGCAGGCAAAACCTAGTAATCAATACAATTATTTCACATGAAATAATATAATTAACAATTACGCTTACTCTAATCAAAATTCCAAACCACTGAACCATAATTTTCGTCAGTTTATCATCGAAATAACCAATAACATTACAATTAGGGTTATTAAGTTATAATATTATTGTAATATTATTCGTTACGCGTTCGTATATCGAAAATTATTGTTCTCACGTAGATTGTGCATAAATAAGAATTGAATGGATCCCATGCTGTTCGGAGATAGGGCGCTGACCTGTTGTTACTTACGCTTTTATGATAATGAAGAATTATGGGGCAATATATTTTTTTATATTGTCATTAGGCTGCTTCCGAGTTTTGTTATCACGATTAATTGTATTATTCAGCTATTTATGTGTGTTAGTTTTTAGCGATCGGTAGATTGCTGAGCTTGTGTTCAAGACTTTGACAGCCACAATCTTAGGTGCAAGACACACGGAAGCGTCATATGAGTTGCAGACGGGATGCTCACGCGGACAACGTCGATGCGACTAAATCAGGCTGCATATTATAATTGTGTCTGCGACAGGTCCTAATTTAGTGTTATGATATGCCTATGCATATGCGCTTTGCCATATACTGTACAGGAGCATGATGTATACATGGCTTGCTATTTAAGGTATACATAAGCGTTTACTGTCTACTATTGTCTTAACGTTAATGTGATCGATACATTTATAAGGTTCGGCGCTCCGATAGGTCCGCTCCAAGCTCTTAACCAATTAGAGAGCCAAATGTGGTAAACGTTTCGATCACATTAACGTAAATACAACTCGCACTAGTCACCCAGATAAATAAAAAGAAGAAAACGTTTAAATATATACCTTGTGTTTTATGTGAAGAAAATATATCTAAGGCATGTAACTCACTGATAATGTATCGGAAGATCTTATATATCATAATATTATACCCGAAGGGGTAAGCAGATGGCATTTCGCCAACTATGCCTGTAGGGCAATATGCCAGACCCCGTGCTGCCACTAAAATATTCTTGTTAAACATCCAATAACACTTTAACCGAAACCTCATGCACAGCAGATGCATTCATCCCTACACCACCGAGGCAGTCAGCATCTTGTATATAGATCGTGGATTTTATTTAGCCCCAAGCTCCTAAATTATGAAATACCACACAAGATCAAAAAGTGCAGCATCTCGTAACAGAGGCAAAGTACATTCTGAGTGGCTGCGGCGACGACAAGTAAGTAAGTAATACACTCAGTACTGCACAACAAATTATCAAAAAGAGTGCAACTTTGACATCCGCTCGTGAAATACGTTTCTATTTAATATACGCTCAGTGTCGGTAAGTCCCGCGTGATACGGCGCCCTACAATATTGCATTTAATAAAGTTACAGCGCGCGGCTCCATACCTATAGTTTCAGTGAAAATCCAATTAGCTTCGTGCGTGGACAACACTGACCATTCTCGTATATCATATCTTTGATGGTATTCTTCCCATTTTTCTACCAAACTCGATTTTCGATGTCCAGACAGACGGATCATGTGGTATTGTGATTGAAATTGCACGGATTTGCGATACGCAATTCAGGAAAGATTGATTATTCTTGTAGTCTTTAACTGGTATGCGAGAAGATTGGTTTTCATTGATTTCAACTTGTCCTTGGTCATATAGCAATTTATTTTTTACTAGATTTGGCCTGCGGCTTTGTTCGCGTAAATGTAGGTTAGGTTATATTCGAACAGTTCTTTTTTTCCGGATGAAAGTTACACTATGTCTTGTTTTGACTGTGAATTTGGGTTACAAATTACTAGCATCTGTGGTAACCCTTTTAGCTACGTCAAAATGTTTGTGTTATTTGTGAAACATAATTGTAAAAGTATTTTATTAATTATTGTAAATCATAATTATTATTTTGTATTTTTGAGCTAAGATTAAATTAACCACCTTGTAAATATTACTGCCATGCAAATCTCACGGTTGTCATAATTTTAAAAGATAGAGGCAATCGAAGTCTCGCAAGTGTGGGACGACTTTTGATGCCGACTGTACCTGCATATTATCTTCGTAAAAATGTCATTACTGCACGTTTCATGTCCGTTTTCCGGCTGAAATATCTGTTGTATGCACCGCGCTGCTTTCTGGGATGATCCGTGTTACACATTATTGAATTTGCCATGCTTTTACGAGACCAAAATTCAATAGAGTTTTTCGTCGTTACACTTTTGACGTTGCAATCATTTTTATAAAGCCTAGTATATAATCTTTATATATATAAAACTTCTGTGCGTGTGTTTGTAATTAAACTCCTCCTAAATGCCTGGACCGATACTGATTAAATTTTTTGTGTGTGTTCAAGTGGATTCGAGAATGATTTAGATTTGGTTTGTTTTTTATTAATTTTTCGTGTGTACAGGGCGACGTTTGTTGTGTCCGCTAGTAGTGTATAAAAGTCTTGGTTTCGGAGGCTGGGTCAAGTGAAATATATGTAGGTAGTCATTTTCAATGCCGAAACGATATACCACAGTCTCTCACTTTACAATGCATTCTGGCATTATGTAACAGTTCTCGACCGATTTTAAGGAACCTTGTACGTATAATCTTTACTTACAAAAATACTCAACATACATAAAGAAGTCTTCAAAATACATACATACATTGCCTTACATCGATACATCTATATCCGAAAAAGGATAAGCAGAGGTCGATTTCATATACACTTCGCTGACTATAAATGTCGCTAGGAACATATTCCTTGAAACATTAGACGTGACATATAAATCAAGTCTATTGCCGTCAACTGGGTACAATTCCAGACTCTGTGCTGCTTACCTTTTTTAATACTTTGCCAGAACTGGGAATAAAACCCGAGACAGAAGTTTCATCCTAATGCTGCGCCGCCGAAGCAGTCGTGACAAAAGGTAATAAAAAAGTTGCGGCCTTCTTTTCGAACATTTTCTGTAGGTTTTTAAGTAAGTTTTTATATTCCTATTTCAGAAATATAATCTTATTATTTTGTCAGTAATTTCGTTGTTCAGCTGACATTTCTTCTGGACATAAACTTTGTTATAATTTAAGATACATTCCTGGAATAAATGAAAGTAATACTGTGCCCAATTCCCCACCTTATTAAGCAATACTAAGAATTGACTTATAATTGGTTAATAAGACAGTACTTGAAAATTTAGCAACTGACAGTACTTGGAAATTTAGCAACAGACAGTATTTGGAAATTTTGCTATAAATTAAATTTTCTACATAGGTACATACATATTTTTATGCCTTGTTCGCCGACGGGGTAAGCAGAGATAGAATTCATCCACAATTCACTAGCTATGGTTTTAGCCACCTACCAGGCACAGTTCCAGGATACATGCTGCTGCTGACAATTCATCAGGAATTTCTAATAATACTTTGCCTGACCTGAGATGCAACCTGAGACCAAAAGCAGTCACATTCACTACCCTTTATTACAGATATGTATTTCAACATTTCTCAACACGTATAATTGCGCAGGATTCAGTAAAATATTCCTCTTTTTTTAAATTGTTTCTGACTAGACTCAAGCTTTAACTGAATTGATTTGAAATTCAAATCAATTGGCATTTAGTTAGTGCTATTCAAATATATTTTATGAAAACATCAATTGAAATTTAGAATATCGAACTTTTATCGTTTCGATAGCTGTAACAGTAACATGTTATTACTAGAATTAATTACACGCTAAAATTTTAAAATCCACGGTTTTATTTACTTATAAACGATATATTTTAAAAGTTTAATATTTGCTTAATTTGAAATTTTAAATTCTGTCTATCCAGTGCCAATGTAACGCCCTTATTTATTGTCAGACTTATACCATTTTACGAAAGAAATCTATAGAGTATCCCTCAGTCCCCCAGGTGTGGCAATTAGTGTTATTGTGCTGTTCATTCCAGGACGCCAACATAGATACTACAGAATATTTAAAGAACCGAGCAATCTCGAGTTACCTTCTGTATTATGCCTGTTGGCCTTGCTCAGAATAGGTCACCTACCGAATCTCACATACATTCTAATATGTCACCATCTCAACTCGTTACCATCTCCCCTGGATTGCACTGTTAGTTTGGACAAGCCAACACTCTTAGTCGATTACGACTTAAAAAGTATACTGTAGTGCTCTATTAGAGCCTTGATTTTGACAAGTAGAGTATTGCTGATTTCAGCTTCAACCGAAGAAGTACTATGCTCTCACAGAATACAGACTTCAAGTAGAAATATATACTATAATGATTCTATTATTGGCGGGTGAGAGCACCAGCGGCTCATCACCCCTTCAGTCGCTATGTTTCCTTCTCCTTAACATAGACTACGAAGACCGCTTACTAACTGGCAGCAAGTTATTTTATTTTTCCTACCTATTTGGCTCTCATTAAGTTTCTTTATAATTTCTTGTTATACCAAGAAATCATAACCTGCATGTGGTTACCGTTTAGCATCCGGTAGGTAATTATCTGCCACTAGATGCAACAAAGAAAAACTATAACCTAGCACATCGAAAGTAGAATATTTTATCCTGCTCGTCAAATGCTTTCATTTCACTCGTGTCATGCATATGGGAAAGGAATATTGGGGCATTTGCCATATTAATTGGATCATCGCATGGTAGTGACAGTCATATTTAACTTTTAAAATTAAACGTGTACGAAAAATTTCGTGTCCGTTGAAGTGTTCAGTTGTAAAGAGATGATCTCTGTTATTGATTAGTAGATTCGGCCCGCGGCTTCGTTCACGTTCGTGTTGGTTATGTAAATTGTTCATCGCTCGGGTACAGTACATTTTCTGAATGAAAGGTACCTTATGTACTTTTCTGTACCTCTGATAATGTGTATGAGGAATGTCATGATGATCGATCCCGTAGTTAAGGCGTGAAAGCGTATTAAAGAAACTTAAATTCGCATTTATAAAATTAGTTAATAATATGTCCTACTAATTTATTATAATAAAATAAGCAATGATAGCTCAGTGGGGAGACCAACAGACTGCAATGCAGAGGGTCTCGGGTTCGAACCTACGTCGCGCACCTCTGACTTTCGGAAGTTATATGACTTTTTGAAATTATGTGCGTATTGATTGACAATTATCGCCTGCTCCGTGCCTCGGAGAGCACTTTAAGCCGTCGGTCCCGGCTGCCATGAACATGTATGGCATTCGTTATTGGGGAAGTCGACACAAAAGATCTCACTGGGTCGAAGTGTCGCCGGTCTGTACTGACTGGCCCCCACACAAGATAAGATAAGATTATAATAATCGTGTTTAGTTATTCAATTAATATAATTATGCATGTTATTAACTTAATAATATCGGGGCTTAATTATAAAAGTGTAGTAAGTACTAATCAAATGTCTTGATACCGACGTTCATACGCAGATGAACGAATTAAGTTTATTTAGCTCAGTGGTTTAAAGAGTTACTAGTGCGGCAAGTGTGATGGGTTTGATAACTGAATGTCACAAAATTTTTTGTAAACCTCACTTAGTTTCTGTGTCCTTGGTTTAGTTTCAATGTTTTAGTCTTCTGCCTGCCGTGTATCAAAACATCTGTAGAGTACTCAAATTCACTATCGAAGCGCCACCGATTCTCTAGAGACAACCTGCAAACGATGAGAACCAGACTTTTCACATGCCAGACGTCGGCTAAAAATAATAATCAATATTTTCTCAATTCCGTGTTCCGAATCCGTGCAATTTCAATCACAATACTGAAATCCTAATCCGTCTGGGGACATCGAAAATCGAGTTTGATAGAAAAATGGGGAATATGCATATCTTTGAGATATGATATACAGTGGTCAGAGGTGTCCACGCACGAAGCTAATTGGATTTACACTGAAACTATAGGTACAGAGCCGCGCGCTGTAACTTTATTAAATGCAATATTGTACGGTGCCGTATCACGCGAGACTCACCGACACTGAGCGTATATTAAAGTGAAACGTATTTCACGAGCGGATGTCAAAGTTGCACTCTTTTTGATATTTTGTTGTGCAGTACTGAGTGTATTACTTACTTTCTTGTCGTCGCCGCAGCCACTCAGAATGTACTTTGCCTCTGTTACGAGATGCTGCACTTTTTGATCTTGTGTGGTATTTCGTAATTTGGTAGCTTGGATCTAAAGAAAATCTACGATCTACATATAAGATGCTGACTGCCTCAGTGGCGCAGAGGTAGTGAATGCGAGTGCAGTGAGATGTGTTAAAATCTACAATCTACAGGTATGTAGGTTCTCATAATGCATTATTCTGTGATCTTCAATCGTCCGCAACTTCTTCACAATGCTTTTGAAGATGACGTTAAGGACAGAAAAAGAAAATAAAAAAGGCTGTCTCCGCCGGCATGTGTGATAAATAGCCACGAAGGGAGAGAGAGACACAATCGACCGCAAACGTCAGTGGCAAAAACACAAAAAAACCAGTTACTGGTATATAAAATACGTGATAAGAAACTATGTAGTATATAATTATACACGCAACATAATTAATTTTGTCACGTGTGACCTGTGTGTGACCTTTTTGACAGCCCCTTATGTAGAGGCTGCATGAAGACCGAGGAGACTCCGGTTCCCGTGCTCCTACATTGTAAAAACGTGAGCAACCCACGGGTGAAACTACTAGTAACTAACAGACCAGAAACGATGAACGAAGTACTACGCATCATCGGTCGCCGTATCATCTTTCTGGGCGGAGCTGAGGTGGTATGGGTAACCGAACAACTTTTCGCGTCGGTTACTTATGCACAATTAGCCCAATTGTGGGGCTCAGTGTGAATAACACACGTCTAACTAACTAACTAACACGTGTGACCTCGTGACAGAATTACTAATGCACAATAATGACGTCATTGTAATGGAAAATTATAAAAATAATTTACTTAAACCAATTTGTAAAGTTCATTATAATTTACAATGGCAATTAATGTGCCTAGCAATTAGGTAACATAAACACAATTAAATTTAATCAAGCATTTAATCAATTTACATTTAAATTACATTTATACACATACATTTTATTTGTTACATGTTTAACTCATCAATTAACCGGAAACCAGACATAATGAAAAAGTTTGGGAATCGGTGACCGAGCGTTGGTCACGGGACTAAATACATATAAATATACATAATGTCACGATTGTATTCCCGAATGGGTAAGCAGATGTATAATTACACCCACATTTCACCAGCTCTCATTTTAGTTCCAACATTATAAGGAGCGAGCCTATGGCCATCCACTAGGATCATTTCAAGATTCTGAATGTACTGCTACTGAGAAATTCTTGAAAGAAAACCCAGTATCACATGGCTCAAATGGGGATGGAATCCGAGACATTATACACAGCAGTCACATATAATGATGCTACATCACCAAGGCAGAGATTAAAACATTATAGCTAATGGCATAATAAGCTCTGCTTAGTTTGGGCTAGATGGTGCTGTATGTGATAGAATATTATTATTATTATTACGTTTCTCTTATCACAGGTATTTTCTTACATATTATATTAGAAAAATACCTGGCCATTTGGAAGGCTTACATGGAGACATGGATCCAATGTGAAGAGGCCCTTTGAGAGTTTTAATCAACTAAGTGGGATGGAACACCTACTGTGGCACTAGCCGCAGCAGACGTATTAGGACTACTGCTAGGTTTGGATTCTAAGATATGGGCTATAGGTATGGATGTTTGGTGAACCGGTATATTGCTAACTATGGATGAAAAACGGCGTCTGCCCTGGATATTCTAATAGCATCAATGCAATAGGCAGATGGTGGCTCGCCAACTCACTAGATGGGCCCTCTGAATAGCCACCATAAGCATACAAGCCAACAGCAGAGGGTAACACCGGTATGAGTAGCTAGGGGTGTTGAGCGGTGCGGCGCCAATTTCACGATAACGGGTCTAGTTATGGCTTTGAAAATGATACTTCCACCCCAAGCATATAGCTCTAGCGGCTCCCCTCTGACCGACCTACCAAAGTTGAGAGTCCTACGAGCGCTCTTGAAGTTCCACCCCAGCCAACCAGTAACGGCAAGCCGGGGACGAGTATTATTATTATTAGTGAAAAATTGGTATAGCTCTGTAACCGTAGTATGCGCAACTACCAATCGTGGTGTTTTAATTTCAGTTACAAAGTTTTAATTAATTCTAGATTATGTTAAAAAAAAACCAGGGAATATGGCAGTACTTTACTATCATTCATTATTGCAACTTGTAGTATGTAGTGAGATTATCTGCAGTTATTCAACACGATCTTGCTATTAATGTTTGCCATTGCTTACTAATGAAACCGGATGTGTTCCGCTTGTGTAAATATGGAACATGCATTGTAATTTGCAACCAAGCTGATGTCTGTCGTAGAGAAAGGGGAAAAGAGGACGATTATTCTGCCATTCAGTGGGAAATAAATCTGTTTGGGGACTGGACTAGATAGAACAATCGCACCGATTCTCTAAATACTAGCGTAAAGTAGGCATTTGTATTTATTACAAGACAAGTAATAGTAGGAAGGCAGACTACAGCTTCGAAGGATGATTAAAATTTGGATAATAAAACAGCAAAAAACAAGCACAAAATTTACAAAATTACAATTTATGCTTTAGAATAGTATACTTAACAATTATTATGATAATAGTAATTATGCTTAAAAAAAAAAAAAATTATGCCCAAACTGTTATGCCAAATTAATATTGTGCGTAACTATTATTAGGATAAGTAAAAGTATGCCATGTTAAATTATGACATATCGGGCACGCGACGATCGTGGCGGTAAGTCCCGTTTTTGAGGAGTGGCTGGAGAGGCGGCATGGCGCCCTCACCTTCCGGCTGACACAGGTTCTAACTGGCCACGGTTGTTTTGGCCAGTTCCTGTGTCGTATACGCCGGCAAGAGACGCCCGGTTGTCACCACTGCGGCGACTGCCGCGACGTTGTTGAGGACACGGCGCTGCACACTTTGGCGGTTTGCCCTGCCTGGGCATCGCAGCGCCGTGATTTAATCGCGGCAGTCGGATCGGTTGCCCTCTCGCTCCCGGCCGTAGTTCAGTCTATGGTCCGGAGTGAGAGGTCGTGGAACGCCGTCGCCTCCTTTTGCGAGGAAGTAATTTCCATCAAGGAGGCGGCGGAGCGGGAGAGGGAGCGTTTAAACCCTCTCCCCAACCGCAGAGCCGGGCGCCGGAGGGCGCGCGATGACCTCCAGCCACCCTGAGGTTTGACCTGGGTGTGGCGGGCTCTGTGGGCCTGCCCGCCATCCGTTCAGCACCAGGTCCGAGAGGCGGCGTGCGTGTTCTCACGCGCGCCTCTGTTTCGTGTCCGTCTCCCCCTTTAGGGGGAGACAGTAGCCCTACTGTCTCCCTCTGTATTTTGAGTAAGTACCTATCTTGGGTAGGTCTTATTGCGTAGGGGCCTGCCATTTCATACGGTGGGCCGGAACCTCGGCGGGGTCGCGACCGTATGCGAAAGTGATTCGCGCGGCCCCGTCGACAGTGGTTTTGTCGAGGAACACCGTGGTAGGTTTAGTCGGTATTCCGGGAGGTACATTATCTTTTTAACATCTTATTTTACCCCGGCGAGTCTGACATAATCCCTCCGCCCGCCCCCGCGGAGGGATATGGGTCATTGCATTCCACCACGTAAAAAAAAAAAAAAAAAAATGACATATAACTTTATGCGAATAAATAGGGAATATACTATAATATACATAATGGATACGTCAGATTATAAATATAAAATTGAAAATTTACTTTCGGATGAAACAACATATAAACCGGTTAAAACAGACCCTACAAACAAAATATTGAACAAAACCAAAGACATCATACATAAATACTCCGAAAGACTAGATCTAGACGTTAAACAATTAATACCAGCTTGCGTAAAACCTCCAAAGCTGTATGGGTTACCAAAAATACACAAGGAAAACGCTCCCCTACGTCCGTCAAGTGCCATCCTTTACAAGATGCAGGGGTCTATAAAATAGATTGTGACTGCGGACTCTCATACATTGGTGATACAAGAATACATAGCTGACGCAAAACACAAACGCTCGTTGAAGTCTGCTGTGTGTGAACATGTACAACAGGGGACCAACCACTACCTGAGATTTGACAAACCACAGATTCTCACTAAAAACACCGATTCCTACCAAGGATGCTTCGCGAGGCTATTGAAATCAAAAAACATCCCAATTTCAATAGAGAACATGGTTGGAATGTACCACCAGCTTGGGATCCAGTACTTCAAATAGTCAAACCCAAGAAGAAACAAACCACAGCTAGACTTCATGATACTTTGAGCTCATTCTGCGTAAATAAAAACACCAATAATTAAATTATGTTCGGGTACTTTGAAATAACTACACTGGAACATTGAGACAACTACCATCTTAGTCTCCCCGTGACCATGGCTGCTGAAAAGTAACCGAAACGTCGGGGAAAGTGTAAACCAAAAATAAATAGATTTAATAGTTTAAATAATTTTATTAGCTTATAAATTAGTAAAATAAAATCAATAGTAGTAGTGTAATATTTTCAAAATTTTGTAATACAGTGCTAAATAAACAACGCGATAAAATCCGTATATAGTAGTTTAATTTCCATAAATAGGGAACCCTTGAGGAGACATACATTATTAGATCGTAGGCCAGTTATTTGTAAGTAAATAAATTACTCTGGCCCAGAAAAAGCAAAATAAAGCATGACTTAATGATAATTTGAGCACATACTGCGGTAATATATACTAATACTAGCTGACCCGGCAAACGCTACTTTGCCATAAAAAAAAGTTGTGACCAAAAGATTAAAAAAAAATGTTAGGAGTAGACAACCCTTATCACTAAGGGGTATGAAAAATAGATAGTAGCCGATTCTCAGACCTTCTAAATATGTATATAAAATTTCATAAAAATCGGTCAAGCCGTTTCGGAGGAGTATGGTAACTAACATTGTGACAAGAGAATTTTATATATAAGATATATAAATACCAATAATAATAATTAAATAATGTTCCGGTATTCGTAAATAACTATATTGAGACAATCACCATGCTATGCTCCTCGTGAGCATGGCTGCTGACAAGCAACCTAAACCTCTGGATAAGTGTATATTTAAACCCTAATTTATATATATAAATATAGATAATAATATATATATATATATATATATATATATATAATGATAATAATAATATATTATAAATGCGAATGTCAGTTTGTTTGTTTGTTACGCTTTTACGTCTTAAATACTCGACTGAACATCATGAAATTTCGCATACACATTGTCAGAGGTATCGAAAAGCGCATAAAGTACCTTTCATCTCGAAAAAATTACTGGTCATAAGCTTGTAGTTTCGCAGTATGTTTTGTGAGCGCAGAGGCCTGCCGGCGACCAGACACAATTGGTTTTCAATTATGCGTGGTATTACAGCAATTAACAGGTTAGACTAACTGCGATTAAATCCGTGTAATGTAGTTTAATTTCAATATCCACACATTCTACGGTAATAAAAAATATTATTATTATTACAAAAACATTAGTCATATTCACCGTAGCGAAACAATCCTCCCGCTTGAAAATTTTGTTTTATTACATGATAATAATAATTATGGTTATAACAAGAATTTGGATTCTTCAGGGAGTCCGGATGTCAGGCCTCATGATGTTTTCCATTAGAGTGGTGACGCCTTAGTGCGTCTCCGTACGCGTCCCGAAGGTAATGCGGCCTAGTTTATAAGCGGCGGCGAATCGCAATTTGATACTAACATTAAGAGCAGTATGAGGTCTATATAGTAGGTATATCTACTATACATACATATGTAGTCTCACGTCTATATTCCTGAAGTGGTAAGTATATGTATGTATTACATCCATATATATAGTAGTAATAGCAGCGATAGCTCAGTGGGGAAACCAACAGACTGCAATGCAGAGGGTCTCGGGTTCGAACCCACGTCGCGCACGTCTGACTTTCGGAAGTTATATGACTTTTCGAAATTATGTGCGTATTGTTTTACAATTATCGCCTGCTCCGAGCCTCGGAGAGCACGTTAAGCCGTCGGTCCCGGCTGCCATGAACATGCATGTTGCAGAGGTCAGATGGCAGCCGCTCCGTGTAAAAACTGATATCCAGTCAAATCCGATTAGACCAGACAAAGCCGACCCTGAGTGACTTGGGAATAATAAAGGCTACATCCCCTTCCTCTACGACTATCCCAGTTTATGATATAGCGTTCCCCTACACCAACCGTTAGGTTATATTAGAGGAGCCGCTGTACCTTCCAGTGCCCGAGAGCACCTTCCGGGACCAGTTATAGACAGGTCTTGTCCCCAAATCCCGACTCTCCATCCTAACCTCAGAGATCCGGTTCTCGTAAGCGAGCTACCTCGTGCCCAAGTGACACTACCTATTCACCAGATAGGTACCGGAGCAATAAAGCCGCTCACTACTCGCAACTCAAAGGAGTTGCTAACGATTACCTCGCTGAAGCCGACGGAGAAGCCGCCTCCCATATCTCCAGTATGGTACCGGAGCTGTGTAAGGCACGCTCACTTCCCGACATACATCCGTATGCCTACCCAAATAGGCCCACAAGCCGGGTGTGGCCCGAGTCACTCCAGCTATGACTCATACTTGCTGAGCAGGCAAGCTCCCGAGATGCGTTGCGGCAGTGAAACCACACTGCCACTTCGCTAAAGGCAACTCCGTGCCTCATGCGACCGACTGGTTCGCACTGGCCGCGTCTGAGTCCAACGCTCGAACGCAACGTGCTTGCCGAGCAAACAAACATGTCGTACTCAGCGGCCAACCACATACCCCTGCGAGTCCAACTCCAATGTCAGGCACCGCGCACTGTAGTCAGCGGTCGATAGAACACGCCTTTCGAGGCGCAGTGGGCTTCCTGACCCCGCAGTACCCTGGTCCAAAGGGGGAGACCCGTAGTTCTCCCCCCGAAACCCTATCTACTCGGGTCCTGAAGATAGGGACAAGACATCCACATATCGCTAAATATGTTTTAAATCCCACGTAAACGAGTCTATTGACGTTTACCGAGTATAGTGCTAGACGCCGTACTACAACGGAAAAATTTCAGAGCTCAAAATGATATTTAAAAAAAATGCTTGTGATGCATCTTCTTTAACATTTAATCCAATAAAATTTCGTGATTCTTCTTACATATACCTTTCGTAAATAAATTAATAATATTTCCCTAGAATCAAACCAAGAACTTCTAACATGATCGAAATTAATGCAACATTTTAATTTCACAGGACCATCGAGACAGGTTAACCATATCTGCCCATATTTTCTCTTTTATTCTTTTACTTGGACAACATCTGAACCTTACAACGTAACGAAGAGAGCCTTAATAAATTGTATTATTTTTCTCTTATAATGGAAGACGCCTTGATATACGTAGATCTCGGGTATATGTATATTTCCGTGATCTACGTACATCAAGTCGTCTTCCGTTATAAGAGAAAAATAATACAATTTATTAAGGCTGTATACGCTTTAAAATCATGTCATACTTTGTTTAAATTTAAAATGCAATCAAAAACAGTATCATGTTGTCAAGTTCCTAAAAAATGAAAATAAAATAAACATTTTCTCGTTTTTATTGCTTCATGACGGGTTCTTTAATTTAAGCTGGCAACATATTACTGTGAAATTCAAAAGGTTTTATTCGTGTCATATGCTCAATATATTAAAGCAATATAATTATGTTTAAAGAAACCGATATACCGCAGTGTTGCATAATGTTGGAAACCTACTGATTCCTAAACTGTATCCTTGTTACCATACGTGTTCACGGTTACGACTTGTGGGGTCTTTAAGTAAAATATGGTTTGCAGATTACAACGTTTATTCAGTCGTTACATGTTATAGTTACAAACGTGAGAGAGCGACTAACTCGAACCGCGCCACATACGCGTTCGATACAAAATGCTTAAATGCTATCGTCAACTAAACGTGACTCAATGACGTGACCCAACACATGACAAAAATCTTTGATCGATATGTGTCGCCAGTAATCACATACTGATCAAAGGCGTGGTCACTTACTACGGGCCTCATCAGAAGGGTGAAGACTGATTGAGAGAGTTTCTCTACAGGGTCGAATACAAAATGTCGAGATTGACTAGAAAACCAAAATTGCCGACAAAGTTCTTTAGATAGCCAAGCTGAATTGGCAGTAGGCAGGGCACATAGCTCGCAGAACCGATAGCCGTTGGGGCAGAAAGGCTCTGTGGTGGCAACAACGCACCGGAAGATACAGCAGAGGTAGGCCCTCCCACAAGGTGGACCACATCGAACCGCTTCGCGCCACCATTAACAGGAGGCTGACAAGGAGATGTTAATATAAATAAAATCTAGGTGTCGATCGTTCTTACTTATGTATTTTTTAACCGTCTTAAATTAGCAAAACTTGGCCTTACTCATATTTACCTAATTAATCGCTTCAATGTATCCAACTTATACCCAGGACAGGGTCCACGGAATGTAGAGTTTAAAGCCATAATGAGATTTTTACTCAAGTCATTATGACAATCTTTCACGATTCTTGCTAGTTATCAGCACACCTATAAATCATTGATATGCCCCGTTAAGGAAGATTAACATACTTAGCGTGTAGCTTAACGATGATTTGGATCACCCAAGTATATAATCATGTAAAAATATTTTTAATAATCACGGCACTATATGGTGTTGTTATCTTGTTGCATGCAAGAATAAGGCATATATCGATAAGCTATGCAAAATGAGAATAAACGTACGCTTAGGATTTTGTAGCAAATCGGCAAAATTCTGGCGAAAGGCCAAGTTAAGGATACCTTGAACCACAATGCATCCATAAGGAATGCAATAGAGTGAATAAGTACGAGAGATAAATGCGGGAAGCCTATCATGTTTAGCATTGCGCCCTCACTAGGAATAATATGTACCTGTGTTATAAATATTCAAACAACAGGCACAAAGAACATCAGACGGGGAACAATAATGTGTGAATCACACAATATGTTATTCTGTGTGCGATTCGAACAATTGGCGTCGTTATTAGGCAAGGGTAATTTGAAATATCTCAAGATAATGAGACGACCACCATGTGTGTTTTTAAAATAAACCCGGATAACATTCTAAAAATATAGTTAATATTCAATGCAAAGTATTGATAAAATCCTGATAATAAGAAAACAATATTAAATTTAAAAGTGTTTCACAGAATAAGCAAACGGAGTTTCAAGTTGTATTGAACAAGCAAACCAATGGTAAAAAGAATTTAAAAAGTATTTCATAGAAAGGAGCTTCAAAATATATGATAAAAGTATTCCTTTAAAATACTTCAATTTATTTATATGAATTAAAAGCAAGTGGTTTCAGATCGTTACAGATAATAATTTAAAGAAACCAATGTCGGTTTTAATACTGAAATTAATATTTTCGTAGTTTTAATGAGTAAGTCGAGTAGGTCACATCGTTAAGCGTAGTCGTTAAAATGGGTGTTGGTTTCGTGAGCAAAATTTACCTTGCTCCAAATACTGTTACTATGTATTAATAAAAATGGACGAGGAGGACTCTCGCCGTGAAAGGCTTGGCTGCTGCCTTATATCACGTAAAATATAAATAATTACATCAATTTATTACGGAGGGCAAATAGAGTCAAAGAGAAAGAAAGACAGACCAAAGTACACAGACGTTTAGAATTGACTTTGATGGTAATTATAAATTACTGTAATTATTATAAACGACAATATTAGGTGAGCTAGTGTCATGGGTGGTGTCGCTGCGCTAAGTACCCACTGTCGAAGCCCTCACCCCGCGTCTTCGGCCTCTCTTCGTCGCCCGCGCATACCGGTCGGAACTCGTGTGCCAACACAGACCAACTAAAGGAAAAAGTGAATGTAGAGAGAGACGTGTAGAGAATTCAAATATTAGATAATAGATGGAGAAGAGAATTGAAACTGCTACATCGTCAAGTGTCTAGATCTTAAGTTGTGGATAGACAGATGTTTCAAAAAAGGAGAGAGTGATGAGGGCTGGTCATTCACAGCATATGTTTAAACTTAAAATACATGACGCATGTAAATACCGGTGTACATGCGCAAGCTACTGACGGATGCTACATGCACGAGTTAATTATAAGGGTTACATCCGCGTGAGGCCCGAGACATTCCTTTATATTATGTGTATACAAGTATTTGAATTTGCACTTGTTACCAGCGTCGTATACAAAGGTACCGGTTCTCCTATTGGGAACCTTACTATCACCCATAAGTGTGACAATACTTACGGATGATTGTAAGGTTTTAGATTCGATAATGGTGTGAGGCAAAGTATGCCTGATATTTCATATTAAAAATGCTTGGTAGTATAATATAGTCTGTTAATTGGCCTGGCAGTAAGATATAGGGTGAATTCGTGTTACATATCATAAGCAATTTGAAATGTGGAAAGATTGGGCAAAGGTGTGTTCCTCACACTTTGCCAGCAACGTTAATTCCATGCAATATGTGGCAAGAGTATTTTGGCTTACCAAGCAAAGTTCTATACTTCATGCTGTATATTTTAAAGCTATTATATAATCATTTTCAAATAAACCATGTTATTGGTTGCGGAATGCGAAGTAAACAAGTAACGTCACGAATCATCAGTCGGTAAACGATCGAGCGGGTTGTAAAAGCGTGCTCGGCGCGCAATGACTCACTTTAACATCGAGCGGCGGACGGAACGGACGTGCTGTGTGCGCTATTGGGTGATATCAATTATCTCTTACTTTATTTGTTAATGCGTTTCTTAAATAATTCAATGATTATTTAAAGGTGAAAGTGCATCTGCTATATTTGTAAGCTGTTTCACTTCTGATCCCTACCAATATTTTATTTATTGCTGTTATAGCGTTCAGCATCTGTTGGTAAGAGGTACTCTCTTTTTCTTTTTAAAAAGACATCTTCCGCACTATGAATAATTCCTGTGTTGTGGGAGACTTTACAAACATTTAAAGCGAACACAAAGAACATCCAGACTCGGAACAAATATTTGAATATCACATAATTTCTTGTCCCGTGTGGGGATCGAAGCCATAACACTCGGCGTGGCGGCAGTGGCGAGGTGACCACTTAACCTAACTATTCTTATCATTACATATTAAGCACTGCTACGGAAACACAACTAAGCTGCTGAATACCATAATCTACATAGGTGGCAAGCAAGCACACAATAGTGATAGTAAATGTTACGTAGCCTCTGTGCAGGGGATCGATGGAGACGGATAGAAAAAGTAAGGACAGGCAGGGACTGAACAGGGCTAGTATTCTAGCGGATCCGAGCCACCGCCGGCGTTACGCCTTATGCCATGCCACCGTAGTGAAGACCGCGGGTGGAAGAATGGGGATTTCCCACCCGCTAGCCGTTGAGTCGGACGCAGTCTCGGGGAGCCCAACATATCCCTCTCGCCTCTACTTGTGGCGAGTGGGTATGCATAAGGAGCATTTCCCCAAGTAGAAAAAAAAAAAAAAGGTATTGATCAGGGGCTTCGCTGCTCTCGCTCACTTAACGAAATTTATACTTGACGTCCATATTTCTTGAGAGTGTAATACATCCAGCAAGATTCTATTACCCTAAACGGATAATTGTTCCACTTAATAAATAATGTCTTCCAGACCGCATTTCGGTCACGGCGGCCAATCTTAACGGAGACTTCCCATCTGCGCAGGAGATATTATAGTGCACAAGTGTGTACGCAAACACAAGTCCACTCTTTGATCCCTAAATCTCATGAGCCGATGGGACGGTAATTCGACACAACCGAAGAGAGATCTAGCGCGGGAATAACGGCTTCACGTGCTTTCCAAGGCACGGGGATGTCTTACACCGCCAACTTCCTAACTCTTGGCTGCTATTGAGATTTCTTAACAGAAAATCTCAATATATTTTTGTTAATCCGATCTGGGATTGAAACCCGAGACCTCATGCACAGCAGTCGCATTCACTACCGCTGCGCCATGGAGGCAGTTAATTACTCCACTTAATAACTGCGATACTGGAATAATGCAGATAATGTAAAAATAAAACAAACTTAAAAACTTGAGTAAGCCTCAATAAACACAAAGTCAAACGTCTTCGTTTTGCCCTTAAATAAACACATTACTACATAATGATGCAAACATTACATTTTTGTTTGCTAATATTTATAGCAAAGAGAGTACACACGCGTTCTTCATTCTCTAGATTAAACATGTCGTTTGAATATTGAAAACAAATATTTGCTGTATACTTTTTTAGGCCGCCCGTGTACGAATATTTACGGGACGGTGCAAAGCGAAGCGTCGATTAAGGCAAGACTTGTACTATGGATTTTGGCGTTAAGCATTACAGTTATACTACTTAGACAGCCGTGAGACTAACATTGGTAAAAATTAAGCACTGTCGCCCAGGCTTGCTTTTTGATGGGTCACCTTTGTAAAACCTAATCCTAAGTAATATTATAAATGCGAATGTAAGTTTGTTTATTTGATTGTTTCTTACGCTTTCTCGCGTTCACTACTCGACTGATCATCATGAAATTTCGCATACACGTTGTCAAGGAAACAAAGAAGTACATAGGATATCTTACATCCAGAAAAAGTACTGTTACGAAACTAACCTAACTTAATGACCTAGATTTAGGCAAGCGAAGCCGTGAGCAAAATCTAGTACCTATAATGTATTCATCAACACTATGTTGGACCAATTAATGACAGTTCTTAGCAGTTTGGAGGTAATAGGATATCACGGATGAGGTGATTCTGACATATTAAGACGACTTTTGGTTGATATGTAAGGTACCCTGCAGACATACTAACATTGTTGCGAGAGTCTCTACATGGGAACAAGTTCTAATTATTATTATTGTAATTGTTTAATTAGTATTGTTTAGTTAGTAATATATATACTACTGACAGAATCGAGCGACAAGTTGCCGAAATTGTAATTAAATAGCAATTGAAAATTGGCCACGAGTTTCTTGCGAGTATGCTCTCATAGGCTCAACCCTTTGCCTGAACGTCGCAACTTACCTAAATATAGCATCAGTAACTTTTGGTAAACTTACTAATCGATTAACTTAAACCATCATAAATGTTACTCGTACTTTGTGATTATTTAATGATTTGATGGGATCTAATGTAGTGTATATAGTCCCTGGTTGTTTTATATCAAATCAAAAAAAATACACTAAGACAATGCCATAACGCTACTTCTGTCGTTAACGTCAAAGCCACAGAAGTAAACTATAGTAGTTTAAGTAATTCAAACTCGTGGTAAATATGATGTTCGTCTATTCGCGTGTTATAAGCCAAACGCGATATGCTAATAGTTCGTTTTTATTTGCGAAAGCATTACGGCTGAACTAATTTTAATAGGTTTTTTACACTCCTGTCGATGAATACTGACGTCGGCCATAAATTTGGATCTGACTGTAAATTGAATTTTAAAGTTCAGAGTATTTGAATTCAATGCATATAATTTGATCTTTAAAAAGTCTGTAGAAATTGATTGAATCGAAATGTAGTAGAACAAAGAACAAACGATTTAATTTACTTGAAAGTCAAATAGATTTTAATATTGAAACATTGGATGTATTTACATTTCTTGTGATTTATTACATTAAAATAGTTGGTTTTATGTCATTAGTCAAATGTACAATGTTGTTATAAATTAAAATATCACGCAACCTTTCCTAGCAGAGACGTAGTTTGAGTCCACCTGCATGAATTTCTCGGTGACTAATACTGGAATAAAAATATTTTACGTCTTAATCCAGTTAATCCACATATTCTATTGCATGCTAAGTTCATCCAAATTCGTTCAACAGTCTTAGCACGAAGTCTAAAACTGATTCGATTGGGGGCAATAAGCGCAACCTTTATATGTAACGTGTGTCTTAAAACCATAAAAGTCGAAATTGTGCAATACATCATTGCCTATACTCACATGATTATAAGTAAGAGACTATATTATATGAATTAGATCCTTACTAATATTATAAATGCGAAGGTGAGTTTGTTTGATTGTCACGCTTTCACGCCGTAACTACTCTACCGATTGACATTAAATTTGCATACCAATTTTCAGGGATACGGAAAAAGAAATAAGGTACTCCCACCTTTCATTTAAAAAAATGCTGTTACAACCATTTTCTAACCTACATTTACGCGAGCGAAGCCGCGGGCATAATCTACTATTAATATAAATGTAAAAATTAATATAGATTTTCCTTTTCACGGCCCTATTTGACATATAGCATTGGGATGCATTTTATCTTTTCAAACTCCTTATTTTTATAAAAAAGATATCTTATTAATAAACTAGATGAGGCCGCGGTTTCACTCGCGTTTATGGTTACTGCGCTTCCTCGGTGAGTCGTAGCGTGATGTTATATAGCCTATAGCGTTCCTCGATGAATAGGCTATCCAACACTAAAATAATTTTTCAATTTGAACCAGCAGTTCCTGATATTAGCGCGTTCAACCAAACAAACAAACTCTTCAGCTTTATAATATTGGTATAGATAATAATAAAAAAGTGTCTTTTAAAATTAGCAAGTACTTTAAATATTGGAACAGATAAACAGACATAATTACCGTACTCTCGCAATTTATTGGGATCTTGACACAATTAATTATGGCGCACTGTCCGTTGGCTAAGACCCATGTCTTACATACAGTAACAACCATTTACGAAAAACCCACATCCAGTTTTAAGCCATTTATTCACTGAACGTTGCTTCGTAACGAGGCTACGTCTCAGTTAGTCTGCTTTAATGGGCACATTGTCTTGTTTTGACATGTTGAGTCATCGGGCAAATAGATTGCTTTGTGTTGAGCTTTGATTTAGTGTTCCTTGACGCGTGTGTCCGTTTGAGTAACCTGAGCTTGACTCTATATTGTGGCTCGGTGAATCGGCACAGTTGCTCTTGAGAAGACGTCGGTATAACGCATACATCATAACGTTACATGGGCGATGGCAAATTGTCTCAATTGTCTTTGAGAATTCTAAGGACTAGTTATCGTATAGAGCAAATAAGCGTTGCATGTCGAAACATATCTGTAGAGCTCAGACCTAATATTTTTACTAATAGACTACCAAAGACTAATAGACTAACTTTTTAAGCGTAATTGGTTTCTGATTTCATTGACATATTCTTGCGTCATCTTTTGAACTAGCCAAAGCAAATTATAACTCATTGTTTTATGGTTATGCTACAAACCTTATCAAGTCGTGACGTTTTACTGGTTGTGATATGACGCACTTAGTTATTAAGATTATGACGTGAAAAATATGACGTCATATTAACTAGAGACTATCTATAATATGCTCTCAACTTTACAATTACAAGCAATGTAGATGTATTCTCTACCCTTCTGTGCCAAAAATCTCACCCAAATATGTACTAAGAGACTCTGGGTTCTTTTTTTCACGAAAAATGTATCTTGCAACGTTTTTAGCTACAAAGCGGGTTTCGTGAAGCGCATTAGTGATTTATGCTAGCATTTTACAAGGATCGTTACGGCTAATAAATCTTTGTTAACTTGTTGCGGTGGCGTAGAATTAGGCTTCCTTATGAACGCATGTTACGCGTAATTTTTTTCGCCTCCGCTCTTTTTATTTATACCGGAGCACGGATTTAGGGACGTGTGGTGTAATCGTCTTCATCAGTGAAGAGGATTAAATGACTGCTGGAAAAATTGATTGAGCGGCTCGGCAAAATAACATAGAGTACAGTTTATTTCTAGATTGGTTTTGAGTCAATGTTTGGGCGCCTTTTTTAAAGGCTAGATTTATCTTTGATATGGTCTGAGAATTATTTGCATAATGATTTATTATGGATTGATTCTGCTGAATGTGTTGATCTCTTTTTATGAATCATATTAGATTGTGAACACTTGGATGACCTATTTATTTTTGCCCGAGTACTGTTTGCTTATTATGGTATAAGAATGTTGTCTGTTTGCTCAGAATTTTATAAAATATTTTATAAATTGAAAATGATACTATAAACAGGTAAGTGAATACTAATAAATCATTTCTTTATCTTTTTGAATTCAAGAGACAACTGCAAAAGAAATAATAAAGCTTAAAAGAAATCGAAACTATCTGTGAATTGTTTTGGCGTGTATAGAAATCAAACTCACATCGTTAATTGTTATAGTAACAAGGTGGCTTCGTAAACGATTACACCCTCACCTTACAAAATCCTATTTTATCTAACATAAATCTGAGGGCTAATTATAAGATAGCCAGATTTACTAACAAGCTTACAGAAACTATAACCACACGCCAACCAATACAATCTTAAATAAAAGGTGTGAACTCGTTAAACATCTCAAGCACCACACGCGACCACGAAAATGAACATCAAAACTTCTACTTTATCGTCATTAATTTCCACATCACAACAAAAACACGGCAAGAACTTCTGCCCCACTACCCTGAATACAACAACCCATAACGAGACTCGCACAAAAGAACTCAAATTACTGTTGTATCGTACAAATAAGGAGATCGTAAAAAACTTTCAGCCTTTAACATGTAATTCTGTGTCAATGTTGAAGCTTGTTCATCACGATAGTTTGAGAAACTTTGATAACACTCGTTATGGCGCATATCATAGTACCGATGTTGTTTTATTTGCGTTTGATGGAGGGAATAAATCAGAATCGCTTCCTGGATGGTCGCGTGTATCTTCGGCTAATTTAAATGGTAATGCCGGCTGTCTTTACGCACGTTACTGCATTGCGTTTTTGCATTTATTAATGTATATAATTTGTCGGTATTATATTGCTCTTAGGCTAATTAAAATTACTTTGAAAATATTTAATTTAAAATACATATACACAGAGTTTTATTCGTCTATCCCCTAAGGGGTAGACTACGAGAACATTCTCTCAGATTTGAAAGTTTCTTCACGATGTTTTCCTTCTCCGTTAAAGAGCGATAATTAACTATTTTATACTCACATAACTCCGAAAAGTCAGAGTGCTCGAACTCGAGACTTCTGCGTAGCAGACCAACTAGCATATCTCTGCTATCTCTCTCTTATTATGAATATTTTTGCCATATAAGTAATAATTTAAGAGTTGAGACGCGATTTTTAATTATTATTTTTAAAGTCATTTGGTATTTCTTACAGATTTCTTGATTTTTAAAGGACAGTAGGTTTTATAGGATTTTTTTGAAATTAAACTACTATATACGGATTTTATCGCGTTGTATATATAATATTATAAAAATATATATATATAATAGTCAAACCCAAGAAGAAACAAACCACAGCTAGACTTCATGATACTTTGAGCTCATTCTGCGTAAATAGAAACACCAATAATTAAATTATGTTCAGGTACTTTGAAATAACTACACTGGAACATTGAGACAACTACCATCTTAGTCTCCCCGTGACCATGGCTGCTGAAAAGCAACCGAAACGTCGGGGAAAGTGTAAACCAAAAATAAATAGATTTAATAGTTTAAATAATTTTATTAGCTTATAAATTAGTCAAATAAAATCAATAGTAGTAGTAGTGTAATATTTTCAAAATTTTGTAATACAGTGATAAATAAACAACGCGATAAAATCCGTATATAGTAGTTTAATTTCAATGAATAACATTCGCGTAAACAGAAGACAATATTAGGATTTTTTTTTATACCTCTAATGTGGAAAACAATTAAGCATACGGCCCACCTGATGATAAGTGATCACCGTAGCCTATAGACGCCCGCAACACCAAAGGTATCTCTTGCGCGTTTTCGACCTTTTAGGAAAGGAAGTGGGAAGGAGAAGGAGGGGGAAGGGGGAAAGAGGGTGATTGGGCCTCCAGCACTCTCACTCACCGAACGAAACACAACAGTAGGAGTACTGCTATTTCACGTCGATATTCTGTGAGAGGGTAGTCCTTCCCCGGTCGAGCCGGCCCATTCATGCTGAAATCAGCTTTTTATTTAAGTTTGCTTTTATAGTGCATGTTATAGTTTCCTATAACTGAAGAAGAACATTTTAAAAAGTTTACATATATTTTAGGTCAAAAATTCTAAAAGACTAAAGTAAGTACGATAATAAGATATTACACTGCTCATCTTTGATCCAAGATAAGGACGAAGATTATCCAATATTCACTTTTATTATAGGTGATTTCCTTCGTATAATGTTCACAAACATAATAAAGTTGTCAATTTTGTCCATTAAAATGCTTCTGTAACAACTAATATCATATATTTATTGTTTTATAATGGGTTTGACAGCAGACCATTTGTATTACGATTTGTTTGGATAAACGGTCAGTTATTAAATGACTGCTATCTAAATAGACCATGTTAATGGACATGATTGAGAAAATTATGAAATTTTTCTTATATGAATCGAATTAAGCGTTACTTTGCAGACATCTTTCGTTTTCTTTTTAAAAATGACAACGCCCATACTAGGAATAATTCCTGTTTCGCGGTAGATTTTATAAACATTCAAACAACGGCCATAAAAACACAGACACAGACTCAGGATCGGACCCACAACACTTGAAACGGCGGCAGTGACGAGACGGCCACTTAAACCACTAAGCCAGGCAGTAATTAAATAAATGTGCTGAAAGAAACCCATCATGCTCGCTTTGGATTGGCCACACCAAAAACTGCAATAGAAAAAGATTACCAATTCTGACAGTTCGGCAATAAAATGAGCCAAACGCTCATTCGTTGCGAATCTAGCCTCGCACTGAGGCAAAATTGTGTGTTTGAAGCGGTATACAGTAAGTTGGAGTACGCCCGGATCCCACAACCCTGCTGTCCCTTATCAGAGGTGTTCGGTATTGTCATCCTTTTTCTATTGCAATAGTTGGCCTAATATCCACCGTATTCTGAAAATACGTGGCGGATATTTCTCTTCCCAATTATTTTATGACCTGTTTCTTCTTTGTTATACCACCATTATACCATTCTTGTCGATATCCATTAAGTGGGCGGTACCCTTGGTTACCACCACTGCAGCTTAAAATCTTACGTATGTCATAATAATTACGTAATAAATTCATACATACATACATTCCACTCACCTGTTAGTATCGCTAAAGAAGTAAGTAAAGCTATACACATCCACGTTTCGCGAGCTCTGGTTTTTAGTCTCACGTTATAAGAGACGAGCATATTGCCATTTACCAGACACAGTAAAATACTTTGTGTTGTTACTAAGAATTTATTTGAAAAAGAATACCAATATGACTTTTGACCAATCATGGAATCGAACCCAATACCTCATGCATAACAGTCACATAAACAACCGCTGCACCGCAAAGTCAATAGTTTTACGAATATTGTGATTCTGACATAACACGGATAAATATATAATAATAATAATATTCTGTCACATACACACAACACCATCTAGCCCAAACTAAGCAGAGCTTGTACGATGGGTACTAGACAATGGATAAACATACATATTATATACTTTTTTGTAAATACATATGTACATATTACATATAGAAACACCCACACCAAGACAACCATGCACACAAATGATTGACTTGTGCGGATTTTGCACCCGCGACCATAGGTGTGGCAGTTGGTTACATTAACGTCGAGGTCTTCGAGGTTAAATAAATGGTACGAAACAAGATAAAGTGGTTAGTAGACCATTTAAATGATAAATAGCCTAAATAAGAAGCCAATTAGGTTTATTATGTATTTATTACTAGGTTGTGTTTCCTTTACTTAAGAAGATTAAAAGATATATCTTAATATTTTCTGCGCCATTTTCGTTTTTAATTTGCTCTAGTGGCCAGGTATCTAATATAATCTAAGCTGTTTTCCTAAAATACGGCTTGAGGCTACATTAATCTGGTTTATATTAAATTTGTCTGAAGTTGTTCCGTGCTTATGCATACCTACCATGATTTTATACAACCGATACGAGAAAACGGTAGCAGTATGTAATCTTAAGGTAAGCAGTTACCGTATTATATCGGCATCGGTCACTCTTGCATTACGGACTCTTTAAACAATGAGACATTGTGATTATCTGAGAGCAAAAGGAACATTAATTACAGGTTAGCATAGCGACGTCTTCAGGATCAGGATAATATAAAAAAAATGAGTGATATTGTGTATATGCATAAATAGTCACACGAATATAGCCCTCAATTGATATGCAGACTACTATCAATTAAGTTTAACGCCACTATAGACTTCTACTGGTCAAAGCTCCAGACACCGTGCAGTTACTGATAGTTTCTTGTGAGGAAAACCCAATAAATTTGCTCCAGAAAGTTTATGCAGAGGGCGGAAACAAGGTCAAATACAGAGATACTTAAGAAAACTGTTAACCTCTTACCTGTGACATGGATTTCTTATTTAACAACATTTGTTCTACCACTTTTCTTAATTCATTACAAATACTTTTTTTAACTGTTTGTTATAAAAAAGCAAAGTTTTCTATTATATAGTTAATTTGATTAGTTCGCTCTAATCATCTATGATCGGGACTTAAGACTACACGCGGTTGCAACAGAAAGCAGCAGTGTAACCAAGCAACACGTCCCGCTAGCTTTGTGGTGGGGCGCTTGCAATTTTAAACTTATAAAAAAATAATAGTTTTTTTTTTTAAGTATTTGGTGCCGTATATAGTTCTATAGCAAGAGTAATTAAATATGATGTAAAGAAAACACAGGTATATAATATATATACAAGTATATTTATTTTTATATTACATTTTTATTTAACTCTTTATTTAGTAGTTGTTATATACGATTACAATCTATCAGAGTCTGTTTGATCCTGCTTTAATGATGGTCTCGAGACCCATCGTAAGTCCTTCATTAAAATGTAAGCTCTGGCTTAGGCTTACTCTCAGACAGACAAAGATCTATTATGTTTTCCATAAATATATATCAGTATTTATCCAGAGATACAGAGTCCATTTTTACCATTTCTCAGGCAAATATTTCAATTGATTTTATGAATTGATACCTTCAAAATATCTTGATCACTTGCTTAACTAAGTTGAATTAATTTGTTTCAGGTGCTTTTGAGCGACGGGCACGCCACGATTGTGGCGGTAAGACCCGTGTTTGAGGAGTGGCTGGAGAGGCGGCATGGCGCCCTCACCTTCCGGCTGACACAGGTTCTAACTGGCCACGGTTGTTTTGGCCAGTTCCTGTGTCGTATACGCCGGCAAGAGACGCCCGGTTGTCACCACTGCGGCGACTGCCGCGACGTTGTTGAGGACACGGCGCTGCACACTTTGGCGGTTTGCCCCGCCTGGGCATCGCAGCGCCGTGAGTTGATCGCGGCAGTCGGATCGGTTGCCCTCTCGCTCCCGGCCGTAGTTCAGTCTATGGTCCGGAGTGAGAGGTCGTGGAACGCCGTCGCCTCCTTCTGTGAGGAAGTCATTTCCATCAAGGAGGCGGCGGAGCGGGAGAGGGAGCGTTTAAACCCTCTCCCCAACCGCAGAGCCGGGCGCCGGAGGGCGCGCGATGACCTCCAGCCACCCTGAGGTTTGACCTGGGGGTGGCGGGCTTTGTGGGCCTGCCCGCCATCCGTTCAGCACCAGGTCCGAGAGGCGGCGTGCGTGTTCCCACGCGCGCCTCTGTGTCGAGTCCGTCTCCCCCCTAGGGGGGAGACAGTAGGGTTTTATAATGTCGGAAGTGCCTATTTTGGGTAGGTCTTTTGTGTAGTGGCCTGCCGTTTCATACGGCGGGCCGAAACCTCGGCGGGGTCGCGACCGCATGCGAAAGCGATTCGCGCGGCCCCGCCGATAGTGGTTTTGTCGAGGAACACCGTGGTAGGTTTAGTCGGTATTCCGGGAGATACATTATTTCTTTTCCATCTTCTTTTACCCCGGCGAGTCCGACATAATCCCTCCGCCCGCCCCCGCGGAGGGATATGCGTCATAGCATTCCCCCACGTAAAAAAAAAAAAAAAAAAAAAAAGGTGCTTTTGAGCGAGCCGGGCGCCGGAGGGCGCGAGACGAACTAGAGCCACCCTGAGTTTTGACCTGGGGATGGTGGGCTTTGTGGGCCTGTCCGCCATCTGTTCAGCACCAGGTCTGAAAGGCGGCGTGTTCGTCTCCCCTGTAGAGGGGAGACAATAGGGTATATTAGTGAGTGAGTGCCTTTGGGTAGGTCTCTTCGTGTAGTGGCCTGCCGTTTCACACGGCGAGCCGAAACCTCGGCGAGGTCGCGACTGCATGCGAAAGTGATTCGCGCGGCCCCGTCGATAGCGGTTTTGTCAAGGAACACCGTGGTAGGTTTAGTCGGTATTCCGGGAGGTACATTATCTTTTCACTTTTCAACATCTTTCTTTTACCCCGGTGAGTCCGACATAACCTCTCCGCCCGCCCCCACGGAGGGGTATGCGTCTAAACAATACCCGACATAAAAAAAAAAACAAAATAAGGTGCTTTTGTGTGAATTAGGTCATTGACTACTTTTGACCACACAAAAACACTATACCTTGTTTTCAGGAAAGTGACTAATTTTCTATTTATTTTCTTTATCATCGATTCACTGAGATTTCTTTATAAGTAAATATAGTATTTATTTTAACAGCTATTTCACGTAGGTATAATAATTTGCGAAGAGACGAACCGGTAAGACGCCAACAATTTGCAATAGAAAAAGGTTGACAATACCGAAGTCCTTCGGTAAGAGATAGTCGCGTGGTAGGATACGGGTAGATACTCCAACTTGCAGTATTCCGTTTCTAGCTCAAAATATGCATCGACACGTGTTTCACCTCAGTGCAAGGCATACTCAGGACAGTTTGGCATCGAATGAGAGGGTGCGTGGTGAATTCCTCTCTTCCCTATTATTATAGTCGTTACAGAAGTTTGAGCTTCGGTTTTTGGTAATACACTTCTGCTTTCCCATTCGAGCATATAGCCTTCAATAATTTTTTATATGTGTGTCAAATTTTGAAGGCACGGTTGGTGTAGTGGTTATGTGGTCGCATCGCCGCTGCTACTTCACCGAGTATTGTGGGTACGATTTTTACACGGAACAAAAATTTGTGTGATCCACAATTGTTGTTCCGCTTCTAAATGTTTGTGTCAGTTTTTTGAATAATAATAATAATATATTCTATCACATACACACAACACCATCTAGCCCAAACTAAGCAGAGCTTGTACTATGGGTACTAGACAATGGATAAACATACATGTATACTTGTTTTTTGCAAATACCTACATATTATACATAGAGACACCCAGACCAAGACAAACATCCATGTTCATGCACATCATTGTTTGACTTGTGCGGGAATCGAACCCGTAACCTCAGGCGTGGCAGTCGGTTACACTACGCCATCGAGGTCGGCCAATGTTTGTAAAGTCCCCCGCGACTCAGGAATTATATCTAGTCTTGTCTTTTTTTAATAAATAAAATTTAAAAATAAGGCTATAATCAGACAAAACGTGTTAATAAAACATTTAGGGTAGCTATTTTAAAATTCCAAAGAAAAACCTGTCACGCCGGGTCTCTGGGAGATACGGGAGCACTATCTATGGGTCACATTAATATTTAATTTTTGACGTGAAAGCGATACAACCATTACGCTAATGAATAAAATAATGTAGGTATAACCTAGTTAGCCAATTTTAATTAGCCAGACAGTCACGGAGGCTCATTAAATGAAATTTATTTTAAGTAGAAGTGCCTGTCGTTGCCTACATTTAGTGACAACACGAATGAGCTTTCTCTTTCGGGGATGTACCGGCTTCGTAAAGGAAACTGCTGTATAGTTGGAAACACTGTTACCAAGTTCGCCAGGTAAGTAAGACTTACTGGTACTCACCTACGTTAGGTACCTTACCCATTGCCTTTCTTTTATCCTATTTTTAATTTCTTGTCCGTAGATTTAATAAGAGTCGAGTATAATAAGCACGTTAGTCGCTTATCAACAGATGGGACATTTTGTTTGTATGTCAGCTATGTTGCATACAGGATGAAAAAAGAAGCTTAATTATATTTAAGGATTTCAACTTAATTATAGAAATTAAGTGCAAATCAGTCAACATTGTTTTTGTTATAAATTTTGTTTATTTTGCAAGTGGGTGTAAAAAATCCTAAAATAGCATAATTTTTCGTGTCACGTTCAATCACCTTGCTGTTTTGCAGAGTCCTAGAGTTGAGAAGTTGGCGGAATTGCACACATTGTCTTGGCTACACATAAATTCGTTGGTTCTGCGTCTTATCCCTCTCCGATCGTATCAGATCGCCATCCCATCGGACTACGAGGGTGAAGAATTGAAGCCACTTGTACGTACTACACCACCATGTATATTTTATATCCGAAACGATGACAAGGTTCTAAAACATAAATATTATACTGCTACATAAAATAGGACAGATAAGTATTTTTGTCCCGCCTGTTAATTTCCCAGGAGCAGTCAATTCTGTTGAGTCATCAATCCACGTCACTCGTGACTAACTTAAGCCTCATACATGAGTATAGATATATTTATAGTGAGGGGTGCTACAAGCATATTGTAGAGTCATTCTGAAATGGGATTGCCTAAGTTGGATATAGCTGAGAAAGTGTTATATTGTTAAACTTTGTGTATTAATAATAATGTAGCTACGTTTGCCAATAAATTGCTTTGCGGTTCGGCTAACGTAATAATTGCTGTCAATTTTTGTGTGACTATGAATAAACTTAATTTTATCGATGAAAAGATGATTTAGAGATGTTAACACGTGGTCTGATTTGAGCATCTAAACCCACAGCAATCGCATGCACTACTGCTTTGCCACCGGGACATTGCCCGTATTTTACATTATCTTTATATACACATATAATTCTTCTGTACGTGTGTTGACAGTGAACTCCTCCTAAACGGCTGGACCGATTTGAATGAATTTTTTTGTGTGTGTTCAAGTGGATTCGAGGATGGTTTAGATTCGTTTATTTTTTTATATATTTTTTTTATATATTAATTATAATAGCTAACGTGACATTGTCTGTAATAAACAAAAATATTATAATAGGTCCAGTCTGCATCTTTCTTTATATTTCGACAAATTGTTTAGAAATTAGAAATTCCAGAGCCGGAGTTGTTCTTGAGGGTAGACAAATTAAATCAATGTTTTAATTTGACGACTTCAACGGGCCAATTTGAATAATTCGATTTCTCCGTTCTTTCGTTCATAACTGAATTAAAGCGGTGAGATTTATTAAAAAAAATTAAATATTCATCATTCCGAAGTTGGAGGGGAGGTGGAATTCAAATTTAATTTAGTTTTTGAGTGTACAATGTTTAACAAAAATATATAAAACATAATTTGGTTGTTTAGTCTCGATGTATAAAAGAAGCTTTCTAGTAAAGATAAAATAAGGTTTAATAAATTGAATAGACGTGAACTAAAAGCTTTTCATTTCGAATTATTTCTATCGGTTGATTTGTCTGGTTTGTTCTAGGTAAAATAGACATCTATACTAACAGTATTGAAATAAACCAAATCAATTCAAGTGCTTATAAATTCGAATATAAAAGTGTAGTGAATTATAGGACAACACGACTGTATTATACCAAAGGATTAGACAGAAATTTAACACACCGTATATACCTACCATCAAACAAACTGGGTATTTTACGGGCACCAATTAACTATTATTATATAGTTGTACGCTAATCTATTTTGCGTAGTATCCTCTTAAATATATACCAACGTATTTTTACTCCTTCGACCCTTATGTAGTAGCAGGGGTGTATTACACACAGATTTCGCCAACTATAATTTCAGGTCGCACGTAATAGCGGACAAATTTTTGCCTTCTAACGGGTACATTTGCTGATAACATGCTACAGCTGAGAGTTCCTTGATTGGAAAACTCAGCAATACTTTGTCTAGCCCGAGAAGCAAAGCCGAAACCCCAGTCGAATTCTCTACCGCTGTGATGCCGAGGCAATCCACCAAAATACCTATGTTTCATTTAATATATTGTCACGAAATAAAACAAATTAGCTACCTGCGAGCCCGGCGACAATGTAAATAGCTATGACAAATATTTCCAAAGCCCACGATCGATCACTACACAAAAAAATGACTTGACAGTTTCATTTCTCGACTTAAAAACGTGAAAAACTGTTTAAATGCGGGTACATTTTAAAAGGCCTGGACGTCAAAGAGGGAGCAGATAAGCGTCGACTGCGCAATCTATCTTCCTCTCTGAGAGACGTGTGTGATACGGGCACCCGCATGATATAATCGAAAATCGTTTACCGCGATCCATCTACATATTCCTTCTGACGGGACTGAAATTGGCTTGAGGCTTTGTTGAAGTTTCATCAAGCATGATCTATATTCGTGGCCTGTTAATATTTCGGTACAGTTTTTGAAGTTGCGAGAAATTTCCTCAAGATGGAATATGGCGGAGTGGTGCGGATTTTTTTTATTGAGTTAAGTTCTTGTTTGGAAACTTTTTCCAGAATATTAATAAATGTCTTCAGAAGCTTAACGGAGTTGAAAACATTATTTTCCCATTGATTATACCTACTGTTGAATAGCTTGTAATATCAATGTATGCAAATTTTTACGGTCTTGTATTGAACAGAAACATAAATAGAAAAAATCTGATTACTATTTGAAAGTTCTTATTATTTTAACGCTAGAATAGATATATTTTGATAATGACATACATTACTAGTAATAAATAATATCCAGGTTTGTCAGAGGATATGCCTAAAAACAACTAAACGCAGCAAGAAAATTTAAGTTAGTTAGTTAGTTAGTTTAAAAGGCCAGTTGCTCGGCAGCTGCGTCTCGATAGTAAAATATAGTGGGCGCGGACGACCACTTAGACCAAATGGTCACCTTGCTTATCCCCAGTGCTGAGTGTAATGGATTCAATCTCCACAAACAACTTTAATGTGTATACGGCTAAAAATATAATTGCATTTAAATTTTTCACATTCTTAGTGTCTATTGTACCAGTGTTTGTGAAGTCCCCTACGATGCTTGGATTATACTTAGTGTACAAAATCACAATCTCACTGTAATTATTTTGCTATAAAGAAATGCACTTCTATAAAGACCATATTGCCAAAACGTATCAACACCCTTAAAACAATTCCGGTAAAAAGCAAGCTGTGTTCTCATAACTGTAGTTTTAATCAATATGAGATACCAAAAAATTCAAAGTCTAGATTGTTGCCAAGTTTTTAAAGTGAAACTTAGACGGCTACTTGGCTATACTTCTTGCGAGATTGGTCGTACAGATCAGCACACTTAAAAAAAGATAAAATATGATTTATATGCAAGGAAATGTTGTAAAACTGGTACAACTACGTTGTAATGTTAATTAAAATTAATAAAGATATTGTTTCAATGATCCGATAAAAGAACGAGACAATTAGACCTTGACTCACTCATTAACAAACATATCAATGACCAACTCAAATCCTTAGACCTGAAAAGCTAAAATATTGCACAAAGGCTCACTTTATGATGAAGATCAGGCATAAAGTCGAATTTTAAAATATACTTTCGGCTTAGAAATTAGATTTGACTTATTTTTGCCAACATTCTCTCAACATAGGATGCAGAGTAACGAACAAGTAAAATTTATGCGAACGCAGTCGCGATCAAAAGCTAGTCTAAAATATAGGCCAAATAATAAATTACAATAAACATTCACTCATTTATCGTATAATGAAAGGAAAGTACTATTGAAAACAAAAAGGTTTAAGGTTGAACTATATTATAGTGGTTCAATCAGGCATCACTGCATTGTTATACCGCCATACATCACCTTCGTAACGGAGATCCGCGTATATAATAATATATAAATTATTGCATAACAGCTGTCATTCTAATCAGTAACATTAGCTCCGTAAAGTATCCGTATCAGGTTCGATATTTCAAAGGTAAGCGGGGTTTGAAGTACATTTTGGCAAAGTGCATGAATCCCAAGATGTACTTTTTAACCCCTGTACAGTCATCCTCCACTCAAATTCCTTTTTGGCAAGAATTTGCAAACTTAAAAAATTCTATTCCGGTTTTAAAAAGAGTTCCCCGTGGCGCGAGACCTGCAATGGCAAAAAAACTAGCTGATGGTATAGGTCTCGTCGTACGGGAGAACACAAAAGTAGTTTGGGAACAGTTACTGACCTTCCCTTATAGAACCTTACATGTTGAAAAAAAAACAGGCGACGACAAAATCTCTTACAGAACAAATTAAACAAAATTGTTACGTTTCGGCTCACACTTTTGGCACAATATTTACTTTTAATAACAGGAAAACTGTTTTTGAAAGTGTAGAGTCCAAATTAAGGGAAGGTGATATCAGGGGCACGTCTGGGCCTATTTAGTAGTGATGTGGTGGCGCCTTGCTCTCCAGATACCCTCGCAGGTCTGAAGAGCAAGCATCCACCGCCAGTTGATGACCTTTGTTTCCCTGATTCGCCAGATAAGGATTCGGAACACCTTATTACTACAGCCAAGGATGTTTTCACAGATGTTTGCTCCTTCCAGAGTGGTTCGGCAGCTGGCCTTGACGGCTTGTCTCCTCAACATCTAAAAGACCTTTTATGCCCAAGCGCCGGGGAGGCTGGTGATACACTCTTGAGGGAGCTCATGGCTTTGATAAACCTAATGCTCTCCGGCGGTGTGAGCGATGCCATCATCGACATCTTGTACTGCCCAAATTAATGTGCCCTTAATAGGAAAGATGGTGGTATTCGTCCCATTGCCGTGGGTTGTACGTACCAGCGTATGGCAGCCAAAATATGCTGTAAATTTTATAGTAAAAATCTTACTAATAAATTTCAGTCCCTGCAATTGGGTTTCGGCTTTAAAGAGGGTTGTGAGGCTGTCATACATGCCTTATCTACGTACCTTGGCTGTGGTAATGGAGAGGTCATCCTAAAGGTTGACTTAAAAAATGCTTTTAATTCAGTAAACAAGGACACCTTGTTGACACAAGCAAAATTAGAAACACCTCAAATATTTAAATTCTTGTGGCAATATTACAGATTTCCAAGTAAATTACTTTATAAACACAACCTTTTAGAATCTTCAGTTGGATGTCAACAAGGTGACCCTCTTGGACCAGTAATTTTCAGTTTAGCTATATACCCCATTATTCAACAGATAAATTCTAAATTTAACATCTGGTATTTAGATGATGGGATGCTTGGAGGCGATGTAGAAACAGTATTACAAGATTTGGCACAAAAAAAAAAATTTGCGTCAATTGACTTAGATTTAAATACCAATAAATGTGAAATATTTGTAAACAATATTAATAACGAAGACAAACATTCGATACTAACTAAATTCAACTCTGGCTTCAGATATCAAAATTGTTGAAAAACATTCTCTTTGCCTGCTTGGGTCCCCAGTTTTTGAAGAAGCTTTTAATTCTTTCTTAGAAGAGAAAGTCCAAAACTATTGTGAAATTTCAGACCACCTTTTCAAAATTAATATACATTCAACTTTAACTATAATGCGTTACTGTCTTTTCGTCCCAAAATTTACTCATGCTTTAAGGTCATCTCAGTTTTGGAAAAATTTAACATCTTTAGTTAAAATTGACATAATCATACAGAATACATTAAGGCAAATATTAAATGTGGACTTGAATGACAGAGCTTGGCTTGAAGCTTCTCTACCTGTACGTTTAGGAGGGCTCGACGTTCGCAAAATTTCAGATGTCAGTTTACCGGCGTACCTGGCCTCGGTCTACCTGGCACGGAAGAATTAACCAGGTACATTCTGGCATCCACACTGGTTAGTTCAGAAGTGTTGTGTAAGACCAACGCAGTAAACGCCTGGAAAATGGATTGTTCAAATACTGACCTGCCTACTAACCCATTCTCCCAAAGGCAGTGGGATGGGCCGCTATGTAACACGGTAAGAGAAAATCTTTTTACTACATCTATAAGTGTTGCTGAGGGCGCATGTTTGCTGGCTGTGGGAGAGTGGGAATCGGATTTATGGGTTCAGGCACTTCCATCATCCAACACAGGTACAATGTTGGACGATACAACATTCCGCCTCGCCACCTGAGAAACACACGGGGCACCTCTCCGCATCGCTGTCATTGCGGAGAAGCCGTCGACAGCCTCGGACACCATGGGCTGTCCTGCAGCAAAAGCGCTGGTCGTATTTCACGACACGCTCACCTTAATGACATTATCCATCGTGCTCTTATCACCGCCGGCGTACCAGCAGTATTAGAACCCATAGGCTTGGTACGTGACGATGGGCAGAGACCCGATCGTATGTCTTTCCTACCTTGGAAAATGGGTAGGCCTTTGGTGTGGGACGCCACATGCGTCGACACCCTTGCGCCATCGCATTTTCCGAACACGATGAGCTGTGCCAGTGCTACTGCTGTAGCGGCGGAAAACCTCAAACAATTTAATATACAGTAATTTAATTGGTAACTACGTTTTTGAGCCGTTTGGGGTGGAGACGCTAGCTTCATAGGGTCCGGGCGCTCGTGCGCTTTTTAGAGATATATCTAAGCAGCTAATCGACGCTTCGCGTGACCAGAAGGCTGGACTTTTCTTGGCTCAAAGAATCAGCATTGCCATTCAACGTGGCAATGCTGCCAGTCTTCTGGGCACTTTCCCGGTCGACAGCGATGCTGAGGAATTTTACGACGCTGCCTAAACCAGCCATTTCCTTTCTTTATATTAAATTTATAGTCCCATATTTTGTTACTTTTCATGTTTTATTTATAAGTGGTTAGGTTTGTTAATATTAGTTAAGTTGAAAATTATAATTGTTGCTTTGTTTATGTAATTAAAGAACAAAATTATTATTAAAAAAAACTCCGTAAATAATTAATTTATAGTAAACATAGCACTCAATGCATATAAGTTACTTTATTAGTGAAAGTGAACTATAAAAAGCAAGTGATATTGCTATCCAGTGATTACGAAATTATAAACTAGTAAAATAAAAGTAACTAGTTAAATAAAAGTGTGTAACTATATCGAGAGTGGACTATATTGTTTATTTATTTATCTTTGGAAGACCAATAGCACAAACAACTTTCGAAATAAACACAATAAGACACAAAAGGCTAATTACAGGTCTTCACGAATAAGTCATAAAATACATAATCAGACATGTAACAATAAAAGTTACATATTAACATTACATAATATTAAAACTAAACATCAATTAAAAGCTATGCTTTGAGAAAAAATTAAGACTAAGCACCCGTCTCAGTGGTTCCAGTTTACAGTTGAATATATCAATGTTACATTCTTTACATTTTTTATTAAGTGAACTGCTCGCTTGCCACATAAACGCATTTTGCCGGTAATTGGTTGACACCAGAGGTAGATGAATTGGATTGTAGTGTCTTGTAACTTTACCAGGCACATTAAAAGCAATTTTGGACAAAAGTCCGAGCAGTTAACCCTGCGATTTAGTATGTTTAAAATATAAGTGATATAGGCTATCTCTCTACGTGTAATAAGAGGAAGCATGTGAAATTTAGTACATAGTTTTAGATAGTGTCCGGACTATAATCAAGTCTTAATCGGTAGCACAAATATATTTAATAAATTTCTTTTGAATATTTTCAATGCGGGATATGTAGGTGACATACCTAGGATTCCATAGTTGACTAGCATATTCTATATATTTGTAAATACGTACATATTATACATAGAAACACCCAGACCAAGACAAACATCCATGTTCATGCACACAAATGTTTGACTTGTGCGGGAATCAAACCCGCGACCTCAGACGTGGCAGTCGGTTACACTAACCACTACGCCATCGAGGCCGATACCGATATGACGTCCGCATGACAAATCCCAATACTTAAAAAGCCTTACTTGTAATCTGTTCTATATGGTTCTGGAAAAGCAATTTGGAGTCATGAATAACTCCAAGGTCTCGTACTGAAGAACATCTTTGAAGTTGCATTCCATTAAAAAATATTTAGACGAAAATATATTAATTTTTCTGCTGAATCTAACAAGTGAACATTTAGATGGGTTGAAGTCTAGTTTGGTTAAGGTACAGTAATCAGATAGCCGATTTAAATCACTTTGGAGTGCATGAACATCAGCAATGTTTGTAATGGCTGAGAAAATCTTCATGTCATCCGCAAAGCACAATAAATGTGAGTAACGGAAGTATTGTCCTATGTCATTCACAAATATTAGGAATAACAAAGGTCCTAGCAATGAACCCTGAGAAACCCCACTAGGCACCATAACCCAACTAAAAATGTAATTATTAACCACAACTGCTTGAGAGCGGTTAAATATGTAAGAAGGGAACCATCTAAATAAGTTTCCTTGTATGACAATATGCAACTTGTAAATTAGCATGTTGTGATCAATTCTACTAAAGCATTTAGAATAGTCGGTGTAAATGACATCGACCTGGCTCCCCTTACTCATGGCTTCGTATATGTATTCATTCAGAAGTACAAGATGAGATGTTGTTGAGCGTCCCTTTAAAAATCCATGTTGGAAACTACTAAAACTACTAACAACTTTTGTTTTACTACCTTTCTTATAAATTGGAGTGATATAGGCAGATTTCCAAGTGGTTAGCAAAGTGCACTCAGTAAGTGGTTTGTCGAAGAGCATAGCTACAGGTACTGAAATACTATCGACTCATCTAGCTAATAAAATAGGAGATATTTCATCAGGCCCCGCTGACTTGTTAAGATCTAGGGTTTTAAGAATTTTAACTAGTTCAGTAAAATATAAATGAATGTTACAAATGTTCGAAATCGAATTATCATAACACGGGCTAGGTCTTATTGTATGAGAAGATGAAGGTTGCAAAAATGTTGAATAAAAATAGTTCGAGAAAACGTTACATATGCTTTCACCGTTTGTCGCTATTAGATTACCATATTTCACCGAGCTTGGTATACTAAATGACTGCCGCCTTGATTTAAAGGTCCAAAAGTATTTAGGGTTGGTTTTGATGAAATCTACAACAGAAGATATTTAATTTGTGTAGCAGTCAATCTTAAGACATTTTACTCTTTTTCTTAATAACTTATATGTTTAAAAATCTGACCTATCACCGTGATTTTTAAATTTACGAAAGAATTAAAATTGTTCTTTTATGGTTTTTTTTAACGCTGATGTGTTACTATATAGGGAATTTATTTACGTAAGTTTAATTAACTGACGGTACATGTTTACAAATAATTTGCTTAATGAATACACAAAAACACTCGTCCGCCTCATCGATACATTTAGACTTAAACTCGGCATGCCAATCGATGTTCACAATTTCTTGATTTATGGCATCAAAATCAACCAACTTGAAGTAATATGTTGTACGCGGAGCATATTTTAAACATGGTAATTCATCACATTTTAACTTTATGGTGAAGGTTGATGGGCCCGAACGGATCCTCACATTCAGAAACAAAAGGAAAATCATTAGACAAAACGATATCTAATATTTTGTTATACACGTTACTTACATGATTATATTGCATTAAGTTGTGGGTATTCAACGAATCTATTAGATAGTACTCGTCAATTGAATTTGCATTACTAGGTAATAATAATCCGAGATTAGAAACAATGCGCTGCCATGATATTCCACTCAGATTAAAGTCGCCAACTATTAAATATCTATCGTCTGGGTTACTGACTATAATGTCAACCAACTTATTTAAAAAAATTCCTAAGTTAGGTAGAAAATGTTAAGCCTAGGTTTTACTTACACAAGTACAATACACACACGTATATATTAAATCTCTTACGATTATTGGGTTGTTTTAAAGGTAACTCAAGCCACAGATCTTCCGCAGTTGACATAAAGTTCAATTGTAGGTTAGCGGTTATTTCTTTTCGCACCGCGATGAGAACAGCGCCGCTGCGGGTTTGATTTGTAAGATTATAGAAGATATCCAACAATTCGGAACTTGGTTAATTGATGGGGTTAGTAGTCACTAACCCCATCAGTTAACCAAGTTTCCGTCAGAACAATTACGTCATATGAGTTAAGACACAGATTACGAAAAAATATAGTTTTTGTAGAGCGAAGGCGCCGGACGTTTTGATAGTAAATATTCAAACCGACACTAGCATATACACTCGATCTAGTTACATATATTAACACAATTAAAGTGAATTAGCATATAAACTTTATATACCGAACACAATTCAATAATTATAAACTGAAACAAAAGTGTGTTATAAAAACTAGACAATCTTAAAACAGTGGACTTTTGTCTCAATCAACGTCACTTAAAATTATAAAAATCCTCGAAGACAACCTAAAAATTCGCACCTGGAATTCGCACCTGTAGCATGGAACCCTGTGTACAGTAATTCTTTTCAAAGGATCGAGAGCATCCAACGTGCCTTCACGAGAAACTTAGCATATATTTCCTCCGGTATATTCCGGGTGTCATACAACATGCGATTGTGTTTCTTTGGCATGACCTCTCTTTAAAATCGTCGTACATTGATAGACTTACTGTTTCTCAATAAAATCCTTAACCAGAAGATCACAGGCCATCACAAAAACCTTCATCTCGCCCACTGCTCGAACTAGTCTTGGTCTTCATTATCCCCTGGCTAGAATTTTCAGAACCTACAACCGTTTCAACGCGAAGTTTAACTTGGATATATTTAACACGTCAGAAAATAAATTTAGGAATGATTTGCTGAAACTGCTCGATTGTTAAGTACTATTACTATTGTTCACTTTTATTACTGCTATTATATTGTCTTCTGTTTACACGAATGTTATTCATTGAAATTCAATTACTATATACGGATTTTATCACGTTGTTTATTTATCACTGTATTACATAATTTTGAAACTATAATACTACTACTACTATTGAATTTTACTAATTTATAAGCTAATAAAATTATTTAAACTATTAAAGCTATTTACATTTAGGTTTACACTTTCCCCGACGTTTCGGTTGCTTTTCAGTAGCCATGGTCAAGGGGAGACTAAGATGGTAGTTGTCTCAATGTTCCAGTGTAGTTATTTCAAAGTACCCAAACATAATTTAGTCAATGGTGTTTCTATTTACGCAGAATAAGCTCAAAGTATCATGAAGTCTAGCTATGGTTTGTTTTTTCTTAGGTTTGTCTATTTGAAGTACTGGATCACAAGCTGGTGGTATATTCAGTGATAAATAAACAACGCGATAAAATCCGTATATAGTAGTTTAACTTAAAAAAAATACTTCTATTACTTTTATATAACATTTCTATTCCATATTTTATTTAGTTTAAGTTTACTTTTAATGTTGCCTATATAATGTGAATGCAGTGTATACTTTTAATAGGCAAACATATATACCCACTGTTATACCCATAGTGTAAGTGCTAAAATTTGAAACATTTGTATGTCTTGCTGTAAGTGTACCTTATTATTAATAAATAAATAAAATAAATGGCAGCACAAATAGCTTACCAAACTTATCACAGGATGAAAATACAATTGTAATACAGGAACTCAAACGAAAAATAGAGGATTTGACATCAAAATTAAACTCGGCTCACGAAGAGATTAATAACTTATGTTTATAAAATAGCACGTGAACTTAAAAAAAACTGTGTACGAATTGATATCAAAACATGATGTTCTCATAAAGGTCACGAGAAGGCTTACAGATGGAATTGGGACTCCCAATAAATGCTCAGTAACGTCAACTTCATGCAGATCTCATAAAAAGACACAAGACATAAATTATTCGCAAAGAAACATAAACACAAGGCTCGCTACTACAACTATGTCTCAAAATAAAATACCTCAAAGGGCAAACAACAAAAACTACTTGCCAACAAAACATGCAAAGAATAAATTGTGCATAATCAGTGCAAATAAAGTTAATAACATTTTAGCTACTGCTGGCAATACATTCCAAAATTTTAAAATATTTCATTACGTCTCACCTAATTGTGGAACTGTCCAGCTTATCGAGAACTTACATAAAAAGCTTGCTGATTACTAAATGAAGGATTGCTGCGTTAATTTTACTGGAGAAAAAGATTTCGTAAGAACTGAAAACTAAATAATCATAGAACTAAGAAAAACAATATAAGAAATACAACATACTAATATTATATTATGTGCCTTCTGAGCGTACTGATTTTTTTCTTTAAACACACACACACATATATATATATATATATATATGTATATATATATATATATATATATATATATATATATATATATATATATACAATATGAAATTTATACTACCAGCCAAATTTCGTCTAGACGTTAGGTATCAGTAATAGAACCCATTTTTCAAAAAGAAAGTATAATATTAATAAAATATAATTAAAACATTTTTTAAAACAAACATTAATTTAGCGTGGTCACCGAGTCAACGTAAACACATGATTCTTTAACAATGCATTGAATGAAAGCGGGGTGGCGCGCGGGGTGCGAGAAGGGCACAGCTGCAACACAAATGTCACAAATCGTAAATTTCGTTTAGTCGCGTGCGCACTTGTGACGCAATCGCTTACTTCCGTGTTTACTTTTCCCGCGCGCGCCGCCGCCCTATCTTTTGACAATGTATTCAAACCGCGAGTACTACGAAATGGTGCGTTGTTACATTTTGAGTGGAGAAAGTTTAAATGGTGCTCAAAGAAACAGTGCCAAATCGTGAAACGATTTTAGCTGCTAATCAACGGCTGTTAGATTACGGCCAATTTACTACACCTTCGCATGCCCAAGGACGCGGCAGGCAGAGACTGCCTGCAGAAGTCGAAGACGAAATCTTCGATTTCTTTGAACGCAAACCTCGTGCAAGTACACGAGACGCAGCCCGGCGCTTCGGCGTGAGTCAGTATGCGGTTTGGAAACTACTGAACACTACCGGCATGCACCCTTATCACTTTCGGAAGGTCCAAGCATTAAATGATGAGGATGCTATGCCTCGTCGAAGATTTTGTGAGTGGCTAATTGCACATCCAAATGCTGACATTTTATGGACGGATGAGGCACTCTTTACTAGAGCCGGGCTATACAATCAGCATAACGAACATTGGTGGTCGTTTCGTAATCCGCACATGATAAGGGAGACCTATCACCAAGTACGATTCAGTGCAAACGTATGGGCTGGCATTATAGGCAATAAAATATTGGGTCCATATTTTATTGAGGGACGTCTCACCGGAGGCACATACTTGGACATGTTGCGACATGTCATAGAAGATTTTATGGACGATGTGCCTATAGTTAATTATCGTGAGTTTTACTACCAACACGACGGTGCACCACCACATTATGCCACCTCTGTTCGTGAATACCTTAACGCGGAACACGGCAGTCGCTGGATCGGTCGTGGGGGTCCTGTTCCATGGCCGCCGCGTTCCCCGGACCTTACGCCGTGTGACTTTTTTTTATGGGGTGAAATAAAAAGACGTGTGTATGTGGAGGAGGCTGAAAGTCTCGAGGCTTTAAAAGAACAGATAAACCGTGCATTTGACGAAGTGAAAAATAACACTACAGTGCTAAATAAGCTAAAAAACAATGTGCAAAAGCGAGCAAGACTGTGCCTAGAGAGAAACGAATTGCATTTTGAAAATTTATTGAAGTACAGCTGAAGATGTGGTAAGTGGATTTTAGTTGTACGCCTCAACCAAAAACCTAAGCTGATTACATTTATTTTAAAACGCATAAATCCAACTATTCTACTTTATACTTTTGATTTACGTATTTACGATTTTTATGTTGTGCCTAATGAATAATTCAATAAATACTTATTAGCCCTTACGTCGAATAGTATCTTGTGCAATCTCCAGCTAATGAAATAATATCTTGTGCAATCTCCAGCTAATGAAATAATAAAGAGTAGGTTTGAAATTGATTATGTTATCACTGATATACCGCCGGCCGCGCCGGCGACGGCGGGGCGCGGGGCGCGCGGGGTGTCTTGCCGCCTAACGCGTAGTGCATGTACCGCGCGTGGTGTCCATAATCATAGAAGTTTTTAAGACAACTTTGTAGTGGCTGAATTCATTAATTTTGTACTACTTAGCATAAAAAAAAAATACGTGTCTCATTATTTTACTCAAAGATTATTATATTAAAGTTTAGACGGTGACTAAAAAATCAGGTTGTATATATATATATATATGTGTGTATATATATATATATATATATATATGTATATATATTGCATCAGAACATTTCCGGGCTCATAAATAAATCGGATATGTTAATATTATATACACAAGAATTTTATTGTTGAATAGAGACATAGCTCTAAATATTATATGTATAACTGAGCACTTCAAAATGTCTGGCCAGAAAACATTGTTAAATAATAGATATACCGAATTATAAGCTTGCTACATGTTCTGCTAGAAATAACACAAAACGCGGTGGAGCTTGTATTTTAATTAAGCACTACCATCAATATAAGGAGATAACAGATGTAATCAGATTTTCGATATTATAGAGTGATATAGTGAGTATTATAGAGTGTTGTGCCATATTAATTCAACAAAATATCATTGTCGTATGTTTGCACAGACATAATTTTAGCGGAGATTTTAATACCGACATTTAAAAAAACAATAGAATGTCATTAGAATCTTTCTTTTGAGCTACAATCTTAAATTAGAAATTGTTTGGATAACTTTACCCATAATTTTAAACATACATGTGAATCTGAAATAATAGATTTTAGCATGTACAGCTCAATTAATAAAAATAAAAGTAAGTAAATCTTTTTGCATAAAATCCTGGAGGCAAAAGATCCGATATACATCTATAGATTACCTAAATAAATTTAAAACACATCCCCAAGGTATGTCATTTTTTAATGTATACAACACGAAATATGTTAATGCAGCTTTTGATAACTTCTTTGAAACATTTAAGTTACTACATGACTTATGTTTTCCATATAAACTTGTTAGTATAAGATCTGAAAAGCAAATTAAATGGATATCACGGGCATACGAATTTGCAGTAAAAAGCAACGAAATATACTTTGGAAGCATATATTACAACCGACAGTGGAAAATAAGCTTTTGTTTGAAACCTATTCGAAAAGGCTTAAGAAAAGATCTATCATTGTGGAGTGCCTCGTCCAGTGTCTTTCTTCAGTGGGCCCGGACTTTGCGGACAACCAGTATGGTTTCCACCGCGGGCGCTCCACTATCGACGCTGTTCTGCGTGTGAGGAGCCTGGTGGAGGATGCGGTGTCCCAGGGCGAGGTCGTCTTCGCGGTGTCTTTGGACATCGCGAATGCCTTTAACACTTTGCGCTGGAGTTGTATTAGGGAGGCACTCAGTCTCCATCGAGTGCCGACCTACCTCCGCCACATTGTCGGGTCATATTTGTCTGTGAGGGTAGTAGTCTACCCGAGTCACGACGCGGCGACAGTTGGAGTCAGCGAGAGATGTCGTGCGATGTTCTACAGGGATCGGTTTTGGGTACACTACTGTGGAACATTGTTTACGGACACACTTGTCACGGTTGCTTTGGCCAGTTTCTGTGTCGCATAGGCTGGCAGGAGACGTCCGGATGGCATCACTGCGGTGACTGCCTCGATGTTGTTGTGGATACGGCGCTGCACACTTTTGCGGATTGCTCCACGTGGGCAGCCAGCGCCATGAGTTGCTCGCGGCAGCCAGACTGATTGCTCTCTCACTCCTGGCAGCGGTTCCGTCAACGGTCCGGAGCGAGAGGTTGGAGATGATTATGTCGAGGAACACCGTGGTAGGTTTAGTCGGTTATTACCGGGGTATCTTTCCTCCGGTGAGCCCGACATAACCTCTCCGTCACCCCGCGGAGAGGTACACGTCAAAGCATTCCCCCACGTAAAAAAAAGAGAGTGAGAGAGCTCAAAATAATTACATAATAAAAAATTCTAATAATAAATCCAAAACGTCCTAGCAAATAATATTTTTTTAAATTAATAATGAGAAACAAATTCGTGAATTGAAATAAAAAAGCATGATAGCGGATCTTTGCATAACTTTTTTATAGATTAAGTTACACATGTAGTGTAAACGAAAATAGCCCTCACTCTATATATATGTTTCCAACTAATCATACAAAAGCTACGCGTGTAATTCAAAATTTGAAAAGTAACGAAAAGCTAATAATAATTTAATCTCAGCGTGTCTACTGGCATATTTCCTGAGTGTCTAAATACAAAACTGGAACAGTCTTCCGGCTCATGTGTTCCCTCCCTTCTATGACATTGGGTCCTTCAAATGTAGTGTGAAGAAGCATCTGGTCAGACCGGCTTGACACTGACGACGACTAGAAGACATCTATCTTCTCGTCTCTTGCGTCGTCACTGTTTCTGGACTGTAATTGGGCTTTCCATCAGGTCCGTTATAATCACTTTGCCGAGTCACGATAATAAAAAAAAACAAGATATGATCAATTATAGACCTATCGCGCTTAGCCCCGTATTCTCCAAAATAATGGAAAATAATATATATTTTGTGAACGGTCTAGGTTGATGAGTCGATGTATGTACCTGCGAGCAGTTTGCATCAAGAAGGTTAGATTCACTTACCACAGGGCATCGGGAATTTCTTACATATATTACAATCCCTCCTGATTGATTTATGAATTTATTGGAAGCAAACTTAAGATAGCCATCCATTGTAAGAATTAATGTGTTAATCCATATCCAAAATTCTGTTAGAACTATTAGGTCAAACTCTAATCCAGTTCTCTTTAAAGTCACTATAAGGCTATCTTAATATATGATGAACAGAAAGGTTTCCGAAAAAAACATAATATAAATATGGCTATCTTCAATTTTTATCGAAAATAATATACATACAGATACTAAAACACCAGTATGCACCATCTACACTGATATGTCAAAAGCTTTTGACTGTGTAAATGACGACACACTTTAAATAACCTCTACGCGTATGGAATTCGTGGTTATTGTCTCAGTTAATAAAATCCTATTTAAGAGGTCGTAAGCAATATATCGAAATACCTTAAGTCTGTCCAAAAAATAGAATCAAAACACCAATCATCTTGTAGATTTATAAAATTTGGCGTGTCACAAGGTAGTGTTCTCGGGCCACTGCTATTTTTATTATATATAAATGATTTTCCACTTCAAACGCCACATTCGATGCTATTCTATGCTGATGACAGCACATTGTTATATAGAATGTCGTAACAGACAGACATATCAATGTGAAAGAAATAGTACCCTAAACTTAGTTGTAAACTGGTTTACTAATAATAATCTAACTATATCTCCAAAAAATAAAAACTATGCACTTCTACCAACGTATTTACCCCATAGATATGAATATAAATTATAATGACCGAATTATACATAGCGAAAATGTTACAAAATTCCTTGGAATCTTAATAGATAGCCAACTAAATTGAAAAGCGCAAGCAGAAAATATATGTATGTAAAAAAATGAGTACATCGGCTTATGCGTTATATAGCTTGTCAAAAAAGGTTAACTCAGAAACTCTTCTTGTTACATACCATGGTCATGTTGTATCAGTTTTAAGATTCGGATTAATATTTTTAGGTAATTTTTTTTTTTATTGTATTCTAAAAGAAGGCATTTACAAAGCTTAAAAAACGGTGCCTTTGAGCAATGTTTGAATTAAAATTAACTGACAGCTGCATCCCTGTTTTCAAGTCTCACAAATTATTAACGCTATTCCATGTTTATACATTTTAGAATTATCAGTATTTGTAAAAAACAAACAAACACCTATTTCCTCTCTTAACAAAAACTAGAAAAAGATCAGCAATTGTGAGATCTCAATATCGAAGCTTGCGAAGCACTGGTAATTAATAAGACTACATTATTCAAAATAGTGTTATTGGCATGGCACCTGTAGTATAAAATAAAGTATCTAACAACATAAAAAAATGAGCCAATAGCAATTTTTAAACAAAACCTCACAAATTTTCTGTTTGATAATTGTTATTATGGCATAAATGTGTTACTAACTGATAAAATACAAATAACAAAAATTGAGCAATAAATTACATTTACATAATTAAAGATTATAGAAATTTAAAATAAATCTTAGTTGTAAGTTTTTGTAATGTTTATAATAATTTGCATGCCTTATAGGTATAATGTATATGGATCTGCTACAATTACTGTAACACATTATTAACCTCTGAGTCTTCTTCGAAGAGGTTAATGAAAACACTTTGTGAGTCTGTGTGTCTGTCTGTTAGTGACAGGCATAGGACCGATTGACTTGTAACTTGGTGTGCAGATACCTTGGTCGAGTTTGAATATGGGCCCTCTGGTGTGGTTTGACGGGGGGTGGCGGTTCGTGGACGGTTTGGGGAGGAATCAGCGCCGACAGTAAGACAGAGCTTGTCTTTGTATCTGGGCCGAGTCTGCCTGCATTAAATAGTTATCGGTACATCGAACAGTGTCTTGAGCCTCACGTGATGCCCTATGCACATTTTATTGGCAACGGTTTCATATTCATGCACGACAATACTAGGGCTCACACCACGAGTTTCATACGAGATTATGTTACCGAAATCGGTATCTCCATTATGGAATGGCCAGCAAGAAGCCCGGACATGAATCCGATTGAACATCTATGGGGTGAATTAAAGAGACAAATTCGTGCAAGAGATCCTGCCACAGAAAAACTTAGCCAGCTACCCGCTAGGTCACAAGGTCATACAGTCAGGGGATATTCACCAACAGAGTGATTTGGAAGTCCAAGGAGGGGCTTTTGCCCAGCAGAGGGACATTACAAAAAGCTGATGGAAAAAAAAGGTCACATGAAGACGAAGAGGTTGAATCCTGGATTTTTACACCCATCTTCGTTGTAATACCAATATTCCTTGTAAATAAAGATTTTATTCTATTCTAACATCATATTATGATAGTAAAACTCATGTCAGTCCATTTTTGTTAAGCATGTTGTGGATAAGGTTATAGGTATCGTAACCATAGCAACTATCGTGTACCAGTAATTCTGTTCATTGAATGTCCCCGAGTAGATCTGCAATAAGTCAAACAGCTGCGGACAGACATAATCTGTACCGGTGGCTAAAAAGTGATTCGCGCCGCCCAACCGATTACAGTTATGTTGAGGAACACCGTGGTAAGTTTACGTCCGTATAACCGGGAAGTCGCTCACCATCTTTCACCGGTGAGTCCGACATAACCTCTCCGTCGCCCCGCGAAGAGGAGCGCGTCAATCTATTCTGCCACATAAAAAAATATATATTGCTTAAATACAGCTTATTGTCATTATATCTTTATATTGCATTAATTTTACTAATATCTGATAACCTAAATGTAAAGTTTTTTAGTTTAGCAGAACTAAAAAGTACATCTAAATAACTCTCAAAGTAATATTATTATGTAACCAAAATTCTCCGAAATATACATAGTTTAGTCATGGACGTATTAATCTTACTCCGAGAACTTGCGAAGTCTGTCCCCAGCTCCGGAACATCAGAAATATAATTTAGTTTTCCATTTAAGTTGGAAATAGGACAGTTTGCATACAAATTCTCCTTCTAAACTTGTCACGAGAAGTGTAACTTGTCGGGGTTGTATATCCGTTACATTCCACTTAAGAGACCGTTGCACCTTCATTTGTTTCAGAGTAAACATCAACTACCTCCCGAATGACAACACAAAAACATTTTGGTCCGCGACGGGGCATATTCTGAGGCCCAAACACACGCGTTTACGACGCCTTTGCGGGCGAACGACATCAAAAACCGCTTAGCGAGTCCCCGACTACCACCTCGGGTTGGCGAGTGTATACTTTATGTTGGCCGAAGTTGTAAAACGTTGGTGTCTCCCCGAAGGGTACTATTCCTAGTTTCATGTTGTGGTGAAGTTTTTGTGTGCGAAGGAAATGTTGTACAATTAACTATGTAAGTACAATTTGACGACAAGAACGTGCCTTGTGAGAGCTCAACTTTATTGCTGGACTGCTGTTAATGTTGGTGTTATAAACAGAAATAATGTCCTTTTTCATTAAGTTCTAAGCTAGCAATGACGTTATATAACAAAATGATCTATAGAAATATACGAATCGAAATCGAACCAGTGTCTTCCACGTAGCTACTAATTTTATTATAATCTAATTTGTCATGCCTTAGGATTCTATTACGGAATGGAGCTTTGTTATAATAACAAAAGGCCTTTAGCTTGCGTTCTGTACGGAATTTAGCAGGATTGCCAACCCTATTTTAGTCCATAACGAGATTATTTCCTGCTTCTGTTACTTACTCGGCCTTGTATTCGCAAATTAGATGCCCACATACCGAAATCCGACTTTGGCCAATTACCAGCATTGAGGCCTTGTAATTACGATCTGTGCTGTAGGTGTCCGTATTTATTATTGCGTGCATTCAAACAGCAAATTACAAGTGGGCAGGGAGTAAAGAGAGCGACCCCTTGATTGGCATTGCGATGGACTTCGCGCTCCGTTTGACTCGGAAATCTGATCAATCCCCTGTTAATTTCCCAGGAAATGTTTGTACTATCCCCCTCCCTCGATAATGTAGTTACCATTTCATTTTATTTGCTTTTGACGTAGTTTGCATTTGTATTTTTTGCCGTCATAGCATGACATTTTTTATCAAACGATTTTGTCAACCGTGACGTAATTTAAATATGAAAGTTTACCTTGATTTAATAACGTCTGAAATACTACTAAAAAGATAAAGCTGCAATGTGGGGCGTTGGGTGTTCAAAATAAAAGATGATACTTCACCAGTAAACTATAGTATAAAACATCAACGTACAAACTATCCTTATATTATAAAGTAGGGAAGGCACGTCACACACTACACCTCCCCTGTTTTTATAAATAAAAGAAATGGCTGAATTTTCTTTTATGAAATACAAGTTTAATACAAACTCTTAACAAAGAAAATACAAAAATAAAACAAATTATAAATTGAGTTTATATCATAGTTCATATAATGCGCTGTTGACAAAAATATATTTTACTACACATGTTAAAGTCAAAAACAGACATTTTAAAATACAATATTATCCCTTAATGAATATAAATATATAAATAACAATAGCCTTTAAGAAATCACAATATACCATTTCAGAGCTTTTTGACGAACATAAACAGTTAAAATTATATAAAAATATGGCATTCTACCAAAAATTCAAACAAAGACACATTAAATAAAAACATATTGACATTATTATATTCATTTGAATAACTACATAATTAAGTTATCTGGTTTTCGTATATTTTCATTAAATAGATATATACCTATACGCTCATTATGTTTTATATAATTATACATTTTAACAGATCTCAATACTTCCTTTATTTCTTTAACATAGACCAACGAAACAGAATCTCATTTACTCCACACTAACAATATCTATCATTCCCTTTACAAAAGTAGGTACACATATTTATTTTATCACACTGGTCCGGCCGGACTTTTTTTATCATTTTATTATAACTTAGATACATTTCATTATACTTATTAGTCGACTTTTATGATTCATTATTATAAGGGCCATAATTTAAGACTTCGTTGGCCTCCAACAATCTTCACAGAGAAATCTCGTTTGCACCATGATCAATTTGAAGGAATAGAACCCTTTAATGTATCTTTAATAGTGTGTACCTATATACAATCTCCATTTTTACTACATAATCTCATGCAATACTATTCAATATGCTTAACATACAAAATTAATAGTTTGGTTAATATGAATTCAACATCGCATTTGGGTGATCAATCCAGATTGCTGTCTAAAACTTATTTACCAAAATATTTCCATCTACTGTTTACGTTTCGTTTATACAATCGAATGCCACATACGAAATCATTCTCGACAAGCCTATACCTGCTTCAAAATACTAATACTGTCCACAATTTCCATCTTATCGGATATAACGATAGGTACCTACCTAATTGCATCTTAAAGTTGGTAAAAAGAAACTCTGTACTTTATGCTTCATAACATAAACATATACTTCAAATTCTAATAATATTAATTATATTTTTATATTTCTCAAGAAATCATAGAACACCTGTGGTAAATAATTACATGGTGTATAATTACATTTCATAATAATCTCTAATATTCACATAAGTTGTTGCTGATGTACATAGCTAATTGCAGTTCGCATGACTATCCTATGCATACATTCCTAAGACATACCTAGGTATCAAGTTTTATAACGAGGTATTGTTTACATTAGTAGGTGATTACATAGTAGGTATGTATATGGAAGTACAAATATAAGTTTGAATTGTGGAAGTATAATCCTTTGGTAAACTACAATATATCTATGACATGTAAAATATAGGACAATATAAAAAGCTATAAAAATAAATATAATAAACAATGTATAAAAATTATATGTGTCATTAATAAAAGGAACTAATAAAACAGCGTACATTTTTAAAATAATTTATTAATGTATAAGGTGAATCAACGCGCAACAGTTAGTATTAATAAAGGGTCAGATATCACGTCTGAACATTGGATACCTTATGCAACATAGCAAAATAATGCATACAACCATAAAAAAAAACCTAACATGGACCCATTATAATATCATCTTCATAATATTTAAATTTAAATGTAATGTAATAAAATGACTTAATTACAATTTAGAATGGTAATAATATTTCGACAGAATTTTATGTGATTGAAAATGGTCATTTATATACTGTTTTGCACGGATATACGTCACACAATTTAAGCAAATTTACTTTAATTTATTCAGTTAACATATTGGTAAAAAAACGACTACTTATTATAAACTGAATTGTCTGTGTAATATTTCGCATTATATACTATATGTTGTCAACAGGCATTAATTAACCACTGTTACATAGCAGTTATCTAATAAAACCTTAATATTATGGAAATTAACACGAAAATACAGAAAAGAAATTTAATTAGTGCACAAAAAAAATACTATTGTCCGCGCAATATACAAAACAAAAAGTCACCTCACATTTCACTCAGAAGAGTCTCTGGTCCGTCCTTGAGCAGCATCCTTTACGGGCCAGTACCCATAGCTCCCGCCGGCATCATCATCAGCCAATCCCAGTTACCATCGCCACAGAGTCAAAAATTTTCTCCATAATTCGCCATAAACTTGTAGGTAATCATTTATTGGTCCATCAAAAACGCCAACAACAAAAATATTTCTAGCATGTGGTCGACAATATTACTTTAAATAAAAACCACATACGCAGCACTGCCTAAAAGCAGCACTGGCAGGATCGCCATGCAATGTGGGCGTTGGGTGTTCAAAATAAAAAATGTTACTTCACCAGTAAACCATAGTATAAAACATCAACGTACAAACTATCCTTATATTATATAGTAGGGAAGGCACATCACACACTACAAAGCCACTTGGGCGTAAGTTGCATGTTTTCTATTCGACTTCATACTTACTGTTGCCTCAAGGAACTCGTCATGCTTAAGCTCAGAAAGCTGACATCATTTATCAAAATTATAATTTCCACACGTAAGTAAGAAGATTCTTTGCGTCATTTACTCACCTCAGTACAATGGTTGAGCCGACAACGGTCGTAACTAAGATATTTGGAGAGCCATACAAACATACGCCGGGCCGTGGTACATCGCCACGACTCGTTGACGGCATTATAGTGGTTGGTGCAAATTGTGACGGTGTTTCGGTGATGAAGTAATCTGGCTTGAAATATATGAGAAATAGTTGGAGCTAAACAAAATTTTACCCTAAATTATGAACAAACATAAAAATATGACATCTAGTCTAAAATCCAATTCATTTATTAAAACGGATTAAGATAAACGCAAAATGTGATGGAATCGTAGCTAATTAAAATTTGTTTTCCCTGCCACCTCTGTTTCTACCACCTTTCATTCTTACCTCTACTACCTACAGCCGTGTCTATATGAATATACCAAATTTATATGCATACAGATCACTAGCAATCTTTTAAAAATGAAAAATATAAATATATGAGGATTAAACTACGAGTGAAATCCCTATACGGGACATATACCACCATTCTATTCATTAACTTCGTCGTTCACTGAATATTTTGTGAATAGGATTATCAAAAGGTTTTGTTTAATTTTTATCCAGTTCAAGCGTCTTTTTTGTAACTCTAAGAATTAATCAACAGAGGACACGAAGAACGCCCAGATTCAGATCAACTGTTAGTGGACCACAAAAACTGTCCCACGTGGATAACAACACTGTGCGCACTGACAGTAGTAAGACTGCTGTTTAAACCACAGTCATCCGTGCCACCACAATAACCTTGATTATTTCATCATTATTTCACCGCCCGCTTTTTCCTTAATCTTGCACCCACCACAAGTTTTACGAACCAAGGCCCGTCGTAAAGTCGACAGCCAGTCGCAATGCGCGTCGACTCGGACGTGATATGTCACATTCATGGTGTCTGATGGATTTATGTCGCTCAATGGCTGCGCTGATGTCTTTGTTACGGTCGCGTCTTGAGTTACAGACACTGATGCTTGCCCACGATGTTGCTTGTTTTTGGTTTACTCTTATTTTGTTGCAAATCTTTGGGTGTAACCATTCGTGGAGTTTGGTTGAGTTTTGGCTACTGCTACTGATTTTATTTTGCTACAATGTAGCTTGTTTGTTTTATTTTGGTACCGTATAAAAATGTACCTCTTTGTGGAATACATTTTTGTTACCTCTAACTTCAACTTTTTTGATCTAAGTTGTATGATTGTACTAGATTTAGGTTAAATGTCAATACTGCAATACTTATGATCGGAAAACCACCATCTAAAAGCTACTTTTATATAAAACATCAATACTCACGATATAGTTAAAGCTGCATTTTCTGTAAAGTATTATTTTAATAATAATGGTAGTTATTGAAATTAAACTACTATATACGGATTTTATCGCGTTGTTTATTTATCACTGTATTACAAAATTTTGAAAATATTACACTACTACTACTTTTGATTTTATTTTACTAATTTATGGTCATGGGGAGACTGTGTCTCCCCGTGACCATGGCTGCTGAAAAGCAACCGAAACGTCGGGGAAAGTGTAAACCAATAATAAATAGATTTAATAGTTTAAATAATTTTATTAGCTTATAAATTAGTAAAATAAAATCAATAGTAGTAGTAGTGTAATATTTTCAAAATTTTGTAGTACAGTGATAAATAAACAACGCGATAAAATCCGTATATAGTAGTTTAATTTCAATGAATAACATTCGCGTAAACAGAAGACAATATTAAATAATGGTAGTGGCAAATACAACATAGTTTTCGATTATTATATACAATGTTCGCATTTGTTCAAAAAGATTACATTAACGATCTTGCGTAGTAAAAATATATCCAATTACTTTATTACGCTATACTATTGGCACTAAACTAGACTTCTGCTATATCATTTAATATAAACTATTTGTCTGCTACCAATAAAGTAAACGCCAGCCATGAAACAATAGCATCACCCACAGATTGGGCTACAATACCCAGTTAAACTCCGTCAAGATTCAATTCACAAAAGTTTGTGCCAACTGTGTGAAATACGCACAAAACAAACACGCCAAAAGTTGGTCCAAGACTTTGATAAACCCTGACTTTACACCAGGTTTGGTATTCATATTAACCGCTATCTGAGAAGATTACAAAGCCCGTAAGGGTAATTTCGTATGAGTTAGTTTTAACCAAACAGAGCGATGGTGAGATGTATGACTAGATGGAAGAGACATTGTGGGAGAAAATAAATACTTATTACGTCATCGTGCACGAGTGAAGTTAAACGAAAGCAGTGATGTTATCTGATGATTTGACTGTTATATAGTTTATATCTAAACTGAACTTTAGTTATCCGTTGAAAACAAACTTAATCTAAAAGTTTTGTAACCGAGACGTCATTTGACAAATTTTAATGTACGATTTTGAATTATGTTATTAAATATACCTACTTAAGAAAAATTATGGGTTGGAATGGCAATTTATAAAATTAAGTACAACGCTTGGTAGGAATGTTTTTTTAGACGAGAATTTAATTATCTTAACTATTTAATACTGAAACGGACGAATACTTCCTTTAACTACCTACTGGTGAAATTATATTATCATTTGTTAAAAGTATTTTTTGCAGTTATAATTGTTATTCCAGCGATATCAAAATAATGTCACTTCCATATCTATTCTATAACTTTGTTAAGTCCCTTCAAAGCATACAATCTTATTGGATCAGGCCTTAGCTAATATTTGCAGAGTCCATGCCAAACTGCTGAGATTCAATTTTATGTTCCATTCTCTTTAGTTGACCCGTCAGATTTGTTATTAACTATGCTACTATATAGGACCCCTACATCATCTGTTTTTGAAGAATATATTACTATATACTATCTATTAATATTATTTGTGCGAACATAATATTAATAAATTTTCGGCTGTTAATAATTGCAATCCATGAATTGCTTACTTTAACGTGTGTGCATGCATATCAAGCAAATAAGTAGCTATAATTGTCGACAATTACGACTGCTCCTTCATAAACATAAAACAACTCTTAATTTTTTTAAACGGTACATTTTTTTTTATTTTACTTTTTACTTATTATTTATGTTTATCTTATTGACCTAAATTTGGAGCAGATAAGAAATTGGCTACTAATTCGATGAAAGAGACGACGTTAATCATTTTAGGGCAAGCAAAGAACTCATACTCCTGGTCAACTGATTTCAAGACATCCTCGATACTACATAGCGTTTTGCACGTAAATGCAATATCAAATAGCATATTTTAGCAGTTGTATCTTGTATGCCGAGTTTAGTTTGCCGAGAGGCTATTTGCTATGAGTTACCGAAAATCGACTAGATTGCTATGCTCAGCACTTGTATTATACATCGCAGTATACCAAAAAGTTACAAAATCACCCAAGAAGGCTTATTGCATCAGCCAAAGAAGCAAGTTTGCTATGTGCAAAACATATGCAGTCTAAAAATACAAGAAGATATTTTATTACTCCATCTAAAATATAAAGTACGTTGAATACTAACATAATATAAAAAGAATACGCGAGTAACAAGAGACAGTGTCGCATACGACGTGACGAGACATGAAACGAATGAAATTCATACACACACAGGGAGAAAAAGGTATAACTTATTCACAATACCGTGCGATGCTTCAAACAAATATTGACGTACTTATACAAATAAAAATATTTTATTGTATTGTAGAGTTATTTGAGTTTTTGAAGAAGAGTTACTTAAGGTAGGAGTTCCGTAGTGAATATATCGCTGGAGCACACTTTTATATCCACGATTATCGTTAGTACATATTTTCTGTCTAATATAATTCTGAGAACTGCTTCTATGTGAACTTCAAATCATATTATCTGTAACTGCATAAGCGGTACAGATAGTATGATGTCAAGTTAGAGTGGTTTCGAATTTTATAATGGGAAAATCTTCGCCACGTGACGGACACATATCGCATGCTTAATAGAAGAGAGATTTATCTGAGTATTTTGGATAATAAAATTTAAACGCTGCTGCAATTACATAACACAAATATAATATTAGAATAATAGTCACACAATTAGTGTTCAAATTGTCTAAAATCCAAATTTCGAGTTAGGTCGTTGTTTTATTAAGAGTGCGATATTATCCTGCCTCAATGTCTGAAACTGAATTCATATGGTAATTCTTATTATCATAAAGGAGTATATCCACTACACCGTCTTATACCATGACTGTGCTTGGAACGAATCAGACAAGAAAAGCAACACGATACGCCCTGCTATAGGCACTGCTGGTCGGTGACGGAACGGTTTAGTGGGCATAGTCTTATACATATTCTTACAAAAATATTTTTTTGTCTGACACTTTCCTAGCACGGTCATGGTATGAAGGGACGGGGTAGTGGGCAGACTCCTTAAAACTATTATATCTCGTATAGCTAAAAATAGTGTTATGTGTTACTGATTGGTTGCTGGTGATTTATTTGGGCTGCATACATTTCGCCTCAACTTTGCTAGTGTGGCGACTCCGCACAGACGAAAAAGTTCCGCCTACATTTAACAGATGGCGATACAATCGCGCTTAACATGATGTCATACAATTCTGCATCTCACAAGTGGAGGTTACAAAATTAGCGACAAAGTATATATACAAGCTCCCGACATTAACCGTCGGGCCGCGGCCCGCCAGGCACGATCAACCAGCCTGGTCGGAGGATCCTCCCTTTGTGTTGGAGGAACATCACACACTGTACCTCCACACTAGTAATACGATATGATACTCTAGACTCTGACATAATTCAAACTCGTGCGTATTCACAAGCGGTAAATAATATCACAAGGTTTTAAATGCAGTTAATTTATGATGCAAATAAATCTCGTCCAAGTTTATTCAAAGGACCTGACTGCTTTTAACGGAGACCAAAAATTGTATAGCAAAGTTTTGGTCCTAATAGCTCACAAACTGCATTCCTCTTTCTCCTTCTTGCCAACTTCGTGACGTCACTATAGATTGACTTTTAAACAGCTGCTCACCTTTTGTAGACGGAACCCTCCTAACGACTTAAGGAAATACCCCGACCCTCTTTCAGAAACTTAAACGTTCCTATATCTTCAACCATCCCAATAGTTCCTTGTTTGTTATCTGTAACGGGGGTACAGGTGCGTGCAGCTATCGAATTTGGTTGAAGACGACGGAAATTTTCATTCATAGGTATTGACAATACGGAATAAAATTTTACATTCAGTGTGTGAATGTACCATAGTTTAGGGATTGCGAATGAAAGAAAACACGGTAGTGAAGTGTCGAATTTTCCAAGTTTACAAAGGAAAGTAGATGTAAGTGTTGTTTCATGTGATGGGTTAGAAAACATAGTTCCCTTTACGTAAATGCTTATAATATTAAAGGTATGTTTTTATTTGCTGGTTTAATGGAAATTCAACAATACTTTTATGGCTTTGGCAAGCATAGAAAATGAGTATTGATACAAAAGGTACTTTTAAAATAGGCTGTAAGTGCTATGTATGCAAAACAAAATTATTTCTTTTGTACTTTTCTACAATCACATATTATTTATACCTTACTAGTTTTTGCCCACGGTTTCACGTCACTTGCGTAAATGTAGGTTAACTTAGATCAGAGATAGACCTTTTTTCTGGGTGGTGTCTTTTGACTTATTTGTACCCCTGACAACGTAAATAATTTAATGATGATCGGTCGAGTAGTTAAGGCGTGAAAGCGTAACAAACTAACAAACTCTCATTTGCATTTATAATATTAGTTTGGATTGGCGTACAGTTCACAATTATAATGGTGCAGCAGTCCCTCGCCACTGCTCGCGCGCGGAGTGCACTGGATTCGATTCGAACAGACAAAACAAGATCTATGATATTTTGGTGTATATAATCATATTTAAACATATGGTATGCCACAAAATACAATTATTTATTTATTTATTTATTTATTTATTAAGGGCAACTTACAAAACATACACCATACATTAATATATAAACATGACTTATAAGTTTCTAGTTAAGTGATGCTTCACTTACAAGCTGCCACGGCATGATTTAAGGGACGGTTTTTTTATTTTAACACTTATATTACTAAATATAAAAATTTAAATGAGCAATATAATTATTTAAAAAATTAAAAAAATAGAAGAAGATACTTTTGAAGACAAAGAATATAAAGAACATATACATTAAAATTTATCAATTACTACACAAGGTTAGGTTATAGACGCGGCGTGATCAGGAAACCAGGATAGTTAGGTGGTAGGCATTTACTCTTAATGCGCAGCTGAATTAAAAGACGCAATAACCTTGCGTTTAAAAATTGGAAGACTGTTGGAAAAAATGTCAATGTCAATTAACTGCTTTTTGACTAGATTGTTATACTGACCCAATAATCTATTCATAGTTGCGTTTTGACCCAGATTGGTTTTTGAAGGTTTTACGGCGAAAGGAGCAAATTTACATGAACGTGGTAATTTCGCAGGCGCATATAAATTTATTTTCTCTGTAAGAATGGTGCAGTCAAAGTTACCGTTAACTAATTGGTGTAAAAAAATATTATCTAATAATTTTCTCCGATCAGCCAAAGTATTTAATTTGAAATACGTTAAACGACTTTCATATGAGGGCAATTGCTTTGCTTTGTTGCTCTGATACGAAAGGTGCCATAGAAAACGCTTTTGAACTCGCTCTATTTATTTAATATGAACGTCGTAATGTGGTGACCAGATTTGAGAACAGTACTCAAGACCAGATCGCACCAACGCCGAATAAAGTGTAATTTCAGTTCTATGATTTTTAAAGTCCTTGGTGTTCCTTATGACAAAGCCCAGAATTTGAAATGCCTTGGTTGTTATTTTATCAATATGTGTATGGAAACGTATTTTTTTGTCTAAATGTACTCCCAGGTCCCTGATAATAGCCACTTCCTCCAAGGTTTTGTTGTTAATGGAATACATCTGTGATTTTGGATGAATACTACGTGTGAAACGAATGTATTTACATTTATCTATATTCAGATCAAGGCTATTTCTTTTACACCAATCTACCAGACGGTTCAAATCTTCCTGCAGCAGCAGCGTGTCATGCTCAGTATTTATTTGTTTCGCAAGTTTTAAATCATCTGCGTAAAGAAAGCACTTACTGTGTTTAAATAGTCCCACTATGTCGTTTATAAACATATTAAAAAGAATTAAAAAGAATTGGTCCCAGTACGGATCCTTGGGGAACGCCAGAAAGATTAAAAAACAACTTGGATGAATACCCACTAACTACGACTCTAGAAGTACGATCGCTCAAATATGACGAGAACCATTTTAGTAAGTTGCCTGTGATGCCAAAGGTAGATAATTTGTAAATCAAAATATTGTGGTCCACGGTATCAAATGCCTTGCTTATATCAGTGTAAATAGTGTCCACAGGAACGTTAGAGTCAACTGAGTCGGTCAAGAATGTCACAAATGATGTAAGGTTAGTGGTTGTAGATCGGGCTTTATGAAATCCAAACTGTTGTGGCGATCATATCATAAACCAACACATTTGCGATTAATAATGTATATGAGTGGCGTGGCGCACCAGGAGTGAATGCGACTGCTGTGCATGAGGTCTCGGGTTAGAAACCCGTGCCGGGACAACAAAAAAATTGGATTTTTCTGTTAAGAAATCAAAAATTGGCGGTGATAGACACCTCCGTGCTTCTGAAAGCACTTAAAGCCGTTGGTCCTGCACCTGATCTCTCTTTTCGGTCGTGTCGGATTATCCGTCCCATCGGATCATAAGGGTGAGGAAACGTAGATAAAACTTGTGTTTGCGCACATACTTGTGCACTATAATATCTCCTGCGCAGATGGCCAGAAATTCGGTCTGGAGGACAATATTATTAAGGAACATTTGAAATATACAGACCAGTGTGTATTCTTGAATAATATACTATTAATAATTTTGTTTGCTTGGGGTATTAGGCTTATTGACTGCATGGATGCCGTAGTGGTTTAAGAGGTCGCCTCGCCACTGCCTCTGCGTCGAGTGTTGTGGGTTCGAATACCACACGGAACAAAATTTGTGTGATCCACAAATGATTGTTCCGAGTTTAGCTGTACTTTGTGTCCGTTGTTTGAATATTTGTAAAGTTCCCCGCGACACAGGATTTAAACATAGTGCGGGAGATGTCTAAGGGTTAAAAAAAATGGGCTATCGTAGGAAGGAAGTAATTATTATAAAACAAACAGCAGATTAACAATAAGAGTTAAACAACAAAAGTTAGAATGGTAGTTACAAAGTAAAGGTTAAGTATGGTGGGCATACCAAACGCGCCAGATAGTCATGGCTTATAATAATACCTACCTACTACGACACTCTTTGGAGTACAGTAATACACCGCTAATTGAGCGCTAATATTCAGTGATGAGCTACGTAGACTACCGCTAGTAACCTATTGAAAGATCCTTCTAATATTATACATGGAAATGTTTATAAATATATTTTGATGTTGCTTACTTAATCACACTTAAACCTTTGAACTAATATAAATAAAACTTGGAGAACAAACACAACACGTCCTGGATTAATATATAGAATACATTTTATCCTTGTCTATAACTACTACAATTTATGTGAATGAAAAAACGGATAGAAAGTGTTCAGTAAATGAAACAGAGGAGGAGTTTTAAAGTATTTATTTATAGAATAATCACTAATTATTGAGATTTTACACTTTTTTTGTGTGCTCACATAGTAGAGCAAGATTTTCAACCTAGTGTTGCCAGGAGGCGAACTACTTAAAATCAACAAATATTGCCATAATCATGTATTGAACAGAAACTAATGATTAATATTGACAATTCTACTATCTACTAATATTATAAATGTGAAAGTTTGTAAACATGGTTGGATGTCTGTTACTCAATCATACGCAAGCCATTAAACACATTTAGATGAAATTTGGAACTCAAGTAGACCATATCCAAGATTAACACGTAGGCTTTTTGTCCCAACATGCATTTCCAGATTACTGGCGAAGCTGCTGCCAGAAACTAGTATAGACATAAACTTATTTATTTATTACTAGGAAACTCAACAGCTTTTTAAAGTGTACATGGAATTAATAGCAGTGACATTAAAATCTTAAGCCAATTACAGAGTTTCACGACATTCGTACTTATAAGTATATAAAACCAAAAAAACAGAGTTAAGTATACATATATATTACAACATGAAATTAAATGATAATATAGAAATAACAAAAATAAAAGAACATCTCATTTATCCACTGGTGAGCACTTTTGCGACTTTTTTTCGATATGAAATCCTTAGATAATATATTTATAATACTGATTATGGGAATTATGTCAGCCTCGGTGGCGTAGTGGTTAGTGTAACAAACTGCCACGCCTGAGGTTGCGGGTTCGATTCCCGCTCAAGTCAAACATTTGTGTGCATGAACATGGATGTTTGTCTTGGTCTGGGTGTTTCTACATATTGTTACGGCTAATGCCCTCTGTCGGCACTGTGGGGAAGAGTCGGTGGTTTCTAATAATAATTTATTACAGCACCATCTATTGACATCTTACGGAACTACGTATTTGTCGGTATGAGTTCAGTGGAGAAAGCGCTGGCACATTCTCGAACCATCGCGCTGTTGCGTGCCGTGTGTGATGTTTTCTGGAAAACTGTAGAAGCGCTTTACCCGCGTATAAATAGAGCGCACGCGCACCGCCGAGTCAGTTTTACTATTGTAAGCGATCAAGTGTTCATCGAAGCGAACGGAAGCGAAAAAACTACGGAGTTTGAAACAGTTACAGTGGAAAAGTGTAGTATAGTGTTTGTAGTGTTTTAAATTGATTTGTGTGATAGAATAAAACGTTTTAGTCGGTAATATTGTTTTATATTCTTATCCGTCGAACCCAGCGCGTAACAATATGTGTAATAAGAATATATTTACAAAAAAAAAGTATATATGTATGTTTATCCATTGTCTAGTACCCATAGTACAAGCTCTGCTTAGTTTGGGCTAGATCGTGTTGTGTGTATGTAGTAGAATATTATTATTATTATGTTTCTCTTATCACAGTTACTTTCTAACATATTATATTAGAAAATACCTGGCCCTTTGGGAGGCTTACACGGAGACATGGGTCCAACGTGAAGAGGCCCTTCGAGAGTTTTAATCAAAGGTGGGATGGAGCACCTATAGCGGCACTTGCCGCAGCAGGCAAAGGACTATTGCTACGTATGGATTCTAATATATGGGCTATAGGCATGGGTGTTTGGTGGACTGGTATATTGCTAACTATGGATGAAAAACGGCGTCTGCCCTGAATACTCTAATAGCATCAATGCAATGGGCAGACGGTGACTCGCCAACTCACTAGATGGGCCCCCTGATAAGCCACTATAGGCATACAAGCCAGCAGCAGAGGGCAACACCGGTGCGAGTGGCTAGGGGTGTCGAGCGGTGCGGCGCCGGTTTCACCATCACGGGTCTCGTGACAACGGAGACCCGGAGCGGGTATCCCCGTAGTTATGCCCTTGAAAATGACACTTCCACCCCCAAGCATATAGCTCTAGCGGCCCCCTCTGACCGGCCGACCAAGGCAAGCCAGAGTTGAGAGTCCTACGGGCGCTCTTGAAGTTCCACCCCAGCCAACCAGTAACTGCAAGCCGGGGACGAGGCCCTAACCAACTCTCTGAGGCATTCAGGACCGCAGTGTCGCCACTCACATTCAGCTCGCCACAAGCTGCCCTGCGGTTTGTGCGCTTTAATTTAACCAAGTGATACATTTTTTGTTTATATCACAAGGCGAAAGTGATAGTTTTAAAGCTAGTGTACTGTGCCCTCCGATATCGTGTTAGTCTCATGATGAGATAACGACTGTCCCAGAGGGGTTTATTATTATTATTATTATATTATATAATAATATTCTGTCACATACACACAACACCATCTAGCCCAAACTAAGCAGAGCTTGTACTATGGGTACTAGACAATGGATAAACATACTTATATAGGTTTTATTTTTGTAAATACATATTTATTATACATAAAAATACCCAGACCAAGACAAACATCCATGTTCATGCACACAAATGTTTGACTTGTGCGGGAATCGAACCCGCGACCTCAGGCGTGGCGGTCGGTTACACTAACCACTACGCCATCGAGGCCGACAATAATTGAAATATATCAATACTTTCAAACCGTTCAGAATAAATGCGATATAGTCGTGTCATAACAGGATTTTTGCCATAATTGGTGCGATGAAAAGGTACAGCAAATAAATGGGTGTGTCTGGTGCGGTACTTTTGAGTACATAATTGTATACACGATAGAAGATCAGGACTATCAAGCTCACCACGCAAAATATCAAAGAGTAGAAGTATATCCAACAATATACGTCTATCATCAAGGGCAAGAAGGTGAGAGTGTCTACAGTCCACGGAATACGAAATCGAATATGAAATGACGTTTTTTAAATTTGAAGTTCAGAAATCTTACAAATCTCTTCTGTAAACTCTCAATTCTTGCAATATAGACACAATATTGAGGTGACCAATTTGGACTACAGTACTCCAAAATGCTACGCACATAAGCATAATATATAATGATATATTTTGTTTATGTGAAAATTATGTGCTATGACAATTTTAAATGGTTCACAAGTACGCATTACAAAACCAAGATTAAGAGAGGCTTTATTGATGATGTTATGAATGTGTTGAGAGAACAGTAATTTCGAATTTCGTAGTTCGCAGGTTTTCGAAACTATGACTCCATTGAAAGGATATTTTGAAATACTTCTATATAATATTTTTCATAAAGAATCTCTGGAAACATTTCACTAAAAATAGATATCAAATGGAATCCGCACAATATAAGTTATCGGTATGTAAAATATATTGCGTGGGATATTTTTCCTTTAGCGTGGCATGTTATGAGTTTCAAAATGTGTAGAAAACATGAATTATTTTTTGATTTATGGGTGTCCCAGGACAGATTTAAATATAGCTTTATTTTAGGTAATAATATTATTTAATGAAATTTAATTTTGCGACGAAGCCTGGTTCATTTCTCTTACTGAAAAAATACGGAAAGACATCATGGCAGAACAAACCCAACTTTTACTAATTTCTTTTGTTAAGATACTACAGACTCTGTGTAATTCTCACATAATATATGTTTATTAGGCCACGAAAATACGGCCTTTAAACACGACACCATATACCTACATGCGACTGATTATGATTTAGTTGACCCATTGCTGGGCACGGGCCTCTTCTCACTATGACAAAGGTACCTAAGGCTCGGCTACAGCTCTCAGGCAACCTAGTTACCTTATGAAGTTTTATTTCTCCATTAAATCGAGTGTTAACTATATATTTTATAGCATTATGATAAGATGATACGCTTACTCAGGCAAGCGTAAAAGTCTAGTGTTATCTTTTTCGCAAACTATAGCGCTGACATCATAGCGACTTCTTTATTAATGATAAAGAACGTGCTCACAACGACTACTACTACGTCGGGCCTAGCGACATTTTTATTCAATAATGGTGGCAAACAAAAATGAAGCTCGTCTAATGGTAAGGATGGTAGATTATAATCACTTACAGGAATATCACTTATCATTTTTGACACAAGACCAAACGACGGCATTTAAAATAGCATAAATAGAAAACAGGGTCATGTTAGCCTTCGGCATTCTTACTTAACCTTAACGCCAATTTAGTCTCAGAAATTAGTAGTTGCCTGTACAAGTCTGCTCATTCGTACCGTCACCAAAGAAAAGGCGACAGCGCGCTCTTTCATTAAATAAATTCTCTATTTAACTTTCATATTATATTAAATGTTATTCAAATGATAAACACTGTCTGTTGAACATATACCATACGAATTTATGTCAGCTCGTACGGTCACTGACGGGATATCAAAAACTCCATCTATTTAATTATGAATACACTGAAATATACGTGTAACAAACTAATTTGGTTGTCAAAACATTCACAACGTAACAAACATCGTATTATATTAGTTATATAAACAGTGTTAAAAGTTTTATGATAGGAGGAACTCGACAAATAATAGCAATATCGAGTTGTTATAACTTTAATTATACCAATTGGGTTGTATATCGTGGACCCTTGTCGAAATCCGGAGTTTGTAAAGCCTTGGATGTAATAACATCGGAAGCGAGTTAAGAAAAAGCCTGTGTAGTTCCTCCAAACTTACTGCAAATTTAAACATAAATTTGACTGTTTAGTTAGTTTCATGGTGCAAGTTACTGCCACGCTTACTTTATTGTTAAATCTCATGTCTGATTTTAATTAAGCATTAAGCTTTGTCGCACCACGGTCGACTTTCTTAGTAATTCTCAGTCACATGCTGTGTAACTGATAGCTGCAATAAGTTGGACCAATTTCTAAATTGCACTTTTATTATAAATGTGGCAGTTTATAATGGTGTTTGGATATTTAGATGTTTGTTACTCAATCACTCTTTGAGTCTGAGGCTCAATCGGGGAAGGTCTACCCTCTCACAGAATATCGACGTGAAATAGCAGTATTCCTACTGTTGTGTTTAGTTCGATGAATGAAAGTTCCGGAGGCCCAATCACCCTCTTTCCCTCTTCCCGCTCCTTCTCTTGCCCACTTCCTTTCCTAAAGGGTCGGCAACGTGCAAGTGATGCCTCTGGTATTGCTACAGTGACCACTTACCATCAGGTGGGTCGTAAGGTTGTGAGCCAACGTAGTCGTATAAAAAAAATCACCCGTATACTGTTTTGGATACAACCTGACAAAAATTACAAGACGAGAAGATAGGTATATGGTGGATTACGTTGCGTTGCGTTGCATTACTTAGGATTTTAAGCAAGCTACGGTTCACTTGCAAAATTCCTCGATAACGGCAGAAATACTTTTAATTAATCTTTTATTTTTCAAAAGACGGGTCCCGTACTAGAAATATGTATCTTGTATCGCGATGTAAAACAAATTATGGTTCCAAGCCCGTATAACGTCTTCTTTCTGTAGCCTTGCTACTACGTTCTCTTTCGCACTAGAGACTCTATTAATTTTTCTTCTTCCTAGCTTTTATTATTCTCAAGTCACTTGGGGTCGGCTTTTCTGGTCTAACCGGATTTGACTGGATATCAGTATTTACACGGAGCGACTGCCACCTGACCTCCGCAACCCGAATGCTAACGATACCCTAAGGCTAGACCAGTGTCAGTATATTATAGGGCACTGACTTCCCAATAACGACTGCCACAGATGTTCATGGCGGCCGGGACTGACGGCTTAACGTGCTCTCCGAAGCACGGAGCAGGCGATAATTGTTAATCAATACGCACATAATTACGAAAAGTCATATTACTTCCGAAAGTCAGAGGTGCGCGACGTGGGTTCGAACCCGAGACCCTCTGCATTGCAGTTTGTTGGTCTTCCCACTGATAGTATTAATTGATCTTGCATAAATATATTACTTCGCACGCATATTCATATTTGTGCCAACTTTAACTTAATAAGGTATTATTATATTAAAACATGTCTAAAAAATAAATCAATTATATCTATCCCAATGCAATGCAGCAATATGATAAAATTCCCATCGCAGCAAAATTCACAAACGGCACTCTAGCGATATATTAAAAATATGTGAAACAAATCCAAAAATAAAAGTCACACGAAGGCTTCGTTGCACAGTCTAACTGTTACAATAATCAATGCCACACTAACAGTCAAATTAACGGAAATGTTAGTTTACAGGAATCACAATCTTCTTTATATATATAATTCTTCTGTACGTGTGACAGTGAACTCCTCCTAAACGGCTGGACCGATTTGAATGAATTTTTTTGTGTGTGTTCAGGTGGATTCGAGGATGGTTTAGATTTGGGTTTTTTTTTTCGCCTGTCCAGGACAACGTCTGTCGGGACAGCTAGTATTCATATAATTTTTTACTGCACGTATGGTATAGTATTTAAGAGGTAGCCTCGCCACTGCAACTGCCTCGAGTGTTCTGGATTCGATACCAACACGATACGAAAATGTGTGTAGTCAATAAATACATATAGTTGCTTCGGATCTTTCTCTCTTCTTTGTTTTTTGTTAATAATTATTTATTTCTAATAAGGAAATAAATGAAAAATACTTTATAAATAACAGTAACAGCAATTTAAATAGCACAATTTCGGACGGTTAGAGTTAAAGCTGCAGTTTAAACTATGTGAATTACAAAATATTTTTATTGGGCTTTTATTTTGGAAATTTTTAATTGATGCTACAGACATATTGTTGTATGCTGTTGTTATTGATAACTTTTGCTAACGTTATTATAAAGGCGACACAGAACCACTTTTTAATAAATAAATATATGATGACATATTAGTTCCAAAAATATAACCACAGATTACACTTATAAAGAATGCCAACGCAATATGAACGCAATACGAATGCAAAGGCGTTTATTCAAATTCAAATTATTTTTATTTGTTAAACACAGGTTTATAAAAAAGATCTATATGCAGAGTAACTGCAGATCAAGCCAGCCAAATGCAGTAGTTAATGGTATATAGCATGGCTTCTGTGCTTAATTTTAGTGTGCTATGTGTGTTATGTGCTATGTCAGTGACTATAGCCATTTTGGTGTATAATATTATGTGAGTTGCGTTATTTATCGAGGCTAAATGTACTTGTGAACCACACTCCGTACTTTAAGCTGCACTATATTGTAGATTTGATTATTTATTAATTTATCCATGTCTTATCAATTATTCGACCGCTACCGCCAAGTTTGCGTCCCTACCCTGCCCGCACCCTCAGTTCCGAACTTCAATCGGAACTTTTTGAAGATAGTGTTATTGGTGCGAAGTAGCTCCCTAGCTAAGGTGTTCCCTCGATATTAACTGTTCTTTTTGCGCCCGAAGTCACAAAATTGCATTTCTTCCTCCACTTTTGATATTAAAGCGATCTGCTTAAGTATAATAATCGTAAAAGGTAATGACATTACCTTTTTATCTTGTACAAGGAGAAGTTTGAGGAAAATTGATTGTTGTAATGTTTATAGACCATTTAGACTAATATAATTTGCGTTATGTTCTGAGGATAAAATCTGCTCAAAGTAGTTTATTGTACTTACACAAATGACTACGGCGCAATCCAATATGGCCGCTAACAAAGCTTTGGTTTTTGTTTAAATAATAAAATTTTCCATTTTTTGAATGGCGTTTCGAATAATTATTAACGTTTGCCACAATGTACAAACCTGTGCAAATTGTTCTGTTTTTAAAATAGATTTTGTGTAAACGTTAAATCAAATATATTAAATTGGAATATAAAACTCATAGCAATGAATATAGAACAGGTTTTTATTAAACGATATAGTTTATAAAAGAGTATCACATAATAAAAATAAAAAGAATTTGACAAAGAGATATTAATATTTGATACATATAAAGTTTTTAGAGAGTAAATGTGTATAGCTAAACTGCGTTACTATGTATATTAATAGATAGAGAGAGACAAAAGAAAATTACTAAGCTGTTTCAAAAATGGTGTTCTTTTTTTATGATGATAATTATTGCTAGCGTCCTTAGGCTACGATAATTGATATCGATCGATTTACCCTTCTAATAATATAAAAGACAAAAATACCACTTGCGCGTTATAAACATTAAGAAAAGGAGTCATTGTCCTTAAGAAGGAAAAAGATTCCTCATCTCCCTGCTGGTATAGTAGCGGATTTTGCCCAAAAACTGGTAAGAGCTAGCGAGAGTTTCTCCACAACCTGTGCGCGCGGCAAAATACGTTACTATTGTTCTAAGTTTAAACATTCCTGATGTATCTTACATGATAACAACATCCGATGGCAGAGACTTTTAAAAGGTCGACACCCTAATACCATTGCATCGAGTGTTAAAGGTTCGAATTCATTGTGTGATTCACAAATAGTTATTCCGAGTCTGGATGCTCTTTGTCTCCGTTGTTTGGAAAGTCCCCCATGACACAGAAACAATTACTAGTGCTTGGACTATTCTTCTCCCTAGCCTTTATTATTCCCAAGTCACTTAGGACCGGCTTTTCTAGTCTAATCGGATTTGACTGGATATCAGTTTTTACACAGAGCGGCTGCCACCTGACCTTCGCAACCCCAAAGCTAACGATACCCTAAGGCTAGACCAGTGTCAGGATATTATAGGGCACTGACTTCCTAATAACGACTTCTATAGATGTTCATGGCAGCCGGGACCGATGGTTTAACGTGCTCTCTGAGGCACGGAGCAGGCGATAATTGTTAATCAATACGCACATAATTTCGAAAAGTCAAATAACTTTCGAAAGTCAGAGGTGCGCGACGTGGGTTCGAACCCGAGACCCTCTGCATTGCAGTCTGTTGGTCTCCCCACTGAGTTATCACTGCTGTAGGGCGTCAGGTAGTGCTTGGACTATTAAAGAAAGAAAAACTCTAAAGAAAAAGAAAACTGATAGACAACTTCTTAATTATTAAAGAGTTCGGATTTAATTACATTAAAATGAATTCACATAACTCGGACTATAATATATTTATATAAAGACCATACCTTGAACTCAACAAAACATGCTAAGCCTTGTAATCAAAATAAGTAGCAGGCACTATTTTGGCCCGGACTTCGTAGCGCTACGGACTGATAATTTCGTTCATATTTTTTTCGTTTTATCTGCATACTTCAAAGTCCGTCGTTGCCAAAAACACCGGTTTATGCAGAAAGGACCCAAAACAAATGGCGCAGTGATAAATGAACTCGTTTTTATTTGTGAAGCGAAGCTGGGTCTATGACGTCACAATAGCAGGATAAGTGACGTATACCCTTTGTATGTGTGCTATACTGATTATGGAAATATCTGTTTTGCGGTATGAGATTGCGTATGTGTGTGTGGTCCAAGTTAATCATGTCATCTGTCCGCATTTTGGGCATCGTATTTTTTAATCTTTTACGTGAAACATGTCATTTCCTGACTGTGATTATGGGACCACGAGAGTTTATATTCATCCACAGTCATATAAACGATTGTGTATACTGTAGCTTGCATGAAGTTTGATGAATTTATGTATGCAACCATAAGTGAAGCACACGAGGATTAAACGCGTTCACGTTATATGTCAACTAGAACAACGGTTTAGCTAATGTAAATTGGTTGGCGTCAATCTAAATATTTGTGTGTGGTAACTCCATATTTTGTACACTTGATGTCGTAAATAGCTTTTGATATGAATACTACTATAACTGCCTCCATGGCGCAGCGGTAGTGACTAGCGACTGCTGTGCATGAGGTCTCGGGTTCGAATCCCGGGTCGGGCCAACAAAAAGTTATTGGGTTTTTCTGTTAAGAAATCTCAATACGAGCCCGGAGTCAGGAAGTTGGCGGTGTTAGACACCCCGTGCCTCGGAAAGCATGTAAAGCCGTTGGTCCTGCGCCTGATCACTCTCCGGTCGTGTCCAATTATTCGTCCCATCGGATGATGAGAGTTAGGGAACGGAGAGTGCACTTGTGTTTGCGCACACACTTGTGCACTATAGTATCTCCTGCGCCGATGGCCAGTCTCCGTTAAGATTGGCAGCCGTGACCAAAATTCGGTCAGGAGGAAATTATTATTATTAATATCTATCAAGTTATGAGATTTTACTTGAAAAAAGAGCTTTTTCTTTAAAACTTAATCATAACAATTAGTAAAATGTGTAGTGTTTTCAAATAATTTAGAAAACTGTATGAGTAAATTTATTTTAAATAATAAAATATGTCGTCCTATTGGATTCATTATAAAAAATAGGTATCAAATAGCATCAAAAAGAAAACTGTGGAAGAGAAAAAGTTATAAAATGAAGCACATATACTTTCTATAGATACAATCGCGTCGTTTATTAAAACTTGCATAACATAATTTTCAAAATTATGTACCTAATAATAGTGTTGATAAACAACGCGATAGAATCCGTATAAAGAAGTTTAATTTCAATAGATAAGACATTGGATTAACGATCGTGAGTTTGTTGGAGCAAAATGGTTATAGGTGCAAAGGGTTGCAATTGCACTAGCGACGTGAACTCACACCGATAACATGTAGCTTAGCTGGACGTGTAATAATACATATAACAAAAATTGCACCACAATATTCTATTTTTTTAAATTTGCTGACGAAACGACGCTGACCAAACAATAACACTCATTCACTCGTGACACACATATGTATTTGTATACTCAAAAAGAAGGAAGTATAATTTAGCGAATATACCTTCAACAAAGACCAAATTTGGATGTATACAATATAATAAACGATCAGCTCAATTATACAGGGTGTCCGGTAATTAATGGATAACCCTGAAATATCTTATAGCAGAACTGAAGGCCGTCCAGAAAAAATGAAAAGAATAAATAAAAGACAAAAAATATATATTAAAAAGTGCAAGCTATATAAGCATAGTATACTTTTGACTGTCTATCTATTAGCATAATTAGTGTTTAATAATAAAACAACAAAAAGCCGATGGATTTCATTCATTTATGATCGTAGTATACAAGAAAGTTATAAAAGGTAATTAAAAAAAAAAAACACATATCTTAAGTAGTAGTTAGGATAGATTTTTTTCATATTTTTTTCTGAACGGCTATCAGTTCCACTATAAGACATTTCCAGGTTATCCATTAATTACCGGACACCCTGTATAATAGAATAAATAAAAAGATATACATACACACAAGAAATGTTATGACTGCAAAGAAACATTAATTAAGTGGATAAAACCACTTACATATGAGGATACAGAAGCATTGTTACAACACGCGGAATGATCTATATATACACACATACACACACATGCGCAAACACACACACACACACACACATGCGCTCACACATGCGCTCACACACGCATACACATACACACACATACCACACACATTTTAAAGTATACGTTTGTATTTAATATAATGTATCCTACAGTTAATTTCATAATTTCAAATTATTGTGTTAATTATCACGCTATGTAAAATATGAAGGAGCGGAGTTTTCTACTACAAGCATTATTTGCTTAAAAGAAGATGCCGAACATAACTTTCTGTAAAACTAATTATTTGACACAATAAATTTTATTTTATTTTATTATATGTAAGGGGGAAATTAAGGTTAATTAAGAATAATTACAAGTCACACAACAATGACTTCTAATTTGTGCAAAAATATGTTGTACGCCAGCTTTCGCTCCGAACACACCGTTTGATGTCCGTTGCTAGGACAAAAAGCAAGATAGTGTTATTTTATTTAGGGATATCCCATTATACTAGCTTTTGCCCGCGGCTTCGCTTGCGTAAAACTAGGTTAAGTTATGTTAGTATAAGTAGTTTCTTTTTTGAAATAAAATACAGCTTTCTAATGGTGAAAGAATTTTTAAAATCGGTTAAGTAGTTTTGAGTTTAATGAAATGCAAACAAACAAACAGAAAATGAAATCTCGTTCTCTCAATTCCTCTTTATATTATTAGTATAGATTTAAAAGTTTGTAAAGATATTTGGATGTTTGTTAAGCATTCATCCGTCAACCGTTGAATTTGTATAAAACATAGCACATATATGGATATTTTTTTTATTTTAGTCAATGCAACGGTATTGATTACTAACTTTAAATAGCTTAAAGTATTACAATTTCATAGACTTATTTTCGTATAAAGGATAAACTTGCATATTTTTCCTTGCAAAACACCAAACATACTCGCATCATTTTGTTCGATCCATCCGCAAACATTTCACGTTCTAGATTGGCTGTCAGGAGGAATGTCCCAGATTAACCCATAGGATATCTTATATCTTTGTCGGCCTCGATGATGTAGTGGTTAGTGTAACCGACTGCCTCGCCTGAGGTCGCGCGTTCGATTCCCGCACAAGTCAAACATTTGTGTGCATGAACATGGATGTTTGTCTTGGTCTGAGTGTTTCTATAATATGTATGTATTTACAAAAAAGAAATATATGTATATCTTTATATATATAATTCTTCTTTACGTGTGTTGACAGTGAACTCCTCCTAAACGGCTGGACCGATTTGAATGAATTTTTTGTGTGTGTTCAAGTGGATTCGAGGAGGGTTTAGATTTGTGTTTTTTTTTCGCCTGTACCGTACAACGTCTGTCGGGACAGCTAGTATATTATATGTATGTTTATCCATTGTCTACTACCCATAGTACAAGCTCTGCTTAATTTGGGCTAGATGGTGTTGTATGTATGTGATAGAATATTATATTATTATTTTATCTCATTAGATTACACAAGAGAAGTCCCAGGCAGAAGCTAGTTTTATTATAATACTAGTGCGCCGCTCTGCCTTTGCCCGACCTTAAAATAACATATATACTATAATACAATTTATATATTATAATTATAGTCTATATCTACCTGGAATAGAGAAAAATTAAATAAGCGCATGCCACGGTTCCGGTGATTAAACTTTACATTCATACTTAAATAAATCTCATATAGTATATCGCGTTTAGTAAATAACAAAATAACAATAACAAGTAATAACTTCGAATGAAAAGGATCTTTTACGGTAATTAAAGTTATAATTTATTTGAGTACCAAACATCAAATCCGTACTGCTTGTCAGGCTTGGCTTCCTGTGAAACTTACAGTTTTATAATTTTGGTAGGATTCTTTGATACGTATCCTTACACATATACACTCAAATTCACACTCACAGTTCTGTTTTACTTATACTATATCAGACAAATACCGGGTGAACCATTGATGTCATATATGTATGACAACCTAACCGCTTTCATGATCATCGTGACTATCTATGGTCATTACAATTACTAAAGACACTCTTCTTCTCCCTAGCCTTTATTATTCCCAAGTCACTTGGGGTCGGCTTTTCTGGTCTAACCGGATTTCACTGGATATCAGTTTTTACACGGAGCGGCTGCCACCTGACCCCCGCAACCCGAAGTCTAACGATACCCTAAGGCTAGACCAGTGTCAGGATATTATAGGGCACTGACTTCCCAATAACGACTGCCATAGATGTTCATGGCAGCCGGGACCGACGGCTTAACGTGCTCTCCGAGGCACGGAGCAGGCGATAATTGTTAATCAATACGCACATAATTTCGAAAAGTCATATAACTTCCGAATGTCAGAGGTATGCGACATGGGTTCGAACCCGAGACCCTCTGCATTGCAGTCTGTTGGTCTACCCACTGAGCTATCGCTGCTTCTACAAATTTATTTATTTATAATGTCACTTACAGAACTTAACTTGCCATTTTAATAATTAACCATTCAAAATTGTTTGACTGATATTGGATACCATAGTGTCAGCGTACGACAATTTAAAATATGTTAACTGAAGAATGAGGCAGGCGTAATCCTAGTGTATGTGCTGTTAGTGAGACTTTCTTGCATGAATAACACTTATTGACTTACAAATCGAGTCCTCAGGACAACTAGAATTTGACAGGCTCATGTTTCAGGTATAACAAAACGACCAAAAGCATAATACATACTATAATATATCTCAAAAATTTTGTCGCAGAGGTCATACCCGCCATTTAAAAATAAATTCTGAATTAAAAATGAAATGCTATAACAGAAACTCCATGATATTTCGAATGAAATACTTTCAACACCAATTAAATTACAGTCATATTTAATATTCCATCGTGGACATCATTATCAGGAGGTAGCACTCAAACGGACGATGATTCCCTTCAATTCCATTTAAAAAGGCTTAAGCGACACATGTACCAATTTCGTTGATTGAGTTTGAATAGAATATAAAAGTGGGCAAAAATCAGTTCATTAGATTTTTATAGTCATAAACGTTAACCCTACAGCAGCCATAACGGACAAAACGTAGCGTCCCAAATTAAAACCATTTATTTTAATCTCTAAACTTAGATTAGCCGAGGATTAATAGTAATCTTAATTCGGCTATAAATTTAAATTAATCTGCGCGAATTTGCTCTTCATCTGGTATACAGTTTATAGACAATATTTCATTACCGATTCTACTGGGCCGTAGTGTTTTTAATTAATGGGCTCTTGACGTTCAGAATTAATAAATATGGCTCCAGCAATACGTCACACTCGTCGATGTTTTTAATCTTGTTGTGGAATATTTTAATAAAGTCTAAAAATCGGCGTGCATTTTGTATTTTTATCAGATTTTGTTGATACGGAAATTTTGGTTTTTTGTTGTTTTCCATCTAGTATGTTCGATATTTCATTATGCCTTGTTGCGAAGTCACTTTGTGATGTAAAATTTAATAGTATGTTCATGTGAGCGTTTTTATAAGCTATTGTTTAGTTTGCAATGACAGTTTGTGTACATGTTTTTGACAAATCTGTACGGATAGATGGTGTAGTGTGCGTTTAAGTAGTCGCCTAACCATCGCCACTGCGCCGAATGTTGTGAGTTCGATCCCCACACGGGATAAAAAATATGTGATGCATAAACAGTTGTTCTGAGTCGGGGTGTTGTTTTTGTTCGGTTTTTGAACTTTTGTTAAGTCCCCGTGACATAATAATCATCCTAGTGCCGAAATTACGTATTAATTCTTAATTGACTTGTACCACAATAACATTGGACAAGTGTAAACCTAAATATAAATAGATTTAATAGTTTAAATAATTTTATTAGCTCATAAATTAGTAAAATTCAATAGCAGTAGTGTAATAGTTTCAAAATTATGTAATACAGTGATAAATAAACAACGCGATAAAATCCGTATATAGTAGTTTAATTTCAATTGCCTGCCATTTATTAGTTGGAGTTATTATGTATTTAATTTATTAATTTTATATGATTTTTAATAGTGTACAATCATTAAAGACAAAATATCTATAAAATTGCATGCCTTCAGGCGGATTGTGGAGATACCAATTTATTTGTATGTTATATGAATTACCCATTTTCGCAATAAATGAGTTTGAGTTTGTGTTTACAAAAAGAAACATATAAATCTAGTTCCGTTTCGACAGAAAAATATCATTACCCTACTAGATAAACCGAGAATAGCAAATCAGACAAGACTTTTATGTAATTATTTCCTATAATTTTAGCAGAAATAAATAAAAGGGTACAAGACAGATACAAGAGGTTCAATTTAAAAGTTTTAACAATGCCTTTTCTACTTTGAAGGTATTCGATCTTCTTGCGAAGTAAAGGATATCTACATAAATAAGTGTTATAATCTTTTAATTATCTGGCTTGAACATATGCTCAGCAGCTAAGCGGTATTGGATGCGAGTACCGATCCGGTAGATCTCCGAGTTCAATTCTCGGGTCGGTCCTACAATAAACTATTAGCTTAATCTGACAAAAAACCTCTATAGCAGTCCGAAGCTCGTAAGTTACAGGTGTGTTACATCTCCCCATGTCTCGGCATAGACCTAAAGATATTGACCATAAGTTTGATCTCTCTAGCCGTATCGAATCGTCATCCCATATGACTATGAGTGACGAACAGAGTCAATACATATTTCTGACAAAAAATTGTTAGTTTTACTTACGTAGGAATGAAGTCTGGAATTATGGTACTTTAGACGGCACTAGGCACGGTGCTCTATATTAAGTTAGACCTAAAAGCTATACCTGGCGAAATATAGGTGTAATATACAAGTTTATTATGAGGGTTAAGCTGATGTTCCGCTTACCACGTAAACGAAACAAGCTTCAGACTGACAGACAGACAAAAACTGATATAGTATGTATGTATCAGTTTCAACAAAAATATATTTAGAGTCACAATAAATTGTAATAGATCGCGCATCACCATGCATGAATTATAGCTTTGTTTGTAAAGCGACGACACTCTTTGTCAAGGTCTTGGGATCAAGTCATGCTTCATAATGTGTTTTTCCTCATTTATAATTTACATATATATCGTATTTACACAGCTTCAATAGAATGTTGCGAGTTTGATCTCCAGGGGGTTATTGTTAAATAAAACTTGACAAACTTGGAACCAATACGGTTCAAGTTTGTAATGCCTCATATGAGACAAACCACTGTTGCTAATGTCTCTTACATTAGCAACAGTGGTTTGTCTCATATGCGGCCTTCATAAAAAAATATATAATCATACTGCCCATATTTTGGATTAATATCGGTCTTGCCTGTCCGAAGGTCGCCCTAAGAAATTACTTTAAGCGATAAGGCCACCCTTTGTAAACTATCATATTCATACTTATTGATGTAAACTTAATCCTATTGGAGTACAATAAAGAATATCCTTTTCTTATCATAGGATGAAAACCTTTTTATATTGTCAAGTGTCAAGTAAAACATATACTGTTATGACAAGAATAGCATAACAAAACATTATTCTCAAATTACATTATACACCCTAACATAATACCATAAAAATTCCACGCCCCAAAAATCTCATCAATATACGAAAAAATAAAGTGGTCGGCGAGGGTCGGGTAACGCGAAACTGATACAGGTAACGTAAAAGAATGTGGAACATTTAAACAATTTTAATCGTGTCATCGTTAAGGGATGGGGGTTCGGAACAATGGACGAAATTGGCCGAGGATCGCGAAGAGTTTTCCATGAAAGAAGGTCATTTAATAACCGACACAAAGGGCTCGACAGGAACGGGAATGGAAGTGATTGTAATAATAATAAAGTTTAAAAAATATTTGGGGAAGCGTCAGACATTTTTAGAGCAGTCTTCCTTTTTCCTTATAAGGTGTATTCCTCGCCTCCTCTCTCTCGTAGACCGGCGAGTATAAAAGAAAATTCTAGATTTATGAAGCGAATTTTCTCTAAATTAACGAAGCTCTTCTTCGCAGAATTTTCATAAAATAAATTAAAAAATAATTGTCTCAACCATTTGCCTATAAGACAAATTGCTGGGGACTACAGCGGGGCCGACAATTTGAAGCCTAGAGCGGACATCTCGGACCATTAATCATTTATCCCAGCACTTCAGATGTCTGAAGGCTCTGTGCAGAGTTGTTTTATATTTCCCACAGTAAACTATAAATCATCAACATTGAGGTCTCCGATATTGTCAAAAGATGGTAGTATTCATTTTTCATTTAAAATGTCTCTGGAAATTGATATTGAAGTTGAAAGAACTGTGATTAATCTAAGTAACAGCTTAGATTTGTGATTAAGAATATTGATTGCAAGATTAGAGAGGCGTAATAATAGTTGAAAGCGAGTCTGACTTTTGAACAAAAAGGATTTCTGACACTACTAAGAAATTGTTCTGAAATGATACGATTTCAGAAAGTAAACTTTACTCGACGCCATTTGCCAAATTATTTTTACGCTTAGCATGAATTAGGTTTGACATTTTAATGGTTGCCTTTTGGAAAGGAAACAAATCTTACCAGACGGCGAAAATGTTTCTTGGTGTTGCGTACATAAAGTATTTAACAGCATAAGCCACTAGAGGAGCGAGCTCCAGGATAAAGTAACAAAAGATAATTGAAAATTTAAGCTTTAATCCAAGATAATTACGAGAGATTACGTGTCACCTGGGAGAAGTCAGAAACAAATTAGACTTTTTCCTGTTTTATTATTACGATAATTATTCTTCAAATATATCTTCTATTTCCTAAGAATTTAGTAAAGGAGCCAAATATTTACTTTTTAACTAAGATTCTAAGTTAGACACATATATTTTAATTTGATATAGTGCTTCAAATAAAAAAAATACTTTTGAAGATGGATCAGAATAAATTTAGTATTACTGTGATACATAAAAAAGTCAGTCAACAAAAATAAAAATATAAATGTTGATATATTTGCTAAGACATGACTTTGAACAAGATATCAAGCATGGTGTTAAAAATACATATTCAAAAACAAAATTATGGATTTAGCCTACTGAGTGTCAGAAATCTATTTAATATGTTTATTACGTATTTTATTTAATATAAGATAAATATCGAATCATAAGAATCTGCTTGAGAAAGCATCTTACTGCTAAGAGTATAAATAGTGATAATAACAGGATATTAATCATTATTAGATTTAATCAACTCGTTGCTCTGGCAGCTTAATCGTAAGCCCTTGTAATAATTAAACACATAATTGAATTTACAATTCTAGTTATCATAACTTACTGCCTCTGTGGCACGGCGGTACAGAATGCGACTGATTTACATTAGGTCTCGGATTCAATTCCCGGGGAGGCCCAACTGCTTACTATTCTTTTAGTGAGCAGGCAATTAATGTAAATAATCGAAAGATTTTACTTACAAAACACATTTTAAACATTTGAACGTTGCAGCTTATTTCTAACGGATTTGTATCAAACGAAACTCAGTTCTACGATGGCAGTGAACAAATATCAACAGGTCGACCAGCCCTTCAACAAACATAATAAACAGTTTACTACTAGAATAAACACACAACTGATTCCAAACAGTTCCTTACTACTAGGTAGGGAACTTATTCTTGTATCAAGACCAGTATGTACGAAACTACTACCATAATCTTATTATTCTGTGTCGTTAGAACTAGCAAGTTCTTGACCTTAGTAATCTCCTTACATTCTAATGTATTTATTCTTAGTATTTGGGTCGACTTCTAATCAACTTTTGCTATGAAAATCTTCATACATACCTATGTTTAGTTGGTAGTAGATCTTTGCTGGTTTCAGCATAAACGGGCCGGATCGGTAGTACTACCCTCTCACAGAATACCGGCGTGAAGTAACGGTACCCGTACTGCTGCGTTTCGTATTGGTGAGTGAGAGAGCCCGAGGCCCAGTTACCCCGATCCTTTTCCTATCCTTTCCCTCCTTCATTCCTTTTGCTGACAACGCACTTGTAACTCCTTTGGGGTTGCGGGTGTCCATGGGCGGCTGTAATCGCTTACCATCGGGCGATCCGCCTGCTCGATGGCCACCCTACACCATAAGAAAAAAAAAATTGTATTTCGTCTCACGCCTGTATCTTCGAATGGGAACGCAGAGGTATATTATACCATCGGTTTACTAGCTATGGTTTTAGCAACGGCAATTACATAATTCTACCCTCTATGCTGGTACTAAGAATTTCTAGGCAAAATTCCAATAACACTTTGGCCAATCCGGGAATCGAACACATAACTTTATATTCAGCAGTCGCTACCATTACGCAACCAAGCTAATGCATACCGGCCCAGAATCCGAGTGACGAACCCAAGACCTCATGCTTAACAGGCGCATAGTGTATCTAGGACGGATGATGACGGATCATCCGTCCTAGATACATTACATCCTACATCACTAACGGATGATGGCGGATGCATCAACGATGCTTCATATGTTCAACATAATTATCTCTCTACATATCTTTAAAAAGGAAAAGTGATTGTGTACAAGATGGTACAGTGTGCCTTTAGCTCTTTACTTGACGTTTATATTTCAATGAAATCAATCACTCACGTGGCGATCAATCGCACGCACACTACTGCAAACATATAAATAATACTAAACTTGAGCATCGGATTTATGTGTGCGTGACGGGGAAAATCCTTTGTGTCTATTTACAAAGGTTTTACCAACCAACTCAAATTAAAGGGTCGACTTTCATTATATCCATCTTGCAAGTTTCCTAACTTTCTGCGGGAGAACGAATGCTATATAAATACAGTATGCTCCTGTGATGAGGGTTCCGTAATAAATTCACGGTTCTGTTGTATATCACTTTCATAGTAAATCGAGACGCCGTTTAGAGTAAATGCTCGTGAATGTTTAAAGGGATATGAAAGCGCTTGAAATAATATTGTTGTGGGTAGTTTTAGTTCTCCGGTGCTATGTCGTGAAATAGCAAGTGATTAAAGACTAAGGTTAAGATGACGTAGTGTTATGGCGATCGTCATCTATAGTGTCTTAATAATTATAGTGTCTATTATACATAAAGCGCACCGTGGTAGCATTTAGACGTGTGCTCGCACCAATTGGATTTCAAATTATTAAACAATAATAGAATCGTAATAAAAAATTCCAGGTTGAAATATTTTAACAAAATATTAAATATTAATTCCTGGAAAATAGCACAACAACAACGCGTACATGAATTTGTAACATTTGACCCTATTCATAAGAGATAGCGATACGCGGAACAGTAAACTGCTATTACGAAGCATACACTGAGTTTATGCGAAGTGAGTGAGTACTGCGACAAAAAGGTTTGTTGCATGGCGTACGCATCTTTACATAATATTCAACACACCATACAAATGTAAGTGCCTTATCGCCTGCTTATTATTATTAACCAGTATGCAAAGAAAACCATCCAAAACCGCAATTATGAAACAGCATAATGAGTCTGATTCTGATGCTCGACGCATCAGAATCAGACTCATTACGTTGTTTACATTACTATCCAATCGTTAACTCAGAGACCTAATCGGCGTCGTCCTGCTCATGACGATTTAAAGGAAGATATGCAACTCGTCAAAGGTAGGATTAGGGAGATGTTAGATAAAGTCTCTAAGGATGTGGCAAAGGTAAGAGCGCAAAACATAAACATTTAGAAAAGTTTTACTGATTTCCAAGTTACCAACAACGAAATAAAACCTTCAATACAGTTTATTAGCCAGCAATATGATTAAATGAATATAAAAATTCAGATGATAGAAAAACTAAAAAGGATCAGTTTGACAAAATACAAATATTAGAAGACAGGATTGAGGAACTCGACCGCATATCATGTTTATCTAAACTGGAGATAACGAAAGTTCCCGCAAAAAGAACAAGAGACCAGGGGTGATCCTTTAAATGCTGTCTTGACTATCACAAAAACTGTGGATTATAACCTTGACAAATACAACGTGAGAGATACATATCGGCTGTCAAGCAAACACAAGCAACATTCCGCGGTGGTCATAGAAATATCTTCTCCGGTAATGAAAAACAATATGCTAAAAGCAGTTAAGGATTATAATACAAAATAAAACCGCTACTTTGAATGTCTCCTGTGTTGATAGCAAGTACACAAACACAATATATGTGTCAGAATATCTTACCTTTAAAACCAAGAGATTGTTTTACCTAACACGTGAATTTGCCAAGAGGGAATAAAATTAATTTGCATGGACTGCAAATGGTAAAATATACTTGTGTAAAAAAGTAGCGGACACCCATGATATTATTCGGTCAGAAGGACAGCTAGATCTGTTAAAGGAAACGAAATGACTAGACTCTTTATAATATATTACATTTCTCTTTCATATGTGACCCAAAACTCATATCAGTTTTATTTTAACACGTTGTACGTTTTTCATATTTTCACTTATTACACATGAAAAAAGATTTTGCCACAGAAAATGTTTCTGTGGATAAGGTTTTTCTCAATCGACGTTTTGATGGACATAAATGAAATAAGAAATATGTTGTTTGACAGAAAGAACACGTGAGCAAAACAAATAAAAATAAACAGAAAAACAGTTATAAAATGCTGAGTGCAAAGTCCAAAAGCGCAAAAGTGGGACTCTGTCCAGATCAGAGACTAGAACAATGACCAGTTTGAGAATACACTAAACTGAAGAAGAGTTTTAGTTCATGTTTAAGTAGAACAACGAAACAAACATAAATACTTTATATCTCAGAAAATAAATCCACCAACAACACAACTGCGTACGCTGTATATACTCCTAGTTAAAACGAGAGAAAGAAGCCACAGGCGGTAACTGTTAAATTATGTTAATTAAACATGTTGGTTGCCCACATCTCCCGAAAATGCTTTTAATGTACAGTCAGTGGCGTAAGTCAATATAAATTTGTGACTTTCTTTTTATATTATTGTTTTACCATAGAACATAATTACCATATTCAGTATTTTGCAGCAACATAGTTCGATTAATCACTACTCATAGCAAGAGAAAACATTAGACAATTTAAATTGATACAATAATTAAAGTAATAAAATATATAAATACTTCAAATATGTTAGATCATTGTTGAAGGTTTTCTACGTTTGCCGTTAAGTGCACTTCACGTACCTATACCGAATAACCTGTGCAATAAAATAGAAAATCTAGGAGGTATACCTATCGGATACCATGGTAAACAAATTTTACAATATGCCAATATATAATATTAATATTATAATATATATTATTTATTTTATTTAATATTTATCAATATATAATAAAATTCTGAGTATTAATTGCGAGTATTAATTGCGTTGCTGAGACTTAACGTCTAAAATTTTTTTTGTTTTTCGACGTTTTGACCAACGTCCTTTGACGATACAAGTCGGTCAAAATGTCCAGGTGAATTGATATTTATATAATTTACTTATAAGTATATAATGATTATACTGGCTAAAATAGTTACTCTACGATTTTTATATTTCATACTGAACAGAATATAAAGTGATATCAATACTCCCAATATTTACATAATATATGTATCTCAGCGGTCGGTCTTCACCCAAATAGAATTGTTTTTATTACCCTTTAAAACGATTTGACCGCATACCGACGGTACCCAAAACGAAGAAAATTTCTTTACAAACTTGTTATAACATGGAATCCAATAAAACACTGAAGGAAATTCGATGTTTTCGAGTAAAACAAGCTATTTACTGTACACAATTCAACTCGGCCAATAGTTGGTTGGCCCGATAGATATGTGAAACAGAAAAGTTCGATAGTTGGAATAAAACCAATAAAAGTTGGCTTTGAACCGCTGTCGACATGTTCGTCGCGAAGTTTTTGTTTTCATTTTTATTTTTTTCGAATACAATAGAACGTATCCTTTTCATGACGGGTTTACGTCTTCGGAAAGTCGTTTGATGGTGATTCGCTTTTTTTCCTTTACAAATGTTCAGCAACAGAGCTGTTCTTTTTGTTGCGTTCGCGTCTTTTCTTTGTTATATGCGTTGGAAGTGGTGGGTTTTTGCGGTATAAGGCGTCGAATGGCAAGTGCACCGCTTAGACGATGCGAGTAATATGTGCAAGTTAAGGTATTTTCGCGGATTGCATGCACCGTGTACATGGATGAAGCATGCAAATAACCATAGCTAGCGTGGACAATATGTGACGGCTTCATGCGATACTTAATCATAACCAAGGCATGTAGATGGCGCATGTTGCCCGTGCCAACTACTGCCGTCTTTTATAACACCATGAGTCTAAGTACCTAACGCTCCGAACATAGCTTTTTTCAATATTTTTAATGATGAACATGCATGCATTAGTCGCTAAGAAAAGATGGCGATGAACGATGACAATAAGCATAAGATAAGCAAACATAACTATTTGGATAGATTATTAAAATAGAGTCGTGACGTAGAAGTCGTGTGTTGCCAACTTAGAGAAAATTGTATCTGGCCACCGGTTTGCCACTGGTACTCAATAGGTTAAAAAATGGATAAAAGGCAAGAAATGGTAAAGGTAAGTAACCGTGAATCTTATGTATTAAGCGAAACGCAGTAAGTATAGCCTCTATAAGGGGGTGGCATTACCTGGGCAAGCAGGATATCGTATTATTACCATATAATTGGCCGCAATGGGCTCATTCTTTCGTCGAATAAATAAATTATATTATAAAAACGATTACTAATTTACCAATATTGTTTTATGTCTATTGACAACATCTCGATGTAATTTAAATAGAGATTTATTTTTTAACGTCGTATTTTACTCTAATAACTCGTATCTCCTTGTAACGCCGCATTGATCGCGTGTAGCTAATCCCGCTACGAAATGCTTCTTGCTCCGGCCGTTCGTTGATTGAGATTAATTGATTATAAATTCTTTAGGTCTTTAGTTAAATATTTTACTGTCTTGTAGGCTACGCTAACTGTTAACCACTAGGCGATCTGTCAGATGAGAGAGATCTGTGTGTTTGCCATGTTCATTGTGTAATATAATGTAAAAACAAAACATTACGTATATAGTCAGTTTAGCATTTAGTCAAGGCTTGATTACAGGTACTTTAATAACAAAATTGTATAATGAAAGCTTAATATAAATATAACGAAACTATTAAAAACATTTTTTTTACGTGGTGGAATGCTTTTATGCATACTTCTCCGCGGGGCGACGGAGAGGTTATGTCGGGCTCACCGGGTGAAAGATACCCTGGTAATACCGACAAAACCTACCACGGTGTTCCTCAACATACCCATAGACAGCGGGGCCGCGCAAATCGCTTTCACATATAATTCCTCGCCGAGGTTTTGGCCCGCGCCATGTGAAACGGCAGGCCACTACACAGAAAATACTCCCTGTACTGTCCCCTTGTGAGGGGACGAAGACACGACACAGAGTCGCGCCTGGGAACACGTACGCCGCCTCTCGGACCAGGTGTTGATTGGGTGCCACTTTAGACTTCGGTCAGACCTCAGAGTGGGTGGAGGTCATCTCGCACCCTCCGGCGCCAGTCTCTGCAGTTGGGGAGAGGGTTTGAGCGCTCTCTCTCCCGCTCTACTGCCTCCGTGATGGAAATTACTTCCTCATAGAAGGAGGCGACGGCGTTTCACGATCTCTCGCTCCGGACCATAGACTGAACTACGGCCGGTAGCGATAGAGCAACCATTCCGACTGCCGCGAGGAACTCACGGCGCTGCGATGCCCAGGCGGGGCAATCCGCCAAAGTTCTGCAGCGCCGTGTCTACAACAACATCGCGGCAATTGCCGCAGTGAAGACATCTGGGCGTCTCCTGCCAGCCTATGCGACACAGAAACTAGCCAAAGCAACCATGGCCAGTCATTACTTATGTCAGCCGGAAGGCGAGGACGCCATGCCGCCTCTCCAGCCACTCCTCAAAAACGGGACTTACCGCCACGATCGTGGCGTGGCCGAAACTATTAAGTATACAATAATTAGAAAAAAATTAATTCAAATGAAGGAAGTGTATGCCTTTGCAAGATTGCGTGTGTATGTGTGTGTGGAATTATGTATACGCACAAGCGCGTGTAAATATGTTTGCATGTGTGTGTACGTACAGTCGACAAAATTCTTACTTCTCGTTCCAAAATGATTCTTTATTTTTTATAAATAAGTAGAGCAATCAAGTACAAAAATAAGATACAATATTTTGTTTGTTTTGTTATATTACAAGCATTGGTGATAATATTTTACCTGTGATTCATATTGAGCAAGAACAAATTATTGTACGTATTCTATGTTATTCTTTCACATAAATAAACCAACGGGGTGGGGTGACTGTCTCTATAGTTACAGATAATTTGTACAATTTGGGTAAACATAAATATGTTTATTCGTACAATAACGATTTTCCTTATCAACTACTATATCTGGATCTCGTCTTTGATTTCTACTGAATGAAATTTCACTAGCTTTCCAAGAAGCCATATAGATGTCAATCAGAAATTAATTATATAATAATAATATCAGCTCTGTATATAAACAGTCCCACTGCTGGGCTTGGGCTTGTTTCCATTATAAAAAGAAAATAAATTAACTAAATACAAGTGAGAATCGGCAATGAATTGCCGTAAATCTAAGAGTTCGAAAAAATGGTTCAAGTAATATGCAAAGGTCACGTGATACCACGTGACCTTGAGGTCAGAGGTCAAAGGTCATAGTCATTTCGGGGGTTTATCGACTATGCTGAGTCGAATGGCGCTGACCGTGAATCTCTAGCTCTTACGGTGCTTGAGCTGAAAGTTGTATAACAGAGAGACGAACGGACGGACGGACGGACGGACAAAGCTGATGTATAAGAGTTTTTCGAACTCTAATAAATATACAAACTCGAAATTATTATTTATATGCTCTTAGCTTCGCTTGAGTTAGTCTCGATTTGTCAGTCTATTTCTCTCTCTCGGGAAATCTACTTTTTTACTGAATGAAAGGTACCATATGTTCTTTTTTGTAACCCTGATAACCTTGCGGAATTTCATGGTGGTTGATCGACTAGTTAAAGCGTTACAAACAAACACACTCATTCGCATTTATAATATTAGTTAGGATATATAATTAATTATTATTTAAATTTGTTGCTGTATCCTAGAAATTTTATTAAACGAATAGCGTAGTGGTTAATGTGGATGCCTCGTCACTGTCGCCACCGTTCCGAATGTTGTTATTTCAATCTGTACACCGGACAAAAAATTGTGTGGTCAACACATATTTGTGCTGAGTCTGGCTATTATTTTTGTCCATTGTTTGAATGTTTGTAAAACCGCTGCGACACATAAATGGCTAGTACAATCGTAACTGTCTTTCACCCATTGAATGCCAACTACACAATATAACGTAGCTGGTAACAATTTCATATATAACTACGTATTATTACGTACCTTTGCCATAGGGAAGATTATTTGATAATCTGCGTTATTGTACCTGGATAAAATAAAGCATGCCTATTAGGCATGTTCACTAATAAAAAGATTTTAGTCAGTCTTTAAGACTAGCAAGAAATAATGGACACGTATTTTTTCTTTTGTCACACAAACTAATCATAACGAAGATACAACGGGTTTAAATTTCGTGTACGTCACTTGTAGGTACAAATTTTATAGGACAGTGACGTCACAAGCCACCGCTCCCGAACTAATAAAACTAAAATTAATGCGTTATATCTTAGTAAATATTTATTGTTTTGTTAAAACAAAAAATAGGTTGGACACCTATTTTTTGTATTATATATATTTTTAGCTAATCTAAAAGATGGACTAATTCGAATCGCTTATTTTTAACCCTGTCATCATGCCTATTCGTATACGTAACATTACGTACCGCAGCATCCTTTTATAAATTGGTATCCGTAATGAAGTATTACGTAGCAGGCATTTATATGGTGGCCACTGATTGTGGTTTGACGATTAACTTCAGCACTTAATGGGTTACAAAAAGAGTAGTTTTTCATCCAGCCAGACCCAAGAAATACACTCGAGGACCTACGCACTGTAGTCTCATTCATTTGCCTACAGTTTTCAGGAATATATTAACATGGTACGATTGTGTGTGTTTGTGTGTGTGTGTGTGTGTGTGTGTGAGGTGGGTGCGTGAGTGTGTATGTGTGTGTGGGTGCGTGTGTGACGTGTATGTGTATTGGGTAGTACAGTTCTAGTGGTTTTGTAATCCTAATTGCTATCGTATATTGGAAAATCTATTACCAATAATAATATAATGTGACTGCCATGTTAGTCGTGGTCACAGCACTCTACCGCATTGATTTTGTGAATTAATTAATTTCTATAATATTAATTCATTGCTAGAATTAAAGTTCAGTTGGTTTATTTTATTACAAATATTTAGCAATTATCTATTTGTGGTTTATACAAAATTTTATCCCGCGTGGGAATCGACACCACGACACTTGGCGCAGTAAAAGTGGCGAAGCAACTACCTAAAGCAACACGCCATCTATGCAGTCACTGTGCATACCTCAAAAGAAAACTACTTCTTTTTGTCTGCATATATGCTAAAGTAAGTCTGATATTAAACATAGTTTTTGTTTATGTGGGGGAGGATATACATTCTCACCCTTATATCCATAACCTGTTTATTCCATTTATGTTTCTAGATGATATGATCGGTTGGCATGGTTTTCGTTCCTACGTAATTGGGAGGAAGCCAGTAGGTAGACAGCTACTGAGACATTGTACTGCCTTGGTAGCATAGCGGTAGCGAATGTGACTGCTAAACATTAGATCCCGGGTTCAAATCCAGAGCGGGACAAGCTAAAAGTTATCGAGTTTTTCTGTCAAGATATTCTCAATATCATATTATTGGTCCTGCAACCTGTACCTCCTCAGTCATATTAGATTACCATCAAATTGGACTATCAGAATGAGGGAATAGAGAGTGCACCTGTGTTTTGCACTCACTTATGCACTTTAACATATCCTGCGCTGATGGTCAGTTTCCGTTAAGATTGACCGCCGTGTCCAAAACTTGAACCTAAAATCAAACTCGACCTCATTTGCATTCACTACTCCGAAAATATGTTAAATATGATGAATAATATCAGAATGAAATCAATGCTAAAGATCACATTTTATGATGTCTGTGCCAGTTTGTTGGCAGCCAATTTTTAGTAAGACTCGATCACGGATTTACGAGCTCCGTGGCAACGGTACTTCAACGGGCTTTCATTAATTACTCTGGAGTATCCGGATTTAATTAATAGACTGTCGAGCATTCACGATGGCTGTCATCCATTATAATTTTACAATGTCTGTTTTGTTAATAACCGATATTTTATGAGAAACTATACAAAATTTAAGGCATTATTATAAACGTACTCTAGGATATTATGTGTAGTCTGCCAACCTGTACCGCGCCAGCGTGGTGGACTATGGCCAAACCCTTCTTATAATGATAAGAGACCCGTGCCCAGCAGTGCGATAGCTTATATATAGGCCTGGTATAATTATTATTATTACATACCTTTATCTAAAATGGCGCACAAAATTTTGTTTCTCGCTGCGTAAAACTGCACGTTTAATTAAGCATATTGTAAGAAAGAAGATACAATCACTACGAGACTAAAAGTAATAATAATAACAATCTTTATTTGTCATTATAAGGTTACATAAGAATGTGATACAAAAGTGCGAACACTTAAAACAATATTTACAGGTACTAATTGATATATGACTAGGAAATTCCTGTCTGTTCTAATTTATGTTTTATTTTTAATTAATGTATGTATTTGCTTTTTAATTGAACTACATTTCTTATAACAACAATTACTTGTTGGAGTATAATTAGAATAGAAACTTTATTACATTTATGACTTTTCATACTTAAAATCTATGTTTACTAAAATAATAACGATATAGTGCATGCGAAACTGTGTGTATAGTAGATAATGTAGTTGATGTGTGTGAGTTTGTGATAGAACACACACATCAACTACTTATACTGTACGGTAAAATACACAAAAATGTAATGCTTTTGAACCTACGTAAAATATACTTTAATATAATGTTAAACAACGGCTCAGCGGCGCCTAGTGTTGTGTGTCGAAATACCAACAGAGTGAATATAAATAATAGTGACCAAGTGAGGGTAGTTGCCGAAACCCTCACTTCACGAAGGCGCCGCTGAGCTCACATCGGTCAACCCGTGACCACGATCGATGCAAGTCGGTCGCAACGTCGGGCAATTATTAGGTATTTATTACCTTTTAAATACTTTATCGCGAGTAAGACCCGTTGTCTAACATTATATTAAGTACGTGTACAAATTGCGATAGTCTAAAAACTTTCACTACGTAAAATAAATTCATATGGCATATGGTTTGATAATTTTTTTGGTGTCGTTGTAATTTAGTGTTAGAAGATATTCCTTTGTTAATCGCTTGCACTTATATTTATTTAAGTTGCGTATGTTTAATTTTGAGTGTAGTTTGTTATATACAAGTGTGCTTATGTATGGATAGTGTCGTTGCGCGAATGTTGTGTTTGTGTATATTTTGCGACAAAGAAGTTTTGGTCTTCTTCTTTGAGTAGGACTGACATCTAGTTGTCGGGGTTGAGATAAAAGTGATGTCTAACTATATACTATACCGCTTTTATTACTCTATTGCAATAGTGCTCTATTGCATTTGGTGTCCTTTTCGCGCCTACAACACACAGTGACTGCAGTTCGAGGCAACAAGTTAGACCACTGAGCAATCCGTGCACTAATTTCGTCACTTTAAATCTCTCGCTATGAACATTTTAATTTATATTTCCCGTAAGTACTATTTAGATTAAAGTCAAAGTGATTAGAAGCTATAAGCTGATTAACTAGTCTGTGCTTAGATTATCGACAAGCCCACCGAAAGGTCAAACCTCGTTCGAATTAATTTGTAATTTAATCGAGATATTTCAGCGAGAGCGAAATAAGACGTATAGTCATCTACCGTGTCTCGTTGATACAGCCGTAGTGCATGAAGTCTTGGGTTGGATATCTGAGTCGGGTAAAATTGTAATGGGATTTTCTCACAGTAAAATTATCATTGGCGAGATTCTTGCCACCTTCTCGGCACAGCTATGTATACATATAATAATCGACTACATTAAGTTTTCTACATCACTCAAGCGCAGCATCATGTAATACAGTTAATATCGAATATATAGTGTGCTGTGCTGGTCGAATATGTCGAACGTGTACTTATTTTATTATATGATTTTGATATAAAATTTGTAAAAAGTTTTAACCCGACTCATCCTTAGGTTAAACACAGTTCTTTTATAGTCAATGTAAACAAACGCAATAATAAAGTATTATTGCGTTTGTTTACATGATTTTTGAATACAAAGATGATATTGAGTTTGGTCAGATGGTAAGTGGTTACTTTAGCCTATTATCGTTTGCTATAACCTCTTCCGCATTTCTTACTTTAAGGAAAAAGAAGATAGAAGTAAGATGCGATGAAGTGAAGGGAAAACCCTTTTCTAATGAGCGTAATGCAGTAAAAGACTTATTACTGTTACGCCGAATTCCTATAAGAGGATTTCTATAGATATGACTGCTCGGATGGCGTATTGGTTTAAGTGGTCGCCTTGCCATTGCGCCTGCACCGAGTGTTTCGAATTCACAAATGGATGTTCCGAGTCTGGATGTTCTTTGTGTCCATTGTTTGAATGTTTGTAAAGTCCCCCGCGACACAGAAATTATTTCCAGTCAGTGGTGCAGCGTGGCTGTCAGCCGCCCAGTGCAGATTTTTTGTGCCGCTCTCTAATTTCGGTATTTCAATATTCAAAACTATAATTTTCAGTAATTCTAACTTCTTAATAATCTATATAATTCTTAATAATCTTTTCGAAAAGAACAGTCATCAATATTGTGTGTAGTACAGTTATAAATTTTTATTAATTTTAAATTTTACCGCCCCCTAAAAGTGTCGCCTCGGTCGGGCCGCCCTTGCCGCCCTCTCTACGCTACACCAATGTTCCTAGTGAGAGAGTTGTCTTACTCTCCGCTCTAAGACATAACGACGATGACGTAACTATGTAATATTACACTAATTAGTCCAACTAATTCAAGGACGTCGTACATACTACTATAAAAATATCATGTGACAATTTGTAAAGATATTACGGTGTTCGTTACTCAATCTCTCATAAACTAACGGATTAATGACAACTCGACATAAAGATAAATAGTTCGTTCTCGAGCGTTTATTACGAGCGAAACCGCAAGCAGAAGTAGTATTATTTAAGTTGCATAACCTGCGAATAATGACGTAAATCGAAGAACTAATTACCGTTTATGAGTTTTATATACACATACGACGTCACACCAGACTGCGTATCCTCGTAAAAGTATTAATATGTTAATACCTTTATAATTGAAGTATTAAATTGGGATTTTAAAAATTGATGCTCATTTTTTTACGAAAAATTATTTCACAGTTTACGATCCATGCTCTCAGTGAGCCGATTTGCGATTAAAATTTTCGCAAAAATAAAATATACATTTAACCTACTTTGCAGAGGACGCCTTTCGGTCAACTGGCTTACACATTTTATATTTCACCAACAAGGGCCTGTAATTAAATAAAAAGGTAAAATTAGTATTTAAAATTCCGGTACGCACTGGCACAGGAATTATTCCAAACGGGCCTTAGGTACGATTATTAATTCAACATTTATTTTGTTACATAAAATGGTTGTAATTAAAAAACAAATGCGTAGTTTCCGACAAAATTTGTAGTCAACGTAAAAATAGAAATTGCTTTGCCGGCCTATTCTTTAAGTTTATTAGAGAACAATTTTGTTTTCGTTTTTGTTTGTATTAAGTATAAAACTGTCTGAAATTAGTCATTATAATTTTAAACTGCAAGCTGACCAATTGAAACCTTTGACAGCGAGAACATTTCATCAAGTTTAACATGAATAGTATACAATGGGAAAAATAGTTACCTAAAGGCTAAAATAATCAAACGGTACGTTATTTAACCTGTCATTTGTGAATGCCAAAAATAATTGAAATCCTCAGTCTCTGGTCGCTGGTGTGCCGCTGCGATTCAATGGTTAAAGCTGCATATATTGTTACTTTTTCTTATTCTCTGTTCAAATCATTTGCAATTTTAGGAACAAGGTAATTACACAATCACACTTAATGCAATTATGTTACGGCATGCGATGTTTGCCCCGGAGAACACGCCCCGTGCGTGAGACATTCACCGGAGTGACATCTCCCACACAGTGTGTTTGTTTTCTCTTACACGTAATTTACTGCAAACATAGAATAATATAAAATGTAATATAATAAAATAATAGTTTTTTGCTATCACCTATTTTCTAACAATCAGTTGAAAAGTTTATTGCATAGTGGGTGTCCTAAAGACCTCAAATCATATTGTTGAGACTAGCGATATGCAATAAATAATATATAATAAAATCCGTATATAGTAGTTTAATTTCAATGAATAACATTCGCGTAAACAGAAGACAATATTATATAAGGTATCCACAATTTTAACTAAGTTGACTATTGGCTAAATCGAAATCTCGAAAAGTGTATTACCTATTCCGCACGCAAATGTTGATTAATTAGTTGTCACTGATTATAATTTGAATCATAATAAAATTTCGTATATTTGGATGTTACTCGGAGGACGGCGACGTTTTTGTTTTTTGGATTTTCTTTTGACAATTCACAGTGAGCATACAATGCCTTTTTTCTGCCTCCCAATATTTCCATGCCCTATGCTGTGATACTGCGTGAATGATTAAATGATTACTTAGCGGTATCTGTATTTATGAAATGATCGAGCAATATAAAAGTTTTATGTATAAGAGTAGTTGAGCCTCGCTGATTTCAGCATGAATGGGCCGGCTCGACCGGCGTAGGATTACCCTCTCACAGAATATCGACGTGAAATAGCAGTATTCCTACTGTTGTGTTTCGTTTGGTAAGTGAGAGTGGCGGATGCCCAATCACCCTCCTTCCCCCTTCCCGCCCCTTCTTCTCCCCACTTCCTTTTTCTCTTCTTCCTTTCTTAAAATGTCGGCAACGCGCCTTTGGTGTTGCAGGCGTCCATAGGCTACGGTGACCACTTACCATCAGGTGGACTGTATGCTTGATTGCCACCTTAGTTGTATAAAATAAAAAATAAAAAGAATATTTGACACAGATTCGAATATTTTAAATTCGAATAATGCGATTTATTTATCGGTATTCGCGTATCGCTATTTGATACATGGGCAATTGAGGAGTAAACATGAACATATCATATCATATTTAAACAAGAAAGCAGTAATATAAAATCCTTATGCTGTCGCCATAATTACTTATACGAAGAATTCAAGAATAATTTTCCCCTCGCGGTAGTAACTCCTTAGCCTATGGGAACCACTTACTATCAAGCGAGCAATTACTTACGAAATAAATTTTTGCTTTCCCTTCTCTTTAAGATGAAGTAAATTAATTTTACCTAACATAATGTTGTGTATGTACACAGAGTTTTCTTTTCATAATGTACTTACGTAGAGTATTAATGAGAAAGCCGATCCGAATAATCTTGACGCTTATGTTAAGCATATTATTTGCCTCTTACTACACCTATGTAATCCCTAATACGTGTATCTTTTCCATTTTGCTGAATAAGGAGCAGGTATGTATATGGGTAATATTTAATTACTGCCTTTAGAAGGTTAATCCTATTGAAAAGGAACGGTAGAATATTACTTTGAATACTTGCTATTCATTATAGTAATTCAAGGCGCAAGATGGCTGACAGATTATAGAATATCTAAGGCCTAGAATATCAATCTTAGTTTAATCACGAACAGATTTAAATCTTCCGTCGTATATATAAAATAAGTTAATTTTGACAGCTGTTCAAATCTTTTTCTGTAGATAAACTGCGCATGATATTAAAGGTTTATTTATTACATGATGCAAGTAGGGGTACGGGCTACATGTGCAAGTTTCTCGCGCAGGATACATGTTCATGCTATAAATGCTACAATATGTAAATAAATTAATCATACAATTTACTTTTTTTGGGACTCGGTACGGCAATATTGTTAATGCGATTGCTGTGTACAAGGTCTTAGATTTGATATCCGATTGAGGAAAAGTATTATTGAGTATTTTTGTTATGAGACTCATAATTGTAGCACGAATTCTGGCACTGTGACCAGTAGATGGCAATGGATTGGACCTAAAACCGCAGTTAGCAAAAGGTGGGCACTGCTCTTTCGAGAATATAGGCTTAAAACTATGTATATATGACGTAATAAAATAAACGGCGCTCTATAACAATATACACACATAATCATATCATAATTAGTTGCAAACACAGGGGAGACTATTTGTAACATTTTTCTGATTACTTTGCATCTAATTTTCTGCAGCCTTCTCAAGCAACACCTTTAACATTACACAACTCTGATCTTGAACGCAGAACCGTGTCCGACATTGATAAGGTACACGTCAGCATTACAACAGTAATAAAACTACTAAAATCGCTCGATCTCGATAAATTAGCTGGACCCGACTTAATACCTCCGTCTTTTCTACATAAATGCGCAGATACTATTGCTATTCCACTCTATATATTATTTAATAAGTCGCTCTCAGAATGTACTGTACCAAGATTATGAAAGAGGGCATTTATTACTCCGATTCATAAAAAGGGGTCCAAATCTGATGTAACTAATTATAGACCAGTGTCTAAACTATGTAGTGTCAAAAATTTTTGAAAAAGTCGTTTATAACCAGATCTATCCAGCATTAAAAAATAGTTTTAGTAGTTTTCAGCACGGATTTCTCAAGGGGCGTTCCACAACCTCAAACTTAATTCTACTAAATGATTATATAACAGAAGCTATCAGTAGAGGTAGTCAAATAGACGTAATTTACACCGACTACACGAAATGTTTTGATAAAATTGATCATACCATCTTACTAGCTAAGCTACAGTTGATAGGCATCAGAGGTGACCTGTTGAGATGGTTTTCTTCTTATATAACTAATCGATCCCAAGCAGTAGTGATTAATAATTATGTGTCTAGCTGGATAATGGTGCCTAGCGGAGTTCCCCAAGGCTCACTTCTTAGCCCTCTGTTATTTCTGATCTTCGTAAACGACATCGACCAATGCTTCCATCATTCCCGCCTCCTCTCCTTTGCGGACGATATGAAGATTTTCAAATCAGTCTCAACGCCTGCCGATTGCCTCGCTCTCCAATCAGAGCTATCACGCTTAACAGATTATTGCATCCAGAACAAGCTAGATTTGAATCCTACCAAATGCGTAGTAGTTACCTATAGTAGGAAACCTGTTGTATTACCATCAGAATATCATCTAAACGACCATAAACTTATAAAACTCCGTAATGTCCGCGATATTGGTATTATACACGATTCTAAGTTGATTTTTGATGATCATATTGATATTATAGTTACTAAGGCTTTGAGAGCGTTAGGGTTTGTGATGCGAGCATCTAATAGTTTTAAGGAGGCTAAAACTTTTAAAATCTTGTATTGTACTTTTGTGCGTAGTATATTGGAATACGGAAGTCAGGTCTGGAACCCGAGATATAATACATATGCAACTCGAATTGAAAATATACAACGCAAATTTATAAAATTTCTATGTTATAAGTTGAAAATAAAATATAAGTCCGATAATTACTACAAACTATGTGCTAAATTTCATATCTTGCCGTTAGCCAACCGCCGTTTGATAGCAGATGTCGTGTATCTACTGAATTTGTTATCTGGCAAAATCGATTGTCCAGGTCTACTTTCCACAATAAATTTTAATGTACCTACGAAAAGCACGAGACGATATAAGCCTATTCACCTGCCTTTAGTATCCACAAATTACAGACAGAATACATTTCTCTGGCGAGCGAGTGATACTTTAAACGAACAAGTAAGAAAGTTCGACATTGACGTTTTTAATACTCAACCGGATGCAGTGAAGCGCATGCTCGGTCTTGATTTTTTTGCAAGGTATAATTCTGATTGATTTTACTTTATTTGTTATATTTTAGATGTTTAAGTGATAAAGTAATTACTGTCCACGCATTGTTATTTAAGAATTAGTCGTGGAGACCTATCATTGGCTCTCTGTTGCATATTTTTTACACTACTATGTATTTCAAAGCTGTTGGTCTTCCTAACAAATACATAAATAAAATAAATAAATAATTATATTGCCCAAATAGTTGCAGATTACAACAGTTCTGTAAGCACGTTATACGTATAATGTTTCAAAATATAAAAAGGCAAGTAAAGGACCCGCCTGATCGCAAATGGTTACCACGATAACCGCTAAAGATAAGATAAGTTCTGATATAAATAACCATAATATAAGTTACATACTCGGATATGTATTATATTTAACTCCATTAACATAAGCTCGTAGCCAACAACCAGCCATAATATAAAAAGTAATCAGTTAATTAATTTCGGCTGTAATTTACCCGGCCTCGCCTAGCTATCATTGAAACTGTTATCAAAATGTTGGGCCTAAAAAGTACACATTAAACTATAGAAGCGGAAGGTATTATTACACAAATGGCCAATTTGCCGCTATTTGGCAGATATAATTGGCGGGTGGTGCCGTAGAATAGCTCTTTTTGCGCAGTACTATGTAATTTAGAAGATAAATTTGCAAATGCGCGCATTTGATCATGAATTTTGGCACGATTGTGCTTAAAGGCCTTTAGTGTTTCATATGAGACAAAAGGCTTAAAACAATATAATATTTAATTATATATTCGTTAATTATAAGATTAAACCATAGCCTAGTGGAAGACCGTTGCATTTCCACGCAGAGGTCTCGGACCTTTGACTTTTCGGGTTTATTTGCCTATGAAAAAGTAAACGAGATTGGTGTAAAAACCCAGGATTCAACCTTTTCGTTTTCATGTGACGTTTTTTTCCCTCAGCTTTTTGTAATGTCCTACAGCTGGGCAAAAGCCTCTCTTTTGGACTTCCAAATCACTCTGTTGGTGGATATTATCTGACTTTATGACCTTGTGACCCCTATAACTCGGGGGTCTTTTGACCCACAAAGTGGATGGATGACCTCAAGGAGTCTGTACACCAAGTTAATAAGTCAAATGGTCCAGTGAATAAACCTATGCCTGTCACACAAACTGTCACAAATAGACAGACACACAGACCCACATAGTGTTTTCATTAATCTCTTCGAAGAAGAATCAGAGGTTAATAATCTCTCGCTTTAACGGTGAAGGAAACCACCGTCCGATAACCTGCATGCCTGAGAGTATGCCTCCATAATGTACTCGACGATATGTGAAGTCTGCCTACCCGCACTGGGCCAGCGTGGTGGATAACTGAACCCACTCACACTGAAAAGTGGCCCGTGCCCAGCAGTGGGACAGTTTGCAGAGCTGCTCTTATTATTATTATAGTTGTTCGATTCCTTGTATTTGATTAAAAGTCTAAAAAGAAATTGTGGCATATGTCTAGCAGAAAATTCTCAGTCGGCGCACGATCCATTGTTAAGATAGAGATCTGAATTTGCTTGTTAGAGTAAGTATGTCTAAATTACCAAACGTGGTTTCCCGTTGCGATGCGATAATAGCAATTTAATAGCCTATGGAACGATACTACGTGTATATGAATATGTAACAAAAAAACACAAAAGCTAACAAAAAAAAATATCTTTATGCATTGTCTAGTACCCATATTACAAGCTCTGCTTAGTATTATTATATTCCCTTTGGGAGGCTTATATATAGGTCCAACGTGAAGAGGCCCTTCGAGAGTTTTAATCAAATATATGGGATGGAACACCGACAGTGGCACTAGCCGCAGCAGGTGGCAGCACTATTGCTACGTATGGATTCTAATATATGGGCTATGGGTATGGGTGTTTTGTGTACCGGTATATTGGTAACTATGAATGAAAAACGGCGTCTGCCCTGAATACTCTTATAGCATCAATGCAATGGGCAGACGGTGACTCGCCAACTCACTAGATGGGCTCCCTGAATAGCCACCATAGGCATACAAGCCAGCAGCAGAGGGCAACACCGGTGCAAGTGCACTCGTAACAACGGAGACCCGGAGCGGGTTTCCCGTAGCTATGCCCTTAAAAATGACACTTCCACCCCTAAGCATATAGCTCTAGCGGCCCTCTTCTGACCGGCCGACCAAGGCAAGCCAGAGTTGAGAGTCCTACGGGCGCTCTTGAAGTTCCACCCCAGCCGACCGGGTAACGGCAAGCCGGGGACGAGGCCCTAACCGGCTCTCTAAAGCATTCAGGACCGCAGTGTCACCACTCACATTCAGCTCGCCACAAGCTGCCCTGCGGTTTGTGCGCTTAATTTAACCTGGTGATAATTTTTTGTTTATATCACAAGACAAAGGTTGTAGTTTAAACGCTAAGGTACTGTGCCCTCCGATATCGCGTTAGCCTCATGATGAGATAACGACTGTCCCAGAGGGGTTTATTATTATTATATTCTGGGGTAATCCTCATTATAATCTTTCCGGAATCTGGGATAAGTGCTAGCGGATTTTTGACAAAAAATTCTGAGCTGTAGTGCTAGTTTGGAACCGTGCCGAAAGATAAAGATAGGCTCGCTCCAAAATGTGGGACCTAATATACAGCTGGCAAAATGTGGGTGCATCACACCTTTGTGTATATGTTTAGAAATATAAGCATGAGACGTATGGCAGTGATCTAAGGAAATTGCAACGACGCCAACATACATTTTTAGGGGACGCACTAATAAATTAAAATACTGGTCACCATGTCTGGTTTTTTAAATCAACCTGAACCTACATAAAGATTAAATTAATGGATTCAAATTTATATGTTAATTCAGTATATAATAATAGTTTAAAACGTTTATTTATTGACAGAAAAGTTATACATCCTTACACCATATCACACATCAACGATGTTTAATGAATCAGTAAAATATGATATTAAAGCAAAAGTGGTAAGATGGTTACGTGGAAGTAGAAAATCTTCGTCCACCGTTCTAAGAAACAGGCATAAATCTAAGTTTAATAATTAATTATACTAGTTACTACACAATTTTCGTGACGTCGTATATTCAGAAACTCATACAAAACCGAAGCGATTGTCGCAGACCTTATTTCTTGGAAATTGTTCAATAGTTCAAGAGGTACAGTGAGCTATATAAGTCGACTAGCTTTTGCTCGTGGCTTCGCTTTCGTAAAAGTAAGTTAGGTTATGTTTGTAACAGTACTTTTTTTTTAAATAAAGTATATATACTCGCTGGTAATATAGCTTTCTAATGTTGAAAGATTTTTTGAAATCGCTTGATTAGTTTTTGAGTTAAACCCTTACAAATAAAAAACATAAACAAACTCGAGATTTTAAGGTGCTGTATCTTACACAATAATGGTGATTCGTAATCTTTTACAGTAACAGTTAAATGCTAGTTATCTTAACTACAATTCATTGCTATAGAACAATAATAAGTTAAATTTTATTCATAATATACTGTTACAAATTTATTTAATGTTCAGTTACTTATGTCGCTAACTGTATCGGCACTAAAGACGTAGCTACTTATAGTCGGCTTTAAAATTATAAGTATGCTTGTTAAAGCCTTAAAGCTTATTCAGGATTAAGTTTTCTTCAGTAGTGCAAAAGGTAGAATTAAAACTCACTTAACTCAACTTTCGATTGAAAGTCTAATACTCTAACAATTTTCCTGCTGCCTGTTTTAAGTCTAAACCTTTAAATCTGATTAATATGCTTATGTATGCTATGGACATTATTTTATCTTGTGTGGGCCAGTCAGTACAGACCGGCGACACTTCGACGCAGTGGGATCTTTTATGTGGACTTCCCCAATTGCGACTGCCATAGATGTTCATGGCAGCTGGGACCGACGACTTATCGTGCTCTCCGAGGCTCGGCGCAGGTGATAATTGTCTATCAATACGCACATAATTTCGAAAAGTCATATAACTTCCGAAAGTCAGAGGTGCGCGTCGTGGTTCGAACCCAAGACATTGCAGTCTGTTGGTCTCCCCACTGAGCTATCTCTGCTCATACTGTGGACATTAATATTCCTTTACATTTATCATCCGACTGATTATATAAACTAGATTATGCCCGTGTAAATATAGGTAAGATTAGTAACAGTTCTTTATTGGATAAAAGGTACCCTATGTCCCTTTATGCCTTCCCTCACACGAAATTTAATGACGATCGGTCGAGTAGTTAAGACGTGAAACCGTATCAAAGAAACTCACACTCGCATTTATAATATTAGTTGAATGCTAAAGATTGCGAAGATTCTTGAATGTAACGCAATCACTCGTAAACCGCATAATAAATTCGCAGGAAAATTAGCAAGGAAATATAAATTGATCTGGATTAGCACTTTCTGTCATGGTTGGCGATTCCAATAGATTCTTGCGAGTGACGCTACGTTTAGCTCTAATATAAAATCCTAGTTCACTTATACTGTAAAATAACTATTTGAAGCTACAGCAATCCTATCTTTTTAACCGACTTCAAAAAAGGAAGAGGTTCTCAATTCGACTGTATGTTTTCTTTTTATGTGTGTTACCTCAAACTTCTTTCTAGGTGAACCGATTTTAATGATTCTTGTTTATTTGACCGACTCTATTAATAACAATAATTTAATTATTTACAAGAATATGCAATAATTTTAACTTTTTAGTGCATATTTGTTTTAGAATATAATTTTTTGAAGTCGGTTTTCTTTTTTAAATAATGTGTCAGTTATTGAGACAACTATTCTAGTTTCACTTTAGAGGCGTTCATGTGTGAAATAATGGAATATCAGATTCGTTCGCTTAGAACTGTGATCAAAGATCTGTCAATGTTTTATATGACAACTCTTTGTATTCAATTTAACTGCCTTTTTCGTTATAAATTGGTATGTCTCTGGGTAAAAGAGGAAAAAGTGGTCAGAAAACTAGGATATGGCCATGGTGATCTTATCAGACAAAATATCTCGTTTACCTGCGCTACATCTAATCTAAGCCTTAGCTTAGTTTGGGAACAATAATCTGAACATACCGTGAAATACATTTTTATGTCTCAGCCATAAATGAGCATTCTATGTAGGTAATTGTACTTTGTGGCAGCAAATAAATTTCATTTCAATTTTACTTTATCTTTTTTTTTTTGGATATCCCGTGGCATTTATGATTATTAACAAATTCAAAGACCACTATAGTCTCTTGGAAATTCTACTAAAATAATTGCAATAAATAAGAATTACTACCAAACCGGTCTGTTGGTGACCAGTAACGATATTGAGTCTGCGTATTACCCGGTTTTCTTTTAGTGCTCCGATCTTATGTTCAATTCGAATCTCAGGTCCTTTAAAACTTTATTTGGTGTTTTTGTTAGGACATTCTTAGGAACGTCTCAGAGCCTTACAGCTTGCCGGGGCAAAACTCATCGGTGCTCTAATGCGGTGGAACCCTCGGTCCCTCATAAGTAGACCTAAAGCATAACTGGTGAAATCTAAGTGCATGCGTGAGTTTATGTAAGTAATTTTTTTTATAGTTATATCCCTCTCTATTTATAGTTTTTGTGATGTAGCAGACTTTACGAATAATTAAAAACGAGTAATAACAATACCTTGACGTAAAACAACTAATAGTGAATAATAAATATTTTTGTTTCTTGCTGAGAATGACGCACACAACACGATGTGACCGTATGAGGTAAGTCATAATGATAGAAGCCTATCATTATGACGTAATACACCTCTACCTTTAAGGATATAGATGTGGGACTATACATACGTAATACCTACAGGATATTATACAAAGGGTACCAACCTTTCTTTATTATTTTTATTATAAGGACAACGCCCGCACTCGGAATTATTCTTGTATCGCAAGGGACTTTATACATAGATATGAAAACAATGTTCTCAAAGAAGATCTCGACTCGGAACAGTTATTTGTGTATTATATACATTTTTATTCCATGTGGGAATCGAACCTACAACACGCGGCGCGGCGGCAATGGCGAGACGACTACTTAATGGCGAGACCACTATACCGTCCGTGGGGTCTAATTATACACATTTAATAATAATAATATCAGCTCTGTATTTAACTGTCCCACTGCTAGGCACGAGTTGTTCAAGTCGCCCATGGGCCTCTGACATGGCTTAACGACTGCTGTCAATTTAGCAACAACCGGGACTGACTTTTTACGTGCCCCCCGAAGCACCCGGACGCCCTGCCCTGCAGCTGCCCGGACGACAGTCTGGAGGCGGACTCGAGCTACCACCGCCAAGTCAGATGTATGGCTGCGATAGCGTCGTTGGGTGGGGATGCTCCTCCTCTGTTTCGTGAGGGTTTGGAGGCATTAGTCAGGCGATTGCCTAACAGTGCGTCGGGAATCGATGGTTGAGTGCGAGAATTGTAAAACAGGTCTGGGAGGTTGCAGCTGCGGAGATGACGTATGTATATGCGCGATGTGTGGAAGAGGGGGTGTTTCCAGGGATTTGGAAGGAGGGCCGCCTGTTAGTACTCCCCAAGTGCAATGGCAGGCCGCTCACCGATCCGAAAGCATAATAATATAGACCCATAACGCTTCTACCTATTTTAGGTAAATTACTGGAGCGTGTAATTCTGAGGTGCGCCCCATGATAGGGGGTCAAATATCGCCCTGCCAGCACGGATTTTCTCCGGGAAGGTCCACAGTATCTGCCTTGCAGAGTGTGCTGGACTCTGTTAAGGGCAGCCCGTCAAAATATGTCCAAGCGATCTTCTTGGACATTACGGGTGCCTTCGACAATGCCTGGTGGCCGATGATCCTGACTAAGGTCAAGGGAGTCGGATGCCCGCCAAACATCTACCGGATGCTGGCGGACTACTTCTCCCGACGCCGGGTCGGGTTCTTCGTCGGTGGCCAGGTGGAGTGGAAGGTGTCCACAATGGGCTGTCCTCAGGGTACGGTGCTGGGTCCCACGCTGTGGAACAGGCTCATGGACGACCTGTTGCGACTACCGCTCCCGGAGGGCGCCAGTATGGTTGCCTACGCCGACGACCTGGCGCTGCTGATCGATCGAGTCCTCGTCTAGGGCGGCCATCGAAGCCACCGCGAGTGAGGCACTAAGTCTGGTCTCGGACTGGAGCGACAGAAACCGTCTGGGGTTTTCCCCAAGTAAGTCAGTTACTATGGCTAGAAGGGAAAGCTCCAGCGGTTACCTCTGATAAAAATGAGCGGTAACTCGATCAGGAGCGTACAGTCGACGGTTGTGCTGGGGGAGGTACTCGACGTGTCGCGGGCGTACCGCACCGTCTCCTTTGAGGCGGTGTGTGTCCTGGCGGCATCGCCGCCCTGGGATTTGGAGGCGGAGGTCCAAGCGTCGGTGTATCACTGGCGCGTGGACCTCCGGCTCCATGGTGAGGAACCCACTCACGGGGCGGTGGAGACGCGAAGGTCCCAGGCTCGACTGGTCCTCGAGGCCAAGTGGGGGGAAAGGCTGGCCCAGCCCCGCTACGAGGTAAGGACAGTCGAGGCTGTCCGTCCGGTGCTAAGGCAATGGACGGACAGACGGCGCGGACCGCTCACCTACCGGCTTATTCAGGTGCTCTCCGGACACGGCTGTTTCGGAGAGTACCTGTGCAAAATAGCTGGTAGGGAGCCGACAACCAGGTGTCACCACTGCGAGGAGTGCGACCGGGACACGGCGCAGCACACGCTGGAGGAGTGTCCAGCGTGGGCCGAGGAGCGCTGTGCCCTGGTCGCCGTGATTGGCCCCGACCTCTCGTTGCCGACCGTCGTATCCATGATGGTCGGCGACGACAGGTGCTGGGGTGCAATGAGGTCCTTCTGCGAGGCTGTCATCTCGCAGAAGGAGGCGGCGGAGCGGGGGCGTGAGGAAGATCCTTACGCCCCGGACATCCGCCGCCGGAGGAGAGGGCGCAGGAGACGCGCTTATGTCGCTCTCCTGCCCCCCACCTAAGGGTTCTGGGTGGCAAGGCCTCAGGGGACCCTGCCACCCGTGAGTAAGAACCCATAGAGGGCGCGCGCGGTGTTCCCGCGCGCCTTCTTACGTCGAAAGGGGAGAGCAGTGAATTGCTCTCCCCCGGGGACGAGAGGAGGTCGGGTCCGATGGACCCGGCCGGCACCCGCACGGGGGGGGCCTGCTATGGATGAATCTTTTTAGACTCCCAACTGGCCCCCCCCATTGGGTGAGAGAGAGAACACCCCAGGTTTTTTTAGTGGGGGAGGTACTCGACACAGGTCAGTCCTTTGCACAGCATGCCGCTTACATTGGCGAACGCGCGGCCAAGTGTTTTGGGAAGACCTCGCGTGTGTCTGCAACGTCATGGGGAATTAAGTACCCAGGACTGTTGCAGATATACCGGGGCACCTTTGTTCCCACAATCACGTACGCTGCTGCATGCTGGTGCCACAGAGCCTCTCTGCACGTGGTGCGCAGCACCCTCCTTCGTACGCAACGCTCCAGCCTAATACTTCTAAAAAAGGCCTATTGGAGCACTAACTCAAATGCCCTCGCGGTACTGGCTGGAGTGCTGCCAGCCGACCTGAAGGTGGTGCGTGCTGGCAGAATCGCTATTGCGCGCCGGGATTCTGAATACTCGGCACCGGAGTCGAAGTGCGAATCGGATCGGGTTTTGGAAGAAATTAAGAATGAGGTTATGATATGTTGGCAAAAGCTAACTAAATACTGAGGAGAAAAGAAGATAAACATATCGGTTCTTCCCAGAGGTGTTGGGGAGACTCAGCTCCTACTGGGTCAACCCGGACTATGAAACATCACAAATCCTCACGGGTCATGGCTGTTTTAGGAAGAGACTGCACGATATGAAGCTTGTCAGCGATAGTATGTGTTTCTGCGGACTGGAAGATGAAGACCTACACCATGTGCTGTGGGTCTGCCCCCTGTACAACGACATAAAGGCAACATTGCTGGAGGGGGCAGAGCGTTCGGGAGAGGGCCCAGTCTATTACGGGGACCTCGTGGGCACGCCGGCGAACTTCAGTCGGCTAGCTGGATTCGCGCACGACTGGCAAATAAGACAGTTGGAGTTCGAAGCCTCACACGGCGACGGAGTCATGTTCTGTGTGAGTCAGCCCCAGAATGGGGAGAATGATAACTATGTGGATGGACAAATAAAAAGTTTGTAGGGAGTCAAGCAGTGCGCATCTGAAAGCCAGTAGGATGTGCACCTCCCATAGTTTCGGCCCGTTACAACCGGAAGGTTGGTAGGGCCATAGGTGGAGGCGGGTGTGCCCTCCGAAGCACGAATATGCTCAGATGAAATACCACTAAGCGGTCACCCATCTATAGACTGACCGCACCCAACGTTGCTTAACCTGGCTAATCGTTTAACGATCAGTGAGTGCAACTGGCTATGATATGCTCACTGTGTTCTCGCAGTTCAAGTCTCAAGTCTCAACCCTTCTGGGTTAGGCCATAGTCCACCACGGTGGCCTGTTGCGGGTTGGCAGACTTCACATATCTTCGAGAACATTATGGAGAACTCTTAGACATGCAGGTTTCCACACGATGTTTTCCTTCACCGTTAAAGCAAGCGATAATTAACTATTTAATACGCATATAACTTCGAAAAGTCAGAGATGTGCGCCTTGGGTTCGAACTCGAGACCCCTACGTGACAGTCCAACGGTTACCCACTAGGCTATCGCCGCTTGTATACACACTTAATTTTGTAAAATACCTTGCGATTTAATACCCTGCAGATTGTCTATTTTTATTGCTGTTAATACATTTATGAGCATCAAAATATCGTTAACCATCGAGCTAGCCTAATTTTCACTTCGAAAAAACCTCCATACTAAATCACTCAGTAGGAAAGTATATGAGTATACTATCCAGTATATTGAAGACCGTGAGATTAAACCGACGTTATTAAACCTTACTAGCGAATACGGCTCGCTCTGACACATTTTATTTACGTACATAAGTATATTTGGAAACATCCATTCAAAGAATAACCAATCTTGTTATGATAAAATAGAGTTCAAATTTGAATGGTAGCATGTATTATTTAGTACCGATACTCGCATGTGTAGCATCCTATCAATTTTTATTCAACTCTTTGCTTAGATGTCTTCTTTATTGATGTTAATGTTGTAAGGGTACAACATTATTTAACTACAATGAGAATCATTTTGGCGTATGTGGAAATTATTTGACTCCATATTGAACGAACTGGCCTGATTTTTTCGGTTCGAAAAATGTATTTCATGAAAAAGCTTACAAAGTCTATGTATATTCAGGGTCCTGAATGTAAATTTGTATTTATATAAGAAATACTGCTAAGAAACACACAAGTTCCTCTATTTACCCAGAATATATATATATATTTTAGTAGCAAATGTGTTTGATTATTAGGTTATTAAGTCGGTTATGCGTTTTGTATATTATGGAATATAATTAAACCGATATTAAAAGTAAAGTTATCATTGTCTATCATGTATAATACGAAAATTAAAAATGGTATGTTAATAACTTCAACATTTAAAGAATGTTTCATTAAAATCAGTTTACTAGTTTCTGAGATGTACGGTGACCTCATTTTAGTATGCGCTTTGGTACAAAGTGGAACTTAACGGTTATGGTCCTGCATTATATTAAAACTTTCCGAAATTAAGATTTGACGATGCATCACAGTTTTGTTACATAAATACAGTACAATGGTGATAAACAATATTAGTAATGGTGGGTTATGGTTAAATAACAACTACTTTTGTGCGCCCTTCACCAACAATGGGTTTGGCCCTGCAGACAGTGCTATACATTTGGAGAATAACACTGTTTGTAAGGCGACGCCAAGCTAAATGGTGCCTGATACACGCTTTGATATACTTACTATTAGGTATAGGTTTTTTGGTGTAGTAGTTTTTTCTTTTCTTTTTCTTTTATTTTAAAAAACAACACCCTTACTAGGAATAATTGCTGTATCGCGGGGGACTTTACAAACATTCAAACAACGGACGCAAAGAACTTCCAGACTCGGAACAACCTACAGGAAAAACTTGTGATTCAGAAACCTGGCCTTTTTTCTTTGCTCGTCAAAATGACCACACTCCGCCTGATGGTATTAAGCAGTCGTGTGGTCTAAGAGCAGTGGCCTCCACATCGTCCTCATAGTAGCCGAGCCGATGTTGAGGTCTCTACTTTGACGCTCTACTTTGACGGCCTGAGAAGGAGCTTTTTCACGCCCCGCTTAAAGGACCATGCCTTGATCGTTCGGCAGAGGTATGAGGACCCAAACTTGTTGGTACGCACTCTAGTCGACTCCACCGTGTAAGGATGGCATCTGAGCCCAGCACGCGTTGTTCTGGATAGGAAAGGGGAGAGCGGGATAAGGTGGAATAACTCTTCAGAGCACTCCCCGTGGTATATTCTGTAGACACATCCCCTTTTCTCTACGACTATCCCAGTTTATGATATAGCGTTCCCCTACACCAACCGTTAGGTTATAATAGAGGAGCCGCTGTACCTTCCAGTGCCCGAGAGCACCTCCCGGGACCAGTTACAGACAGGTCTTGTCCCCAAATCCCGACTCTCCACCCTAACCTCAGAGATCCGGTTCTCGTAAGCGAGCTACCTCGTGTAGACACATTCGTCTAGTGTAGACACATGGCAATGAGGCAATATCCCTACGGAGTTGCAGAGGTTCCAATAAACTCGTGACCTCTGGATCTCCAATGATACGAACAGCCCGCCGCTGTAACCTGTCAAGAGCGTCTAGCAAGTACTGCGTGGAGCCATCCCAAACATGAGAACAGTCTCCACGCAAGGGCGCACTTGTGCCTTATACAATAGGCACAGCTGCCCAGAAGCGAAGAACCACCTCACCCTGTTCAGAACTCCGAGTTTTCGCTCTCACCAATTTTTATCCCGTGTAGCATTCGAACCCACAACACTCGGCGCAGTGTCGGTGGCGAGACGACGCTAGTCATAATTACCACTTCCTTTGATTAGAATTACTACTGCCATTTTTTTTTACATTTTAATGCCATCTATGTAAAGACACAGATGGTATTATAATTTGAAATTAATTATTCTTTTTCTTAATAAACCATTGACACAATAATCAGCGGAGTTGCTACATGTCATCTTATCCGATCTGCAATACGGAGACACTCAAGAAACTCTGCAGCGATATAATTACGTCGGTAATAATTAGACTACGTTATTGAAGACTAATATCGCTAGTTAGTTAAGTTAAAGCAATACAGCTCCTATACACATCACACGTAACATGTGCAAGTAGAGGCATCATGTGTTGTATGTGTCATAAACGATTGACGAGACCCGCGCATGTAAACACGGGTTATTTGTGCGGGTCACGATTCGATTAACGAAAGCATGTAACCCGCGCAAATATCTTGCGCATGTAGCTAGCGCGATTAGCTTGCGCATGTAAGCTGCATTGGCTACTTGCATCTTATATACATTACGTTAGTTTTTAGTTACTATGCACTTTGGATAATGTACTTGGTGTTATTTTGCTGTGACTAACATAATATAATCTAAAGAAAACAGTGATATTTATTATTAAAGTAGAACTAAATTAGATAGAAAATAGGTGAAAGTTTCAATGAACTTCATATGAATCTGCACACACAAACGCATAATTTTTCTCTGTATAAAAACTTCACTGAGCTTCGTATAATGCCCTATTCCCTCCATTTAACTCACATAAACTATGTACCTAATGAGCATCTGTTGAATTCTGATTTTCCTTTCAAATACAAACTAAAGTTATTTTGTTCAAGGTTTTTACGAGAATGTGGGTCATACCAAACATGGCGCAGCATCCGGCCATATTTCTATCACTACAGCTGTTTGTCCTACTGCAAACGTATATTATTAAATGCGATATAATCCTAACTAATTATATAAACTAGCGGTCGCCTAGAGGTCAAAATTCGACCAAAATTCCTAAGCTTGCTACTTTGTTTTCTTTTTCTTTTTTACATATAAATAAGGTATAGGTAACCATACTTATGTATCTTATCATATCTTGTGGGGGGGACATCCCCCTTTCTCTACGACTATCCCAGTTTATGATATAGCGTTCCCCTACACCAACCGTTAGGTTATATTAGGGGAGCCGCTGTACCTTCGAGTACCCGAGAGCACCTTCCGGGACCAGTTATAGACAGGTCTTGTCCCCAAATCTCGACTCTCCACCCTAACCTCAGAGATTCGGTTCTCGTAAGCGAGCTACCTCGTGCCCAAGTGACACTACCTATTCTCCAGATAGGTACCGGAGCAATAAAGCCGCTCACCACCCGCAACTCAGGGAGTTGCTAACGAAAACCTCGCTGAAGCCGACGGAGAAGCCGCCTCCCATATCTCCAGTATGGTACCGGAGCTGTGTATGATTTCGAAAAGTCATATAACTTCCGAAAGTCAGAGGTGCGTGACGTGGGTTCGAACCCGAGACTCTCTGCATTGCAGTCTGTTGGTCTCCCCACTGAGTTATCGCTGCTCTACCCTTAACCATAGTAACAATATGGTTTTAGAAAGGGTCGATCTACAATAGATGCGGGTGTTACACTTTTAAAACATATTTTTGCTGCTTGGGAAAATTCGCAAGATGCCATTGGCGTATTCTGTGATCTCTCAAAAGCCTTTGACTGCGTTGAACATCAAACGTTATTGCGAAAGCTCAGGCATTATGGAATTCGAAATGCTGCACTCGACCTCGTTAGTTCTTACCTAAGCGATAGATTACAACACGTTGAAATCAACGGAAGTAGATCTTCTGGATAACCAGTCGCAATGGGCGTGCCACAGGGCTCAATTTTAGGACCCTTTCTGTTTCTAGCGTACGTGAATGATTTGCCGTTCTTCGTACAGAATTTGTGCGACATTGTATTATTTGCTGATGACACATCACTTATTTTTAAAGTAGACCGTAAGACACCAAATTTACAGGGTGTTAATTCTTCACTCGCGCTAGTCCTGGACTGGTTCACGGCGAATAATTTACTACTCAATTCAAAAAAAACAAAATGTATTAAGTTTACATTGCCTAATATAAAGAGTCCTAGCATAAACGTTAATTTAAATAATGAAACAGTAACATTTGTACAATCCACAGTTTTCTTAGGCATTACTTTAGATGATAAAGTTCAGTGGGGCGCTCAAATATCGTGTCTTGCAGGGAGACTTAGTTCAGCAGCATTCGCGGTTAGGAAAGTAAGACAGCTTACTGATATAGATACTGCGAGACTAGTATATTTTAGTTATTTTCACAGCGTTATGTCCTATGGCATACTATTGTGGGGTAAGGCAGCTGATATTGAAACAATTTTCATTCTTCAAAAGCGTGCAGTACGTAGCATTTATAATTTAGGCCCACGAGTTTCCCTGAAAGAGCGTTTTAAAGAAATTGGTATACTTACTGTTGCGTCGCAATATATATTTACGAATATTATGTTTATAAAACATAATATTCACTTATATAATAAGAATAGTGATATTCACAACTTAAACACTAGAAATAAGCATAAGTTGGTAGGTCCGTATCATCGTTTACATAAAGTTCCCAATTCATTTGCCGGACTCAGTATACGCTTTTTTAATAAACTACCGATTGATATTATAAATTTACCTTTACTAAAATTTAAAAGTGCTGTTAAAAGTCAGCTTATCCGGAAGGGCTATTATTCAATCAATGATTACTTAAATGATAAAAACTCATGGAACTAGTTGCTTGTTTCATACAGGATTCAAACAATGTATGTATTATATAAGTCAATTTAGTTATGTGAAGGTACTTCGTGTTTATTTGGTGGTGTTAAAGTATCTTTCTTTTATTTTAAACAAACTTTATAAGTAATAACGTAAATTTTGTTTTAACTACATTTAGTCACGAACTACCTTTTCATGTCACAAAGTGTAAGTGTATGCGTCCTCATGCCATACTATTGTCTATTACAAATGGCTACGTACTGATAAATATGATTTCAAATCTCAAATGCTTTTTACATAATATTACCAACTTTTCTTTATTTTAGAATTTAGTTTTATATGGACAGTGACATATGGCATAATGACTGCAACACCTGGTACATAAATGAGTTGTAAAATACTGAAATTATAAGTTGATGGCGATTTAAAAGAGTGGCCTTGAGTTTCTTGCAGGTATCTTCTCATAGGCTCAACCTTTTGCCTGAACCTTGCAACTAACATAAATGTAAATTCAGTAAATATAATAAACTCACTAACCCATTTGACGTTCATAAGTGTTACTTTGTGACCTAAGTGAATAAATTATTTTTGACTTTGACTTTGACTTTGATAACAAAGAATTGTAAGATATCAGACGAACAATGTCAAATACTACGAACGCGATTCGACTGCGTGTATCAAATGCACGGTTGTCTGCGTGTAGTGTTTTTTCATTAAATTAATGTATTTCTAATGCATATTTTATGACAATGTTAGGAGTCGCCTCTCCTTCTCCATATGAACTTTAACCGTGCATTATTAGTGTCGCATTTAGACTTCGCGTACATTAGTACAAATACTTAAAAAGGATAGATCTAAGGCCTATTAAAATAAAATGTAATTACAGCATATTGTAGGAATATGGGATTTTCATGTGAAACGAAGTTAAAGACTCACGTTGTAAGTTAGGTTAGGTTACGTTTTAATGCATGTAGGTATACCTATAGTATTATTAAAAAGATGTGTTCATTCTGGAATATGTATGTATGAAGGTATAATAGCATTTTATGTATTAAACGACATACATACATAAGGAGGTACTATGTATCATGAGCGTAACCGTAATTTGAAAGGAAAATCATCTCATGGTACCTTTTCCAATACTTAATACTACGTCTTTCTTTATATATATTACACTTTTCTGTAATTAAGTTGCTCATCACTCTATCCAGCAGACTTACACCAATCATACTTTGCAAAGCTCTCACGCAATAGCATTCACTTTACTTCTACGGCGTTTCATCAGCACTCACCACCATATATAGATATAAGTTGGTAATTATGTGTAAAATAAAACTATGTTTAGAATGCAACAGCAATGCGAAAATACAAAAAATAAATAATAAGTTAATAACAGATGCTTAATCACTCAAAAGACCTGTGACAAGACGACTGTAACAATGACAGATGACAGAAATGCACGTGTTCTGTCATCTTTCTGTCACTTTAATGTTTCCAGTAGTTTCCAAGTAAAAGTAATATTGGTTTTAATTACCTACCTTAGTTAGTGTTAGTTAGTTAGTGCATTAGTTTATCGCCATAAATAACATTTTGATATGTATGTGTGTAATCGTAAGATCCTTAAGTTCCACCAGGGTCGTGTAATAGAGTTTTTTCGGAAATCCTTAGTAATAGCGTAATATATAATATAATATTCTATCACATACACACAATACTATCTAGCCCAAACTGCGACTGCCCAAGCAGAACTTGTACTATGGGTACTAGACAATGGATAAACATATATATATACTTTTTTTGTAAATACATACATATTATACACATAAACATGGATGTTTATAAATAAATATTATGTAATGTGTCTTTAGTAATTGTAATGACCATAGTCACGATGATCATGAAATTGGTTAGGTTGTCATACATATATGACATCAATGGTTCGCCCGGTATTTCTCTGATATAGTAAAAGCAAAAAAGAACTGTGGGTGTGAATATGAGTGTAATGTGTAAGGATACGTATCAAACAATCCTACCAAAATTATAAAACTGGAAGTTTCACAAGAAGCCAAGCCTGACAAGCTGTACGTACGGATTTGATGTTTGGTACTCAAATAAATTATAACTTTAATTACCGTAAAAGGTCCTTTTCATTCGAAGTAATTACTTGTTATTGTTATTTTGTTATTTAGTATAAATTTAAAATAACTTTAATCTATATTAATATATAGGGAGAGGGCATGCGATTTATTTAAGTATGAATGCAAAGTTTAATCACCGGAACCGTGACATGCGCTTATTTAAGTTTTCTCTATTCCAGGATATATGTAGACTATAATTATAATATATAAATTGATGTTATTTTAAGCTCGGACGAAGGTACAGCGGAGCACTAGTATTATGATAAAACTAGCTTCTGCCTGGGACTTCTGTTGTGTAATCTAATGAGATATATAATATTCTATCACATACACACAACACAGTCTAGCCCAAACTAAGCAGAGCTTGTACTATGGATACAAGAAAATTGATAAAAATACATAGATACTTTTTGTTTTCGTAAATACATACATATTATGCATAGAAACAATTGTGGTCAATTGTTGCTTTGTCGATACTAGGATAAAAGCGGGAGTCATCTTTTTAAAAAACAAAATCTCTTTGTATAAAATTTTGGTCAAGCTATATACCTGCGCTAGAATGTTTCTAATTCATAAAATTAATAAACTTTATTTTTACTCAACATTTATTTCTAAACCGAAATTCAGGCATTTTCTATTTGAATATTTAGTAACTTAATATTAAAGTTTTAAGCAGCCAAGAAGCAACGGTCTGGACTAGAAAGGAGCTAAGTTCGTAGAAGAATTGTTGTTTTAATGAGTAACAATGTTACTACTGTCAGATAATTAAACCAAGAACCTTGGCGACGCAGCGGTAGCTAAAGCTGCCGTGAACAAACTCTCGGGTTCGCTTCCCTTATTTGCGGACATGGGCAAGCACAATAATATAAAGGTGTTATAATTTTAAAATAGTATTGTTACAGTTACGGCTAGTGCCATCTGTCGGCACTGTGGGGAAGACTCGGCAGTCCCTTCTAATAATCTATTACAGCACCATCTATTGACATCTTACGGAACTACGTAGTTGTCGGTACGAGTAGAGTAGAGAGAACGCTGGCACATTCTCGAATCATCGTTCTGTTACATACGGGATATGGCTTTTCTAGAAAACTCCAGAAATGCTTTACCTGCGTATAAGTAGAGCGCACGCGCACCGCCGAGGCAGTTTACAATCGCAAGTAGTCAAGTGTTCATCGAAGCGAACGGAAGCGAACATACTACGGAGTTGAAGCAGTTATAGTAGGAAAAGTGTAGTATAATGTTTGTTGTGTTTTAAATTTAATTGTGTGCTAGAATAAAACGTTTTAGTCGGTAATATTGTTTTATATTCTTATCCCTCGAACCCAGCACGTAATAGTATCTTCATCTTCCACCTGTAGTTATGCAAAGAGATATTATATTATTACCAATAAATTCATAAATGGGCATTCTTTCTAGTTACATGGAGCCTGTATACATACCATATGCGACCAAGTTTGGTCTAGCAAGCCATATTAGGGCTCATAAAAGAAAATATCCATAATTTCGTTGAGGTCGCCTACATCGAAATTGATGAGGAGAACTTACATATATGTATACATATATGAGACCGGAACCAAACTTTGTAAAATACGGCTTTAATACATCTCTGCTCACCCATCTATACTTATATTATAAACAGGAAAGATTTAATTGTTTGTTTGTAAGAATTTACCTCAAAAACAACTCAACCGATTTTTTAATTCTTTCATCATTAGAAAGCTATAGTACCATCGAGTAACATTGACTATATTTTATAAAAAGAAACTACTGTTACTAACATAAACTAACCTTCTTTTACGCGAGCGGAGCCGCAGGTAAAAGCTAGTTCGGGTATACAGCCGTGAGACTAAGTATCAAGCAAATTCAGCTTAGTGTGAAACATAGAAGGAACCATGATTCTACATAAATATAGCCATGGCAGGTATCTTCGTATATGCCTTTTGCTTAAACATAGCAACTAAACGCAACTTCAGTAACTTTAGCAAACTTACTTATCACTAAACTTTGACGTTTATACGTGTGACATTGTGGTCTAACATTCTTACTTATAAAACAGTCTCATACATTTATGAGGTAACTAAGTGTGGCTTAGCGATTAATCAGAAGAATATTCACGTATAAACATTAATTAACATTGAGTGTTACTTGAATAATAATTAAGTAGCAGTGGGTCGTTGGTCAAATGATAGTTAATGATCAAATACTATGTTTAAGACTACTAGATAAAGGCTATGTTTTTCTTTTTTGATTTTATAAACAACAGATTAAACGTTTACTAGAAAACGATTTTTGAATATGATGTTACCATTTTTTCCTTAAAATAGGTGGTAGTAAACGCATTCAGAAACTATTTTCTCTGCCTTCTAGTATAATATTAATGTCACATTAAATGATCCGATTGTGAGAATGTGCAAAGATTATAATGAAGATGCAAAAAGCCTTGATATTTTTTATGATACTTACGGCGAATACCTGAGAAAATTTAGACTGATATATACGCCATAACATATTTTTTTATTATCTTTATTATTATTACCTAATTTTAACTTAATTTCATTAAATTATTGTTTCTTTTAATTAATATATGTTTCTATAACTTTAATTGTAATTTATGTAAACATTTAATTTTGAATTTTAATATATAATTTTATTGTATTCTTTTAATTTTTTTGATATTGTAAGGTTCTTTTGTTTTGGTAATAAAATACATAATATTCAATGCGATTCACTTGTCAAAAGTTTTAAATCGATTTAATTGAGTAACACTTTTTAAGTTGGTAACACCAACCGAGTTGGGATAAAATAATTTAAATCGATTTAATGGAGGAATATTTTTAACTTGGCAATACCAACCGAGTGGGGATCGAGAGCCCGGCGAGTGGACTCGTGGCAGTTGAAGTTGGACAGTCGCGGCGAACGGACGTATTACAAAGTGTGAAGTGTGTATTATACGATTATCAAAATACAGAGTGTGAACAATACGTCGAGGAAGTTTTATTGGAGAGCTCATATTTACACTTCAGAAGTGGGATTACCAAGCTCGCAAAAAAGTAATGGAGCGGGGCGAGAGTCGTGAGAGCCACCGTCTGCGGACTCCAGAACGGAATCCATCCGGGAGCGGCAGTAATGAAGGCAGACGGAGTCACAGTCGGCCGCGTGGAGCGATGCTAATTTTCGCTCGCCAACGGAGTCGAGCCCCGGTTGATGGCTTAAGGGGAAGTCCGGATATGGAAGATGTGTCTACTAGACGAAGCCGACCACGCAGTCGCGACGAAAGCTGGAATCAACGTCGCAGTACCAGCATACACCGACGGGAACAACACCTAGAGCGTGAGAGGGAGCGTCTACATCAATTGGAACGAATACTCCAAGAGGAACGCGATTTGGAGGCTCGTTCCAGACGCAGCGAACATCATAAGCACCGCGTGGACAGTGATCAGCGCAGCCGTCGTATGGACAGCGAGCATCGCAAGCATCGAGGCGACGGCGATCGGCGAGGCGACCAGCGTCGAGATCACCGGAACCGCTCAAGGTCATGTAGTCCGTTATATTCATCTAGGGATATTATTAGAATAATACAGTCTCTGAAAAATAATTCCGCGTCACAACCGTCAGAACAGAGTACACATTCAGTCAACAAACTTGATTACAAGAATATATTGCCAGAATTTGATCCTTCTCATAAAAATCAACGCATGGATGTATGGCTTAGAAAAGTAAACGAATGTGCCTCTGTCTACGGTTGGGACGATAAAACAACCATACATTTCGCTATGCAAAAACTACAAGGACTGGCCAAAACCTGGTATCAGAGTTTAAATACAATTCTCTTTACTTGGTCAGAGTGGCAAGAGAAACTCATTAAAGCTTTTCCGTGCGAACAGAATTATGGCCAGTCCTTGGAGGACATGCTGAGACGTAAGAGTAAATATAATGAGCCAATCGAAAATTATTTTTACGAGAAGCTAGCCTTAGTTAATCAATGTGAAATCACAGGTAAGCGCGCCGTAGACTGCATTATCCATGGTCTCAGTGACAGAACCGTTAAATCAAGTGCCTTAGCATTGCGTTGTACTGAACCCGATCAGTTGCTGCAGTTTTTGCTCAGTAATAAAGAACATTCGTATCAGGCGAATTTTAGGAACAAAATAGCCACTGAAAACCTACATAATAACGAAAATAGTCAGAAGGGAAATTCTAAACTTAACATACACAGCACAGGATTGTTTTGCTACAACTGTAAGGAAAAGGGGCATATTCATCTCCAATGTACTAAGCCTCTAGTAAAATGTGATTATTGCCACAAAATAGGACACAAAATCGATAATTGTCGCGCTAAACAGTCGACAAAACCTATCACTGTCCACAAAACAATGTGCATAACGAATTCGCATCCAAATGATAAGTTTACAAAGCAGGTATTAGTTAATGGCAGGTCTTTGGAAGCCTTTATAGATTTTGGTAGCGAGGTTACCCTAATTAGAGAATCTACTGCTATTAATCTAGGAGTAGCACATGATGGGATATCCTCGACTATGAAGGGTTTTGGCAATGGATTTGTCCAGTCGTTAGGGTCGACGACACTGACTTTGACAATTGACGGGGTTGCTGCAACGGTTGTTTGTAAGGTGGTTGACGATCGGTTACTTGATAGGGCGATGTTGGTTGGGCAAACATATTCCGAACAACCTCATATAATAGTTATTAAAGACTCAACCAAGTTGCGGTTCCTTGATGTTGGTACAGAGATTCCTTTTGATTGCTTTGAGGATGAAAAGCGTGCAATTAGAGTAAGGGTTATGGGATTTACTCGACTTTACGGGTCAGCTAGTGTTGGAGCTGCAACGGAATTTAAATTTAGTGGAAACATCCTCCTAGAAACAAAAATTGTAGGAAAACTTAATGAACAGTTTGTTGTACTCGGTGGTGTTTATGAAGTCAAAAATGGCTATTTGAGAGTTACTGTAACGCCATGTTCCATACCGTGTTTGCTACAAAAGAATTTTGTATTCTCTCGTGCTGAAAAGATAGAGGCAGTTATGAGGGTGACTACGGTCTCGCCAGATGCAATAGACTGTGAAGGAAAAACTATCAGTCAATTTGACAAAAAACAAGTAAAATTAGGAGATTCGGTAACTGAACAAGGTAAGGACAGGCTGTTACAATTATTGCTACGCTACAAACACTGTTTCGCTTTTGACTTGACTGAATTGGGGTGTACCGGCGTCACGGAGATGCAAATTGAGTTGAACAGCGATCGTCCCGTAGTATATCGTCCCTATAGGCTGTCGCACCATGAGCGAGAGAAAGTTCGCGATATGATAGATAATATGTTAGAAGCTGGCGTGATACGAGAGTCGGTATCGAATTACGCTAGCCCAATCATTTTGGTCCGTAAAAAGGATGGGCAGGTACGTATGTGCATCGATTATAGGATGCTTAATTCGATCACTGTAAAGGAGCGTTACCCAATGCCCATCATTGATGACGAGGTAAGTCGATTGGCTGGACAAGCTTGGTTTATTACTCTTGATTTGATGTCAGGCTACTATCAGGTACCTATAGCTGAACAACACAAGCATTTGACGGCGTTTGTGACCCCCGACGGCCAGTACGAATTCAATCGTGTGCCGTTCGGACTAGCGAATGCCCCCGCAGTTTTTCAAAGAATGATGAACCGTGTTTTGGGACCGATGCGGTTTAGCGGAGCCACTGTGTATATTGACGATGTGCTTGTTTACGGCAGGAATGCGGATGAAGCACTTACGAGGTTAGAGGAGGTATTACAGCTGTTAGATAACGCAAATCTTAAGCTGAACTTGGCGAAGTGTAGCTTTTTGCAGAACAAAATTGAGTACTTAGGGTACGAAATCAGTTCAGCAGGGATGAGACCTGGAGAGGCAAAAATCCGAGCGGTGTCTGATTTTCCCCGGCCCGAAAACGTTCATGCAGTGCGTCAATTCTTAGGACTTGTGAGCTATTTTAGAAAGTTTATTCAGGGCTTCGCTGAGCTTGCTTCTCCGCTTACGAGACTTTTAAAAAGGGACGTAAAATGGGAGTGGCTGGGAGATCAGGAGAGAGCTTTTGAGGAGTTGAAGACCAAGTTGGTAAGTAGGCCGGTCCTTGCTATTTATGATTACTCTGCAGAAACTGAGCTCCATACGGATGCCAGCAGATTGGGCATTGGTGGAATTCTGCTGCAACGACCACAGGGTAGTGCCGATTCTTTAAGGCCCGTTGCGTACTGCAGTCGGCAGACAAGTCCTGAGGAAAAAAACTTTCACTCCTACGAGCTAGAGACCTTAGCCGTGGTTTGTGCGTTGCGAAAGTTTAGGGTGTTTCTGCTCGGAAAGGATTTTAAAGTCGTCACGGACTGTAGTGCCTTACGCTCCACATTCCAAAAACGTGATCTAATTCCCCGAATCGCGCGATGGTGGCTTGCCCTTCAGGAATTCAACTGCACGGTCGAATACAGAGCGGGTACAAAAATGGCCCACGCGGACGCATTATCAAGGAATCCAGTTAATGATAAAAAGACGCAGAACATCGGTCAGTATTCCACTATTTTAGCCATAAGTAACGAAGACTGGCTATTGACCTTGCAGTTGGGTGATTCTGAACTAGGCCGAATTCGTGACATTATCAATAGCAACTTAGATTCGAAGGGGCTTGAGTATATTAAAGAAAATTATCTGATTAAAGATAACAAATTATTCAGAATTCTTAACGAGGATAAATCTAACATTAGGTGGGTAGTGCCCAAGGGAGCGAGGTGGCAGGTGTGCAAAATGAATCACGATGATATTGGACACGTCGGTGGAGAGAAGACATTAGAGCGCGTTAAAAAGCTCTACTGGTTTCCTAAGATGTCGCGTTTCATTAAGAAGTATGTAAGATCCTGCATTGACTGCACATATTCCAAAAGAACTGCTAATAATGAAGGACTTTTGCATCCTATTACTAAAGTTGACATACCATTCCATACTTTGCACACCGACCACCTCGGACCTTTTGTAAAGTCCAAAAGAGGGAACACTCATATACTGGTAACTGTAGATTCATTTACTAAGTTCGCGTTCATTAAGCCCGTCAGAAATACAAAAACCCAGAATGTGATCAAAGTGCTCGAAGATATTTTTGATACTTTTAGAAACCCTGACCGGATTATAAGCGATCGTGGCAGTTGTTTTACGTCCCATGCTTTTAGGAAGTTCTGTGTAGACAGGGGTATTAAGCATATATTGAACGCTGTGGCGAGTCCAAGGTCTAATGGGCAGGTAGAGCGATACAACCGCACCATTTTGGAATCGCTGACCGCACAGAACCTTAGGGATGATGAGAAGAACTGGGATATCCAACTCGGTAAAATTCAGTGGGGGCTTAATAATACGTTACAAAAGACAATAGGCCGAACTCCCGCAGAGGTTATGTTTGGTACTGTAATAAATAGTGAGAGTAATCCAAGACTTAATGAAATAGCAAATTTGACTCGTGAGTCTTGTGACCTGTCATCTCTACGTAAGGAAGTTAAGAACAAAATCGATCGGGAGCAAGAAAAACAAAAACAGTATTATGATAAGGGGCGTAGACCAGCTCGGAATTACACGAATGGGGAGTTAGTTAAAATAGTAAAAACGGCATTTCAAAATGATGGCAAAAGCACTAAACTTTTGCCCTCATACGAAGGTCCGTTTAAGGTGGTGAAAGTAATGGGAAATGACCGTTACAAAGTGGCGCCCATACCTGGCTTTGAGGGAATGAGAAATAAGCGAAAAACTACAGTGGCATCTGATCGAATGAAACCATGGATACATGTAGCATCTTTAGAGCTGGATAGTGATGACGCGGATATCGCGGCAAATGATAGTAATTCATCCGGTGTGGATGAATAGATGAAATTACATATGTACGGATAGTCTTTATTTTTTTAATTATTTTTAAACCTAGTGATGTGTGAAACGAGATGATTGATTATGCCTTGAATTATGAGTTTATCTGCAAGAGATTTTTGTGTTGTTCCAGGTCAATCACGAGACTACGTGAGCGAGCGGGTTCGTGACTTGACTTCATTGTTTATAATACGAGTATAGTTCGAATAAAAGAGATCATTGAGCGAATGAGATGGTCGAGCGCGAGACTACGTGAGCGAGCGAGTTCGCGACTTGACCTTTTCCGTATAGAGTACATACAAACGTGTCAGAGTTATGGCAGTCTGACTGATTCATATACGATTGTCCTAGCTAGACTAAAGAGATATGGGTGCGAGACTTCGTGAGCGAGCGGGTTCGTAACCTTCATTTATTTCCCCTGTTGGCTGATAACTCTACAGTTATTGATGACTGACGAATCTAGCTAGGACAGATTAAAGAGATATGGGTGCGAGACTTCGTGAGCGAGCGGGTTCGTAACCTTTATTTATTTCCCCTGTTGAGTAATCATTAATACAATTGAATTATAATTACTACATAAGTTTGAATTGATGTGTAATTTTGAAATGTATAATAACTTAATAAGATAATTGTGCACGTATAAACTTATATAAATAAATAAACTACTGTGTATTTTAAGTTCAATTGAAGAAAGCAGACCAAAACTAAATTTAATTTTCTTAATTAAATAAGTTTAAACATATAGTAAATGTATGTATACCTACGTAAACAGCTAATTGATAAATTTTATGTAATACTATTATTCTAGGTGTAATACAGTTTATTTTTGTGATGATCACAAAACAAATTACCTATGTCATTATACTAATAATGTATTATTCTGATTATTATTTATTAATTGTTATTGAGATCACTTAATAACCGCGGAAAGAATTAACCCCGCCGAGGTTTCTTGCTCGTTCTTTTACTCGAGTCGGGCCGGATAGGGTTGGAACAAGCGTAAACTTATTCATAAGAGAAAATATAGCAATGTGATCTTTTGCTGCCATGGGTCGATTTGTCGAGTGTAAGGTTCTCAACTGAGACATGTATGGGGTCATACACGTTATCAGGATGGTCGAGTGTAAGGTTCTTTTGTTTTGGTAATAAAATACATAATATTCAATGCGATTCACTTGTCAAAAGTTTTAAATCGATTTAATCGAGTAACACTTTTTAAGTTGGTAACACCAACCGAGTTGGGATAAAATAATTTAAATCGATTTAATGGAGGAATATTTTTAACTTGGCAATACCAACCGAGTGGGGATCGAGAGCCCGGCGAGTGGACTCGTGGCAGTTGAAGTTGGACAGTCGCGGCGAACGGACGTATTACAAAGTGTGAAGTGTGTATTATACGATTATCAAAATACAGAGTGTGAACAATACGTCGAGGAAGTTTTATTGGAGAGCTCATATTTACAATATTTATCTTATATAATATTTTTTCTTCTTTACCTAGCTGCTCTTCAATTGTATTTTTTTTAATGCTTTGCTCAACCATAATTGGATCTTAAATTGACATGTAAATTATTTATATTACCATTATTATTCGTATTTGTATTTTGATATCTGTAGTTGTGCTTTTTAATAAATAAATATTAAATTCATCTTCGATTTAGTATGAATCTATGACGCAATCTTACAAACGGTTAAAAAAGCAATAGAAAAACGAAATTTATTCTACCTTCCACAAAAGTGTTGATCGACAAAAAATTAACATTTGTAAACATCTTAAGTTTTTACTTTGGAAGTTGAACCTAGAACATTTTCTTGAACTAATTTACCTAATTTCTTTCAAAGAAAAATAGATCTACTTACATCAAATTTTAGTTCGAAAGTAAATATAAATTAAGGGAACAAAAACTCTGCTCATCTTGAAACTTAGATGAGTAAAAGCTTTGATAAAAAATTATGAGATTGTCCATTATATTTTGGTTAATTTTAGTTATAAACAAGATAGCGATATCTCACCGAAATCTTGATTAAATTGTTCTCAAAACACTTTGAGTGGTTGAGACTTTAGACTTTTGCTATCTCCGGTTGTGGTGCAGATTATACGCGACCACCGGTCCGGTGGTCGCGTATAATCTGCACCAAATAAGATTAAAAATGGAAATTAAAAATTATTAAATTATTATTAAATTAATTACTATTGTTGTAGACGACATGCAGTCACTACAACGTGTAATAAACGGACAGTCCAGTCTGTCCGCTATCATAGCCATAGCGCTGTTTCTGCTGCTACGTACTCGGCACATCAAAGACGCGCATCGCTTTCACATTATTACATAAAAATAATAGACACGCGCCTCCGCAAACATCGATGACGCACTACTGTACACTGTCGCGGAAATCTTATTAGTGCTCTAAAGGCATTATTATATTGAATACGGAGGGCTTTATAAACCCTCTGAGTGTGACTAACTCACAGGCTGCATGTGTAGAATGATGTACAATATGCTGTGAATAATGTAATCTTAACAGATTTGGAGCAACGTGCGAACCTGCTATCATATTTGCTCTGATTGATAAAACCCTCCGTTCCCTTTCAATATCAACATCATCCCTGAGACCGGTTGTTACTAAATGTCCTAAATATTTAAAACATTCTACCCTGTCTAAGAGCACTTCGTACGGGTGTACAGGTAGGCCTATTTCCTACTACCGTAGTACCGGGTATTTCTTGACAGGAAAAACTAATAAAACTTCGCTCGACCCGGTTATCGAACGTAAGACAACATTTATTTTCTTGTTTAGATCAATGCTTACGATCTGATTTTATTCTGTAATTACAAATAAGAAGGACCATAATATAATATATATGAATATAATACTCTCCAGATTATTACCTAATTTGTAGAAACTATCTCTTCTTCAGTTGGTTAGAACCATAGGTCATTAAACACAAGCAAATCATTAACACATTTTTGACCCAGACTCGTTTATTTATATATTTTACGGGTTCTTCTACAACAAGTAAACTTAGATTTACCCGGGTTTACTTAGTATTACCTAAGCTCTTTGCGTAAAGTTCGCAAAAAATTCAATCAAACTCAATTTGTAATATTTAGTGTTTACCCGATCACACCTAGATCTACCTAACAATGGCTGGTTAATGTTAGGAGTCGCGTAATTTTTGATCACGTGGCAAAAAAGTATACAGTATACACCGAACGTATTATTTACCAAATCATTTTAACGGTACCTAAATATAAATGTTAAAATATAAATACATCTCTGTCTATACCCTCCAGAAGACACAAGCGTAATGCTCTATTATATTTACGATCTTCTAAATTTCAACCGCCATGGGTTTCAAAAGCTTTGTTCCATAGATTGTTATAAAATTCATGGATGAGAAACTTCACGACACTGTTAACCCATCCTCAAATAATGAAGGTTATTTATTAATAGGATTGTTTTATATTATATATCTTTTGCTCGCGGCTTCGCTCGCATAAAAGTAGGTTAAGTTATGTTAGTAATTGTGCTATTTTAAATATAGTCTATGTTACTCACTGATAAAATGGCTTTCTAATGGTAAAAGTATTCTGAAAATCGGTTAAGTAGTTTTTGAGTTCAACCCTTACAAACAAACAAACAAATAATCAAATCTTACCTCTTTATAATATTATTATATTATATATAGTATCAACTAGCTTTCACCCGTGGTTTCGCTTACATTGTATGTATTTGAAACTTTGCCTGTATTATTCAGAAGGTTTATTGAAATTGCACTATTTCATATGGATTTTATCATGTTTTATTTAATACATTAATAATATTTTTATTGATTAAATGTTTGTTATGATTCTTAATGTACTTTGTGTCCGTTCATTATATGTATGTTTCTTAAGTTTTTAAATATATTCTTTTGAGAATAATATGATATTATATATTACATTTTTCGCGACGTTTCGACTGCTTTTCAGCAGTTGTGATCACGAGAAGACTATAGCGGTGTTCAACTCAATCTTCAAGTGTACAATGTAGATTATATTCTATCTGTAACATTCGCGTAAACGAAATCATAAGACAATATTATTCACAGTGTATTAGTATAGATTAAATAAAGTTTTCGCTACATCAGGTTGGTTGGGAATAAATTCAATAGTCTATTTAACCTAACCTACTGATATTAAAAATATAAAAAATCAGAAATACAGTTCTATTTTTGTTACTTAATAACGCGTAAAGCCCGTCACAGACGTAGCTATAATATATATTAATATATCGAGATATATATTATAGTATAGCAAGCTATCACACACGGGATCTATACTATAATATATATTTTGCCCTCACTCGGTCTACGGTCGTCCTTGCAAGCGCACGATTTTAAAGCTCAATTTCTGTACAGAATGTTCAAATATTGAAATGACACTGTAATCAATCTAGGTACTAGGTACTAAATGAATTCGACAAGAGCACTTCTTTTAGATCTAATTGAAAATACCTCAGAGGATGATTCCGATGCTGAATTTGATATGCATGTTGCCTTGTTAGGAACGAAAAATAGACCCATCTGGGTTGAGTCGCATATAAAACAAAAGAGAACTCGTGGCGAATTTAATTTGTATCATGATTAAAATTTATCAACGAATAAATTTGCACAGTATTTTAAAAGTTCAAGATCGGCATTTATCGAGCTTCGTGAATTGATAAAAAATGATTTAATAAAATGCGATACGGTTATGTGCAAAAGCATTAGTTCTGAAGTACGTCTTACAGTATGCGTGAGGAAAGAAGTAAAAACAAATCATATTTCAATCATTTATTATAATTGCAACACTTGTATTTTAATTAAATAAAGTACGTAATTTAAGCTCGTGCGCATCGAGCTCGGACGTCGGGCAGGCGTTCAAATGGAATACCCCTATCCTCGAAATATATCAAAATATATATTAATATACCAAAATATATATTAATATGCCAAAATATACCGAGATATATATTTTGACATATTTTGGTGACGTCATAGAAATATATATTATAGCTGGGTGTGCGGTTACTCGAAAATTTATATGGAAAATATGTCGTAATATGCCTTGCTATGATTCATATTAATATATATTATAGCTACGTCTGTGACGGCCTTAAGTCTTCGCATATCTTACATTTACACACGAATGCTTTTTATCCTGGTTTACGTTTTCGTGGGTGAAACTGCAGGCAAAATCCCATAATTGTAAGTGCCCTGGATTAATACGTAGAGTACTTTATCCTGGTATACGAACCCGTGGGTATCACGTGGTTGAAACCGTAGAACGGGAACCAGTGTACCTGTACTATCAAAACAATTTGGTTCCGTGAATGGCGTCGTGGTTTAAGTGCCACTGCGCCGAGTGTTGTGGGTTCAAATCCCACACGGGACAAAAAATTGTGTTGTTCTCAAAGGGCTGTCCCGAGACATAGTGCCTTTAAAAAAAATGTGCCGTGTTTTAGCAAATTAATCTAGATAGCAAGGTAAGTTAAACTTATTAAATGGTTATGTCGGTTTAAGTAGACAGGTAGTGAAGTAAAAAAAACGAGAAAGGGTACCTACCCTTCCTTAAGATAGGATAACCAGTAAGCTCGATGTAATTATAATAATTAATTATTTAAGTTGCTCTCTCGCTGCCTTAATGATAAACTTTATATTATGCCTTTGGCAGCTGTTTAGATAGCTCAGATACTGAGTTGGTCAACATTCGACTTGATGCTGTTAGAACATTGAAACACTTTTTTTAATTTAAAAACGACTAATCCTGTACTAGGAATGTTTCTTGTGTCGCCGGGGACTTTACAAACATTCAAACAACGGATACAAAGAACACTCAGAAATCAGCACAACCATTTGTGAATTACACAAATTTTTATCCCGCGTGGGGATCGAACCCACATCACTCTGCGCGGTGGAAGTGACGAGGCGACCACTTTATCCACTACGCCATCTGTGCAGTTATCGCTAACTAGATGTCGCCTGTGACTTTGCTCGCGTATGTTAATATATCAATAAACTTCTATGCCTACGGCACAGTACCTTTTTTTCTGACTGAAAGGCCCTATGTCTTTTTCTGTATCCCTGACAATATCTATGGCAAATTTCATGGTGATCGGTTCAGTAGATAAGCCCTAAAACTGTAACAACCAAACAAACTCACATTCACATTAAGTCAAGTCAAGTTAAAATCATTTATTCATTTAGGTCACAACGTAACACTTATGAACGTCAAAATATATGGGTTAGTGAGTTTACTAAGTTACTGAAGCTACATTTAAGTTAGTTGCTAGGTTCCTTGCCTATGAGAAGAAACCTGCAAGAAACTCACGGCCATTTTTTTTAAATCGCCAATTAAATATAATTTTAGTATTTTACAATTCAGATTAACAAGGTGTTGTAGCCATTATGCCATATACTACTGACTATAAAAAACTAAAGATAAAAACAATAATAAATTATAATATTAGATAGGATTCATTTAACACCTATCATTATAAACCAGATATATTAGAATCAATATCTAGCTTTAATTCTACATTTAGCACGGGTAATCTAATGTTCTGCTTCTATTTATCTGTAGAGTGATTACGTAAGACGTCACATCCCACATTAAATGAAATTAAAGTTCTCTAACAAACTTTTTATGTTGGCAACATATCCTATAGTCATGCAGTGTTGCTAATATTCTTTAACAAATAATTTCAAAATCAAAAGAAGTAAACAAACGTTATATTTTCATTTTCCAACAATTATAAGTAAGTGGATTTCTTTAAAAGCTTTTGCGTACCCATATTTGCAAACGAATAAATCATTTTATCTGTCAAAATGTCATACATATTTTTAGCTGCTTTTAGGGAAGTGGAGTTGTATACAAACGTAATAAATTTACACTAATGCAAAAGTTGTCGTTGATATTACAAACGCACAAATAGACATATAAACATGTTCATATAAATTTTATATTCATCCCTTTAAAATGTTAGCGTTTTTTCATAATATAGTGACGAAAGCTGTATTCTCGTATCCTAATCTACACTTACTCTGAAGCTGTGCATCGACTCGTTTGAACAGTGGCGCATCGTTGCACCGTGCATTGACAACTATTGGAAGTGTACGAAAATAATTTCTGGTTTTGTCAGGAAAATCTCATCAAAAAATCTATAATAGGCTTTAATATGTTGGTGGAAAATCTGACCATATTTACTAAAGTCTGAAATTCAGACTGACGCCAAAGGACCAGCAGATCTACATAGACGCTTGTATAATATATATGCTAGTGGTCAACTAAGATCGACGGCGCCAAGACTCTTTTCCAGTAATGTAGGCTTCAATCAAATTACAATATCTGTGCCTAAAGAACAAGTTCTAAACTCCTCACAGTACGTCCATTTTTATCAGTCCTAACTTTTGATTTATAAATACAAGGATAACCTTCTTGAAAGATTTTTGCTCTGTTTGCATAGCCAAAATGATATATTCTCCAAGTTCTATAGTCCACTCAATGAGTATAAACTGTTTGACGTCCTTCAGACCGATGGAAATAGTTTTGAAACTTTGGTCAAATTTATTTTGGCGAAAGTTAACTACGCCATAAATTGTGAAGTGGGGTATCCATCGTAATTTAAACGCGAAGGAATAATGGATCAGAATGCTTGACTATATAATTTGATCGGACTATAATTGCATTCACGATGCTCAAACTTTAATCCTTTAAAATAGTTTATTAGTTTTGCAAATATTGAAAGTTCTTTAAATATCTCAAGTAACCAGACTTATTTGGTTTGTTAACACTTCTAAATGCAATATAAAATGTAAATTATTTCACGATCAACGTCCATAGCAGCATAGTCTATACTGCTTTTTCATGATTGGATCATTTTTCTGGTGAACATTTTCTTCCATATTTCGTGCCATGGAACTAGTGATAAAAAGAGTCTCACTAGCTAGAGCTAGTGAAACTAGGGAGACAAACCTTTTTGTCACTAGTTCCATCGTAAATTAATATACCAATTTACGGAATAGGATTTAAATTTACGACTACATGCAAAAGTGTGCATGTACATGTTATTTAAGTAAGTTTCTGGCACAAAATGTTACCATTCCCTCTCGTAATTTGTCTGTTTTCCCCAATACGTTTGCAAATCTGTGTCAGTAGGCATGTTACTCACTCTAACTTCGCTCCTCTATGATAACTCACAAGCCAAAAGATTTTCGACTTTAACAGTTTAATCAGAGAGTTCTTATTTAAAGTTCTACGAATGCTGGTAAACATAAAGCGACCGTATAATAACAATTAAGAATGAGATGAGATTTTCACAGTAATAAATGGTGCTCGAAGAGTATGATTTCACTTGAATGAATTCAAATCTTTTGCGGTGTTTTATAACTTCGACCTAGCTCAATAGCATGAGTCACAGAACTCGTTCGGATGAATTGCATTATGGACCTCCTTTACATCCAAATAGCATAATCATACTCATCAATAATATCTAGGCTCTTACAATGATTTACTTTTTTGGCAAATAAATGAGACGTTTCTCTAAGAAAGTGGTTGATATTTGAATGATTGTTATAGGGGAGGGTCAACATTGAGGCTTTTATGATGCCTGGTTTCAACAAGTTTCCTTATGGTGCTTCCACACTGGCTGTTACGAAATGTTTACAAAACATTTTTAACACTAAACATTTATTAACAAATGTTAGGAGTTGTTACATTCTGTTAAGAATTGTTAGATGTTTTGAGTGCACCTACACTGATGGAAAATGTTTGCAAAAATTTTTTAACGTTTTAAAACATGATATCGGTTCGCAGTTTGGATTTATGTCTCGAAGCCTCTCCACAAAAATGGAAGAAGATTTACTCAACGGATAAGTGTTTTTTTGTTTAAAAAAGAAAGAAAAGCACCCAACTGGATGCGCTAAACGCTAAATGCGAGAAAAGTATATTATACCCTCATGTCGTCTGAATAAATGTTTACGAACAAACGATAACAGAAATGTTTTAATTTGTTAAAGTTTGTTAACAAACAATTTTGTTTAGAAATGTTTAGTATACATTAACTAACATGAAAATATTTTAAAACATTTGTTAACATTGTGATCAAATGTTAACAAATGTTTTAAACTTCTTCCACACTGCTCTTACATTTTGTAAGAGCAGTGTGGAAGCACCTTTAGACTAAGTAATTGCTATACATTAAAGTATCAAATACGTACTACAAATGTTCGACCTTAAATAAATTTAATTAATTACTAGCTTTTGCTCGCGGCTTTGCTCACGTAAAAGTAACAGTCCTTTTTTTAAATAAAATATAGTATATAGTTTCGAGTTAAATCCTTAACAAACAAATAGAAAATCAAATCTCTCTATCTATCTCTTTATAATATTAGTAGGTACCTATAGATAATAGCAAATAAACAATAGAGATTTGGATTTCACTCATTTTATTTGCGGCATGTTTGCAATGATAGATTTTGATTTTTAAACCACATTATCAATATAATTAAGCGTTTTTAAAGACTAGCTGACCCACGCAACTTCGTCTGCTTCACATAAGAGAATTTTTCCGTTCTTTCAACATTTTTCATTGCTGCTTCGCTTCGAGTGGCATGATGTTTTATAACCTATAGCCTTCCTCGATAAATGGGCTATCTAAAGCTAAAATAATTTTTCAATTTGAACCAGTAGTTCTTGAGATTAGCGCGTTCAACCAAACAAACAAACTCTTCAGCTTTATAATATTAGTATAGATGACACCCGTCTGCTATCAAACTAACATTTTCACTAACGGATTATGAGAACATCTTCTTCGACCATCGTTAAGTGGACTTACGTAACTATTAGAGATACATATAGTGTTCTCTTTAGTTCATATTGTTCAGTTTCGATTCTAAGCCGACATTAGGATATCATAAGAAAGGTAGTGCCGAGCAGGATTTTTGCTTATACCTGGGATTACTCTCAGACCGAAATAGCCTGTCTGTATAAACAACTTCATCTTAAATATATTTAATGATCAAAATTATAGGCGTTAGGTTATGTTATACAGTCAGCATTGATATTCACCGCAGGGTATTTAAACTGTCTCTAATGCGCAGTTGATATGACTGCACGCATCCATACTACATAAGTGGTTTCAGTGGCTGCCTCGACACCGTCACTACGCTGAGTATTATGGATTCGAATCTCACAAGGTACAAAAAATTGTGTGATCGTCAAATGGTTGAAACCGATTTTTTTTATTTTGTGTATTTTTTTCGTTATTTGCCGCGATACCGGAATAAAACTAGTGTGAAATGTATCTTTTTAAAATAAAAGTATCCATGTATTGTGTATTTCTGCATACTCTATTAGCATTAAGTAGTATTCGGGATAATAATTGAGTCGCGGCAAACGTAAGCAGCATTAACACAGTATTGACAAAAATAATTCGTCTCAGCACTTTTAAATTGTACTTTGCAGCAATTGAATCTGAAAATTTTGACGTGTAGTTAACCAGTACCACCAAAATTTCTGCAAAACATCTTTCATATTCTATTCTATTTCGGATTCGATCCAATTCTGTCTATTCGAACGTCACTAAACGCCCCATTATTCAAAAGCCAGGCTCTATATTGCTTAACCTCGATGACGTCTTGTAATCACTAAGCTATGAATCGTTTACTCAAATGGCTATTAGGATTTGTAAGCCCATGTAGTTCAGCTCTGAGTGGGTCATCGTTGTTCATATTGAGAGCACTCCTTGTCTTGATGAGTACGATGAAGGGCGAGCGTAGTTCTTAAGCACACAGCTATATGGACTCACTCATCAGTTCGAGTATTAAACGAGAATTACATTTTGAACAAAGCTATCTTATGGAACGGTGTGTATTTTAGTCTTTAAGTATTTTCAAAACTGTGAAGCATTGAATTGAAATTAGCATACACACATAGATAGATTAAAGCTGTGGTAGTCTGCGAAGGGTTGGCAGGAGGGCATTACTATTCACCAGCTTTGGATTTAATCGCCACGTCGTAGTGGACGAGTCTATTGCCGTATACCAAGCACGGTTCTAAAGTCTACACTGACTAAGAATCTCTCGATAGAAAAAGTCATTCTAATTCAATATCGTTACGCTAGATTGATATTTTCGGAATGTTGACTGCCATCATTGAGCTGCTTCAGTCGTAAGGCGTCCTCCGTGGTGCATACCAGCCTTTTTAAATAAATACATATTGCGTTCATGGGGTTAATTCCTTTTAACCAATTTGTCATGATAAAGTAATAAATTGGAATTAAATAAGCTCACGTATTATTCTCGTACATTATTATTTTTCGTTTTAATATTAATTGAGATAAATCGTATGACACCTCATTTCCGAGTTTCAGGTGAAATTGTTATGAGAGCCATTGATGGACGTGCTCTTTACATTAAAATTTGAAATACTGTCGCCATTTTCAGTTCGTGATGGCTTTTTATAATATATTGATAATAATATACATGTTTAATATTAGTTTTAATGACATATGTTCGAATAATACATTTTCTGTTATTGTTGTTAGTAAGTATTCATCGTGTGTTTTCTTAAGTTGACTTTTTGATGTTGCTTATAGAAATCTATACCGCCTTATTAAACAGCAGACCGTGTAGTCTACATGGTAAACATATACGTTATATGAAGGGGATAAAAGGGGATACCCTCAAATACATATGTGGCAAGGTCTAGTTTGGCCCCTATGTAGACAGTGGCTTGGTTATATTTCCTTGAAGTCGCAGCAGTGATGCCATAAAACATAGCCATGTCTTCGAGCGATGGTTACTACTTACTATATCGCTGACACGTCTGCCACCAGCAGCTATGAAGGAATACCATGTACTATAACAAATCAGACTTGAACAAGCTATTACTTCTTTGCTCTTATTCCAAAAAGTTTAAAGTTTGGTCAATATTTTATCTGGTAAACTATATTTATTATTAACTTTAAAAATTGCTTGAATTTATTTGCTCTTGCATTTGTCAGATTGGAATCTTGTATATTTCATTATTAAGTACATTAAGTTTTTTTTTACATTTTATATGGCTTGATATAGCCAGAAATAAAGGCTACATAGTAATGTGCTAAACCTAGCAACAAACCTAAATGTAACTTCAGTAACTTAGCTAAACTTACTAATCACTAAAGTTGGACGTTCATAAGTGTAACTTTGTGACTCACATGAATAAATGATTCTTACTTTGAGTTTAACTTAATAAATAATGTATCGTATCGCATGAACATTACCTGTGTTCTCCTTTATAAAATGTTAATTACTTTCAACTTCTTCAAATGTTAATTAATTCTGAAATGAACAACATGGTAAACTACTCGTAGTTTTGGGTAACTGTTTTCTCAAAAAAAGTTCTTTTTGTTGAGAAATCTTACAAGATTTGTCTTGAAATAAAATAACAATGGCAAAAAATCGTGTTCCGTTTCAACTAGTAACAAGAATATTCAAATAGCAACTGCTTACACAAAATATATCTATGCCATTATCTCTCTAGGAATCTTTAAAGGAAACAGAGATTCCATAGAGACATAAGTTAACATCTAAGCTGGTAGGGATAAAAAGATTTAGTATATCAAAGCAAAAGGCGACAATTTGAATGTTCCAGATTTGTTTGCCGAGTCTTTAAAGAGTTGGGAGCACGTAAGTGTTTTACCTAATATTGCAGAAGCCGAGCAGCTTCATGATAGTTTGATAAACTTGGTAGTAAAGTCTCCCCGTGACCATGGCTGCTGAAAAGCAACCGAAACGTTGGGGAAAGTGTAAACTTAAAAACAAATAGATTTGATAGTTTTAATAATTTAATTAGCTTAAAATTAGTAAAGTTTAATAGTATAGTAAAGTAGTGTAACAGTTTCTAAATTATGTAATAGAGTGTTAAATAAACAACGCGATAAAATCCGTATATAGTAGTTTAATTTCAATAAATAAAGTAATGAAAAAAATATTTTAAGAAATATTTTAGTTTCATAATTCCTGTATTATTCACTGCCTCGTTGTTTTTTTATTGTTTGTTTATTGATATAATTAACAGTAGAAGTGTAGTATTAATGTGCCTAAATATTGACTTACCTCTTTGATTCTGCTTAAATCTTACGAAATTTACAAGGATAATGCTTAATTTTGTTACGTTTATTTCATTTAACTTACTAAGTTGTGTAAATGTTTAGTAAGAAACAACACTCAATACTTAATAGTATTAGTTTGGATGTAATTATTCACTTTGTTAAGATAATTTTCGCGTCTTTTCATTATAATGCGCATTAAACACAATACGCACCCGTAGTTGTGTCACGATACACACGGGCGAATAGTTTAACAAACCCTAAAGAAATTTGTTCTTCTTCACCCTAGCCTTTATTATTCCCAAGTCACTAGGGGTCGGCTTTCTTGTCTAACCGGATTTGACTGGATATCAGTTTTTACACGGAACAACTGCCATCTGACTTCCACAACTCGAAGGCTAACGATACCTTAAGGCTAGACCAGTAGTGTCAGGATATAAGAGGGCTCTGACTTCCCAAAAACGACTGCCATAGATGTTCATGGCAGCCGGGACTGACTGCTTAACGTGCTCTCCGAGGCACAGAGCAGGCGATAATTGTCCATCAATACGCACATAATTTCGAAAAGTCATATAACTTCCGAAAATCAGAGGTGCACGACGTGGGTTCGAACCCGAGACTATGATAAATTGCAGTCTGTTGGTCGCTCCACTGAGCTATCGCTGCTGAAGAAATTTCCTATGTTTGTTTTGCCTTTTTATTTTTCTACAAGGTTACGCTTACTATAGAATTTATTTCAAACAACTGACCCAAAAATGTCATTTTTGTCATAAATAGAGAAAAAAATGGCAGGGTGAGTTGAACAGATATAATTCCTATTTTTTAGTCTACAGACAAATTTAGGCAAGGTCCTCAGAAAATATGGTTAAAGGTATTATTGCTTTCACTACCGGGTTATTCTAATGACCATAGCTTTACGCTTATGTTTGTTGGGCATCGTTACGCCTTGGGTTTGATTTTTGGGTAAGACAAAAGGTTATGTTTAGTCCTTATACTTAAATACTTAAACATAATAGGTAGGTCTGCCAAACAGCGTGATGCAATATCATCATAATATATATATTATGATGGATTTCAATAGAGTCATGCCCTAACTCAGTCCTTATAACATAGCTGGTGAAATGAGGATATAAATACATCTATAAATACCCGTTCAGAGATATATCAGACGCGAATATTTGACCAGCACTATTCAAAGCAAAATGTAATATTTGAACACGAATGGATGTTTAGTAAAATACCTATGTTAAATATATTTTCACCCAAACATTTCGCTCACTACTCGAGCGTATTATATGTACAAAGGATTATTTATCTAAATATTATAGAGATATATACATTCGAATAGTTTTATGCGGCGGGTAACCTCGACTCAATATTCACAAACAAAATATATCGAAAATATTTAAATGCGGTATTTCTATCTATATGGATTTTAAAAATAAATGTATGTAGGTATACATAAAACAGAGCTGTTGAGCCGCAACGCATTATTTGCGCTTTGTGGCAATCAAATAAAAAGTAGAATATTAAAACGCACAGAAGCCAAATATATTGCTTATACATATACAATAAATATGGTATCACGGGAACGCATCCTGGGTTAATAATGTCGTTCAGACCGAATTTCGGTCACGGCGGCCATTCTTAACGTAGACTGGCCATCTGCGCAGGAGATATTATAGTGCACAAACACAAGTGCACTCTCTGTTCCCTAACTCTCATGATACGATGAGACGGTAATCTGACGCGACCAAAGAGAGATCAGGCGCAGGACTAACGGCTTAACGTGCTCTCTGAGGTACGGGGATATCTAACACCGCCAACTTTCTAACTCCGGGCTGCTATTGAGATTTCTTAACAGGAAAACCCAATAAATTGTTTGTTAGCCTGACCCGGTATTCGAACTCGAGACCTCATGCACAGCAGTCGCATTCAAAACCGCTGCGCCACGGAGGCAGTTAAATCCTGCGTTAACAAGTATCCTATATCGGCCTCGATGGCGTAGTGGTTAGTGTAACCGACTGCCACGCTTGAGGTCGCGGGTTCGATTCACGCACAAGACAAATATTTGTGTGCATGAACATGGATGTTTGTCTTGGTCTGGGTGTTTCTATTCATAATATGTATGTATTTACAAAAAAAAAAGTATATATGTATGTTTATCCATTGTCTAGTACCCATAGTACATGCTCTGCTTAGTTTGGGCTAGATGGTGTTGTGTGTATGTGGTAGAATATTATATTATATTATATTATTATTATTTAAGACATGGTTTATCTGTGGGCCAAACTTCATTTCAAACCTTTAATGGTTGACGCGTGTTTTAGCAACAGCACCTTTACAGATATTCGCGTATACATGATTAGTAGGAATATCTCTTTTACTCTGTGATTGCACTTTATACATCGTCAAGGTCTCAAAGTAATTGAAAGTAGTTTTAAATACTTTTTTGTGTTGCGAATGTCATTTACGCATTCCTCTCCGCGGGAAAGATGGAAAATCCCAGATCCCAACAACTATACCTACCACGGTGTGCCTACACCTGCATAGATTGTGGGTGGGTCGCTGGAGCTGAAACTATTTCAGCGACCAACAAGTAGTTTTAATACCTGCAACCTTTAGAAACATTCAGGTATTACCAATATAACAATTTTTTTTAGTAGATTACCAGTAATTTGGGTTTCAAATTGTATTCTTGTTAACTCCTCCAGCTAAGGTAGAATGCTTGTATTAGGAGTGGGTTCACGTTAGTAGTGCAATGTGTGGGATTCGAACCCGCGACCTTTCGATCGCAACTCCGTTACCTTATCCATTGAGCTACTGCCGTTTAATATGAGACGTTAATATGTTAGCTTTTTGTTAAACTACAAAACCGTTTTTAATGAAGTGTCGAAACAATAGTTTGATCCCAGGCGAAGAATAGACTAAGAATAAATAACATTTTGCGATGTCGCGAGCGATTACTAATATATATTTATTTATCTTAAGCTTTATGTACAAGACAGTACTACATATATTAAATTACAGGTTTTTGTTTTATTTGCAATATTTATTACTGATATCAAACTTCATGTATGTAATATCAAATTATTAACCGTCTATTTTTTTATTAATATTCATATTATTATTTCGATACATATTTTATTATAATTATTCTCTTACATACGTTTATAAAAATGTTATACAATTAACTTTAACTAATTTGTATGGATAATGTACTGGATTATAAAACAGCATTACTTTTAAATTAGTTTTACATGTTTTTCCAATGCTTTCGTGCTTTTTTGAACGGAACTTGGAAGCCATTGTCTGTCATTCTCTCTGTGATACACAGCCATGTGTGGAGGCGCTATGGAGCACAGCCGAAAAAGACCGGTTTATTTCAATTGAAGAAAATCAATGCTCTTTGTATTGTTATTTCATTGTCACCATTTCAAACCTCTGTTCTTCTTGACTCTACTGGAATCAAGACGTTTGCTGAATTTATAGGTAAACGATAGAGACGTAATAGAAGGGGGTAAATTTAATCAAGCAATGTAAAGAATACCCTAAGTAGCTGTGTAAACTGACAAGCAGTATGTCCACATTAGACGAGAGAAGCAAACAGTAAGTTCTATCGAGTCAGCTCCCGTAGGGATAACACGCAGATTTGCACCATTATTTACTCCAAGACTCCGCCTTAGTATAATTAATTGAAGAATTCTTATTGTTTAGTTCACCCTTTATAATACACACATAACATAAGTGTACATGAGCGTGTGTGGGTTAAAACATGGATGTGTGCGTGACATTGTCACACGGGACGTAAGATGTAATTAAGTTTAGTCCGCTTGAGGAAAAGTAGTTTGATTAAAACTAATTACGGTTCGTTCTAAGAATGTCATGTAGTCGAAGCGAGTAAATTAAACTATCAGTCAACCGTGATGTAGGGATCTAAATAGATTGTATTAAGACTATTAATAATGGCTTGGCTTCTGTTACGAGTGACCGGACGACAAAATGTTTGGCTTCAAAGACAATCAAATTAATATTAATAGAATTTATTAACTGCTTGCGCAGTTTTGTAGCATAAGCTTACGTTTAGGCTCACAGTCGATCGTCAGCGCTACAGTTCTCCTTCCAATTCTGGTAGGTTTTAGGATTGTTGGGCTATAAAATTTTGTTGTTGTTGAAAAGGCAAGTTATATTAATTTTAAATATTATTAGCGGTTAATACAAAAAGATTTGACTATAAGAAAAATAGCAATTTGTGATCCAAATTAATTACTAGTAATTTGTGAGACAAATCTTTTTCTAATGCCTCTTTAAAACGCTTATGTCAGGAGTCGGTTTAAGTCGCAAGTCCAATGTCTTATCCATTAACAATAATTATTACCTGGCTCCCTATCATATACGATTTAAGAGCCTACCCTTAAAATGTAGGTGTAACAATCTCTGCACCCTTTAAAGATGGCATGTGTATTTATCATGAAACCTTGGGATATACAAAGGAAGAAGCATACTGGAGACCTCCGCCAGACTATACCTGGCAACCTGGTTAGAGTAACTTACTATCTGACATGCATTTTAGCATGGCATACAAGATACTACAATCCGCTGCTATCTCTCCTGGGTTGTATCCATGGTATAAACATGAATAGAAGTTTGTATATAATACACAGCCTTACGTAAAAATACTCTTAAATATTTAAGAGGCAGCTAAGTAGTAACTAGCGACTAATCTAAATTGGTTGAATAAAAGTTCAGAAACATCAGTGTTCAAAAGGTCATTGATCTTAAACATAATCATTAATTAAGAACTTAACAACTAAATAGTTGAGAGTTAGTAACTAATATTAAGCGAAATATTTATATCTAAAGGATATATTGTGAAGCAATCATTTAAATGGCTCATATTTATGGTGTATTCATATTCATGAAAGCCTCAATTTGTCAATTGTAGGGCAAATATACATATTTAGACAATTTAGCTGCAACCGAAATTTTTTTAATTTCTATTCATTTCAAATATATGTATTTGAAATTCATCAATAGAGTAAACTATTATTTCAATTAACTAGTCAAACATCATTTGCAAAGGCATTATGTGTATTTCATATATAAGGTTTCAGAATATTAGTAAATGTAATCGAACAATAATAATATACATTCAATAGCATTTTTATTCCGATCTGCTGGCAAAGCTTAAAGTTATGGCAAGTACTTAAAATTGTTTTTCATTCGAATGTTTTGTTAACATTGTGATACTAATATTTATGGTCGACGCAATGGTTTTAGTGTAATAACTGAAATAATTAGTAGTAATCTAGATCGCACTAGAGTGTTGTGGGTTCAACCCCTAAACAGAAAAACAATTCTTGAAACTTTATGCTATTCTCTGTTCCCCGTAACACAAGCAATTTTTAGTGTGTGAATTATTTGTTACAAAAATATAATTTTCGGAAAAGCCCACATAAATGTTCCATCATGTTAACGCTTGATAAAATACTTATTTATTGAATATATATGTTAATATATATATATTAACGCCAATAAGCATAAGGTTTACCTTTTTAATGCTTGACTTTTCGACCATGTTACACCAGCCGTGATCACAAGCTGACTCTGACTGACTCTGAGTTCTACAAAGGTTAACATTATGCATGATCGCATTGATCGCGTTAATACCCATAACGTATTTTGTATAGTTAACCAAGTTGTCTAACTTTTGTTACAACGTCATCTTAGCCTCTTAACAAGTGCTAAATGCAAAAGTGTGTTTGTGTCTGTGGTGATAAAATTGATCAACGATGGCAGTGATTTCGATTTAAGCGACTATTTTTTGCATCAGCGCTCATAGTGACTTCAGTGCGACAACAATACTGCTAATCTTATTAATGGGACAGTTTGTGAAGATATTTCAAGGTACAAAATAAATAAATATTATAGACTAGATTTTACCCGCAGCGTCGCTCTCCTAAATGTAGGTTAGGTTAGTAACAGTACGTTTTTAGATAAAAATAATAGTTAAAAAAAACTAAAAAGACAAGCTTTATTAAAAATATTTGAAAATAATTTCATAATTTAATATAAAAATGCATGGGTTGGTGGGTTATCAAAATATCTTAGAAAGCAGCCATTTAAAAAAAAAATCTAAATTATTTTATTGTCATCGATCCTCGATAAGTGTGCAAAGTTTCAAATCAATCCGTCGACTTGAAAGGGGTGAAAATCACGTTCAAATATTCCGTTACATAGATTCATGGATACACAGATTCATAGATACATACCAAGCTAATAAAAGCGTGTTAAAAAGTACCCCATGTCCTTTTCTGCATCCCTGACTACGTGCTTGCGAAATTGCATGATATTCGGTTAAATAGTTAAGGCGTGAAAGCGAAACAAACAAATAAACAAGGAAACTTACTTTCGCATTTATAATTTTATAAGTTAGGATTGGCATATTGGAAATACACTGCACACTGCCATACATAGATTTACTTATTCGGAAAATGATAAGAGAGACTTAATGAACTAGAATAAAGAAAGGAGAACAGTTTTAACGCTATGTATTTATTCATCGTACATTCAATATCTAGTCAGTACGTGTTAAATACACAAAATGAACTGTGAAATTAAGTATCATTGACACATTTTATCGAACATTTTATTTAAATAAATTACGAATACGACGATTCGAGTAGTTTTCAATAGCTATGGACACAGTGGATGCAACCATGTGAACCGATAAACTACCAAATTATCGTGAAAAGATTACAATATATTTATACAAATTGTAAACAAAATAAGCTCCAATACTTGATGTGTAAACGAAAACGAAAGATATATGTATATACAGAAACTATGTCCGCTTTACCGTGCCACCATATTATTGTGTATTTACGACTGTAGTGTTATATAATGTTATTTAAACTTGCCGAAGTATGTGAACGGGGATATAAAAAAATTCTATTGAATCAACAGAAGCAGATTTCCCCGGAGTGCCGCGACTGACCGCTGGTTTACCGAGCGGAATTGGAAAAAATGGCGGCAGTTATTTTTTTGTTTTCCCGTTCTCACGTCTAGTGGGGTAAAGCTAATTTTATTAATTAGAAGTTTTATGAAATAAATTGTTTGTATTACTCCATTGTTTTAGGGATTTTTATTATATTACTAGCCCACTGTTTCGCTCGCGTAGGTCAGGTTATGTTAGGAATATAAAATGTTGCCTATGTTACTCGGTGATAATATAACTTTCTTATGGTGAATTGCTTTTTCATATCGGTTGTTTTGTTTTTAAGTTAAATCCTTCCAACGAAACAAACAAACAAACAAATACTGACATCGTTCCTCTTTATAATATTAGTATAGATGTAGATATTATAATTGTGCCTGGTTGTATGCGAGTATATGTCTGCATGCTTGCAATTCCAGGACATGCTAAGTCGAGCGCGTTCAAGATCTTCTTAGCGATGTTACTATACAAAACATGGTGTACCACGTGACAAATACGATAGGAACACGCTACGGGCGACATTGTATTTTTTTATCTTACTGGCAGGCAATTATGTCTTATGTAGAGCAATCTAAGAGTAAATAAGTACAAAAAAATGTATTTAAATTTGGGTATTTATTTACTTATACCTATGACATTACATGCAACCGAATAACAAGTCTGCGATTTTCTTTACAGTGAAAGTACTTCCTCATCAGTTGATGTTCAGTTTGAGATGACATTGCGCTTTGCCGTAACTATCTTCTTAAATTTACATACATAGTCTCAAACCTATAATATACTGAAATGGGATGGTTGAAAGTATATTACACTCACATTGGGCTAACTTTGGTTTTAGGTCCCCAGTAAAGTGTTCCAGACTCCGTGCAATTTTTTGCCAGAAAAACTTAATACAGCTTTGCCGCGAACCAGGCATCAATCCCAGAATCTCAAGAGTAATCGCATTATCTACCGCTGCACTACCGAAACAATATCATCACAGTATAATAATGTGAATATTATAATAAAACATAAGCTTTAGTTCATCATATTGGCTGACTTAACACTAGTTCAAGAACTCTCCGGCACAGATATTTCTTAAACATTTTTCCCTAAATTGGCCTGACATTTTCTGATCTACATTTATATCAGACTAACTATAAGCTGAAGTAGACATCTGTCAAAACGGTACACCGTACCATTCACGGTAGCTATTTCTATAAATACGTCGTGAGCCCTTGGAAGAAATACAGAAAATAAAGACGCGGTTGGTGTCCATAATATCTCACAAGTGTAACCGTTGTTGCAAGTTTTATGTAAAGTACTCACGTACGTCTACACGATATTTTCGCGTAAGTTTTCATGCAGATAGGCATTGTCTTACACATCATTAATGATGTTATAAGTGCGCAAATGTTAGCTTAATATTTTCTTCGTGTTGAAGAAGCTGGAATTTCTAGTACAGATCTAATCGTTCCTCAAGTAACAGAGGGAAATTAAGAGGTCTCTATTCTGGAAAAAGCATCCAAATTATTTAGATTTTTCTTAAGAGGATTGCAACAGGACAAAATAATAATTTGATTAATGAATAATTTAAAAGGTTTGCATATACTAAATTTTTACATTAATTTTCTATGCATTTTCTTTATAAGTTCACCTCTCAATAATATCCTTTTGATATCTATAATAATTCAATAATATAATTACCTAATGTAAAATTTGGTATATTGTTTTTTATGCTATAAATAATTATATAGAATTCTATAACTGTGTAAAATCAAACTAGAAGGACAATAATTTTCAATATTTATGACTTTTTAATTTTGGACATTATCAATATAATAATATGACTCTGTCTTTATTTTAACTGTGGAATATAAATAAATGTTAGTTATAATTTACTGCAATTGCATGTTAATAATAAGAATGTAATAAATCATTTTGATGTCTGAATAATCTATATTTGCACGCCTGTAATGGCAGAATATGCTGTACAATATTTAATTTAAGAACATGTATATCAACATATTCTTGGAAATAAAGTTATTACTAATATTATTAACATTACCAGTATTCCTTGTAGAGCCAGGTTATTTTCAAATATGGATATTACGGACTCAATGAACACCCACATATCTGATCGGTTATATGCCGATCAGATATCGTCGTTACTATAAGTCAAATAGTTGTATTAGGATCGAACCGACTATACACCATCCACTTGCAGTGCCTAGATGACTATCTAAATTCCTGCACTGCTTCGGCATATAAAATTATAATAATCTTACAATTTATTTATATTCCACGAAATCCATGTCGCAGAGCTTATTAGCCAGAGCTAATAATAATAAAAAAAAACGATGTACCAAACAGTATACTGTAGATCACGATAACAAATAAAAGCGAATTCTCTAAGCGTTTATCAACATGATGAAGACATCTCAATCTATCCGGTGACATAAATCGTAGCAACGTAGCTCCGTTGTCGTAGTGACGTAGCACCGTAGCATTAACGTAGCATAATTGTCTCTAAGAATTGTTTGAGTATAAAAACTTTTAATCGCTTTTTAATATTTATTTAAGGGGATTGTAAAAGTATGATTATAATGGTCTACTGTATACATGGAGCTGGTCTATTGTATAATTAATCTTGCATCTAATATCACAAGCACCATCGAGACATTAATTAAATACATGTTTTAATAATACATAGCTTAGACGTTAATAACAATTATATAGATTATTTTATTCTGAATACAGTACAAATATATATATACACATACAGGTGTAAACAACAAATGTATTACGAAACTAACACATAGAAAACGATTATCTGCTACACGAAACAACTCGCAACAGTAATCAATTTCAACCAGATTCAGAATGATAATTGGCGGATCATGTAACTATCCTACCATCAATGCAGTCATAAATCCAATTAGAGAAATAATATCATAAACCGAATCTATTTGTATCACCAAAACGTAGTTTAAACTTTCAATTCAAACCCGCAGCCCTCGGTAGCATTGTAAATCGCGACACCATTACAATATAATGTCCTCATCCAAAACTATAACGTCATAACCGAACCGTAGGTAGCACTAGAAAAATTTCAAATGAAACCATTTAATAGTAGCCGTCGAGTTGCAAACTTATTTAATCTAACTTTTGACAATTTTCACAATTTTTTCCGAGCCGCACCTCTACTGGGAAACCTAGCTAATGTCACTTTGCCGCTATAGTTTAAGTTCCTTAGTGTTTTGGGATGGAATCACTTTATCCACATTTACATCGTTGGCTTTATGCCAGGATAGCGTTGGTGTTTTCGTTCTACTGCCAGCCGTATTCAGAATATTCTAGTGACTTTATTGTAATAACAAGGAAAAATTGAAAACGAAGTGGCTTGTGAATATATTTTCTGTATTGAGGTAATGTTGGAGAACGTTATCTGCTGTCGATCAGGCTTCGCTTTAAATATATTGTATAGACATTTCATAGACATCTTATTTTAGCTTTAGCTCGAGAAAGTTTTTACGAGATATTCGGGTGGAACAGTTTTGGACTCAAATTGAAATGTTGCGACAAAAACATAAGGGAACGGTTCCTTTTTCGTTTATACAATATTGTTTTTCACATATTATATTCAGATAGCCGCGAATCGGTCCGCATTTTAAAATAGCCTCGATGGCATGCCTAGAGTTTAAGAAGAAAGCAATCCTGATAGAACTTTTAACAGTAAATTAAGTAAAATCGCATCGTGATCTCTCTTTATTCTTAAGTTTTACTCACACAAATCACGGATGAGTTTATCATAGCACACTGAAGGCATGTTGGTACTAAATTAAATACCATAAACTTTTTGATATTCAAGATCTAGCATTACTAAGGCAAACCAGGCGTTTATGTATCACTATTGGCTAACCTATGAACTTCTCTTCACTACCACCCAAATTGCATTAGAAACAGTCCATCTTAGTTATCCAAACGTAACATACTGATTGTATTACTTTCCTTTTCATAATATTAATATGGATGAGAACAATATTGAATTAGGCGAACTCTAATACATATATTGCCTGTATGACAATAGGTTTACCTTAAACCATTTTGCCTCAATTCAGTTGGGATATGTTTCGCATTAATTTAGTACAATACTCAGTTCTAAGATTATTAACTTAGAATAGAATATAACGACATGCATAAGTGGTGCAGAGGTTGTGAATGCGACAGCTGTGTATGTATGTCCTAGGTCTGAATTAATGCGACTGCTGTGTATGTATGTCCTAGGTCTGAATTAATGCGACTGCTGTGTATGTATGTCCTAGGGCTGAATTAATGCGACTGCTGTGTATGTATGTCCTAGGTCTGAATTAATGCGACTGCTGTGTATGTATGTCCTAGGTCTGAATTAATGCGACTGCTGTGTATGTATGTCCTAGGTCTGAATTAATGCGACAGCTGTGTATGTATGTCCTAGGTCTGAATTAATGCGACTGCTGTGTATATATGTCCTAGGTCTGAATTAATGCGACTGCTGCGTATGTATGTCCTAGGTCTGAATTAATGCGACTGCTGTGTATGTATGTCCTAGGTCTGAATTAATGCGACTGCTGTGTATGTATGTCCTAGGTCTGAATTAATGCGACTGCTGTGTATGTATGTCCTAGGTCTGAATTAATGCGACAGCTGTGTATGTATGTCCTAGGTCTGAATTAATGCAACTGCTGTGTATGTATGTCCTAGGTCTGAAAAAGTGTTATTAGAACGCTACCATTGCGCCGAGTATTGCGCGTTCGAATCCCGCATGGGACAATATTTGTGACATCTACAAATGTTTGTTTCGAGTCTGGATGTTGTTTGTGTCTATTATTAGATTGATTGTAAAGTCCCCCGCGATATAGGAACTATACCTAGTGCGGGAAATTCCTTTTTAAAAGAAGACACAAAGCGTTACTACGGGGATAGGATCTCTGCCCGGTAGACGACAATAATAGCTCTATTGCGTAGGATTTAATACTACACCTGGCCTAACTATACAGGGTGTTCGGTAATTAATGGATAACCTTGAAATGTCTTATAGTAGAACTGAAGGCCGTTCAGAAAAAAGGAAAAATAAAATAAAAGAAATATATATATTAAAAAGTGCAAGCTATATTAGCATAGCATACTTTTGACTGTCTATCTATTAGCATAATTAGCAAGAAAGTTATACATGGTAATTAAAAAATAAACACATATCTTAGGTAGTAGTTAGGATAGTTCTTTTCATATTTTTTTCTGAACGGCTATTTATAACATTTTATAAATATAACGGCTATTTATAATATTTTATATAATATAACGGCAGTTCCAGTATAAGACGTTTCCAGGTTATCCATTAATTACCGGACACCCTATATATGTACAAGCCATTTTTAATATTATATCGATGCGGCGTCATTTTGGACAATCGGCATATTTCGAATGTACATCAACCTAGACAGTTTGGACTTTTAACTATTAGAAGTTGAACGCTGCGAATCGTGCGAGAGTGTGGGTTATATTTTTGTTACGCTCTATCCTTACCATTACATCGACACCACTATGCACTGTCCCTTTCCGACAATTCTCTATTTTGTATATAGCGTAGTTATGCGTATATAGGGTGTCTAACTTGATGTGTAGCCGTGTGTATTACGTTTTATGGTAATATGTAATTGCAGTGCAGAAAGGCATTCGTTCCGTATTGACATATTTTTACTAATCTCTCATATAGCTCTTCCCGTGACATAATACTATAGTTTCTGATTGAACTGAACAGACTAGGCCCATGCCCAGTAGTGGGACAGCTTATATACAGCTGATACTATTATTATTACTATACACTGTCCCTGCATAGCAGCAAGCGATGCCGAAGGTAGAAGCTTTGCACTACAATTTTATAATTAAAAGATAAAAACAGATAATTTGTATTTAAGCATCTCAGTAAATGCACAAATGCCATTTATCCACAAATAATCCCAACATAAAAGTATCGAATATTTCGTCATAATTGGGATATAATATATACCGAGTACATTTTATCCAGCACAGAATGCAATTTCTCATAGAGTAGCGGTATATCCATTAATATATTGTATATATATGGGCGAAATGTATTGCGAACCGGGTTGTATAATCTTTTGGTTACATTCACAAATCTACAATGAAGTAAATCACTTAAATAACTTAATAGTACCAAAAGTAAATATTAGCTATGGCTTCAAAAATTTCTTATTATATTTATTTAAATATAAACAGATTTAATAGTTTAAATAATTTTATTAGCTTATAAATTAGTAAAATTCAATAGCAGTAGTGTAATATCCTTCCCCTCGGACCGCCAACGTATACGGACGTATCAACGTATTCATTTTTTATATTTTCTAATAAATAAGTATTTAAAATTCAAAAATAAACCAAGAATATTACACCTGTGAAGTACCAGGCGCGCAACGGGCTGCAGGAGGTCAAGTTCTACGATAAGCGACGCGTAAAGAGTACACACACGCTACGCGTCTCTGTCTACCGCACGTGAGTCACAACAACAATATTATTGTAATAACAACAAGTGCCTGCGGAAATAGGCAGAGCAACATAAACTATTGCGAAATCGTTGCATACTCTGACAGGCGTTGCTATACATCAAAATGATGAAGCGGACACCACCTAAAACTAGCACAGAATGTATGCTTCACCACAGCTCAGAGCCTGATTTGACAACACCGAAATCAGAGCTAACAATGGACAGAATAACTATACGGCAAAAACGCAAACATGAGTGTGAACAGTCATCGCAGTTGGAGTCTTTCCGCGAAGACATTATGTCTTCTATAACAACCCTTAGGAAAGAACAAAGTAATCAATTTTCTATCATGCAAAGCAATCTTGACCAAATAAAACTTCAAAATATTGAATTGCAAACCACTGTCGAGTTCCTAAGCAATAAATATGACGATGTGATGGGCAAACTGGTGCGTCTAGAGAATGAACGGGTAAATACTATGGGGTACATAAAATCACTTGAGGACAAAGTTGAGAACTTGGAACGTAACGCGAAATCATCAAGCTTGGAAATTCGCAACGTGCCTAAAACTATAGGTGAAACTAAGGAACATCTCATAAATATTGTACAAACTTTAGGAACAGCAGTTGACACGGATATCAGCACTCAAGACATCAAAGAAGTGTACCGTCTCAGCAGCAATAGAAACTCTCAAACTGGCGGACCAATAACAGCCGAATTTATATCCACAATTACCAAGGATAAACTTTTTAATAACATAAAGAAGTATAACCGAGAGAATAAGTAGTCGATTAAATTGCTCGCACATTAAAATGACGGGTAATAATCCTATATTTGTATCAGAAAGCCTTACTAGTAAAGCAAAGAAACTATATTATCAGGCACGAGAATTCTGTAGGCTTAATGACTATGCTTACCATTGGACATCTCATGGTAAAGTCTACATCAAAAAGAAAGAAGGTGCTCAAGCCAGAAAAATAGAACAGGAATCTGACTTCGACGTTTTAAAACAACAGGAGAAATGACTAGAAGCGCTCATAACAAACACATATGCATGCAGATTTGACTTAACCTACTTGATTACTTGTACCAATATTACTCTTTTACCTTTTTTCGTTTTGAAATCTATTATTAAGTTTAACTTGTTTCTATTTTGTTATAAGTGCATGCACAAATACACAATTACAATACTTACCAATACATATACCACAGTTAATAAATACTTACAAACTATACAAAGAACAAACACACAAAACCACGCCTTTACAAACACATACACAATACCAAAACCTTATAAACTATATTCTCTACAATGTAAGCATTACTATGTATCACATATCTCTAAATTTTATAATCAAGCTCTAATATATGATATATCCAATATCCACACTATACATACTCAGCAAAAATTGCGTTCAGTTGTTATTCAGGTGCATATAAAATTGTACCATAATCTATATTTCTTATTGTCAACATTAGTGTCATTATTATTCCAAACTAAAATTCGATCATAACATTAATTTATCTGTAGCACACGAAATAGATTCATATGACCAGGTTGAATGTATTTCTCTTAGTGATACCAGTCTATGTACAAAGGCGATTAAGTACAATCAAAAAGCACAAGGCGCGTTAGTCATAATTAGTCTTAATATTAGGAGTATTAATCGCAATATCGATTTCCTGGTGGCCTTTATATCCGCACTAAACATGCATATAGATGTTATTGTGCTAACCGAGTGTTGGACAAATGAAAATAATCCACCACCTGACATGAGTGGTTACAGCATGTTTTGGACTATACAGAGTTTGAATCAGAACGATGGTGTAGTGGTCTATGTGCACAGCGAATTGATAGTGATTGCCAATGAACCGAAACTACTGGAAGGTAATTGTCTCATTCTCACTATTAAACCTGAATACACTATCATTTGTTCCTATCGTCCACCAAGTTTTAAAAATCCAAACGTGTACCTGGAATCACTTAATGACATCCTAAAGGAAATTCGAACTAAGAACATAATTTTCACAGGTGATATTAATATTGATACATCACCTGATAACTTGTCGAGTACAGCTCAGAACTATCTCAATCTTATGGCTATGTATGGTTTAAGACAAGGTATAGACAAGCCCACGCGCATGAAAACATGTATCGATCACTTTATGGTTAAGTGTTTATATCGTTGGCAAACGGTCGTTTTTGAACAGCCAATAACAGACCACTGCCCTATACTTTTATTTATTAATGGCATGCAAATAGAAAAAGGGCATACTATACATAACAAGGTGCTAATTAACTACGATAAAATTAAAACATTATTATCAGAAGAGTCCTGGGATAATCTTTATCAGGTCATCGACGTTAATACTGTTTCGGAAATGATAACAAACAAATTGATTAATGTGATTTCAATGAACACGCAAATAGTTACAAAATCAAATCGTTTTAAGCCAATAAAGCCGTGGATTACAAACGGTATTGTCAACTGCATTAGAAAAAGGGATAAACTACATAAAACTATAGTACAGTCACCAAATAATATACATCTAAAAATTAAATACCAGAAATATAGAAATACGTGCAATAATATTATAAACGCGTTAAAAAAACAATACTATCAAGAAAAACTAAGTAAATGCAAAAGTAACATAAAAGAAACGTGGAATATTATAAAGGAAGTATGTGATATGAAGAAAAAAAGAGAACAATGCATTGAGCTACTAAAAATAGACATCACTCCTACAGAGTCTCTTAACTTTGTCAATAACTACTTTACTGGCATTGGAAGTATATTGGCCAATGACATACTAAACAGAATGCATAAATCGGAAGCAGAATTGTCACGTGAATCAATTACGGGCACAGCACCATTAAATTCAATGTCATTCATGTTAACAGATCCGGGAGAAGTAAAAGGAATTATTTTGGCTATGAGGTCACACAGTGCTCCTGGGTGGGACAAGATAACAGCTGAAATACTGAAACAAAACATTATGTCTCTTGCCTCACCCATTACGTTTTTGTGTAATCTAAGTTTGACATCAGGCAAATTTCCAGCTCTATTTAAAAAAGCCGTAGTATGCCCAGTTTTCAAGTCTGGTGACAAAAGGACGCCAAGTAATTACCGTCCTATCTCTCTTCTATCAACGCTCTCCAAAATTTTAGAAAAAGTTGTAAACAAGAGAGTAATTAAATACCTAGAAAATAACAAATTTATCAGTGATTCTCAATTTGGTTTTAGAGAAAGCAAATCTACGGAAGATGCCGTATTGACTCTAACAACTTCTATAGTATCATACCTAGATCGAGGGGACAAATGCTTAGGAGTCTTCTTAGACCTACAAAAAGCATTTGACACCGTCAGCATTCCAATCCTACTAGCGCGTTTGGAGAACATCGGCATAAGGGGTATTGTTCATGATTGGTTTACTGACTACTTGACCAATAGATACCAACGTGTTAGAGTGTCTGGCTTTGAAAGTTTCGACTCTAGCTGCAGCTATGGGGTGCCCCAGGGCAGCACGCTGGGGCCAACATTATTTCTCATTTACATCAATGACTTGTGCAAGATGAGTACCCCACCACACACAGACTTATTAATGTTTGCTGATGATACTGCTCTCATCTTTCATGGCCAAACGTGAAACACGGTTTTCGAACTGGCAGAAATCGGCTTAGCTAAAGTCACAACTTGGCTAGAAAATAGTCTTTTGTCGATAAATACCGTTAAGACAAAATATATTTGCTTCGCCAAATCGTCCATAGGTAAACCTGACGCATCACATGTACTCAAAATACATACATTTCCATGTAATAGACAAGCATTCCATTTAGACTGCGATTGCTCGACACTTTCTCGAGTGCCCAATATAAAGTATCTAGGAGTTACAGTAGACGATCAACTTACCTGGACTATACATCTCACTTCAACAATAGCGAGAGTTAGAAAATTGGTCTATGTATTTAAAAACTTACGTGCAGTAACCAGCGGCTTACTATTGATGCAAACGTACCGGGCACTATGTGAATGCTTAATCAGATACTGCATTTGCGTATGGGGAGGTGCAGCAAAAACCAGTTTGATTGGGCTCGAACGCGCACAAAGAATGGTGCTTAAAGTGCTTTTATTTCTACCGTATCGATATCCTACGTCCTCTGTTTATGAACACGCAGGAGTGTTATCGGTTAGAAAACTATTTATCTACGAAATATTACGAAGATACCACAGAAAAGTAGTCCCTAACTTACCTAAGACACAAAAGCGCGTTACACGCTGGCCCGTGCCATATGTTAAAACAACATTCGCTCGTAGAACGTACAACTTTTTAGCTCCCTACGTATATAATAAATGTAGTAAGATTAATAAAATGAATACCATATATACATTAAATAATAACAAAATGAAAAAAGTAATCTACACTTGGCTACACACTATGGATTATGATGATGTAGAGAAATTATTATTACAAGTATTATGAACACACACACACACACACACACGCACATACAGTCTCACACGCACACATACACTTACACACACACAAGCATGCCATCTATAAAATAGTTTTAAATTATTATCATTGTTGTAAACAGTAATAATTATTTACTTGATGTAAAACTGTACCTGTATATGGGGAAGCCACTGCCACCTGCAACACAGTTTTAACTAGCGCGGGTGTCAGCGTATTCTATAATTGAAATGTACCCATTTTTATGTCAATAAAGATTATTATTATTATTATTAATAGTTTCAAAATTATGTAATACAGTGATTAATAAACAACGCGATAAAATCCGTATATAGTAGTTTAATTTCAATATTTATTTCATATTATAACTAGAGTTCTAGGCGGTATCACAATAAAACATGCACCAGATTTTCAGTTAGATCTCTAGCAATGTATCTGTAAAAACGCATTTAATTTTGTTCAGTAGTTTATGCGCGATATGCCTACAAACATACCGACAGCTTTTTGTTTTGTAATTGTTTTGGCGTTTATAGTTATCTAATAAAGACACTTCAAATTTATTCCTAAATATCCGCCCTTGTACAGATATAGACCAGTTATAATTTTATTATAGTAATATACGTGTAGATTCTTTATAGCGGCAGAGTCTTGCCAGTGCAAAAACAATAAAAATCAAGTGTGATCATTAACATGGTTTACCTTACGATTAGGCTAAATCTATACGCCTATTCCTTCGGGATACAGGCGTGAGACTATGTATGTATATATCTTCTCCCTAGCCTTTATTATGCCCAATTCACTTGGGGTCGGCTTTTCGGGTCTAACCGGATTTGACTGGACTGACTTTTTACACGGAGCGACTGCCATCTGAACTCCGCAACCCAAAGGCTAACGATACCTTAAGGCTAGACCAGTGTCAGGATATTATAAGGCACTGACTTCCCAATAACGACTGCCATACATTTCATGGCAGCCGAGACCGACGGCTTAACGTGTTCTCCGAGGCACGGAGTAGGCGATAATTGTCAATCAATACGCACATCATTTCGAAAAGTCATATAACTTCCGAAAGTCAGTGATGCGCGACTTGGGTTTGAACCCGAGACCCCCTGCATTGCAGTCTGTTGGTCTTCCCACTGAGCTATGTATGTATGTGATCATTAAATAGTTGCTCAAAGTCCTAGTATTCATGTCATCTAGTAACTTAGTATTCTGTTTCAATGTTTGTGAAATTCTCTACAAGACAGTTATTATTCTCAATACAGGAGCTGTCTTTACCAAAATAAAATGCAGTATTATTTTGTTTTAAATTAATTATCAGAAACCCCTAATAATCTTAGTTATAAAATCAAATCTAAATAAAAAATATATATAATAAGGTCGCAAAGAAACACTTATAAACGTCAAAGTTAAATTATGAATATACCTTATTAGTGTGAATTTACATTTACCTGTTGCCATGTTGTATACTATAATACCTCCACGTAAACTTTTAATGAACGTAGAAGTCCGGAAAACCACTGATCTCAGAGTTAGTGAATTTTCAAAAGCTTAATTAAGCCTGAAACTGCTAACTTTATACATACAATATAATCTATACACATGACTGCACGGATGGCGAAGTATGCTGTGGCTGGACCACGGGACAAAAATTTGTGTGGTGGTTGAACAGTTGTCCCGTTCATTGTGTCAAGTAGTCATAGGATATATATTGTGCGGCGGGCGTCTTTATCGAGATGAGAAAACTAAAGTATTATATATAATATCAGTCATCATCATGCAGGATGGAGGCATCATGAAGGAGCCATCATCATATTCCAAATCAAATCATCATTTATATGCGAATATGGGTACAGTGCACCTTGGAGCGTGCAAATATTACAAAATGTAACACTTAATTATAAAAAATATAACAGTATTATAATAATAATAAAATAGAAAATACAATAAAAAGATTAAAGTCATATGATGTCAAACCAATACAATGGATATATTATTATGTTAATAAGAATCAACTCAGTTTATATTTCCCGTGACTGCAAACTACTAAGCTCCTCAGTGCAATATAATAACGTGACGGTCGATTGAGGGCTATAGGATGACAGATGCTGCGGATGACATAATAATAACGTCAGGAGAGATTGAATAACATGGAATGAACAGCTTTAGTGACGTCATCGTTGGGAAACATAAATACGTCACTATGAACGCTTTGATAGTGGAATGACGTCTAAAGGCAAAGTAATGATTACTAAACACATTTGCGTTGACTCGTCCCGTATCTTTGTAGTGTCTTTCGGTTTTTCTGTTGAAATATTTTTGGTAGCAGCAAGAGCCCTGGGAACGATCCTTGATACATGGGGTCTAAAACAATGCTGGCGAAACGTGGATGTAATACAGTTATGCCTATATCTGTGGAGATATTATAATCTTGAATCTAAGTATATAAAATCAGATAACAATAAAATCAGATTGTTCGGCATTTTTTAAACTTAATTATCTGCCGATTAATTATAATGAAAATAATAATATTCTATCACATACACACAACACCATCTAGCCCGAACTAAGCAGAGCTTGTACTATAGGTACTAGACAATGGATAAACATACATATATATTTTTTTGTAATAGAAACACCCAGACCAAGACAAACATCCATGTTCATGCACACAAATGTTTGACAAAGAAAGTTGTGTTATTTCGTTTTATGTAAAAATATAATAGGGTATTTTACTCCTATATGAGAAAAAATCTGAAATATATTATTGAGATAGCTTAGGCAAAAAGCAGTCGGTAAACGTTAGTTTTAGTCCATAAATTTTACCAATCAATTCAATGTTTTCAGCACTTTTAATCTGTTTCATAACACCATTATAGTAGTCGCCATGTTGTTGCATCATACGGCTGTGTAAACTAAGAAGTGTCAACTGTTAACAGTGTCAACTGATCAGCGTACTATTTTTATTTTATTTACACGTATTATTTTAATTTTTGCATTCATGAACAGCAAACCAACAACAAATAGAATAATTTTTAAAATATAAACAATCAATATAACATACAAAATATCACTGCATTTGTTTACACAGCCAACTGACGCCATGACCACAGAGCAATAAGGCGTCTACTGTGTCCTGAGTTTTCGTCAAATTAAGCGCGAAATTTAAAAATGCAAAATTTAAAAGCATTTTATAGCACTTTTCGATTGAATAAAAATTATGTGAATTTTTTAGTGCCTCATTAGCACTATACTCGTAGAATCTAATTGAGACAGTTTTCAAAAATAGGTGTTTACTACTACTGATAGAGGTGGTAAGTTGGCCTACTGATTATCTAGATCAGATAAGCCTGGACTTTTTTTCTCATAGACCACTTTCAAAATTTAGCTGGTTCCGGTGGACCCCCTGCAGCTACATATGTACCATATTCCCAAAACTCGACAAAAATGTGAAGATCTAACTATGGAAATTTGTGTTGCGGCTGAGTTCCAATCACGAATTAATAGATTTCGAAAAAAAGGTGAGGATTGATTGGTTAATTAATTAATTGACTGTGCTGTGACTGGATGTCAAAAAAGTAAAGTTGGCCAATCAAAAAAGTGATTCCATCCAATAAGGAACCAATCAATTCTCAGTTATTTCATTTAGAAAACTCCCTATTCGGAGTGGTAAAAATAAAAAGGAAAATAGTATATTTTTTGTGTTGTTTTTATTAAAATATGTAATTATTACACTATTAATTATTATTGCTATCATATTATGATAACAGTCGTAATATAATTAATATTAGACATTAATAACGTAACTTCTACTATGACAATCACAAAATTTTCCCTTATTAGCAACCTTTTGGTCTGAACCTAGCAACTAAGTTAAGTGCTGTGCTTGAAGCAAGTTATCTGCTGTCTTTGTTTTTATCACTTGCTTCAAGAAACATGCTTCGTCTAAATGAGTCTTTATTTAAAAATGCGAGATCATCATAATTTACACAAAACGCATTCTAAAACCGATTTTTGTACAATGAATAAAATAATGGACACCAATTGCTCCAAATACAATCATTTCATAAATTCAAACCGAAAAATGAGGTCGGAATACAGATACTCATTTAAAAAATCAACGAATCAATTTTATCCATTCAATTTGTATCATTTGTATTCGTTACAATAGCCCACTAGTTATTTTGTGCCAGTTTTAATGAATTGCATTAAATTGGGTGATATTTTGTACAAAATTCGACCGTAAATTGCACTAAATGGGGTGACATTTTAAACGAAAGCAAAGAAATTATTAAATGTTCGATAATGAAATTTGTTGTACAATTAATAGCTGTTTGTTAAATTTGTTAATTTTTAGTGGATATTATTTTACCTGATCATTTTAGATCGATGCGTTTATGGCATTACTACGTTATACCGTTTTATAATAAACATTGTGTTTGTCAAGTAGAATGGCACAAGTATAGATTTAGCCTAATCGTAACGTAAACCATGTTATTCTAACATGAGCGGGATGAAGCAAGTATCTAATTATGCTCACCAATAGCGTGTTAGCAAAGATCATGTATCTTTGACAGCATATTCTAATAGTCTCAGACAGCAATCTTCTTGCAATGTTTACTTAAATTGTTAGAGCGAACGATAATTAATTACCTTGAAAAAACCAGACGTGCATGCAATCCACAACGCATATAATCATTTACTAGGTACCGAAAATCTTTTTAAATTTAGCCACACAGATGGTTTGGTCGTTTAAGTGATCGCCTTGCCACTGCAAGCGCGCGGGGTATTGTGGGTTCGAACACGGGACAAATTTGTCGGGTCTGTGTCCATTGTTGTTTCGATGTTTATAAGGTTCCCTGTGTCACAGGAATTATTCCAATTGTAGCAGTGATATTTTAAATAAAGAAAATCTTGTATGAATGTATCTGAGAAAAATAACGTGAAATCGTATCCGTCTGAAAATAAAAAAGTTACGACAGAGGATTTGAGCTGATATCACATTTTTGCTTAATTACAAACTAAACTATCCGATAGTATTAAGCGAAATACCACGTGGTAAATAAATGGACTCATTTTCGAAGTTTGCCTTTTGATGTAATACATAACAGATTGTAATTGAGCAATCCAAATTATATTTTATTTTTTATGAAGTAGTAAAGATTGATTGAAATGGATATGTTTTTTAATTAAGTCACTTTATGTTCTTTGTCGGTATCAATTGTATATAGTAGTTCCCTATTGATTCAAAATTAAAATGCTACAAAATCCTCTTTATAAACACGTTATTCAGTAGAACCTATAAATTTTAATTTGTTAATCACAAGCATCTGAATTCAAAAGCATTCAATCGCACCGTTTTATGAATAACAACGAAACTCAGTTTACGCTTCGAGTAAAAGCGACCATTGCATATTGTTACAAGTTTTATTCTCTTTGAGCAAGTTTCGATTGTACACCGCAATGCGCCGAGAGCCGCCTTAAAAGTATTAAGAGCAATCACAATAAAGCACAAGACTTAACTTTGGCAAACTTTCGTTGGTGTAACCGATCCATTTAGGGAGTTTAACATACTGAGGGAAACAGCTAACTTTTTTCATAATTCGGGTATGTGAGGCATTTAATAACAGCGTTGGAAGTTTTTTAATTAGATTTGGATGCTCATACCTCACATGTATTTCATTTTGCTTATAGAGGTTAGCCTGGTTTAGTCTTTGAGGCAATGTTTTACAAAATTCATATTTGTGTGCATATGCTTTCGCTCACCTTTGTACAATACATAATTGTTGTACATTATTATTTTGTCTCGTCGACTGAGTACATTCAAAGTCGATTATTTATTAATTGAGTTAATTTTTCTGAAGATGGTAGTTCTTTCGCTCATAGCCAGTTGCACTCACTGATCGGTAAACGATTAGTGAGATTAAGCAACGTTGGAGGCTGTCAGTCTATAGATGGGTGACCGCTTAGTGGTATTTAATCTGAGCGTCTCCGTGCTTCAGAGGGCACGTAAAAAGTCGGTCTTGGTTGTTGCCAAATTGACAGCAGTCGTTAAGCCATGTCAGAGGTTTGAACAATTTTGTTGGTTGGCCACTAACCACACGAAAAGAAAGAAAGATTACTGTTTGTAAAGAAAGTTGCTTGCAAATTTTGAGTTATTTGTAACCGTAAGAACGGCTAAAACAAGGGCAAAAGAAACACCGCAAAAGACTCAATAACCTCTATGATCCAATCTGGCATATTCTCGATTATCGTCCAGTAATAAATCCACTGGTATCAAAAAGTTTAGTTATTTGCTGGAGATCCTCGTATCACAAGATGTCCGTAGTACAATGAAGTGCCTGTTGTGTACCATTGTTGGATGCCACCATTGTTCTAAACTAAAGCCAAAGGGTTTCGCCTTTTATACGAAGCGTCGAGGGCTCTCCATGCTTCTGATAAATTTCCTTGTCTAGTGCAAGCGAAATGAATAGCACTGGAAATTTAAGCGGTGGCTCTTTAAATCATTTTTATAATTAACATTTTGGGCAAAGGAAACGAAATTGACAGCTTTTATGATCAGCGCTTTAGCAAGTAATGCTGTGTTATAAAAAATAATTACTTTTAAGTAAGATTTTAGAATCGTAAAATGTTTAATAAAATGTTATGAAAAGATGTGAATACGTTTATATTAAATAAAGTTATGGCTCGTAATTTCTTGGATACAGTAAGCTTAGCAAATGTTATTAGGTTGATGTTTATGTAGCAGACTTTGTAAAGAATAAAATTATTTTATATTTATTGACGTATTATTAAAACCTGTTTGCTTTGATATACAAAAAGTTAAAGTTATTTATTCCATTGAGATTGCATACATCAGAATAAACTACTTATCATGACACAAGTATTAAAGTTATCTTCTCTGACAGGTGTCTTGTGTTGAACGATTCGTGGTGAATAAATAAAGAAGAAAATATATTAATATTTTGAAAGTATTTTGTTATCTCTGCTTAGATGCAAAGCCATATATTTTTTAATTTAATTGTTAATGTTCTGTTAATGTCTACTTATATTTACTTTCAAAATTATATTATTTTTCTTCAAGTAAATAAATTTTCTTTATAATATCGTTAAGTAAATTTATAATTTTAATGCAGTATGTATAATATTAATATATACATCTTTGCATATATGTATATTTAATAGTTAGTCAGTTTATATACGTATGCAATTTTGTTGGTAAATTGAATACCGGAAAATAGCTCGAATTTAACCGGCAAGATTTGTTGACTTACAAACACAGGGACAGGTAAAACTAAATAAAAGCTTTCAAAAATTTACCGAACTTGTAGCGCATAGACCTATATGTACTTATATCTTGTCTGCGTCGATGGCGTAGTGGTTTAGTTGGTCACCGTACCATTGCCATGGCACTGAGTGTTGTGGGTTCGATCTCCAAACGGGACAAAAAATTGTGTGATACGCAAATAGTTTTTGCGAGTCTGGGCGTTCTTTGTATCCGTTGCGATATTTGGGATATAGGATTTAATACTAGTGCAGAACAGAAGGTGCTTTATTAAAATTAAATAATAATACAACAAATAATTTAATTTTAGTAACCAATTTCGGTTGCATAACATGAGATTAAGTGTAATCGCCGTCACAAACATAGGTGATGTAATCATTTGATTACATCACCTATGTTTGTGACGGCGGCAGATATGTGCACATAATACAATATGACGTGTGAGATTAAAAAGGAGCAAAATAGTTAAGTTATCTAGCTATTATTGAGCTAAATAGTTATAGCAGTACCCAGAAAATGTTTTAATATAATTAATTGTTAGCTTACATCAACATACTTTAAGATATCTGTAATACTTAACGAGAATGAACGCAATGAAGCTCTATAATTAAGAACTTATTGAATACGCTTGTCGTTTCGCTCACGTTGCAATGGTCGATATCACAAGCAGATTGGCGCGGCCATTTTAGACCTTTATAAGGTGGGTAATCAGTAGTTATATAGCACCGATAACCTAGTGGAAGACCGTTGGACTGCTGCGCAAAGGTCTCGAGTTCGATCCCAAAGTACGCACCTTTGACATTTCGAAGGCATGTGCGTATTAATTAGTTAACGATCACTTACTTTAACGGTAAAGGAAAACATCATGAGGAATCCATGAACATTATGAAGGACTTTCGGATATGTATATTAGAGAGTTCTAAAATGTTCTCGAAGATATGTGAAGTCTACCAACTATACTGGGTCAGCGTGATGACTATGGTCTAATTCTTCTTACGCTGAGAAGAGGCTCGTGCCCAGCAGTGGGACAATTTAAATACAGGGCTGATATATTAAGCTAGGTAAATGCTTTCAAGGCTCTTTCACATTATGATTTATCCTTCACCTGCGTCCCACATACTCACTACACTGACTGTGTCCATATTCCAAGACTTAACCGATTGCAGTTCTTAAAAGGTCGTGATGTTCTACGTCGCAGATAGTATAAAACCCTTTTCAATATATTCTATTAATTAAATATATGTGATACAGGCCATAGAAGCTTATACAGAAGCAAAATTTAATTTACATATGTCGTAAGACCATGAATAGCTTAACTGGTCAATCAATGACACTGTTTGTTAAAGTCGCAGATGAACTCCTAATTCATGGATTGAATTTTTAGGTTTAGTATTAACTGTAAGGATTTTATATTTTATTGACTCATTATATTGATATCTTGGATAATATAACGTCTATGGTTCTACAATCTAGTTAATATTTATAGTAGTACCTATGTAGTTGTAAAAAAGTATGATAAGATTAGGAAAGCATAGAAATATAGATATTTTACTTACCTACCTATATTTCTAAAATTGTCTCACATATAAATCCCAAACGTGTGTTGCTTTCGCGGCATAAGTTTGAACTTATGCGATCGATTGAGATCCTAGGTTGGATAGTCAAGGCAAAGTAATATTGGGGTTTTTTGTTAAGACATTCTTAGTAATAGAACGGCGTCTGGATATGTGATGAATAGTGATCCTCCGTGTAGTACTTTGTACATATAATACGTAGCTTAGCATAAAGGGTGTAATTATACATATCTAACAACCCCTTCGAGGGCAACCGGTGTGAATATAGTATGTGATATAAATACAAAAGTACTAATTCAATAAATCTACCAAGTGACACAAAAATTCTTAAAACAATATCAGAAGAACAAAGAAATTTTGACTTCAAATAAAGTAATCGTCCATCGTCACAATTGTATCGTTTCCGTTCGCTCTAGTAGAATGGAATGCGAGAAATCAAGTGTTTCCACTCGAGCACTCCCGTTACCGTCGATCGAACCTTTTTTTTCAATCGCATAGGTAACAGCAATTTTCAATCAATACATCACACATTTTCCGCATAGCACGTGAAATTCCCGCGAGGTCTAAGGGGCCGTTATAGAATCATAAAGAGAACGTTATTTTGAATCGACATCGCGTACATTGCGTTTTTACACCAATCATTACCACCCTGATGTTGGTGCCAAAAAGCAATGCATCACAAATATGTATTTATTTTTTTAGAGTCGGTTTTTCCTTGTAGGGTGTTTGAAGCTTTGTGTTCCATTAATCTATGTCAGAAGCCAGAAGGGTGACCTCAAAAATTTAACGTCGTTGCATTGTCCAGCTCTCGTGTCCATGTGGCGAGTCATGGCGAAGCTGTTCTATAGGAAAAAGATGTGATTGATAAGTTTCTTAACCTTATTATAAATGGCTTTTGTTGTTGAGGTTTGATGGTTCGACGAGAAAATTGGTAATGTTATTATGTTTTAGTCCATTATTGTTTTACTTTTTAGTACGTGGAATTGCGTGCAATTTTTGTAACGTGTCTATAAATTTAGTTGGATGATGCGGCGTATTTTGAATCTGTGCTCTATAGGTGAAATAATTATGCTCGTGGATTTTGACCTACATCTAAGCAGCAGAGCCATCGTTGCCAATTATTTGATGACAGTATGATAGTCGGCACAGCGATGCATTAACCTCACAATTACCATATTATTAGGAATAATGTATCTGCATTTAGCCCGGTAAATAAGATTTACGAAATCTCACTGATCTACTTCTCCCGGTTTTCGTTAGCAACTCCCTGAGTTGCGGGTGGTGACCGGATTTATTGCTCCGGTACCTATCTGGAGAATAGGTAGTGTCAATTGGGCACGAGGTAGCTCGCTTACGAGAACCGGATCTCTGAGGTTAGGGTGGAGAGTCGAGATTTGGGGACAAGACCTGTCTATAACTGGTCCCGGAAGGTGCTCTCGGGCACTGGAAAGTACAGCAGCTCCCGTAATATAATCTAACGGTTGGTGTAGGGGAACGCTATATCATAAACTGGGATAGTCGTAGAGACGGGGATGATATACTTCTCCCATTCCATTCTAAATTAAATTAAATTTAGAATGGAATGAATTTAAATTCAATTCTAAAGTACTAAAACAATATACTACTCTTGATAACTCGGACCTAACTGACACTAAGCGACGGCAAAATATCGTTTGTACTACTCATTCTCAATCTAAGTATATTTTTACCAATAGGTTTTTCGCATTTTTAGGTCCATTTCTTTGTTATAATATAAACAAAATAACTGCGATTTATGACAAAAATTATGCTAACACTAAGCAATTAGTTCAACAATATTTACAAACCTTGAACTACGATCAAACTGAAAATTTGATGACTGTTGTTCAATAAATGTTACGCAATAAAATAGCTCTTTAAGTAGTCATAGTAATCACTTAGTTTATAATGTAATTCGTAAGTTTTTATATACAAATAATAATGTTTAATAAGTATTGTTTTAGAATTTATATCTATGTATATTATACAGTATGTGCCCTTAATGCCTGTGGCACAGGTTTACCCTAGTACAGGCACCCCTTATATATTACCTTTACGATGTAACCTAAGCTCTGTATCATTTTGTACCAATTTAAGTTGAATAAATTATTATTATTATTATTATTTCATAACTTTCATTCTATCTTTCATGGCGCAAGTGATATTCTTAGTAGTGCATGTAACCATAATCTAGGGTAATTGCTAACCATGAGGCAGATCGCATGTAACCCGCTTGCCAACTTTATTGTATAACATTTTAATGCGACCACATGAGAAGCACCAGCTTTCAAATAAAAATAGATCAAGATCAGTTCACCTAGAAAAAAAATCTGAGGTAACACACTCCTCCTTTATTTGAAGTAAGTTAAACGTAAAAAAATGTCGGTTAATCTGATATTTTTAGTGATTATTAAGAAATAATCACCAAAACTATCGTATGCTTAAAAATATATTGTATTGTTATTGTTCGTTTGTTCATCAATGTATTGTTCATTATCATTATTGATTATGATATTATATGTTCATTTTCTTTTGTTTATTGGATAATTAACTTGTACATAGTAGTCTCTATCATATACTCAAGAATAAAATAACAGTAATTTTTAATACTTTATTATACTTTTCTGTATTGCATCTGTTTCATGTTTAAAACACAAATTAGATAAAAGATTTAGTTAAGAAACTACCTGAATAATTAGGCAGATATTTTTAAACTTGGCTATAAATATATTAAGCGTAAAGATAAAAAGGACCTGCTACACACTACTCTCTAACTCACCTTTCTAAATATATATACGTCGTGAACCAACCAATTGAAACGAATATCCAGTCAAGTCTAAAAAGGTCAACCGTCGGGCCGCACTTCAAAAATTACAGTTTATTCGAAGCGTTTAGTACTTCAATATACATGAAACTTTTATGTCGTTATAATTTAGTAACAAATGGCTCCGATAATGCACGCTTTGCTTAAATCACGCGATTTACTAATAAAAGGGTGTTAGTCTGACAAGAATCTTATGCCGTGTGCAGACGAGCGCAAACGCTAGTTGAATACTTAGCTTACAAGCAAATACATGAGAGCCTTTAACCGCTTTTGCTCTGATCCCACCCATGTATCATGTAACCTAAGGAAACTACAGCTAACGGAAACCAGTGTTGAAGACTTCCTGAATACAAGTGAATGTATGTACACATCTTTGCTTGCCTTGAGCTATACTCTATTGATCGAGTTCAGGACGAGAGCAAAGCCAATAAGCGATACATGATAACTTAATCAATTCGTACGGCAATAGCTTTTGACCGCAATTTATATCTTAAGATTCTCATCTTTAAGATTCTCATGTTGTGTGAAATATGTTTCAATCTAGTATGTTAACGCTAATTTGGTTTTTATCGTATAAATGAAAGCAAACGCAACGTATGAAATTGGAAGTCTACTTTCAGACATGTATTACTTAAAATGTTGTGTTTAAATGAAACAATGTTAACGATCTAAGAAGTGATCGATGGGACATGTTTTGAATATATATATTATTGTAGCGATAGCCTATTGGGATGCCGTTGGAGTGCCACGCTGAAATCCCGATTTCGAATCCAAGAGGTGCACCTCTGATATGTATTATATAGCTAATTATCGCTTGCTTTAACGGTGAAGGAAAACATTATGAGGAAATCTGCATGTCTAAGAGTTCTCCATAAAGTTCTCGAAGATATGTAAAGCCTACCAATCTGCACCCAGCGTAGTGAACTATGGCATTTCCCTACTCAGACAGGGCTGATATTATAGTAGATATACTTGCTTTAAGTCTGACCCCTCACAGTACAAAGTACAAGCTATATGGATCACAGAAATTACAAGCGAACAGTCTTCAGCAAACTTTTGTTATATCTCTAAAATGACAGGAGTAAATGGTATCAACGCAACGGTCTTTACCACCCTTTTAAAACATGGCAAACGATAAAAGAGTTTGTACTTACTGGTCACTGAACTCCACCTGTGATAACAAGTACAATTCAATCGAAAATCTGTAAAAGGCACTAAAGCTATAATTTATAATCGTAAACAAAACCTTACTAATAAAATAAATGCAAACGATTGCCGACAGGATAAGGTACTCGTATAAATTTATTTGTACATTAATTCTAAAATCTATAAAACAAACTGCTTACAAGTCAACGTTAATGAAATTTATTAACGAATGTCTGATTGGATCTAAACTTAAGCGCCATATTTTATTTTTATAAAGAATAGTTCATGGAGTGCTTATTTATTTATGTTAGAATTTTTGTATTTATAACTGATTATATAGATACCTACCTACCTCATACCTCTGCTGAACGATTAAGGCATGGAATTCTCTGCCAAGACACGTGTTTCCTTCTTCCTTCAATCCTGGGTCCTTTAAGCGGGGCGTGAAAAAGCACTTTCTCAGGCCGTCAAAGTAGAGACCTCAACATCGCCTCGGCTGCTATGAGGACGATGTGGAGGCCACTGCTCTTAGACCACACGACTGCTTACCATCAGGCGGAGTGTGGTCATTATGACGAGCAAAAAAAAAAATCTAGCTCTCGTCAATGCCTTAACTTCTGTTGGATTTAAAATCAACAATGGTCAAGTCAGCTTACATTAATGACTGCAAGGATGGCGAAGAGGTTTGAGTAGTTGCCACTCCTGTGCCTAGTATTGTGGGTTCGTGGGCACAAATAATAAGTTGTTCTGAGTCGGCGTGTTCTTTGACACACACACAGACCACCAGATTTCGTACTACATGATGATGACTCCCGGGTGAGAGCGGGCAATATACTCAACACCAAAATGTAAATGTACACTGCTATTCCACCAGAGGTATACAGAACTGAAATTTATAATAATAATGTTAAGTTATCCAACATATATCTATGTCTACATGACTTTGTTCATTCATTTAACGATGTACTTACAAGTATCACTAACGGTGTTAATGATACTCACCAATAAAATCATTTAATTTGTAATAAATCATTTAGTTTGGTTGATAAGTTAATTTTGATGCGATATTTTTTAACCAAGTGATGCAGGCTATGAATGCGAATGAAGAATGAGAGCAAGAAACCCCACTCTGTATTAATAAGTATGTGAAGTATGCAGCTGAGCCGTGTAAAATGACCATACTGCATCTCATGGCCTGCGTTGCATATATTTGTCGGATAGCTTCAAACATACTGATATAGTGAAACAGGCATGTAGCAAGACTAGGTTATGAAACTGTATAGGTATTTTCATTAGAGGTCTCAAGTAGAACTATTTTCTCGAGCAATACTAAGTTACTATACATCCATATACATAGTTACATAACTTTGTTTTGCGATTTACTCGCTTGACTACCTCAATAGTGGAAAGGTATACTTATTAATTGACTACGAAAAAAACAACAACTTTTAGTTATTTTTAATAGGCTCTTCATCTGAATTATTCGTTTACGCTCAATTATTCTTGTTTGCTTGGTATGCATTTGAGATTAGAGACTTTTCAAGAATCTTTAACATATACACGTATAAGAAACAATCAGACAAAGGAATATTACGTCAAACAAACTCGCAAACATTACAGCACCTCGCAAAAGTAATTTGAAACAGAATACTTAATTACAATATCGCAATCTTACATACAGTTTTCAACTCGATCCGATGCGAACAGCGAACAATAGTATCTTCCTCGTCAAATCATAAAAGATTATACGGAGTCACTCTTAAAGTTATTAATTCGACATGAAACGTTAGATAAATCGGGACACAATTCCTTCAGAGCGGACGAATCGTTGCTGAGAAATGGCCTGTTTCGTTTAAAGCCATCGTTATACTTGATGGAGCCTATTGTTTTGTGAAAGTGCGGGTCGGAATGGAAAGGATTATTCATTTCGTTCAGTCAAAAGGCAGCTTTTAAAGTTCCGCAACTTACAATCTGATGACTCTAAATAAATTCGCGTCTGTTTGCCATCGAAACTGCTGTTCATTAGCATAGTTCTCCGTTTCGTTGAATTTATGTCAGCTGTTGAAAAAATATTCGGTCATGATTAATTAAAATATGATTGGTCCTGTAGTATGGCTGATCGTGAGATCCCAGGTTCGATTACCAAGATGAGCAAAATTTTGAGGATTTTTAGACGTAATTCTTATTAGCAGCATTTTGCCTGGAAATATGAGTAGGTAGATGAGAAAAAATTACGTGAAACAATTTAAAGACATAATTACTTTGCAAATTAGTGTAATCAATAAAATATATTTGGCAAAGTGATTAAGTTATAAATATAAAGTTTTATCATTTTAAGCGCTTGCATATTGTGATGACTGATGCCTAATATATATTAATGATACAGCTAAAAAACACCTGCCATTTACCTAACTATGAGAAAGAAAAATGTGTGAACTGAAACCATGACAATAATAAGTTTCAACGAAAAATTCAGTTTACGGCTAATCTCATGTTTATCCCTATTTAGTTTTTTATTTCATGCTTTCCATTAGTATTTTCTTTTTAATTCTACTAATAGACAGTGATATTAGGATCGTTAAGTCGTTTTCTCGTTTAGTATGTTAGTACTAAATATTTATTATATTTTATATAAAGTTGTTTACCGTTTCTCAGTAGAAAAATTTGTCTGATATCATTTATTTATTGCTGGTAATAGAACAAGTCTCTTATAGTCATAGAGCGGTTTTAAATAGCATATTACCAAGAAAATCGTTATATACTGTTCCCACTGCTCAGTACATTGCCAATACTATAATCCTAACAAAAAAAGTGCGGCGATACAAAACCTACTTCAGTTAACAGCAGAAGCACATAACCCTTGGCCCAGTTCATAATTTATTTCCCGTGATAAAAATAAAGCAAGCACATTTTCAAACGCAATTTCTATATTTAAAGGTTTTCCGTTGCGTTCCTTTCCCGCAATTTTATTTGAATAAAAATGTTTCTTTCATTACGCACATAAAAAATGTTTGAACATACACGGCCGTTTGCGCTGGCCGAAGTGCCGCCACTAATATCTTTATTGCGTCTATACCAAATGTTTACGAGGCATGGCCATGCTTATTGTGGTTCAACACGACACAACAAGCGGTTCTTTTCGTAATATACAGTCGATTTAGTTTGTCGCTCGCCTTTTTTATCTTAATAACGCTATTTATTGTTATTGCTTTCAGAAACTATTAATGTAAGTTTCGAAGACGAAACAACTTGACAACCATCTTTATTTAATGATTTCTCTTTATTACTCGCGTCTGTTTGCTCCAAATGTATTCTCTGTCTTGACTGCTAGACATTGGCACTTATATTTATGAAGTTGATCGAGAATATGTAAAGGTTCCATAGTTCTTCAATGTTCGAGGTTAAAGTGAGTGCTGGAATCTTGATAGCACATTATTTTCGTGTTTATAGTACGATACTTATTATTCCGATGTTGTTTTGTAGTGTTTCGAAAAGTGTATCACTTCGATAAGCCTTGTCTGTCGTAAGGTGTTTTGTCAAAAGCTAACATTTTGTAAATGTTTTACCGAACTGCATTGTTCTGGAATGATGACAATAGTCCAGTGCTATGCAATATGGTGTACGAGAAGATATGGTTATGTCTTTTTATAAGCTTTTTTGATTAGTATATGACTTCGAAATTCTAACCTGAGCCCACAGCAGTCGGAAAAACTGACACCAGCCTCTTATTGCCTTGCTTATATTTACTTAACTACTTTACAAGTCATCAAATGAACAAGGTTTTATATTAATCACTAACATCTCGTCCCTTCTTAAAACTCAGCACGTTACTATTAATTTGAGTATTCACCCTTTTGACTGCCCATTTTAACGAGAGAGCGTCTTTAATATATGCGATTATGCATATAACATGTTGAACACACAATGACCAAATAAATACATACATTAAACTACTAGAATGTTCATTTTCTTTATGGGTAGACATGGTTTATGCATCGCCTTTCATATTGTTTAAGTTTTAGAATGTCTATAGTTTATTTTACATATATAACGCCTTATGTTCTCTCAGGGTGTAGACAGACTTCTGCGTGTAATCACACGCGACAATCTCAATGTTTAAAATGGCAAAGCGTGTATAACTATGGAACTTAATAATTTTGTGAAAGTGGATCTTTTTAATATCACGATTGGATAAAATATATCTATATATATAAAAATCTCGTGTCACGGTGTTTGTGGTCGCAGTCCTCCAAATCGGCTCGACTGATTTTATGAAATGTTGATGTATGTTTGGTAGGTATGAGAATAGGTCGTAAAATATATTTCATATCGCTAAGTGATTAGGGTGGTGTCTCTATCCAGCAGAACAACATTTGCCGAGTCAGCTAGTAATATATTATAATGTTGTATAGTTCTTTACATGTCTTTTTATTTGCTGTTGTTCTGCAGTTGCACTGACAATCGGAGACCGTGCGACTCATAATCATGAAAAAGGTCGTAACACATTATTTAATCAAAGCATGCACGTAGGTGTAATTCAAATTTACATAAATACATATTCTCGAGCCTTTAGCCTTAAAGATTGGCTTCAAAGACAGAGGTAGATAACACCTACATATCTCCAGCTCGGGTTTATGGAGACGCCTAATTTATAATTATTTTTTATTTTGCTCGTCAAAGTCACCACACTCCGTCTAATGGTAAGCAGTCGTGTGGTCTAACAACAGTGGCTTCCACACCGCTCTCATAGCAGCCGAGGCGATGTTGGGGTCTCTACTTTGACGGCCTGACAAGGTGCTTTTTTGCGCCCCGCTTAAAGTACCCAGGATTGAAGGAAGAAGGAAACACGTGCCTTGGCAGAGAATTCCATGCCTTGATCGTTCGGCAGATGTATGAGGACCCAAACTTTTTGGTACGCATTCTAGTCGACTAAGGACCACCGTGTAAGGATGGCATCTGAGCCCTGCACGCGTTGTTCTGGATAGGAAAGGGGAGGCGGGATAAGCTGGAATAACTCTTCAGAGCATTCCCCGTGATATATTCTGTTGAAACATGCCACTGAGGCAATGTGCCTACGGAGTTGTAGAGGTTCCTCGGGGTTACTCGTGACCTCTGGATCTCCGATGATACGGACAACCCGCCGCTGTAAACTACTGAGTTCTACTCGGCAAAGTTCTGGATTTCATATTGCTATGTAGAATTTATTGAGAGAAAATGATGTGGAGAACTTATATACCTTTATACTAACTCGCAGTGTGAACTTCGTTTGCGTATTTCAGAAAATGTATGGCGAGTTGTGTAAACTCAGTCTCTTGACATTTGCCGTAACTTTATTCTGTGTGGAGTCATACAAATCCAATAACACCATGCCAGACCTGGGAATCGAACCCGAAAACTTATGCATAGCTGTCACATTGTTACTGTTATTTAAAACTCTATCTAATCAAATCAAATCAAATCAAATCACTTTATTGTGGATCATCTAATATTATAAAGCTGAAGAGATTGTTTGTTTATTTGTTTGGTTAAACGCGCTAATCTCAAGAACAACTGGTTGGAATTGGAAAATTCTTTTAGTTTTGGTTAGCCCATTTATCGAAGAAGGCTATAGGCTAACATCACGCTACGATCAATAGGAGCGGCGCATCTATGAAAATATTGCAAAAAACGGGGAAAATTCTCTTATGTGAAGCAGACGAAGTTGTGCGGGTCAGCTAGTTTTTAATAAAATTGCCCGTCTTTGGTATTTGTACGGTATAATTTAACTTGTAAGAGTATATAAAATTTCAGTAATCTTTAAGATCCTTAATGCCTCGAAGGAAATGTAAATGTTTAATAGTGTCTTGTAAACATTTAGTGTTTCATTTACATGATTAGATGGTTTATGGTGGTGAAAACTGCGGTAACGCTTACTAGTAACAATAAAATGCTATCACGCAACGTAGAAAAAGGTTTTTCTTTAACGTTGATTTCAAGCTGTATTCTAAAGAGTTTCGGTATACGGTAATCTATAGTGAAACTAAATTTGTTAAACGATAACTGTAATAAGATATCTATTGCGAGGGAGCTAAAACCATAGCTAGCGAAATATAGCCTAGTGGAAAACCTTTGGACTTCCATGCAGAGGTCTTGAGTTCGATCCCAAGGCACGCATCTCTGACTTTTCGAAGTTAGGTGCGTATTAAATCGTTAATTATATGCATGTCTGAGAGTTTTACATAATGATCTCGAAGATATGTGAAGTGACGGGGGATATCCTCGTAGACTACCTCCGCCTGAGGAAAGGCGGAGGGGCGTGCCGGACTCTTACCGGCTAAAACCACCCCGGTGTCTCTTCGCACGTGCGCGTGGGTCCGCGGGAATCCAAATTCTTCCACAGCCCCACACTAGTGCTGGCCCGGTCTGTCCGGGCCTCGTCTCCTGCACGGATAGTGAGGTGTTCAACTACCCCGTGCATCACCTCAGGCGGAGGCGCACGCGGGTGTCGACGCGCGCCTCCGTGTCGGGTCCATCGAATAGGGGGCAGGGACTTCCCCAAGTCCCTCGCCCCTGGACCCATTCATGGGAGCCGGAAAGGGCGCAGGAGAAAGACGGACAACGCCCTTTTCCAGCGTGATGGACCATGGCTTAACCTTTCTCACACTGAGAAGTGACTCGTGCCCAACAGTGGGTCAGTTTAAATACGGGACTGATATTATTATATACACGTTGTAACGTAGTTCTTTGTCGGCCACGTTTTTAGAACGTGGTCGACCAGGAAAGTCATGATAGCGGAGATAAAGTGAACAATATAATTCGCAATTACACGGTCTTTAATACGAGTTTTATACAATATAACTAACAGGGCGTGATTTTAATTACAAAGGCTTCGGTGCGAGGTCCGGCTGGAGCACAGTGGAACACTTAACTTAGGAACACTAAACCCTTTGACGTTCATAAGTGTTACTTTGTGACCTAAGTGAATAAATTATTTTTGACTTTGACTTTGACTTTGACTAACGACGGCAGGCTAAAGAATTGAAAGAGAAAAGAAAAGAAAGAGGCGATCCAGGAGTAGCCGTGGTTTTATTTGCGGCTGCGAGGTGGAAGCAGTGCTCCCACGCCGCTGTAAGCGAGCCACTGCCGAGGCACGCCAGATCCGCGTCACAACGTTTATAATACACCCACCAACACCACCATCACCATGTGATTATACCTACTCTTTCCGAGATATAGGCGTGAGACTACGTATGTAAGTATATTAAAACCAATTTATAGTGCATAAACATATTTCAGCTGATACAGAACGCGTACCATTTAAAAATACAATTCTTTATTTTTACTAATTTTAGTCTTTTTCGAAAAATCTAATAATATAATAATTTTTTTTTACAATAAATTTATAGACACCCAAATTTCTGGGATAAAAACGACACATGCCGCTGCCTACACAAACCCGTACTGTGACTGGCTTGGATCGCCACCATTATCAGGATCCACCCACACCCTTACCACTCGAATATCATTATAAATCATCCGTTGCCAATTTCGGTGGTTCATTACAAAACGATATGTGTTCATAATATATGGAGGTCATCGTAACACGTTCGCGGCTGTCGGCTCCACAAAAAAAATGTGCCGAAATATGGTCCACTTGTATGATATATCCGACCCTTGTCAAACTTCTATATTCTCGACGATGTTATTTGAAAATAAATAGGTGCCTACCTAATTTGCATGGGATCTCCCTCTGTTATACCAGATAGCACATACGTAGTGACGTTTTTGTATGTATATTGTATAGGACACTTTTAGTTCCGGGTGTGTTTTTGTTGCGGACTGATCGGTTACTTTCGGACCCCTGGAGGGTTAAAGTTTTAATATGATGTCATAATATTTCTTATGCAATGTGCCCTTTGCTATGAGTAGGGACGGTAGTTAAAACTTTAAGTAAATCTAATCTAAAAATGAACGGTAGCTATTTACATTTCTAAGTCCCAGTTGAGAAGATGTTATTTAATGATGGTAGGGGTATGTGTGTAATTAGAACTATGTCATTAAAGTTATACGCAACCAAGACGATAAGTATAAATAGAAAAACAATATTATGTAGAATAAAATAATAAAGATGTTTCAACAAATCATGCTAAAAAAGATATGTTAATAATGTTACATCTATGTCCTCTAATAGCTAGAAGTACATTACAACCAAATTTCACCAGGTATGGTGATACAGTATAATACGGTGAGCCTATTGCCAAATACTGGACACGGTTCAAGACTCCATGCTACTGCGATTCCGATTCTTTGGTAGATAAACTCAACTATAAAGAACCTAATCCTACAATCGAAGACTTGAAAAATTTATTACAAATATCACAGCAGTCGAATTTAGTCTATTTTAAAAGTCAGAAACTCTTTTTAGCTAACAATGTGTTATTGTTGGTCAATATCTTACAAACTTGTTAAGGAAAACAGTAAAAATTAAACCTAAACAAGTAATGAAAAATATAAAATGGGTACCATCTACATATATCTGTCTTTTACATGGCGGGTCTAAAATAACTTGCGTATATTAAGGTGCTTGAATACATCATGTAAACCACCGTGGGAGGCAGTGTGAGCAGGCCGCAGGCCCATAAGGGCTAAACGTATAGACTACTTACAAAAGCAATGACGTATTCTGATATTATTTTACGCAACGCTGCTCGCAAATGCTCTACTGGAAGGCTTCTAGTGTAACAAGCAAGTGAGCTATCTCTGTCACTCATATCAGCTACTAGAATTGTTGTAAAACGAGCGAGTAATCCGTGCATGAAGCTTTCATCAGTCAACTCTGGTCCAGTGTGGGTTAGCTGACACACGCTACACTGAAAACCTTATGAAGACCTGTCAGACATGCACAATATTTGCCTTGGCCGTAAAAGCTTAACTACTTAACAGGTTCTCTGTCCGATAAATCATATATGACACATAATAATAGATTTTTTGTGTTTATCATGGAACAGCAAATGGATTAATAATATGCGCATGACTTCGTAAATTTAGATTTTGGTACCTTGGTATCCAACTAGATAAATCTGGGAGCTAGTCTAACGGTTAGATAATCGCACTTTACACATCCTGAATACATTATTAGCGTTATAAATAGTTATCGATGCCGTTTTTCAATACGTCCATTGTTTGCGATATATTTTAATTGAATCTTTATCGCCAAAGCCGTGTTCTGAAATTATATGAAAATCACATAATTATGTATTTTAATTGAACTTGTGGCGTGATATTGCTACACGATTATGTAATTCGTTACAGTGTACTCAGTATACAGTTTCAATGTCAGTATTCCTGCTACATATATAATAATATTACATACAAAAAGGAAATATTTATACTTTGTATCTTTTCATTTTTAACTCAAAAACCAATGGGCCAATGTTAAAGTCTTTAAGACTATAATTTTATTATTTAAAAGGCTTTAAAATGTTATACAGTAACTCATAAGCGATGTTCCCAAGCAATCGTAGGTAAACAGGTACAAGTGTGAAGGCACGAGCTACCAAGAAGCGTTTGATGTTGGGTTCAAACTTGAGTTGTGCAAAATGCTACTGGCTATTTTACTATACCTACTCTGAAATTTTGCGCAATGGGAAAACGTAATCTCGTTACCTATGAATCACGAGACTATTTATTATTAATTCAAATTGATAATCAATAAAAAAAGTTTTGATTCATGTTTTGTTTATACACTCATCCGTCATAACGAGATTGATAAATTGGGCTAAAACTTTGCAGACATAATTCTCTAGACTTGATAATAATATGACGGAGCAGGCTTCCACTTACTTGACGTTACCAAGAATTTACAATATCCATTTCATTATACTTTGCTCACCTATTTCCTCCTTACTCATAACAAGTCGCACTTCTATAATCACGATTTGTTCGACTCAGTTTCCATCAGTGTTAAATTTCACGTTAATTACATTTACTTTGAATGAATTTCTAAAAGATTTTGAGTGGTGATAAATAAATTAATTTATTTGCGTCTGCTTAAAGTCGGTGCTACTGTTAAATGCTTAATTGTTAAATCTTTTTAGTCTATATCGTATGCTGCGATGTCGCGAATGATTTAATCTACTTCAACTGTTTGAACTAGAATAAGCGGGGTGGAGCTGTTGTCTGTTGCAGAAATGTGAGTTTGAATAAGAAGTATGGTTTATTTTACTACGACCTAAGTGCAACAATTTATGTGTTTCCTTCACTAGCTTGTGTTTTGATGTGACGTCATTAAATTTGTTTTAAGTGTTAGTCAATAAGATTTGAGATTTTGTGTTGGTTAATAAATCAGCGGCTTACTTTAATTATATAGTAAGCCACTGATATCAACATAGTTAAACATCCAAGTATTTTGTTATTACGGTGAGATATGTTTTTAAACTCATGTAAAAGTGCTCTAAAAAATATTATAGAATATGAGTTTACGTCGTGTCTATTTCCCATCTTGATACTAAGAATTCTCGGTAGGTATTGCCAATAACCCAATTCTTTAAAAGGATATTGTGCCCAAGACGAACGTACGTTTTAGCCAAGGTTTGCTGAATAAAGCGAGTCAGTATGGTCAATTAGCTGGACAAGTGATACTGGTAAAATATCTCCTCCAGCCACCTCTATGTCTAACTTGTGCATGTGCATATTTGCGCTTGTAACTTCAATTACTTGCGTAGTGAGCACTTTGACTGAATGTAACTCTGGAATGATAATATCAGCCATTTTCAGTGTGAGAAGGGTTAGGCCATACACACTGGTCCTGTTCGAGTTCGCAGATTTCACATAACTTCTAGAACTTTATGGAAAACTCTCAGACGGTTCTTTATTGTGTTACCTAACTTTTTTATCCATAATCTCATGTGCCCTATTTTTTTTGTCCTAATCATCATTTGTCCGAATGATAGCTTGCTCGAAGTTTATGACACATAATATCACATGCCATAAAATTGAAATCCCTAAATTCAATATGCCCTAAATTTGTTTGTCATAAAATACTACAATCAATAATGTACAAAAGACTTAAAATCGTTTTTAACAAACTAAATTCAAATTATTTAATGTTTATTTATCCTAATAATGTTTTTAAAAGTAATTTGTATTACAAAGCTTGGCTTGTGTCACGGCTCCGGCGCTGCGTGTCTTCAGCGGTTCCCCGCGTGCTTATCGTCGCAGACGGCTTTCACTCACCACCGCAGCTTCGGCTTGCTGGCCGGCTTAGCCGACGAGCCTCAGCCGCAGTGGCTCGCTCGCAGCCTCCTGCTCCTCAGCCCGCAGACCGCCTCGCCCGGAGGCGGGGGCAATTCTAAATTACACTCTAGGGGTAGGGCAGACAAGACTGCGTGGAGTCGGATTCACATCGATTCGTTTGTCACTACTACCTAATTTTTTACAAATATTTGACGGCGAACAATTTTATTATAAATAAAGATTCGGACTACAATGTTTAGGATATATGATTTCATTACATGCAAAATTAGGAGACGCAATTATTATAGTACTCGATATCGAGACAGAATAGTTTTAGAAGTAAAGATAATTTTGTAAAAAAAAATTCAAATTATTGAACATTATGGTTACTGAAGTTTATAGCAAACGTGTTATGGATAATGATTTTCGGATAAACAATTTTAGGAGCAGAAAGGGTGTAAGTACTCTCTCAGACGTACAGGTTTCCTAACGATGTTTTCCTTTACCGTTAAAGCGAGCGATAATTTACTATTTAATATGCATAACTTCGAAATGTTGGAGGTACGTGTCTTGATCAGCAAGCAGACCAACGGATCACTACTACTAGAGCAGACTACAGCTGTTTTTGCAATAATAAACAAGTTTTTGCAATAATGCCCAAAATTACAGGTAACAAACATTTTGCAAGCGAAGCAGTATAACACATCAATATTCTAAAGAAAAACCCTAAACGTAAAGAAGTTGTAATAATACTATTAAAAAATAAAACAGTCTTGAATAAAATCTAAACCGCGTAAATGGATTTTATAAGTGCAAAAAGCCAGGAGTACTAAGCGTTGGGATGGCGTTAAGTCGCAAGGGACACAGATAAGACTGTCAGTTATTACTGCAAAGATAGTGTTACAATAATACGAACATTCTACAAGCAGCTGTAACGCTCACTTTAATTAATTTTATCTCTTGCTTGATGCTTAAGTCTTTGTCATTCGCGGCTATTGCCATATCTGAGGTAAATGCTACACGCTCTAATTGTTTTATCATATTCAATTTGCAGGCATTAGGCGCGATAAATATTATATTATAATTACATAACATGTTGAGTGTGTATTATTGCTCGTGATTATTTGTGATGTTAACAAGTAACTTGTTTCTTAATTTGATTATTATTGAAGAATATAAATGCACAACCGCATTTAGTCACGGACTGCCTTTGCATTGTCACAAAGTGTAAGTGTATGCGCCATCATGCCATCCTACTGTCTATTTTAGATTTATATTAAAACATATACCTTAGCCCAAATTATTTAATCTCTATAATATTATTAAGTTATTATTGTTTTTATCTTTAGTTTTTTATAGTCTGTAGTATATGGCATAATGGCTGCAACACCTTGTTAATCTGAGTTGTAAAATACTGAAATTATATTTAATTGGCGATTTAAAAGAGTGGCCGTGAGATTCTTGCAGGTTTCTTCTCATAAGCTCAACCCTTTGCCTGAACCTAGCAACTAACCTAAATGTAGCTTCAGTAACTTAGTAAACTCACTAACCCATATATTTTGACGTTCATAAGTGTTACTTTCTGACCTAAACGAATAAATTATTTTTGACTTTGACTTTGCTATGCATGAACGAAACAAACGAACTAATTTATGAGCTTATGCTCACAAGTTATAGCCTTCACGGGCCAAAATATTAGCAGCTAATATGATAAAAAAATCTCAGTGGCAATAATAGATGAAAGTAGAATCGTTGTTTAATAAATATGACTAATAAAAAATGATTTCGGGGTAATAAAGGAAGAATATTCAACAAAATGCAAAACCAACCAATTTGTTACAACAAATATTGAAATATAAATTGTGGAACTTGTGACGAATAAACTCTTTATTGGCTCGTAGTTAGTATAGCCGCTCGATCGCGATGAAATTCATTTTCACTTAAGATGAGGTACAGAGCCACTGCCAGCGGTAAACGGGGGTCTAAAGCAGATGCACTTTCTCAACATTTTAGGGTTTGGGGTTCTGTGGGTATTTATTTAACTTAAAATTCCAAAACAAACTTTTGCACCTAAATGGCGTTAAAACTACTTTGTATTGCTATTTTTTTATCGGACGACTACCTGTTAATTTCGGTTTCCAATAATTCATATACATTCGATCTAGAATTTATACGCATGAGAGCTAAAAGCGTAACCATTCATGCAAGTTCTGATATTGTTGTGTCGATGGATTTAATTTTTTATATGCTATCATTATCGAAGATGTTTCAATCATATCTTATATTTTTTTCTGTTGGAATGGAAGTTATGATTTAAAAACAGAATTTTATAAATAAATAATTTAATACGAGTTCTCAAAAATCGAAATATTGTAAAATTAAGTATTAAAATGTTATGTTCCGCTTTCCGTTAACACTGGAGCGGTATCAGCAGACATCGTGCCTCAGAGATAATAAAATTTAAAAGGGCGAACTTCGTCGGGCATAGGACGGAATGAAAAGTGATTTGCCTAATCCACTTCTCAATTTTCCAACCCACTGGGCTTCGGGAATTACAGTCACTATCGGCCCCAGTGCTTCTTGTATGCGGTTTTAGCTATTAAGATTAAAAAGTTGTGGCTGACGGAATTTTGAGAAAACACAACGGAAGGTGGACTTTGGGAATGCCGTTAGAAGTTGCTTATATTTGGTTTTATTTATGGAATATTTTATTTTAAGATTTTAATTCTATACATACTTATGTAGTAATAATATTCTGAATTAATTGTATAAATACAAAAAAGTTAATAAATCTCTCATGTATTTTATGTGATTACAATAAACTACCCAAGTGGCCGCGCGTTATAAGTTTAGGCATATGTTTGCGAGCAATCTTAATGTCACAGGTTCGGTTCTTGGATCGGGAAAAGTATATTATTGAGTTTTCTAAATGTAAATTCTGATTCTGGTACGGAGTCTGAAAATGAATCCAGTAGATAATAATGTATTATAATATCCGGTCACGGCGGCCAATCTTAACGAAGACTGGCTAATTGTGCGGGAGGTATTATAGTGCACAAGTGTGTGCGCAAACACAAGTGTACTCTCTGTTCCCTAACTCTCATGATCCGATGGAACCGCAATCCGACCTGACTGGAGAGATTTTAAGTTAAGAGTTTCAGGACCAAGGTATGTCGAATATATCTAACACCGCCAACTTCCTAACTCCGGACTGGTATTGAGATTTCTTAACAGAAAATTCCAATAACATTTTTTTGCCTCGACCCAGAATTTGAACCCGATACCTCATGCACGGCAGTTGCATTCACTACCACTGCGCCACGGAGGCAATAAACAAGTAAAGAAAAGAAAAACATAGCTCGCGCCATTTGGTTGTGGTACACTCTATGTACCCCTCTTAAATAATTGTATATATACCTATTACTAAATATGACTTGTATATTTTTATGTTATCATCTCATGTTATTTTCCTCACGAACGGACATCGATCCATTGTACTCATATGACAATGTACTATACGATTTTGTTTACACAATATCGGCTGGTTTTACCCAACGTGCCTATATTGTAATAACTGTACGACTAAAAAACTACTTAATAAGTTTTACACATTTAAATTAAACAAATTTATACGGATTTTATTGCGTTGTTTATTTTTTTATAAAACACTATTATTGCATAATTTTAAAACTTTACACTACTATTGTTAAACACTTTTACAAGTTACTGTTTACTTCTATTAAAGCTATTTAAATTATAAAACTATTAAGATTTAATTTTACACTTGCCCCGACGTTTCGGTTTCTTTTAACATAATAAAGATTTATTTATTATGTTAAACTTATTACACGGGTAAACTCGGTACACGTGTTTACGTGTGCCGAGCTAAATATACTTTAATACTTTGCTAATATTGAGATTTAGAAAGAGGTTCTCGCATTATCTTAATATTGGCAAAGTTCTGAATATTCTAAGGTTTCAATAATTTTAGTAAAGAAGAAAGATCTAAGCGGATCCTAAATCAATGAAGTGAAGCATCAAAGTAATAAAATTATTAAGGTTCTCTAGAGTTATGAACTGGCTTAAAAACAATCTCCAGTTAGGTCCTTAAACCGTTCAATGAACAAAAAAACTTTAATACATATTATTCACAATGAAATCATTTCTGTATACATTGACGCATAAAATGTAAGAAATGTTGACGCTTTGTTTGCGAACTTAAAACTTGTAATTAACTTCTTAGTTACTAAATCGCACTATTTTGTTATATTAGCTGTCTATGAATAAATAACTAACTCCTAACTTAGCACTGCGTTATTAGACTAAAATATATAGATATATCTAAAAAGTCATGCATATAAGCATGACTGACATGACCTGGGATTATAGTGGTTATAAAGTTCGCAAATATGTATTATACCTATTTCGTCAACTATCATTTGGCCCCACTTACAACGACTGCGTATATGTGCAGACTTCGCCTGTAAGAATTGCCTGACAGAAACACGCTTCTATTATGCTTGATCTCAGAATCGTACGCGAGACTTCGAGCATAGCAGTCGCTTTACTTTTGCTCCGCCACTTATATTTCGACAAGTAATATAATACTATACTAGAAATCTATTGACTAACACGAGTGTCTGTGACGGGCGTGATTAAAAATTGGGATTTGATTCCGAGTTCAGGTTGAGTTACAAGTTACAAACAAAAATTTTGTTTGATATGTATCAGTATAGTCAAAGTAGTAGAGTAGCGATAGCTCAGTGGGGAGACCAACAGACTGCAATGAGGGTCTCGGGTTCGAACCCACATCGCGCACCTCTGACTTTCGGCAGTTATATGACTTCTCGAAATTATGTGCGTATTGATTGACAATTATCGCCTGCTCCGTGCCTCGGAGAGCACGTTAAGCCGTCGGTCCCGACTGCCATGAACATCTATGGCAGTCGTTATTGGGGAAGTCGACACAAAAGATCCCACTGGTTCGAAGTGTCGCCGATCTGTACTGACTGGCTCCCACACAAGATAAAATAAAATAGTCAAAGTATAAATTATTCATGCAAAGTAACAACTTAAAAAAATATTTCGCTATATATTTGTTAATAATTTAATAATCTATGGGACACTCCTCTGTCTTCTAACCGTAGTCGTGTAAATAGTGATTACACAGATTGTATTGCTGGCGGTGATAAATTAATAATTATAGAAATGAATAATAATATATGCCAAGTGAGCCGGGCGGCAGGCAGCTTTGTCATTTTGATGATATAATTGTCATGTTTGTATCGCGTGTGTAGTTGACATGAACGGATTGTATCGAACACTAATATTGTATCATTTCTAATAGAAGCTAGTAAGATTTGATGCCGTTCCATGTAAGTAATTATAACATTTATTATGATTATGATACATTCCATATATCGTTATCATATTTGTAAAATATGCGTCCTAAAAATCGCTTCGCTGCACGGTGAGATCATATCGGCTTTTCAACATATACTTACTTAATGCCACTCCGCACTTTATTGCCGTACTTTATGGCCGAAGCAACAGGTAAAGTAATATTTGCAAAAATAAAAATATGTACAGACCCGCATAATGACTGGCTTTTATTACTTTTACTGTCACCCTGTAATACCTTACTCCTGGGCAAGGAGTTCACTTCGTTTTATGGTTTTCAGGTGATGGTACTTAGTTTCTATTTAAGTTAGAAAATGGGTGATAATATATGCAGATATATTTATCGCCTTCAAAGGTTGACGAGCCATTGGTCTACGATAAGAAGCGGTAACTACCGCTCAAAGTTGGTTGCAGTAGCAACCACGAGCCTATGAACGGCGAGAGCGTGGAAGGAAATGCATCGAAGCCGCTGACTACCACGGTAAAGGAGAACAGGATCGGTTGTTCTGCTCAACAAGTTGATAAAATAATGCTTCTAAGGGACCCGTTTTCTAGTAGAAGGTAAGGAAGGTAATGTTATGTTCCGGTACATACTGTGTTTCGGAAGATTTGACCATAGTCTTACCTTTCTCACAGTGTCCCGTGCACTAGTGGTATAGCTAATATATAGCTCTAACATACATAATAATTATAGAACACATACATATATATAGTACTATATACATAGTTTGTAATATTTATATACTGAAACGTATAGTATTTTTGACTCCGAAAACAAAAATATATTAATCGATCGGATCGCCTGTCCGTAAAATCTATAAATTAACAACAAAGTAGCATTTCGATTTAAAAAAAATACAAATATTTTATGGTTATCAATGATAATCTGCTTTTACTCAACGACTCATCGCCATTTTAACCTAGCAGTTTGTAGTGACGAGGCCTTACAAAATGTGTTCAATACATGAACATAATTATTACTCATGAACGTGTATTACATATTTGCTATTGCTTTTTTCATCCCATTTATTTATATTACGGTAGGCAGCAGTTTAGCGTCTATTTATACGCTTGATATTGTTGAATAAAGTAGACCACCAAGTAGACCTAGTGATCTAGTTGGTGGTCTACTTTCTTCAAACTAGTGCTTATGCCACTACAGGCAATACAATTATATAATATTGGTGCCAATGGGCAGGGCATATAGCGCGTAGAACCGATGGTCGTTGAGGCAGAAAAGTTCTGGAATAGTGGCCACGCACTGGAAGACGACCTGGTAATGATCGTGGGAATCGGTTGGATGCGGGTGACCCAAAAGCGGTATGTTTAGAAAACCTTGGGAGAGACCAATATTCAGCAGTGGACGTCTTTCGGCTGATGGAGATGATGAATATGCTTCTGCAAGACGTTCATAATTACACCTTTTAAAGATCTGAAGACTCTCACTACAGATGCTGTAAAATATTCCCTGATTTAATATATTAAATATTGTAGTAGATTAGATAGTTTTGCAAAGTTTCTGTCTACATAGGTGCCCACGACTGTTTTGCAGAGCTTACTCCACGAAACAGGCGTGGGTAGAAAAGCGTGGGTTTATGTTTGCATGTAAACAAAAGTAAATGATGATAATAAGTTACGTCTTTTCTTATTTAAGAAAGACACTCCTATACTTGACATACTCATTGATACTGTTGCATAATTCTTCGCTTATTTGCCATGGCCGAGCATACTTCAAATCAATGCTCAGGTCACTCAAATTGTTATTTGGTTTTCTATTACGAATTTATCGCCAAAGAGTTCAAAGAGGTTCTATAGACAGCTAAATACACTCTATACTATACCTTTAGAATACCAGGAAAAAAAATTAAATTAAGGCAATATTTTCTATATAAAGAAAATTTGTGTAAAACGTTTTTGAGTAATACAATAACAGCCATACGATGCCAATTATTTGGTGAAAGTACGCATGGCTAGCTCTCTTAAATCAGTACCATGCTCCTAAAATAGAAATCTTACCCTGTATGAAAGGGACAGAGTACTATTCCCTGCCCTATGTCATTCTCTGTACTCCTGGCAAATAAAGAAACAAATTTATATTATTAGTTAGGATGTGTAGATATAATTTAATATACGCAAGAGAGATTTGCAGACATATCTATACAATTCGTTCCCATTGATATTCTTGAACACGGATGTGGTTTAATAATGCTAAACTGGAACTGCGGTGCACTAAACGTTGTAAGCAAAATCACGTGTAAGTTTTCTCATTACCAGTTATTCCGGCGAGTTCCACGAAAACACATGCCGAGCTACAAAGTAATTTGATTCACTAAATCACGTAATACATTTTAGGTTCCCCGAATCCCTAGCAATACAGTCTGTATTAAAATGATATTGCATGTATGATATTGTGTTAGCAATTATAGGTAGAATATAATTATTTTATAGAAATATTTAGTTAAATGTAGCAATGTAGAAGCATTATTTGAATATGTTTAATTGTATCCTTTATTTTCTGTTGGCAACACTGATTTTTCTCGACTGCCCCACTATGCTTGATAGTATAAAACTAACGCGCGGAACTATAACGGGCAGTCGTGCGTTGTGTGGCGATCGGATGAGTTTGAGAAGTAAAAGTATATTAAGTGGCGGATATTGCATTGAATTAAATCAGGTATGCATATTGTGTAACTATGTAAACTATTAATATAAAATATAATTATGTTACAATAATATTAAAGGAAATAAATACTTGAGAACTGATTCTGGAGTTTCCTTACAATTCAGAAGTGGGATAGACGGGTCATTTTTTTTTTAAAAGGCACTCGTTTATCCCAGCCCACGTGCAAATTTAACTTTTATGAACAAATAAAAGAAAATATATACATTTCGTTCAGAATTGGTTCTCAACATTTGACTTGTCACGCATTGTATGGGGTATTGCGATATAGTCGATTTCAATACAACAAAATCAAAAGGTATACAAACGGTTCATTGACATGACCATAGACATTTTTGTGATATCCAAGTGTAGCATCAATTGTAAAACAATTAATTACTTATTTGAATTTAAAACAGTTGATATCCGCTTTTGACCAAACAGAATATAGTATAGTATCGATACATACAGTAAAAAAAAATGCAAGGTAGGTACATAATTTTACATTGTAAAAGAATAACCTAAGGGATAGGATTAGTAATTATTACTGACAGATTAATTTAAATTCCTCCAAATTATAGATATTTTGGCATCTGACAAATAACCTCACTTTTCGTCTAAGATTTTTTAAATCAAACAATTATTTATTAATCGAACGCCAAATGCTTTAAAAAATATTAAGGTATCGTGTGAAAACGTTGAAAATATGGATAATTGTTACTTATTCCATGTAGTGAGTAATTGTGATAAATTTACCAGATTTAACATCAATTTGGTTTGTTTATATTTCCGTCCTGATGGGTTGAAGTCAACTACGACACTCGTGTTTGTTTGTTTTTTCGTCTCGATTATGAGACTTACAGATAAGTGTGTTGGATGCTAGGTGGACTCGTTGTGTCGGCGTCGTAGTTTGGCTTGGCCAAGGCACTCCCTGGTAGCTAACTATTGGCAAGCGACGTATTTACTTGATAATGTACTGTGTACTTATGGATATGTAGTATTATTGCGGTTAATGAGGTTGAATTTGGCTAGGGCACTCCTCGGTATTTCTCCTCTCGGCACTGTTTATATCTAGCCAGAGCTACTCTCTGGGGATGTGTTATCAGGTGCAATCTGCTATATGTCCATCAAAAATGGTATTAGGAAGAGGAATGACTTGTTAATGCTTTTGCCCATATTGGTGCGCTATGTTTACATGCACTATACTGACATACAGATTGAAGGTATCATTAATATATTATTACTTTTATTTTCAATCGATACCTACAATATTAAAACACAATGAAACTATATACTATCTTAACGATTAAAGCTTTCATGGATGAGCTGAATTCATGGTCAAAGTCAATATCATTTATTCATTTAGTTCACAAAGATAAGATAAGATAAAACTTTATTCATAGATAAAGTTAGGCTAGGTTTACAATGTTGTTCTGTTTTAATATATGTTCTAAATATGTGTGCACAGCATGTTTAAAACAGATGCAATATAGTACAGTTAAACATATTTACACTATTAATATATTTGACTATATTAACTTCGAACATTAGCAAATTAATGTATAAATAAGAAGAAAAATATTCTGTTTAACTTCAACATATAAAATTGGCGGTAATCCGATAAAAATTCTTTAGCTCCCGTGCTAGTCAAATTGTGTTACGGCGAGGTAAGGATTCTCACTCTAGAAATACCAACTGTAAGTTAATTGAGTAAGGACAGTTTTGTAATATTGATTGTAATATTTAAGCGAACAAAACATGCACGATATCTACTAATGAGTTTGGTGTAAACAGGTTGCATATCTAAAAATAACAGAATTTTGAAGAACGATTGTGTAAATAGTTTAACTATGCTTAAGTTAAACTATTTTAAAATAATGTAATTGATAAAATATAAAGTTTATGTCAATGCAGACATGATTTGGTATTTATATGAATTTTGTTTATGGTAATATATAATGTATTATATAAAAAATAAGCATTATATAAATAAACTATAATAAATTTGAATAGCTTTAATAGTTTTAATAGTTTTGTTAGCTTGAAAATTAGTAAAGGTCAATAAAATTACTGAGGCTACATTTAGGTTAGTTGCTAGGTTCAGGCAAAGGGTTGGCCCTATGAGAAGAAACCTGCAAGACACGATATTTGAGCGCCTCACTTAACTTTATCATCTAAAGTTTTTAAATTTATATTTACGTTAGGACTCTTTACATTTGGCAGTGTAAAGTTTAGTAGTAAATTATTCGTCGTAAACCAGTCTAGGACTTGCGCGAGTAAATCGTTAACAGCACATAAATTCGGTGCTTTTCAGTCTACTTTAAAAATAAGGGATTTGTCATCCACGAATAAAATAATTTCACACAAATCCTGAAACCATATTGATTTGTATGAAATAAATCATTTACACTAAAGTGGCTCTTTAATTGCTGTAATATAATTTTCCCAAATACTTTACTGATTGAAATTGGCCTAAAATTATTGGGGTCGCTTTGGTATCCAATTTTAAATTAAGGTAGTATTTTACTACATTTAATTAAGTTAAGAAAAATGCCCATATTCATGAAAATGCCCCGTTGATTATAGCAGCTAGGTGTGGCGCTATATTGACAATAATATTTCCAACAAATTTTACAGAGATAGGAATCCCTGAATTTAGCAGATATTTTTTAATTAAGTTACTTAAATACGTTTATTATATGATATGGATGTACACGTTCAAAACTGAATAGTATCTTACTCTTCTACGTTGTCGATAACCAAGTATTCTGCTCGAGCTGGGCAAGACCTTAGGGTACTAGTTGTATTTAAAGTTATTTTTGCGAAGTAGTTATTAAAGGTGTCGACTATTTCCAAATTATTAGAAATTATGTTATTATTTTCCACAATACAAATTATTAATTATATACATAATATAAACACAATTCTATAAAACTAACTTATACCTAAAATATTATAAAACAAATAAAAAAGAAGAAAACTAAAACCCTCTAATAGGCGTCATAGAATTCCTATTGTTATTATTTGTATTAAGTTCAAAGGTATTCATTGAAATTAAACTACTATATACGGATTTTATCGCGTTGTTTATTTAACACTCTATTACATAATTTAGAAACTGTTACACTACTATACTATACTATTAAACTTTGCTAATTTTAAGCTAATTGGATTGTTAGGGCTACCAAATCTATTTGTTTTTAAGTTTACACTTTCCCCGACGTTTCGGTTGCTTTTCAGCAGCCATGGTCACGGGGAGACTAAGATGGTAGTTGTCTCAATGTTCCAGTGTAGTTATTTCAAAGTACCCGAACATAATTTAGTTATTGGTGTTCCATTCGCGTAAACAGAAGACAATATATATTCAAAGGTATTATCACGCACCTTGCTGCGTCCTGTTTCATTGTTATTAATATTCCAAGTAGTTTTGATTTTATTACTAGAATTTCGTATTTTAGTTTTTAGATAAAGGGACTTGGCAGTGGCACAAATCATTTTAAATAATTTTTAACATATTGAATAAAATTAGGATCGAAATTGAATGTTTTTCATATCATATAATTCATATAATTTAGATCACAAAACATAATCTTATTATTCTTAGTAAAGGTCTTACATACGACTCATATACTTCGTCTGAGAAAGGATATCCTTCTATATTGAGAACCTTGATACTTACTTTATTATTAAATTCTTTAAGCGATTAGAGGTCATTGGTCTACATGTGATCTTATTCTCTTTAAGCATTGTATTTACAGAAAAATCTACCCTTTGACCACAATGGTCAGATGTCGGTTCACTTAATATGGCCCGGCCGTATTTAGAAATTGAGTCACAAAATACATTATCTAAGCAGATAGCAGAATGTGATATAATCCTGGTTGGTTCCAAAAATAGATACTTTAATTAAATGACTCTAATGAACTAATTAGTTTCACAGAAAGAGCTGACTGCTCAAGGAAATTAATATTAAAATCACCACATACTACTATATTCTTTGAGTTTTAGTAATTAAAACTCAAACGATTTAAAATATCCTGTACTACTGTTTCGAATACACTAAAGTCACTCTGCGGTGGACAGTACACACAAACTATGGTATGTTGCTCTTGTTCCACACAGGATAATTCATCAGTACGATAGAAAGATTTACTATATCTTTAAGTTCTTTACGTTTTACATCATTACATAAATATATTATAGAGCCACCATATATAGAATTCTCTTAAAAATGCATTTACAATTGAATAATACTCATTATAAATTTTAATTGAATACTTTTTAACCAATGTTCCGTTATGCAACATACTTGAATATTATGTTTAAAAATAAATCTAATTCTAACTCCTTGCCGGATAGACCCTGAATATTTTAATGAATTAGTTTAATACTGTGTATGCCTGTCCTTTGTCTCGTTTAACAGTTTAAACTTCTAGATGTATCACTAAGATTTGTAGTAATAATACTACTATGTTCTATAACCTTCACTACTCTACTGGTAACTGGGTCCCTGCATAATATATTAAATGCTAATAGTTTAGCAAGTTGCTTTTTATAAAAATAAGGTAGAAACAATGTATATTTAGTCAATAAAAATCTACTAATAAACTTGTTAGTGTCGAAGAATGAAATAAAATTGTTATAACAAATACAACTGCATTTAAAGAAGTAAATTAAGTTTTTGAATATTCCTATTTTTGTTCTTTTGTTAATACATAGGACTATGGTAATGCACACAGAATAAAGTTACACCTTACCTTATAATGTAATGATTATACTTCTGTTAAATAGATTGCATCTTTTTTAGTGACAGATAGGCTGTCACCATAAAGAAATGACTGCTGACTGAGCGTTTAATGTAGTCGTTTTTAACTTCTACTGAAACCTACAGGTGTGGGTTACAAAGATGTATTCATGTTTTCAGACCAAATAGGTGTTTGGTCTCAAGGCATGAATGTGTTTTTGTTATTGTTATCAACCAAATAAGACACAGGCATAAATTCATGATCATGGGAGGAGATGGTATCACTGTTGACTGACTCCAAATCACAAACAGCTGACAGGTTTCAGCGGTAATATTAAAGTTAACCTATTGAGTCTCAGTGACATACTGGTGGCATGACTCGATATATTTTATTACGTCTGGTATACCTGACAGATTAACTGTGATAAATATTTAATTAATGAATTTAAACTGCCGATCATTCCTTAATTTTCAGATTAATGGATGAGTCTGATGATAAGTAACCGCGATAATGAAAGCGGAAAAGGGTAGACTTCAAAACAAATACAGAGTGAGGGAGTAGAAGGGAGCCGGCGAGAGAGGCAAATCTACAAACACTCTTTTAATCGTAAGTCACAAAGTCCGAGGAGGGAGGTGTTGCGACAACGTGGATAACACGGGGAGTCGTAACATCAAAACTCGGCATAATAATAAAAGTCCGAGGAGGGAGGTGTTGCGACAACGTGGATAACACGGGGAGTCGTAACGTCAAAACTCGGCATAATAATAAAAGTCCGAGGAGGGAGGTGTTGCGACAACGTGGATAACACGGGGAGTCGTAACATCAAAACTCGGCACAATCGTAAAAGTCCGAGGAGGGAGGTGTCGCGACAACGTGGATAACACGGGAAGTCGCGACATCAAAACTCGGCACCGTTAAATAAACTAAGTCAATTAATTAATAACCGCGTCTCGACAGTTTTAGATGTATTAAGTAATGTTAAAGGCGCATCGACCTCGCTATGAGAATATTGTATCAATAGATAAACTAAAACCATGTTTGGTATACTATAGAAATCATGATTCTAGTTAAGTAAATTCAGAGAAAGAATGTGATGATATTTCTAAAATAATGAATTGATAACATAATAGTTGTAACAGTGATTCTCACTGGTTGTTTTCATTAATTATATAATATTTCAGTGATTTAAAATAAATGTATGAATGGCATACATATTATGTAAAACAATTATAATAGCATTTTCTGCATGGCACCCAAAATATACAATAAAGTACCAAATAAATTTAAGGACCTTAATGTTAACGTATTTAAACGTAATTTAAGAAATTCATTATTTATTGCATAAATGCTACTATAATATTAATGATCTCCTATGTGATAATCTTATATAATTTGTTTTCTTTGTTTTAATAATTGTCTATCATGATCTAATTTAATTTGGCATGTTCTTAATTATTGACTCATCTATTACTATTCTATTATTGGAAATGAATTATTAATTAATTAATTTTTATATTTATTGTACGGATTTGAACTAACCTATTTATAATATATCTCACTTCATTGTTAAAAGACGCTTAATTGACATGTTAATTATAATATTAGATCCAGCATAATTTTAAAATTCTTATTAAGCATATATGTACATTTGCATGTCTGACAAGACAGAGCATGTTAAGACAAAAAATACCTATCTGTAACACCTGATCGTACACATGTTGAGTCAAATAAATTTATCTTTAATAATAAGTTATAAATGTGTATGTGTATTGATAAAAATAAGCATTGTCTCTATGTAACAGGATATACATAATAATTTCTTAAGAAGTACATAAATGAAATACATGAAATTATACTTATTACGAATATAAACGACGGTACTTCAAGCGATTCATGGCCACAATTTTGTGCACGATTCGCTTGACCTGTTGTTGTTAAACATAATCTAAAGCGAAGGGTCTCGCTTTAACATCAGGATGGCCGAGCTGTTAGCAATTATAGGTAGAATATAATTATTTTATAGAAATATTTAGTTAAATGTAGCAATGTAGAATCATTATTTGAATATGTTTAATTGTATCCTTTATTTTCTGTTGGCAACACTGATTTTTCTCGACTGCCCCACTATGCTTGATAGTATAAAACTAACGCGCGGAACTATAACGGGCAGTCGTGCGTTGTGTGGCGATCGGATGAGTTTGAGAAGTAAAAGTATATTAAGTGGCGGATATTGCATTGAATTAAATCAGGTATGCATATTGTGTAACTATGTAAACTATTAATATAAAATATAATTATGTTACAATAATATTAAAGGAAATAAATACTTGAGAACTGATTCTGGAGTTTCCTTACAATTGTATGTATTTAAAGCTGTTTTTAAAACTATGTAATAAATATGTTTTAAAGTAAAATAAACAACGTGACAAAATCCGTATAAAGTGTTTAATTTCAATAAATTCATACTACCCAAACACACAGTATGCTCTATATGTACGAAGCGGTAACCGTAAAACTGGTCTATTATACCCACTTTTCACCAGCAAAGGTTTTGACTCTCTCAGAAAATTCAGATCATATATTTTACAACTGCGGCACTAGGATTTATTCCTGTATCGCGGAGGACTTTACAAACATTTAGACAACGGACACAAAGAACAACCAGATTCGGAACAACTATTTGCGAATCACACAATTTTTTTTTGCCGTGTGGGTATCGAACTCCCAGCTCCCGTCGCGGCGACAGTGGTAAGGCTAGTATATCATCAACATATCAGTGTTCACTTTTTGATGAATAGCAAAATTACAAAGTTGACGTAAACTCTTTTTAAAGTGAATAAATATTGATGAGGTAATTCAGTCGTCTTTAAATATGACACTGTTATCCTAATATACTTCATGTTTCTAAAAAGGATATTATTCACTCACAAAATGAAAAAAAACAATCCTTTCTTGTAAACATCGTTCTACTCATATTTGAAGAGACGAGGTGATTGACGTTTTATAAATCACATTTTAAAAAAGCTTTTTTGGCTGTCCATTACATTTCAACCTTTTAGCTAATACTTCGGGAGCTGTACTTTAACAGCATTATTACTGAAGCTTTCAGACTGTATATTCTTTGCCTAATCCTTCCAATGGTTTGTTTTAAAATACATTGTAAATCCTTGTGCTGGCTAGATAGAACTTAAACAGACTCACAGTATGGGTTATAAATTCTTGTGATATTGTAAACTGATTTACAGCCTCCGAATATCCAACGTTACCTCATACATTAGGCATACCGCGGCGGTACCGAAGCGGTAGTGAATGCGAATACTGTATGACGTCTCGGGATTAAATGTTGGCCAAGCTATATGATATTGAGTTTATCTGTCAATAAATTAATAAAACGCAATGACAATTATGGCGTTTTGTCTATAAATTACTAAATGGTATTGTTCCTCACTTCTTTAATTTCCCAAAAGCATTATTTGTGGATTATATGTAGATATAATTGCACCGTGTGCGAATGGAAGCCACATTACTCTGCGTGGAGGCAGCGGTAAGGCAACCATTGCTCGCTGCACCATTCGAGTAGCTAAATGGATTATATAATTCCTAAGAAAGATATATTCCAACTAAGCAGATAAGCATTAAAAAGTATATGTAATTTAAACGTAAATTTAATACTTTAATATTTCTTTTGTGTAGTTTCATCATTTGCTCAGTGATACGCATTTGTTTCCAAGCATTCTTTGGTTAGACAGGGGATGTAATTCCTAGAATTCGATCCATTATCTGCACAGTCCTAAGTGCAGATTTAACCTCCTACCATGCATCAGAAAATATATTAAACTGTGTCACTTCAAGATAAACCATCGGGCTATTAAACCAAATGGATCTTATAGCGGGTAGAAAAATCAAACTCAATTTATGTTATTAAAAAGCCGCTAAAGAAAATATTTTTTTTTTAAATTTATTTCACCTTTAAACCTGTTACCAAAAGGAAATGAATTAAAAGCCTCATATCGAAAAGCCGGAATTATCCATCGGAAAGTTTTTCTCAGAAAGATAATAACTCGGGGGCCCTATTGTCGGCAGAATCTTTATATTAATTACAGACATAAAAATGATTAATGAGAGGAATCTGGAAACAATGCTTAGAACCCGTATTTATTGGACGCCCTCGCCCGGTATTTGTCACCAAGACAAATTATTGCCCGATGTTTGTTTTCATGATTTTTAATAATTTCCCTTTTCTTTTCGTCGTCCTTTTGCTACTAGCTGTCGCTGATGGTTTTGTTTATTTGATATTATGGTAATTAAATTCAGAAGATTTAACAACGTTAGACGCTTTTCTTTTCCCAATCGATTATCATTATACTGTTTGTTATAGTAGGTAGTTTAATAACTCATGTAGGGCAAGCGGCATAAATTTGCACTTATAAAAGAGACCTAAATTTGATCCACGGCTTGATCAAAAGTATTATAAGGGTAACCATTGTCGTAGCAAAATGAAGGTTGCAAATGTCCTTCAAGTTCTTCATACAAGGAGAAGGAACCCGTGCCCAGCAGTGAGACAGTTTAATACAGTTTAGTACACTGTTTATAGCTGTAATTTAGCTGGCGAAATGTGGGTGTATACACATCCGACTTAGCTATGAATATTTAAAAAGCCTTAACAATCAGCAAAAATATCCACAAGATTAAACACAAAAAATATAAAACTACGATTTGAAATATATATCCAAGCAACACATAATATTCTACATCATCTAAAACCACAAAGCCAAGATCACAACCAGTGAATTATAACTACTACACGGTAATATTATTCTAGCTTTTGCAATAACCAGGCTAAGTACGCATTAATTGTTTTAAATAGTAGCGATACGATTCATTGAACAAGTTTTATTTGAAAACCGCAGCGGTTTGTTAGTGTACAGTGAGTATTTTATTCGAATTAATAGCAACCGAGGCTCATTGCACTAGTGCCAGAGTTTAACAACTTTTGTTTTAGTTGGTAAATACGAAGTACAATGAGCGGATCAAGTTCACTTTTAGTGGAGCTGCATTTACGACAAATAAACATTATATGAAGGTTAAAGCTTTAACTGTTATAGTAATTACATTTAAATTTATTGTTATGTTTATTCTTATAAATGATGTATGTAAAATTGTTGTAGACGACGTTTATGATAGTGCTTCGACTATTATAAAATAATAGTTTGTGTCCCGGCTTCGTCTGCGTGATTACCACTAAAATACATACCGGGATAAAAATATTACGTGTTTACCGCAGATGGAATATGTTTAACTATTAAAGTGTTATTTAGTAATAACATTGAAAATACAATAATTTTCGTTTATAACATGAACTAGCCTAAGATCAACTGTACTGAATTTAGGTGACCAATGCTCAAAATATTTTCCAGAAACAAAATTAATCTATCTCTGTAATAATTAAGTCGTGTCGCGTGATCGAGATGATCAAATATTTACAATACTTCATCTGAGGTACTGATAAGTTAAAGCAACTGCATAATGTACTGAATCAGGCATTAAACCATTATTGCAAGTTCCAAAAACCCTATTTTAATTTCACTCTGCACTGAAAAATAAATAAAATCCAGCATTAAATACTTAAATAAATTCTTTGAATAATTGCATACCATAATAATTATATACTTGGATAAATTGCATAGCCGCTGTCTACGTTAAAAAAAATATAATACTATTCATGTCTGAAAAATTGTAATTGGCCTTTTGCTACTATGTTTTAACTTATAAGAATTATTAGCTGTAGGTTTTCCTGAAATAATAAAATAAAATAATATCTAAAACAATAAAAAGTGAATTGATTGGTATCGGCATCCAACAAATTTAGACTGAAACGAAAAATTAAGAAATCCGTGTCTCAATATGCAATGCATATTGCTATTGAGATTTTTGTCAAAATCTTTATAGGCAAATATCTAAATAGGAATGCATTGCATACAAACACAAATAAACATTACATTTATTATGAAAATCAATACAAGTGTCCAATTCTATTAAGAAAACTTAAACAAATACTTCAATAGTAGTTCCCAAGACATCTTCGACAAGAACACTAATAGGACTGCCAAGATAAAAACTGGCTGTCTTAAAATAAGCTTAATAATAAAATTGGACCGTTGACTGAAAAATCAGACATAATTTATATTCGGTCAGTGCGCAATACTTAAACCATTAGACTTGAAAACCGAACAGTTAAGCAAAACCCTCAAAGGGTATCAAATCCGAATCTCACAGAAGTATTACTTGTCACAAAAGCTTTTCCTCCAGTTAGCTTAACAAGATGAAACTTGTAACAAGCGTCAAAGGGCAACACTAAGTCAAAGGCATCGTTATCTTTTTAGTTTTCTTTTATAACCAAAGTGGTAACTTTATCTTTTGAATGCTTTACAAGTTTGTTTGTCTGTTGTTAAGTAACGCGAGCATTTTTGGCGGATATTGACCTATATTTATGAAGTTTAAAGCTGTGAAATTATAAGAGAAAATGTTTTATTGTGCTGTTTAATTTTAATTTTCGTGTATAACCTTTAATGTTGCCTATATCTTATGTAGTTTTTATTTGACAATAATTCTGCATTTGAGATTACCAAATACTCGTAATGTATTTGCATGCAAATAATGCATGTTGTATGACTGCCTGAAATGCAACTAGATAAAAAAGCGTCTGTATAATATCTTTCTTCTCCTTTGATGACAACAAGTGCATACGGCAGATGCGATATTTTAAGATTGCACGCCTGTTTCTTGATCTATCATTACAGCTATGATATTATCTCGTTGCGATCTATCGGGATTTCAGCTCTATTAGTTTTAATTTTAGTGTTTTGAACATTTATATGCAATACAAAAGAATTTTTAATGGTTCTTCATTTCAGTTTTAAAAGGCTTTTTCTTTTTGTTACGGGTTCGGTTCAGTTTACGATTTAGTTCTAGTTGCAATGAATCAGTTCCAAAATGCTGATTCGGTTCTACTAAATTTAAAGGTTTTTAGCAAATATATGATAGTATGTCCGCTGGCAACCTTCACCCAACATACGTTATCATATTGCGTTGGCACGGCATCGAATCGTAAGAACTCAAACAAGGCCGGACTCGGTTTGAAAACCGGTAAAATAAAGGATCTTAAAGTTTCAGGTTCCGATACTGGTTATCGTAACGAATCCACTAAATACCGTATTGTAAAAACCTTTTAATATTATCATACTCTGGTGGTCATCAGAAATAACATGAATTTCTTGAATAATGTTCATTTACGTCGTTTGGTTGTTAGCTTATAAGACTTTACTTATTTGGCTTATGACCATCAAACAGTCTTATCGTAACCATATCACTAATGAAATTTGAGACCAGATGCCACACAGCCTTACTCGATTATTATTATTAATAACGATATTGTTATTTTTAAATGAAAGGAGAACTAATGTAATTGGCATGAATTGAATTATGTTTTCGTGTAATATAAACATGGAAATAAATAAAACCATAATTATCCAAAAGAAATGTTATTTCTAATAATTATAAACACTATCCTTACTATTACATGGGCCTGAATGTTGGACAACCAAGTGTTTATTGTAACATATCATACATCGCATGTTGCCGTACGTATTACCATCGGAGCCACACACGGGAGCGTAGATCATGGGGCATATGCTGCACTTCGGTGCACTATGTGCCAAACTCACCAACATTACCATCAAAATCGGTAGCACGATAAATTTCATTATCAACCCTTCTTCGTTGCCTAAAAGATAACTTAAGATATATTCAATGAATATAAAGCAAGAAATTTGTCTTCTGAAAATCTTTAGGCACATTTACACAAATATTAAAAGATAATTCTTATCATCATATTATTACCCTGATATTTATTTTTTATCAAAATAAGCGTTGTTTTCTGTTAGCAATTTGCCGATGAAATACGTAGAATTATTACCACAATATACTGATAATAGCTTCATGATAAAAGTACTTGTTTCAAATTGCGTGTAACATGTATGTGTAATTAAAAAATGTTTTAAAAGTAAAAGTTATGTTCGTTTTTAATTCGTTTATTAATTTTGTTTAACGATTTCAGAACGTTATTACTATTTTAAGCGACTTACTTCACTAGGAATAATACCTGTATAAAGGAGGGCACTATATTTAAGCATTGGGCACAAATAATACCCAGACTCAGTACAGCTGCATTGGGCACTGCTGCATGGGTGCTGCATGATGTAGTTTCAGTTCCAGCGACCCACCCACCATGTAAAGCAGCGAGTTGGCATACCGCGGTGGTTTTACTCGATAGGCCCGAAGTCTCGGGAGAGCCCGACATAACCCTCTCACCTCCCTCCTTGTAGCGAGGGGATATACAATAGAAGCATTTCACCACGTTAAAAAAAAGAGGGCTCGTCACAACTATTTGCAGATCATACAAATTTGTTTTCTCATTTAGGGATCGGACTCACAGCACTGCAATAGTAAAGGAAATTCTATAACAGGTTAAGAAATTGCTAACTCTGTGAGTATCTATGAAACATTATTGTGAGAGGGAACGCACATTAAGATTTTAGCTTGTAAATCTGTAATCTGTCAAGTCATACATAATCTAGCTGTCCGTGTATCAAACAGTCACTCATTTATTATTTAAAAGAGACTAACTCGGATCGACTAGAATACAGAATCGAAATCAATTAAGTTTGCAATTTTTGTTTGTCTGGTTACTCTGTCGTCTATTAAAAATAGTAAACGTTATTTTAATGCGGTTCTCACAATTTAGTAGCTAGACTATGTAACATATCATTTTTAATAATTGAATACGATCTGTCACCCAGCCAAATATTTATTTTCTGTTTTTCTGCTATACGTACATACGACAAAAACCTTAATAAAAATATTGAGTTCCCAGAGCCTCAAGATACGTAATTTTATAAACAATGTATGTAATTATACAAAATCAAAATCAAAATCATAATAAATTTATTCAAATTAGGTTACAAGGTAACACTTATGAATGTCAAAGTTACACGTAATTTTTTTTCTGTGAATTTACATTTACTGCCACGTTCAGCAAAGCAAGGGTGTGTAGGGCTCATGAGAAGAACGGGCAAGAATTTCATAGCCACTCTTTTTAATCGCCAAGTGTACAATAATATTTCGTTTACAAATCATAACTGTAAGGTGCTGCAACCATTTCTCCATGAACTACTACTCAACATACTCAAGTATTTGATAAAAATTAATGGTAGCCTCTAAAGCAGCAGTATGGTAAATAGGAGCATCCACTTACATGTACATAAATAATCAAGACAAGACGTGATTATAGTCCGTAATTTAATCTAATTGTTTAAATAAAATGTAGTAAGTTAATTATCGAATTCCACGAAACCAGAATTCAGAATAAGACTCAAAAGAAAGCTTAACGGAACTGTCCATGATCACGAGTTGTCTTCATTGCACATTCTTCTTGATTAAAATACGACTGAATGTAACAACAATGCAAATTTCAGCTTAAACAAGGTGTAATATAACAAAAAAAATATATATACATATACTCGCTAGCTAATCTGGAAATGGAGCAATATTTTTTAGCTTCTAAACCGTTCGAGTCTGTCTATCTACTTCAAAATGGATTTTGCATAGTCACCCAATTATATACATAAACATAATATATATTTAGTGTAGATTTGGCAGCACCGGGAACCTGCGCTAAAGGACCTTATAGTTTCAGAAGCGGATCCATTACCATTGTCTCTAGTACTGGCAACACCGCAACGACTATTTTAAAGGGCCATCGCGAGTGATTTTTTTGTTATAGCAAGATCATCATTCATACATTAAAGTAACAGGCTTACGCCAAGACGTAGTGAAGAAAAAGAGTTAACTGTAAAACTCAAGTAGTTTTAAAAATATACGAGAGATAGTTTGTGAACATGTAGTAACTTCACAAGTGTTTCTTCCTAAAATTGTTTAGGTACACGTGCCTTATACTTAAGTGAGCTCAGATTGATTTATAAGTCATGTGGGCTGAGGATACCACCTTTTCCTGTAATTTAGATGTAATAGAATTTTACCGAATGAGATATTTTTCCTTATCGTAAATGCGGGATATTAAAGTGGCTATAAGTTTTATACGCTTATTTATTTTTTATATAAATGTATTAATTTTGTATTGTATTATTTATTTATTTTAGACGTTTTCTCCATTAGATATTACTTCGTTAGACATAAATAATAAAATGTATTATTATTGGGCTAAAATTATTACGGCCATTTTTCACCAGGTTTTGTTTTTAGTCGCACATAATGTGGAGTGGTTTTTGACAGGATAATCGTACAGTACTTTGCCAGAGCCGAGAATCAAACCTGAGATCTCATGCACAGTAGTTACGTCACCAAAGCACAAATAATACAAAGAATAATACAGTAGTAAGTTATTAATGTATTAATTGCTGTAGATTTGTAACCCTTACGGTACCAATAATTCTGTAATTACCAGATTATTGTTCCAGGTTTGACGTTCCTTTAATTCTTTTGGTGCAATGTTTATAGGTGGTCTATAAACATTGCACCAAAAGAACCACCTGAACTCAAGAATAAGCACTAGCTAGAAAAATATAATTGTAGTTTAGTCTACATAATAATGAGTATACTAAATGCCAATCATCCAAAATGCTGTTATAGTATTTATTGTAACTATTATTAAGCTTTTAGTCCAGCAAATTTTGCCAATAGCAGCTGTAGTGTTCTATAACACGATGACACAGGTAAATAAAACAAACAAAAAATAGAAAATTGCTGCTCGAAAACATACTAAATCATATAAAATTCTGCACCATTTCAAAAGAAAACTTTAGGAATCTTAGTAATCATCTGGTCAACCTTTGAAACCCCTACACAATTGACCGTTGCTAAGAAACAGCTAGCTTGAACTCCCGCCCCTCCCAGATTGTTTCACAGATTCTTTAGAAACGAGGAAGTTGAATAATGCTCGAAGGGTCAACTCAGACTGGCCGTAACACGTTTTTCAAACAAAGCAAATCAATAATTCAAGAATCGGGAAGCCGGCGGTCTGTTCGAAATATTTTCTTTTATTTTTCTCTCCTGTAAGATGCTTTTAAATTTTTTATAGAGTAACGTCTTGAGGTTTGAGATATAAAAGCGCTAAGTAAAATTGTGTTGTGTTACTTTTGTAATGAGGAAATCCTGCACATTATGTTTTACCTTACGATTATATATATAATGACACGGAATAAACATGCTCAAAAAGACAGTCATAGCAAATGTACCAAAAACTGGCAACCTAGATTTAAAACGAAAACAAACGCACGTGTATTAAGATTTACTATTATCAAAAAATTAAATAAGTCGGTACAAGCTTTCATCGTATTAGGCATTATAAAACTGTTTCCGACGTCTCTTACTCAACAATTTCACGACTTTTTTCAGCAGTAAAGTGTGTCTGTCGTATATTTTTTTAATGTCTTAGTCATAAAAATAAAAGGTAAGCGCCGTCAACACCACTAGAAGCCAGATGAGTTAGTGTCTGCGTTCCAGCCATATTCATCCTTACGTTCGCTGTCAGAGACTAGAAAAGTGCTCTGGTTTTAAATATAATAAATTATAAGAACTGCATAACATTGAATAATGGATATAAGCACAATACAGGCACTTTGGTTATTATAATATTATAGTTTAGTTAACATCTTGGTGTACGAAAATTGAATCGGACAGCGATGCTAGAAGTATGTATAAAATGTAAATGTGATTGTGACAATAATATATGTACGGACTTGGCTCGCTATAAGAGATATCCTATGTACGCGACCCTACGAAATATAATAAAAAACACCTATTCGTTTAATGCATGGGACATAACTAAATCCATGGCAGTTGGTAGCTCTTGTAGCAATTAATCAAATTTCTCAGCAGGTCCGTAAAACATATATTTTCATTAGTTGTGATGGAAAATAATTATATTACTGTATGACAGAAATAAGTAAAAGGTCTTTGTTATTTATTCTTAATATATTTTCAATATGAATCAAATACCGTATGAGCGGGTCCAAAAAGTTTTATAAGTACGAAGCTTTAATCTAAATATATCTAATTAGGTAATGTTGAATTTTTGACGTACATAACTCAATCCTTTGAAGTTTTTTTGAGGAGTTTAAAATTTATCATTTTGATGGTTCGTCTTTGAATTACTTTTTGCCTTTGTTTGTATCTTTTTCTGTTCAACAATTAGATATATGGCTCATAGTGAAGAAATGTTAGGTGATTCCATTTAATGTTATCGTTTTATATGTTGAAAATCTATAAAGTTGTATTATTCATACAAAGTATTTAATTAATCAATATTTAATGACAAATTCAAAGCCTCGATAAATATATTTATAATATATATTTTATTATTTATCAACAGCAATTAGCATGTAATTTTGATGAATTGATGCAACGAAACTGGTCGGATATTACACATATGAAAGCAATTTTAGACTTTTGAATGCTATATTGTTTGCGACTGTAACCCCTTCAACAAGATTTATGAATCGCATAAAATATATTATAAATCAAATTTCAGCTAGTTGATCATAGCCTAATTAATTTCATAGAAATTATATCAACGCAATTATTTAATTACCGACGCTGTGCTATCACTAATCTCGTTTTTGACGTAACATAATAAATGTACATTTCATAGAGTCAGTAATAACTACTACGCCAGAGCACACAACAATCAAATCCATAAATCAAATGTAAATCAGTACCTTTGTGCGTTTGTCCCACAATAGCTGACGTTATATATTTTATAATTAAATCGATGATACGCTTATCGTAAACTACGCATAAAAATGGAATTCACGTTTCAAAATCAGTAATTGAAACATTCATTTCAAATTAACATTTGGGATAGTCTCTCTGAGAGATCGTTGGACTGCGATACCACTGTATGGCAGTCCAATGATCTCTTAGATAGACTCAGAGGCTTAGAATTGAATTCAAGGTCACTACCTGGAATTCAATTCCAAGCCTCTTACGACAAGTTATTGGTCGCTATAAATGGTAAAGGAAAACACCGTGAGGAAACCTGCATATCTAAGAGACTGCCGTAATGTTCCCGAATCTTCGTTCTCCGTTATCTTATAGTGAAAAGAGGTTCGTGCCTAGTAGTGGGATAGTTTATGATTACAGTTTTTTTAAGCACGGCTGATATTGTTATATTTGAACTACGACGGTGGGTATATATGAGTATGGATTAGCACTGGACAGGGCTTGTGCAGTAGCAATACAGGTAACTTGATATATGGCTTCTTGTGCTTTCGTGACCGTTCCTTGTCCCACCTGCTATATACATCCTATATCCACCTGCTATATCCACCTGCTATATAATTGTTTCTCCTCTGGTATCATAGATAGCGGAGCGTACTTGTTTGGATTTCTAATTGAATACTGATTCCAAACATAAACATTCGGTTTCAGTTGAGGGGCAGAATAGCTGTTGCATTCCTACGGTAATTGCGTCTGCAACGCTAACAGACATACAGAGGTGCCCATGGGCGATGGTTTTTTTTTTCAATATAAGGTAGGTTACATATCCTTTTGCCACCAACGGCCATATTAAGTACAAACGAAGTCGAACGTGAACAAAAAGCGCAGAATAGCTTTAGTACAAACATAAAAATCTGACTATTGCGGGATATTTTAAATTGTGACCCAATAAAATATACATATTTGTTGTAAATGTAGATGTTACGTCAGTCAATTGTATTTATTGAGTTATCCACAATATAGCAGTATTTCTAGTGTGGGAGTTATTTATTTATATTGATTATAGCCTCGTAATGTTCCACTGCATGGCTTGGCTTTCAGCTTAGGGAGTCCAACTTATTTCGCCAACTTTGTCTCAGTCTGCCGTGATGTCGTTTGCAATCTTGATGGAGCTATTAGCATGAGACGTATATATTCAGCCACGTTTCATTTAAGTATGGCAGCTTTTTAGTTCCAGATACTGAAGTTGTATTCTATAAAATAATAAAAGTATATTTAAGAAACCTTCGCAAATACATAACTCAAACTATCTATTCAGAAGATTTCAAGGCGATCAAATCCACAATTTCACTACAAGATATCGGTTCCAAGCCCAAATCGAAAAGTTCCTTTAAGTTACACTATCTATAAGTTAGAACCCAGCGATGGCCCTGAACTCGAACGTTGAATTTTTCAAACTTTGCGTACAACAAATATTTACTACACTTTCTCGGTAAAAAAGGTAGTCGCGTCGCACCTTCACGTTATAAAGCTGTGATTACTGGAATTTAGGAGGAAAACCTTTGCAATGCTGTTAATAAATAAACTTAAATGGATCTCCGAGAAATATTTAATTAGAGGATTTAAATGGATGTAATTTTTCTATGTTTCTCATTAAGAGTTGTTTTATGTCATCAGTCTCAAGTTCGGGGCAAACACCTTAAGATCGCGTGCTAGCTATTTTATTGGTTACAGCGGTAAAAAGAGCACCATGTTCTGGAATCCTTTATACCGGTTTTCTTTTTGGGAGTTGTTTATTCTTTGGTAATCGAATTCCTAGTATGTCATGATGCTATACCTGAACCATTTTGCGGCGTAGGCTTGTCATTTTAAATATGTAACTCGCCCACTTAGTCGATCTTGAGACTGATAGCGAAATCTCAAGATGAACTCTAGGTGTAAACAAAGTGCTTTTAAGTTTTTCTGTACGGTTTTCATAATAGTAGTTGAAATTCTGATTCTTTTCAAATACCTAGGACCTAATTAGCAACAGGCCCAAAAGCAAACAGGCAAGCAATTCGAGGTACACAACTGTCATTATTATTTTTGGTGTAAGGGCCCCAGCTAAGCTAATTGCTTGTGTAGGGACTAAATAGCACACACACTAACACTCAGCCACACACACAGCTGCATACACTTTGTTTAAATATTACTGGCAAATAAAATTTGAATTACATCTCCTTTGTTGAACAACCGACCAATATCTTTGTAGCTTGCCGCCTTTTGAGTTCCTCTTTATCCACATTTACACCAGTCCCTTTGTTCATGAAAAACAAAGTCCGAGTGCTAAATTATAAAAAGGGAAGAAATAACATTCCTGGGGTTAATTTACCGGTCGCTTAGAATAAATCTCTCTGAGGTTTGTTTTTTGTTTCGATTCGGTTGTTTCAGCCAGTTATACTGTACAAAACATGAATGGAAACCAAAAACTCGGTATGTCGAATCCACAAGTGTGTTGGAATTAACATAAGCAATCCGTAAAAAAAGTTGGTTTTATAACACAATGTTGACAAACAAAAATACGACTTGCGTTGTTTGTAATATCAGCAGTAACACTCGCCCGTTACCGACCCTTGAAAAAAGATGAAAACTGATGATAAAGAGAGAGGAATCAAAGATAAGTTGAAAAGATACAAAATAAAAATGTTAATGAAATGCCGAAGCTCTTCCTCAACGGGCGTACCGCATATTGTCAAGATCAGATTTTCAGAAATATAGTCGCTCATTCATTAAGTCACCAAATAATTGGCCACGATTAGCTTTCCCACTCCTAAAATATACCTTTGCCTGAGTAGGCATAGTTTCAAGAATAAAGGCATTATATCTTTATACGTACTTACTCGTAGGTACGTCTGTACCTAAGTACGTACAAATATATAAGCTGTCTAGCTACATCACTAGCTAAACGTTGATTTAATTTATAGTATGAATGTACAAAACATTAAATTATACTTCAACTATTACTATTCTGAAAACACGTGAACGATGGTTATTTTGAATTATGGATGAATTTGAAATCTTGCAAATGGTTAGCGACTTTTATTGCTGACTGTACAAGTCACATATACCAACAAACTTAACCCGTAATTACTATTTGCATACACATATGTTAAGTGGAAGCACACTTAACAAAAACGACAAATGCATATCCAATATCTGTTAAGCAGTAAAACCGCCGCGTTCGCTAGTAAGATCAAACAAATCAGTCGATTCCGAATCACTGAAAATACGCTCTGATTCCTCCAACGCAAATCTTTCTAGAGAAATCTTTCACCACCGGTATCCAATGTTCTACGGATATAATATACGAACATTACTTAAGTTTTCTCACAAAAGGATACGGACTCTCCAAATCTAATTCTAGATTTCCTTAGCCCATTCAGTTGAAGCAGTCGTTTAACACATTGTGCGCCGGCTATGGAAATAAAGGCTTATTTTCTCAAAGCATTTGTTCCCTTCCAGAAGATGTATTTCGGATGCGAAACAGTTTATCTCTGGAGTTAGTAGCTCTTGTGACATACGGCGCTGCAGGTTGACAGATTTAGTAAATGTTGGCTTATGTAATTTTTCGTATTTGCTATACTTGTAACATAAAAATCGATTAATAAGAACTGTTTATAACCTTCAACTATATTTGATCAGTGATAGCAAAAAAAAAAACTGAATTAATGCTGAATATGTTTCAGCGCGCAACGGATAAAGGCCCATCATGACTTTCACGGAATAAAAAATATCTGATGTGTTCATCCATGATATTCTCTATGGTGGTCTATGAATAATGTTAATTGTGACCCCAAGATCATTAAATAATTCTACCTACCAATTTTTAGTGGTATTTTATTAAATGCATTCATTTCTTTTTTAATTATCACTAATTAAAATTGTATTGTATATATAAACTTTATAAGATAAAATTAAAATTAAATTAAGTTATAATAGTTATATAAAAATGTTAAAACCTAACTTGTCTATAACTAGTGAATGATATGTACCTATATACACCGCAAATGACATATCGGACAAAATACTATGTAACGAAATTTTATAATGTTTTAATATGACTGATGTGGTTGTGCTGTTAAATAAATAAATAGAAAAGCACATTTTAGCTGTAAACAATAATTATTACATTTTATTAAACCCTTTGTGGTCTTAAAGGGCGTTAAATAAAATAGCGTGGTCTGTATAATTTTGGTATATTTCAACCGTACAAACATATAAAGAAACGCCCGTAGTTTGGAGCGTCTAATGGCGGCACTTCTTATGGCTGATTGTATTTGCGTATTTGATAAATTTGACAAATAATAACCATGTGTAGATGGTTTGTGTGGCAAATTATTTGCCTTTCTTGCCTATTTGACAACTATGGCAAATACCAAACGCGTTACCGCGTGCTTGTCGGTTTTTCGACGCACATCAAATAAATTATCAAAGACGGCAAATAGGCAAATAAGCAACTAAACCATCCACACAATGGCCACCGCTGGCGGCAAGTCATGTCAATTTCAAATGCGCGGGCTGTCAACTTGACATCCCGGATCGTTGTCTTGAAAATTATTTTTGTGCATACTCGACATCCACCAGCGCCTTGCTTTCCATGGTCTTTTTTACAACCTTGTACTTTTTAATACAAAGCATATAATAATAGCATGCGTTTAAATAATAAAATCCTGCTGCAAGTTTGAAGACGTCCATACTGTTGGCACAGATAATATAATACTATACTAGCTGTTGGTAAATAATTGCGTCTGCTCATTCAAAATGTTTGTATATTTGTTATTTGACGTCTTATTTGGCTCCATGTGTAGACGGTCATAGTTGCCAATATCTTTATGTTTTCTCATTTGTCGAATATTCGCCCAAGTACAGCAAACAGCCAATACCAAATACAAATAACCATGTGAAGTGCTGCCTTAAGACTGCGCCGAGCAAAATGTGCCAAAACAGGCGGTCACAGTTAAGTTGATAAAATCAATACTTTTTGTTTAATACAAATATAAAATATACATTTACCACAACAATGAATGTGTTTACAATCACTCAGTGTAAAAAACTTAAAATAATAAATGTTTTCGCCTACAAAATTACGTAAATTTGCACGAAAAATGCAAAAACGTAAGCTCTTGTTATGTAATTTTTAGATTATGACAGTAGAAATCTATTCTATTTTACAGCTTAAACGATACATATATTATATATTATTATATATTACAATTTGTCCGTTCCAAATATTTAAGTTATTGGTTGACAATAAAGATACATATTTATCAAAAAAGCACTTCAAATCCGCCATACAATTTCACTATTGCGGCCGCGCGCCGATTTGAATATCGAGCTCTGTCATTCAGTCCAACCGCGTCTTACGCTCGGCGCAGTCGGAGTTTAGAACCCAGTGGCCGTCGCGCGTCGGGCGAAGGCGCGTACGCAGCTCAGGAATGGGGCATTCCTGAGCTGCGCCTCACGGTGCCTTCCGTTGTCGCCCGGTTGATTGCGGTCAAATGTAAGGCGCCAACACCCATTATAATGTTTTTTGTTGTTAATATGATTTTAATTGTGCACAATTTCTCATGGTAAAATTTCAATTTTACTTACCGAACATTCTTAGTCCAACAAGATGGAATACTCAGCTCGATGAAATATTCGCCTGTGTATCAGCCAGTATTGTCGTTACGAGTGAAGGTAATCCGTTTTTATTATCGCACCACTAATGGTGTCATTTCTACATTGTGCCGCTATAACTGTTAAATTAATAAGAATTTTCAGTAAATTCTTCAACTCATACTATAGTTCGTACTGAAAATAGAACATTCCATCAGCGTGGCTGTAATGGGATGATTACACGCACTAAGTATAGGGAGCGTTCATAGCCTACGTATTTGCTTTTTGACCTTTAAAGAAACAATCTCCGTGTAAGCTAACGTGGTTTCTATCTTGACCCTCTTATACCACCGGATGAAATATTCCTTTTTTTATTATTTCCTAAAGACATTTTTGTAACGGATGCATAAATTATAAAGTAGGTGCGTCACAAAATTATAAAGCAAAAGCACAACGCGATACTTACTTTGTATGGCCAAGGAGTCAGGAAACGTATAGTCGAGATCGTTCATATGTTGACATTTAAAGTTCTTAAAATTACAACTTCTCACTTATCATTTTTACATATTTGTAGGGTCTGTCGATACATTCAAATTACTTGTACCCATGTTCAACTCGCGTTAGCAACCCAAACAACCAAAATTAATACCAACATTCATCAAAGAATTCAGCCAACCTTCAACTTTTCACTTCCGCGAGTTAAAAGTTAAAATAAAATAAATGCAAAACATACAACAGAATAAATAAAAAATAAACAAAAATATATAAGCTGTTTCCTTCTATTGAATTGGTAATGGCTCTTGGATTTCGCTAAACGGTTTTTCAAAAGAGCAATATGTTTGTATAAATAAAGTAATTAAATATTCAAGTGAAATGAAAAAAGGTTCCCTGTTAATATCAACTTTTTCTGTGAATCGTTGAATATTTTGGATTTCAATGTTTACCTTTGAGTTTGTATAAAATATTTGGTTCAAATAATATAAAAAGGAAAATTACAGGTGAACGATTTGAATCTTTGCAGGTGAACCAGAGAGTTGAGTCTCACTTTATTCGCTCTGATCGAAAGTACATCGACGGACTTACATATAGGAAAAAAGGAAATACTAGAAAAGCCATAAAATTAACAAATATATTGTGTCGTGTATGCGAAATTGCATTAAGCAATGATAATTAAATAATTGCGATGTAATTCTTCTTCAAACGTACATAGCTACACATCTATACTCTGGCGAAGTAAGAAGACATACACAGCACTACAGTCACATTTCGCCAGCTGTGACATGGGTACCACGTAATAGAGGGCGAGCTTACTGTCACCCAGACACAGTTTCAGACTGCAGATTGAAAATATTAAATAACAATGAAAAATTTTAACTGAAACCATTCAAAAATATAGCTCGACAGCTGACGCGACTCATCATGCATAGCAGCAGTCGCATTCACTTGGTAGTGCAGCGCAATGAAGGCAATGTTATATAAAAAAGTATTTTTTATCCCAGTACGCCCAAAGTGAACCGTATATCAATAAAAATTGTATCCTTTAAATGTAACTGCTATATAACTGTTATTGTAATTAAGCTGTTAAGTAATAAGTCACTGCTATCTATCGTTGACTCGTGTGCCGATTACGTAGCGTTGTGATTACGACATCCAGCCAGGATATAGTGAGTTATGTGTTCGTATCGATATAGTTTATGGCTTTAACTAAAGTTGAGCTTTCCAGATAAGTACTTAATGTTTATATTCGTAATTCTAAATCATTATTATTGTATGTAGTAATTTACAACTGTTTAAATGCTACGCTTATCTCTGGAACTACTAGTCAGGTATGACTCCTTTTTTGCCTCTTTTATATATTTATTGAAGAATACAACATTTTTGTCTCGTGTGGGGCCCAGTCATCCCAATCAAACCCATAATACTCGTTGTGGTGCCAGTGGCGAGGTGAACACTTAAATTACTACGCCATCTTTGTAGTCAAATATGTATTTTAGATAACACAATCAATCCAAATTCACGCCTGTCAATTGGATACTGCTATAATAGCAGTGTCCGAAATACGTATCGATGTTACCGTTAACAGTGTGGTTGAAACAAGGATTAACCGATTAAAACTAGAAGCAACCTAACCTAAACAGACATGCCTAATTATAGCCAGCTAATCCTAGATGTGATCACATTCCGGCTATTAGCCGTTACATAGTCTCTGTTCCGGAAACATCAGTACATTGTATTAACTTAACGATTAAAAATACTAAAGTGTAAAATAGTGATATCAGCTGATCTCTCAAAATACATATACATAAAGATAATATACAACATGATAAAATGGTATAAGGTTTTACTGTCAAGAAATATTAAGTAGCAAAGAGAAACCGCTCGGCATGCAGTAATATGCTCGTCCCTATTACGGAGATCTAAAACGGAAACCGCCAAAGTGTAGGTGTAATACACCGCTGTTCCACTTATATTATACTAGCTGATCTGTGCAACGTCGTTTACTTCACATAAGAGAATTTTCCCCGTTTTGCAACCTTTTTCCATTAATGCTCCGCTCCTATTATTCGTAGCGTGATGTTATACAGCCTATAGCCTTTCTCGATAAATAAGCTATCCAACACTAAAATTCGAACCAGTAGTTCCTGAGATTAGCGCGTTCAACCAAACAAACAAACTCTTCAGCTTTATAATATTAGCATAGATATCCTTGATAATATTATGTAGTGATCTCAAGTCCAGTCTCAGTCCCGATTATACCTAAAATACTTACTTTGAAGTTTTACATCTCAGCTTATAATAAAATATCTGTCTTTTTACATTTGTCACAAAAGGATAAAATATAAGATGTATTATCTTATATACTGCTATATTATGTAGAGCCTTGTTACTCTCAGCTTGAATGTGGCGACTCGACCTGAAAAGTATTACCCTTTCCCAGAATATCCAATAAGCCTACTGTTGCATTTCGGTCGGTGAGTAATAGCCCGAGACCTAATCACCCATCGATCGTTTCCTTTCCTTATTTGTTCTAACCCACTTTTCTCTTCCTTTTTATATAAGCTACGGTAACTGCTTATCTGGCGGACCATCTGACTCTTTTACAGCTATGAGGTTACGTAGGTTGAGGTACGTTACGCACCTCTAGCGTAAAATGATGTGTTCCCTTAGAATTGCTTCTTTGATGTGAGCAGATGTTACGGCTGACTACTAAGCTCTTGGTTAGTCTGCTATCAACAGCTATATAAAGAAACAATATTGCTAAAATTTTATTACTAGTACGTACAGTTTTTATGCGATTCAAAAAGTAGTACAATATCTTAGGTTGTCATCTAAGGAACTCTACGTCTTGCAAGACTCTGCTTTAATCAATAGAATAAGGCAATAACGCTAACCGAAATAACTAGGGATCAAACCCATTTATGTTATTATACAGCGATCAATAATACTGGCCTGCAGCACAATTTCACTGCGATACTTATGACTTTAAATAACTGCAGTTAGTTACTGTGATGTTATTTTGTTGGAGACGGAAAAGCTTAAGCTTCATTCTCGGGAACCTCGCCAATACCGTTATGGTACATTGTAGCTGGGTGCAATCACAGACCAATTTGGTCTAAGCCGTGGCTTGCTAGAGTCCTAACTAGTTGCATAGTCGAGATCGAGTGACCAAACTATCGAGTAATTTCTAGTAATAAACTAAAATGTTAAATTGGTTATGTTTAACAGTAAAATTCATTAATTAGTCTAATTTTGTAAAGAAATATGGCGGACTGGTAGGTAGAAGAAATAGAGATCCATCTCTATGTATTTTGTTTTTGTAATCTCTATTTATTAATTCTATACTCTTGAATATTATTAAACAAATTAGTTTGTTCATGAATAAAATATAGAGAAAATTTAAAAAATAAATGTTCATACTGATGGCACAAGTCAAAGTCAAAGTCAAAGTCAAAATTAATTTATTCACTTAGGTCACAAAGTAACACTTATGAACGTCAATAGGTTAGTGAGTTTTTTACATTTACTGAATTTACATTTATGTTAGTTGCAAGATTCAGGCAAAAGGCCTATGAGAAGATACCTGTAAGAAACTCAAGGCCACAAACTCAAGGGACATATTGTTAAGTAGTAGTTGAAGTGAGTGTTGTGGATTTGGACACACTGGACAAATATTTGTATAATATATTGTTGGTCTTTAGCCTCGTATACTGTCCATTGTTAAAATGTCGAACGTAAGGCAATGCCTGCGCTCGGCACCCGTTCGTCATTTGAAACGATATTTTGTTTGTAAAATGCATCTCTCGCACTATAATTCTTTTGTCGCGCGGGCTTTACAAGCAATCAAACAACGGACCCGCAGAATACTCAGATTCAGAACAATGTTTAGTGCCGTGTAGGGATCGAACCGACAACAGTCGGTGCAGTGGCAAAGCTTTCCTTGGACTTACGGTATTATCTTCATCCTAGTGACTGCTAAAAACGAAAGTTATTCATTTCGACATATTTAAATAGCTATAGTCGAAATTAGATTTTTGGACAGAAACAAATTCATTATTGAGTTCACTTATTTATATACCTGATACATTTTCACCAATTTGACAAGAATACAACAGCTTCAGGCAAAAAAGCTCCTTGTTACGGGGACGGCTCGCGCATGACGGCTGCGCGCGAGTCGGAGTGTTGGGTGGCGCCCCTCTTCCCCTCCTGCCCGGCGGTAGCTGATATATAGGCCGATCGCGTCCTGGTTCAAGCTCTCTTCCGGCTGGCTTCAACATCATAAGCTAAGTGTTCTTGCCTCACAAGAATCATGCAGCAAGTCCTTTTTACTCGAAACACGCGCTGACTACTGTTCGCGTAGCATTATGTAAAGCTACCTAGTAAATTTAGTGAAATACATATATATATCGTTAATCGTTAATTAAAAGTGTTAATTGCTGTACTATCTTTTAATTATCTCTGCATAGCTTAATCTCAAGACACCATGTCCCTAAAGCGTGGCTTGTTCTATTTCTAGATCAATCTAATCTACAATAAATAACTACATAATAGGTGACATACATTTAAACTATCGCTTGTAAATCCGATGAAACCTACTTTAAAAATGCAACAACTTCATCTATAAAGTTTTAACTGAATGAACATTCTTATGTAACATTTCATGCTTAACTTGAAGCCTGTTAAGTTGCCGTTTTAGAGGTATTCAAATTCAAACTATGTATTGCAGACTTTTCATGGTTATTTCACTGCGAATATTGTAGTGGTAAACTTCGAAGCGGTAACAACAGCCCTACGAATGCGCCTGCAAATGAACTAGACTGCCGAACGAGGCAAATATTTGTATAATCTACGGATAGTTGTTCTAGCATTGGGTGTTTGTGAACGTAACTTGTATTCTCTACAGAGAAAACAAGTACCTAACGTACTTTACAAAGTAATCAATAGATTTCCATGTAATTCGGGTGATAACGTATTAAAAATGTAAAGTTATTGGGTAGCCTGCATGCTCATAAGTGATTCAAAGCATTTAGAGACTTATCAAATCCACTAAAGCCAGCATTTTGGCATATAGTTCTACTCCATTCATCCCAAGAAGACCTTGCCCAGTATCTACTGGGTAAGAAAAGGTAAGTTAAAAGTGTCACTACACTTTTTAAGAAATCTGTTCTTCAATCTTAAAATATCTTACTCTCAACGTCTTCGGGGGCCGAAAAGCAAAGCAAGGTTACTATCTCCACCAAAGTGCGGTTACTATTTTTTTTAGGTTATGTCAATAATATTTTAAAAATAAAACACCAAATATAAATTATCCGTCATAAAAACCATCAATATATTTACACTTGTCAACTATTTACATATTTACAATCGTTCAAATTCTATTACAGTAATAATTGAACCATATTTACACATTACAGACTCGGAAACAATAACATTTAAACAAACAGACATTAGATATGTTAACTATTAAAACAATGACGGGCGTAACGTTAAGCGGTGTATTGGGTCCCATAAAAATATACTGGTCCGTTTTCAGATCGACATTACATTGCATAGGATGTTGAATATTCAACGTTATTACTTTTTGTTTATGTAATGTTTATTTATCTATAGTAGCCATTGTTTTACTTTTCACATAAACAACTTCTACTGTGAACATAAACAGTTATTGTAATGAGTTAGGGTACCAGGGATCAAGGATTTTTAAATGAATGCATAAAATACCTAAATTATGATTTAGGTCAAAGATAATTAATTTGAAAGTTCTATGAAGCTTTTCTTGTTTCTTTTTATTTTCGTACTCTTTTTAACAACATCGTGTTCGTCGCCTTTGTTGCTCACTGTACTTTGATAGCTACGTTTTCGCTACGCCGTAGCTGCTACGATGTAGCGTCACGTCTCCAATCGCTACGGTGAGCTCGTAGCACTTGAGCGATCCTTTACTCGTCGCCTTGGTTCTATTTTGCTCTTGTTGTTCGCCGGATGGACTCTGTGGAATAAACCGATTCACAGCTATCGGAGAAGCAATAAAACTAAGATTTTCCTATAAATTCTTCATCGATTATTTATTCTTTCGTTCATTTCTATGCAATAAAATGTCGAGCCTTTGGATTTTGATTACACATAAAGCGAAAACATCTAAAGTATTTATTTTGAGTATATTGCATCTGACTAATATATTATATATGCACAGAATTTTAGAATGAAGCAAATAGCTGGTTAAATACCTTTTAATAAAAACAATTTTTTTTCTTCTATAATATACGACACCTGTATTAAAAATCCTGTATTGTGGAGAACATTATAAATATATAAACGACGCACACACAATACATATAAACATGTAACAACTATTTGAGTATCACACAAATTAATTACCCACGCACGATACTCAGGGCAGCAGGGGTAAGGTATTCTCTAAAACACGTCACCGTGCAGTTGTTTGAAACTGGTGGAATATTTCTCTCTAGTACAATAAACTTTCATTGATTCAGTATAAACAAAGTGACGTATTAATCCTTTAAATACCGAACATTTAATATTTGTTATCATTATCTAAATGTTTCATTCATGGATATTTAATGAGAGTACATCCAGCAATTCGCTTCACTCTAATTAATAATTAAATGCCAACATCCATAGCTACACGAACTAATTAAAAATACAATTATAGTACTCATATGAGAGATGAATTCCATTTCATTTGCATACTGATGAATAAAACTAAGTTTTCATGCAAGAAATGTTACAACATTTTCTCAGTATAATTGAATAATAATTAATTGGTTAAAATATTTTTCTGTCATGTTCATTTTATTACACTGTTTGTGTATTTTAAATTATAACATTTTATGTATTTATAAATAACAACATCGTTTTCAAATTTTAAAAGTCGATTATAAAATGATCAGAATATGATCAAAATAAATCTTTGTTATATAATTCCATCAATTCATCCAATAAGTAAATAAATATTTAATATAAAATAAACATAATTACATCACTAATTTTAGATAGAATTTTAAAAATAAATATCTCTTAGAGAAATAGATTTAATCTAGACCGATACTTACTAAAATAATGTTTTATTTCAACGTAAAAGAAAATCGTATAAATCCACACTCGAATAACGCATAATAGTTAATAGCTGTTATTCCAACTATTTACATGAATTGTATATTGAAACCTCTATATATCAGTCTGCAGTGTAAAATTACTCTAATTACATTGACATTAAGGTTCATATTGCTATGTTGGTTCTTCAAGTACGCTTTTAGTTAGTATTTGTTCAGTGTTAGCCTTTAGAGTGGTCGACGGGGTTAGTGCGATGAAGTCTTCGTCGATTGTGGTCAGCTGAGAGTATTCTGTCCGGGGGTACAACGTCCGGTATTTGTATTTTTTTGATTTTATCTGTGAAAGAAGTTTATATAAAGAATATTGTTTGAAGAAATCTACGTTGATCCTAAAACCTGTGAGTAAGGGATTGTGCAAATGCCGATCATGATGCCCGGGATTCGTTTCCCCTTTACGTGATTCGGAAATCGTGAATATATTAATAATAATTTATTCTTCATTCGATTAATGTTAGTAGGTATCGCTAATTTTAAGTAGAAAGATGTGACTATAAAAAGAGCGGTAAGTATATAGTATGGTTGGCTTTTCTGTTGGGTCATAAGGGAGATCACGACAGGGTGGTCAGACCATATAAATAAAATTATAGTGTGCTAATGGATAGAAAGACACATTAGGTGAGTAGACTTAGTAACTACAGATCACATTAAGACTTCTTCAGAAGGAATCAAGAAATCTTATGAATATGTAATTTAATCCTAAATCAAATGTCGATCGTCATTCAAATATCATTGACAACACATAAATTAACATTCAAATGCAGTATCGTTTTCGAATCAATAGATTTTTTTCTGGCTAGCTGTCTTAGTAAAATAAAACTAACCATAGAACGAAAAAGGCCTTATTAATTTCAAGCGTTATTATTAGGTACATTATATATATCTATTTAATCATTTCTACTTTGCACTTATTCATACCACGCCTTCACAATTATAATAGTCAACAGCCTATCATTATCAAAATTTACCTTTTGAGTAAACCATTTCACAAAGTTTTTGTTACCCGAAGGCCACGGAACAATACTACTGATGGTGACGTGTGTAACAATACTATAATTATATGTTAATTGACTGCTTTAACATTTTTTACAAGGAACTAGTCAACATAATTATAGTTTACCGTGTTAGTTCTAGGGATCATACGATAGATGGCGCAATGCGACGATTAAAACTTGAAAATTACGTCACTTGAACATAGTTTTCTTTCTATTGTAAATACCTGCACTAGGGATGAAACCCTGTCTCGCTGGGGACTTTACACACATGCCAAAATGGACAATGGCAAACGATTTACAAGATATTAAAAAGAAAAACCCACAAAGATTTGACCGTAAACCCGAAGCTGTTCATAAATAATGATCCAATTCATTGCCAACGAACACCTTACCCGTCTTCGCACCTGCAACTGCACCAACAACGGGGAAATGAATCCAAGACCTCACGATCGACGGCAAGCTAAGCGCAAAAACATGGTACAACGGGGCAGTCTATAGAGCAATGTAATAATAACATTAGCCTTATTCATAAACTTTTCACTACTGAGAACAGGTGTGAAAGTTTAGGTCGTAGTCCACCTCGCTGGCGCAGTGTGGGTTGGCAGACTTCACACACCTTTATACAATATTACAGATCATTCTGAGACATGCAAGTTTCCTCACGATGTTTTCCTTCATCGTTAAAGTGAGTGATAAAAAACTTCTTTAAAAAATCGTAAGTGCGTGGTTCGAAATTGAACCCAAGCCTCTGCGTGGTAGTCCAACGATGTACTTCTTATTATAATATAGAACAATACTTGACAAATATACCTTTATGATGAAGATCAGAGCGATGAGTATCAACAGCACAGCGCCTATACTGGCGATGGCGAGCGAGTTGCGGTCGAGCATGTTCGCTGTATCCTTAGCCTCATCGACGAAGAACGAAGCTGTTATGTGTGTGCGGATATTTTCCGCGATTCGACGCTTACCAGCCGAGGACCCGTTTTGACAGCCACCTAAAAGAAATAATCATTAATAGTAAACAAACTTAATATAATCTCAAGCCTATGAGCCGGAGGTGCATGGCACCCACATGTCGCCAGCTATTATTTTAGAAGGCTAGCCTTTTGCTTTCTGGACACAGTTCCAACCTCCTTGAATTTCTTGACAGAAAAGCCCAATAAATTTTTGCACGACTCGGGAATTAAACTCGAGACTTCACCCACGGTAGTGGCAGTATACTAGTAGACTAGTATACATTTAAAAGTAGGTCATGAAAGAAAACGATGTATAGCCGCTATAGGATAGGCCTCGATGGCGTAGTGGTTAGTGTAACCGACTGCCACGCCTGAGGTCGCGGGTTCGATTCCCGCACAAGATAAATATTTGTGTGCATGAACATCGATGTTTGTCTTGGTCTGGGTGTTTCTATGTATAATATGAACGTATTTACAAAAAAAAAAGTATATATGTATGTTTATCCATTGTCTAGTACCCATAGTACAAGCTCTGCTTAGTTTTGGCTAGATAGTGTTGTGTGTATGTGGTAGAATATTATTATTATTATTTCACATTTATTTACTATTAAACAATAAAAATACATTTTTAGATATATAATTATAAAGAAAACACATTTAAATATATAAATATTATGGATGCCCACCGACATCGAGACAAGGTCCAAGCTGTCGGTGGTTAGGAGTCCAGAGAGAGAAACCTCTTCACTATGCGTGCCGTATCGAGGAGGACTGCCTTCTGCATCTGACCCTTGACCCAAGCATCTAACGCGAGCCTCTTAACCTTCCTGTCCTGGGCATCTAACTCAGTCTGAGTCCACTTAAGTATGCCAAAGGAATATAAAAGAAGTGGCATGACCCAACTGTTAAAAGCGCGCACCTTGTTGCCGCCTGATAAAAGACTGTTAAGTACTTTTCTCAGGCGACCAAAGAAGCGCTCCTTTAACGATTGTTTCATGTCCGCTTCATTTATACCTAAGGCTTGTGACATACCCTTATTATTATTATTATTATTATAAGATAAACCATTAATGATTTTAATTCTTGACATTTTTTGACACATTTGGTTGATTAGTTCATCAACGTTTTCTCTAAAATATCTGAAGCCAAATCGTACGCGGAAGCTCAAGTTGTCAATTTTATATCACAAGATCTACGAGGTTTTTGATAAGGTGCCAAATGCTATATTAATTACATTTTACTGAGAGGTAAAATACTAACCATCGTCATATAAATTCATCTTTATCACAATGGTAAGACGTAATAGTTAAAGCGTTGTGTTTATGACAGTGTCTGTAAAAGTAAGCCGATGACTGAATTAAAAGTATTTGTTATAATCGAGTTGTATAAGCCGTTGTCAAAGCATTAATATTTACCAACGCAATTGTTGTCTAATTTATATAGCACTAGATTATGCCCGCGGCTTCGCTCGTATAAAAGTAGGTTACGTTAGATTAGTAACAGTACTTTTTTCTGGATGTTCTCTATGACCTTTTCTATTCTCATGACAACGTGTGTACGAAATTTCATGATGATCGGTCGAGCAGTTAAGGCGTGAAAGCTAACTAACAAACTCAGATTCGCATATACAACAAGTTAGGATTATGCATACAAATCGCGAGAGTCTAGTCTTATGCTGCGAAAGCTGTGCTTACGATACTCTTAATAAAGTTATCATTGTTTGATAAAACCGCCTAACTCAGTTGTTTACAAGCTTGTGTCAAACGAAGCATGGACGTGGTATGTAAGTACTGTGCTAAGCAAAATTTCCTTGCTTCAACTTCTTGTAAGGATGATGTGTGTATTTTCGTTAGGTTCTATGAGTATATTCATGTATGCAGAATGTACGCAAAGCAAATTCATGTCATGACCTGAAACTATATTACATATAGGCAATAAAATGTAGATACATAGTAATTTGATAGATGTTTTACATTTTACATATTATAGGCAATAAAATGCAGATCAATAGCATTCAAGTATTATAAGCTGCTTAATACTATGATATGCTATTTTGTAATTAAAGGCAACTCCCGTACTAGAAATAATTCCTGTATTACGAGGGTCTGTGCAAGCATTCTAACGACAAACACAAAGGTTCAGAGTAATCATTTTTGGATCTCATAATTTGTATTGTGTTTAGGATTCAAACCCAAAACACTCGGTGTAATAGCCGTAGCGAGACGATCATATAAATTACTGCACCATCCGATATCAAATCTAAATGATGCATTAAGGTTTGATATCGAAGCCGTCGTAACTATTTTTTTTAAGAGCATCTATTACTCAGTTGGGATACCAACAGACTGCAATGCAGAGGGTCTCGGGTCCGAACCCACGTCGCGCACATCTGACTTTCAGAAGATATATGACTTTTCGAAATTATGTGCGTATTGATTGACAATTATCGCCTGCTCCGTGCCTCGGAGAGCACGTTAAGCCGTCGGTCCCGACTGCCATGAACATCTATGGCAGTTTATTTTTTCTGGTATCCCTCTTTTATGCTATATATCATAAAGGTACTTTTAGGTCATGATAAGTAGCTTATTTTCACCTCCTAATTCTAAGCCCTAAAATACCCGGCGAGATGTGGACGTACTACGTAATCTTTATAGACTACAGGCATCATATTGTTAGCCTCCATTTAAATAGACATTACATAATGATATAATGTCACTCTTACTATTCTTTGTTCCGCTATCAATAAATAAATGTCACTCCACGTGACAGAGTCAACAATGACAAAATAGCAGCAATAATTCAAAGGTCAAGTTCGAATCGCTTTCATTGTGCTGACCATGCAAGGGCAACCCACAAATACAATCATGTAAAGGTGTCATAACATGTCATAGAATGCCGTTTGCAGCTAAAAGGGTTGGGTAAAGGCAAGCCACATATACATTCCGGTATCTATGTTTAAACTCCATTCAATAGGAGCGTTTGTAGATTAAAATTGCATTATTCGAATCAATAAGCAAGTTTTCGAGATATATTCGAATACGTTAGTCTGACTTATTTTGATTGATTTTGATTAGTCGTATACAAATACGAATTTAAATACCGTGTTAAAAGGTTGGTGGTTGCGTTACAAGGAAATCAAGATATTAGGAGATAGACCTGGAAAAGCGTTATCCATCGCGTACATTCGAAAAAAGAACGATCCCAATATTCGAATCAAAATTAAAGTATTAGAAAATATTAAGATTAAGTTTCGAATTATGATCAGTGTCAATATTCGTATGCGGAATTTTATAATTTTCGAATAATTTTTTCGTTACACATGCAGGTGGTGAATCAAACGCCGGAGATTTCTTAGATTGCCTGTCAAACTATTAATGATGCCTCGATGGAGCAGCGGTAGTGCATGCAAAAACTGTGCAAGAGGTCTAGAATTCGACTCCTGGAATGGGCAAAGGTTATTAGATTTTTCTGCTTAGACATTCTCAGTAACAGCACAGAGTCTAAAAGTGTTCCCGGTAAATGGATATAATAAAATAAGGAAATAGTCATATCTGTCTGTTCGTTCGGGGATATACACGTTATACTAAGTACGTATGAAATAATAAACGTCTTGATTATGACGAGACTGAAAGTCTCATTCTTACTTTAAAATTAACGGATTAACTGGTATTCGCACCCTAACCATGCACATACACACACACACACACACACATCACACGTACAAAAGTACTCACACACACACATGAACACACACAAACTCATACACACACACACGCAGATGCATACACAGACAAATGGACACACATGTTATATGCTTGTATGCTTAATTTGTTCATTATTTAATTTAGGGTATTTTATAAACTTTACCGTCCATAATTATAATTTTACCATATGTGATTTCGATAGAGAGAGAGCCTGGAGATTTGTCACACAGGTTTCGAACCTATTACAGACTCCAGCTCTCACAAAGGTTGATTTTTTAACTATTACTTTACTCTTTTTATGTTTAAAACTATATGTACACTTTTTGAGAGAAATAAATGAATTTATTATTAAACGTACAACTTTATTTAAATAGCAATAAAACGACGCTTGAACGAATTGAAATATAATATAAAATCTGATAATATGCAAAAATGAGAAATAAATTTAATATTTTCAATGAGATAAAATAAAGTTGAAATTTTATATTCGCTATGATTGTAAAATTTCAGAACTGAGTGTGACATAAAGATACGATATAAAGTATTCATTTTGTTCAATCGGAATGGATAACGAGGGCATACTCACATTCGGCTCATTTGGGTTTAACTTAGTATGTGATTGTTGAAGCGGATTTACTAAATACATGCATACATTGCAAGCCCAAAATTATAATTTTTGATTTCCCGTGGGCAGTTCTTGCCAGCGGCCTCACCCGTGTAAATCCCATAAGAACGCGTTACTAGGATTCAATGAAAGTTTGGGATTCGGGAAAGTACTCTATGTGGTAATCTGGATATGGCCTATCTGTGTGCCAAGATTTATCCAAATTGATGTAATGGTTCACGCGTGATTGAGTCACAACTTCACAAAATCACATTTACACATGTGGTGAATACACATTAAGATATTTTCTTACTTTTTTATCCTTGCCATACTATTTCCAGCTGTATTTCGTTTGTCTTCCTAGTCTAACCAAATTATGGTTGTTATCTGTCTTTTACGGAGGTATGCTAATAAGCCATTGCAAACTAACAGAATAACGATACCTACTCTAAGGTTAGTTCAAATTTCAGAGTATTCAAATGTAGGAACTGCTTTCTCTGTTGATTTTCATATATGTATGCTTATAGCAGCCGTGACTGATTGGCATAAAGCCATCAGTCACTTAAATACTCTCCGTGGCAATGACGTGTGATTTTTGAAATGATGACCCATTTTCGAGTAAAGCGCTGGTAACGTTGCTTAACATTGCGGATTGATCGACATAAGCAAACGTACATTTCTAATTTAAAGGAACTAGGAAGTACAATTAGATTAGAAAGAAATAATAAAGATGTATTACTTTAAGTCTATTTATAAACAAAGAGATATAGTTCTATGTAGAATGTACTTCTTAAATATCCGCCATCTTTATTAAACTGTCCCACACGGTCCCCTTAGTGCGAGAAGGCTTAGGCAATCATACCGGCCCAGTGCGGGTAGGCAGACTCCACATACCTTCGAGAACATTATGGGAGCGAAGTGGGACGCATTGGCACGCTCTGCCGTCGCATATTGCTGAGGATGCTTTACTAACAACGGAAGCCATGAACACTGGAATATATATCTATTATAAAAATCTAAAAACCTGTTTTGGATGAATTATATATATAATAGTTTATTGTATTTTTATATTATACTCAGTCTATATTATATAAACTTTATAAAAAATAGTATGGGTGTATCACAATGCTGTATTGTATGCAGTATTGTTTTTACATATATTACATTATAGCACACATTTATATAAACAGCCTCAGGATCAGACCCCTAAACCAGACACCTACGACCTCAACCCACCTGGGAATATACCAACATTTTTAATTATAAAAACCAAGTATAGATCAAGACCAAGGGGTTCATTATGGGGCGGCGGGATACAGTTGGTATATATTGTTTATATATAGTGATATGTATGGACCCTGCCTCATAATGGAGGTGGGTGTCTGGAAGAAAGGGAGTCACTGGCAAAATTTTCAATATTTTAATAGGTAAAATAAATAAATAAAACCAGTCTCTTTTTAATATTAAATGTCCTCTTTTTAATATGATAAACGCAATAATGTAATGTGTACTTCGACAGCACTTATACAACCCCCAATTCAAATATAAATTATTATTTTAAACTAATGTAAATTACTTATTATAATTGATTTTATCCATATTGATTCTATCCATATTGTTATGTTACTTTATTTTATGCCTGCCATGCGTGGTGCCATGACCACACATGTATTGTGGGTGGTTGTGACGCCATGCAAGGTAATGAAAATGATGTATCTAATTATTAATTATAATTAATTTTATTGTAATCAATATTGTATTTAATATAGGTAAAACAGTTTTATATAAAATATATATGGCTTATTTACACGGACGGATAAACTTAATATATATAAGACCATTGTAACCCAATCAGAATAGAATAAATAAAGTCCCTAATTATGTTAGGGGAGGTCTGCGCAACACCCTGCGAGGGCGGGTGCCATTAAAAAGAAAAAAAAAATATATGGGAAACTCTCAAACATGCAGATTTCCTTACGATATTTGTCTTCACCGTTAAAGCGAGCGATTATTAACTATTCAATACGTACATAACTTCGAAAAGTCTGAGATGCGCATCTTGGGATCAAACTCGAGACCTTTGCCTGGCAGTGCAACGATCTCCCACTAGGCTGTCACTGCTTGATGCATGTACTTCTTACCTTCTTTAAACTAAATTCTTTATGTGTGGACTTTCTATAAAACTCACCTATATCCTTATCACAGTGGCAACAGTCCGTCGTCTGATTGCTATTTACGTAAATCGACACCATGCTCTCGGTACAGCACGGCAAACATTTGTGGTTCATTCTGCAAACAAACATATTTATTAATTTAAAAGCTCTTGTTTCCAACACTAATAATAACTTACATGAGCCCAAGGGGCCAATTCTGTTGTCATAAACGAAATTAATTTTATCATTACTACATGTTTTTGTAGGTGTAGACCAATGTTATTTAACTTAAAAGTAAATGAATGACACTTAATAACGTGTCGTAGGTACAATGAAGTATAGTGTAACTGTACAACATTCTATGGATTACAAAGGCTTAGTTTGATCGTCTTTATAAACCACACTTGCTTAATTTGTATTATATTTAGCAGAGCAGGCACAAATGTTCCTGTTAAAACGGGCAACACTAATTCATATTTTGTTTATTATTCAAAATGAGTATTAAGCAGGTTAACACAGTTTAATATTATTTTATATCATAAAATAAAGAAATCTTTCTTTTCACCATATCTACTGAAAAACAACCAAACCTTCATTGAAGAAAGTATAAATATAGACATCTTAATATGTTTCAATTGTTTAAAATAAAGCGCAATAAAGTCTGTATAAAGTAGTTACATTTCAACTTGTATTATATTCTTAAACCTTAGCCAATACTATGTAAATCTGAATGACGCCAGAATGAATAAAAATAGTTCAGACATCGGATTTTCCATCGAATAGCTGCGTGTTTGCATCGAGCCAACTGCCATACTGATGTGTACTCACGTAAGTTCAGTTAGAGGAGCTAATTGTAGACCAAGTTAAATGAAGCACAAACTTTTTACTAGATTTTTCTATAATCTATCTGTTTTGTCGAGTCTTCGTATTATGTCGATTAGGTGTAGCGTAATACAACTTTAGCGGAGTGCACAGAATAGACACCGACATTTAATTTTGCAATAATTGGGTGATATTTAAATGAGCTAAAATAAATAATTCATTACAAAACAACCGCAATTAGCACCTGATGATGCAAATAATGCAGCAAAATGGTCATAAAATGTATATGTCGTTTGTTTTTCAATCGGTCAGTCAAAACTATTATTTGGGTGTAGGATTTCAGTACTTTATATTTTTATCACACGCTGTCTGTCGCCCACGAAAAATCTTTGCAGTTTTAAAATTTTAATAAATTTTAAATAATTTATATAAATTACGTTTAGGACTATTATTGGTTTTTTACTAATTCTACGGCGTAATGGTGATGATCCTAATATATTATGTTTACATTTATAAACTAATATTTTGAACTGAACGAAGTTATAATAATTGTGGCTTGGCAAGTTTATTAAAAAGTCATATAGCCAGCAAATTCATATCAGTTACTCAGAGCTAAGATTACGTTTTTAAGTTCTTACCTATCTAAACGAAGAGGGTGTGCACACGTCACACAACTGGTAGGTCCAGGTCCCGAGCAAGACCTGCAGGAGTCGTGGCACGGACGACAGGTTCTCGTCCGTGGCTCGTAGTACTGGGAACTAAGGCACTCCACGCATAAACCGTTCTCCAAAGAAAAGTGAGGCGGACAGGAGGTACACCGCTGAGGTCCTGCTCCATGACAGTCCTGGCAATAGTGATGGCAGCGTCGACAACTGTCCTCCCAAGGAAAGAAGTTTTGAGGACATTCAGGTCGACACTCCCCAGCGGCCAACCTCCAGTCGGGTGGACACGATGCACATTGATCGCGTCTAGGTCCCGTGCACGTCTCACATGACAAGTAACACTTTGAACATGTACCCTCGTCAGGGTAGTAGCCAGGAGCGCACGTTGCTCGACACGTCCCAGACTGTAACCGTAAGGCACCAGCACAGGAGGTGCAGTTCAATCTCGACACACAACTCGTACACGTATGAGGACATATCGAACACCTTCCAGCGGTCTGGTAATAACCTTGTCCACACTCCGCCACGCACCTAAAATAAACATTTCATGTTAACTGAACACTTCAAAGCACACAGGAAAAGTTTTAGATATATAAACGGCCATTACCTCGATCCTTGTAACAACAAGGGACTCGAACAAGACAAACAGTCCCACTCGTTCGATCCGCTACATTTCTCGCAGGTAGAATGGCAATTTTTACACCTCCCAACTTCGAAATATTCACCTGCAAAAAAACTTACCGTTAGTGTACGCAAAAGAAAGTAAAAGCATCATTGTTTACTAGTGATTACTCACTGGTATCGCATTTGTCATTGCCATCGGGGAGACAAGTTCCGCTTTTAGTGAGAATCCATTTCTCTTGGCAAACAGAACAAATGGCACACGTGCAAATTGAACAGCCAATTGGACACCTAAAACAACAAAGAATTTTATTCTTTACATAAGATTAAACGTGTAGGCGACAATTAAACGCTCCAACAATGTACAGATCAAAGCAAAATGTTTGAAATGCCGAGCGCTCGTGAGATTGACGAGCTCTGTTTCATCACGGAATGGAATGCAAAGATAAATTATCATAACAATAGTACTTACGGTAGACATTCCCTTCTTTGGGTGTCAGCGTAATATCCTGCCGGGCATTTTGGCACGCAGCAATTCTTGAATGCGTAATCACCAATGCGGCACGAAACGCACGCATTTACGCTGGGGCCGTGGCAGGATTCGCACGTTTCGTGACACGGCATGCATCCAAAGTCGTCCTTTTGATGTGTCCCCGGCGGGCATGCCGCTAAACATGATCCATTGTATAGTACATAGTTGTGAGCGCACGAAGAACACATGTCTGCCTTTTCAGAGCACGTATCACAATGCTCAGCACATGGAAAACAAGCGTTTGCGTCAGGATCTTCGTAGTATCCGTCCGGACACTGTTGTAAACATACAGCTAAGTCAACAACTAACAGATGAGCCGGCGCGCAAGTAAGGCAAGAGTCTTGTCCAGCGCCCGCACAAGTCTCGCACGACTCGTGACATGGCCAACAAACACCACCTTGGTTAACGAAACTTCTCGGAGGACATCGGGATACACACGAATTATCTAAACGATAATGTTTGCAAGCGACACACTGAGTTGGCCCCTTCCCATAACAGCCTTGTGAATCACATTCCGGATCGCACAGTCTTTGTACTGGTTTATCATTGGCATCTGCCAAAACATTTTTCCGTTGGGCGGAAGGAATGTTTTTGGGGTAATTGCGTCGATCTGAAATACCGAGTTCGATTTCATTGAGGAATTGCGAGTATTCCGAGGCGTCGTATACATCGTTAATATGGTAAGCTTTCTCGTCCTGGTAAACACTGTTTGAATTAAAATAGCCTTTATTCCGTAACCGTAGCGGATTCGTGGCTGTACCGTAGAATATTAATTGCCACTTTTTCAATATGCCCGGTTGAGTGACGTGGATATTGCCAGCATTTATTATCTGAAGGGTCCAACGTCCTTCGGCACTTTCTCCCCAAAAATGGACACTTAAAAACGGCCAATCGTCGAAGTTAGAACTCGTTGCGTCATGCGTCCGTTCGAATAAAAGGGTGGAAGTTGTCCCCATTGGCGACGTAAGCAATATGCGTAAATTTCCTCGTGGGAAAAAGCTCAGTGAAATTTTACATTGAACGTGTTCCAAAAATCTGACCTCATTCATCGTGCCGCTGCACCCATTCACATCCATATGCACTGATATCGTGTAACCGAAAGATGTTTCAATGGACTTGTCCTCGTTTATTTCTTGTGACTTACAAATGTGCTGCGGGGGTACGTTTGTCCATTGTTCGGCTAACGTTACCATCTGAGCGGCGTCCATTAGCCCGTAGCCAAACTTATGGCTCACTTTTCTTTTTACGCCATTTACGATCCATCCTTCTTCTTTGTCCAGCGGCTGTGATCGTGACGTCATTACGATGAGATGTTGCATATCCCTCCACGTTAGTAATGGATTCGCTTCTAACGCTAATGCACAAATCCCTGCGGCTAAAGGCGCAGATGCCGACGTGCCTGTGTGGTCCACTGTACAAATATGGTCAGGTCTTAATTGGACATCCATGTCTACGGTCGCAACGCTTTTGTCTCGCCCCGGCGTCCCCGAACTATACGTCGAGGCTAAAGTTGACGAACATTCCTCTAAATACCACGGCTTATACCCTCCCTGCGTCGCACTAGAAATAGAAATAGTAAATATACTATTCGCATATCCATCACAATTGCAGGAATCCGTATGCCTGCCGCCATTTCCCGACGCCCATATAAAAATAGATCCTTTTCCCCCTCTTCCGTTCGTCACACCATTTATGAACGCCCTGAAACAAAGCACTTTTTAATGAGCTCGCCTGTAACCATTTCTCTAAATCGCATGCAATTAGACAATACCTTCTAGCCAAAGGGCCGGGGCCGTCAACTGTTTTCCCGTCATCCTCGGGGCCCCACGAGGCACTATAGATGTCTATATGATGTGTGTTAAATCCGAGTGCTTGCGCTTCCACTGCGTCGTTAACAGTGCCGTCGAGCATCCTGACTCCTCCAATGCTGGCGTTGTAAGCGATGCCGACGCCGCAGTACCTATTGTAGGCGACCGCAGCCACCTCACCCGCGCACCGGGTGCCGTGTTTATTGTCGCCATTGTCCTGCGGCGTCGGGTCCGTGTCGTTCCCGTTTATGTCCGTCGATGCTGCAGGATCCTACAATATCGGGTTTCCCGTTTAATACACTTCACTTACGTAATATATAGGTAGCCGCTAAAGAGGAATGGTTTACCAAATTGTGTTTTCATTTGACAGTTTTAAGCTAGTTTGATTAAAGGTCGTTCCAATAATATGTATTATGAAGTGACTTACATAATTTTGTATTAAATCTGGATGGTTGGGTTGAATTCCGTCGTCTAAAATGGTTATTACAACTCCTTTGCCTGTATATCCTTTTCTCCAAGCATAGCCGACGTTCATATCTAGTCCGTCAGCAGCGCCTCCATTCTGAAATGATACTTAGTGTAGAATCTAAAAATAGTGAGTGGAAATAAACCGTAGTGGACTTACTACACTTTGCGCGTTGAATACGTAATGTTGGCTTTAGTCGCGTGTGTGTAATAGATACTTGCGCGCCACGAAAGCACTTTCAGCATTAAAAATGTTTTGTATGTTGAAGTATAATTTCCTGAATGTCGAAAAAGAAACGGCAAGGCAAAAACAAACACGATTAACTTGGCGGTTGAACTAGACAGACACTTTCTTTACATACTAAATATTACATAAGTTATTATACTTTATTAATATACACATTGTGAGTATTCGTACTCTTAAATATATTAAGTATTCAAAGTAAAGTTCTTATATCCAAAATCTTACAATGATTCATACATCAAAGTAAATATATAATTCGTATTTCTCAGTTCGTGCGTATATTTTATTCATTCGAATTAATTCTCACTTTCGTTTGGTTCAATAACGTAGTACTTCAGACACAAAGGTAGCCATTACGAGTGGCCTTATAAAACAATAGCACATCAAGGCCACGAGTTATATCGGTGGAAACAAGAGATATATACGTTTTATAACTCGGTCTAGGGACACAACTACTGAATTAGTAATTCTCCTACTATTCTTCACGTAGGAAATTTCAGTACAAATGAGACGGACTGCCTTTGTTCAACAAAAGTTCGTCGACTACACTCGTAGTATTAAATTATTTCACGTTTTACATCTGCCAGAGAAATACTCTGCATATTCTGATACTCATTCTGAATTCAAAAGTGCTTTTATTTTTACTCATTACCATATTAACATGATTATTTACTGTATGAAGTTATTACTAATATAATTTTATTATTATTTTAATTTCAAAATGGAACGTGATTTTATAGTCGTCTGTATATAACGTTTAAATGTGTATTTCGTACTCGAGAGTGAGTTGTTTTTCTCGTTATACTTATTCTGACAATGAAGGCAAATGAGAATTTTGGTTTGTAATGTGGCTTTAAATTATTATGAGGTACGCACTGACCGTCATAAACAGACAATGGGCAGCACTTTATGAGAAGCACAATCATCGAAATCTTTGTTTCTTTTTCATTTCATTGAAATTGTTGATTTTAAATTTTTATTATCGCTTATATTGATGAAAATGTATACATATTAATATAATTTGGAAGATTTTTCGTAATTATACGATCATATCATGTTTTATGAAATTTACTTTGTAAATTGACAATATAGATGGATCTATTTTAGTATATATATAAATATGCATAATAATATAATTATAACAAGATATATATTGAAGTAATGCTGACGCACTTATTATATAAAATAATTAGATCCGCTAATTAATTTATTTAATTACCTTGCCTTTATTTACGCAATAATTTTATCATATAATATTAATATTTTTATTAGAATATTAATCGTTTAAAATGAAACAAACGTAAAACAGATTCATTGTCCACAACGATTACTATAGGAGTATTAATTTAGGAGCATAACATAAAGTTATAAGTTAAACAATAAAATGTTTCAGCCAACAAGCTTTCCCACTTATATCCGGGTACTCAAGTGGCTGGACGCTGGGATTGAACATTATACAGTACTTGTCGTGACCTATGGAGAATATTTAAGTAATTTATACATCATGGTTATTATAAACTAATTATATCTATGCTAGCTTTATAAAGCTGAAGAGTTTGTTTGTTGTTTGGTTGAACGCGCTAATCCCAGAAACTACCGGTTCGAAAAACATTTTTTTAGTGTTGGATAGCCCATTTATCGATGAAGGTCATAGGTATATAACATCACGCTACGACCAATAGGAGCGGAGCATCAATGCAAAATGTTGCAAAAACGAGGAAAATTCTCTTATGTGACGCGGACGAAGTTGCGTGGCTCAGCTAATTACTTAATATAGCCATCACATTAAAATCTATTTACAGATGCTACTATAAACTATAAACAACGAAACAAAACAACAAAAGATTTTGCTAAAAATAAATTTAACACATTATAGTAAACGAAAGTTTTAAAAAAATATGGGTATGAATTTCATAACAATTATTAATAATAAAATAATATCTGTAATATCGAGATATAATCCTTTTTAAAAAGTTATACGAGTTATTTGTATGCTAGAAAACATAAAAAGCAACTTTTAAAATTTTAGCTGTTGTATTGTATGTACGGACTAATCTTTGAAAGAGCTGAAACGATCGCAATTGAAGTTATTATACTAAGCTATTAAAATATTAGATAATGTTTCGCAGCAAAAAGCGAGCGTTGTATAAAACTGACAAAAAGATCATTTCAGTTATTTTTTTCATATAGTACACAATTATAGTTTGTAGCCAAGCAGCGATTGTGGTTCCAGTACATGCGCAAGCTTAAGTACTGACGGCTGCATGAGTCATGTAAACAACCGAAGCTACCCGCACAAGAAACTCGTGAAATTAGAAGAAAGAAAAATAATAGCTTTTTTATTATTTTTCTTTCTTCTAATTTATTTATTAATAAAAAATCACATCAAATATACAGCAATAAATACTTTTACCAAACTGAAAATCAGATTTTAGCAGATGTAGCACCGGAATCGTTCAGTTGTAAAGGTTTACAATATTATATTTTTCCACATTTACACACATATTCCATAATAAGAAAATAAATCAAATTTAAGAAATCAACAATTTTATTTTTCTTGTAACTAATACATAAGATGATTTGTAATTTTAATTAACTCGCGCATGTAGCCTGCGTGGATAGCTTGCGCATATACTCCGTATTAACTTGCATTGTATAAACCTGTATCGTCATGTTTTGACTTACAGTAAACTCTTGATACATAAGTATGAATACTGCTAGTCATTATTTGTCTCTGTCTTATGAACTAAAATACAATTTATCTCTTTCTTACCAAGTACCACTGCTCTTTGAACAGTGGGTCGGGGAAAGCAGGCGCGCTGGACTGTCGCATGACGTGGCGTGGCCTCCACTGATGGTCCCTCTTGGTACGCCTCAACTCTCTCTGCTGCATCACCCATCTCACCTGTCACAAAGGATTTCAAACTATTTAATCAATGCTTGAATATTTCAAGTAAGAGATGCATAATACCCAAATGTTGCTATGTTTAAGCTAGCACATATTTATTCCACATAAGATTATTCTTTTTTCGTAATTGATGTATGCTGTATTGGAAAAATTCCTGTGTTGCGGCGTATTAACAAACATTCAAACAACGGACACAAGTGACCAGACTCGGAACAAACATTTGTAGGTCACATAATGTTTTGTCCCGTGTAGGATTCGAACCCACAACACAGTGGCAGCTGCGAAGCTATCATTTAAACCATTACGCCATACGTGCAGGCAATATATATTATTATATTAGATCCCTACACCGTTTCTAAGTTTACCTGGACCTTACAGAGTTATCTTTATATATAATATTGTCTTATGTTTACGCGAATGTTATACATTGAAATTAAACATTTTATACGGATTTTGTCGCGTTGTTTATTTTACTTTAAACACTGTTATGACATAATTTTGAAAACTAACACTACTATTATTGAACTTTACTACTATTTAAGCTATATTTTTTCTAATTAAAACTATTTATATTTAAGTTTACACTTTGCCCCGACGTTTCGGTTGCTTTACAGCAGCCATGTTCACGGGGAGACGTGCGTGTGTTTTTAATTAAACTTCTCCTAAACGGCTGGACCGATTTTGATGAATTTTTTTGTGTGTGTTCAAGTAGATTCGAGAATAGTTTAGATTATTAATTTTTCTTTTTTGCGTGTTTACAGGACAACGTCTGTCGGGTCCGCTAGTATATTATATAAAACTGAAAAATATTACCTTTACAAACTTTATTTAATTATATTACATATATTTTTACAAGTCGATATCCTTTTGCCGATCTTCAATTCAAAATTTCGTCACCCCGATGTTATATAAAAAGCAATTACCCAAAAACTTCTCAGACAACCTTAACCAAAATAGTTAGTTATAGGGTTGGTAATTAAAGGCCCGTGGCATCTATTAGTGACCGTCGTTTTATTTATAAGATGCGGTATAAATTAATGTGAGTGCTATTGTATTTTAACATATTAGATATATTAACGAAAATCATAAATTTGAGCTACAACAAAATGATCAAAGCTTCGAAGAAATAATAAATAATTAAATTCATGGCTAGACGATGCGTTGTTCGTTGTACATCAATTATAGTGTTAATACAACGTGCTCATGAAGCCGACTCCATATGTGAATTAGTATGTATAAGAAGCTTTATTTAAATAGGACATTTAACCTGTCTGGAATGCCAGACATAATTAAAAGCCTAGCTGTCTGGCCGCTGGGGTGCCACGGTGACTTAATAGGTAATATACTTGAATTACATACATAATTTACTAGCGAAGTGCACGATATACATTAGTGGCTCTGCTACGACCCAGGTTATAATATCATCGCATTATCAGTAGATTCGTTGTTCGCATCGTGTCAGTACACTAGCCAACCGCGCAAGCACGAGAACCTTGTGCATGTATTACTTTTATATACAAAGTATGCAATTAGGGATACCTAATATATAACTTCGCAGCTTGCATAGGTTAGTAAAAGTATTGAGTTGTACGTCTAAAGTGAGATCTTTAAATATAAATAAACTAACGTATTCCGTAGGTGTAATTCTTTTGCCTTCTTAATAATCCGCAACTTCGAAGTTGACTTCTTTCTCGAGGAAAACTTTCGACCTGGCTAGCTATGAATGACAACTATCATTTGTCATATCATTGTTCAAATAAACATCAAGGGAAAAACCTAAACACAATTCTTGATGTCTGTTTTTTTGCAACGTCGACAAAGCATCTTTATTGCATTGTCAGAGAGGTAGCTGTTTTAGATACGCTCAATTAAATTCAATTTATTTGCATAATATGGGTTTAACAATAGGATTTTAATTGTTTTTTCAAATTCAATTACAACATTAATAGTATCACCAAGTTCAGCTGTTCAGCATGCAAAAATTTGCTATATTAAAATTTTATCACAATATCAATAATAAATGAATATACAAGTTACAGAAAATAAAAACTATTCAGTCAATCTTAATTGTCAATAAGTTAAGTAATTAAATGTTTGTATCGTTTAAAAATTCTAACAATGAGTAATAATTGAAAATTAAACTACTATATACGGATTTTAACGCGTTGTTTATTTAACACTCTATTAGATAATTTAGAAACTGTTACATTACTATTATACTACTATGCAGCATCATCATGAAAAGCAACCGAAACGTCGGGGAAAGTGTAAACTTAAATACAAATAGTTTTAATAATTTAATTAGTTTGAAATTAGTAAATTTTAATAGTAGTATAGTAGTGTTTAATTAGTTTAATTTTCAATGAATAACATTCGCGTAAACAGAAGACAATGAGTAATAAGTTTTTGTTACAATTAGATGTTTTAATTTCTTTTTAAATACATTAATATTATTTTCATTTCTTAAAGCTAATGGTTTCTTATTGTATAATTTAGGCCCCATGCATAACACACTCTTATGTAAAAGAGCAGTTTATGAAGGTCTAATAATTTATCGGCATTCAGTATTCTTTGCCGTTGATCAAACAAATGAAGATTCATTTTAATAAATAAAACAGTCTCAAATATACATATATATGCAAGTTAAGGTTAAATTTTTTAAAGTTTTAAAGTGAGATAGGCAGGGTCTACTTGCTCTAAGCAACAAATAGCTCTCACGCATCGTTTTAGCACTCTGAATGTACAGTCTACATCAGTTGAGTTACCCCAAAACATTACACTATATCGAAGGATGGTCAATACATATCCATGGTATGCTGTCAATGCTGTTGAGATATCAACGACTTTTCTGAGATTACGCAAAGAAAAATAGTAACTGTTTAACTTATTACTTAAAAACCCTATGTGTTGTTTCAATGTCATTTTTTTATCTATGTATACACCTAAAATTTTGTCGATTCTACCTCTTCTATATTATCACATTTATAAGTCAGTTTGAGATTAATGTCATGTAGCGTTTGTCTTTGTTTGAAAGTTATAGCTTTGGTTTTTGTAATATTAATTTTAAGGTTTTTATTAATAATCCAATTAATCGTATTATCCAATGTCAAATTGATGTTATTAATTAAATCATTAATACAGTATTTGTGAAATAAAATAGTACTGTCTTCGGAATAGATTATTATATTCAAAGTAATTGTATAGGCTACTGTAATGACTTTCTCAAAAATCTTAGCAAATACAGTAGTGCAATAGGTCTATAATTGTTTACATTATCTTTGCTGCCCTTTTTAGGCAAAGGTTTAATTATCGAAATTTTAAGCCTATCTGGGAAAGTACCGGTTTCTATCGATTTATTTATTATATGCAGGAGCTATCACATGACCAGACCTTTTTATAATATTAGTATTGACTCTATCATACCCTACACTTTTCGTGGTTTTAAGTGATGTGATAATTTTATAAATATCTTCAGTAGACGTGGGCAGCATGAACAGCGATTTACAGGTATATGGAGGACACTTATTGTCGATCTTATTTCTTTTTGATGTAATAATGTGTTGGCCAATAAAAAAGTTATTAAATATAGTAGCTATTTCTCTCGGATCCCTTATCATTTTATTTTCGTATATAATATTACTTAATTGTTCTAAAGGTAGGTTATATTTCCTCTTATTTATTGTTTGCCACGCTGTGCTACATTTATTTTTTGATGTTTTTATGGCATAAGAATTTTGGGCTTTTTGGGTTAATTTTATTATAGATTTTACTTTCTTAGCATATTGTTTATTGCATATTGTTATGTTTAAATATTGTGAAACTTGTGAAATTATCTTATTAATGTAATGTGAAGAGCGGGGTCTCTTAACACAGGTAATGTTTACTTAAAAGAAGTACCCCAACTACTGATTATAAAATAGCATATAAGAAAATGATAATAAACAGTTTTTATTATTTATTTTATTTATGTTGGTATATTAATTTATTTTCCGATGTTCGTTTTTTCCTATAGTTCCACAGAAAATTCTCTTACGCCTACTACATATTTTAATTCCTTTAGATATCTAGCTAAGTCCTTTTCTTTTTGAGTATTTAATTTTTATTAATGGAAAACATAAATTATAAAATAGTATATAAATGTCATGAAATTTATTAAAAGCTATCGTTTATATTATTACAGTCATAAATATTGCTAAAAGTTAATTGGCTAAGGTAATTATTGAATTTTAATATGTTTTCCTCTGAATTCGTATTTGTACTCATACCAGAAGTCTACAATATACACTCTCTACGATGCTGTACGAACATTATAAATGAAATATCTTAAGCCTCTGCCATCTCAAAATATAAAGGCCAAATGCCAATAGTTTCCAATACCAAAACAAACGTCTAAACTCTGTTCATAGACCGACACTTTTTCTTAGATGTTGTAAAATTATTTACAGTCAAACTTCGTAACATTACTAACAATAAAACAACTCAAAGTTCAAATTATAATATAAAACATCTACCTCCACTCAATTCCCAAAGGCCGAGCATAATACGAATGGATATTACCTCCACAATTTAATAAATTAACTTCTAAAATTACACAGGTAAGATGATCCTTCAGAACGAATGGTCCTATTCTCAAAACCCATTGGAGGGGAAAACTTAGATGGACGAGTTGTCGACTCCCATTCAAATTCCCTAAGATTAACTAACTGGCCAATCCTTTGAGACAAACCCAAACGTCAATACGCCACTGAATTAATTATTAAACGCGACACGAAGGCTTGATATCCAATCCGATAAGTTGGATTATCCCGATGAATAATTTCTCGGTGGACCGTTGTCAATCAAACAGCGACGTTATTCGACGCCATGACAGTAACTTATAGTCAGTGGTGTATTATTGAAGGGAGGTTAGATGCTGTGAAAGTTCAAACTGAATTATACGATTTGGTTTGTTCCAATTTTGAAATTTTATAGTTGTAATAAAATATATACTCCAACAAACTCAATAGCAAAGTTATGGTGTTATCAAGAATAAGTAAAACGTCACAGAAAATATAAAATAAGATTTATTATAACTGACATATTGTGTAAATAATTTATTGATTAATCCTGACCTTCAAGTATCTAATATAAAATAATAATAGCCATGAAACGTTTTCATTCTGAAATAGTCAATAAGAGGTCTTTCTATTTTCAAGCACTTTTCAATTTCAGTAACTATTCCATAATTTTATTACTAGATTGTTTCAATTGCAGTGAGTCGTCTGATTTTATATTTTTATGGATACATATAAATCAAGTTTATCTTCAGTCTTAAAATTGTCTCGAAAGTAAATCAAAAATATTCTGGTATACCTGCTTAGCTTGTCAAGATATAATTCTATAAGTCCAAACTTCATAGACTTTACAATGTATATGACAACGAGTTAGATATTTTTGCCATTTCTCTCGATAAATATCTATACAATAAGTGTTATATAAAATCATTACTTTCATTGCTACCCTCCTTTACATATCAATTAAATATGGGCAACATAGCCTCAATCTAATAATAATAATAATAATCACGTTTTAAGTTTTTTAATAACAAAAGACAAATTATAAAAACAAACAAAAATATTTGTGTATATTTCTTAAATGTTATCAACTCAAATAATACTAAAGTTCATATTGCACACAGATGACAGACATATGCACAGAAATAACTAAAATACATTCTAACCTGCTATATAAAATTTGTATAATTATTAAGTGTCATCTTGAAACAGAGAACGGAGTTATTTTTTACATAAGATCTAAAAAATAATTTACTTTGTTAGATATATGTAATTATGCTGGTAACGGTATCGGAATTTGATACATTTAATTATTTAAAATAATAATTACTCTTAGTTTTACAAATTGTGTTTCAAGTAATAAAGCATTTCTTTTATGTTCTGTTAACCTGACTAGATTAAATATTTTATTGATAAAAACGACAGATGGTTAAATACTGTACTTATTAAAATATTTATGCTGCTAATACAATTTAGAACACAAAACAATTTCTTAATTTTATTCTATAACAAGTAGAGCGAGGTCCCTCGGTACTAACCACTCCGCTGCTAAGGGTCGTAGATTGATGTTAGGTGGCCTATAACCTAATTTATAAGCTTTGTAATATTGGTATAGATAAATAAATGGACTTAAAATAATAATAAAAAATAATAAAATAAAACGACTCGACCTAAGTCATTCGCCTCGAACATTTCAAAAGAGTGTGCGTACAAAATAATTAATTAACCATAATGTTCTCTAAACTATTTGAAATATAAATACACGGCCATCGTAGCGGACTATGGGTTAACCTTTTTCATACTAAGAAGAGGCATATGCTTAGCAATGTTCAGTTTATAAACTAAAATCAAGTCAGCCTGAATAACATCGCAACCAAACAGCATAATAGGAATATGAATACTGATGCTTCTTAAAAAGGCGCTATGCAGAGGAATCTCTGGCTTTTGTTTCTTTTGTTGACTGCTGATGTTCTTATCGCCCTTTCGCTGTGCAAGGTTTTTCTTAGCTTTTAATTATTTTGCCCATTGCATGGCAATTCCTGCTTATAAGGAGAGTTAGCAACGCAAGAAAGAAACACTGATGTTGAAATCGCGCATAGGCTATATTATTAACTATATAGACTCACATCAGTCGAATGCGCGGAGCTTAGGACTGATTCACGCTCGGATCTAGCGCGTAACGATACGTGGAGCGCAAATTCCAAACTCTGAGGTTTCATGCGTGTTTATTACCTTAGTACTAAAATATCTAAATGATGGACTCATATTTTAATGTAACAATTTATAATTTATATCTATACTAATATAATAAATAGGAACGATTTCTTTTTGTTTGTATGGATTTAATTCAAACTACTCATCGATTTTAATAACCTTTAGAAAGCTATATTATCACCGAGTAAAATAGAATACACTTTATTTAAAAAAAATGGAATGTTACTAACATAACTTTACTTATTTTTACGTGAACGAAGCCGCGGGCTTATAGCTCTAGTTACGTATATGACGATGAACTAACGTTAATATCACTTTCTATAAATGTACATAATTTAAAACCATGTAACAATAAATAGCTTTTGTACCAGGCTTATATATATTTAAGTAGTAAAACCAATTTAAACGTTAATTTACAAATACAATTAGAAGCATTAATTATTAAGTAGCTCTATATGCTTCATTATACATTGTTTATATCTACGTCTAGCTTTTGTCCGATGCTTCCCTCGGGAGTGGTCCTTATTTCTGAATGAAACGGTACCCTATGTCCTTTTTTATACCCATGACAATGTGTGTACGAAATTTCATATTGATCGGTCTACTAATTGAGGCGAGAAATCGTAACGAACAAAAAACCTCACATTAGTATAATATTAATGATAATTATATATTATATTAAAATACGTTCCATATTAATAAACCCTTAATTATAATTTAAACGAGAAAGATTTTCTATTCCAACAAACTTGATGATAAAACAAAATAAATTCGCTAACTTGCTTTAATATTACAAGAGTATGTACATTACCGATTTAATTATAATCATACAAGAACGGTTTCTTTAGATAATAATGAACAACCTTGGATAAGAAAACAATATGGCCGCCGTGTTTTCCTTTTTTCCATGAAGCTCTAGTGTTAATTAACTTTTTAATTATATTTTAGGTCTAAGATAAAGTGCCTTACCTTTGCCCTACGAAATTCGTGTAAATATAATTAAACTAATTCGGTTTTAATCTCTTTTTATCTCTTCCATTTTTAATTAGAGTGTAGTGGTGGGATCTTTATTGGCGGTTGCTATGGAAAGGTCTTTTTTTATATATATTATGTATATGCGATAAATATCTGCGATATATTTTTAGAGATATACTCGTGTATATATTTACGCGTTGTGTTATATATACGATATTATATTTTATGGCTCTTATATACGATGCAGGTAACTAGAGCGAGAGCGTAAGTACCGTGTAAAGGACCGACGTGAGCCATCCGTGCAAGTACATGCGCGAGGTATGAGCTATACTTCGCGCATGTACCTACAGTCGGCCAAAAATGTGGTCTACCACCCTACGGTTAAAGTTCATTTGGTCGTCATGAAACAACAAGGTCAATTTCTCCTCGCAATAATATTATAACAGTCACCATTGCTCTATTTATCATGATCATGCAGCGCGTCAACGGACATTCCCTTTGACTCGCTCGCCACCGTCTGAAAGGGAGTTGGCTTGTAGGTACTTTACTTAATTTAATTTAATCTGATTTTATATACCACTTTTTCAATTATGCATGTATTGATTGACAGCCGTGTTTGATTATTTATTTTTGTTATTTTAATCTTTAATATGGCATTATAATTGTGTGTTGAATTTTAAATTGTTAATTATTATTATAATTTATTGTATTATTTCATCTTGATATGTCATGAATTTAATTTAATTTGATTTTATTTAATTTTTGGTCAGGCATTTTATATTATTCTTAATGTATTTATGTAAATATTGTATCACTTTTACTATGATATCTTTAAAGTTGGTCTAAATAACCTTTATGACATACACACCACATATCTTTTTATTTTTACTTTTCTTTCTAAGCTCATTTAATTGTGCATGCAGTGGCTGCCTTAAAAGGTTACGCAACCAGCTAAAACCTATTATTGTATATTTTTTTTGTATTGTTGTTGTAATCACTGGTGGTCCTAAATAAATATATATAAATGTATTATATTTACGTCATGCCATGTGTCAAGTTAGAAAGGCAACCTTAGCGACAGTTATTCTCACAGAAACTTTTACTTCACATGAGTAACTTGCGCATGTAACCTGCTTTAGCTATTTGCGACGTGTATGAGTGCTATGACTGAAAATGTATATAATGTAAGTAGTTTTAAGGAACAGAGGACATAGCAGGGTTATGACTCTATTACAACCAGAGCTAGTACAGTGTCTTAATGTCCTCCAGACCGATTTTCGGTCACGGCGTCCAATCTTAACGGAGACTGGCCATCTGCGCAGGAGATATTATAGTGCACAAGTATGTGCGCAAACACAAGTGCACTCTCTGTTCCCTTACCCTCATGATCCGATGGGACAGATAATCCGACACGACCGGAGAGAGATCAGGCGCAGGACCAACGGCTTTGCGTGCTTTCCGAGGCACGGGGGTGTCTAACACCACCAACTTCCTAACTCCGGGCTCGTGTTGAGATTTCTTAACAGAAAAACCCAATACCTTTATGTTGGCCCGACCCGGGATTCGAACCCGAGACCTCATGCACAGCAGTCGCATTACATTATTCCAGCGACAAATAGTTATTTTCCAGAGATCCCGAAGTAGTTACCGTATTGTCTACAAGGAAATCAGTAGTATGTTTTACATGCGCGTAAAATCATTATTGGTAAGGTCAGCAAATTACGAGTGATAACTCTATTGTTGAATGAACTCATACATTATAGTTTTCAATTATCGTTTGAGAAGCCGCCTCTTATCAAAATATATGGAAAGGCGTATGCCTATGCAAGGTGGGTACCTACCTTATATAAAGACCTATGCAAAGTACCTACGTACCTACTGACGTTCTAATTTAGAAATTTAATAAACGTACTAGTCAATCAATATTCCTGGTTATCTAAATGTATCCGAAATAAAAATATCGTCAGAAGAAGGAAAAACTATAATTGCGCAAATCTCACCGAGTATTGCGGATTCGATACCTGCTGGGGACAAAAATTTGTGTTGTTCACAAATAGTTGCTCCAAGTCTGGGCGTTCTTTGTGTCCTGTTGTTTGAATGTTTCTGCCGTCTTTCAGAAATTATACATTCTTAAAAAAAAGAGTACCTAAAGTAAAATCCGCGCAATTTTATCCGAATATCCGACAGTAATCGAATGTACAAACTACAACAAAGATGTAACGTTTTTAGGTAGTCATTAAAAATCGAATGCGTCACTATAATTGTCGAATTGTTAGATTCCTTCATAAAAGTAACATCGTATTGGCCTGCGATCTTGAGTAGCACTTGCGACTCGAGAATAATGTTCGCTACCGGTGCAAGTATCATAGTAGTTTTGTTTTGTGCTCCATTTAAGACGTATTTGAAACAAAACAAGTTGGTAATAATAATTCTACTTGAAAAGTTTGTTGTGACAGACAGTTGGCAGTGACAGTAGCTGCCATCTCATTATTAACGCTCCTGCTAACAGCGGAGAAGCGCCGTTTATTATCCATAGTAAGTTACTGTGGTTATTGTTTAAAATTAAATAGGTGTACGAGTAAATCCGAAGAATCCTCTTTCTCAATACGAGTTTCTGACTACCTGTGTTCACCTCAGTGGCTTAGAGAGTGTTGTGGGTTCGAATCCCACAAGGGACAAAACAAAGTGTGATCCACAAGTGGTTGTTCCGAGTCTGGCTATTCTTTGTGTCCGTTGTTTGAATGTTTGTAAAATCTCCCGAAAAGCAGGTATAAACCCAACTTTTAAAAAAATGGAAGCACAATGAATTATCTTATATCATATTCGCATTGTAATTACTCCTTATCATATTCATCGTAGTATTGCAAATAACGGTGAAGGGAAAAATCGTGAGAAATCTCCATGTCTGAAAGTTCTCTATAATGTTCTTGAAGATATTAGAAGTATGCCAACCCGCACTGGGCCAGCCTTCTGGGCTATGGCCTAACCCTTCTTACTCTGAGCAGAGGCCCGTGTTCAGAACTGGGACAGTTTATATACAGAAATGATATTAATAAAATTTTGTTATTGTGAGTGATTGAATTCTTGATATAGATGTTGACGCAAGAATTATATCTTTTTTTATATCTAGTTATACATCTCTTATGTCGGTTAAAACCTTTGTAATATAGAAATTGTCACAACTAAAACAAGTCACTAATAAACATTCAATCGTACACCACGTATATCCTTTAATACAACGCCAAACAAAATTGAACCTTATAACAAACATCAATAGATATAATTATGTAGCGATTGTTTATACAATCCTAACAAATATTATAAATTTTAAGTTATCCCGTTGTACTACTAACACTCTCTGGACCGAATAGTCAGATAATAAATGTTTTGAATTGAATTGAATAAATACGAATATGAGTGTGTCTGATAAGCTTTCACGCCTGTAATACTCGATCGAACATCGTGAAATCGTATATGCGTTGTTAGAAGTACAGGAAAGAAAATATGTAGATTTTCTAGAATCTAGATCTATCCAGAAAAATACAGTTCCCGTGCTAAGCCGAGGGCAATATACTAGTATTTAATAATACGATTCTAATTATGCTCGTCACTAATTCAGCAATCAGTCTTTAATTGAAGTCTTAATGTATTCGTTTAAGTATTGTACGCAGCAAATTAAAACTAAAATTCGCAGGCTAGGATTACTGTCAATGTTAAGGGGAGCGAACCACTTTGCCATATTATATAGGACTCAGTTTTTAATCTCGTGCTACTACTCAAACCAATAACATTATATACTTCAGTAGTAAAACTCAGGACATTATCTCTCATTTAGTTATAAATTAATAAACACAAAGCAAATGGATGCATCGCTTTGCTTACTCGTCTAGAAAACATTTTTTGGTAGTAGATCCTCGCTGGTTTCAGCATGAATGGGCCAGAATCGACCGGGGTTGTACTACCCTCTCACAGAATACCGGCGTGAAGTAACGGTACCCGTACTGTTGCGTTTCGAATTGGTGAGTGAGAGAGCCGGAGGCCCAGTTACCCGATCCTTTTCCTATCCTTTCCTTTGTCCTCTCCCTCCTTCATTCCTTTTTAAAGGGCTGGCAACGCACTTGCAACTCCTTTGGGATTGCAGGTGTCCATGGGCGGCGGTAATCGCTTATCATCAGGCGCTCCGTCTGCCCGTATGCCAATATATACGATAAAAAAAAAAAGATATTGCAACTTATAAAAAGTAATTTCTTTACCTACTAAACTATATTGCGGAGAGTAAAACGACTCAGTGAATGTCTTAACTAGACTCGAATCTCTTGTACCCCATTGTCTCGAGACACAAGTACATAGTCTCAATACTATATTTTGAAGGAGGCAAAGGTGTAATACATACCGGCAGATATGGTTTTAGGTCCCTCTTAATTCAAATATATAACATTTATTTTCTGACTATTCGGTCAGAGAGAGTTTGTAGTACAACGGGATAACTTATAAACTATGTTAATAACTTATCACACGTACAATAGAAAAGAAAAATAATAAAAACAAGTGTTCTACAAAATATGCATCCTTATCCAATGACTCTAAATAGGTAAACTATGGATGTATTCTGTAATAACTCTCAGGTAGCTGTTGGAACTGTCCCTCACCCTTCGCATCAGCGATGCTGCTCCCTTACGTACAATGGCGTGAAAGCCGTACACTTGCGCTTCGGCGAACATCGCTGACGCACTGCAGAAGCGAGACAATTCCATCAATTGAAGACGAACCTATTGCTGTCTGTCTTGAACACTACCGAACGCGGTACTGCCACTGATAAATCGTTGACTCATAAATCCAATAATATTTTACTCGACCCGGGTATTGAACCAAAATCTCATACATAGCAGTCGCATTAACTACTGTATGTAGTTCATGATGTCGACCGAGCATACTTTATAAGCTTTTGGTAAACGTAGTAGGCACCCACAGGACAGGCTTGCCTAGTGTGGGGCCACTGGATACGAACAAAAGATGTTGTTTTCTTTGGTAATAAATAAATTTTCATTTCATTTTCATAATATTGTCTTCTGTTAACGCGAATGTTATTCATTGAAATTAAACTACTATATACGGATGTTATCGCGTTGTTTATTTAACACTCTATTACATAATTTAGAAACTGTTACACTACCATACTATACTATTAAACTTTACAAATTTTAAGCTAATTAAATTATTAAAACTATCAAATCTATTTGTTCATTTTCATTTTCATTTCATTTCATTTCACTGTTACACCAACGAGACAGTTTGAGAATCAATATTATACTTAATAATTGTATAAAATATAAGTTTATACCTGTGGGTCATTTTTCAGTCTATTATAATGGTCGATGCTGGCATTTGGTGACCTCTTGCTGATGTGTGGGTGTGATAATAAAAAGAAGTGCTTCAGGTCCCCAATCTGTAAAGAAAAATATAATTAATGATGTTGAAAGAAAAACGAAGTAAACGAAGTATTTTAGATAACACTAATCAATTTTTCATATACTTTTTAGTGATATTCCATGGGCATTGGGCAGTGTAAAGCAAATGAAAGCATTCCGAAGTACAGATTCTTTTATCGTCATTTTAAAGAACCCTTTGAATATTTTCTATTTCAAAAATAGCTCTATAAAGTATTTTCTAAATATTTTGTAGAAGAACAGATTCCACTGACACACAATTTTAAAATTAAAGTTTTCTCAAAGCATTCCTTACAATTCGCAGATGGTATTCATATTATGTTTCAATACTTTTTTTTTTGGAATTCACATGACTATCTTAATCGCAGTAGACGTGAGTAGCTGAATAGAATGGAATGAAATAGCTGACATAGAATAAAGATAGAGAGAGTAAATTTAGACTTACGGTGGGATGCAAGGAGTAACAGAACGAAACAAAAGGTGAAACCGATCTATGGAACTATAATTACAATTATTGAGAAGGTTTATATAACGATATGTAAATATAATATGAAACGGCAAGGTATCGTAGCGAAACAATAGATAGGTTGCTATTGATGATGTCATCGGTCAGCGTACCCTAACTTAAAATCTGTCTAAAAACCAACTCTATTTCAACAGCGGTAAATCGGCTCGATGACAAGGCAGAGGCACTACGTCACAACGGGGAATCTCTAATTGTTCTATATATCTCTCGAAATAGTGATCGGCCTATTCTATCCAAATAATGGAAGCAATTCAAAGGTTTTAGTTTACATCACTACTTCGTATGTGCGCTTACATAATTCTGCGATACTGTAACTACTTTAAGTAACTGCCAATTTAGGTACGATATTACTAGTATTCTTCTTTCATCTAATGCTTGCTTAGAATACTTGTGTTAAGAATGGGTTCACGTCAATGGAACCTTGGGTGAGATTCGAAACCACGACCTCTCGAGCACAAATCTAATGACTGCACGGATAAGCGCTGCGGGTAAGCGGTCGCTTTGTCGCTGCTGCTACACTGCGTCTTGTTGTCAATGTTGCGGGTTCAAATATCACATGTATATGCGATAGCTCAGGGGGGAGACCACCAGACTGCACTGCATAGGGTCTCGGGTTCGAACCCACGTCGCGCACCTCTGACTTTCGGTAATTATATGACTTTTCGAAATTATGTGCGTATTGATTGACAATTAACGCCTGCTCCGTGCCTTGAAGAGCACGTTAAGCCATCGGTCCCGGCTGCCATGAACATCTATGGCAGTCGTTATTGGGAAGTCAGTGCCCTATAATATGCTGACACTAGTCTAGCCTTAGAGTATCGTTAGCTTTTGGGTTGCGAATGTCAGGTGGCAGCCGCTCCGTGTAAAAACTGATATCCAGTCAAATCCGGTTAGACTACAAAATCCAACCCCAAGTGACTTCGGAATAATAAAGGCTAGGGAATAGATATGTATGTATACTTGAAGTCTTTAATTGTATTTTTGGTTGCATATTAGAAAATCAAAACTTTTCTGAACAAATTTCAAAAGAACAACGTACAAATCAACAACGTACAAGTTTAAAATAACGATGGTCATTTGATCAAAAGTTTAGCTGACCAAAGTCTGGAATATCAATGTTTATATTATTTATTACACTATTGATCAAATCGTTTAAAGGTCAAAATGGATTACTGGATAAATTATTAATTATCAAATGGATTAACAGTTCTATGGTACAACTAATGGGAGTTCTGGACGGAGCCCCGCGAAGCGGGGCTCCTATTTCCTATTTATTAAAAGAAAACCTAACACAACCGCTTCCATCCGTACAATTCCGACTCCGAAGCGGTATTATAAAATTTGATTAGTTTTGATTTGATATTTTAAAATTACATCTAGCAACTTTTGATCAGTCGTTCATTTGATGTCACATACATTGGGATTCTAAAATTTTTCTAAATAAAACGTTTGATCTTTTAAATTCTGTTATTTCGTTTATTGTTCTTTTGAAATTTGGTCGAGACAGTTTTGATTTTTTAATATGCAACCGTATTTTTATATAGCGCATAGGGCTTGAAATAGAGTGCAGAAAATATACGGCCGCTTACCCCCTTTTTTAAAGCCTGAGTTGGCAAAGTAAACTGTTTTAAAATTCTTCATTGTCGATCAAAGTCTGGCAATGTGCCTAGAAGGCAGCATTAAAGCTAACCCTTTATTGCATTAAATGTAAAAACATAGCTAGCATAATGAGACCCTATTAAACATACAATACCGAATAGGTACAACATACCTACTTGTATCTATTCTGTTATAGACAGGCGTAAATATGGTTTACATCAATCGGATTGACGATGGAAATGTACTGCAGGCTATGTTGAGAGCCGTCGATTAGATGGCCGGAACAAACACTTGAATGGTCCGCAGCGCTGAGTGCGGGAATGCGAGTATTGAGTGTTATTGTTATTGTAAAAGCTCTTACGCCAACGAGCTTATGTGTGTATAAGCAAAATATTTTTCGCACGTTTGTTAATAGGCAAATGTATCTTTTTGATAAATGTAACGAGGGTTCGCAAATATTAAATTACACAGTAGCTGTCCCCGCGATTACTTTCACTTTCATAATTACTGCTCCCCTCCTGTGGTGATGCTATTTAGCTTATAAACTTCCTCAAGAATAGGATATCAAATCCAAAAGGTATTTATAAAGGCAATTCGTAGTTCCATAGATTAGCGTGTTCAAAAATAAAAACAAACAATTTCTTCAGCTTTATTATGTTAGTCTTCTTCTCCCTAGCCTTAATTATTCCCAAGTCACTTGGGGTCGGCTTTTCTAGTCTAACCGAATTTGACTGGATATCAGTTTTTACACAGAGCGGCTGCCACCTGACCTCCGCAACCCGAAGGCTAACGATACCCTAAGGCTAGACCAGTATCAGGATATTATAGGGCACTGACTTCCCAATAACGACTGCCATAGATGTTCATGGCAGCCGGGACAGACGGCTTAACGTGCTCTCCGAGGCATGGAGCAGACGATAATTGTCAAATAATACGCACATAATTTCGAAAAGTCATATAACTTCCGAAAGTCAGAGGTGTGCGACGTGGTTTCGAACCTATGACCCTCTCGCATTGCAGTCTGTTTGTCTCCCCACTGAGCTATCGCTGCTTTGTTTGTTATGTTAGTAAAGATCTCTTATCTTTCAATTACATAGTACAATATGGCCTAAAATCATAGATGATATAATATTGGTATATGGCGCCTGAGAAGACAGAGGTAGTAAGACACCTTTGCCTACCTACGTAGTGGTTTATATGGTAGCCCCGCCACTGCCTCTGCCCGAAGTATTGTGGGTTTAATCCCCACATAGGACACAAATATGTGTGATCTATAAATAGTTACTTCGACTATTGTGTTCTTTTTGTCCGTTGTCAAAATGTTTGTATTGTCACCCGCGACACGCGAATCATTTCTAGAGCGGCAGCTGTCTTTTAAAAAGAGAAAATACAAAAATTTTATACATCCTCTTTTTTATTCAAATTATCCGATATTCCACAAGCAAATCCCTTACTGTATATTAAAAAATCTAAATATTCTTTTCAGCAAAATGCGAATCAAGTAAAATAAATATAAGAATGTTACTTGTATACGAGGAAAATGTCTAACCAAGAAGCAGCACTTGAACCCGCAACCTCTGCAAATCGTGGCGCCGCTTTTCCAATTAAGCTATTCATGGCGCTCACAAGTTGAAATTTGCATCTTAAGATCTCCTAAGATGCTTAAAGAGTTAAGCGCCATCTATTGAATAATTAATAGAGCTATGCGATCAGCAAATCAACTTGCTGCTACATAATATCTGCTGTGCGATATTAAACAGTACTTAATATGACAGATGTAGATAGTTGTCATACAATTTATACTAGTACAGTTACGGCAACGTTAAACGTACAACCCTTCTTAGAACGTGTGTGTTTTTTGTTACACTTTCATGCTTAGCTACGATACGATCATCATGAAATACAAATTGTCAGGGGTCCAGAAAGAAGTACAGTTACTAACCTAACTTAACCTTCATTTACGCGAACGAAACCGCTGGCAAATATCTAGTATCATAAATGCGACTGTGGGTCCGTTTGTTTGTTTGTGACGGTCTCACGCCTGAACTACTCGACGGATCATCATGATATTTCGCATACAAGTTCTCAGGGGAACAAAAAAGGACATATTGTATATTTCACCTAGAATAAAGTACTCTACCCATACAAGCAAAGTCTTGGGCGAAAGGTAGATAAAATTTGAAGAGCGTTTTTTATTTAATGTTATCGCTATGTAATGACAGCCTCAGTGGAGCAGCGGAAGCATATGCAACTGCTGTGCATAGACAACTCTGCTCGGATCGGGCACAAGGCCCTATGGTCTCGTATCCGATTCGAGCAAAGTTATTAGATTATTCTGTAAAGATATTTTCAGTAACATCTCGGCGTAACGGTAATTTAGGCTTGTTACTTTGCTCTCTATTTCGTGAAACCTAAAACCTACCCTTCAGGATCCTAAATCCCTAACGGATAGGATTTAGGTGAGGCTATGGTATGATTGTGAGACCTTTTTATGCGTAATTAACTACTATAATATTATATCATTCTTAAATTTTAATGCAAAATAGACAGGGTGTCCCAGAAGTCGACGTCAAGCCGGAATCAGGTAACAGGCTAGATTTAGCTTAGATTTTTTATATATTTTTCTGATAGTTATTATAACTTAGTTTGTTACCTGATTCCAGCTTGACGTACTACTGACTACTGTAAATATTGTAACAGTCTTATAGTTTATTTTTTCATACGATTATCGTATTCAGTAGTCACAATCGGCAGTAGAACTACATTCCATAACTGACTTAAAATATAGCAGCATATTTTTTAGCATGCAAAACGTAATTAACGAACAGTATTTCTTTCGCATTTTTGATTATAAGTATGAATTAATGCACGATGAAATAAAAATGATTTTACATAATGGATAATAAATAGAATACTTGTTAAAAGCGTAGAACTGCAAATTAAAACTGCTACGTCGTAGCTAGGAGCAGCTTCATTATAACTGGCGTAGACATAATAAGTCGTTATTGGAAATAATATGTTAATTTTGTCATTAGACACAATAATACGTTTAACGGTATAATAGATACACTAATTACCTTTGCACGGAGCGTAATCGGCCATCAATTATTATAATATATCAATCAGCTAATTATGATATAATACTGTGTGATTACGACTCGTGGATCAATCAATTATAAAATATTAGATTAAAATTAGGTGATACAAAAAGCTACATAAAATCTCAATCATTTAATAAAAAGAAAAACATTGTTTGCTGATAGATCGTTATCCACGAGCAAAATTTTTTTTTAAATTTATAATTTATTGTTTAGAAATATAATTAGCGATGCATTAAATCAACTGGATATACTTAAACGATATAAGCTATAGGCTTAGATGTGCCCTAAACAGGCACTGTGGTATCCATATGATTAGAGAACTAAAGATCTTTGTTCCTTGTGCTGGCTGCCGTGCGAGTAATATTCGTGGTGTTGTATACTTCCATAGATCGTAATTACGCGTATATGCCAAATAAGGTGGCGTTGACTAAGTATTATGACTTATTATAAAAGATTAATAAATATCAGCTCCTTTTAGCACTGCTAGGCACATACCTCTTTTCAGAATGGGAAGGATAAGGCTACCACGACGATTCAATGCGGGTTGGTAAACTTCACACATCTTCGAGAATATTATATACATCCTCTGACATGAAGGTTTCCTCACATTGTTTACCTTTCCCGTTACAGCGAGCGATAACTAATTGTGAAAAGCACACATATTCTCTTAAAGTTAAAGCCTTGGAATCATACTCAAGACTTCAATGGCTGTCATTGAACAGCCATTGAAAGAACTAATCATACAACTGCAGCCTACTTAGCAGACTTGTGTGATCGGTTAACGGGATTTCTTATCTTATCTTATCTTATCTTGTGTGGGGGCCAGTCAGTACAGACCGGCGACACTTCGACCCAGTGGAATCTTTTGTGTCGACTTCCCCAATAACGACTGCTATAGATGCTCATGGCAGTCGGTACCGACGGCTTAACGTGCTCTTCGAGGCACGGAGCAGGCGATAGTTGTCAATCAATACGCGCATAATTTCGAAAAGTCATATAATTTCCGAAAGTCAGAGGTGCGCGACGTGGGTTGGAACCCGAGACCCTCTGTATTGCAGTCTGTTGGTCTCCCCACTGAGCTATCGCTGTTAGCGGGATTTTTGCTTTCAAATATTATTTTAAAATAACGCAGGTGAAAGAAATATAGTCTTACAGACATTTGTTACAGTAATTTGTAAAAGCCGCCAAGATCTGCCGTCGATCCCCTAAGCTAAAAACAAATGATCCGCCGTGTTGACAAACATGTAACAATCTTGGAACACAACTTGTGCAGTAAAAAAATAGTAAAAACTAAGGTAAGGCGGCAAATAAAACAGGATAAGGAAAAATATTGTTTGTTTACATAAAGGTTTTGTCAAATGAAAAATATATCAAACTATACGATATTGTTCACTTGTTTGTGTTTTTGAACAATTAGTTAGGCACTCAAACTTGGTCGTACATTTAGTCAAGAGGTGAATTTCCTACATAGTAAAGTAAATTCATCACCGAGACACAAACTAAGTAGTTATAGTACTTTTATTAGACGTTATAACAATTTATTAATTATTATTTAATCGTACATTAGTATGTATATTCTATAATGCATATATATTTACGAAAGTAAACGCAAGTACAGATCCATAAAAACGCCAGTATAGAATAACAAGGGTTAAAGTGACTGTTGCAGTTTAAATTCTCGCTATTGAGAACGAAAAATTAAAGACGGTATGTTGAGCATGTTGCACTTTTTCTATAGCAGTAGCAGTCCCTGCAAATTTTATGAAATATCATCAAAAACATAGACGTAAAATTACAAAGAAATGTCACGTAGACAAAAATAATACCCATAGAATGGTTCCATAGAATCCAACAATTATTATCAAGAAAATTAACTAACAAAATGAAACCTTATTTATCCTGTATTTGAGTAGCAAATTGTTTATCTTAACATTTAGGTAAGTTTAGCAGTATTAGCCTAGAGTTAGAAGAAAATATTTATTTCATGCCTTTCCGTGCCATTGAATCGTAGTAAGTAACATACTTATAGTATTCATACATAGTATATTACATAGAGCGCATGCATGATATTCGATCATCAGGCATATTATGCCACTGCACAAAAATAACGGCAATTTTTCTACACGCTTTAATTCTAAAACTCTCTTAGACTAAAATAGAAATAATCGATGCTGCAACTATAATTAGATATATACTGCGTGTTTGCAATGCCCCAATTGCGATAAGCTGCTCACCATATATACCTCGAAACACGCTCTCTTCTTATGCTCTAAGTAAGGTTTGTTTGAGTAAGAATAACTCTATTTTTTCTGACAAGAAACTAAATAACAAGTAGCCATCTGTGTCCGATACTGCACGCAGTCAAAAACAAAAGGTCTGTCCCATACTATGAAAAACATAACAGGCTAAATGCAAACAAAACACTTCTGCCTTACCATTGATAGAGACCCAAACGTATTATTATATACGAAATAAAACGCTCATTGTATGTCGACACACACATTAAGCGCTACGGATAAACGCAGCCTATTCCAAACGATTACAAAATAAGGTCAAGCACTCTGTGGCCGTTTATCCCTATTGTTTGTTCCCGTTATTTTACAAACGTACCAAATTAATTTAAAACAGCTTCGTTTCGCTACAAATGTTGTACTTATTGCTAATTAAATTTGGGAATATGAATAATATTATATTAAACTACAACGCTGGGCAACGACTTTAGCCCCGTTTATTTAATTATGGATTCGGCTTCCAACCCTAGTCATTCAATATATTCTAGTTACATTTGGGTACAATTTCAACGTATATATTTCAATTTCATTTGGGTAAATATGATTTCATATAACATTTTGTAAAGAAAGAGCATGGTACCATATCCACTTAAGCCTGCAGCCAGTATACAAGATCGCAGCCAAATTAGTTTGTGGCGTAGTCATTTAATAATTACGTAATGTATTTGGACAGCTTTGTTGTTCCAGTGGCATTGGTTTAATATTTGCCAATGTGGTCCTGGTTTCACTTTCAGAATCGGGCTAGATATTGTTTAGTTTACCTATTAGAAAACTCTCAGTAGCCTGTTACTGAGAGTTATATATGATAATATTGGCATATCATTACAATTAATCACTCACTACTTTAGAAATTATTGAGTAATATGCTTTAATTGGACTTATTTCACGCTTTGTCCAAATTAATATCATATATCAAACCAATTCTACACAAATTTTTATTCCATGGTTCACATTTTATTAATGAAACATAAGTACACAATCAAGTTCTTGGATAATATAATCGTACCAAGTTGTTTGATGCAAGCAAACTCGTTATATAATGTATGAGCGACTATGTGACGTTAGCTTAGACGCCACGAGCCTTACGTTTCAGGAATACATAGGTGGTTCATAATAACTTAATTATTATAAATGGCTCGTTCGTACTATGTTCGAAAGAGTAATAACTAAATTGAAAGGCAATTCTTAGGAACATTATATAAGACCACAGTCCACTATCTCTATTAAAGTCCAAATTCAGATCCAATATTTGTAGTACGCGAGCAGAATGTAAGTTTAAGTCTGAAATGATATGTGTATGTCTGCGATTACCAAGTAACTATGCCTAAATTAAAAAAATACAAAAAAAAGATTTTTGTTACTCATTCATTACTTCATTCAAAATGCAATCTTAAAAATATCACTCTTTAAGATTGCATTTTCTTGTAAATGCAATTCAAATGTACGCACAAATTTATACAGCGCTCGATTTATACAGTGCCATTTTCTATCTATCGATGAAATATTCAAGCCTATGATACGGAATTGGTATACGTTATTAGAACTATACTCCCCGTACAATGCCTATACTAATATTATAAAACCGAGTCTGACTGCATTTATATTTTATTATCTTATCTTGTGTCATCCCCTCTCTCTACGACTATTCCAGTTTATGATATAGCGTTCCCCTACACCAACCGTTAGGTTATAATAGAGGAGCCGCTGTACCTTCCAGTGCCCGAGAGCACCTTCCGGGACCAGTTATAGATAGGTCTTGTCCCCAAATCCCGACTCTCCACCCTAACCTCAGAGATCTGGTTCTCGTAAGCGAGCTACCTCGTGCCCAAGTGACACTACCTATTCTCCAGATAGGTACCGGAGCATTAAAGCCGCTCACTACTCGCAACTCAAGGAGTTGCTAACGATAACCTCGCTGAAGCCGACGGAGAAGCCGCTTCCCATATCTCCAGTATGGTACTGGAGCTGTGTAAGGCACGCTCACTTCCCGACATACATCCGTATGCCTACCCAAATAGGCCTACAAGCCGGGTGTGGCCCGAGTCACTCCAGCTATGACTCTTACTTGCTGAGCAGGCAAGCTCCCGAGATGCGTTGCGGCAGTGAAACCACACTAAAGGCAACTCCGTGCCTCATGCGACCGACTGGTTCGCACTGGCCGCGTCTGAGTCCGACGCTCGAACGCAACGTGCTTGCCGAGCAAACGAACATGTCGTCCTCAGCGGCCAACCACATACCCCTGCGAGTCCAACACCAATGTCAGGCACCGCGCACTCTAGTCAGCGGTCGATAGAACACGCCTTTCGAGGCGCAGTGGGCTTCCTGACCCCGCAGTACCCTGGTCCAAAGGGGGAGACCCGTACAGACCGACGACACTTCAACCCAGTGGGATCTTTTGTGTCGACTTCCCCAATAACGACTGCCATAGATGTTCATGGCAGCCGGGACCGACGGCTTAACGTGCTCTCCGAGGCACGGAGCAGGCGATAATTGTCAATCAATACGCACATAATTTCGAAAAGTCATATAACTTTCGAAAGTCAGAGGTGCGCGACGTGGGTTCGAACCCGAGACCCTCTGCATTGCAGTCTGTTGGTCTCCCCACTGAGCTCTCACTGCTCTTTATATTTTATTACTAACGAACTGCTAAACAGATATGGATTAATTTTTGTATCGGGGGATAGCTACAACTGGCAAAAGATATAGACACAAGGCTATAAAAGAAATAGAAGGTAAATAGTTTGCTATAAATATACTACACTTAACATAAACAATAATATACCGAATCGTTTGGCCAAGTTCCTATAAAAATATCAATCACACACCATACATATAATTTTAGTCACATGTCTATTTTGAGAGGAGTATTATGTACATTCATATTTCATCAAAAATGTTTTAGATCCCACAAAATAGGGGCGAATCTATTAAAATCTCTTCGTCTTGGGCACAGATCGAAACTTCGTGATGCTACTTAAATTTTCATAACAGAAAACCCAATACCACATTGCGTAACCCGGGTATTGAACCCGAAACCTATGAAATTACATTCTTGAATCTAAAAAAATAACTTAAGGAAGGAAATAGGTAGCACTATCTATATCTAACACAAAAGAAAAGAAACCAAGCATTGCATTGAAATTCCATTCCACCTCTTTATGCTAACCAGCCTAGATTGAATCTAACTAATGAGTCCTAATTGTCAGTAACCTAGACGACCTATTTACACTAGGGCTTATCATAAGCTTCCAGGACAGCCCCAGGGATTGTGACGTGTTAAATAACTGACGTCGGCAAGTGAGTGCTTTAGTGCCAGCGCTAATGAGAATTAAGTATTATTTGCCCTCGCAGAGCTTGGAGAGTCATTAGAAAGTTTTTAGTATAAAATAAAATGGAATAAATGAGGACATTTTCTTTCACTATGTATATACAATAGATGTGGAAAATGTTATCAAAAGCTGCACCAGATTACGACATAATTTTTCTCTAAAGGGTAGGCAGAGGTATGTTAAAGCCATATTTCGCTAGATAAAGTTTCAAATTACACGTACAAGTGACGTGTCTGTACGTGTAATTTGAATTTTCATCTGCTTGAAACTTTATAGCTGTTTACCTGATGCAGCTTCAGAGTCCATGAAGATATTAAGAATTTTTAACAGAACAATCTAAAGTCGCTTTGCTCGATCGGGACATAAAACTGAAAATCTCGTACACAGAAGCTACCAGAGCTACGAGCATTTTAATTTTGCTTGTATTGTCTACTAATATTTCGAAAGCTCTTTTCTTATCATCGACGAAAACATATTTGATAATTGATATGTATTTTAGTAAATGATATATAATAACAAAGTCAAAGTCTAAAATTATTTAGGTCATCAAAGTCTATGAATTAGTGAGTTCACTAAAGTTTTGAATTTACATTTAGTTTTATTGCCAGGTTCAGGGCAAGGGTTGAACTATGAGAATATACGTGCAAGATGAAGTTGATGATGTATTTTGATAAACACATTATGGATACCGAAAATATGTGTAAATATTAATTTATTGTATGTATGACAGAGTAGTTTATTTCTTTTGATCTAAAAATACTACCGTGTTATGTAACTTAGCCGATGATAATCTTATTAAACGTGAGAGTACTAGTGTCGCTAAAAATAAACGGCCAAATAGAAATCAAGTTTTTTGTTACATATTGATATGATTTATCCTTACAAATTAAATTTATTTAAAGCTTTATATTTTTATACGAGTACTTTGTAAATATTTATGTTAGATAGTTTCTTTATAAAACATAATGTAATATATGTGAATTTAAAGGTAAATTTACTCTTTTCTTCATACGTACAAAGACTTATGCCTATATTTTTGAAAATGTCAGAGATGTATAACACAGGAACGCATATTTCATCAACTGTGCTTAAACAACAATGGGATTACCTTTTATTACTGGAGAACCAACTCAAATAATAAAAGGTAATCCCATTGTTGTTTATCCGACATTATTCCAGACTCCGTACTACTACCGAGAATTTCTTGCAGGACATCCCAATAACATTTCTTCCGACCCAGAAATCGAACTCGTTCTAGAACTAGTTCTCAAAGTTCTTACCAGCAGTACTTATTAATATTAAACGTTACAAATTTTCATCAAAGTTGAACATTCTTTAAAGTCGATGAAACGACCGTGATTAACCCTCAAGGGAATATAAATATTATTTGCATTTTATCAGGTCACATTCAAACTATTCCCAACTGTCACTATTAAGGGTAAATGTACCAATACTTTGCTGAGCTTAAACTTTGCAATAATACATAAACCGTTAGTTATTACACCTGCAGGGGTACGATAGGATAATGCATTAGATATTTTTATTACTCACGTGAGTAAACGAAGCAACAGGTTCAACTCAACAAGATAAAAGACTGGCAAGCCAACTTTATCTTAATGGTTGGTTAATGGCCTAATAAATGGAACTAAGGAGTATGCATTGCAATAACTTAGACGTAACGGAGTGTAAGAAGATTTCTCTCCAAAGTTTCTAGTTTGGAAAACATTTAGCTCGCCCGGTTTGCAAATTAGAAAACTATTATTTGGATGTTAAGGCTAAAGTTCCGTTGGCACGGAGATGAGCGCAGTGGCGTTTAAACAACATCACAGCAAACGAGCGGCGCTACACGAAAATAACTTAATGCTACTGTTCACTAAATCTTCGCTTCAGTTAAATCTCAGCATAATTTAAAAAGCTAGTGCAATCTAGTATCTAAATACTACTCTCTTAGGAACACGATTAATTTTGACTAATCAATAGATTATATTGTTACGCATTTGATGTCTATGTAAATTGAGTCTTATTTGTAGAAGAATTCAATTTAAAACGAGAGCCTAATGCAAATAATGGCGATCTCATATATTAGCGCTGAAGGTGACCTCGTACTCCTAACATCGCATTTTTTTTATAAATAGGCTTACTGTTTTCAGTATCCCTTTTTGATATAGTTGAAATTCCTTTATGATATAGTTGTGTATTGAAGCCGAGTCCGATCATAAACAAATATGAATAGCAATCATCGAGTCGCTTTTAGTCTATATGGCATGGCTGGTGTGTATAGGAGCCTTGTGCGGCGTGGATGTGAAATGGACATAAGGACTCGCATTTCAGCGAGCGCCACAACCTTTGTGTAATTTACACTATAAAATTATATAGAGAAAACGTATGGTCGTAAAACATTACGCTATATCTGTATAAATTGCTTCATAGACATAGACATACTCGTAAACTCAGAATTACTATAAGGTGATGCCAGCGCCATACTAGGCAAATATTTTACTACGATGGAACGCAAAAATTTGTACCTATTCTAAATCTAAAATTAATTGCAATGTAAACTGCGCTCATCGATTGATCTCGTAAATGTACTGTCGGCCTCGGTGGCGTAGTGGTTAGTGTAACCGACTGCCACGCCTGAGGTCGCGGGTTCGATTCCCACACAAGTCAAACATTTGTGTGCATGAACATGGATGTTGGTCTTGGTCTGGGTGTTTCTATGTATTTACAAAAAAAAAGTATATATGTATGTTTATCCATTGTCTAGTACCCATAGTACAAGCTCTGCTTAGTTTGGGCTAGATGGTGTTGTGTGTATGTAGTAAAATATAAAAAACAAAAAAAATGTAAAATATTCGCAAATGCAGAGTTGCTAAAACGTACTGCCATACGAGGCAATTTTTATGTTACAGTGAAACACAGAAAATTGCAGATATGTGAAATAGCCAATTACTGGTAATAAAAGTAACAAAAGGCCAATACAGACAGGCCTTTTGTTTTTATTTGCACGTACGGTGGGGTTGTTAGATAGTGTAAATATTTATGAAATCCACAGATAGTGCCGAATTTGGATGCCATTTTGTAAAAGCCTGCAATATCGTGCCACAAGGATTATACTAAGTCCGGGGATGTACAAAAAAAACGTGGCAGTCTTTAGGGACTGCCGATATAAGTGAAAACTAAATAACTAGCGTGCGGTGACGATGACGCGAGTTTCACGCTTTTTGTTCACCCAAAATGTAAACATATATACACAGTATACATATAGCTCATGGAAAGTGTTCGGTGAAGATGACGCGAGTTTCATGATTTTTGTTCACCCAAAAAGTGATCAACACGCCTAAAGAAGTTTTCACTTCAAAAATGCATCAATATTATCTTGTTTATAGTGTGCTTCCCTGCTACATAGAATGCGTGGTAGCTCACACAGCATGTTGAGCACATTAGGTATGTGATCGGTGGGACAGGCCGATTCTGGGACGCTGGATATGACTGCACATGACGTAGATAGTGACCAGGAACCGGTTCCTGACCCGGGAACCGGACCCGGGTCTGTCACATCATATTACATGTGAAATTGAAATGTTACTAACACTAGGTTAAGTATTTTGTCCAATTTGTTACTAACACTTTATGGACCCTGGTCTACAATAAATATTAATTATTATTATTATAGTACAATTTGTGGTCACTATAGTTGTTATTCAGCCTCCGTGGCGACGAGGTCGTGAGTGTTATTGCTATTACTAAGGTCTCGGGTTCAATTTTATGATCGGAGAAAGTATTATTGACAGCGCGGAGTCTGACCTGTGCACAATAGTCGGTAAGAAACTTGTTCCCTAATACGTAAGACCTGAAACCAAACATGGCGAAATGTGGCTGTAGTACATCTCCTTTAGGAGTAAAGGCGTGACATTAACTATAAATTTATAACTAATTTACTTTTTACACACACGTACCAGTTTTACTATCTATAGAAGCATATTTATTGGTGTATTGAACATAAAGTTCCTAAAGACAGAGCGACTCTTTACGTTCAAACATGGCTAGCTATTCCTATGCATACGGTACAAATATAAACTCATTATAAATCTTTTGTCAACCAACTTCAACAGCTAGGTCATCATCCAAAAATAATACATCTTAATTGCTATCTCCGTCTTTTAGTTAACAGACGTGACGAGCTTGCGTATAAAATATGTATTTAATTCGACCCCAAATTCACTTTAAGTGTCATGAAATAAAGCAGGCGTTAATGATTCAGATTGAAGAAACCCCAATTTTAAAACGACCTACAATTAAAACAAAGGTCGGAGTAGACCCCTAAGGAGCATGCATCGAAATAATTAAGGCATCAGGGGTGCGCTGAGCCAAGATTCCAATTATCCAGGGCTTTTGTTCCCACCCACTTCGCGAGTCCATTGTCATCACATTCTCGCATTCAATGAATATTTTTCATTCATTTGTGCCTTTAATTAATATCTATTTTAGAAATTTTCAATGGAAACTGTACCCTTCCGTACCCTGGATTTCTCCTTTTGTTGTTTAATTGATTTTGGGTTGTGGCTAAATTGTGAAGGTATTTAGTGCGCCAAAAGGGTTTGTGTATAGCACGAACTGGTGTTAGCCGTTTAAAGTCTTTAAGGATTTAACAATTGTTAGCTCTGTTTTGTGATTGTAAAGAAACACATTTGTTTCAATGATATTCAATTCATTCAGTAACGATTTACATTGTGTTTGAATATAAACTGGATAAAACATATACGCACTGTCTCACATCAATGTCCTCGTAGGAGTAAGTAGAAGTGTACCACATCTACTGTTCGTCAGCTATAGGTTTAAGTCCTATGTTATAGGAGGCGAGGCTATTGCTTTCTACCCAGTGCTTGGCTTAGTGCCAGGATCTGTACTGCTCCTGACTATATATTATATCAGAAAAATTCAATAACACTAGCTGACTCAGATATAAAAACTAAATATTGTGGGTTTGTCTGAAATAATTGGAATTCAAAAATAATAAGGAGGGCTTTGAGCTTTGCTATTAAATCAAACAGCACCTTGTTAAACGCGTCTTCTTTTAAAGTTTATGTTGAACTGCATTTTATAAATTCTAATTGCCCGAGCAAGTGTCATCTACTCACTTATAAAATAAGGTAAAATCTCTTTGTTTATAAAATTCAGCTGCTGCATGTTTGCGACAGCAAATCTCGAAAGGAAGTCCATGTGGTGTTAAAATTTTTGTCTACTTTTACACGTCTATATCAAAGTGTTTAAACATACCTACGTTTTATTCCAAAGTGCCCATGTGTGTAATAACTTCCGTTATAATTAATATTAGACTAAGCCATAGCGATGCGTGGCCGGGTTTGTGGTCCATATTTTCTCACTCCTCTTATTTGGTAACAAGCAATGTATTATAAAATCATTCAGATACTGCAGACAAACTATTTTTGTTCACTAATTAATACAGATGTACAAAATAACAAAGACAATACGTGAAGATGGATCTTTATATATCATCTCCAGCTACCAGTACACTATATTTGTTTACTAAGTAAGACTTTATAACTGATTATAGTAGCGGGATGACTACTTAAAGTCTCAAACCTCTATGCCACTCATGCAATCCCCAAATCAGGTCACGGATTGAGCCATCACGCCAAAACCACACCCCTTCGTGCGTAAAGCCCATCGCTTACCGCTGTCACAAACACTTACGACAGCTGTTGACATGGGGGCCAGTATCATCCACACTATGACAACAAGTCTTTTACAATATTGTTATTTATATTGCTGAGTTTTAGGTTAGAAACTCAGTCGTCCGCGTAAACCGTTGTTGACCGATTCAACTGTTTATTCTGAGAATAGAACTGCGAACTTGCGAACGCTTCTCCATAAGTACAAGATTATTGTAAGGTTGTGCACAAAAGAATCGATATATAGTATGTTGCAAGCTGTTGACCGCGGCTTGGTTCACTCCAGTACAGTACTTTTTTCCTGGATTCAATTTAATCTTTGTAATTTTTTGAAACCCTGACAACGTGTATGCAAAATTTCATGATGATCGGTCGAGTGTTTAAGGCGTGAAAGCGTAACAAACACACGAACTCACATTCGCTTTTATAATATTATGTATGAAAAATTTTGTGCACATTTTTCTTTAATACATTTGAATGTATTGACTATACATAACTATGTGCACTACTTTGATACTCTGTGATCGTGTAGAGTAGAAGTCGTGCTATATACAACTATATTCAAATATATTTCGAATGAAAACACAAGCAATTAGTTATTTCATAGTAACAAATTAGTAACGTATTAGTTCATATTATTTATTAAATATTGACACTACTATTCATCCATAAATCGGCCTCGATGGCGTAGTGGTTAGTGTAACCGACTGCCACGCCTGAGGTCGCGGGTTCGATTCCCGCACAAGACAAATATTTGTGTGCATGAACATGGATGTTTGTCTTGGTCTGGGTGTTTCTATGTATAATATGTATATATTTACAAAAAAAAGTATATATGTATGTTTATCCATTGTCTAGTACCCATAGTACAAGCTCTGCTTAGTTTGGACTAGATAGTGTTGTGTGTATGTGGTAGAATATTATTATTATTATTATGTTTCTCTTATCACAGGTACTTTCTAACATATTATATTAGAAAATACCTGGCCCTTTGGGAGGCTTACACGGAGACATGGGTCCAACGTGAAGAGGCCCTTCGAGAGTTTTAATCAAAGGTGTGATGGAACACCTACAGCGGCACTAGCCACAGCAGGCGTAGGACTATTGCTACGTATGGAATCTAATATATGGGCTATAGGTATGGGTGTTTGGTGGACCGGTATATTGCTAACTATGGATGAAAAACGGCGTCTGCCCTGAATACTCTAATAGCATCAATGCAATGGGCAGACGGTGACTCGCCAACTCACTAGATGGGCCCCCTGATAAGCCACTATAGGCATACAAGCCAGCAGCAGAGGGCAACACCGGTGCGAGTGGCTAGGGGTGTCGAGCGGTGCGGCGCCGGTTTCACCATCACGGGTCTCGTGACAACGGAGACCCGGAGCGGGTTTCCCCGTAGTTATGCCCTTGAAAATGACACTTCCACCCCCAAGCATATAGCTCTAGCGGCCCCCCTCCGACCGGCCGACCAAGGCAAGCCAGAGTTGAGAGTCCTACGGACGCTCTTGAAGTTCCACCCCAGCCAACCAATAACGGTAAGCCGGGGACGAGGCCCTAACCAACTCTCTGAGGCATTCAGGACCGCAGTGTCGCCACTCACATTCAGCCCGCCACAAGCTGCCCTGCGGTTTGTGCGCTTTAATTTAACCTGGTGATACATTTTTTGTTTATATCACAAGGCGAAGGTGATAGTTTTAAAGCTAGTGTACTGTGCCCTCCGATATCGCGTTAGTCTCATGATGAGATAACGACTGTCCTAGAGGGGTTTATTATTATTATTATTATTATAAATAGCAAATCGAAAAGAAAGGAGTAACAGCGGTAGCTCCTAAGCAATGGAACGGATAGAGAGATTGTGATTTCGAAACCTATACATTGCACTACCGACATGAACGGCAGTTTTTTTACCTTAGCTGATGGGGTTAACAAGAATACTTTAAGTGAAAATATTAATAACAATTTGCGACCTAAATTATAGTAATATTACTATATTAAAATAAAACGATATGAAAATAACGCCTTGGGAATTGTTCAATCAACCAAGTATACTTGAACGACATAACCTTCACCTAAAGAGTGCTATTTTTAACCATCGATCCATTATTCTTCAAAACTTGTAATAGCAGAGCTCTTGGGAAAACGTGAAAATAACAACGGTATTTTCAATGTAACTTTTTATCTTTACCTATAAGGCTGTTGATGTTTGTTAGGGCAAGTCATTCTATTGTCGGGCACGCCACGATCGTGGCGGTAAGTCCTGTTTTTGAGGAGTGGCTGGAGAGGCGGCATGGCGCCCTCACCTTCCAGCTGACACAGGTTCTAACTGGCCACGGTTGTTTTGGCCGGTTCCTGTGTCGTATACGCCGGCAAGAGACGCCCGGTTGTCACCACTGCGGCGACTGCCGCGACGTTGTTGAGGACACGGCGCTGCACACTTTGGCGGTTTGCCCCGCCTGGGCATCGCAGCGCCGTGATTTGATCGCGGCAGTCGGATCGGTTGCCCTCTCGCTCCCGGCCGTAGTTCAGTCTATGGTCCGGAGTGAGAGGTCGTGGAACGCCGTCGCCTCCTTCTGTGAGGAAGTAATTTCCATCAAGGAGGCGGCGGAGCGGGAGAGGGAGCGTTTAAACCCTCTTTCCAACCGCAGAGCCGGGCGCCGGAGGGCGCGAGACGACCTCCAGCCACCCTGAGGTTTGACCTGGGGGTGGCGGGCTTTGTGGGCCTGCCCGCCATCCGTTCAGCACCAGGTCCGAGAGGCGGCGTGCGTGTTCCCACGCGCGCCTCTGTGTCGAGTCCGTCTCCCCTTTAGGGGGGAGACAGTAGGGCTTTTATTGAGCAGTGCCTATATTGGGTAGGTCTTATTGAGTAGTGGCCTGCCGTTTCATACGGCAGGCCGTAACCTCGGCGGGGTCGCGACCGCATGCGAAAGCGATTCGCGCGGCCCCGTCGATAGTGGTTTTGTCGAGGAACACCGTGGTAGGTTTAGTCGGTATTCCGGGAGGTACTTTACTATTATTTCCATCTTTCTTTTACCCCGGCGAGTCCGACATAATCCCTCCGCCCGCCACCGCGGAGGGATATGCGTCATAGCATTCCCCCACGTAAAAAAAAAAAAAAAAAAAAAAAAAGTCATTCTATTGTATCTTCTAAGTATATATAATATTCATTATACAATTTAATTGTGCATTTCATGAAGCATCGATCACGTAATTACAGCGTAACTCTTACACTGCTATTGTGTTAAAATTCACAACTATATCTTCTTACCCTATATTTAAGAAAATGATTTAGTAAATTAATATTAATTGTAAGCAATCTCTAGGGGCTGTAGTTAAATTGGGAGTACCGTAGGGATCGATTCTCTGTTTTTTTTATTTTATATTTTTTATTTTCTTATCATACTTTGTATTGCATAGGTACTTTGCATGATACAACTTTTTTTTACAAGCAGTTAGATCTTCTTGCTGATGATATATAATGAAGGCGTTTAAAAACTGTAAAATCAAATGTAATATATTTAATCAAATTATTGGGAACAGAGGACTGCGACATGCACCCTTGGATTGCCCCACTATTGCAATAGAAAAAGGTTGACAATACCGAACTCCTCTAAATAGAAAGAGTCACGACGTGGCACCCAGGTATATGTCTTCTTCTTCTTTTCGTGTGGTTAGTGGCCAACCTGTTGTCAAGAGTTGTTCAAGCCGCCCGTAGGCCTCTGACATGGCTTAACGACTAAGCGGTCACCCATCTATAGACTGACCGCACCTAACATTGCTTAACCTTGCTAATCGTTTACCGATCAGTGAGTGCAACTGGCTACACCAACTTGCAGTATTCTACTTCAAGCACAAAATATGCGTATAACCTTTCTATTCCCCCACTACTTCACTATCGCTCGAATGATGAAAAAGTGAATTATTTCGAGGGTAGGCAAATAAAGTAAGCAATAGTGATGTTTGAAGTTGGTTTGTTCGTTCAGCAATGCGTTTCTATTCCGTTTTTTATCTCTAATTCTTCTAATACACTCATTTTAAAGCCTTTCTGGCATAAATGTAAAATTCAAAAGTGTGGCTATTTAAATTATTTAAATTATGACCTGCTTAGAGCAAATGTGATCAAAATGTGATTTTTCTAGATTATTTTTAAACGCACCTATGTGTTCCTTATACACACAGTGACGAATCAATTTAGACTGTTTGGACTTTGAACTATTAGAAGTTGAACGCTGCGAATCGTGCGAGAGAGTGCGTTATATTTTTGGTACGCTCTATCCTTACCATTACATCGACACCACTATGCACTGTCCCTTTCTGACAATTCTCTATTTTGTATGTAGCGTAGTTATGCATATATAGGGTGTCTAACTTGATGTGTAGCCGTGTGTACCTATCTTCAAAACTACGACGCGTCTGATCTATATTGCAGTCGTCGCAAATCAATTTATATATTCCAGATGGTACTCCCTTTATTCTCCTAAAATTGTTTGTCTGAAAACCATTATCCATAACACGTTTGCTATAAATTTCAATAATATATAATCTGCAATAATTCGAATTTTGTTTTACATAATTATTTTTACTTCTAAAACTATTCTATCATAATATTGGGTACTATAATAATTGAATCTCCTAATTTTGCATGAAAGAAAGTCATATGTCCTAAGTATTGTATTATATAATGTCTATTATTCCAAATGTTCATTTATATTTATAATCATATTAAATTTTATATTAATTTTTAGTCCTAAAACATTTGCTAAAAAGTAGGTTGTAGTGACAGAAACGAATTGTTGTGAATCCGACTCCACACAATCTTGTCTGCCCTACCCCTAGAGTGTAATTTAGAATCGCGTAGGCGCGTAGGGGCGAGGCGGCCCGCGGACTGAGGAGCTGGAGGCTGCGAGCAAGCCGAAGCTGCGGTGGTGAGCAAAAGCCGTCTGCGACGATTAAACGTGACAAAAGCCAATTTGTATTACAAATACAAATTAGTTTTAAAATAATTATAAGAATAACTAAACATTAAATAATTTGAATATAGGATTTTTATTGAAAATCTTTTATTATTGATATTAATATTTATGACAAATAAATTTAGGGCATATTGTGTTTAGGGATTTTAATTTTATGACATATGATATTATGTGACTTTAAGTTCGGGCTAGTTCTCATTCGGACAAATTATGATAAGGACAAAAATAATAAGGCACTTTAGATTATGGATATAAAAGTTAGGTAACACAATAGAACCATTTCCGATATACGATTTGTTAAATTTCTATGTTATCGACAAAAAATTCCGTTTCACTCAAATAATTATATAAGTTTGTGTAAAAGACACCATCTACTACCTCTTAAAGAACGTTGTGATATTGCAGACATTATTTTTTAATGTCCCAAGTAGGGCACTGCGTTTCAATACATGTACCACATGCCTCTTCCAACTACAGGCAAAACAGGTTTTTGGTGCGAGCAAGCAGGAATCTTAACAAATTATGTAAAACCTATGGAATAGATCCATTTTCTAGTAGCATGTCGCGTGTAAGGAAGAGCTTAACTGATAAGTTTTCAAATAATATTGCATAATGTTATTAAAGAGCTATTTTAGTATTTAATATTATTATGTAAGCAGTTGGTAAATGTACACTGTGGTTCATTTGTTTTCTATTATAGTTCTATGAGTGAAAATTTGTAATTGGCTTACCGTCACCTATCATGTCATTAAAATACATTGTCTGTAGCTGTAAGTTTTCTATAAGGTAAATGAATAAATAAATTTTGCTGCCATTTATTTGATCTTTACCATGACAAAGTGACTTTAAAGACTTATGTGGTTAAAAGGTTTATCTGGTAGAAAGGCATATAGCAGGCCCGCAAGGCTACTCATCACTCATTCGTTGCCACACGGTCCTAAAGATACCTCACGCTGAGGCAAAACACGTGTCGACTAATATTTTGTGCTCGAAGCAGAATACTGTAAGTTGGAGTACGGAAGAGTTCGGTATTGTCAACCTTTTTGTATTGCAATCCTCGGTTTTCCCATCCCAAATAGGCAAACCGAGGATGCGTGGCGGGTTCCTCTCTTCCCAATCATTTTAATACAATGGGCTTCCGCCAAGTTACGCCTACTTTGATTTAATATGTAATAGATTTGTAATACCAAATATCACAGACCATCACCATGTAATTAGTAATAGTTAAACATAAAAAAAATTGTTGAAAATTGTTTTTTATTTATTGGGGGTTAAAATGTGTCTTATTTAGGATAGCTTGTTACAACAAGATATTAAAATTAATTTTTTACTAAGATCTTTCATCTGGTAACCGAATAATCTGACATTTGAGCCTATTCCCAGTAGGAATGAAGCTAAGATCGAGCATAAGAATATGATTTCAATGATAATACCGGATTTCAAAAAATTTCAGGTAATTTCTTTAAGCTCTTGTAATCGAAAATTACTCTACAAAATTCTTAATAAAAGTCTGCATCGCAGATCTTAATTTAATTTTAATCGTTGATATTTGCAACAAATTGATCCTCGTTATCATATTGTAATATATATTATTATGTAAGTGTGGTAGCTTATACCATTGTCACATCCTAGACAGCTGAAATATTATTGGATTTTGTGCTATGAAATTTTTAAAGTAACCGACTTTTAAGAACCTATGGCAATCTCTTCCATTTGACTCTAATAATGTCAGTTTCAAATATTATACTCGTAAACACCTACCGCAGTCAATTTGGTGAGTTAGCACAGTTCAGTCAAGTCAAAATCTTGCAAGCAGTTTCAAAAATTTAAAAGCCTATACATAAACAAAGGATTTTTGCTATCTAACAGAAACTTATTTTCTAGTTAAAACATGTAATGGATAATAGAACATCATGTAGCGTATTATTTTTATTAAACCTTAATGTTTGAAATTTCTGTGAAAATCTCCAGAGAAGAAATAAAATGAAAGGAACGTGTATCAAATACGTATATCAGCTTTTGCAACAATATTACTTTTATCTATCTTTACTGTATGATTAGTGACAGAGGTCTCAAATTATCTGAAGGTCTCTAATATGTTTTGACTGCCAGAAGATTCAATCAATGGCTTTACTTTTTTGCGTCAAGGATTTTCGCAAGACTTCTAATTATTAGTGGGTCTAGTTGGTTGGTTAGTTGTAAGTAGAACTGCTATGTATAATAGTCCAAGTATCTGAAAATTTGTGATTGGACTTTATAATTAGAAAAATCTCAACGTCAGTCCTGTGGTTGCGGCATAAAATAGAAATATAACTTATAAAATGAAAGTACTACTTATAATTTCCAATGTCAGCCATTTTGCGAGCAGCATAAATTATATTGTCATACACTAGGCGACTAGCTTTTTCCAAAGCATGATATATTACAATTATTATGTTTCTTTTCACGGGAAAATATCCGGCTCTTTGGGAGGCTTAAACGGGGACATGGGTTCAACGTATTTTTGTTATGATACAATCACCAGAACTAAAAATAACACTGTATAATAACAAAGAGAAATAAATAAGTCAACTAGAAATAAAAGCCAAGGCCATTTGGCCCAGAAAAATTGAATACACATGAAAAACAAACAATATTTCACAAACTTACAACTTCTAGCGCCATCTGTTACACACCAACGGTAACTACAGTTCGATGGGTAAGCCTAAAGCGTTTCGAGGTCGGCTATTTTTCCCCCAGTGATTTGCATTCTTTTCCCATTTGGAGCAAATGAGCGTGCGTCATAATGAATTTGGGAAGTACTCGCCTGTTATGACGAATTTTTATAAGGAAGTCATTTAATACAGACTTGATTTCGAAACTCTCTGTAGACGCGGTATAGGATGATTGCTTTTTGATTGTATAATGAGAGCTAGATATAAAATTACTTTTATTGAGGCACGGAGATCAAAGCCTAGACTTTGTAGTCAAGAAAATTGCCTTATGTTACCCGAAAATCTTTTTACCAATATCATTAGCAAAAATATCCAGTAGGATTAAATGTCCCAACAAAACATGTATTTTTGAATGCCATGAAATTTAAAATATATCTCATACTTTATGGAAACCAGTCATAGTTAATATGATTTGTATTTTATGTGCGATCTTTTATTATTTGAGCAAGAACGTGCTCTATTTCCCATAACATTAGATTTATTTTCAGCTATACTATTACAGTATTCGGTATTTCTATTTAATGGAGATTTATAACATATACTGCATATTATAAGTTGCTTTATTTATGATTGTATGTTACATAATAATGATGTAGTTTTGATTTCAAACTAATACAGATATTTTTGAGATTACTAGCATTTTGGACAACAAGTTAGTAGCAGTCTGTTAACCTCTGTAATTAACATAAATTATTGTATTAGAAGTGCATTGGGCGGAAAATTGGGTTGCGATCAAACTCACGACCTCTTGATTGCATGCCTGTTGTCCTTGTACTTTAATAGCCTAAAGCAATATGGTGCTGTAAGCTAACAGCTAGCTAGATTTATTGATGTATGATGAATAAATATAATAGAAGGGATCTTATAAAAATATTATCAGATCACCCCCGAGATAGTCGGCAGCAATAAAATATTTATAATTTGGTAGTGTATGCATCACTATTTCCATCTCCAAAACAAAGTTTTAAATTAAATATGTACATATGTGAAACTATGCATATATGTAAGAAATTCAAGGATACAATACCCATAAATATTACTTTAATTTCTTACTTTATGCGTGGTTTGAAGAAAAATAAGTACTTATGCGTAAAATCACATCAATTTATTACTTCGTTGCGTAAAATACAAGACAAGGACAAAACAACAAACATGCATTCGTATTAATTATATTATTATACTAAAATATACATATACATACATTATAGGAATTATCAGTCTTATTGAAACTAAGACGCGACTAGAAATACAACGTAAGTCAACATAAAAAATCAGTCAAACGTAGGACGCAGGTCAAAGTTTATGTCGAGTAAGTTTAGTGTTATGATTATTTTAACAAATGGCTAATAACTTTGTTAAAATGTTTCATGTTGTGTAAGAAACCAAATATCGATTGTAAGTAAGGCTTTATTAATAATTTAAGTGCTTGTTGCAGCATTAGTTTCTTCAATTTTATTAAGTTTGGTTTACGTTTAATTTTCTTTTGGAGACGTTTGACTTTTTGATTAGACAAGTCTTTGAATGACGTTTTCTTTAATTGTGATTTATAATCGTTTATTGCATTGCTTTGATTTATTTTGTGTGGGTTTTTATAACTGAAAGTAGCTGTGACTCGCGGTATCACCCGCGTTATTTAGCTGTGGTTACAGCACCGCCTCCGTGATTCGTAGCGTACTGTTATAAAAACAGGCCATCAAACGCAAAAAGATGTTTAAATAGTACTGGTAGTCCCACGTTTAAAAAGAGAAACTCTTCAGCTCTATAATATTGGAATAGAAAAGGGGTTTCATAAATTGATAAAATTTTAGCTTGAGTTTATCGACGTTTTTTTCTGGTTCGCACAAAATTATGTATATATGGAATACCTTTTAAAAAATTATCTTAACATTATGAAGTCAGATAATATGCATAGGTAGGCAAAATATATGTTAAAGCTATAGTCGGCAATATGTGTAAGTGCTCCTTTTGCCTGGATTTTGGAGGATCCAGGCGCACTCACGCTTGTGATCTCCGTAATATTTTCGTAATACTTACTTTAGTCAACATATTCATACTCAGGAATGAATTAAATTTTGAAAAATAACAAAAAATATAAATTACCTGTATTCCGACAAATCTTCAATCCAAAATATAAGTATCCTTGATAATATGTCAAAATCGACGACATTGTACAACATACTTACGGAGAAAATATGTCGCCAAAAAACACTATCTGATATTTTCAAGCGTCCAGTTTTTACAGTTTTCCCTCAAATAATAAACAACTATCATATAAAAAAGGACATCGTGCCTCGACATTTGATGGGCATCTAATTGATGAATCGTTATACAACATGATCCGAACGGAAAGTATCACGATAATTTATTTCGCCTTTGTTTGCCGTCCCTTTAGTGCGTGATAAACTCTTTTTTTTTCTCTTGCTTCCTTATTTTTGATAGCTGTAGATGAGATTGGTTGGTGATTGATAAATTGATCTTTTAGTGTTTTTATAGATGGTGATATTTACTTTCAGTGAATTTTTTATTTGAAAATTTATTTCTTCGAATTTCTTGCCGACGAAATGATAAAGTACTAAACTTTTTATGTCAGTTATAATAAATTATAGCCTCTCTATGTATTTACATTTATTACAAAAAATTATTTATATCACTATAGTGGCAAACAAAGCAAGGGCACACGCCTAATGGTTAACGATAACCTTAGTCTATGATCAGTCGCATGTCGTGCACGTCCCAAGAAAGAATATCTCATTCTTTCTTAGTTCTAAGAACTAAGAAAGAATGAGATATTCTTTCAAAATTATTTATTATTATTTATTCGTTCAAAGCAACATGCAACCGATCATAGCCTCGAGACCGATATTCCATCTTTAATTTCTTATATAGAGAAAGAATTGGGGATAGAAGGTATGGTATAGAGCCTCTGGATCACCTATTTTTTGGCGACACGCAGCAACTTCATACTCTAACGTCCGTTTCTTGTAAGAGGAATGATTGTACCTCTCCGGACGAGCGGACTCATTTACATTTTACAATAAGTCAAATAATGTTTATAACATACATACGTATAGTAGACTGACATATCTAACGATTCAAGTTTGTGTTTCAAGTTAAGTTACATCTAACGCAGACTGCGTTAGACTATTTTAAGTAGATTATTCAAAAAACTTGATATTCTACGTCGTCTTCTTCTTTTTGTATTAATAAAGCAGAAAATCTTGAGATTACAAAATCTTATGCGTTTCAAAATTCTTAAATTTCTCAGCATTCTCGGAGGTAATATCTGTGATGTGATCACCCATTCGCATACCTACCGCACTGGATATGGCATTCCTTCCATTCCTTTTAACGGTGTTCGAAATAAGTAAGTAATAAAATGTGCTGTAATGGCCATTTAGCACTGGGGAGATGCATTTGACGGCTAAATAATCTCATATATATAATTCTTTGGTGTTCAACCTTGGAATTCAAACGATTATTGGTTTTCTTTTGATATTTAGTTGTTTAAGTGCCGGAACAAAGATTATAAACACATAATCATGCATATCTCACGGCTGTATCCCCGAAAGGGTAGGCACAAGTATATTACATACCCATACTTTGCCAGTTAATTTTTAGACCCACACGATATAAGGGGGCCATGGAGGGGAGGTCTGGTAATGTGAGAGGTCCAGTCCACACTACTAGACTCCGTTCTACTACGGAGAATTTTCTTACACAGAAATTCAATAAGACTACATTGGATACCTCACAATTACACGAAAACCTAACCTTATGTTACGATACAACAAGGCAAGGTCCAAGTGCTGCTATTATATTTCAGCATATTCTAACAGTTGATCCGAACTTAACAGACTTATGTACTCAGACACTGCACTCAAAACTACTCCAAAGCGAAGTAGTAAGAAGTTCTAAGTATGTCTAATAATATTTTGCTCCATCGCTAACTATATGTCAACGGTTGTCCTAATAAAGTAACAGCGCTCGCTAACCGAAAGTACTTCTACTTACAAAGTTAGCGACGAGAAAACTTTTCCGTCCCAGATTTCCAACGATTTTTTGGATGGATGTATATGGAATTGAATGTTCCAATAATGTTGTATACTGTTTATACTTTTTTTGCCCTGCCTACAAGTTTGCTTCTTTATGTTGATAGTTGATAAGTTGATAGTTGTAGTTAAATTTTTTTAAGGTCAGCCATTTCGATTAAGTTCTCCTTGAATCTTCTATGTGACTCTTTATTCGCTAATAAGCACATGATCAGCCAGATGGCAACCTTTACTACCTATAGTAATAATCTCTTATTCTTTGGCTATCCAAATAATGGGAGATTATCGATAAAAAAATCAAATGAAAAGCAGAATTAGAATATTAGAATACTTGGTATTTTAAAAAAACTTTTTAATTGATTATTATTCGATTATTAAATCGATCACAACATCTATAAAATCATATTTAGAATATTCTATAGTGATTTACACTGTTATCTATGCCGATAAATTGATCAGAATTCGAATGTGCGATCATACAAGTTTCGAATATACAAATTACTTATTTTCGTGCCAGTTTTACTTCGCTGCCGTAGCCTTACAAATATGTAGACTGACTCGCACTTTGACGACCAGAGAAAAGGAATTAAAGATATGTTATAAGGAAAGGAGTATATGAGTCAGTAGTGTTCATGTGGAACACATAGTCGACTGGTGAAACACAGTAACAGTGTTAGTGATTTCCAGTAAGAGGGAAGGAAATTATTTTCTCAGGTGGTTGCCGGCTCATTCATACAATACAAAAATTATTGGCATGTTTTATTAATTGCGCAGTCTTGTTTTTATTTTTTTTTTTTAATCTTTATTTAAAGGAACTTCGTCAACATCAGTGTCTTGTTTACTTGCAATAATGCTCTATCGAAAATTTTGTAAAATAAAAGTTATACATGAAATGTCTACTTATTTAAAAGGATCACCTACCTTGTTATGTAATTATGTACATAGTATTACGAATTATTTATATTCCTAAGCGCTAGGTTAATTTCATCAAAATTAGTTTAACCTTTGCTGTCATTAGCAGGCACGATGAGATTTCATTAAATTTGTATTTGATTAGTAAATTCTTTAGTCATGAATTGCGTCGTCGCTCAAAGGCATAAGTACATAATTATATAGTATCATGCCTATATCATCGAAAAGCAGAGGTGTTTTACACCAACATTGCACCAAATATGGTCTAGGTACCATGTAATCGATTTATGGATACGCTTTAGGAATTGTATGCAAAAAGTCAAGGATTCGCATCCCACCTCTTGCAGGACCGACGTGTACCCACTCCTAATAACTGAAGTGGATAACAAGAAAATTACTAATTTGTAACATGGATATCAAGAAACAGCAACGAGTTAAGTTTTAAAAGAAATTCTTAGTAATAGCTTTATGTCTGGGGATCACCGGGACACCAACAGACTGCAATGCAGAGGGTCTCGGGTTCAAACCCATGTCACGCACCTCTGACTTTCGGAAGTTAAATGACTTTTCGAAATTATGTGCGTATTGATTGACAATTATCGCCTGCTGCGTGCCTCGGAGAGCACGTTAAGCCGTCGGTCCCGACTGCCATGAACATCTATGGCAGTCGTTATTGGGAATTCAGTGCCCTATAATATCCTGACACTGGTCTAGCCTTAGGGAATCGATAGCCTTCGGGTTGCGGAGGTCAGGTGGCAGCCGCTCCGTGTAAAAACTGATATCCAGTCAAATCCGGTTAGATCAGAAATACCGACCCCAAGTGACTTGGAAATAGTACAGGCTAGGAAGAAGAAGTATACAGGCGTAATGCTATTATTTTAAATTTAAATTAAATAATATTCTACCACATACACACAACACCATCTAGCCCAAACTAAGCAGAGCTTGTACTATGGGTACTAGACAATGGATAAACATTTATATATACTTTTTTTTTTGTAATTACATACATATTATACATAGAAACACCCAGACCAAGACAAACATCCATGTTCATGCACACAAATGTTTGACTTGTGCGGGGATCGAATCCGCGACTTTAGGCGTGGCAGTCGGTTACACTAATTACTACGCCATCGAGTCGTCAAAATATTTAGACTAGAATATTTTATTATAGTATATACCTACCTATGTTTTCTTTTTAGTTGATCTCTAATTGGTAATATTAAGTTGAGATGATTAAAAACCATGTCTTTTGCTTTGACCACTTTGATCTTTGCAGTAAATCTAGTGTGAAGCTGCAGACACACTGAAGAGATAACCAGTCAACAGCTTATAGCTATTTATTTAATATTAAATATTTATTTAGATGCATGCTTTAGTTGCATAACTTATGTGAAAAATGTTTTATTTTGTTATATTGTACATATTATAAATAAATTAAACGTAATAGAGACATTACATAACGTCTTGGCTTTTGCTTTTGCCTTTCTTGTTCGCTTGTAAAAGCGATATTGCTACCGATAGCAATGTTTTTAAATTACAAAATGCTACCTAAAGATTTTACTATTTATTGCCTAAATGCGGAATATATAACATGGAATATATACATATATCCTTAAAAAGGTAGATAAATTTATAATTAAATTTCATTTTTGTGAAAAGCTTTTGACTTTTATTTGGTTTTGATACAAATTAGCCCGCTTGTTTGGTGATTTGGCACTCTCTTGAAGTTAATCACTAGTGTACAAAAAATAGCGCTGTTGTCGTATTTCGCGCGGTAAGTATAATATTTCAGAGGCTCACACATTTACCTATCATACCTTTCCTGTCATTTAAACTCTTTTCTTTAAACTATTTTCCAGGGTTGGCAACACGAAAGTGATACCCCTGACATTGACTTACTATCATCAAGACGTAAGCAAAAGGAAACAAAGTTGACAAACAATACCAACTTTGTTAGATATGGATTTGTATCCAAATTTGCGCCCTTTGCAGAGTCTCTTAATACAATTAGACCATCTCACTGTATAGATTCATTTTAATATATAAGAAAATATTTTTCCATGTTTGTGTAAATCTCAAAAAGTTGTCGCTGGATTAACGTAAAATTTTTACACGATGTTAAATTTGTATATGAGAATGTTACATAGTTTTTATTCTGAAGTCCCTACGGAAATGGAAAATTAAAATCATCTATATGAAGCGTGACCTGGTTTAGTTAGTATTTCATAAAATTTAAATAGCGTGTAAACAGTAATGTCAAAAGAGTTACCCTTAACATGAAAGCCTTCACTCATATTTTCAGCGTTCGACCCAACTCAGGACAAACGCGTATTCAACCGTCGCTCTTTGGATACGTACAGCAGTAAATTTAATGGAATGGGCCACAAATATTTTGGGCCGCGGTATTTTTAGATGTAAATCCGATATTTGTTTTAGGGACTTGAATATCCTTTCAGTGAATCTCGTCTGCTGAACAGGCAGCTAACGTGATCAAGGTGACGCGCACTTTGGAAGGCGAGTGGTACAATATACGGAAGAAATAGATTTGTTTCCCAAAGAAAAATTTGAAGAAATTTCTAATGAAAAATATATATATTATATACGGATATATATATTATATATACATATTTTTTTTGTATTAGTACACATATAATAGTTTTAGACTATGAAATAATTCTCATCTTAGTCATATAATATAGACACGGCCGTCTAAATATACAAAGTCCTATAGGGGACGAACCTAATGTTGTCCTCGATTTTCAGACTCCGTGCTGCTACCGAGAATTATCTAAAAGCAAAACAATTTACTCGCCCCAGGACTAGAAATCAAGTCTTTACGTTCACATGATACGCAATTTTGTTATTAGACATCACTTTGTAATATAATAGGAATAGTTTATGAACAGACATGTTGAAAATGCTTGGAAAATCTATACTAATGTAATATTATAAAGCTGAAGAGTTTATTTGTTTGGTTGAACGCGCTAATCTCAGGAACTACTGGTTAGAATTGAAAATTATTTTAGTGTTGGATAGCCTATTTATCGAGAAAGGTTATAGGTTATATATAACATCAGGCTACAACCCACTGGGGTGTCGCAGTAACTATAAAGGCGGGTAAAACCGCGGGCGCACCTAGTGAAAATAAAAAGACTAGGATGATAAGTATGAATATTATAATTCAGTTGTTATAATATGATATTATTCAAGGTTACGAAAGCTCAATATTCAGTTGGCATTGAGCCTAAAAACTTATAGAAGAACTTCTAAGAATAAGCTGTTTAGTCTCTGAACAATATTGGGACATAACCTATTTAAGCGTTCTAACAGTTTGAATATTATCCACAATTTTACTATATTTACATATTGTATTTGCCTTGTAGTACTACTCAGGTAAATATCTACTTACGGGAACCCGATGTAAGATTAAAAACATTGTAAGTAGTGTTAATTTTTATACATGTTACAATTAAAGCTTTTTATGTATAGGCGTCACGGAAAAACAAATGTATTCGTTTATCGGATGTGTGTGTTTTTGTGTTATGATATTTATTCCATAAGTAGATATTTACCTTAAACTATAGAAGTGAAAACTAAGTAACGAGCGTTCGGTGACGATGATGCGAGTTCCATGATTTTTGTTCACCCAAAAAGTGCTCAACGCGCCTAAGGAAGTTTTCACTTCAATAAAATAAATATTAGGTAAATATTAAGAGTAATAAGTGCATATATCAGCGTCAGCATATCGACGTAAAAAAGGAATATCTCTAACTGCTTTTCATTACGCTTGCTATTTACTTGTTTGCCACCTATGTGGTTTACGTTGGACGCCAGCCATATCCAAAAAAAAGTAGGCACCGCCTACTGTTCGATGAGCTCCGGTTTCATTTGCAAGAAAAAAGAAGATTCTTATTCAATTCTTTGGGATTTCGCTGACAACGGAACAACTCAGGAAGTATTTCCACCCTACAGAAGATTAAAATGCAACAACTTTATGTTTTATTCCTAAAATGAGTAATTTACGTGCTTTTCGAACGAAGGCTTTGTGCTGGCAGAAGGCAACTTATCCGTATTTTTATCCTTTACCTTGACAGGATAATGATTTGAGGGTTAGTAATACACGGGTGTAGTTGTACCGTATTGAAATCTATTGCAATCATCCACATACCATGGACTGTTTGCACAATCGTCTCATTGGCTGTATAAAAGGCTGGCAGCCTCGATGACGTAGTGGTTAGTGCAATCGACTGCCACGCCTGAGGTTCAATTCCCGCACAAGTCCAATATTTTTGTGCGTGGACATGGATGTTTGTCTTGGCTTGGGTGTTTCTATGTACAATATGTATGTATTTACCAAAAAAAGTATATAAGTATGTATGTTTATCTATTGTCTTGTACCCGTAGTACAAGCTCTGCTTAGTTTGTGTTAGATGGTGTTGTGTGTATGTGATAGAATATTATATTATTATTAAAAAATGCCGCCTAATTACATTTATACACTAATTAAGTTCGTTGTATATGCAACTTTAAAATATTATTAAGGTATAATATGCAGCTCATGACGCTATTCAATGACTGATAGCCATTACGTCTATATATAACTTTCAATTTTTAAAACGATGGTATCCGTTTTCCTACTTATATCTCTCTCAAAAAGCTTTTCACTGAGCAGTCCGGGCAAAATATTTAAAGGCATTTTTTGCGATGGCGTCATTCGTGGAATTAATCTCTCAAGGCTACAAACGCGCCTACTAATGGTGGCTTAGTCCTTTTGACACCTTTTTATTATGTTGACCTTCGGAAAATCCCTTCTTAGCAAGTAGCTAGAGGTCAACCGAAATATTTTTAGCCACGTGCCATGTTTTTGGCCTTCAAAGTATTGGAGATTTTGTAATGAATCGGTGACATTTTACTTTTAAATATAGATCATACGTTACTAAGTACTTAGTCATTTTATTTACAATAGGAAGATATTTTATTCAATGAACTACCAAACGATAAAATTTGTTTAACAACTTTCTAATTCAATCTCGAAATTTATAACATCACAATATTTTTCGCCAACTCTAAAGAATAATTATATTTTGGTGCGAAGTATTGGTATTCTTTGTTCGTTCTCACAGAGATAAACCACTGCTGCGTATCTTATAAATATGTACCAAATTTCTGTTTTATTTGCCATGTAAGACTTTACCTCGCCTCACCTACATAATTAAATTCTTTTGTGGGTTTCAAGATAGCGTTGAGTCACTAGGGAGCTAGTGAAGGGTTTATCTACCCGAGTTATGAGTTTCTGTGTACGTTGTAATAGCCAAGTTGTATTTGAAAATAGAACGCGTAATTTCAAATAGTCGGCCAACAGACTTAACTGTTGTCTAGTAGGTAGGTAGTACAATATTATTAAGATTTCATTGCTGATACGTCTTATTCCTTTCTAAAGTTATGTGAAAATGTGTTTTACGTAGTAGGTATATTTTATTTTCCGGGTAAAAAATACGTATTCTAATAATAGATGATATGAAGTTTTAACTTGAAGTTCATTCAAACTACTGATACAACAAACACCTAGGCTAAGAACTACTATTTATGGAACATACAAATCATTCCCGTGAAGCGAGCGCACTCACAATATTCAGTGTGTACACTTAAACCATTGTGGCACCCTTGTATTCAACACAGGCTCATGACTCACATGATAATTAGATAGGACGATACAGATTACGAATTTACGTTTACTACCCATACATAATTATCTTCCTTACTTCATTCATACTCATTCCATTTCTCATACGCGCTCATCGGAATACTGTACCTTCGTCGCCATATAACGATCGCACAAATCTTTGTCTTCCAACAGTTCCATTTACATTTGTTATACATGTGTACTTTTTGGACTCTCCCTTTATAATAATAATAAGCTTTATATATGATAACATGACTGTCTCGATGGCGTAGTGGTTAGTGTAACCGACTGCCACGCCTGAGGTCGCGGGTTCGATTCCCGCACAAGTCAAACATTTGTGTGCATGAACATGGATGTTTGTCTTGGTCTGGGTATTTCTATGTATAATATGTATGTATTACAAAAAAAAAGTATATAGGTATCTGTATGTTTATCCATTGTCTAGTACCCATAGTACAAGCTCTGCTTAGTTTGGGCTAGATGGTGTTGTGTGTATGTGATAGAAAATTATTAAATATTATTAAATTATTAATATAGGTATACAAAGTTTTAAGTATTTACATGACAAATTCTAAGCTTACTCTATCATTATCTAGCGTATTAAAAACTGATAAATTACATTGATTTTATGAATTAATTACATAATATTGGTGGTCAATAAGTCTTTATTTCGTGAGACTTAAACAATAGCCGATGAAATGTATATTTTATATGTTTAATGTCCCGAAAGACGTCGTCCCGTACAGGCGAAAAATAAACCAAATCTAAGCCATCCTCGAAACCACTTGAACACACAAAAAAATTCATTCAAATCGGTTCAGCCGTTTAGGAGGAGTTCACTGTCAACACACGTACAGAAGAATTATATATATGAAGATAAGCATAGAAGAGAAAAAGAGATAATCATTACTTTCTATATATTACTATTTAATACACCTCTTTCTACTCCTTCAGGGATGTAAACGTGAGACTATGTATGCAAGTATTTAAATTAAGGAAAAGAGCAGACATTAATTCGTTAATTTTTAAGTAAGTCCAATGAAATGTAAGAACTGCAACAAAATAGATCACAAGTACGTACTAAAATAGTTGTGTACTGCTTTGTAATAAAATAAAACTTATTCGACATTGGAGTTTCTCGACAAGCGTATTCCTTGACACGTCACTAAAAGCGGAGTTACCTACATTGTCTTAGTAACAAAGCTTTCTGCAAACTTCAGCAATACCTTGGAGAACAAGAAGATAAGAATATACTACTTTCCCCACTTAGGAGTAGTAAAAATATAATTGTAGTATTCAGTCGACATTCAACTCTAGTAGATTGTAACAAAGTTGAATTTTGAAAAGTAAATTGTGTTGGAGACTTTGTAAATAGAATTAGTTTGCACTAGTTTAAGTCATAGCATCGCTTAGTGAATTAGATGTTTTGTTTGTAGAAACGTGAACGCAAATGTAATCGTAAACTAAACATAGGAAGTAAAATATGATTTTTATTTGAAAAGAAAATGCTTTATAAAATTCGACGAGATTTTATATGTATAGATTCTCGTTATTGTTTCATCATTAAATGGACTTGATAGCAGTTTCCTAATCTCTCTGGTGGCCATCTTGGTTATGCCAAGCAGAAATGAATCCTATTAATAAGTAGCGAGGGATGGGAATCTTCTCATATTAACAATGGCTAATCCGTTGTTAAAATAAAAAACTTGAATCTCTAACAACAGTAAAATTTTAAACTTTTATGTCAGAGAGGTGGACGACAGTTTCTCGTTGAAACTTAGGACTTTACTTAAACTGGGGCAGTTCGACTAAAGAACTATTCTGAAACTAAACACGTTCACAGCTAAACAACTCAGTGGGCTTCGCGAATAATAGGGTCACCAGGAAGCTTAAGTATGCTATGTTGTTAGCAGGGTACTAATATAATATCTTGCTTATTACACTGCTAATACAGCAACTATTAGGTATATTTTCTTAAAGGTGATAATGAAGCGCCGTAGACCTGGACAGTCCCCGATTTACGGCTGAAAGTAGATTGAACGCCAGACAATTCTGGCATTCAAACTACGGTAACCGCTTGCCAAATGATGCTTGGTGGCAACTTGGCAACATAATAGTATAAAGAAATTGGCCTTACCTACTACTAACATAATTTGTCAAGACCAAATAAAGCTCGTACAAGCAACAAGCTTGTAGCTGTCGTCTGTGTACACAAATAAGTTGACATGATTGGGCGCGTTTCAGCCTAACGCTTATGGATTTTGACAGCTACATACATACTAATACAACTGCGGGCCTTCAAACACATTTCCTTGTATAACATGTACATTTTTAAGAAAAATACGAAAATTGAAACGTACCTTAACGTATTCAGTAGACGAGGTTTGCTAAATTCACCATAAAATAGGTAGGCTGACTCGACCGGAGAAGTTCTGAGTTCACGATGAAATGAGCGACTCGACTGGAGAAATATTACTCTCCTTTTTTTACTTGTTTTTGATGGCGTAGTGGTTAGTGTAACCGACTGCCACGCCTGAGGTTGCGGGTTCGATTCCCATACAAGACAAATATTTGTGTGCATGAACATGGATGTTTGTCTTGGTCTGGGTGTTTCTATGTATAATATGTATGTATTTACAAAAAACAGAAGTACATATGTAGGTATGTTTATCCATTGTCTAGTACCCATTGTACAAGCTTTGCTTAGTTTGGGCTAGATAGTGTTGTGTGTATGTGGTAGAATATTATTATAATAATGCCTGAGTCGCGGAGAACTTTACAAACATTTAAACAATGGACACATAGAATACCTAGACTCCGAATAACTACATGTGGAACACACAACTTTTTTGCCCACAAGGGGATTGAACCCACAACACTTGGTGCAGTGGCAGTGATGGCGCGAGCACTTTACCATCCGTGCAGAAAGTAGTAGTATACGTACTGTTGCGTTTCGTTCTGTAAGTAGGAGCGCCAGTGGTCCAGTCATCCCCTCGGTCCCTTCCTTTTTCCCTTCTACTACTGTCATCTGCCTCATCATAGACGTATTTGCTTATCATGAGGTAGTAGACCGTGTTTATATTTGTCACGTATGTCGGTTATAGTAGTCAGCAGTTCTATTGTATATCCTAGGAATCGTCATTGTGACGGTAGGAAAGCAGTCGCGTCCATTAACAGTGAATACCGCTTACTATGATGTGGTCCCTTGGTTCGTCTGCTAACAGCAAGAAAAAGGTTTGAAAACGCCACGGTACTTTTTAGTTTAATATCAAATCTAGAACAACTTAACTAAAATGTTAACTTAAAAGTTCTTTGTGACTATTTGTGATGTATAAATTATGTGCCTATGCCTTTATATTTTAATGAAAACTTATATTAAAACTATCATGTTAATTATCTTTTTTTAAGCCAAATGAATTCACGTGATGCTTTTACTGCATCATATAAATATGTATAATAAGCGAACGTGAATAAAATTATTTATACTCAACAATGTAACATAAATCGGTATAATTTTAATTTAATGCTGTAAGCTTAAATTTATTTAACAGGACTACTTTAAAATATAAGTTTAAAATTTTAGATGAGCACTGATTAATATAATAATATAATATAATATAATATAATAATTGTTTATTAGTACTTATAAGACACAAAACAAAGGCACATGAATACAGCACGTTCTACATCAAGATCAAAAAGTTGGTGAACAATGATCTAACACCTAAACTAGGTACGCAGACCTGTATCTTAGGAGTTAGAGTTTCATGATTTCAGCAGATAGATACAATCGTGACATTTCAGGAACTGTTTACCTTGTATATTGACAGTAAAGAGTGAGTGTGACAGTGTGTAAATATTTAGGTGAGTTTAGTGTGTGTGGGTATGTGTACCCGAGAGTGTTTGTGTGCGCGTGGTATGTGTTAAATATATATATAAAGTAAGTAAAGTGTGTGTATATGCGTGTACATAGTTTGGTGTGCGATGTGTATTAGCATGGGATGTTAAGTATGCTTTCCGTATTATCGTATGTAAGGGATTGTAACCATTTATGAAGTTCTCGTTTAACTTCATACCGAGTCAGTTTATAAATGTGAATTATTTTGTTTATTTTATTATACATGCGCGAGCTTTGGACAACAAAGTGACGACTTGCAAATGCGGAATGACAAATTGCTGTTCTGCATACAGGGAAGCCTTGTCGTCTCAGTAGTGTATCTGCATTTAAGGGTAGAATAGAATGCCTTCGCAGTATCGTGCGATGAATGTATAGTTGCCGAACTGTGAGTACTTTGGCATCAGCATATAACTTTACCGTAGGATAGTCACGTGGTTTAAAAAGCATTAATTTAAGAATCGCACGCTGTGCACGTTCAGCCCGCAGTATTGAGGTTTTATACGTTCCTCCCCATACGGGAATACAATAACTAATAATAGACTGACACAGACTAAGATAGACTAGAGTCAATACCTCGGTGTCAGCCGAGTGTCTTAACTCTTTAAAAATATATACGAGTTTTCTTAACCTCTTGCAAAGTCCTTCTATATGAGAGTTCAATTCATTCAAGCTTCTCGTCAATAATCACACCAAGATATTTGATGTCACTGACCATGGTGACCGGAAGACAGTCACATGGTAAAGATGGCACAGAGCACGTATGTACTTTTATGCTTACAGAAGATGGCGGAGGCTTAGGAGATCTAGGACGGAAAAATCTAATAAATTTGGTCTTTTCTAGGTTTAGTGTTAGTACATTTGTGGACAACCAATCCATCACTAATCTAAGGGAGTCTTCTGCTCTAGATCTAGCCTTATCCCAGGTCTCATCATAGATCAACAACGCTGTGTCATCTGCATATGAAAATATATTGCAGTTTGTAGTGGGTAGAAGACATAAATCATTAATAAATATTTGGAACAGCGTCGGTGCTAAAATACTCCCCTGTGGTATGCCAAATGTAAGTTGTTCGTAACTGCTAATATACGAGTCTATTATGACACATTGGCTGCGCTTGGACAGGTAATCTTTGAATAGTTTAAGCGGCATTCCGCGTATTCCTATTGCTTCCATCTCCGCTATTAGTCTAGGAACTGAGACAGTATCGAAGGCTTTAGACAAATCTAGAAAGATACCATAGCATTTTAGGTTATTGTCCAATCTGTCCACCAAGCCGTTTGTAAAGTCTGATAAAGCATCTTCTGTGGATATGCCGGGTCTAAAACCGTACTGATTTTGGGAATAGAATAGATTAGAAAACTTAATTAATGATTATCCATCACATTATAAAAAATATTTAAATCTTAAATACCAAACCTCTTAAAAACACAAACAATATACGTAATAAATATTTGTAACACAACAAGACTATGGATGATAAATGACTAACTACTAACTGTAATGTATGTGTATTGCGTCGGTAGTTCAATAATAAATAATATCAATATTTATGTGGGTATACAACAAATCCATAAAGTAGACTAACGATTATTTGTGAATCAGTCGGAATATACGTCTAACAGTGCGAAGGTGTTTTACTGCTCATCCCGATATCCTGGCTATCCCTGCGTTCTTGATACCTCAGTGGCGACGAGATTTATAAGAATATACGTGTGCAGTATATGGTGTGTCATACGTACCAAAATAGTACCGAAAATATGGCGATCGGTAAAATTGGAGAGTTCAAAGTGCAGTCAGATGATTGGAAGTTGTATATTGAACGTCTCGAGAATTACTTCGTGGTTAACGATATCAAGAAAGAGCTGCAGGTGCCAACGCTGATAACAGTCATGGGAGCGGAGAGCTACGAGTTGCTGGTCAATTTGTGTACACCAGATAAACCCAACACGAAGACATTTGAATTTCTAACGGCCATCATTGAAAAGCATTTGCAACCGAAACCGAGTGTCTTAGCCGAACGCTATAAATTTCGTCAACGGAAACAAAACGAGGGCGAAGGTGTAGCACAGTACATGGCGGTTTTAAAGAAAATGTCAAAGTCTTGTGATTTTGGTACGTGGCTAGAAGAAAGTATCCGGGATCAATTTGTCTGTGGAATCAGTAGCGAAGTAATACGACAACGTTTATTCGCGGAGGACACGTTAGATTATTCCAAGGCTTATAGTATGGCTACGAGCATGGAAGCGGCCGAGAAAAATGCGGCCGTTGTTGAGAGCGCAAATAGTTTTAAGTCGACAGATAAGACAAACACATCGACTGAATGTCTTGCTATGGCGACGATGAATCATCGCGGCGCGGATACTCGCGGAGCGGCGCCGGCAGTGGCGCGAGTCGAGAGAAGGACAGGGGCAGCGCGCGCGATACCGAGCGGCCATCGACGCGTCGGCGGTCGCGGCACGCGTCATACGTCGGCGGACTCGCAGGTGCCGGCTGAGCGGGCTCGGCGGGACCAGCAGTGCAATGTCTGTGGGTGGAGCCACGACACGGCTGCGTGCAAGTTTTCGCAATACGTATGCCGCGTATGCAATAAGAAGGGTCATCTACGTCGTGTGTGCCCATTGGTAGTGGGTCAACATCATTTGGCAGGGCTTCGACCAGCATCTAGCACATCGGAGAGTGAAGGAAGTGACGAGGTAATCACTGTTGAGATAAATAATTTATCAATAGCGGAATGCCCGCCAATTTATGTAAAATTAATAATACACGGTAAAGATATTAGTATGGAGTGTGATACGGGGAGCGCCGTATCTTGTATTGATTACAGAACATACAAACGGTTGTTTAATGATTTACCGATAGAATCATGTAATTTAATTTTAAGGTATTATACAGGAGAAACCGTAAATCCTATTGGGGTTATTAGGCCAGAGGTTAGATTTAAAAATATCTGTAAGGTATTAGATTTATACATAATTCAGAATGGTAAAACTTTATTAGTGGCTCGACAATGGATGGCCGAATTAAAAATACAGTTATATTCGGATCTCAATGGCAATATAGTGCCAGTTAACAGGGTAATGAGTAACGAGGAATTTAATATGGGCGATTTCAGTTCCAGATACTGTAAGGTGTTCGAAGACGGTCTGGGACGATTCACCGGTGGTGCGGTGAGCATACACGTGAAGCCCGGGGCGCGGCCCGTGTTCATGCGCGCGCGCCCGCTGGCGTACGCGCTGCGTGCGCCGGTGGAGCGTGCGCTGGAGCAGCTCGTGCGGGACGGTATCCTCACGCCGGTGGAACGCTCGGATTGGGCCACGCCTATCGTGCCCGTGGTAAAAAAAGATGGTACTATTAGAATCTGTGCAGATAACAAGATAACCTTGAATAAAGTTTCAGAAGTCGACCGTTATCCTTTACCGCGAGTAGAAGATCTGTTAGCTAGGCTACATGGAGGCGACCGGTTCAGTAAAATAGACTTATCGCAGGCTTACGCACAATTTGAATTAGATGAATCGAAGAAATATACAGTAATTAACACACACAAGGGTATGTTCATGTTTAATAGATTAGTATACGGTTTATCATCTAGTCCCGGTATTTTTCAGAGACGTCTAGAACAGTTGTTTGCGGATTTGCCTAATGTGGGAGTATTCTTGGACGATATTGTTGTAACAGGATCAACAACCAAGAATCACATTAAGAATTTGTACAAGGTGTTTGATCGTCTACAGTCTTATGGCTTAAAAGTAAAAAAAGAGAAGTGTAGTTTCTTTGCCAAGAAAATAACATATCTGGGTTACGTAATTAGTAAAGATGGCATACAAACATGTCCCGATAAGGTTAAAGATATAATTGATACACCGGCTCCTTCAAACATATCAGAGTTGAGGGCATTTATAGGTATGACCATGTACTATGCCAAGTTTATAAAGAACGTAAGTACGCTTCTAGCACCTCTATATAGGCTGCTTAGGGCGGATGTACATTTTGACTGGTGTAGGGAGTGCGAAGCGGCATTTAGGCGCGTAAAACAGCTGTTAGTTTCAAGTGAAGTGTTGATACATTATTCACCTGATTTACCGTTAGTGCTGACGGCCGATGCGAGCAGCGTCGGTATCGGCGCGGTGATATCTCATGTGACCACCGCAGGCGAGCGCCCGATAGCATATGCGTCGCGTTCTCTCAACACGGCAGAGCGCGCTTACTCGCAGATTGATAGGGAAGCACTAGCTATAGTTTTTGGTATAAGAAAATACCACCAATACCTGTATGGGAGGAGGTTTTTACTTAGGACAGATCATCGGCCGTTGACACATATTTTCGGTAATAAGGTAGGGATACCCATTATGGCAGCCTCCAGGTTGCAAAGGTGGGCAATATTATTGTCAGGTTACAATTACGAAATTGAATATGTGCCATCAAAGAAAAATTGTGCGGATGCTTTATCAAGGCTACCACAAGGTATACAAGCAAACGGGAATACTGAAATCACGTATTTAAATTTTGTAGAAAATTTTCTACCTGTGACTAATAGTGAGGTTAGGAAACAAACAGAGAAAGATAAGGTGTTGAGTAGAATTCTCTTATATATACAATCAGGTTGGCCGTTAACTTGTCCGGATGAACAAATTAAATCATATTTTGTAAGGCGTAACGAGCTCTACGTAGATTGTGGGTGTATAATGTGGGGTTATCGGATAGTGATACCGCAGACATTGCGAAGACAGATACTAAAACAATTACATATTAGCCACATCGGCATAGTCAAAACTAAAGCGCTGGCTCGGAGTTATGTGTGGTGGCCGAACATAGATAGTGACGTAGAAATGTTATGTCAAAGCTGTGAGACGTGTGCGGTGGAGGGCACGGCACCACCACGAGCACCTCCGCAACCGTGGCCTTTCTCAACTCAACCGTGGAGCAGAGTACACATAGATTTCTTAGGACCCTTTCATGGCAATACGTACATGGTTTTGATTGATTCAAGTTCAAAGTGGTTAGAAATTTGGGAAATGCCGAGAACTAACGCGAGGCAGGTAATAAAGGTTCTCCGTGACACTTTTGCTCGTTTTGGTCTACCGTTAGAATTAGTATCAGATCAGGGACCCCCGTTTACGAGCGGAGAATTTAGTGAATTTTTAAAAAATAATGGTATACGCCAATGTTTTTCGCCGACGTACCACCCATCATCAAATGGGGCCGCAGAAAATGCCGTGAAATTATGCAAAACCGTTATAAAAAAAGCGTATAGAGAAAACAAAGATATAGATATAGCCTTACAAACGTTTTTGCTAAGTTACAGAAACTCAGCTCAAAGTACAACGGGCGAGTCGCCCGCAATGTTATTACAGCGGCGTTCATTGCGGAGTCGCTTAGATCTATTACGTGCGGACCGCACCTTAGTGAATAGGGTGCGGGCAGCACAAGAACGACAGGTGCGAAATTCGGGTGGTGTCTTACGCGAGTTAGCTCCCCAAGATACAGTGTGGACTAGGAACGGTACAAAAGGGGATAAATGGCTAAAAGGCGTAATCGAAGCGCGGGCAGGCACGCGAGAATATTTAATAGATAACGGAGACGGTCGACTATCTAGGAAGCATATAGATCATATAAAACGCAGATCCCGATTGTCCGATTTCATGGGTTCTGATAGTACTATCTCGGATACTTTGCCACATAATCCAGCACAGGTTTCGACGGCTGAGGAGGCCGTTCCAGTATCGAACGCGACGGGGGAAGTAGATAGTGCGGAGCTGCTGAGCGAGGGTATGACGGGGAGAGTAGATGGGGCAAGTGATAAACAAGTAATTCCAAAGCTCAAAACTCCGTCACCACCACCGGCGAGTCGTCCCAGACGTACTCGTAAACCCGTTGTTAGATTCCAACCAGAGTAACTAGCTAAATATATGTTAAAGGAAGTTATTATATTATGTCATTCACATTGTTGTTATTTTAGTTATGGCTATGTTGTAATTATATGTATTTTGTTTGTATCACCATTCATTATCAATGTACCTAATTAGTAGATTAAGTGGTGAGGTGTAATGTATGTGTATTGCGTCGGTAGTTCAATAATAAATAATATCAATATTTATGTGGGTATACAACAAATCCATAAAGTAGACTAACGATTATTTGTGAATCAGTCGGAATATACGTCTAACAGTGCGAAGGTGTTTTACTGCTCATCCCGATATCCTGGCTATCCCTGCGTTCTTGATACCTCACTAACAAATCCTTACAATTAATATCTATCCATCTAAAAGAACTCATAAAACTGTAATTTTTATTCGAAATTCAGATGAAAACGAAACCTTTAAATTATAAGCCACTTAAGGCAACCGTTTATAGAACAGTCAAATTATACAAAAATCCATTCCATATACCTCGATAAATTGAATTTCTAGAGTCTTTACCGAACATAATGTGAGATTAAAATCACATCTAAGTTTCGAAGTTGGAGAAAAGTAGTTTTGTAGATGGTATATCCATTCTTGCAGGTGCATTCAAGTCACTTTTCCGAAGTAAACTTGGAGCGAGTAACTAAAGCTACACTGTATGTGTCACATCTAAAGAATAACTTTGACTGACTGCCGCATTCTATCTGACTTTGGGCACAAGTTAACGCTTTTATTCGTGACCGATCATGCGAATTGAATTTTGGTCCGGAAAAATTTTCATTGTTTTTTGTTATTATCAGAATATTCTCGATATCGGCTATAGGTTCGATCTCTATTACATAAGACTTAACTTTCAAACTATAAGTGTCTATTATTGTTCTGTGTTTTTTAATGTTCTGTGGATTCTGCTTAACCTTATAGTAGACACATCTGTGTATAGGGTTAAACGGAAATAAGTATATTTATGTACGTATGTAATTTGACTAAATATTCTAATAACTTTTTCTTTGGTTCTGGAATAAAAAAGGGGGTTGAACGATTATTTTGGGTTATATTCCCTAGTTTAGGATGATATAATGGTCGGGCACGCCACGATCGTGGCGGTAAGTCCCATGTTTGAGGAGTGGCTGGAGAGGCGGCATGGCGCCCTCACCTTCCGGCTGACACAGGTACTGACTGGCCACTGTTGTTTTGGCCAGTTCCTGTATCGTATACGCCGGCAAGAGACGCCCGGTTGTCACCACTGCGGCGACTGCCGCGACGTTGTAGAGGACATGGCGCTGCACACTTTGGCGGTTTGCCCCACCTGGGCATCGCAGCGCCGTGAGCTGATCGCGGCAGTCGGATCGATTGCCCTCTCGCTCCCGGCCGTAGTTCAGTCTATGGTCCGGAGTGAGAGGTCGTGGAACGCCGTCGCCTCCTTTTGCAAGGAAGTAATCTCCATCAAGGAGGCGGCGGAGTGGGAGAGGGAGCGTTTGAACCCTCTCCCCAACCGCAGAGCCGGGCGCCGGAGGGCGCGCGATGACCTCCAGCCACCCTGAGGTTTGACCTGGGGGTGGCGGGCTTTGTGGGCCTGCCCGCCATCCGTTCAGCACCAGGTCCGAGAGGCGGCGTGCAGGTTCCCACGCGCGCCTCTGTGTCGAGTCCGTCTCCCTCCTAGGGAGGAGACAGTAGGGAATTTTTGAGCGTGAGTCCTTTGGGTAGGTCTCTTCGGGTAGTGGCCTGCCATTTTACACGGCGGGCCGTAACCTTGGTGGGGTCGCGACCGCATGCGAAAGTGATTCGCGCGGCCCCGTCGATAGTGGTTTTGTCGAGGAACACCGTGGTAGGTTTAGTCGGTATTCCGGGAGGTACTTTACTATTATTCCATCTTTCTTTTACCCCGGCGAGTCCGACATAATCCCTCCGCCCGCCCCCGCGGAGGGATATGCGTCATAGCATTCCCCAACGTAAAAAAATAAAAAAAAGGATGATATAATGGTCAGTAATATGTAGGTATAAAATATGAATTTAAGAAGCAAGATTACCTTTATTTTATTATTGGGAACATAATGCCATATTTTAAAGTGATTAAGCACAACATATTTTCTTTATAAAATTAAAGTGACAAGCATACTACTCGGTTGATGGTAAGCAGATTTTGTTGCGTATGATCGTTCGCAGTACCAGGTATATCACTTGCGTGTTCTCGGATCTAAGATAAGAGAATAAGAGAATTGATGATGGATGAATTCATGGAATACATGGAAAGGATTGGCAGAGTTAGTTATTGCGAGCCTTTAGAACTTACTCGTAGAGCGTAGTCTAGCAACAGCGTTATTAATTTTACGCTGATTTCCTACAAGAGGCAATAAGCTCCCTAGGCGAAAATATAAGTTGTGGTTAATATAACATAATGAGCGTAAACGTAACAAATAAAATAGGGTAATATGCGTGTTTAATTATTTCGTGACTATATCAATGTGTCGGTCTCGCAAACTTTTAATGCTTATGGTATAGATTTAATCAACCCAAAAGACGTCGGTGAGCTATGTTATCAAAAAGCTCGACAGGTAAAATTTTGTTATAAACCTGCCCTCCTGCATACCTAGGAGAATAATTAAAACAAGCAACGTGTAGTATCTCTGAAAATAAGAAAATCTAATGTTTGGAAATAGTATCATCCCGCATCCAAATGTTTTGCCATCTGTTGTTATTGATTATAATTCGAACCAGAATCAAGTAAAGAAACCATAACTTGGTTCTATGATGATACCATTGATATAGGGCGTGGTTAATCGATCTCCTAATGGACAGTGATAACGATTTTTTAGGTCTTCCGACTGATAATTACCTGCCATGTCTTCATACTGTGGGCGTAACATATGAGTATTGATAATCATCTTACTATGTATTTAAATAAAATTAATCGGTCATTATGAAAGTACCATTCGATTTATTGTATATTTTGAATATTACAATTTGCATGAAAATTCGAATACTTAATTCTAAAGGATATTTAAAATTCTACTCGACGCTACTTTAAACCCTTGAGTTTTGAGTCAGTCTTCCATAAAAAAACTAATATTCATCCAAACTGGTTAGTCCAGTATCCAGATCCCAATACACTTGAGAATAATGAGGCTATGATAAGAAAGAAGGCCAGCTTCCTATTATGTAAAACCTAAGCTTAAGCGGCAAATATGGGTTGTATCCCATGGGGTATGGCCGATATGTATAATAGATACACGGGGCGTGCTCCCGGGAAGGACATGCGTAATGCATTAGTTTGTCGTTATCGCGGGTCATGAAATCCGTTTATTATCTATCAATATAATTTTATCTTTTTTCTTTGGGACTAAATGGTCAGGCCTATAAAAGCCTTATGTCATGGAAGCACAAACTAAACTATCTAATATTTCTGACATTATATCGTATATATGATTTGCAATTAATAGCCACAGTGCATATAATAAAATAATAAAAATAATTTATATTCACACCACAATACAGTTAAAGTAGGTACATTTGATAGCAGACATACATTTAGTTGACTTAGAAGCACTGTGGGAGACTGGTGCCTAAGGTAGAAGGAGAATCTGTGTTTCAGGACACCAGGTCCCCACCTCGTGGACAAGTTACATTAAAAAGCAATAATAAAAAAAACGAACAGATACAACTTATCGGTGCGGTAAGATAATTTTAGGTTTTACATGTTAATTACAATTGTATTATAAATGTTGGTAGTATGAATAGTATTTGATGTGCACAAGTTTTGTTTTGTGCATGCGTGTACGCGCGCACGTGTATATGTGTGTTTGTGTGTGTGCGTGCGCGTGCGTGTGAGTAGTGTGTGTTTGTGTGTGTATACATATATAGATATTTTATATGGTAATGAATTTGTATGAGTTATGCCAGTACAGATAGTATATTTTCCGTATCCGCAGCTCAAGCCCTGCAGCCAACAGCTTACCTTCATTTTACACTTTATTTTGGTGAGGTGGTATATTGAAAAAGTTCCCGTTTACGTTATTATAAAGGTAAGTAAAATAACAAAAAATTCTAAACACTTCCAGCATATCACAAGCCCTATGAAGTGTTGCTAACGCCATCTATCGCTGGAAATTCAAAATGTTCCATTAGTATCGCTTATATTTTCAAATAAATAAAGAAAGTCCCGTAACCTATTTTTATTTGTTAATTATTTATTTAATGTGTTTTGCATCTCGTTTTATCATTTTAAATTTATATATTTCTTCATAAAGTCACTATAGAAAGGATTCATTAAGTTTTTATACTAAACAGTGAGCCGTTCTATTAGAGTTAACAAATTTGATTAGTCTTACTTATAACTTTGCGAATATTGATCTGTGGATTATGAATTACGCACGTTTGATCAAAGTTCATTTGGCACAAGTTGACTAGGTGTTGTAATACAATTAGTTAAACCAACGTTCAATACGCATGTTAGTTAATCATATTGGGTTGCCAGCGTATAGAGATAATTCAAAGATAACAATTTCCTAGATAGTCAGAGGGCTTTGTAAATTTGTTAGGTATTAGTTATTAGCCCACTATTACTAATATTCAAAGTTTCGAGTAGATTTTGTACTATCATCGAGGGAGACCGACATTTTAGTTAAAGTGTTTGCCTTTCTGTGAAAACGATGGATAATCGTGTTTGTTTTAATCGGTAATTTCCTTATTTGTTATATTTGGTTTTTCTTTGAGTTTTTGTTAGCGTTGTTAATGATTTAAATTATTAGTATTTATTTATTTATTTTATTAGACCATATACAAAGATACACACAATTTAAAGTTAAATACAAAAGTGTTAGATCGATATATTGAGTGAGCATCCTCACTTACAGGCAGGCCACAGCATGCAAAGTACAAACATACATACAGTTGGTTAATTTGAACAAAATACAATACAAATAACATTATTTGTAATACATATTACTAATAATGAATTTAGAATAATGAATTACAAATAATGAAATTATAAATAGTTAGTAATAAAATATATAGTAATTTTTTAATTTCAATGTATAAATAGGCAGTCAGTGCTCCATGTATTAAAGTATGATATGTGATGTAAGTATTATGAGCGTTCATAGAAATTTGCGGTATTCGTAACTTTGCATATGCATGCATTAGGAAAGTTACAAATCGAGTTCGTTTCAAACAATTAACAAGCTTTTTTAACTTTTTAACAAACGATGATACACATACTAGTATTGTTATGTACAACGATAATATTAGTAGACTAGTCTGAGTTTTGTTGGATTTGTAACTTCAACGTATCTCAAGTCATGCTATATCTGTCGATAATTCCTAATAAAATCGATAGTCTCCGAATACTAGAGCGAGTCCGTATCTAGGTTCCCTGGAACATATCATCGGACACGGAAGGTCAGGTAGTGCCGCATAAAAGGACAGTATTAAACTGTCATTTTATTTGTTATATTATTGATTCATCATTATAATTTATTGTTATTATTATTTATAGACTTTGACATTATTGCTATTTTATAAAAACCTATTGTGAAATGTGACGAGCATGTGTAATATATTAAGCTATAAATAATCCAATTGTTAGAACATTTTTCTTGTAAGCATTTTGGATGTCACATCTGTTAGCTTTTAAGATCAAATAAATAAATAAATGCCAAAAAAACCCAACCATGTCTGCAAACGATGCTTACTATCAAGTGTGCTAAAATTTTATCTCCTACTCAGTAATAAAAATATGTAAATTATGAACAGCCTGCAGACATCAGTAATAAAAGGAGGATTCCCGTAGAAGACTATATTATTTTACATGGTAAGTCTATAAGGAACTCTTTGACCATTAATTGATTGTTTAAATAACGTTTCAACAAGTAAATTTTTCTACTGAAAGAAACAGCAACAGTTGTTTTGTGGAGCGATTTATATACTATAACTAATATATTAATTTAATATCAATAACAGAAAATTTATTTGATGACAAATATTGTTAAAGAATGTAAACTATTAATTGTAGGAAATATATACATATTAATTTATAAATAATATCAAAAAATAATGTTTGTTTATTGAGTCTCTTCAGCAATTTTTGCAGCTAGATTTCGTTTAAAAGTCTGTCTGATAATATTGGCCAGATGTATCTTCGTTCTAATACGCTAAACATATATTATGTTCAAAACGTTTAGAATTTAAAGTTGTATTATTTCAACACATTATTACACGTCGAAATAATATATAATTTGTTTGGGTAATGCGGCATAATGTACGATAAGCCACGCATTTCTTAACAGCACCTACGAGATACTAAAACCCAAGTGTTAAAGATTATTTGTCTGCGAATAACGCGCTTTTTTACCAAAAATACCAAACAACCTTATTATAAATAATAGTCTCATGAAGATTATAAAAAAAAAATACGACAGCACATTACTTTTTACAACAAATACAAGGTAAAATTGTTATTGCTAAAGCTGGGCTTAAACAGGGATATAAAATCTAGGCCTAGAAGTAATATTTAGAAAGTAGGCAGCCCAAGAAGTGTCTATAAAGCTAGATATGAACGAAAATTATTTCAGGAATAACCAAGGCTTCCCTAAACAGTTCTTAGACCTCTCCAAGTAGTCATTACTGTACTAACGAAGGCATCTATTATTGGTATATGAGAGGGCAAAATAAATATAGGGTACAGCAAAACTATTTTCTTTTACTACAATTTTCACTTTGGAGCAAGTCCCCTGGAGAGAACTTTTACGTGGCAGAAGGAATCAGTCAAATACACTCTATGTTGCGTTTCTGATAAATTGTGAATATAAATATAAAGAAAAGTAAAATAAGATCAAAGAAGTGACAAATGGAGTGTGTGAGGAATGATATGAAAAAAAGCTGACTGATAATATAGGATATTTGGAAGGAAGAGACAAACGGCGCCGACTCTAATTAAATTGGATTCAGGGTAAGATAATGATGCAGCGTTAGGGAAGCTACGTCTTCTTTACGTCGCATATACCATTGTGTCTCAAGACGAATGTCTTTGACCAGTGTGTGTTGCCAGTGTTCACATACTAATCAAAGAAGTAGTCGCTAACATGGTGCCTCATAAGAAGGCTTAAAGTTTTCCTGCTGGGTGGTATTAGAAATGAAGAGATTTGCAGGAAACCAAAAATTGCCGATATAACTCTCCTTATAGCCAAGCAGAAGTGGCAGAGGGCAGGGTACATAACTAGCAGAACTGATAGCAGTTAGAATAAAAAGGTTCTGAATGGCGGCCACGCGCCGAAGGACTCAGCAGAAGTAGGCCTCCCTCAACGTGGTCCAGCGACTTAGTTAGGATCTCGGCAAGTGGTTCAATCACCTGCAGTAACCGCTATCATCAAGCGTGTTGTGTATTTGTGCTATAAAAAATAATATCATGCTAATATATCTTGAAGGTGTAAGCAGAACAGCGTGGCTACATTAATGGCCCACGTAATGGATGGCGAGCGTATTTGCGTTCACCGGGCACTATTCCAAACTCCATGTTAGTACTAAGAATTTAGTGACTAAATATCCCAATAACTCATAGTATATTAGCCAATAAGCCAGTATTATTTAAGTAGATTTATACTTGCATAAATTTAATTGGAGAACGGACGTCGACACATGTATAATAGCAATACGCGATTGTTACGAAAAAAAATATCTTCGATTATTTGAAATTATCCGATTGTGCACTCGATTATTCGAATTATTATCGAAAACTCAAATTTCGATTTGATAACACGTCAAAAGCGTGAATAACTTAATATATGTATATAACTAATGGGTCTTATACATGACTATCGACGCGAGTTACGTTCACAAATATTCCTAATTAACTCATGCATGTAGCCTGTGCGAGTACCTTGCGCATATAACCCGCACCAACTCTTTGCGTCGTGTAAAAGCATCTTTAAGCAAATAAACAGAAGAATAATATAAAAAAATTAAAGCGACTAAACAGCTTTACGCCAACCATTTCCAGGAATACATTAAATTATAACTCCAAGTGAAAGGCCCAAGCTAAGAACGTTACCAAATAAACTAATATTTAGCGTTTACTTAACTAATCCAAAGATAGGCGTAAATACAAAGACCTCGCAAAAATTAATTTCTTTTAAAAAAATATTATAATATTAAGCTGAGAGTCTCGGAAATATTAATTTCCGGCGACTTAAAATACCGCCGCGAACCATTTCCTTCGTCAAAAAGTATTGTGACCTCAAAAATAAATTGTTGGATTAATCCTCTCATTAATCCGTACTTTTTTACCTACCCGAGCAACAATTGATTACGTCACGGCCACCACAAATGATCATCCATCGGCCTCCTTCAAAAATGTCAACGACTTTTACCTTTTGCTTGAGTTTTGACGACTGATTTTAAAAATTACAGGTTGCAGATGTTTTCTTGAGATATAAAATAACTAAAGAACATGTAATGGTATGATTTATCAGTCACATAACTATGTATCGATTATATACTGAAATGATGATTGTATAACCGAAGGGATAGCCATAGGTGTAGGTATGTGTTATTATTGTTGTGGTGTATATTTCCGTTGCAGTTCGGGCACATAGGTTATCTTAATAAGGCGATAGCCCTTGCAGGGCTTTGGGCTTGCGATTAAAAGGTGGTAGATTTGATCCTTGCTCAACGCGTTGCTGATATAAACTCACCCCAAACAAAAGCGGTTAGCTCAGCTCGAGGGTTTAAAATCGAGGGTTTAACGTAATAAATAAATCTGCAAAATGATATATTCTAAAAACCCGTCGTATATATAAAATATAATATATTAATGCCAACTTATACACATGCTCAACACCAAACAAAAAACTGCCTGAAGTTCCTATATTACCTTAAAATTTTTATTTTACCTTACAATTGCTCTTATTAGCAAACAACCAGCAACTCACCCGTTTACAGTAGCACCACCGCTCATGCAATTTAGCAATCAGGAGACAAGCAAGCCACTATCTATTGTGAAATTCTCTTTTATTTAACGTGATGTTACTAGAAAGGTAAAATAAGGCAATGTTATATGCATTGTTTTACTACATGTTTTATACGTTTAAATTTCCGTAGACTAACCAGGTACGAAATAAATGATTAATTGGTTTAAACAAAAGGCACATTATTATAAAAGTCATAGAACTAGTAGATCTGCGATGTTTCATTTATGTTTTTAATTACTGCTTGGCTTTTGTGGCTTGTAGCACGATGTTATGTAGCCTAATTTCGCTAATTCTAGATAAAGTTTTCGAGCGGAGAAAGATTTTTAAAATCAGTCCCGTCGTTTATAAATTTATTCACTATAAACAAAAAATACAAACCTTTCCTCTTTTTAATATTAATATAAATAAATTATATAACATTAAAATAATGTTATATAATTTATCTATATTATATTAGATTGTTTATTGGTACAAACATGCTTGCATTGAAATTGAACAACTTTATACGGCTTTTATCGTGTTGTTTTTTTTTATATAACATTATTATTACATAATCTTGAAACTTTGAACTACCATTATTGAACGCTTTTACTAATTACTGTTTATTTATATCTAAATTAAAAAACTATTAAAATTTAATTTTAAAATTCAGTTTGCAGTCAATTGTAATGTTGATTTAGATTGTTAGTTCAAAAAATATGTTCATATGTTGTTATGTAATGTAATTTCTTTAAAAATAGCAGCACACAGTCTATTTATGTGCCCAGAGCTGAAAACAATAGCTTCTTATAACGTGAGAAGTTAATAATAAAATAGTTGGTGAAATGTGGGTGTAAAACACCTGTATTTACTTTTCTCACATATAAGCGTGGGACTATCTACGTGTGTAACAAAATAAATAAAACGGTTAAGAATCTGACCACGCATGAGTAATATGTGATTGTTTTTATGATTATTAATAGCAGTAAGAGTATCGATTATACGCCTTGTGAGTAAGAGACCTAAGTAGGAGACCGTTGGACTGCCGCGCTGATGGCTTGAGTTAGCCCCACCGAAGGCACCTCTCATTCTTAAAAGTTATGTATAAGTGCAATAGGTTATTACCGCTTGCCTTAACCGTGTAGGCTAATATCGTAAGGCAACCTGCAAGTCTGTAAATTCTTCATAATGTTCTCTAAGATTAAATATGCTAACTCGCTCTCGACCAACGTGATGGCCTTTGCCTAACCCTTCTTGTTCTGAGAGGAAACTCGTGCCTAGCAGCGGTACGGTTAACAGGGCTGATACTAAACGTGAGACCAATATACATAGCTGGTGAAATTCAGTGTTATACTAAATAGTAATCCGAGAATGAAATATTTTCTTCTTTATATAAGACACTATTCATATGTGCATAGTTTTATAATCCTGAAATGGCAACGGAAGGCAGAAAAGGGCAACAAAAGCACGTATTACACCCACAAATAATTTATAGATCCCAATAACACTGCCCGACGCAGTCATCGAAGCCTAGACCTCATACATAGCAATCTTATTCAATACCGTTTCTCCATCAAGGCACTCCATTTCCCAGCATTATTTAAAATTAAATAAATAGTTAATCCTAACGTTAGAATGGAGAAATAATAAGAAACACAAAGGCCTTTTACAATATTTCATCGGAATTAAAAGGTAAGGATATTATCCTTAGCAGCATGTACTCTGAATGTTTTCACAGCGTCCTAAATATATACTAGCAGGTTATTATCCCATTGATTAGGGCCTTCTTAATCCATTTTCCTCATCTGCGCACTTAATTTGCGCGGGAAAATAAATAAATAATTTACAAGTATATTTTTTGTAGCCGATTGATTAGGGGAAAGAAAAATATTTTGATCACAAATAAGTGTTACCAACGTTCCTTTTTGTGTTATTTAATACGTTTTTAAGTCCGCTGATTATAAAAAGACGTGATGTTTGGTTGATTTTCTAAATTAACGTAATTAGCATGTAACATTAAGATGCCATGGGCACCGAATCTCATTCAAAAATGAAAATCGTTATATCGGTAATACCTGGCCATAGCGACGAGAACGTGCATTAATAAAAAAAAAACAAGTTTAAAAATAGAATAACAGTAAAAGATACAATTATAGCCGGTAAAATAAATTCTATGCATAGTCTCAAATTCGTGTGTTATAGTAGAGTAAAGTTTGAAATTAATTATTTTTGTTTTCTTTTTCATTTGCAATTTTAATTATTGTTACCAATAGTATTTATTTATTTATTCATTTGCGAATATGGGTATACATTTGCAGATCTTATTAGCTAACAGTTATTAGTCTTTTAAACTCAACAAAAGTTTCGTAACCATAAATATGAATACTTCGTCCGAACAAGCCGCTTAAATTGTGGCATTGGTGCGGAAAGGCTTGGATCAGCGAACATTTAAATTTAAACCAGTCTACGGTTTCTAGAGTATAGCGAAGGTTTGTTCTTACAATGGGAGAACCGGTACCGGCAGAACTCGAGCAACCACCCGTCGTGACAACCGATTTATTGTTTCAACTACCCTACGAAATCGTTTCCTCACGTCAACATCAAAACAGAGCTGAATGAAGTGCGTGTAGTAAACGTGAGTGCACGAACAATGAGAAGGAGGCTTAAGGAAGCATCAAACACCCCTTTTAGACCAGCAGATGGTCCAAAGGTATCTGCAGCTCACAGACAAGCCCGTTTAAGATTTGCGCGTGAACATCTTAATTGGACTGAAGAGCAATGGGCCTCCATATTGTTCACCGATGAGTGTAGGACATGTTTAAATGGTACTGACGGTCGCAGAAGAGTCTATCGTCGAGGTAGGGAGAGATATGTTCAAAGTTGCATTGAGGAGCGTGTTCCTTTTGGAGGCAGTTCGTGTATGGTGTGGGGTGGCATTTCGATAACCGGGCGAACGGAACTTGTGTTCATCGACATGGTTCGTCAAAACGGTAGCATAGGTTGTTTGACGGCACAACGCTATATAACAGTGGTTTTAGAAGCTCACGTGGTACCTTACATGGGTTTAATAGGCGAAAATGTTACTCTAATGCAAGATAATGCCCGACCCCACGCCGCTGCACAAGTTCGACAATATTGCGAAGACGTTGGGATACGTACCATGAATTGGTCAGCATGCAGCCCGGACCTTAATCACATTGAGGATGTTTGGGACTGTTTAAAATAAGCTGTATATACGAGAAATCCTGTGCCCACAACAGTGGCAGCACTAAGAACAGCGATTTCACAATAATGGAACAATATTCACACGACCGTTTAATAACCCTAATCAGATCTATGCGGAACCGATTAGAATCTGTAATATAGGCACGTGGGCAATACACCTTATTAAAAGAACAAAACAACCTGTGCTTCAACTTTTTTTATTGCAAAAACCAATTCTCAATAAACCAACCAAAACTAATTTTTGTTACATTAATAGCTTTTGTTAAAAAAAATAATGGTCCTTTCCAGTATACAAACATACACTTAAGGACATATCCTTAAGTGTATCTTCATAACACCGTAGTATCATAATACTACGGTGTTATGAAGTTAACGAACCAAACTATAGGCTTTAATTTAAATTTGTATAAAAAGTTTGAATACTTGGTTATAATGTTTATTTCAAAGGCATCTTGAACATTGCTGCAATTTATGAGTCCGTCAGTATATATCTTCGTTCTTATTACTGCTATATTTTACAATATAGAAATATACAACATTCACAATAAAATATCTATTTTATTAAGTAAAATACCTATATGAAAATAAAATAGTTAAAGAAAATAATTCGAAAACGTTTTATAAAGTGATTTGTCGCTTACATCGAGTGCCTAATTCCCAGCATGGTGATTTCATACTAGACTCATTATGGCTAGGTACATACAAGTTGATATTTGCGCTCAATGTCTGACGGCCCTTAAAGTTTAGTCACTCATACATAACATAGGTAATATTATTCCCGACAATCCTGTAAGAAATTCAGGCATCATTCATACGAAAAACTTTATCTTTTATATACTATCCAATTGCGTACCGGTTGTGTTGTCTTCGATTCCTTGAAGTGCCACATGTAATTAGGTTTTTCTGAAGAGAGATTCCCAAAAGCAGTACAGAGTCTGGAACTATGTCCGATAGACAACAATTAGCTTGCCCACTGTTATATGGTACCTAAAACCATGACTATATATGTTATTGTGAATTTTTTATTACAAAAATGTATTTACTCACGTTTAGAATTTAACTTTTTACTCTGACATTGACATCTGGTCATATGACAAAATACAGGAGCTTTATTGGTGTTTAAAAATTTCTATATGTGATTTTAGCAGGAACCTATACCCTGAAGTCTTGCTAGGTAGACAGCAATATGATTGTCGTCTATAAATAATAGTATATTGAAGAAGTACTTCGAAAAGTTACAAAAATAACCATGACGTGTAATATTTAATAAATATCACGTTTTTTCCCAATTAATGCTTTTAATTACAGGTTAAAATATTTTTCAAACCTAATATGGTTAAATGGATACTTTTCTAAAATTAGATATTTAGAATACGTTTAAAAAATTGAATAATGACGAAACAAGTCCAAATCGGAGTATGCGTTCGCATTAAATTAGCTGTAATGTCAGCTCGTGATATCTATATATTAATATGTAAAGCAAAAACTTTGTACCCCTTTTTACGAAAATTGCGCGAATGGTGGAGTAGGAAATTAGGCACAGTTAAAGTTTATATGTAGAAGGAGTGGCGAATACTAATATTTTTATATAATATGCATTAGAAATACATTAAATTAATGAAAAAACACTACACGACCACATCCATGCATTTGACACACGCAGTCAAATCGCGTTCGTAGTATTTCGGCATTCTTCGGCTGATGTCGTAGAATTTTTCGTAACTATGGTAATATATCTTAAGTACCGTGAAATGTGATTATAACGGTATAGTTATAGGCAATAATACCTTAATAATGACCAAACTTAAAATTTAAATCAATTATGGTCGAATTTCGACCACTTGGCGACCGCTAGTAGTATTAAACCGATTAGGTAAATGTCGTTAAATGCGTGTAGTTGCTACTGTTTTCCTGCTAGCATACCATTATAATACATTAAAGTTTAAACTAATTCCAAAATGTAGAGGTTTTATATATATGTTTATTTTTTACATTATGTTTAAATATTCATTTTTATATCAAGCCGAGGCAGCCTGCATAATACTTCTAGATAACTATAACTATTCTCTGTTTTGCATAGTAACTATACAACTATGCAAAATAATATAATCTCATAAATTTAGGTATTATATTCATACTCGTCATATCATGAGCAATTATTTTTAAAACCAGAATATTACACCATTCCTTATTTAAACAGCTGTTAAACATTATAAAAGAATCTATAGATGTATATTTATAAGTAAATGGCAGATTGAAACATATAAACTGTTTAAACAAAACTGGCGAATAAATGAATAAATTGTAAATTTATACAAGAATGACAGCGAACGACTAAAGTTTCAGACTTAAAGATTTTATTTAGATGTTAGGCCTTTTCAAGGTTTTAAAGTCAAATTTAAGTATTTTACTTGCCTGTCAAATGCTTTCAAAGTGAAATTCTATGAATACACTGCAAAGGAGTTCCTGATAAAATTAATTAAGACTTAATAAAAAATTCGGTGAGACAAAATTAACCCTTGTCGTATTTAAATAATTCGTAAAGGTTATTAACGCGATCGTGCATAATATTTACCTACAATGGTGTTTGATATTTCGACTAGGTAACACCGGTCGTGTTCACAGGCTGGCTCCATTTATGAGGCAGAATAATCTTTGTCCACTATCACATTTAAAATATTATATATTTCTCTTTGTCTGTACACACATAAATTACGCAACGCGAAAGTTTAAAATTACCGCTTATATCTGACTTCATCAAATTGATATTATATTTTCATGTAATCAATAAAATTATAGCTGCAATAAAATTTATGAATTAACTAACCTACGTAAACACATCAGCAGAAGCATTTAACTTAACTAGAGTGATTAACATAAACACTAATTACATAGTAATTTGCAATACAAATTACTACATATTCCTCTTACAATAAAATAATGTATTTTAAATTTTGTACACAAATGTGTTAACATACTTTACAACAACATAAACTCTTACATTTGATATCTTTTTAGTAATAGGATATCTGGATGGGTTAAATAAGATTATTTATAAATGGCTATCCAAAATGCTAACAGTCATTAACAATCGACGTATTTTACTGAGAGTGTAATAAAGACAGAATATTATCTCCATTATATAAAGTCCATAAGAACAATAAATACGCGACTTTAAAATAATATTTGGCGTGTTTACGACCAAGAAATATCAGGAAAGCCATCACACTTCTTTTAAACTATGTGTTATCCAATTATTGCATTGCATGCTTAGATTTGTCCATTTTCTACTATTTACTCATAAGTTTAAGGACTAAGAATAATCTAAAGCTACACCTGATAGCATTTCCCGCGCAAATTGTGCAAATCAACAGAGGAAATAGGGGCTGCCGTCTTTTGTTAATTTATTATGCACGATTGTGATCTACCCAACAGGTGACTGCCACATGATATAACATGCTGACTCATGTGTGGAGAAACGAAAATATTTGCCACAGCAACTTTACTACAACGGTACTTCAGCACCTATGTGTACAGTAAAAAATCAGCTGATGCATAAGAAGTAAAAAAAGGTGTTATATTATGATAAAAAAATAGTAACAACGTTAAGAATTTCTAACATCCACACGTATAAATGAAAATGCAAGATTAAAATTAGGTCTTGAATTAGATACGGGCGCCGAGCAAACTGTTATTAAGCTTTTCTGTCAAGGCATTCTCAATAGAAGCGCTATGTAAAAATTGCCTGGAAGTATTTTACGTTAGATTTATATGCTGGGGAAATGTAGTGTTATTTATATTTGTTCAATCGTTTAGATACACAGGCTAAAATATTTGAATAAAAAAATTCTGTTTGTTATAAAATGTGCCATTCAACTATTTCACGATTTAACTCAGATGATGAAGAGATCTAACGATGACTTGAGAATATTTCCGTGATACCATTATTCCATTTTCTATTACATTTCTATTTCATATAATAACCTGTATCAAAATAATTTATCGATTCTAACACTGGCAACGTGTTTCATATTTATATCGTTATATTCGTTCATTTACTTCTTTGTTTGTGAAAAAGACAACGTCATAAATTAACCTCAATAGCGTTCTCTTCTTTGCCAAGGATCACTCGAAGTACGCGTTTTACCGGTTCAAAGCAGTTGAATAGCTGTATGGCAATTTAAAGGACATGAGAAGCTAATTTCACTTCAGGAAAAACGTGAATAAGAATTTTGCTTGCGCTAAACGATCAAGGTTCTTTTTTATTTAAAAAGAACCTAAAATAGAACGAATCGGAATTCACTTCCAATATTACGAAATAATTATCGCCTTATTCGAGTGATAGAAATTATACCTTCTAGGGAAGTACCAATCTAATTCGTCAAAATCCAATTTGTAGAATATAATCAGATACGTAGTTACCCAGTACCGGTATTTTCTTTGAATGCATTGATGGGCTCGTCTGAATAATTAATTCTGCTATAAAAGCGATACGTTACGAGGCTAAGGCTTTCAACGCTCTCTGTTTAAATCACTATGTTATTTACATGAAGAGATTGCTACTTTCGGATATCCGAAATTGTTTTTCTGTATCCTATTCACTCAGCCAGCGGAATAAATGGCCCACGGTGTAGATTTATGTGCATGAGCCAATTGAATAGCAAATTCTATAAAACAACAATATTTATTGCTGTGCTGATTCGAAACCGAAATGGCAAACGTTAAAGCTTCTTGGTGATATAAGAGCAAAAAAGAAGGATATGGTATCGATACTCTGAGTCACGCGAAATTGCGTTGTTGAAATAACAATATCGCAGAGATGCTGACTCGGTCATAAAATTGTTGACAATGGAATTACTTACTTCGTAAGAAAATACGATTGTACCGAAATCTAAAGAATTACTGAGTGGTAAATGGTAATTGAAGACGTTTTAATGGTAAATAACTTCGAATATGAAGTATTCGACTTCCAAATATAATTACATATTATACTGGATTTGCAAAGGTCCAACTGGCAATTGAGTTACATACCTAAGTACCTAAACTTGATCGAGCCAAGTTGTCTTAACTGAAAACCGAACCAACAAAAACGTTGTGAACAAAAAATGTAGACATATTTCGTTCCGAGCAGTTCATTAATAACGTCCGTACAATGAGCTTTTTCTCTCTCTACGTTTGCGAGAAGTCTTTGCAAAAATAATAAAAAAAAAACAAAGACAGATCACGCGTCCGAGCCATCCCGTCCACACTTACCTCGCCGTGATTAATGAACCCATGTCTGTGCGCCAGATCGTGAGCCTCCTCCGGCCCACCGGGAACGTACACAGCGAACTGGTGGTGGTACAACGGTACACAAAAGTCCAGCACTGTCAGTAGCACGACCACGTACGCTAACATCGCGCAAGCCGCGCATCGCACGTTACTACCTAACTAAAACGCGAACCATGAACCCGATCATTATAAGTCTTACACTCGCGAAATGTAATTTTCGAGGGTTCGAGCGACGTCCGTCCTCTACGACGCCTCCGCGAAGACTGACTCCGCGTGACTGGAGGTCTTTTGGAGTGTTTTTGCTGGGCGCATGCGCGAAACTTGGCGCCCTTTCTTAGTCCACTCGCCACCCGAACGTATTGTGTGTAGCGTCAATTGTCTTGAATAACTAATTGGTTTGTATCGATGTACTTTTTAAAGGGATAGGTATTTCGCATTATTTTCTTTTCCATAATTGCGTTATAGAAAATTTATAAAGTTTATTAACATGGTTTTTAAGGTCGCGCAAAATGTTGCCGAAGCTAAAACTTTTACATAGATGATAAATTTTCAGTCCGTAATGATAGAAATAGTTCCAAAACTAAATTTTGAAATTAAAAAAGTAGTAAGTAGTACAATACCTAGATGATTATTTATGTTGTTGATTTTGGTACACATTTTACACATAATGAGAATACAGGAAATAATATGAAGCTATTTAATAATAGTAAAAAATATTGAAATAATAATTGATTTTATATCATCTTTCTAATGATGAGTTGTACTCTCAAAATGACGGACACAAGTTTCCTAATACTATGAAGATTACTGACCGTCCTAAAGTTCAATCTTTGAAATTTTTAAAGGACTACGATGAAAAGTTTGGATGGCAATCGTGTCAGAGTTCTACTACAACTATTTTAAACTTGCTCATACACGCAAACTTCGATAGTCTATATTTGAAAGTGTGAATGACATATTCTTCTCTTAAAAGAACATTTATAGCGATCTATATATATGTATAATTGTATATAGTTACATGCCTATATGCCCGTAGGTGTAGGTTGAGGTATATAACACACACATATTTTGTTAGCTATGGTTTTAGGTGAGGAAGACATTGTCGTTTACCAAATGAAGTTCCATTGTGGTGCTACTGAGAACTTAAAGATATTAGATAAGCTTGTGCCGGTTGGTTTTTTTGATAGCTGTAGTCATGTTTGTTTGTTTCATCAATTTTGTTTTTGGGACTTCCACTCCTAATAGTAAACGTTTATTCTGGTTCAGCAGTGGTCTACTATAAACAATATATGAAAGGTCAAAATTTAGAAAGTCAGTTATCTTTTTCGTATTCTATTGTTATTTTTGTAAAGACACTCTTATTCACTCTCGCATTTGGTATAATTCCTGTGTCGCGGGGTAGTTTACAATAATTTAAACAGCGGACCAAAGAACACCGCGGTTCGGGAAAACTATCTGTAGATCACACAAATTTTTGTCCCGTGTGGGATTTGAACTCATAATACTCGACACAGTGGAAGCGGTGAGGTGACCACCTAAACACTATGCCATTAATACAGTCTATTAAAATTTATTTAAATGACAATTTACAAAAATTTCCGATTGGTATTTTTAGGTACCAGTTATTTTAAATTGTATAATTACATAAAATTACATTACGGTCATCACCGAAAGAGCATGTTCTGACTGAAACTTTTTGTGACACATTGGACCTGAATATTTTTGGAGACAAAATATTCGCTTATGTTGATTGAACCTAAAAAAACGAGGTACTCAATGACAATAATTATAAGTTTAGGTACTTATAAAAGAAAACTGTAAATAATTTCCTTTGATCAAGATTCTGGTACAGCTCCCAGTGATTTATATATTGTTAGTCGCTCGTCACTATGCCCGCGATGTAAATCAAAGAACGGGTTTTAAAGACACGTGGCGCCATCTAGTGAAGCGCCACCATATTTATTTTAGTTTATTTTTAATTGAGATAATTTTACAATTTTAAACGTAGTTTATGTTTATGTATTACTTTAGATACATTAAAGTTTTTAGCTTTTATCTTTAGGTAGTGTAAAATATTGTTAATAGCGGGTAACTATAAGTAACGTCCACGCACTAAAAATGTAGAAAGCCAGTCGGCCAATATATGTATGTTGTACAGCGAAGTTGTACGTCATTCCTGAACCTTATACCCCAGCAAGACAGTGCATTTCTCTAATAAATCAAAGATTGACTTGATACTCCTCTTTTAATATTTATAGTTATGATTATTAAATAGAGTTAGCATATGAGATGTGTTCGGGCCAGTTAGCCTTCACATTTTACACTTTATGGTATTGGTAGAGTTGTAGTGGAGTACGAAAAGAAAGATGACCGAAAGTTAGACACTGTATAGGTATTCCTTAAGTTATTTTAAAATTAATACAATGTAAACAACGGTGGCTTATCTTTCCTTAATAGTGTGTTGTAGTTATAAGTTAATAATGTACCTACTCGTTTTCACTTGATTAATAGCTTATTAATATAAAAGGTAAAAATAAAATTAGAAATACTTTATGACGCATGTTAATATTGGACGTAGGTGCTGCGTCAGCACTGTTGGTATGTACGGTAATAAACTCGTGACTTGTACAAGATGTAAGTACATATGTATATACTTATGAATATGCGTTTGACTTATAGGGTCTTGGGTTTAAATTCAGGGTTAGGCATAGTGTTTTTAGATTTTAGTTAGTTAATGGTCTGCTGGTTACGGTATCCTAAATAAATAAATATAAATATTCTATCACATACACACAACACCATCTAGCCCAAACTAAGCAGAGCTTGTACTATGGGTACTAGACAATGGATAAACATACATATATACGTTTCTTTTTGTAAATACCTACATATTATACATAGAAACATCCAGACTAAGACAAACATCCATGTGCATGCACATAAACATTTGACTTATGCGGAAATCGAACCCACGACCTCAGGCGTAGCAGTCAGTTACACTAACCACTACGCCATCGAGGCCGAAAATGACTTGTATGGCGTCATAATTTGCGCGTAGTAACGTCATTACTGTTCGTTTTTGGGGTAATGTAAGCAAGGATCAATCATAACATAACATAGCACTAGTTAATGACCGAATTTTAAAAAGAAAGATGTTATTTGGAAGGTCTATTCGAGCGTGTTTTCCTTTTAATGTTATTTAATCCTATGTCTCTGATATAAAGCAACCGATTTAATTTGATCTATCATCTGAAGGTGATCACTACAGAACTGTATTCTGGATTCTGGACCATTTATATTTTGTCCAGATCTGATGATGGGCTTCGAAGATAATTAATGAAACTCCTTAAAATATGACTTTTGTGGATGGCGTTGTAGTGAACACAAAATTTGTGTTGACTAATGGTTTTTCCTGTCCAGTCTGGGTGTTATTGTGTCTGTACTTAAACTAAACTCTGTGAATGTTTGTGAGTGAATTCACAATGGTAGCATTGTTTATAATTAGTTTCAGTAATAATTATGAGTAATTATACAATATTCATTATATAGAGTAGTATAATATAAGATCGCTACACTATTATCGTAGGCTAGTCCTGTGATGATAGTTGTATTAAGTAAATAAATAAATAATATAAATTTGAATATTCATAAAGTCACCTGCTATACAAGAATTATAAATAGCGTATAAATTGACTTTATTTAATAAATATTTTACAGTGAATTAGCAACGAGAAAAGTATTTTACGTGTGTCTTGGGCTGTAGATTATACATACATATGTATATATCATGACTTTTTTTTTTACTTGGGTTAATGCATTGACGCATACCCCTCCGGGCGGAGGGATTATGTTGAACTCGCCGGGTAAAAGAAAGATGTTAAAAAGATTAAAATGTACCTCCCGGAATACCGATTAAACCTACCACGGTGTTCCTCGACAAAACCGCTTTCAACGGGGCTGCGCGAATCACTTTCGCAATATATAATATCATGCCTGCTTATTCCTAAGGTATCCGCTACAGGTGTTAGTGAACCTTTGATAGATGATCATGAAATTAACTTAACAATAAAGCATTTGTCGTGCAACAGCATTAGGTATAGCTTAATTACAAACAATTACTTTTAAAAAAAATATTAACTGATTATTAAACTACGAATCTAACCAATTTCGAGTTAGTGTCAAAAAATTACTTGTCACTACTTGATTGGTTTGATTCAATTGAAAAGTAAGATAAAACCAGAAAGCTAATTTTTATTTCTTGCTTTTTGTGTTTTTATAGCCGGTTAATATTTTCTACCGCAATGCATTTTTACGTATTTACTTATTGTATTTCTAACGTTATACGTTAATAAAATGAAAATATCCCGCTAGATGAACAAAAGCCACATATAAAAGCCACAAGCCGTACAACTCACAAGTTCTCTCAATGCAGCGAGACTGCTCCGTGAAGCCATTCAAATGTTTTAATTGCATCTTACGAGATGCAGACTATATCGAGACCATAATATCGTACACACGAACAAGCACGGCTTAAAGACATTATATATTTATAAGAAGCTTATTATTTTATTATATATACTTAAGAAATAAAACCATTTAAACCATAAATCTTGTTCCACACATCATACAATTAACCAGGACAAAATAATTCAAATTATATATTAAAAAAACGACGAATATAAAATACCAATAGCGACATAAAACCGATACTTTGATAATAAATTAATAATAACTGCATTTAATAGTTATTCTTTCTTGATAAATTTAATATTTTAATCATTTGTACTAACATGACTTCAGAAGGTATATCCGTTCTGTGGACATTTTTTATATATTTCTTGTTCTTGATAAATTAAAACTGTGATTATGTCTTAATTAAAAATGAAGGAGAATTCCATTTTGAATATTCAGTTATTCTTCTTCTAATTTTCTGTGGTTAGTACTTTTACTTTGGCACTTTAGTACTATGTTTGTTGTTATCTGTAGACAACATAGTCTCTTCTGTAGGCGTACAAAAACTAAAAATGTGATTTTTCCCATAATAACTAAGATTTATGTTGTGATATTATTATGATAAGATTTATAAGTCAATAAAAATAAGTAAAAAGTTTCATAGCAATATTTGAAGTTTTATTTTGTTGATTTTGTTACGGCCTCATTTTGTGTATTGGTTCGTATATTATCTGGGATGATAAGTACTAAGAAATAATTTTTAAATTTTTTATTCCCATAATAGCCAACTCAGCGTAATAATAAAATACAGGCAATATGTGTGATAAGGTATCGAGCTCACACTGTGCATAACGGCACAGCACTGATTTTTGGTTGGTCCCTCTCTATAGAAAATACAGATACAAGACTAACATAGTTCTTAATTCAACTTTAACAAGAATAGCCAAATCATATTATAATAGTTTTTAGTGACTGGCTAATTTATATATCTTTGGTAATAACTTGTTAAGATATAAGAAAAATTAATGAATACCTGGATTCGAGGCTTCGGTAATTATGAAACCATAATATATTAGGTTTGAATTTATATTTTAGATTAACGTTTTTACTTCTTTTTAATTTTATTTTAATGTATTTAGAGTTCCTATTTCATTTTTGTAGCGATAGTTTAATTTTTGTTAGAATAAATGTGGTTGCCTGTAAGTAAATGAGCATGTCTGCTAATTACTATTTAGATGTAAGAAATGTCTATCATTTACTGAAGATCCAAAGAAATAAATAAATAGAACAACATATTTATATAGCCATTCTTGCAAATATTACAAGAGCATAATCATACAAATCTGGAGTAATATGACTACGGAGGTACCAGTAAGGTACTCAAGGTTTGACTACATTAAATATGTACCTATACTCGGAGTAGTAGGCAGAAAAAAATTAGCCCATAATTTTTCCAGATATGATTGTAGATCTCGCGTAACAGAGAGCGAACCTAATGTTATCTACCAGGCTGATCCTCTGCTGCTACAAGGTATGTCGTGACGGAAAAAAAATTATATAGCTTTGCCCTTTAGATCAAACCTGATACATCTAATCAGCATTCTCACTAGACTGCAGATAAATAAACTTTTTTATTTCTTATTTTATTTTTCTTTCAGTTTCAGAAAACTTACCTCTAGTTCAACAATATAATGACAATATATTATAAGTATATATAAACAAATGTTATATATTCATTTCGTATATTATTAAACGTATTAATATTTTTTCATATTCGCAAAACTGTGCTCTACTACGTTGAATAATTCTTCTAAAACTTTTAAAGGTATGTAGGTGCTACGCTGTAATGCCACCTTGATCGGCTATCAGCATAGTGACTCCCTGTTTACGCGGTGTGAGTTCTGAGCAAAGTCGCGCGTTGAAACTAGTGAAGAATATATTGAAAGTGAATAATGCAGATATATGTACCAGGATTGTGGCAAGTGCTCCTCTTGGAAACAGACAGTCAGTCAGAATCCATGTTTGTAAGTAACGAGTAGATGTTTAGGAACCAGTAAGTGAAGGGAGCAAGGTTAATATGCAGCCTACATCGAATGTAATTTAGTGTTTGTATTTTTTTAATAATAATAATTATCTATTATTTGTAAAAACATGTGTATACATTTACAGAAGAAATTGTAATGTAAGATGTTAATATTTTGTATGTTACGTGCATGTTTTGGTTACAATAGGTTACAATGAGACTGGCATATTGTACAAGTAATATCAATTAAAGTCCCAAAATTTATAAAGAATTCTTACTAATATTATAATGCAAATTTAAGTTTGTTTGTTTGTGACGCTTTCACGCCTTAACTATTCGACTGATCATCATGAAATTTCGCATATACGTTGTCAGGTGTACAGAAAAGGACAGAGGGTAACTTGTATACTAGAAAAAGTACTTTTACGTACCTAACTTAACCTATATTTACGCGAGCAAAGCCGCTAGAAAATAAAGAATAAAAAAGAAAGTAAATGGTAAGAAAGTTTCAAATCAGCCGTTTATTTCATTACTAAACAGTACACCACGGATTGCCAAAACAATCTGTGTTGTACCGTTGGCCGTTTACATTTGACGGCTCTTTGCGAGTCTGACTTTGCCACCTATCCATCTAGTTTGTTTGCCAGCAAACAATACGATTGACACTTTTATGCGTTTGAAGGCAAAATGATGGGAAATCGAGTTAGTATTGCCATCCCAGGAATTCTGCGAAGATCACAAACGGATTCTTGTGTGGTAAATATTGTGTGTGCTACCTGCACTTGAATATACAATTTTCCTTATAATACAGTAACTCTCAGTACACTGTTATTCGAAACTCTTTATGAATATTTGTAATAAGTATTCTGAAAACATGAATTTATGGATTAAATTCATTGTTTCAGCAAATTAAGGATTGGACGTCTAAAAACCACACAGACAGAATATGTTCTGGTCTACATTACTTTCACCAGCTACCTTGATGGCACAGCGATAGTAAGTGACATTACTCTGCATATCATTTTAGGATATATTTTCAGGCCAGACAATATATGTATTATTGGGATTATCTGGTAAAACAATCTTAGAACCAGCACAGAGTCTAGAACTTAGCCCGGTAGACTCCATTGCTTTTTTTTTATAATTGTAGTATTCTATCACATACACACAACACCATCTACCCTAAACTAAGCAGAGCTTGTACTATGGGTACTAGACAATGGATAAACATACAGATATACTTTTTTTTTTGTAAATACATACATATTATACATAGAAACAACCAGACCAAGACGAACATCTATGTTCATGCACACAATTGTTTGACTTGTGCGGAAATCGAACCCGCGACCTCAGGCGTAGCAGTCGGGGACCTAAAAACCTACCAATTGGCTCACCTCTGGGACTTTTAAACATATGTGTAACACACTTCTGAGTTCCTCTTCTGAGATATAGGCGGGCTACAATACTTTCGCCAATACACTTTATCCCAAGAGATTTACACGGACAAACCCACTGGCAGAAGCTAGTTCAACATAAGTTTGTGTTTATATATAAGATATATTTTTAGCTTGTGAGATACTTATCTTTTTGTTGGACTTTTGCCCAATTTGACTCATCATTCTTTGTTTCAGTAACTTTGCCGTGAGTTTCGTTCGCATAAGCTCGTTAACGAGACATAAAATATTTATATGATAAACAATACAAAGCTTGATATATTTAGATTGTTACCAAGGCAGCCTGTGTTTGTATGACATTTAGATTAAAAAGTAGTCTGTTTGGGACGTACCTATTTGATTCTTTACGTAATCTTAAAGGTATACACAGATAGTCGTTCGATTGTAACAAAGCATTTTATAATCTAGAGATAGGTTTAATAATACTGGTTGTCTCTGATCTTAATGTTTGTAAAACCTTGCGATGGACGAATTTATTTTATTAGTAGTGTACTATATAGTGTATACACAGTGTGAAAGTGGTATCAGTGGTAACATTGTTAGAATTTTGCCGCTTGTGTTGGTTTGTTATGAGAAGTAATGAAGTGCATGACTGTAAAATAGCTATGAAGTTGAGTGAGTTGAAAGATAAATAGAAGGCCAAACAAAAGATGGATGAGAGTCAGAAAATTTATAAAAAGAATATTAATGATGAGAAGCCTTATATTTATAATTGAAAACACGCTGCACCGATCCTAATTGAATTGGTAGTAAAGCATAAAGTTTAAAAAACTATAACCCGACTCGGTAAAAAAGGGAGAGGCCTATGTCACCCGAGCCATTATTACGAATATATTGACACCTCATTCATTAAAAACGGTTCAGTAGTTTAGGCACTACGGTGAAACATACAAACATACATACACAGACTGCCAAAATCGTTACCCTTCCTTTTGGCTTCGCCGTAGTCGGGTAAAAATAGTGCATATCCAAATACTTTAAAACAGAACAGAACAAATACTTTCTATCCTTTAAATTAATTACTTATATAAAAGTTTTAATTACATGCATAATGTGCTCACACCTATATTTTTTTTTTATAAGGCAACGCCCGCATTTGTGTAAGTCTCAAAAAGATAATTTAGTTATGTCCCGTATTCAATATACTTTTAACACAAAATCTTTTCGAACACTGCCACTATTTCTTCCCAAACATTTTCACAGTTGGTAAGTAGTGCGGGGTAAATGGGTGATTGTGTTCAACTACTCGTATAGTCATACCTGATCTCTTTTACGGCTATAACAGAGTCTTATGAGCCTTAAAAATGCGTTCACAATCTATGAACGCGAGAGTTATGGTACGACTCAAGGTGAAATGCGTGAAACAGTTTACCGGTAGTAATAGTTTTGCTATCGCGATTCTTCGCAACCATAGTCTGGTGGAATCCGTTGGTATGTTTAGCAGGGGACTTGATGACATGATATGATTAAACATCATTGTTAGTGACTTTAACTATTTAGTTATGTGTATAATGTGTACATATGTACTTAATTAATTGTCGGCCTCGATGGCGTAGTGGTTAGTGTAACCGATTGCCACGCCTGAGATCGCGGGTTCGATTCCCGCACAAGTCAAATATTTGTGTGCATGAACATGGATGTTTGTCTTAGTCTGGGTGTTTCTATGTATAATGTGTATGTATTTACAAAAAAAAAAGGTATATAAGTATGTTTTTCCATTGTCTAGTACCCATAGTACAAGCTCTGCTTAGTTTGGACTAGATGGTGTTGTGTGTATGTGGTAGAATATTATTATTATTATTATTAATAGTAGCTTTGGCGGTGAAGCAAAAAGATTGCGAATGGTGCCAATTGTGTTGTCACAAAATTCTCTTATCTTAGTTAAAAATCTCTAAAATTTATTTTAGTCCCGTCACTTTTAGCGATTTCAGAATACGAAATGTCGCTTGACAAGAAACTTTTTGACTTCTTGACTTCATAATTACTGCACGGGTTAAGTGGTTTGATTGGTCGCCTTGCCACTGCTATTGCGCTGAGTGTCGCAAGTTCGAATTCCATTCGAAACAAAAAAATTGGTGTGATCCTAAAATATTGTTCTAAGTCTGGATGTTCTTTGTGACCTTTGTTTAAAAGTTTGTAAAGTCCTCCGTGACACAGGTATTAATCAGTGCGGCAGCTGTATTTTTATTATAAAATGTAATTTACTTTTGATGAATTAAATAACAGACACAAACACCATGAGTCCGATCAAGTATTTGTGGCTCACACAAATTCAGTTTCGTATCGAACCCATAACAACAGACTTGGCGAACACACTTGGCGCACAAGAATTTCCACACATTAGTGATTAAATTATTCAATCTGTTAGGGCTAATTGAATTTTTCCATTTGAATATCCAGATGAAATTTTGGGTCAAGCTACCAAGATTACGGAACCTGTCATTGCTTTTGATGCTATTAGATATTCGATAGCGCCAATAAATTATATTTTAGCTTGATTTCTTTTTTAATTTGTTTTTAAAAGAAACAACTCCTGCACTAGAATTGATTCCTGTGTCGCACGGGACATGACAAACGTTCAAACAACGGAAACAAAGAACACCCAGACTCGGCACAACCGTTTGTGGATCACACAATTTTTGTCTCGTATGGGGATCGAGTCCACTTAAACAACTGCACCATCCATTATTTTTAATTAGTATAAAGGTACCTAATGGTGTGATACTTGTACAAGCTTAGCTTATAGGATGTTACCAGAGTAATTGATAAACGCATCGCTACTCTAATTTAATTTACAAAGGCAATTCAGTTAATCAAACACACGTGACATTCCACCTTCGCTGACTTCCATTCCTAGAAACAGCTATTATTAAATTTTGCAAATGAGCATTCAATGCCTATGCGACTCATACCGAAGCGGCTTATGATGATTTATCCACGAATCGGCAAAACCAAATGGCTTCATTTTCGCTAATCATTACACAATTACTATGATACACAGTATAATATCGTCCCTATTACAGTACATATAGAAAATTTACTCACAAAAAGCTCAATCATTATTTTGCACGGATGGGAGAGTGGTCGCCTCGCCACTGCCGTCGCGTATGTTGTTGGTTTGATGCCTACACGGGACAAAAAATTATATGATTTATAATTAATTGTGCCGAGTCTGGTTGATCCGTCATTTGAATGCAATAAATATATAACAATACATGACACGGGAATTATTCCTAGAAGAGGACGAGTTAAAAAAATAATTTGACCAATTTAGAAATCAGCCTGAAGGACCTCACAATCGAAAAACATAATGGTGAAAAGAAATGCTATTTAATTAGTTACTAAAATGATCTCTCTTTGATGTAATATTCTAACCAAGCTTGTATGCAAAACAATTATTAAGTCATCAGTCGCGCCGACAGATGGCGTTAGTAGAGGGTCGCTTAATAACTCTGCAAAAATATTAAATTACACTCGCAATTAAGGGTTTCGCGATTTGTGAGCAACGCTCTTTGAATAACAAACACTGTGATGATATCTTGTTATAATTACCGGAGCATCTAGCTCAAATGTCTGTAAAGGAAATGTGCGGAAGTAAAGGCATCCGTTATACAAGGCACAATTATTTAACTTTAATTTAGGATGTATCAAGCTTGTGTATTACCGAGAAATCAGTCAGAGATTGAATAGAGATTTAGGCACTATGCTTCCAGAAGCACTGTGAGGATACGCACGCGTGTCTTTGTATCTTCTGTCTAAAAAAGAGACAACTAAAGCGTACTAACTACCTGGGTATTATTTCCAACCTACAAAAGATGACAGGCATATAGACTATGAGATGTTCCAGCGTTGAGTGAGACACTTACGCAGCTTTTATATGTTTTAAAACAACCGAAACGTCATAAATATATGTAAATTTAAATAGTTTATGCTGTCATAAACTATTTAAATTTACTAACTGCTTAGAAGTAATGTTTTAAAATAAAGCGCTATAAATATACTTTACACAGCTTACTAACTTCAGCAATCTGAGTCCATACTCAATACAGCTGGAGAGATTTCCTTTAGATGAACAAGTACGTCTATGCAGAAAAGAAGTGGTAGTCTTGCTGCTGACACAGCGCCGAGTGTTGTCGGTTTGAATCCCGTACAAGACAATTATTATTTAAGTGATCCACAAATATGTATATGTTCAAAGTCTGGGTGTATGTTGAATCCGTTATTTGAACGTTTTTACATGGAACAGAGCCTGAAACTCGAACTTGGGTTTATAAATGTTAAGAATATAATATAAAATGTCGCATTTGGCGTTTAACATCAAACGCTTTAATTTGCGTTACTTACGACATTTTACTAATTACACCAGTTCTTTATTGACTTTGCAAAATCATAACAAATGAATTTAAAACTGTAATTTAGGTACTAAAACCAAAATTACACTGTATGTACCCAAAGGGATTCAAAATAAGTGATTTTATATCTAACATAAAGCGTAGTAGCGAATACATAACCACTCCGTGCTACTAAAAATTCAATACAAATGCAATAATACTTTGACTGACTCGGGAATCGCACACGAGTTCTCGTAACCGCTCGCAATCAAGCACAAATTTATACCCCGACATAATATTTAAATACTTAATATTATCGAATAAAACTACAATTATTTACAACTGACCAACTATTTTACCAATTTGTTGTTTATTTAAAACTATAGCAACAAAATAAGCCATCTGTCTGACTAAAAGCAACTTAAAAGTAAATTACAGAATATATCTTCAAAGTTTAATTAAACATACAACTTTAATAAACCAAGTATTCAAATCTTTTACAAAATAACTTTACAAATCTGCATTTTAAAGAAACAAACAAAATGTAAAACAAAGAAAGTTCAATTTACGTGGAGTATGTTTATTTTAGTGGTAGTATTAGAATGTAGACCAGGGTAAATAGAGATTTATTGTCTGCCCAAGTTTACTGAATAAATCATTTTATAATATTCTAGAGGCTTATATTAAACAGTTTATATTTTATTTGATTGTAACATTTTATTTCCAGATTCTTGAGCAGAAAAATATTTTTGTTACCATTGGATGTTTTTATTCCTCGTGTAAAAATACCATTAGGGTGATGTTTTTGCCATGTACCTATGGTATATAGTATTTACCATGTAAATATGGTACTACCAGGATGGCGCAGCGTGCTGGACATGAAGTCTCAGGATCGATTTCGGAGTCCAGCCTACAAATAAGTTACAGGATATTCTTTCAAAAAACATTTACTAATTGTCCGTAATTAGGAGGTTGGCGGTATTTCACATCCTGTGCCTCGGACTATAAGAAAGAGGAAATAGACCAGAGTGCACTTATGTTTCTGCACACATTTGTGCCAGTCTTCGTTAAGATTGTCTCCATGACCGAAATTCGGTCCGAACACTATTATTATTATAAATGCAATGTCTATATTAGTAAATGTCTTTGGTACTGTAGTGCAAGTGCTTCATATAACGTGATTTTGAGAGGTCTTAATCGGGATATCTCAAGGTGATGAAAAGACCTATTGGCCATCCGACGTTAATATTTCCTATCATAAGAAACTGTTTAAGATTTGACTTATCAACATTTTATGTCACAAAATGGATTATGTACATAGTCTGGCCGATGATTGTAAATAAAAACATCTCACTAGGGATCAAGCCCTGTTTTACGTAGAACATATTTTGCAACATACAATTAACAAGTACAACGTGCACACCTATAACAACAATTTATAAATTAACAAATTATGATGTGTGAGATTCGAACAAATAACGCTCAGCATTGTGGTAGCTAAACAGCGACCACTTACCCGCTCGCTATTCGTGCATTTGAGTTTGCGTTTATCTGTTAAAGGAATACTTGGTAGCAGCATGGAGTCCTGTAATTTTCGCGGTAGACGGCAATGGGCTCGATCCCTATAATATATCATAATATCAGCATAGGACTGATATTTTATATACTAAACTGTCCCACTGCTGGACAGGTCTATTCTCAGCGTGAGAAGGGTTAGGCCATAGTTTATCACGCTAGCCCATTGTGGGTTGGCAGGCTTCACATATCTTCGAAAACATTATGGAAAAGGGAGACATGCAGGTGTCCAGTTTATCGACTTATGTCGCTCACTGTACCTGTAAGAAAAAAGTTACGGAACCTTTAGTTTTTAGTTATAAAAATCTCAAAATGAAGTGTCTTTTAGCCGGGATAAATCCATATAAATAAGTTTATCACGGTATTTTTGCGTATAATGTGGTACTCATAAAAACCTGTGGCAATGTACGTGTAATATACCACTGCCTATACCTTCGGCGATATACACTGTATGCATATATATATATACTAAGCAGAATTGATATACGTATCGTCACAGTATGGGGTCCCTTTTGTACGGTTCTTCTTAAATACGACCAATAAATCCTTTCCGGAACATCGAACCACGAAGGCTTTCTTTATTTCTTTATTCGTGTCGCTGCAACCGCCGTCAACACCCAAACCACTTGTTATCACGATTTAAATTTTATTCACGATCGTTTTAGCTTCAGTACTTTTAGTGGAACAAAGGAACTTTTATAAAACTAAAATCCTAACGTCTAAGCTATCTAATGTAGAAGATTCTGTTAAAAGAAATAGGATTTAGAATTTTTTTTCATATAATGATTAACGCGTATGTATTTATAAAGTGGTGGCTCAGATACCGCCACTGACCACTGTGGGTTTTGGTTCCCGGGTAAAGAAGTATTTCGTGAAGGAATTCGGAGTCTGGCACTGTGAGTTAGAATCATTATCTCTGCCTGCCGCTTCGGAAATATAGACATAAGATTATGTATGTATTAAATATTATAAAACGATTTAATGTGACGGCATCACATTTACGGTTAAGAGATCATAAGTTTGATGCTTATAATATGGTTTATAAATTAAAACATTTTCAATTTTATAAAATAATAGGTTTGGTCTTTGATTAGTGCAATATTTTTTTAGAATCCATAATGTAAAGTTTTGGAAGAATAATTTTTGCACATAAACATAAGCAGATTTAGAACTTAGGATCTACAGATCTTTTCTTTTTAAGTCATAACCGCACTGTTTTACTTCGGTTTTCTGGACAGAGCCATTTATAAACATTCAAACAATAAACACAAAGTCTAAGTACTAAACACGTATAAACACATAAAGGTTTCAGTCTGTCGGAGGAACAAAACCAACAATACTCAGCCTACTGGCAGTCACAAAGTAACCACTTAATCCTATGCGAGTTACGTGCAGTCACTAGTCATTTGTGATAATAATTAATCTTATCGATAGAGCGATCTTTCTAATATTGCTTAAATTACGACGTAATAACAGCGAACTAACAAATTGTGCTTTCTCAGACGTTAGCACCAGGAGGAAACGAGTTTACTGTAATTTACTTCTGCACAATTTTACACACCTTTTGAGAATTATTAACAGCAAACCCAAATAAAACTTTTTCTAACTTGTAACACAAACCTGCAGTCACAGAAATACAAAGTAAAATTAATATTAATCGTAATTCACAAACTACGGCTAATCGAGTTTAAAAAAGGTTCCGAACCTTAATAAAAACGTCTATTATCTAGACTGAAACAAAGTTTCACCAGTTTACTTTAACAGCTTTTTAAAACATGACTTTTAAAGCGCCGCCCGGTGAGTTCCGAACTGCAAGCGGGAGTATTCAATTGAAAGTGGGCTAGGAAATTCAAATGCCTTATTTGTTCTAGCAACTTGCCAACTTTAAGTACGCGGTATGAAGTTGGTGTAACTACAGTACGCCACGTTCTGCAGTCGAGAATGAATAAACACGCTCACTTGTTACCAGTTGGCAGTTCTCCGTTTCGCTGTATTGCTTTTGAATTATTTCGGCCAGATCAGCTTTGTGGCAAGTAATTTTGGCTCCCGCGGCAATCTAATAGACATGGATGAAGGTACCTATTCTGGTGTTTGTGTAAAACTTGTTTTATGTTACTCTTACTTTAGATAGAGTAAACTTTATTGTATATTTATGTTTAGTTTACCTCAGAATATGTGTTTACAGCGTATGCCTTACTACCAAATTTTTTTATTCAAGTTTAATCTAGTGTATGACTGTCTTATTGGGTTCATCGCACGTATTTGCGTGTGACCGTGAAGTCGATTTTCGGCAATTCTCAGTTGCTGCAGAGTACAGAAATGTGCTTGAGAGATGATAGTAGACTTGGTCCCTGTGGCGACGGACTTAAAAACATAAGTGTTACTTTTTGTATTAACTGATAGATTCATATGCAAGAAATTACCTGATACTATCTTTGTCATAAAATATCTTAGTTTTGTCAAGTGTCGTATATTGGCGTATATATAAATCATTTATAAAAAAATATTGACAGTAGTTATTGGCTGTATGTGTTGGCGTAACGTACAAGCATCTTGAGAATCAGTTTAGCTAATGTCAAACATTTCATATGAACAAAAAATAAATTTAAAATGGTAAGTAGTTTAACGGAACTTACCATTATAAATTAATTTCAATTTGACAATCAACGTTTTTAATAGCAAGTTCGTTTGTGATTTAGGCACATTCCTGTTTATCCTGTCAGCTAAGCCAAATTTTCTTCTTAGGGGTAAGCACTCAGATTTATAATGCAACATGTAGAGATCGCACCTAAAACCTCCTGATAGCCTTTTATAAGTGAAATGTCACCATTTAAAGTAAGGTCAAAAGTAATTTAGATATATGTATATCAGAATCGGGTATCAAAGTTTGACTAATTTTGCAGTCGCGCATCAGTCTCTGATATAGAATTATTTCTTGATAGTAGAGCTATTCGCCGTTATAATTTGATGACACATAACCCGACTCCCATATTACTTAATTATGTATTTATAACTGAAATAGCCTTGTGAGATATTGTTGGGCTACTACTCAGAGGTATCGAATTCGATCCCAGGCACGCACCTCTGACTTTTTGCAAGCGCAGCTGTGGGACAGTTTCTACCCATTATGTTATTATTATTTTCTTTATTTAAAACATTAAATTATTAACATTCATTATTAAATGTTTAACATTTTATTTATAAAAATAATAATAAGATGACGGGCCTTTTCTTAGTTTGAGAAGGGCTAGGCTATAGTCCACCACGCTGGCCCAGTGCGAGTTGGCAGACTTCACATATCTTCGAAAATATTATGTAGAACTTTCAAAAGTGTAGGTGTCTTCACTATGTTTTCTTTTCTTATACCACTAAGGTGGCAAACAAGCATACGGCCCTGATGGTTCCTTCCTTAAATGATTAACATTTAATAAGCAGATGGCTTCTAAAAGTTAAATATACGCCTTGACATCGGCATGTGAAAGGCAGTCGAACGGTTTCCTAATAGGGTATCGCCACATTTCACATAACCATAACAAAAAATAAAAATATTAAAATGTTTGTAAGACCCACCGATATTGGATACAAAGACCAAGCTATCGGTGGTTAGGTAATACAGGATAAACCTATGACTGTCTACAGGATACAGCTCCAAGATTGTAGCTGCTACTGGAGCATTTCTTGATAGAAAAACTGAAAATTAAACCAAAGATCTTGTATACAGCATCCACTAGCACTACATCACCTAACCAGTATTATGGAATTTACTACTCAAAAATATTACGTAGATTGGTAACCTAATCCTAATTAGATCACTTTTTAAAAAGCATACCATAGTAGTCAAAATGAGTTGTTGATTGATCAACAATCAACAACTCATTTTGAAGTACAGAAAATTCTTACAACCCCGTACAAAGCGATTTCTAATGTAAATAACGCGGGGCCGAACCTCTCCACACACAGAGGTTTACGATAACAAAAGAGCACTAAGCTCCGTATATCACAGGAGCCCTTATCAATAAATTAATCGCTATATCGCATTACTTTGAATATCATATTAAGTTCTTTATTATGGTTATGATCTTTTGATTTTTTTGACGATATATATAATGAGCGGATTAATATTGCAGTATCTTTCTCTAAATCTTATAACGTTGCTATAACATTTCAAGGTTTTTAAAAATGGCATTATAATGATATGTAGTTTATTAGTATTTTACCATCATTTAATAATATAGCGCAAATAATTAATAAGTAAATATTTAATACACACAAAGCTTCAAAAAGACAAAAGGGCGTACCGCAGGTTTAAGCTCGAGACCTCATATTGGTAGACCCACAACAACAACTCTACTATAGTTGCTCTGTATGCCATGTAAACTGCCCTGTTAACGACAATTAAAATAAGTTCCACTTTCTTTCTCAGCCTGCGAAGATATAGAGTCTAATGTCTTTGTATATAACATTGAGATATTATACAACATAGTTACATAATATGTATCAATGATATATAGGCTATATGAAATACTGCTAATTACTTGCCAACCTAAGTTTGGTTCACATGATGTATATAAATGAACACATAAAAAACACCAAACGCCAAGCTAGGAATAATTATTTTTGTCGAGTTATTTTTCTTAGGTTCCCTATATTAATTCTTACTTTAGCTTATTCCACAAATTATAGGTAAGACAATGTGTTTGTGCCAGTGTCGCTAGACCAAAACAAATATAAACTAAGCTTTTCTGAAACTAATGTATTTATTTTTCATCAAACTAATATACAGCTCAGTTTTTGGTTTCGGCGTGTGAGGATAAAGCTCCTGCTGATAATGAACGGTGCAATAAGTTGGAAGTGGATCTCCTTAACGTTTTTCTGAATAAAGACCATTATATAGTATACAAGCATTATAAGTAAGAAAGCTATATATTTTCTAAAATAGACATTCAAGCTTTAAATGTGAGTTTCGAATCGTTATTCATCTTTACGCATTAAGCAAAGTATAATTATTATAAAAATAAATGTGGATTCACAGTTGATAGAATGTAAGTTCAAATTGAAAAATCAGCCCTTGTCAATTATTTGGTGACAGTCTGAATCACCCCGCTCGACTCGACAAGTACTCTTATAAGAAACCTTAAACCCGAAATAACATTAGAGGAGATCGAACTAACAACAATAATAATTATTGGATTATATATTTATATTTTCTGGTGAAAGCAGCCATTTCCGAGCTATTTAATCCAATCCAACTCACATGATCATAACTTTATACCTTTATCTCCACTTTCATTAACTATCTCGTATTGACATTGATGTATATTTCAAGATCTAGAACCTTTGAAGAACGAAAGGTGATCTTTTGAACACATAATCATCTTTAATTGAAACGCGTCTAAGTGGCATTGTTAACCCTATAATACCCTAAGCTAAATGAGAGTATAATGGGGGAACTTGACAATAGAAATATTTCAATAGAGATATAATGAATGGTTATAGAGCTGCGTTCGTAAGAAATCCTCTTGGAATAAGGCACCTACGACTTGAATGGAGAGATTTCATAGATCCGGTCGACTTGTATTGTTAGTTTGAATAGAAGTCATTATCGAAAGATATCCACTTCTCGAGTTTTGTTTGAATACAATTTTGTGCTCATCTTTGGATTATTATGCAGTTTAATTTAACATTTGAGGTTTATTTAAATGTGGTTGAATATGAAGTCAGTGTTTGGTTAAAGATTATTATTTTAAGCATTCCTCCTTACCTCGCTATATGGAAAAGTGGCGAACTTTATTACTAATTACATGGTAATATATTTCTATTCAATTGTGTATAATTATATTCAGTCCCAAAATTGAATTTAAATTTATGTCATTATGACATTTACATCATGCTATATTAAATACGTTTAGAAAATAATAAAACAAAACGCATTATTATAATAACGTAATTGACATAATATTATAGTGCAGAAACAGAAATATCTTGAGAAAAGAAAATTTGAAATTGCATTAATATACATACGAATTTAGTTTCCCATGATATGTGCATTAGAAAATAAAAGCAAACATATTTAAAAACTAATCTTAATCACGAGGACAATCTAAAAACGTGTTGGATTCAAGAGTCAAACACATATGAATATATCTATAAAATATGTATATAATATAACGCAATACTGTCATTATGTTTTGAATTTTACCTGCAAACTCCAAACCGTCTTTATTGTCTACGAAACATGAGTGTGCTACGAATCGGCTACAGAGTTCTACGACACTTCTACGAAACGGTTATTAGTATAATAACGTAGTATGTATCTTGAATCTGAATAAGGTTGTTGTGGAGTTTGTATATGTTAAGCTTACTGCGTATTATATATAAAATGTTCGAGACCTGTGTTCTTCATTTAATATACTACTTGTATCACTACTTCGCTTATCATTATCAGCAATTAAATTTTTGAAAGCAACAGCAATACTACTATGAAAATAAATTATAGTTTGAAAAAACTAAAACACATGCTTTATTAAAAAAAACAGACTAAAAAAGTAGAAAATAATTGAAACTATTAAATTATTTTCTAATTTTTTAGTTTAGTTTTTTTAATAAAGCGTGTTTTTAGTTATTTTAACTTTTTTTTTTTTATTTAACTTTTATTTATTTTTATTTCTAATCCATTTTTTTCTATGTTCTTGTATTGTAAAGGGGTGAAAATCACACTCAAAGATTCCGTTACATAGATGCATACATACCAAGCTAATAAAAACGTGTTATCAACCTTATTTTTTAATTCATTACCTCGGGCGTAGCGGGTTCGATTTCCAGGATATACATAGTGTTATTGAGTTTTCCTGCCACGAAATTCTTAATAGCAGCACATAGTCTGGACCTGTGCCCGATAGATGACAATTTGCTTGCTCCCTATTACGTGGGACATAATATCATAGCCGGTAAAATATTCGTATTATACATCGCTATATTCCCGTTCGGAGAAACAGGCTTAAGAATTCATACTTACACGCATATATCTCCATTAATTCACTTTATAAGAAATAGTGTATTCCACATTTGTATTGGTAGCACAGCAGAACCTTCATAAATCTTTATTAAAAGCTCAAGTGACGTCAATAATGAATATAGCTCCAAACGAATGTCTATCAAATTACTATTGTAGCATCGGCTATTTTCAGTTATGTTCCAAAATGACGTCATTGGCATTATACTAAAGGTATCTTAGACAATAATGGCTGTTTGAAAGCTGTCGAGATAGATTTTAGTATTGATAGTTTCTAAAGTTTTACGTAGGGACTCGTAATGTAATCTCATTAAGAACTTGAAGTTAAGTATTTTCTAGAACACTATTTAGAAAATGTTTTTTAATTATCTTCTGTGACCATTACTATTAACCTTCTAAATATTATAGTTGTAATGAGTATTAATCAAATCAAATCAAATCTGGGGGCCTTTACAATATTTTTATATTTATCATAATTTTTCTTTTAATTATTATTGTGAACACACTGTTATAGCTTAAGAACAACTGTCTCCTAACACTATTTAGCTAGCTATATATTAGCTTAAGAAAGATTATAAAATACATATTTTGTATGTTTTCTTTTATAACTTATATATTTATTTACATCAAATAGTTCTATTTGATGTACATAAATATACTACATAGTAGAGACTTGTGCCAATTACACTATTTAATCATTATTTATTTAATAATATAATATAAATTTAAAATGTAGCATTTACGCATTCTGCTCACAGTGCCTTATACATTTTAATAATAATACTTTGCATTGCACAACGAGCAGTTTTGAAAACATCCCTATCTCTTCCTTTTCGCTTCCCCAGAGTGGAACTTTATAAAAAATGCTACTTACTTTCGGTTCGACAATTATTTATATTGTACACAGTTCTTAAGCAGCATTCGTTGCTATCTTTCGATACCACAGTTTTGTCTAAGCGACGCAAATATAACGTATGTCCCTCCTCAACTTGTTCAGTTTTCTCCCACAGATCTTTTTCTTTTTTAGGCGGATACTTGTATAATAGACTAAACAAAATCTTGAACATATATCCGCAAACAAAAGTTTGTGCAAAAGAAATAATTTCAAGGTTTTTACTTAATCTGGACTATAGTGAAACGGAAAACGTGCTAGAGGTACAAAAATAATAACACGCATGCCATACATACACATACACGTACACACATACACACACACACTTAACCACCCACTTACATTCTTACACACAATCACACACACACCTAATTCACAAACAAGATAATTATCATTATCTACATTTCCATACAAATTAATTGTAACTTTGCATATGTTTATTTTAATTTTACTTACCTGTTTCGAGTTTCATTATTTATTTTCTTTTTATGTCTACGTCTACTGTTGGATACAATTTCTCACTGTTTTAAGTACGACTTTTTCGTGGAATGGAAGCCTGGTTATTCATAACACAGGTTTTTACCTAGCTTAGAAATCAGTCTCCTAGAACCAATTGATAACATTGTACTTTTGTGTTTAATTGTAATTATGGGAGAAATAAAATAAATTATTATTATTATTCATCCGCGGACATATCAACTTCTGGGTTAAAGCCCAAGAGAGCGTTAAGCTGCTTTAGAGACTAGGCCAAGTTAAAGCGTGCCACAGTACGGCACGCTGGAACCGCCAGCAATCGGTACTTTCTACCACGACAATAGTTGATAGTTACAACAAGGAATTAATTCTAATCGTACTTATTTAGCATGCATGTATATCCCAATTAAATAAATAAAAAAAAAATGGCCACAAAGAACATCCTGATACAGATTAGTTCCATTTTTATTTTGTCTCCTACAGAATATCAACACTCAGCACACTGACACTCGAAAGATGAACAAAATACTACGCTATCCATATAGTTGCAGCTGTCAGCTACTGACAACCTCAACAGCTATAAACGTCACTAAATAACCCTCAAAGCATCACAAAAGTATTTCCACGTCCTATCTACATTCCACTCCGCATTTAACCCTTAAACACGATCATAAAACTAAAGCGTGTATGTGCGTTAACCGAACATCGGTATTTCGTACTGCGTCATACAATGCAATAAATTGTGAGTAACGAATTCTATGGGGTTCATTTTGTCATTTGATTTCTGTTATGGCTTGTATTTGCATTTTTCTACATATGATGAACTGTTATACCATTTGTCTGCCTCGGTGATCTAGTGATATAAGTTTGCGCTTTTGCGGGTCGAGGGTTCCATTCTCGTATCATGTCATTTCTCAGCAGCACAGAGTTTAGATATTTTGTCAGTAGTCGACAATATAAGCTCGCTCTCGATTCCGAGAAACCTAAAAACATAGCTAAAATATGTGAATGTTCTATAACTCGAGCTACGTCGTAATTTAGTTACACGCTATATCGTTGTAATTACTTTTTTATACTATTTAACTTTAACCTAAAATCTGCACAAATTTAACTAGAATTACTAAAACAAATAAATTCTCTAATAAATTTTTCCGAATAACCATAATGGAAAAATTTGCCGTATTTTCCAATTACCGTCCTCCTATTACCAAAATCCAATATATATCCAGGAATTCCTGCTTTACTAACTGGAGGACTGCGACCGCGGTTACGAACACACACTACGCAAAAAATCCAGTTTTCCCCATTTTTTATTCCCCAGCGTACATACATCGTCGTTTAAGCAAAACAACTGGCTCCCAGTACGGGTATAGTCGTCACAGATTTGTGTACAGTCGTGAGTTATATCGCCCTTGAGATATATTCAATTAGCGAGCGAATTGGAAGTGACTGTACTAGTGTTTGTTCGCTCCAATCGCTGTAAGTGGCGATTGAAGAGGGCTACAGTTTAGCTTTCAAGTGAATAGCTGAATTGATTGGAAAATGAATGTTTGAAAAAGATTTACAAATATTGTCTGATAAAAGTGCAACGGATTACAATATATTGTACTCCTGTTGTTATTTATAGAAATATATTATTAGCACTAAATGTCATAGATAAATATTCTTTGTAGATGCCGTCACATTGTTAAGAGTACCATAATAAAAATATATAAGTAAACGATCTAAGAATTCCTCGGTGGCGCAGCGAGAGTGTGCCATAGCTGCGCATGAGGTTTCGGGTTTCATAACCGAGTCCGTCGAAGTGTAGTTTAGTTTTTCTGTCGAAGAAATCTCAGTAGCAGCCACGGAGTCTAGAATTGTGCCCGGTAAACAGCAATAGGCCCAATACCTTTATTATATAGGACCTAAAACATACTAGATGAAATTAAGGGTATTATACTTCTCTGCCTTCCCCTTTGGGGAAATAGGCACAAGATTATTATGTGTATATAACAATATAGTGGTAGTATAGGTGAAGATTAAAATATCATCATGAAATCCTTTACAAAGTTCTATTAATGTAACTACCCTGCTTATAGCTAATAAAGACCTCATATTCTTAAGGTAATCGTCATCACTGATATTTTGCTAGTTTTAGTTACGAACATGTAATAGCGATTAAAAAGAAAAGTAAATCTTGGGTCTCGTGCATTATCGTTGACTTCGCTACGTACTGCTACGTAGGATATTCAGTCAGTGAGATCTCGTCTCAGTATTATTAGAGTGATATAGGGACGAGAAAATACTTTAGTGTTCCTTTTTAAAACTAAAGATTTTTATAGCCATCTCCTTTGAGTGCTTGTATGGCGTTTAAGTGGTCGCTTCGCCATTGCCGCTGCACCGTGTGTTGTGTGTTCGATCCCCATAGGAGACAAAAAATTGTATAATCTACAAATGGTTGTTCTGAGTCAGGATGTTCTATAACCGTTGATTCCGTCTTTCTGGACGGAGCTGAGGTGGTATGAGTAACCGAACAACTTTTCGCGACGGTCACTTACGCACAATGGCCCAATTGTGTGGCTAAGTGCGGATAACACACGTCCAACTAACTAACTAACTAACCGTTGATTAAAATTTGTAGTTCCAGTGTATATGAAATAAACACTGCAAGAATTGTGTGGCGCTGCGTTGAATGTTGTGAGTTCAAAACCCAAACGGAATAAAATTTGTGTCCCTGACTTAACTGCACTGACTGAACTTAGATGTACTTTGTGTCCATTTTGTATGTTTGAAAAGTCCTCTCTGACACATGGCTTCATCGTACGTGAGTTATACTATATTCAACATAAACATACGCCGTTTGTAAATGTAGATCAGTCAGTAAGGATTACCATAAATATTCCTTATGGTGTTACAGCATAACGTCGTGTTGAATAGTTTCGCGGAAGACATAAAAAGCGATGTCAGCTAAATCTCAATTTGTAAGACATACTACGCGGAATGGATTACCCAAACACAGTCAATTCTGCTTATATGCAAAACGTACAAGATTGATGAAAGCATAACTCAACTTTATTTGCACACGGTTCGGTAATCAATTGCCATTTGAATCATCGGATTGTTCCAACGCTCCCTCATACGAGCTTATCTCGGATAGAACGGATTTTGATCCACCACTGTCGTACTCACTGAATAGTCTCATTCCTTAAAACTAGTTTTATCTTAGTTCTTTGTACTTGAATAGTGGCTTTTGAAAGCCAGTTTCAGTCTGCAACTTGGATGACATGGTATTCGTGTTAAATTTGATTAATAAGCTAAGATATCGCTGAAGATGATTTGTGATCGAAATTTATTGTTGAATCCCATGTATTGCTGTCTTCAGAATACTAGTCCAGGGTTTGAGCATTGGAATTCAAGGTCATTATGCGGTAATTTGGTGAACAAAAGTATTTATCAAATCCAAATTATATTCTTATGCCAGTATAGATCAGATTCCTAAATTCGATGAGATTCAAATACTACTTTGTCAATTGTATAGTAGCTAGAATTAGTCGATAGATGGCGTTGAAGGAAATTCGATTCTTTTATTTTCCATTTTCACTCTTTAAACATAATAAATATGGCAATCAAAGTTTTAAAATAAAATGTTTATAATAAAAAGTGGTCGTCTAAATTCCAAATACAATTCATCTGACAGCCCTCTCATAAAACAGTAGCGGAAATATAAAAGTGTCAATTCAAAGAGGTCGCTGCTTAAATTAGCACTTTATAAAATTCCACTTACCTTTAGTAGAGATTACTATCTTCCGCAGAAGTGACAATAAAACCGGATTTATAAATAATGGATAAAACTGCGCTACAACTTGAAGTGAGGCAATCTCGCACCCTATCGTTAAAATTATCTTTTATGTCGCGTGCGAATGAGTTCTTAGTTAAAGGTAAAATATACATTTTAATACTTACATTGTATGTATGTATTTCATAAAATGTATGTATGTATCTATGTTTACTGGCTTGTTTTCTGTCAGAATTATTATAGCCACACGAAATTATTGGTGACGTCATTGTACGTAAAGAAACGTTCTATTTAAGTCACTATGCGATTACTATGGCCTTCGTTTAAAAGATAACGTGTCGTCATCTTATAATTTATCACATAACCAAAAAGCACAATGCAGTACACCTTACAGAAAATTGTTCCCCAATGACCTCTTAATGAAGTGTTCCTGCGGTAGGAAGGGTATTCTTATCTTCTTTAATTATTCATTTCCAAGTAAGAAGAAGTTGTTCATTCAGTGACAGCTCTTACTCTAGCACCTGCTACTACCTTATACATACGGGTCACGTTAATCTTATAAAAAACAAAACGTCGTAAAGTTATTATTAATGCCAATCAAGATTTTAACTATATTTTAATACTATAAACTCTTCAAACAGAATAAATGCCAAATAATGCTTGCGTAATAAATTAAAGTTGATGACATGTAAGTATTTCAAATGAGTTGTAAATAAACCTTTCCACGTTTTACCTAGAAATATATACTAACTTCATCAATAAATCTCCGTTTTTTTATTTGATATCATATCTACTTTAACTCCTAACAGTTCATTTTCCTATTGTACTAAAGAAATTACAAGTTTATATACCCATCGCTGTATCTTTAACATTGTTGGTTACAGAATGACGGTGTCAGTTACTTTTCTGGTTAATTTAAAGTAAGTCTACCGGTTTAATGGCGGAATTTATGTAGCGGTTTTTATGTGCCAATAAAGTTTCTTTAGAACGAAGCAATGTCGTTAATCTAGAGATCGAATAAAATGAAAAATGTTACCGCTTATGGTAGATCGTCGCGTCATATTGTATTATGTTTAGGAGCAGTTTGGACTTGTTATTATGTGGTAAGTACGGATAAATTTTTAAGAGCCATGAAGTTGAAAGGTAGCTAAATATAAGTTAGCGATATTTTTATAAATATGAATATTAAACCAAGAAATGAAGAAGAGGCATATTGTGTAAGTTATAAACTTAAATAAGTAAGTCAATTTAAACTGATTATTGATTCAATATTGTTACAATCAAACGTAGCGCAAACATCAGTCAACATAAGCTAAAAAACTTATAATTGCTAGACTTAGCCATTTTATACAGTGAGCGAGTCCTGAAATGGTTCGCTTTTATAAGTTTATAGTAAAAAGTACATTAGGAGACACTGATGACACCTTCCGCGAGTTATACCGGTAAGAAGTGGAATTGTGGTGAACGCAAAAAAATATAGTTAAGCTCTTAAATAACTATATTTAAATAATATAGTTCTTAGAAATATGTAAAGATGACGTTATCAAATGATATCTTCATCAAGATTTAACCAAGAAAATACATAAAGACCTTTGCAGGGGTTTTAAATTAGCTTTAAATATTAGTAACCTTTGACTCCCTTTTTCAGTCCAAGGTTTTTATAATGTATAGATGAATATTATTGACTGTTTGGCAACTACATCCTCGTCATTACGCAAGTGAATAACACGGAATGACTTCTTGCTTGAATATTCTACTGCTACAATACCTTAGGTATATAATTCTATGAATTTAAATAACGTGAATTAGAGCTTTTTTGCCCTAGCCTTTATTATTCCTAAGCCACTTGGGGTCGGCTTTTCTGGTCTAATCGGATTTGACAGGATATCACTTTTTATACGGAGCGGCTGCCACCTGACCTCCGCAACCCGAAGGCTAACGATACCCTAAGGCTAGACCAGTGTCAGGATATTATAGGGCACTGCCTTCCCAATAACGACTGCCATAGATGTTCATGGCAGCCGGGATCGATGGCTTAACGTGCTCTCCGAGGCACGGAGCAGGCGATAATTGTCAATCAATACGCATATACATAATTTCGAAAAGTCATATAACTTCCGAAAGTCAGAGGTGCGCGACGTGGGTTTAAACCCGAGACCCTCTGCATTGCAGTCTGTTGATCTCCCCACTGAGCTATCGCTGCTTATATATTATTTAATCTACGTGACTTAGAGCGCTGTAAAGTAATTGTAACTTCGGAAGAAAAATATAAATAAAGTCAAGTACCACAAATATTTTTGCATATTCAACACTAATATTTCCAGATACTTATCGGTTTGATTACCAGGTCAGGTAAAGTTTTGCTGAGTTTTTTGTTAAGGAAAATCCCAAACATAGCATGGAACCGGGCAGTAAGCTTTGCTATATAATTATCCGTTATGTGGTGCCAAAATAGTCGGCCTCGGTGGCGTAGTAGTTAGTGTAACCGACTGCCACGCCTAAGGTCGCGGGTTCGATTCCCACACAAATCAAATGTTTGTCTTGGTCTGGATGTTTCTATGTATAATATGTATGTATTTACAAACAAAAAAAAAAACAAAAAGTATATATGTACATATGTTTGCCCATTGTCTAGTACCCATAGTACAAGCTCTGCTTAGTTTGGGCTAGATGGTGTTGTGTGTATGTGGTAGAATATTATTATTATTATTATTAATAATATAATAATATTCAATACTTCTCTGCCTACTTTTGGCTATACAGGTCTAGGGTGATTTTCTTTGTTTATTTGTCATTAATTAATATTTTTGCTTATGGACTGCCTTATTGGTGCAATGGTAGTATACGAAAATGCAGTGCTTTATTGTCTATTCAAAAAATATCAGTAATAACATAGAGTCTCTCTTCATATTAATTGAGACCATAGCTGGCGAAATGTGGTTATAGTACATCTCTGCCACCTCATCGGGGCAATAGATGTGAGATTGTATTGTTTGTATATAATTATCGATACTATAAGTTAACATAATCAAACAAGCCAAACATATCACATAGACCGACACTCAAAATAGCAAATTTTTATACATAATGTAACAACGCATATCCTCGGGACATCGAGTGCATTGTTATATTCTCTCGATTTACATAACAACACTAACCCTTACCCGTTGATACTACAATATAACTATAATAATAAAACTACAATACGTACAGTAATGATAATCCGCTCGTAACACGAACAAACATACGCCATGTTTTCATAGGATCCCATCTTGCGGGTAACACCCTACTTTATGACGCCATCAAATCCATGGGTTTTATACCAATATATAAAGTTCGCCAAAAGTTTTTCACGATGATGTAATAGTGTTTAGCTGCTCGTTGAAGGTTACAAGTAGTGCAAATATTATTCAAATAAATCTAAGTTGTTGTATATGAATATAAGATTTTGCTCGCGGCGTTGCTCACCTAAATGTTATGCTAAGGTAAGCTTATGTAAATTTTCTATCACTTGGAAACAGTACCTACGTTTTTTGTATGAAAGGTACCCTATTTCCTTTTCTGTTTCCCTAACATCTTTTATGTAAATTTTCATGATGATCGGTCGAGTAGTTAAGGAGAAAAAGGGTAACAAACAATCAAATTCACATTCGCATTTATAGTTTTAGGATTTAAATGTTTGTATACGCTTTTATGTTACACTGGTTAGTGTTTTGTGTGACAAATTTTGTGTCATGATTCGTTTAAAGAATATAATATAATTATGTTAGTAATAATAATAAAATGTATGATCATAAAGGCAAGAAGACACAAATGTAAGTAAAATCTCTCATATCTGAAAATATAATTTATAGCTTTCAATGGCAATTATTTTTAATAATTTTCTCAGATGTTTAGGTTACAATTTATTCTTGTTACAACCACATAACTAAGCTGAAATCACTCATAGCCAGCACTCACTGATCGGTAAACGATTAGCGAGGTTAAGCAACTTTGGGTGCGGTCAGTCTATAGATGGGTGACCGCTTTGTGGTATTTCATCTGAGCGTCTCCGTGCTTCGGAGGGCACGTAAAAAGTCGGGCCCGGCTGTTGCCAAATTGACAGCAGTCGTTAAGCCATATTAGTGGTCTACGGGCGGCTTGAACAACTCTTGACAACAGGTTGGCCACTAACAACACGAAAAGAAGAAAGAAGAAGCTAAAATACTTTTGTAAGGAGTGAATTCACGTTGGTAGTACAATTATAGGTGGGACTCGCTCCCACCACCTCTTGATTGTCAAGTCCGATGCCTTATACATTTAGCAACCGCCGCTTATAAAAACAATTTTATTGGAGTTCTTATACATAACTAGTAGACCCGATAGAAGATATTCTCCCCAAACATACTGATCGCAGCGCCACCTACCGGGTCCAAATGTGAATCTAAACCATCCAAGAGCCCACTTAAACATACAAAAAGATCATCAGAGTCGGTTCCGTCGTTAATAAGGATTTTAGTGGCATACACGATTACACACGATGATGTAATAATGTTTAGCTGTTTGTTGATGGTTACAAGTAGTGTAGAGATTATTCAAATAAATCTAAGTTGTTTTATATGAATATAAGATTTTGCCCGAGGCCTCGCTCGCGTAAATGTAGGTTAGATAAGTAACAGTACCTTTTTTCTGCATGAATGGTAACCTATGTCCTCATATGTATCCCTGACAACGTTTATGCAAAAATTCATGATAGTCGGTCAAGTAGCTGGGGCTTGAACGCGTAACAAACAAACTAACATTCGCATTTATAATAATTAGTTAGGATTAGCAGCCAAATAATAAAAAGAGTATTGCAATATACAGATTATTAAACAAGCCATTCCAAATTTTATTTAAAATTTACGTTCAAAAATATGCATGTTTTTATTTTTTATTTTAGTGGTTTTTATGGTGTATTTTTGCGTTAACACATTGAATTCCATGTAGCAACACCATGAAAAATTTATTGCTCGCGGTCATTCATGACCGGAATAACACTGAATGTGTTAATCCTTTCAATTTGACTAGTCACATTTCAAGCAAAATTGCCGTTCATAGAATGCCAGAATAAGCAAATATATACACGCAAATATATCGGTAAACATTTTCTCATCCATGAAAAACTCGAATGAAAATAAATAAAAAATCTGTTTATACCTAAAGGCTGTGCCAACCAAAATGTCGCAGAATTTTTAGTCACTCCCTCCATTCCTCGGTCCATTACCTCTAACAGGGGCCCTTAGGCTATAGGAAATATATTAGCCGCACCGTGAAACGTCATCAGCGCACACGCCGTACGATATCTCGTTAGTTCCCAATTTGAATATCGGCCAATCAACGCGCGACGCCGAGGCTGGGGCGACCCCTTACCGATTCAATTATTTTATTTTTTGCTCTCACTACACCGACGGTAAACATGAAGTATGTTTATTTTTTAAACGCTTGTTGTGTTCCGTTAGCATTTAAACGTTTTTTATTTTTCAGTATATTTAGCATCGATTATATTATCTACTCCTCTAGGAATATGTATGCGGATAGAAAATTTGAATATATGTAAACGTATAAAATATAAATTCTATATTAAATTTCCCCTTTTTCAAAAACAGCTACGCCCATTATGAGTAATTCCTATGTCATATAGCATTTTAGAAACAATCAAACAAAGATATCCAGACTCGAAACAAGAATTTATGGAACACACAAATTTTTGTCCCGTGTAAAGATCGAACCCACAACACTCGAAGCAGTGGTTGGGGCAAGATTAACACTTACCCCACTACACCATCCGTGCTGGTAAGTCTACAATGATTTTAAGAACTGTAACTTTAATTTAGTAGACTTCTGAGATATTTCTCGTGTACTACAAACACGAAGTCATTATCTATTCCTGAAAATAAGGCAAAGAATTTAGTCAGCTTGTGACCACGGCCGGTGTATCAAAAGGTAATAAACATATATACATATATATGCGTGAACGCGTCAATACCAGTTACTTATTATAGGTATATCATGTACAAAGAAAGTTTTAAAATGTTTATGAGTTGTGTCAGGTATATGTTTTGCTTTTATCTGTAATGGTACATAAATAAAAATGTACAAAATGTGTGAGTGAATTTTCTTTGAAAGAGATTCACCTGCCTCACAAACGGGACGATTCGGTGACGTCATGAGTCACTGAACCAATAATACAACAAGAATTCTCTATAAACAGCCTAAAACGATCACAATATTGAAACCATTATCATACCTTTCTACTTAAAACCTTCTCAGTAATTAGAGCGATTGCTTTATTAATTATTTACAGCGATCAATCAATACGAAGCAAGTGGGACGTCTTGACAGCTCATTACTTTCTTTTGTAATAAAAGCTTCTAAAAAGCAATGAAATAAGGGGTAAAACAAACATAATTTGTAACCCAAATTGCTAATAATCTTTCGAAAAAGAAAGATTAACGGGCATCACTACATGCAATGACTTTGCCCTGTACAAATTATCCCTGCTCTGCGAGAAAGTCATAGAAACCAGTGAGAAAAGGCAAAGAATTGCCGTAAATCTTAGAGTTCGAAAAAATGGTGTCACGTGGCCTTGAGGTCATTATAGTCGTTTCGGGGTATATCGACTATGCTGAGTCGAATGGCGCTGACCACGAGTCTCTGGCTCATACGGTTCTTAAGTTGAAAGTTGTATAACAGACAAACGGACGAACAAAGCTGTTGTATAATAGATTTTTCGAACTCTAAAAGTGAACAGAAAAAGCAGCCGCAACCTCGACAAAAAAAATGTGTAATTCACTAATAGCTGTTTCGAGTCTGGATGTTCTTCGTGTCTTTCGAGACGAGAGTGGGTTGTTGTTGTTGTTGATCTTTACTTTTTTTTTCATCAGCTTTTTGTAATGTCCCATTGCTGGGCAAAAGTCTCTCCCTTAGACTTCCAATCACTCTGTTTATGGATATCCCCTGACCATAAGGTCAGGGGATATCCATAAACAGAGTGAATATAAAGGGGCCACAAGGTCATAAGACTATCACTAACAAACTGTTACTAACAGATAGACACACAGATCCGCATAGTGGTTTGATTAACCTCTTCGAAGGAAACTCGGCGGTTAATAAAAAGTATCGAATAAAATGTCATTATGCAACAAGCAGCTCACAAAAGAAACATGTAATTATAATAAATCTCTTGTGAGCCTTAACTAATTATAATCGTATGATAATAATAATATGATTGTAAAACCACATTAATAATAATGGAAATAAATATCTGAAAGTAGGATACCATGATACAAATATATGCTAAAAATAATAAAATGTATTTGGCTTTGTAATGCGCCTCTGCATCGCAGCGGTAGTGAATGTAATTGCTGTGCATGAGGGTTTGATTCCTTAATTGGGAAACGTGTCATAGAGAATTTCTGTCAAAAATTCACAGTTGCAGCATAGTCTGGAACTGTGCCTGGAGCCTGGCACTGCGAACTGAAGCCCGTACACGGCAATAAGCCACGCTATTACGTGGGACCTAAAACCATAGTTGGACTTACGACATCAACGAAAATAGAAATCAACGTCGTGTGTCCCAATATGTTTCGAAAATAGAAATCGACTTCGTGTGTCCCAATATGTTTTGAAAATAGATATCGACTTCGTGTGTCCCAATATGTTTTGAAAATAGAAATCGACTTCGTGTGTCCCAATATGTTTTGAAAATATAAATCAACGTCGTGTGTCCCAATATGTTTAGAAAAATATGCACTTTACTTTTCACGCTTAGGTACTTATTAGCGCAGTTTGTACCAGGCTATTAATGTATTCTTACATAAGACTTAATATCTACGTTATACTCGACGTCACGGATAGCGAAGTGACTTAATGGTTGCCTAGCCACTGCTGCTTCGCCGAGTGTTGTGGGTTCGATCCCCACGCGGGACAAAAATTTGTGTGATTCACAAATCGTTGTTCCGAGTCTGGGTGTTCTTTGTGTCAGTTGTTTGAATGTTCTTAGAGTCCCCCGCAACACAGGAATTATGACCATTGCGAGAGTAGTCTTAAAAAACAGTTAAGCCGTTATTCGAGTCAGAATCTATTGAGCTACTGACCACACAAAGAGTAATAGGAAATATCCAAGTAAAAAAACTAATCCGCCAAACAAATCAGTCAATGCCAAACAAAATAACAAACACTTAGTTTTAAACACTCTTTTCAACATCCATCGCTTAAACCGAAAGCCTCAACAGCACATCAATTCTCGTTTTAAATTTAAATGGACTGTGTTTTACAATTCAAATAACAGAAACTTGGACACCGACGAAAAGGTGAAAACCTTTATAAATGTACGGGACTTGCTCTCGGCTTAAGTTGAATTTAATATCTTGAACACTGCAGTTTGAGATGGTTGTATAATCGTTGTAGTGTTTTGACCTTATTATTCTGGAACACTTTCAGGCCTCAACACTTAAACAATGAGTTTGTTTCCAATATTAACCTGCCTTTGCTCGACATCGTGAGGATTTTGTGGACACACAATATGTTGTTTATTTAGAACTTATTATTTTTATACCTTTAACAGATGATACTAATGAAGATAACAAAAGCATAGCAATTAATAATTTTATGAATTTTTATATCAATAACATTCCAATTTATTTAGAACAAAAATACCATTAACATAAAAATATTTTTGGCTTTTTATATGAACAACATTATTGGAGCAGTTGCTAGCTATTCTTAAAAGAAGGGTGTAGCCCACAGAACATTTCTCTGTTTTATGATGCAATCTATATAAGCTGATTTAATGTACCGCTAAAGGCAATAAAGGCCTTTATTTAAATATTAAGAGCGATATTTTTAACCAACAAGTCTGATTTCAAACTGCGTCCTTGGCAATCCATGCCATCACTTCATTAAATGCAGTACAAAAAAGGGAGTCGGAATTTGCCTATATGTAAAGCGATGTTATGCGCTATCTCTGATAAATAACAATAACACCTATATTACTAAAGATTTGCCACATATGCCCAGCAAAATACCATACAATAAAGCATTCCTACTTCGCAACATATACACATACGACGAAACTTACACAAGCAAATTCATACAAACACAATAATATAGCGTACATTGCTTCAAAGAGGAAATGACGGCTCTTACTTAAATGTTCTCGAGAACAAACGGCATCTTGTCTATAGTACAGCGCATCTAAATATGATATATATGCCTTATAAAGCATCCAGACGGAATGAGATTAAGTTTCCTCGGTAAATTCTTTGGCTCAGTGTAAGCTCGTTATGGCATTTAATTTCTCGCTCTCGAGACATTATGCAGTTTTCGAGTCTTTACATGCGGTGACTTTGAGCAACGATGCTATTGCGATACGATCTCTGTCTGTTAGCTTTTACACAAGTTCTAATGACTTTCACTAATTGCATTTTAGTATACTCATCTGAGCTGTTGTCTGCAAAGAGTATAGGGGTACTTAAACAAGGCTACATAAGATTTTCGTAACTTCCTAATTATATTATTTTTTATTCGCATACATATTGCATTATATACCTGCATACTGTGCATAGTCCTGAGCCTTTATCTGAGAAGGCTTTATAGACAATTGGTTTTCAAAAATCATTAATACAAGTCTGTTACTCCAGTCGGCTAGTAATAAATTAATAAAGCAATATAGAAAATAGATTAAAAAATTATAAAGTGCAACTTACAACACCTTTTTTACGGCCAACATTAAAAATATTTTACTCGAAGCTATTTAGAATTACCTGGAAATCCTGTGTAAACTAAGACTCTAACAGCTTCAGAGTAATTATTATAAGAGTTAATTAAACAAGCATAATTACCTCTGCACGCCAATTATTCTCTTTTATAGTGCGATGTGTCTGTTACATTGTGTTACCGTTAGTCTTAGAGGGCGGTTGCACCGAAATTTAACTGTAGTTAGTTAATGAGCTTTCATCTCGCTTGGGAATTATCTATTGTTGTGTGCTAACCTCGTAATTAATTGTGTCCTACGCTTTGATGTGCAGTAAGTACCTGGATATGTATTCATGTCATCTTCAATATGCATTTACATTTACATTAACTTATTTTATCATACAATTGTAACGTAACTATATGTAACAATAAAATTGTACGATTACTTATGTACCTAATGTAATCGTTCCACCGACTTAGATATATTGAAGTTAAACTTTTTCTTTATAAATAAACCTTTTAAGGAACCTTTATAAATTAAATTAACTTTGTAAATTAACCCTTATAGGCTGCAGCGGTGTTTTTACACCCGGGTGACTTATATTTGAGCCTATATCTTTTTTCGTATTTAACCCAGTGCCTTGAGATTCCGTGTATTCTCGTAAGTCGAGGAGTCGGTAGCCCTCTAACACGTGGGATGATAGGTTGTGTGCGAGCGCGGGCCCCGAGCTACACTCGCAACCTAGTGTTGTTTCACCCATTGTAGTCATAGTGGGCTACTGAGTTACAGCATAAGTAAATAACCTTTTATGTTTTATTTTTGTATATACTATTTTTATGTGTATTATTATATGTATCATAATTATAACTTTATATTATTTGAATTATTTTATCTGTGTTAGTATATACATATATATGCTAAATATTTTTTATATTATTTATGCCAATTATTCAATCTGGGTGTTTTTACATCTTTTGTAGTCTTAGCAGTATACAAATGCATTATAGCCTTTAATGGTTAATAGAGTACCATACCATTAGAATACCATTAGAGTTACAATAAGTATAATAGATGTGCTGTTTATTATTCAAAAGCTATATTAATTATGATAATTCTTAAAAGTACTAACAAATAATTTTTATTACTTTGTTAAACATTTAATTGGCAGTGGCGTAGACTATGATATAACCATTTTACTGAAAAGAGGCCCCTGCCCAGCAATGGTTTATAGGCAAGGCAGATATTATTATTATCATAACATTTTTGACGCAAGCACATTTGAAACCACTCAAGTACTCTCAGTAAATTGATGAAAGAATTACAACTTGGCACCTGAATATATTTTCACTTTTAAGGAACAATTAAAAAGTGGGTGACAATAGAATCAGCCTAAATAACATAATTTATAATAAGGTTATCATTATACATCTATAATAGCTGTTTTCACAATAAGTCAAAGGACAATGCGCAAATTTCATACAAAATTACCCCAGCCCCGGCGCAAAAGAAACCTGTCTCAGATTTTTGTACATTTTATGGGTATTAAATATACCTATATGTTATGCCCGTAGTCATAGTCATACCAAGAAAAAACTGCTTTAATTATTCTATAAGGCGCCAAATACTTATTCGATCATATTACTAAAAAGCAAGCAAAATATGAAATAAAGGCTACTTAACTACATAAATATATATAGGCGCCAGTCATATATACAATATAAAATATTGTATATTGTGAATGCTGCATACAAATATTTTTATTGAAGTTGAAACTATTTTTATTACGGGATAGTTTGCTATTCTAGCTAAAAAACGAGTTATATTGTTTGTTTGGGCCGCATACGCACGATTCGCGCAGCAGGTAACAAATAATAGCTAACATTGCCGTTTCGCTCTTTCCCTTATGCTAGAAAGAGAAGAGTAGTGATACCATTGTCGTAAAGGCAGGTAGCTTTGTTTGTATTATGATGACGCACTCGTTGTTTTGACTTCGTGTGCGTTTGTTGTGCTCTTTGTGAACCTATTTTGATTGCATTTTATTTTAACAACTTGGCTCTTATCTCCCTGGACTTGATAGTGCAAGCGGTTGGACGTTGATATGGAAGACCCTAATCATTGTGTTGTGTGTCATCGATCACTTTTGCGACGACGAAGACACGTCCTTAATGTTCGTTTTCTACAAGATCGTGCAAACTTCGTGGAACATATCCTACGCAACATAGAACCACCACAAGAGGTAAGAAATCAAGTACTTGTGAATAACGTTTTCTGTTTCTTAAGATAATAATCTCGATATTTTATATATGCTGTGTTTGTGTGTTTGCAAAAAAAGTTATGTTTACTGATCGATAAGTTGGTTTATTACATTCGCTCGCGTTGACCACATATTTTTATATATATTTCACCTATATTTCACCGGGACGCCATGGCGGCGCAACCAGTCGCCGCTACCAACAAAATGTATGTACATGGTTGCGCAACCAAACAGACACCAGGTGAGTAACTCTCTATAGAGCTGTATACATTTTGTTGGTAGCGGCGACTGGTTGCGCCGCCATGGCGTCCCGGTGAAATATAGCCCTAAGTTAGCTGCTAACAGCCTAGTTACTATGGTCAAAATGTAACCCGTCAAAAGTGACAAGCTACGGTAGACGCTAACGTGTATAGTAAACAATAGATTTTACAAACTCATACTAGGGGCTTTCTTCAATGTACAAACATAGCTATGAGGGCTTAGTTCGAGTTGTTTTTACGTTTACGCGATCGAGACGTTTACCGCAGTTAGCTCTCTGATTGGTTAAGAGCTTGCAGCGGGCAAATCGGAGCGCCGAACGTCATAAGCGTGTCGATCGCGTTAACGTAAAACAAATCGCACTAAGCCCTCAGTTACAGTTTATATAGTATAGATAGATAAATATATTAATTTGATTTTGATTATGCTACGCGTCCATTAAGTACATCCAAATCAAGTTTATTTTATATTTACGTTTTTTTACAGGTGCCATTTGACGGCACACGATCAATATGCCACCCGTGCTGGCACAGAATTGACTCCACTTCAAATGAAGACCGACCAGCCATGCCTGTCATTCCAGAACGGGTTAGAGCTTCAATAGCTGTACCGAGATTGGCTCGAGCTGCTAATACATCTCGGCGCTGTATGATGAACAGTTGTCGAAATACATTATTACGCCAACTTCCAAATTCTATCAAGGTATACCTCCTCAGCTATTTTAATCTCTACATACCAGATCGTGCTCGGATCTGCCAGCGTCATTTAACAACCATGGCTGTAGAAGAATTCTCACAAAATATAACACAAACACAAAATGAATTCAATGCCGACAATATTATTGATATTGTTAGCATCTACACACGTGCCCTTGAAACAAAAACATTATTTGACATAAACGAAATGCTGGACAATGAGCTCCATTTTTGGACTGGACTAAACCGCAAGAAATTCAATCGCCTCCTGAATCAAGTTCCATCTTTACAAGAACAATCTAATACACCAGAAATAGATTTAGCTGTGTATTTAAGCAAGATTAGAACTGGAGAATCCAGTGCTAGGCTGTGTTCTATTTTTAACATATCAAGAAGAAGCATTGACAGGAAAATCCATTTGGTCAGAACATGTTTACTGAACGATTTTGTGCCACTGCACATCGGGCTGGACCATATAACCCGAGACGAGATAATTGAAAGAAACAGAATCCTTCCAAACTACATCTTCGGAAACGAAGAGTCCCCAAAAGCCGTGATATTAATGGATGGCACTTACATATTCATTGAAAAAAGTTGTAACTTTTTATACCAGAGACGCACCTACAGCCTCCACAAATACAGAAATCTTATAAAACCATTTATTATAGTTTGTGGTGATGGTCATATAGTTGATATATTGGGACCTTATGCCGCTACAACTACGGATGCTAACATCATGACAAAAATATTAGAAAATCACGAAGAACCTATAGAAGACGGCGCATTTCATTATTTATTTGAAGAGGGCGACGTTCTAATATTGGACAGAGGTTTTCGTGATGCGATACCACTCATAGAAACTTATGGATATGTTGCACATATGCCACCGACTAAACGACGAGACGAAAATCAATTGACCACCGTGGACGCAAACAAGTCAAGATTAGTTACTATTTGTAGATGGGTGGTTGAAGCCATTAACGGCAAGTTTAAAAGAGATTACAAGATCTTCAGGCAAAGAATTTGTAATCGCGCCTCACAAAATACTTTTAGCGATTTTAAAATAGCAGGAGCCATCATCAACTGCTTTCAAGAACCTTTTGACGATAGTGAATACACAAACGAATTCATAGAATCTATTAGACTGAATTTAAATAGACCAAATCTTCTGGCTGATTATATAGAAGAAAATAATATAAATCGTCAAAGAGTCACATTTGACAGACTGGACGCTAACAACCAACTTATGGACTTCCCTGAACTCACATACGAGGATTTAATTGTGATTGCAATCGGAACGTACCATTTGAAGCTATCACGGTATTACTGCAGTGAACATATTAAAATAACGGGCGTATACGAGATCTTTTATTGTCAACATTCAGAAAGAATTTTAATCAATAATGAAGAAAATGTTTTATTAAAATGCAAAATACAATCTCGGCATGTGCGAAGCAGAACATACTATACTTACGTTTTGTACAATGCTGAGACACAGGGCCGGGCCGCCATTAAAGGGTATTATTGCTCGTGTATTCACGGTCGTCGAACACTTGGAAGTTGTGCCCACGTAATCAGTGTTTTGTACTATCTAGGCTGGGCCAGACACAACGATTTCGAACATCCGGCTGCTTTCTTAGATAGCGTATTAATAGACTTAGAATTGTGATACCATAGAATAAACAAGTTCCTTATTATATCTTGTTCTTATTAACTATCACCCTTTAAATATTATTAGCTACACATCGTCGTCATAGAAATACATATAATTACGCGATTTGTGATATTATTGTTAAATAAAAAGCCGCGACTATATAAATAATCACAGCATTTTTTTTCTATGTATGACTATGACTACAGATATTACATATATATTTTTTTAATACACTTGATATGTAAAAAAATCTGAGATAAGTTACTTTTGCGCCGGGGCTGGGGCAATTTTGCGCATTGTCCTTTGATTTTATAGTTGTTTTACGGAACAATTAATTCGTGACTACAGATTTTCCTTTTTATGTGTACAAAACTCTTCGTTTTGTAACTAAACAGTAATTTATTATTTTTACTTTTTGTATTTAACATTGAGACTAATTAAACTAAGCACTAGAACGGGTTGTGAGGATCCTGTAAACCATTCATGAGAGCCAACTATGTAACGCGTATGATATACTCGCGCATGTTATATGTTATTATGATAAGCATGTGCATGTAATTAGTTATTACCCGAGATAGTTACTTACATCATCACTATAACTATAACTTTTAAGTTATAGTTTTTAAGACTCTAAAATATAATAATTGCGACAGTAATCAGAGAAAGCATTAATCTAAGTTTACAGTTTAATTTTCTCAGTTATTCGTGGTATAACCAACCTTAGAAGTACGTCTGTTTTTATTACACCACAAATTACCTTAGAACTTGTAGTTACGACTGTATCACGTATTTATATACGTACCCCAAACCACTAAGGCCCAAAACCTAAGGTTTACTGCCTTAAACTTAGAACCGAAGATTTGACTGTAGGAATATAGTCGTAGGTTCAGTTAACATTATATCGTTGTTACTAATGCGCCGAGTCTTCTGAATACAAGTCACAATCAAGGTCTTGAATTAATTAGAAAATCTTGCTTGAACTGAAATTTGCCTCTTTGATCTAGTAGCTTAATTATGTGTTTATGATTACATACGTTACGTAAGACCTGGTTTCCTGGATCAGGCAGTCTTATTGTTATTTTTGCTAGGAATTTTAATAATTTCGCGAGACGTACAAAGTTAGCTAGTGAAGTGAGTGAGTGTACTCCACCTTTACCTGCCGTTTGGCAGTAATACTTAAACTTTGTTAAAAAGGTTTTTAGCTACGGCCAAATTCTTCCGCCGGTTAGAACAAATAGCGATTGTTATTCAAGTTATTACAATGAGATATACAAGAACATTGTTCTATGTTAAGCATTTACATTTCGAGATCATCTGTTTACTTCTGTTTAGTGGTTTCCTTGAACAAAATTTTTGCAATTGGAGGCTTTATCAGCAATAAATATAAGCACAGGAGATTACAAAAATTCCAAACAATAAATTTGCTAAAAACGCAAGTTATCACCACAATAAAATTGGATAAAACAAAAAGTAAATGCGCCAAAGAAACGTGTTGTAAAGTAACAATGAAAAATGGCGGTTACCGAGTTGCGACGAATTTGTCCCACCTCAGTTACAAAGTTAGGCAAAAGTGGCCAGATTTATCGATGGGGGATCTTTACCAGCAAAATGCTTTAGCTACATCGCATATTGAGTTAAAAGCTGTGAAGTTGGCAAATTGAAATGAGCTTACTATTTGCAATTCATAGCTTAAGTTGAAAGGTTGGCGTTTTGTGAATTAAGTTTAATAGGTATGTTACGTAAGTTGGCTTTAGATTCAACTAGAACGCATTTGTGGTAATGGAATATCAACTTTATTGCAAAGGCATAAGCATTTTTTATATAATGCACATAGTTGAAATTGAATCGAATTTGTCATTGAGGTGAGGAGGAGGTTAAGCAGATATGTACCTATTGCACAGAATTTAAAAAAAGGTGAGCCGATAGAGTAAGCTTGGTTATGCGGTTTTTTGAAGTGACATATTTTTGAAAGTTGTTGTTACTATATAAGAGCCTCTTCATCAGTTAGAGGAAACAGATTACTTTATTTCCATATAAAACCAATAGATCATCATACAAATACGCTTGAGTATCATTAGTAAAATTTACTAATAATAGTCAAGCATATTAGTACGATGATCTTTTATATGCTAATTCCGACAAATATTTATTGTAACTGAGAATACAACCTACTACTTTTAATAGAAATAATAACCTAAAATAAAATAAAGCAACACTAAATACCCTGTTCTTTCTTAGGCTAGCAACTTTGTTTTTTATACCAGCTGTATCAGTAATTTTATTCACCACTTACTTTCCACAAAGTAACGTGAAACAGTTCCGAGATATTTCAAAGTCATTCCACGAAATCTTCCAAAACGTTTTTCTTCCTGCGTACACATTAATGCAACGCCACGTCTTTCGCATACGTCACAGCATGGCGTTGCGAACTTTATGCGAATACCATCAACACAGACGCAAATCGTCGCCTGTCGACTGATTGGCCATTATGCAAATCGCATACTAACAATCCCCCCTGGTCCCCCTTGCATATTTTACCGGATTAAACCGGGTAACGCCAATAAGTGATGCCAACCGAGCCGTTAGATGTTGGCGTTATTGTGTAATGTATGGTTGAATGGGTAAGGAAATTGAGATGTTATTTTTATTAATGGATCGAGGAAGTGAGGAAGGGAATGGATGATGGGGAAAATGTACTATTGTTTATGTGCGTCAGCTCAAATATTTACTATGTGAACCGTGAGAAACCAAATCGTGAATCCCTTGATATATTTGTGATATCAATCACAGGCTTCCAAACGTTTAGTATAATTTTAAAGCTGATGGTAAGCAGTAACAGTAGTCTGGCAACACATAAGATATACCTTACAGTTACCCTACAAAAAATTACTAATTTTGTTAACGCCAGGGATAAACTGCTAGCTCCACTACGACTTCTTATCAAGCTCTGAAAACTACTTACAGCGGGACCACAACATAAGTCTGCGATCTCCTGAAGGGTATTTTATCGAATAGACTGTATCAGATTTGAACGTGAATCCCACTTTACTACTCTCATATAATATTATGAAGTTACCAATACTTAATCATATCAAGTTATAGTTGTATTTGTTTCTTCAGCAAGTCATTACCTGTAGTACCAGTGATGCAAGAATAACACTTGGAGTGTGCATAAGCTACGGTAACCCCTAATTATTAGATGCGCTGAGTCTTGGCTTGCCATCTAGTCTATAATTTATGTATAACACTAATGTCTATTTTCACGATGTACTAGATTATGCACGCGGCCTCGCTTACGCTGGTCTAAATTATATCAATAAATTTCAATTATTCGCGAACAATTTTTTTTTTTTAAAAGTCCATGTCCTCTTCTGTACTCCTCACAACGAGTATGCAAAATCTTATGATGATCGGTTAAGTAGTTAAGGCGTGAAAGTGTTACAAAGAAACACTCACATTCGCAGTTATAATATTACTTAGATAGGAATACCCTATACTATAATTTCTTATGCGATATAACTTTGGTGAGCTATTGTATGTATGTATGGCTGCAAACGTTTCTAACAAAAAATTAGAAGACGCTTGCAATGAAATTACTGATTTTATGCGTATTTTTTTCTTAAATTGGACAATTATATGTCTTCTTCCTAGCCTTTTATTATTCCAAGTCACTTGAGGTCGGCTTTTCTAGTCTAACCGGATTTGACTGGATATCAGTTTTTACACGGAGCTCCTGCCACCTAAACTCCACAACCCGAAGGCTACAGATACCCTAAGGCTAGACCAGTTTCAGGATATTATAGGGCACTGACTTCCCAATAACGACTGCCATAGATGTTCATGGCAGCCGCGACCGACGGCTTAACGTGCTTTCCGAGGCACGAAGCAGGCGATAATTGTCAAACAATACGCACATAATTTCGAAAAGTCGTATAACTTCCGAAAGTCAGATGTGCGCGACTTGAGTTCGAGCCCGAGATCCTCTGCATTGCAGTCTGTTGGTCTCCCCACTGAGCTATCGCTGCTTGAACAATTATATGTATAAATTTAAAAAACAAATATGTATAAAATTAAAGTACAGAACATAATATATCCATTATACAAAAAAATACATTGCCACGATTTTTCCACAATTGTAATCGAATACATATATTTCCCCGAACTAAAATTATTATTGCCACATAAATATATCGCTAGTAAAACTAAAAGGAAGGGCATGCTACCTCTTGGCTTAAGGTCGGGATGTTAAACAAAATACAGCTGATCCCTTGCTTCCGGATCAGCGGGCAAAAGAATCGATTCCACATACATCCTCCTATGCGGCCATGAAAACAGCGGGCTGTACAAAGTCTTTTTTTATTTATTCATTAGGATTACCAATGGTTATGACAATTATTGACATACAATATTCGTTGTTAGGTCTCGTTTGATTTTTTTTTTTTTTTATTTGGGGGAATGCTATGACGCATATCCCTCCGCGGGGGCGGGCGGAGGGATTATGTCGGACTCGCCGGGGTAAAAGAAAGATGTTAAAAGATAATGTACCTCCCGGAATACCGACTAAACCTACCACGGTGTTTCTCGACAAAACCACTATCGACGGGGTCGCGCGAATCACTTTCGCATACGGTCGCGACCCCGCCGAGGTTTCGGCCCGCCGTATGAAACGGCAGGCCACTAGACGAGAGACCTACCCAAAGGACTCACTTCATAAAAAATACCCTACTGTCTCCCCCCTAAAGGGGAGATGGACACGACACAGAGGCGCGCGTGGGAACACGCACGCCGCCTCTCGGACCTGGTGCTGAACGGATGGCGGGCAGGCCCACAAAGCCCGCCACCCCCAGGTCAAACCTCAGGGTGGCTGGAGGTCGTCTCGCGCCCTCCGGCGCCCGGCTCTGCGGTTGGGGAGAGGGTTTAAACGATCCCTCTCCCGCTCCGCCGCCTCCTTGATGGAAATTACTTCCTCACAGAAGGAGGCGACGGCGTTCCACGACCTCTCACTCCGGACCATAGACTGAACTACGGCCGGGAGCGAGAGGGCAACCAATCCGACTGCCGCGATCAAATCACGGCGCTGCGATGCCCAGGCGGGGCAAACCGCCAAAGTGTGCAGCGCCGTGTCCTCAACTACGTCGCGGCAGTCGCCGCAGTGGTGACAACCGGGCGCCTCTTGCCGGCGTATACGACACAGGAACTGGCCAAAACAACCGTGGCCAGTTAGAACCTGTGTCAGCCGGAAGGTGAGGGCGCCATGCCGCCTCTCCAGCCACTCCTCAAAAACGGGACTTACCGCCACGATCGTGGCGCGCCCGAGGTCTCGTTTCATGGCATAACCTTTTATAATTAACCCAGATGAACCTACGGACCCATTAATGGGCTTTGAGGGATAAAAAATCTACCCTCATTATTTGATTTATTTAAACAAGTTTTCAAATATTTTTAGAAACTTTACCATGCACAGTATTGGTAAGCTTCATAGTGCAGAAAGTATTTTAAGTAAAATTACATCGTAATCCTAGTTTCCTAACTAATATTATAAGTGACTATAAATTTTATTTCTTTATTTGTAACGCTTTCACGCCTTAATTACTCGACCGATTATCATGAAATTTCGTTTACAACTTTCCAGGAGTACAGAGTACATCGACCTTTCATCGAGAAAAGTACTGTTTCTAAAGGATAAAACAATATTGGCTAAATCTACATTAGCGAAACCACAGGCAAAAACTAAAGCATTATAAAACATGTATAATATCACGCCTGTATCCCCGTAGAAGGTGTATTATAACCATATTATTATATCGTCACCTGTAATATTAGGTGTCACGTAATAGATCGCGAGCCTTTTAATTATTACGGTTTACCAAGCACAGTTCAAGACTCCGTACTACTACTAAGAATTTCATGACAGCGACCCCAATAACACTTAGATCGATCCGAGCATTGACAACGAGACCTCATGTACAGTACCCGCTTAAAAACCCGCTGTGCCAACCGTTAAAAAATGTTTTATACACTGAACCGCAAAAAAAAGGGTCGGTTAGAAAATCTTAGAAAATCTTCAATATCTTCAAAAGTACCTGACCTGGCTTTATGAAATAAAGATTAAATTAAAGAATACTTAATGCCACATAAAATAATGTATTAAACCTTTTTATTTATTTTTGATAATTGTATAAATAACTGAATATGTAAAATAATGGTCGTTTTTGAATTTAGTACCAAAAAATACTAATAATAAATCATTTGTTTCGCGTTTGTTTTAGTTTTGCAATAAAAATGTTATAATTATGTCACTGCCTTATAAATTTTATTATTCTGAAATCTTTATGTCGTTAACCCCTGAAGAATGTACCAGGATCCTGACAATGCTTGATGATGGGCACAGTCAGCTAAATACAGCGAGAACTGTTGGTGTGACTCTTTCTACAGATCAGCGACTATTCCAGCGTTTCCATGAAACTGGATCCAATCTTCGAAGACCAGGAATAGGTCGAACAAGGTGCACGACGGCGCGGGATGATCGCTACATGGTGTCAACAATTTAGAGAAATCGCTTTCTTACGGCTGTTGAAGTAAAGAATCATCGTTTACGAGCTGGAGGAAACAATCTGAGTACGGATAGGCGTCTGGCTGAAGCAAATTTAAAGCCCTTATAACCTGCAAATGGCCCAAAACTGGAAAGACAGCACAGAAACTCAAGGTTGAGTAGTACTGTAGAGAACACGAGAATAGGACTCTGAATGACTGGTCAAGGATTATGTTTTCAGACGAGTCTAGATTCTGTTTATACAAGCACGACGGGAGGAAAAGAGTGTACAGAAGACCGGCAGAGCGCTACAACCAAGCCTGTATAGAAAAAAAGTACCATATGGCGGAGGCTCTATTCACGTGTGTGTGTCTGGGATTTCTTTCGAAAACCGCACTGAGCTAGTGGTGATAGAAAATGAAACTTTAACTGCAGAAAGATATGTCACTGAAATTTTGAATGACTACGTTAGTCCATTTTTAGTGGACATGGGCGAGAATGCCGTTTTTATGTAAGACAATGCCCGCCCGCATACAGCCGAGATAGTGTTTGCCTATTTTCAAGAAGTCGGTATCACACACATGGAGTGGCCAGCACGCAGCTCCGACTTAAACCCCATTGAGCATGCATGGGACGAACTAGGACGAGGTGTATTTCAGCGGAATCTGCCGCCAATCACGCTACGTGAAATGAAAGAAGCTCTAATAGGGGAATGGCAGATTATTCCGCAGCATCGTCTCAAAAACCTAGTAGAAAGTATGCCAAATCGCATAACAGCAGTATTGCGAGCTCGCGGAGGCAACACAAAGTACTAAAATGCGTGAAAACGGCACATCTGTAACCAATCTACATTTACGAAAATACTGTGAAAACTATGCACTTTTATTCATTTTACATTTATTAAAAATAAAAAGCATGAATTATGTATTTTTATTATTTTCATTTAAACACATTAAAATTTTATTAAATTTAGTCTTTATTTAATAAAGCTAGGTCAGGTACTTTTGAAGATGTTAAAGATTTTGTAGTAAAAAAATATGCCTATTCTAAGGCTGTAAAGAAATTACTTATTAATTTATGGCTTTATGTAGGGTTATATTTAACGGCACGAATAGCTTAGTGGTTTAAGTGGTGGCCTTGTCAATGCCGCAGGGCCGAGTGCTGTGGGTTCGATTCCTACATAGGGTACAAATTTGTGCGATCTATAAATAGTTGTTCCGAGTCTGGGTGTTCTTTGTGTCGATTGTTTGAATGTTTGTAAAGTCCCCTGCGACACAGGAATGATTCCTAGAGCGAACGTTGCATTTAAAACATATTTCATAAGGAGTTCCTCAATCTGATTAAAAATAACAATAATAAAATTATATGTATTAAAATAAGCTGTCCATACTATGGCTATGGGAGTATTATGATAGTATCCGGGATACTTCGCGGATAAACGTACTGTGACAATACATATATTGTCACGGTAACTAACGTCGTAAAAGCTATTACTAAATATTATGTACATTAGATCGCGCTGTTCAACAGTGCGACCTAATGCAACATAATATTTAGTAATAGACTTTCTATGATCATATTATGGCGGGTCATAATTTATGTGCGTGCCATATTCCATTAAAATCCGTTCAGTGGTCCGGGTGTGATCATTTAACATCCAAACTAGACGTTTGGATATTTAATGATCGATGACGCCCGAGCTTTCTCATTAATGATATTAGTCGGAACTAGGATAGGCAGTTAAGAGTGCATTGATTCTACTGTAGTATTTCGTATGCTTAAATAAAACTGTGTACTTTATTAGTTACTAGATTTTCTCCGCGACATCGCTCGATAACCCTTGGCATCAGTACTTTTTCTAGATTTTGACCGTTGTGGTTTTCTATGGGTTATATTATCTATTTGCTGGTCATGCTCCATTCTGTTAACGTTTTGTTGTAGACGTTGGTTAATTTTATTTATAGAGTGTTATTTACATTACAAAAAGTGTACGAGAAAGTGGGGTTTGAACCGGCCGCTCTAGTCTCCAGTTCAAAGCGAAAAGAAAGAAAGGGACACAAGTTACCTTTTGGTAACCTGTGTCCCTTTCTGTACCTCTAATAACGTGTATGCGAAATTTCATGATGATCGGCTGAGTAGTGCGGCGTGAAAGCATAACAAACAAACAAACTATTCGTATTTAAAATATTAGTTAGGATTCGGATAACATCATAATTTAGTGTAAACTGCCTCATTGGTGGAGTGAAAGTAAATACCACTATACAGCATTTGCGCTTTGGAAAAGATAAAGATAAGGTCGGTATTACTAATGCTATGCTACATATCCAGAACTAAAAATCATGCGGGGCAGTCTTTGGGGACTACCGATAGTTGTAAAAACTAAGTAACTAACGTGCGGTGACGGTAATGCGAGTTTCACGCTTTTTGTTCACCCATAAAGTAGACATATGTACACAGTATACATAGCTCATGGAAAGCATTCGGTGACGATGAAAAAGTGCTCAATGCGCCTAAAAAAGTTTTCACTTCAACAAAACCATAAAATTTTGTGGGGTGTCAAACCGACAGGTATTTTGAAATCATGTCAGAGGTAATGAAACAGAAATTAAATAGAAATAAGTCAGAGGTTTGGCACACCTACATTTTGCCAGCTATCGTTATAAATCCCACGGTGGATAAGTAGTATCCCCGCCGCTGCCACTGCGTCGACTGTATATAATATTTGAATTCCACACGGGACGAAAATTTGTGTGTTTCACAAGTGGTTGTTTCGAGTCTGGATGTTTTTGTGACCGATTTTTATGTTTGCAAAGTCTCCCGCGACACAGGACTTACCCCTAATTCGTAATTTAAAAAAATTATAATATTGTCTTCTGTATACGCGAATGTTATTACTCGTAATTGAAAATAAACGAGTTTAATTTCAATTAAAAATAATAATATTCGTCCTCTACCAGGCACTACCTAGACTCAATACTGCTACTACTGAGAATTCCATATACATACGTATCTTAACTACAATACAAATATAACCAGGTACCAAATGTATTCTATATCGCAGTTTTAGGAGCCACAGAGCCAAGATTACATGGAACTTGATTTATCTAAAGCAACCATCGGTGGAACAATTTACAACATCCGTTTTGGATCACCGCGATTATTTATCAACGTTTCCATGTTCACGGCACCCGCGACTTTATTTATTTCCATTTACTTGCTGCGCTAAGTAGTGTAGCAAATGCTACTATCGATTACTACACAAATAAATATATTTTGTATCTGAGAAGAGACTAAAACGGTGGCGCAACGGTAGTGTATGCGACCGCTGTGCATGATGTCTCAGGTTCCATGCCCGGTTCGTGTAAAATTTTTTTGGGATTTTCTGTCAAAACATTTTTAGTAGCAGTAGATGTTTAGAACTGTTCCCAATAAACTCCAATAAGCTCGCTTCTTATCACGTTGGACCTATAAATAGTCAAGTCAAAAATCATTTATTCATTTAAATCACAAAGTAAAACTTATGAACTTCAAAATATAAAAAATATAGTTGGTGAAATATGAGTGTATTACCTGCCGATCTTCGGGGATATCGGCGTAAGACTATTTATGTATTCATACAAAACCTGTCAATGTACAAATTTAAAAATGTATTGTTTATATTATTTTTATTTCATTGGCATTATGAAATCCCGCATACATATTATCAGGGATACAATCTAGAATATAGGGCACCCTACATCCAGAAAAAGTACTTTTATCATACTAACAAAATCACAGGCAAAAGCTAGTTAAAATTAACATCTCACAAGAGTCAGCAACATAGTAGAAGTCATATTTGTAAAGTACTATTTGTGAAACGTCTCATGTATTAACGTATAAACAGATTTCAATTAATGAACAAATAAGTGCGATGCAAATAAATGCCTTTAATTACAATAATGACTGTCGCGAAACTCGTCGTTGCGGTGCAGCGTATGAATAAATTAATACATTTGTCGTCGTAGCTCAAACAATGCAATAATTAAATGAAAACATTTTGTTGTATTAAATTAACAAAACACTGCAGTTGACAGCCGCTTAATATTGATACTGGCAGCTTTTATTATCCTGTTTCTTAACTGATATACAACATATTATGTTTGTAGCTTATACGTATATACATACAACCGCCTCGGTGGCGTGGCGGTGACTCACTTAGCAAACTCACTAACCTATATCTTTGACGTTCAAAAGTGTTACTTTGTGATTTAACTGCCTCTGTGGCGCAGCGGTAGTGAATGCGACTGCTGTGCATGAGGTCTTGGGTTCGAATCCCGGGTCGGGCCAACATAAAGGTATTGGGTTTTTCTGTTAAGAAATCTCAATACGAGCCCGGAGTTAGGAAGTTGGCGGTGTTAGACACCCCCGTGCCTCGGAAAGCACGTAAAGCCGTTGGTCCTGCGCCTGATCTCTCTTCGGTCGTGTCGGATTATCCGTCCCATCGGATCATGAGGGTAAGGGAACAGAGAGTGCACTTGTGTTTGCGCACATACTTGTGCACTATATTATCTCCTGCGCAGATGGCCAGTCTGCGTTAAGATTGGCTGCCGTGACCGAAAATCGGTCTGGAGGAGATTATTATTATTATTATTATTTGTGACCTAAATGAATAAATGATTTTTGACTTGACTTGACGTAGCGGTAGTCAATAGGACTGTTGTCTATAAGGTATAGGGTTCGAATACTGGGTCAGGCCCTAAAACTTACTAGTTCTCTGTCTAGAAATTTCTAATAGGAGCTGGTAGTTGTAGTTGGGAGTATAGGACAACCCCATGCCTCAGAAAGCACGTAAAGCCGTTGGTCTTGCACCTGATCTCTTTCCATTCGAGTCGGAATGCCATCTCATTGGACTACGAGACTGAGAAAATAGAGAGCGCACTTATATTTGCATACACACTTGTGCACTATAATATATCTTGCGAAGAAGATCAGATTGTATTAATATTGGGTGCTGTGACCGAGATGCAGTCTGGAGAACCTTAAGCGAGGCAACTCTTTTTACTACCATGTCATCCGTTTAGTCATATCAAATAGAGAAAAGAAGGCTCAAGACACATCAATAAGAGGATTGAATACAATATATGACGGGAATATGGCAGACATTTATATCCTAATAATATTGTCCCTACAGAGTTTTTAACAATGCGGAATATTTTAGTATGCATTTTTCACTTTGTAATATTGTCGGAAGTAATGTCAAACTATATGTACTGTAACAAAATTGTATGTAAGTGATTACTTAGAGTTTAGACCGTTTCACGCGAGGGTATTGTCATGTACATACATTAGGTCAGCATTTTACATATTTGGACATCTTTAATTAAGGAAGAAACCGTCGTGGCTAATTACTTGGTGAAAACGAATGATCTGTCATAGCGAGATATAGTAGTATAATTATAATTTTCTTCTAGAAAACCGGCCAAAAAGTAGCATCTTTTTACCGCTTTTTCTATCATTCTACTACACTAATTCTTTTTTCGTGTTGGTAATCACATACTCCTACATCAACCTGTCGTAAACTAATTTGCTACTTTGCTAGTACAAAAAAAGTTAAGTTGCAAACTTCTTCAGAAGTCCCCAGGCTCTACTAAGTACGGATATAATAGTGATTGCATCTCCCGTAACCTCAAGTCTCCATATTTTGGAATATTTTTACGATCGGAAGCCCCGTTGCTGTTAACTTTTTAAATGAAAGACCAATAAATAGTTTTATGGAAATATTTATTACAATTTTAACATTATAATATACATATTGAATATTTTTGCTTGTAAACATGGATGCCGAAAAGTAAAAATACCTCGGGATTATTGAGAAAATAAAAAGGCGATATAAAAAGCAATGTTTAATTACAGCATCGTGTACCAGAGCTATAAGATAAAATATTTTTGTAGGTATGTATTATTATAATTAATATATATATTATTTATCCTTTATGTATACAAATTAAGGTTTGTCGTGTGTAATTGATATATCACCTTTTATATATTAATATTCATTTTACATATAATTAATAGGACAACGTAAAAAAATAATTATATTATAAATTTTACTCAAGAAAGGTAATCTGCCCGAAATAATATTATGCTTGTTATGTCCTTATACAATTTAGAAAAATGCATACTGTTAACCTGATGCTATCTAAATCACTTGCCCGCCATTGAGATCATCTTGCTATTGCTGAAACTGGAAGCTACTGCTCCGTGTAATCTGTGTGAGGCCACGCCATCGGCATCTCATACTCCGTATGTCCAAAAGACCTCAGAGTCTGGACACACTCTCCTTGATAAGCAATCGGTGCGAGGGCCTCACATGTGTTGGTATATGTCAGTCCATCCACGCCACAGACTGGTGCGTAAATAGGTGGACAGTCTCCATTCCCAGCATCGCCATACGGCAGAAATCCACTAACCAGACATATTGTCTTCAGTACTGTTTCTATCAGCCACTTCATTATCAGACACCCGAAGATCTGTTGGTGATAATACTAACGTGCGTTATGATTTCAATGTATTTTTTTGTTATTTATATATGATTTCTTTAATCCATTAATCACATTATTATCGTGAACTAATGTTTTACAAATGCGCATGAAATAAGTACATCAATAATTATTAATAACTGTTGTAAACGAGTTTGGATTTGGTAATGATTTGGGATTAACATAATAGGTACATCATCATCTGCAAGAAGGGTTAGGTAGAAGTAGAAATAACATTATCACCAAAAAATATATCTTATGATTCAAAAACAGTACAATACAATAATTATGAAAATATCATATTTTAAATTATCACTATTTATAATTGTACCAAACAACGATCAAATATTCCAACCATAATTTAATGAGACATTTATAAGATTTTGGTTTTTAGCGTGTTTAGTCAAGTTTCAAGTCGATATCGGTATCGATACTAATATTATAAATGCGAATGTGAGTTTGTTTATATGTTACGCTTTCACGTTTTAACTACTCGACCGATCATTATGCAATCACTTGTACAGGTAAGGACAGGGTACCTTTCATCCAGAAAAAGTACAGTTCTCAGCATATAGATTTTTTTTGACAAAATCTAGATCAACACGAGCGAAGCCGCGGGCAAAATTTAGTTAGACAACATTTTTCGAATACATTTATTTAATTTGCTCTTACTCTTAAATATAATTCCACTTTTCGAAGAATAGTTTAATACTACTAATATAAAAATGACGTACATCGTACTTTTAAAGTACAAGTACAAGCTCTACAAAAATCAAGAAACCACAATAAAAATAGATAACGAATTGACAACAGTAAGAATAAAAGAAGGAGTAAGACAAGGATGTCCTCTATCACCAACAATTTTCAATATTTTCATAGAGAACGCAAAGATGGCGTATACTCCACCGACAAGAGCAAGTTCTCTTGTCGGTGGAGTATAGCTCTTAAGTATAAAGAAGAAAGAAGATTCATCCATGCAACATTTATTTATTTTCATAGTGTATTACAATGAAAATAAACTAAAATAACCGACTCGTATAAACTGAATGTAGACTATAAATGTTTTCATTGTCATGATCCTGATGTCCAACTTCCAGTTACGCCCACACGTCACATTAGACTGCACGGATGGCGTGCTACTTGGAGTTGCCGCCTCGCCATTATCAGTGCGCTGAGTGTTGTTGGTTCGAGTAGTAGAGCCTCGCTAATTTCAGCATGAATGGGCCGGCTCAACCGGGGAAGGACTACCCTCTCACCGAATTTCGACGTGAAATAGCAGTATTCCTACTGTTGTGTTTCGTTCAGTGAGTCAGAGTGCTGGAGGCCTAATCATCCTCTTTCCCCCTTCCCGCTCCTTCTCCTTCCCAGTTCCTTTCCTATAGGGTCTGCAACGCGCAAGTGACGCCTATGGTGTTGCAGGCGTCCATAGGCTACGGTGACCACATACCATCAGGTGGGCCGTACGCTTGTTTGTCACCTTATTTGTATTAAAAAAGAATACCACGCGGGACAAAATTTGTGTGATTCACAAATAATTGTCCTGGGTGTGTTCTTTGTATACGTTGTCTGAATGTTTGTAAAGATCGCCGCGACGCAGGATTTACTCCTAGTGTGTCGTCTTTTTAAGCAGGAGAATAAATAATAATATTCACACATCAAAATCTATTACCTGCTTACTGTTAATCTGGCCAATATCGTACTAAATATTGCCAGAATAATAATATACAGAACTCAACATTTAGTTTGTCAAATACACACTTTGACCTTTATTACCTAATACATGTAAATACGGGTTTGACAAAGTATTCGATAATTATATTACTGTTCTTAGTATTTTAATCTGTTAATCGCAGTGTTATCGTGAAACATATGTATGAAAATGTGCATGAAATAGCTACATCGGATTAAAACAGACTTATCAGTACGTGCAAATTGTAATAAGTATTAAATTTTAGGTACTATTAATAATAATTACGTTCAATAATGCAATATATATTAATTAACGTGATAAATAATCCTATTAATATTATAAAGATACAAGTTTGTAAAGATAACCAAATGGGTAAAAGACTGGACTTGCTATCGAGAGGTAGCGGGTTCGAATCTCAATAATTAGTAATTATTATTAGTGATCAAAGTTATTTACCACAATTAAAGTTTTGAAAGTTAAAAATTATGTACTCATTTAGGCCACAAAATAACTTATGAACGTCAAAGGTTATTATAGTGAGCTAATTAAATTATTTATTATTATTGTAGCCAATTACAATAGTTATTTGTCCAATTCTTGTAGCCAAATGTTGATCCTTCAAAAAAAGCACAGGCCAAATCAGTATGTGTGTAATATTCCATAAGTAAGCCAAGTCGTTAACAAAAGCACACAAAAGTAATAGAGCAGTCAACAAAATGACAGTTTTCTTGACGATCCAGATAATTTCTTTATTTTAGAATGGTTAAAATATATATCAATTTCTTTATTTTTTTGGTTTCACGGCTGCATGTCACCTCGAGTTGCAGTGGCTAGCCGCATACTTGCCTTTTTTATTAACTCCCGCACTAGGTATAAGAAGACTGACGCAAAAGACTTTACAAACATTCAAACAAATGACATAAAAAACATCCAGACTCAGAAAAACGATTTGTGAATCACACAAATGTTTGTCCTGTGCGTGATTCGAATCCATAGCTGCATAGTCAACCTTTTTTCAAAATGACAAGCCTCTATTTCTACACACGGTATCGGCAACAGTGAACTTTCCTGTAGCACGTAAGTGCTTACATTTGCTTGGATTTAATGGCAGTAATAAAGATATGAATTTAAACTTTAATTTCCTCTAAATACCGTATGTTTAATTGCAAATTAATTTTAACTATCTTTTTGCATAGCAAATTTTGATTAACTAATGACTTAGTCAAAGTCAAAGTCAAAATCATTTATTCATTTAGGTCACAAAGTAACACTTATGAACGTCAAAATATATAGGTTAAGATAAGATAAGATAAGATATTTATATATATGTTTATTTTAGGTTTAGGTTTAGGTTAGTGAGTTTACTAAGTTACTGAAGCTACATTTATGTTAGTTGCTAATTTCAGGAAAATGGTTAAGCCTATAAGAAGAAACTTGCAAGAAACTCTTAGCCACTCTATTAAAATCGCCAATTAAATATAATTTCAGTATTTTACAACTCATACCAAGAAGGTGTTGCAGCCATTATGCCATATATTACTGACTATATAAATCTAAAGCTTATAACAATAATTTTAAATAAATAATTATTGAATAATGTAAAGGAGATGAAATAATAAAGATTTAGTAGAATTATTTAATATTAATCTGTAATAGACAGTAGGATGGCATGAGGGCGCATACACTTACACTTTGTGACAATGCAAAGGCTGACTAATTGCGATTGTTCATTCATATGTTTAATTTTATTTTCAATAATAACTGAAATGGGACATCACAAATAATCAAGAGGTACCTTTACATTACTAAATTGACTTATAAGTAATACAAAACTTTAATCCTGTATAGACCAAGCAACTACTTACATAAGTTTTTGTCATTCAAGTAGTCGTTGACTGAATAATAACTCTTCCGACTTAGCTGTGTTTCTACGACACTTTTAAATTGAAGTAACGGTAAATTCGTTATATTAATGGGTAATTTATTAAAGAAATGTATACCAAGTCCCGCAAATGTATTGTGAACTTTATGTAATCGATGATACGGACCTACTAACTTATGCCTATTTCTAGTGTTTAAATTATGTATATCACTATTCTTATTATATAAGTGAATACTATGTTTAATAAACATTATGTTTGCAAATATATATTGTGACGCAACAGTAAGTAGGTATGCCTATTTTTTTGAATCGCTCTTTCAGGGAAATTCTTGGTCCTAAATTATAAATGCACGTTTTTGGAGAATAAAAATTGTCTCATTGTCAGCTGCTTTGTCCCACAATAATATACCGTAAGACATGACATTGTAAAAAAACTAAAATATACTAGCCTCGCAGTATCTACATGAGTAAGCTGTCTCACTTTCCGAATTGCCTATGCGACTGAGCTAAGTTTCCCAGAACACGACACGATATTTGAGCGCTAAGAAGACACGATATTTGAGCGCCTCACTGAACTATATGATCTAAAGTTAATCCTAAAACACTAAAAAACCAAATAAACTGGGCTCTAGTAATCATTTCGTTATTTAAATTTATATTTACGTTAGGACCCGTTATATTTGGCAATGTAAACTTGATACATTTAAATTTTTTTAGAGTTTAGTAATAAATTATTAGTCATAAACTAATTACTAAAGTCTTAAGACTTGAACGAGTTATTGTTTGTCGTGCAGCCCTATGCAATCATAAATTATAGATATTTTCACCTGTCAAATAACCTCAGTTTTCGACGAAGATTTTCAAATTAAATAATCATTTATTAATCAAACGGCAATTGCTTTAAATGCCTTGTGATATTATGTGAAAACCTTGAAAATACGGATAAACTTACTGAACTCATTCTATTTAGTATACTTACTTAATGGAATAATTTTAGTAAGTTTATCCGTAATTACTATTATGATTAATTAAACAAAATTTGGTTTGTGTACATTTTCATCAGAATGGATTGTAGACTATACTTATACATACAAAGACTATATTATACAAAGCAGCGATAGCCTAGTGGGAAACCGTTGAATTGCCACGCAGAGGTGTCGAGATAGATCCCAAGGCGCATCTCTGACTTTTCGAAGTTATGTGCGTAATAAATTGTTAATTATCGCTTGCTTTAACGGTGAAGGAAAACATCGTGAAGAAACCTGCATATCTAAGAGTTCTCAATAATGTTCTCAAAGATATGTGAAGTCTACCAACCCGCACTGTGCCCGCATGGTGGACTATGGCCTAACCCTTCCCACACTAAAAAGAGGCCCGTGCCCAGCAGTAGGATAGTTTAATACAGAGCTGATATTATTTATACTAATACATAGGTACATTCAGCTGTTGCTCTCTTCTCATAAGTGTCGGGTCTATTGCCGTCTACTGAGCATTTTTTCAGTCTCCTGCTACTAAAAATTAACCAACAGAAAAACTCAATAATAATCTCTTCTCCCTAGCCTTTATTATTCCCAAGTCACTTGGAGTCAGCCTTTCTGGTCTTACCGGATTTGATTGGATATCAGTTTTACACGGAGCGGCTGCCACTTGACCTCGGTAACCCGAAGGCTAACGATACCCTAAGGCTAGACCAGTGTCAGGATATTATAGGGCACTGACTTCCCAATAACGACTGCCATAGATGTTCATGGCAGCCGGGACCGACGGCTTAACGTGCTCTCCGAGGCACGGAGCATGCGATAATTGTCAATCAATACGCACATAATTTCAAAAAGTCATATAACTGCCGAAAGTCAGAGGTGCGCGACGTGGATTCGAACCCAAGACCCTCTGCATTGCAGTCTGTTGGTCTCTCCACTGAGCTATCGCTAATAATAATATGTTGCTTGAGTCAAGCATCAAATTCCCGTGTCCTGTATTCTTGATAAACTATAAATGAGAGCGCTTATTATATTATAAATTATAAAATAGTAAGTATATTAGCATGCTAAGTACTATTTTTGGCTCATTGCAAATCTATTCTACCAGGGCAAGGACATACTCCATTAGCTCATGTCAAAACTATAACCTGTTAAATATATACCTTCTTGAGATGCAGTCAGCCGTGTTCTCTTTGCTTTGCAACATCTCACAACCATCCAATAATCTTTTTTTGACATAATATCTCCAAAAATTGAAAAGTTTCCCAAAATACCAGTACCTATAGATTTTGGAAACTTTTAATTTTGCGATTCCCGTTCTCTAAACGGAACCTATAATAACTTTTACTGTACCGATTCGTCAAATTGAATCTGAACTTGTTAGATTTCATACAAAATATGCTGTTCATCGCAGTACGATAACGGCGAGGTTCTATAGTGGCTACCGGTGGGCGAAGAATTTCTACATTTCTTTGCAAAACGAACTACCTATCACTTCGTTCTTTATAATCTTGAAACATCTCCATATGCCGGTTGCATAACCAGCATTTCCAAACCGCTATTGAAAACCGAATCATTGGATCCCGAAAGGAACCGAAACCGTTCTAAAAAGAAGATGAACCGAAATTAAGAACCGGACCCCATCTATGTACCGGTTTTCAATTCCTGATTATATGTAAGTATTTACTTTTTCATGTATCAGTGCAGTGTAGTTGATTTTTAATGTACCTTGTAAGCAAAGTCACGAACAGCGATAAGTTTAAATTTTGGAGACTTCTTATCGACATAATGTCTTAGTTAAAGCTGAATGAACTATGATGTAGTAATTTCATGCCTAATTGCAAATATTATAATGATTATACATTAGCACACTATACATATTTAAGTAAGTATTTTGGCGATAAAGAATTATAAATACTATAACAGTGCTAGAACATATGCATATCAGCCAAACTCTTCAACATTAAAGCTAGTCTGGAAAAATCATCAAATTTGCTTAAAATTTCTCCTTATTCATAGTGCTGGAGGTAATGTAAACATGAAGCCAGTATTTATAGTTCTGCTTATGGCTTACATCGTGAGTGAGCTTCATGCTTATTATTGTCCTCCAGGCTTCAAATGCCCCAGGATTCATTTGCCTGTCTGCGGGACTGATGGAGTTACATACAAAAATCCGTATTGCGTGTGTGAAACACATGTAGAAATTGCACACTTCCAACCCTGTGAAGGATCTGATGAACTAGATGAGTATAAATATGCTGTTGGCCGATATTGAAAGAAGAACTTCTAACAAAAAAAGATACAGTATTAGATGTTGAGAATAAAAATATAATATTTTATAATATCACGTGTTATTATTTAAATCCTTCGTAATTTTAAATGGCGTAACTATAGCTTAAAATTTTATATGCTACTACTTGATGAAATAATTCTTTTCAATTGACTTTTCTGCCAACAATCAGTTGGTCTAACTTTGGTACCATGGTTAACGCATATAACTTCTATTTATTGATATAAATATTAACGGTAGCAGTAAACATAAATTTTCTGTTAATTTGTCTATTGGCATTAAACTACGGACTAAATGCTTCTTTTAAGATTACTAGTAATTTGGCCTGCAATTTACTAGTTTTTTTGCTAACGTCTCGGGCTAAGCTAAACGCTGTGTTTCAAATAAGGTCACATGCTCGTGCACGAATAAATAGGAGCAATAGTTGCCGACGCAAATCTAATAACTTATCCATTGGGTTGATTTTATTATTTTCATTTTTTGTGCATTCTGTCCACCCACATACGTTTTCTCAGAAGTTGAACATTCTTTTGTGGACCCTATATGTCAATATTATAACTCACCACCTTATTCTTACAATCAACCTGGCCAGTAAATAAAAGCAAGATTCTCGAGTGGTTTATGGATTTAAGGTTTTCTTATAAAATCGAATAGGGCCAAACTAAAAGCTTTTATAAATTGCAGAATAAACGGACGCCAGGCCAATTAATTAGAAATCTTGATTGTCGTACAAAAGCTTGCGTTTATGTTACCCAAACATAATTTTATTCATTGATGTTTCTATTTACGCATAATGAGCTCAAAGTATCATGAAGTCTAACTATAGTTTGCTTCTTCTTGGGTTGGACTATTTGAATTACTGGATCCCAAGCTGGTGGTACATTCCAACCATTTTCTTTATTGAAATGAGGATGTATTTTAATTTCAATAGCCTCACGAAGCAACCTTGGTAGGAATTGGTGTTCTTTAGCGAGAATCTGTGGTTTGTCAAATAATGCGATAAAATCCGTATAAATGAGAACAATTTCAATGAATAACATTCGCGTAAACAGAAGAAAATATTATGTAAATCAGTACGGACAGGAAAGAGCTACAAAAATACGCCGGTTTGAAGATCTACAAACTAAGCGCGCAAGATATGTAACATCGTTGAATTTCTTGAAGAGATGTCGTGACCACAGTCTCATTCCTACGTGTGTTAAGATATCAGCCAAGAAAGACATACGAGGAAGCTAATATCTTAAAACAGGCAAGTCAAAAGTTATTAATACAAGTTATCCGAGAGCATCGCACTCACTTACGCAGCATAAATAGGAACGTTGTGTTTTTGTTTAATGAAATACAGAGATTAATAACTCAATTTCATTTTAAACAATGCATCAATGCTATAAATCACAGAGAAAGATCAAAATATAATGGGTGAAAAAATCAAAATTCAGAAATATTAAATATTGTTATCTAAATCAAAAGAAACGTAACGTCAATGTACGAATCAATGACATGCCGCCGTCATCTTAAAGACAAGCAGTTATTAATCTGTCAAAACAAACTTAAGACAAAACAACCGAAAAAGTATTGAGTAGAGGTATATATTATGCAAAAACACTAGCTAGGATACCGTATGAGGCCATTATTGGCAACGTCGAGGACTGCTTAGTCCAGAATAACATAAGAAAGGAAAATTTGGAGGCTACACGTCAGGACATTTCATCGGTCTTGCGTCGAAGTAAAGTGCCCAGACCGACTCTTCCCAAAGATGAATTTATCGCACTGAAGAACTTGCGGGCTAGGCCAGATATTACAGATCTCCGTGCAGATAAAGGAAACGCTACGGTCATAATGAATACGTCAGATAATAAACATAAAATGGAAAATTTACTTTCGGATGAAACAACATATAGACAGATTAAAAATCTTAATTCCATTAATAACAACATCCAATTTACTATTGAATTAGAGGCAAATAATTCATTAGCGTTCTTAGATGTACTTGTCATCAGGAATCCTGATCATACTTTGAGCCACACTGTGTATAGAAAAAAGACCCATACAAATAGATACTTTAACGATGAATCTCACCACCATCCTAAACAGTTAGCTACCGTGGGAATGTCTTTGTTTCAGGGAGCTCACGGGGTCTGTGACACGAAACACCTGGACGCCGAGCTTCAACATATTAAGCTAGTACTGCAAGATAACAAGCTCCAACAGCCGCGCGGCTGTCACAAATCCCGAGAAAAGCCAGCCACAGTCGAGCGCCAGCCTGCTATACCGCCTTATGTAAGGGGTGTCATTGACAAGATTGGCTACATCTTGCAGCCAGCTTCAATCAACACATACTTCAAGCCGCCAACGAAGATAAGTCAATTTTTACCATCCGTCAAGTGCCAATTACCTTTACAAGATGCAGGGGTCTATAAAATAGATTATGACTGCGGACTCTTATACATTGGTTAAACCAAGAGAAACATAGGCACCCACATAAAAGAACACAGCTGATGTAAAACACCAACGCTTGTTAAAGTCTGCTGTGTGTGAACATGTACAACAGGGGACCAACCACTACCTTATCCCAAAACCTACATCGAGAGCGTCATTAAGCAAGCTTCGCGAAAACTCGGAGTTCTGAACAGGGTGAGGCGGTTCTTCGCGCCTGGGCAGCTGTGCCTATTGTATAAGGCACAAGTGCGCCCTTGCGTGGAGTACTGTTCTCATCTTTGGGATGGCTCCGCACAGTACTTGCTAGACGCTCTTGACAGGTTTCAGCGGTGGGCTATCCGTATCATCGGAGATCCAGAGGTCACGAGTTCACTGGAACCTCTGCAACTCCGTAGGGATATTGCCTCTTTGGCATGTTTCTACAGAATATACCACGGGGAGTGCTCTGAAGAGTTATTCCACCTTATCCCACCCTCCCCTTTCCTATCCAGAACAACGCGTGCTTGGCTCAGATACCATCCTTACACGGTGGAGTCGACTAGAGTCGGCAGAGGTATGAGGACCCAAACTTGTTGGTTCGCAACAAGTTTGGGTCCTTATACCTCTGCCGAACGATCAAGGCATGGAAATCTCTGCCAAGGCACGTGTTTCCTTCTTCCTTCAATCAAATCCTTTAAGCTTTAATCCTTTAAGCGGGGCGTGAAAAAGCACCTTCTCAGGCTGTCAAAGTAGAGACCTCAACATCGCCTCGGCTGCTATGAGGACGATGTGGAAGCCACTGCTCTTAGACCACACGACTGCTTACCATCAGGCGGAGTGTGGTCATTTGGACGAGCAAAATAAAAAATAAAAAAAATACCTGATATTTGACAAACCACAGATTGCCGCTAAAGAACTCCGATTCCTACCAAGGATGCTTCACGAGGCTACTGAAATCAAAAAACATTCTAATTTCTATAGAGAAGATGGTCGGAATGTACCACCAGCTTGGGATCCAGTAATTCAAATAGTCAAACCCAAGAAGAAACAAACCACAGCTAGACTTCATGACACTTTGAGCTCATTCTGCGTAAATAGAAACACCAATAACTAAATTATGTTCGGGTACTTTGAAATAACTACACTGGAACATTGAGACAACTACCATCTTAGTCTCCCCGTGACCATGGCTGCTGAAAAGCAACCGAAACGTCGGGGAAAGTGTAAACTTAAATATAAATAGTTTTAATAATTTTATTAGCTTAAAAATTAGTAAAATTCAGTAGTAGTAGTAGTGTAACAGTTTCAAATATACAGTGTTAAATAAACAACGCGTTAAAATCCGTATAAATGAGTTTAATATCTGTTTTCCTTCGTCGTCCAACAGCGTAGAGATATACAGGATCGTCGCATGTTCCAAGGCTAACGACATCTACATTTAGCGAACACACACAATACCGACTGCTGTATGTATTGCCATCTGATCCACAGACCGGCTTATAAATCTTGGGACACACATAGTCTGGAGAGCAATAATAGGCATGTACTATACACACAAGCAAATTCATAATAAAAACAATTATTATGGATTTCATAATTGAGGTAAATAAATATTTTTCTAGTTAATATTTGTAGAGACTAGCTTCAATGGCGATGAATTTTGCTGATATGTGGCAACAAAAAGGTTTCATCAAACTTCCGTTAGTAGTAATTATTACTGTTGCTAATGCGTATGTAATTGCGATAATAACAACTAGCCACGAAATTACTGTTTATTTAACTACAGCATAGGATTGATAAGTAATTACCTAAGGGGCTTGTCTTAGCTTACGTGGTAAATGGCAATTTGCTCGGATGACGCATAATCTCAATCCTAGGGTGTTGGTTGATTGGGGTGGTAAATCTATCCTATTGGGTATCGCTGCCAACCTGGTTTTGTGTCGTGTTAATATGGTAAGCAAAGAACCTTAAGCAAGCGATGCTCTCAGTACCTTAACGTATAGACTTACAAGGGCAGTAATAGGCAAGATATAATGACAAGTAGATATACAAGGTGTCCCAGAAGGTGTGAATCAAATTGTAACGAGAGATTCCTTAAGTAAGGACATTTCAAATGTGCTAAAAATTAAAATAAAAATATCTAAGATTTTAAAAAAGTAAGACTTTTTAATCTCGCGTTACAATTTGATTCATATCTTCTGGGACACCCTGTATATGTACTGATAACCAGCGTTCATAGTAACCTCGATTTATTTTATTTTATCAGGATATTTAATACACAACAAAGGGTACTTAACGATATTAATTTTTATGTCGAAATATAATTTCTTATCAATTGATATAAAATTATTAAAATTAAATTACTGAATACTAAATTAAAGCAATTTCTTGCTAAATTACATTAATTATTGAACTAATTAACGCACATTAACATTATACGTGTACGTCAACAATAATTAAAAATCAAATTAAAATTGTATAAAAATGTAATTACTTCACACATTGAGTACATTTCAGACTTGGTAATCAAGAAATAGCTGAAGAATAAAATTGGAAACAAAAATATACAAGAATAAGACTTACTCATTTATTGTCAACTAAGATTGCAAAAGAATCTATTTGAATCTTGATAACTATTACTAGGAATAATTCCATAATGAGGTTATTAATATTATTTTTTCATTTAACAGTGTTTTCTTTCAGTTTAGTTCAAATGAAGTGTATAAACTACGATAATCCGCTGTGTAAAGTGCTATACGTCCCCGTTTGCGGTTTGGATGGGAGAACGTATCGCAGTGAGTACTGTATGTGCGCATCAGTGACTAAGGCTTATTACGGCATTTGTGAAAACGAGGTAATATTGTTAAATAAATAAGTTTAAAGAATACGAGTATAATACACATAATACAAACATGGTGATTCATTAAGTAACACTTTTTGTTTACATTTTCTTAATCTTTATATAATTCTTCTGTACGTGTGATGACAGTGAACTCCTCCTAAACGGCTGGACCGATTTGAATGAATTTTTTTCTGTGTGTGTTCAAGTGGTTTCGTGGATGGTTTAGATTTGGTTTGTTTTGTTTTTTTTTTCGCCTGTACCGGACGACTTCTGTCGGGACAGCTAGTGTTAATTTATATTTCTTTGAATAAGTTTAGATAAAGCATTTAAAGGCTTATATGCTTTATTAGGATAAAGGCTTTATTTGAACTTATTCAAAGTAATATAAATTAAAGGATACTACAGAATTTTTTTTTGGAATGCATCTCGTGGTCTGCGTATCATTTGCTCTAGGAACGGTTCGCGAGGGACTTTACAAACATTTAAACAACGGACACAATGAACATTAGTTCCATTGTCACATAACTAAAATTAATAGGTGATTCTCAGAGACATAAATGACCGCGAACGCCCGTGTCGATTACAAAGTCCTAATCAAGTCTTCAATCAGAGAAAAAGTATAATAGTTATAGTGAGGTCTATCGCTATTATTGCTATAATGATATCTACATTTGAATAAATAAATAAATACATGGTATTGCCCGCTTGTATTCAAATAACGATTACGCCATATAATAGTACCGTGCGTTATTTTATCTATTTCGTCGTCATTTGTCTATTACTCCTTGTACCAGAGTTAAAGCGCTTCCATCTGATTTATGTTTAAATGGATTTATATAAAATGATTCTTTGATTTTCATTATTTTGGTATCATAACATTTTGATTTAAACAAAAAAATCCGTAAAGAAAATCTTTACGATATTTTTTGATGAACATGGCAGGCAGTTTAACCTCCACAGTCATCTATGAAATCGTACCAAAAATTGCTAAAGTAACCATGGTCGAATCAGTTACAGCGGTTCTCACAAGTGCTCTGTTTAACATTTCTATATCGTTAGCACTTACTTGTAATAAATACCTAGCTTACAATCGTGTACAATCTAAACTCCATACAGCTATATTACAATACACGTAAAGTATACAAAAGCAGGTTAATTTGCCGAGTGAAATCGAATTGAAAACCCAAATGAGGGGAATTACTGTCGTAATTCTGAAGTATTTGTGATTGTTAGCTGTGAATCTACATACGCTAAAGTGTTCGCGGCAATCACGAGACCCCTAACTGTCATGTCAAACTTTACGTTCGGCTCGAGGGCGAAACACGTATGTAGCCAAGTGTCTGTTTGCCAAGTTTGAATGGAATGTGTCTTCATATCTGAAACGTATGTCTTATGTCGCTCAAGAGGTTGCGTAATATTTGTTAAAGACGATTTTAAGCTTTAATTAGATTTAGTTATGTTTCTGTTGTGAGTAGGGTTGCGTGATACGAGAGTCCCTATGCGCTGGCAATATAGTAATTTCTTTTATAAATGTTGGTAATACGAACGTAACGAGACTAAGAACTGCTGCATTTATGGAGCCCTTTGGTGTAGTGACAACACCACTCCGTTTACAAAAAATACCATAGGTAACAATCATTTTATGCTTGTATTGTAGTATGGATGTACGTTAATTTACAAATACTAGAGGACTTACCGTAATACAATATTCATTTTTATACATTTTAGTTTTATAAACAAACGTTTATCGTAATATTGTCTTTTGTTTACGCGAATGTTATTCATTGAAATTAAACTACTATATACGGATTTTATCGCGTTGTTTATTTATCATTGTATTACATAATTTTGAAGCTATTACACTACTACTACTACTATTGAATTTTACTAATTTATAAGCTAATAAAATTATTTAAACTATTAAATCTATTTATGTTTAGGTTTACACTTTCCCCGACGTTTCGGTTGCTTTTCAGCAGCCATGGTCACGGGGAGACTAATTTGGTAGTTGTCTCAATGTTCCAGTGTAGTTATTTCAAAGTACCCGAACATAATTTAATCATTGGTGTTTCTATTTACGCAGAATGAGCTCAAAGTATCATGAAGTCTAGCTGTAGTTTGTTTCTTCTAAACTAACACTTATAGTCGCCTAAGTATTCACACACGTTACAGCACAACATACGGTAGCTTCGAGGATCTCCTCGGACAACGGACAAGGAAACTACCGATTACAAGCGGAGCTTACTTAACCGATATTTTTTGTCATTTGTAAACGATAATCACGACTGTATAGATTATCACTATCAAACTATATACATTATTCGCCGGACTGTGTATAAACTAGCTGTAACCCTCGTTCAGTTTTATTATGTTAAAGTGTATGATAGTCTTGTACTAAGTTCAAGCTATCTCCATACCAAATCTTAGCAAAATTAATTTACATGTTTAGTAGTGAAATCGGTAAACAGAAAATACAACTATTTATCTGCCATAGCGAACAGATATATAGCCGTTTGTTGTGTTTACTACAATATTTTTTTGTGATATATCGATGTGATCATATTTAAAAACAAAATAAATGTAACCTCAATTTTTTATCATAGGCGCCGTACATACAGTCTAAAATATTACAAATCTCTTAAACCTCTTCCCAAACTTTATGCATAATAAAAATATGTGAATACGAGACTGGAGCGATTAAAACTAAACTGTGTAACGTACACGATGCGTTAGCTAACACCGCCTAGCGTTTAAGATAAAACTTTTAGAAAGCAGTATGATAATAAATCGTCAAGTTTCTCTCCTCGTTGGCAAGTCTTGAAGCAGCGATGTTCACTATCTAGATGAGACTAAATTCTTTCTTTTTTATAGATGACTAACAATTTGCATTGCAAATGACTAGGTTTATTATTAACTCTTCCAGGTAAGATAAATGTTTGTGTTAGGAGTGGGCTCAGGTCGGTAGCGTAGTAGGGTGAGGACGGAATCCATTAACGGCCAAGATACCGTTGCATTAGTTTTATTATTAGCTATTGATTTGGTTTTCCATATCAAACCAGCAATACCGGTTTAAAAGCAAATATGATTTAACGGTAATATCAAAACGAAAACTAAAAAAAGCTTAGTGTTAAGCCAACATGTTATTGTATATATTGTGACGGTGCCTAGATACATAGCAACAACTAGCGACATAGCGAACAAAATGGAACTAAGATTATATCATATCGATCGTGGATCACGCTGTCAAATTTTTGCTGTCACTTAATACACATTTATAATAAAATAACTTCTTAATAACAATCATCGAGCTGCGGCTTTAGTTCTTAGCCTGCCTCGCTCGACCGCACGGCCTTATTTTGTGTTGAATAAACCTAGTTCCTTCAAATATTTATAGCTTTTAACTTGACCTTGACATGAATAGGAAATTATTATAATTTAGTAAAATCTATTCTACCTACATGCAGTATCTTAAGCTCTGTACTTGTTTTAAATTTCATTTGACTTTGAATTCGAAGAGATAAACACACATGAAGATGTACTCTCCTTGAAGGACCAGTAAGAGCTAAAGCTTCAACCCGTCTTAATAATAGAAGTCTTTGTCATCTATTGGGAATAGTTGGAAACTATATGAAAGCCTTTCTCTTGTGTTCAATATAATCTGCATGTCTCATCTAGTATATTATCTATATCGATCTTCCTGCCTTGTCCTACCTTATGAGTTAGCAACGGCATAAATTAAGCGGGCGAACGTAATGGGGCAATATTAGAGACAAGTCTGTTTTATTACCATACTTCGAGTGCAAGTTTTCTACGTGTCCTCTTCCGACATTACACTACAGTTTTAAATGAATATGTATCGGCTGGGACATTTATGGGCACGACTATATGGCGTGATTGTGGATAGTTCTATACGGGGATCGAATGGATTAACTTTCACAGAGAAGTAGTGAAATTGACTTACTAGTTTGAAAGATAGAAATTATACTTATATTATGAAGGACTAGCTGAATTTCATATGATAGATTATAACAATTTAAACATACATAGTCTTACATCTATTTTTCGAAAGGGATTAATAGAAGTATGTATATAAGACATTTCGCCAGATATGGTTTTAGGGCACACCTAATAAGGCCTTTAATTGTCGTTTACCGGAGACAGTCTCAGACTCTATACTGCGAATTTCTTCACAGAAAACCCAATTATAATATGCCTGCCTCAATCCTGACCTACCTGAATCAAACCCAAGATCTCGTGCTTAGCAGACGCATTGACTACCGCTGCGTCCCTAAAGCAGCATAATCATATGGGGCAATAGCACTGATACGCCCACATTATTTATATAACAGAAGAAACTTGGACGGATCTTAACAAATATTGAAGTAACGGAAAGCTGCAAGCCTTACTTTAAAGAACACAAATTGTTGACTCTTCCCTGTATATACATATTAGAAACATGCAATTTGTACATAAATATCAAGAGTTCTATACAAAAAAGGGATGAAAATCTACAAAAATACGCACCACTTACTTACTCAACCTACCCATATCTTACTTGCACATGCACTCAAACAGTCCTTGTGATGTCGGTTAAAATACATAATAAGGTTCCAGATAAAATATAAAAAAATTGAGACTACACCGGCATTTATAAATAAATTAGAAAGTTTCTTGATAGAAAAGTCCTACTACACTATCAATGAATAACTGAATGATAAACAACTAAAGATACACTGGTACACATACATTCATAACAATAAAAATGGTTACACTAAAGTTCTAGAATAAAAACAGATACAGGTACACTTATTATGTAACATAAAAATTATCTTCTTCTCCCTAGCCTTTATTATTCCCAAGTCACTTGGGGTCGGCTTTTCTGGTCTAACCGGATTTGACTGGATATCAGTTTTTACAGGGAGCGGCTGCCACCTGACCTCCGTAACCCGAAGGCTAACGATATCGTAAGGCTAGACCAGCGTCAGGATATTATAGGGCACTGACTTCCCAATAACGACTGCCATAGATATTCATAGCAGCCGGGACCGACGGCTTAACGTGCTCTCCGAGGCACGGAGCAGGCGATAATTGTCAATCAATACGCACATAATTTCGAAAAGTCATATAACTTCCGAAAGTCAGAGGTGCGCGACGTGGGTTCGAACCCGTGACCCTCTGCATTGCAGTCTGTTGGTCTCCCCACTGAGCTATCGCTGTAACATAAAAATTATAATATATAAAATCATATATTATCCTCTCTCCTACTTTGCTGTGCCTGACAGAGTTCACAATGACTCATTTAAGTTAAGCACTGCCACCTAAGTATACTTTGTGAAATGCAATAAAGTATTAAGTATTGAGGATTGAGCAGTCTTTTAAACCGTTTATTGACTTTTCTACTTACATTAAGCACGAACTATCTAATAATATTGTATGGTGGAGATTGACCTCAACGTAAACAAAATGTGGTTTGGGCTATACATGGAAAACTAATCACGTACTAAGATACTGTAAGGCTTGCAATATTAAAACTGTGCATTTAAATCAATATTTTGCCAGCCAAACAGCCTTTTTACTTAGCATGAAATAATAAATACATTTTATTGGCACTGAAGGCATTCCTAAACTGCCGCAAATGCATGGCCAATATATGGATATCATGCCAATGAAAATTGAAGCATAACTTTATTATCATAAGTTATAAAGTTGAATACCATAAAATTTTGGACTATTTAGTACAATTTGATTACTCATTCTAAGTAATCCGATATCGGTTGCGAGTATTACAGCTTAAAAGTTAAATAAAACTACATATTATACGGTATTATTTAAATATTAAATCAGCATTATTATTGTATAATTATAATTACATTAAATGAGTTAACGTACATACTATAATTCGATATGAATTTATTGCTTCATGCAATAATTGATTTCATTGCATTCCACATACAATAAATTGAATTAGGTACTCTCGAGACGCGGCCACTTCAAATAATTCGCCTGTATGAGCATTGGAAATATTTTACTGGTAGGTATGCAAGCACTGATATAATTTCATGTAATAATTATAACAAAGCGAATGGTCTTTAATAGGAAATACGGTCATCGAAACATTTATAAAACAGGTTTTAAGAGATCTATTGCTGCCGCGCTGGGTCTTAACGAAATATCAAAGTGCAACAGAGATAACTTTAGTTCGGACTAATTATACCTCTGAAAATTATCGTTTATTATTCCCCTGTTTCCTCTTCTAAAACTTAACCGATATTATTTTTCATAAACAATATGATTTCGGTATGTCTGCGTCTGAGGTTTCCTGGGACTTGTAATAACTAAATTATGGACAAAATTACTAGGTAGTAGATCCTCGCTGGTTTCAGCATGAATGAGCCGGATCGACCGGGGTAGTACTACCCTCTCACAGAATACCGGCGTGAAGTAACGGTATCCGTACTGTTGCGTTTCGTATCGGTGAGTGAGAGAGCCGGAGGCCCAGTTACCACGATCCTTTTCCTATCCTTTCTTTTGTCCTTTCCCTCCTTCATTCCTTTTTAAAGGGCTGGCAACGCACTTGTAACTTCTTTGGGTTTCGGGTGTCCATGGGCGGCGGTAATCGCTTACCATCAGTCGATCCGTCTGATCGTTTGCCACCATATGCCATAAAAAAAAAAACAAAACACATATTTTAATTGCTTTTTGTTATAGTGTCAAGAAAAAACTCAGGAATACGTTTGTGTGAACGAAACGCCGTCTGATCTACATTTCCTCCTAACACAAAATTCAAATATTAGATTAAATAATGTGGTGTATTATTAGTATACTGATACGCGAAGTACATTAATACCTAGTCTCTTTTGTACTTTCTGACCACAACATTAATTGCATAACAACATGCTGTATAGAGAAAAATTGAGATCATCTAGGACACAGCGGCAATAGTAAGTGGAAATAACAAGTCGCAATATTAGAACACACTGAAAGTGGTAATAAAAAAAATCATTTATTATGAACTATGCGAAAAACTGTTGTGACGTTATTATAGGAGTCACGATATCATCTTTGTTTTTTTTAAAGAAACAGAAAACGGTTATCTTGTAGAAGTAATTTCACAAAGAAAATTTGGATTTGTGAATTTAAAAAGAGTGGAGTTTTAAAGAGAGCTGATCTCTTAAACCTAGTATGTAGCGTCCGATTAGGAAGATGATACGGCGAGTATAGTGTAGATCACCTTATATGCAGCCCGCGCCAATTACCAGCGCCCTGTACAAGCACGTTTATAGACACCACTTGATTACTAGAGCTCCTTATAAATAATATATAACGCATTCCTGTAGAGATAAAGTTTCAAAATTTTAAATAGAGTATAGGAGTATTGAGTTGTTTCACATATACTAATATATGCATATATATACACTCGGTTCCAAAAATAACGGGTCAGTCACATAAGCCGAATATCTCCCGAACTGCGTATGCCATCCTAATGAAACGAAGACTGTTCAGTTGAGAATTTAATTATACAGATAAAAAATAAAATAAAACTTAGTTGCACCCACACCCCCTCACTAGGGAAGCAAGTGGGACTTGCCTGGACCATCTTCTTTTAAAAACTAAATATTCCGCCATCACGCTAATACCACACACCACCCTAACTGATCACTACCCTGTATTATTCTGTTTAAGTTTCACACAGTCCACTCCTTATCTACCTAAATTTATTCATAGAGTTAACTACGACCTATTATCATACCATATTTTAAGTATTAATATAAACCCTATATTCCAGTACCAAAATCCCAATCTAGCACTAAATTACCTCGTAAAAGAAATGCAGAACGCGGTGACAGCTAGCACCACGACTATAAGAGTTTCTCGGAGAAAACGTATAAACAAACCCTGGATTACTCCAGGGTTATTGCGCTGTATTAAAAACAGAGACTTGTTGCATCAAAAAAACAAAATTTTCCCAACACCGAGACCTCGAAATTTATCTATACACGTTATAGAAATTTTTGTAACAAATTGCTTAAGAACATTAAGATACAGTATGATAAAAACCAATTACAAACCGCTAAGAATAATCCTAAAGACTTGTGGAAATCTATAAAAACATAACTAACTCTTCTAAACAACCTAACTATCCTGAAAATCTTTTACAATTGACCTCTTCCCCAGAATTGTCTTTGAACCTAGTGAATAATTATTTTGTCAATGTAGGTAAAAATTTGGCCGAATCTAGTTTCCGAAATCATCTACCATCATCTATCTACACTCCCATAAACTACACACATTTAAAATCTTTTGTGCTTGGTGACGTGTCAGAAAGAGAAGTTGAACGCCACATATCCAACCTTAAGACTGATTCTACCATAGGCTGTGATAAAATATCAAACAAAGCAATTAAATTAAACGCACACATTCTAGTTCCTCCTCTCACCCATATTTTTAACTGTTGCTTACAAAATGGCATATTCCCCGATCTTTTCAAAAAATCAGAAGTCCTTCCCATTCACTAGAGTGGAGACAGAGATCGTATCAGTAACTACAGACCTATTTCAATTTTGCCTGCTATGTCAAAAATTTTAGAGAAAATTATCAACACAAAACTTATAAATTACCTTGAACACAATAAATTTCTTTCTGAAAATCAATTTGGTTTTCGTAGCGGGAAATCGACTGACTGTGCAGTACATAAATTGATACAACTTATCTCCCGTGCGATGGACGATGGCAAATACTGTTTGTCTATCTTCCTAGATCTTGCCAAGGCCTTTGATACGATCTCTGTTTCTATCTTGCTGGGGAAGCTCGAGAGACTGGGTATTAGGGGCCAACAACTTAAACTTTTCAAAAGTTACCTCACTGGGAGATCTCAGTGTGTCAGAGTTGGTTCATATACGAGTAGCGAGTCGTCCATTACGTACGGTGTACCGCAGGGCAGCATTTTGGGCCCAACACTCTTTCTCGTCTATATAAATGATCTCACTAACCTCAATTTACCCCAAGGCCAAATAATCTCCTATGCAGATGATACTGCTCTCATATTTACTGATGACTCTTGGGAGAAGGTTTTCTATGCTGCCCAGCTAGGACTTGACCGGGTAAAAGACTGGCTTAGTGACAATCTGCTTACTCTCAACGTCGATAAGACCAAATATATTACATTCAGCTTACGCCAGTTACCCAGAATCATCGACTCACTGACTATAATCCCTCACTACTGTAACATTGCAGGAAGCTGCCCTTGTAACCCCCTTGAGCGTGTTAATTCAGTTAGATATTTGGGCGTGACCGTAGACTATAACCTTAACTTTAAAGATCATATAAAACATGTATCAGCGCGCGTTCGAAAGCTCATTTATATTTTTAAAAATCTAAGACATGTCGCAGACTCGAATCTTCTAAAATCAGTTTACCTTGCACTCTGCCAATGTATCCTTACCTACTGCATTTCATCTTGGGGAGGAGCCTCCAAAACTATTCTAAAGAGTCTTGAGATAGCCCAACGTGCCGTTTTGAAAGTATATTTATTTAAACCCATCCTATATCCGACTGCACAAGTTTATCAATTAAGCCAAGGTGCTCACAGTACGCCAATTATTTATTCTGAATATAATTCTAAAACAACACAGTGAACTCACTTATAGTCCATTCCTGTTATGCAAACGTAGAAAGTACGCAGTTTGCCCTACTTACTGCCCTAAAACTTCTTTCATACGACAATTCTTCCTTTTTATTGGTCCATATCTTTATAATAAAACAAATCAAATACTCGACATCTACCCTCTCAATAAGATACAATGTAAGAAGAAAGTCCACAATTACTTACAGAACCTATCATATCAAGAAACCGAAGAGTTATTAAATATTCCATGTTAGATAAATATACCTTGCACTTCTATAATACTGATATACATACATACATATTGGTTTTTCCCCAATCAAACATGCAATATTTACTTAGCCACTTTCATACACTCACAACACACACGCACACACACACACACACACGCACACACACACACGCACACACACACACACACACACGCGCGCACACACACACACACACACGCACACACACACAAACACGCGCACACACACACACACACACGCGCGCGCGCGCGCATGCTCGCACGCACACACACTTGCACGCACACACATACATACATTCACACACATATACATACTCATGAAGACCTTTACCAAAATGCACCATCAAGTTCAATGTATACCTAGTTATATAATATTATAAAAACTACTTGTGAAAATAGTCCAACAATTATTGTATTCCGGATAAGGTTCGGCGCTGCACGCTGAGATACAGGTTTTTTTGCCTAGTTCGGCTGGCAGATGCTCCCAATACTTTGTTACTAATGTTAGATTATTTTTATAACCTAGTGTAACTCTGTAATGTTGTATTTTTGGTGCAAATAAATTTATTATTATTATTATTACAATATTAATCTCTAAATTAAAAAAAAACTAAAGTAGTCATAATTTTCTTAAGATTACATTTTTTTATGATTGTTTTGTTGCTGTTTTTCATCACTTTCTTCATTTAATACTTTGTATTGCCTCCACGAGCTCTTCTGACAGCTTCCAGGCGATTAGGCATGCTGTACACCAAATTTCGGAGCCGGTGCTGAGGAATACCTTCCCATTCCGCCACCAGTGCTTGTTTGAGCTCGGGAAGCGTGATTGGTAAGGGGTTTCGACCTTTCACGCATTTCTGAAGCTCGTCCCAGGCGTGCTCGATGGGGTTTAAGTCCGGGCTTCGCGCTGGCCACTGCATGAGTTCGATACGGACCTCTTCAAGGTAGTCATGTACAATTCTGGCAGTATGGGGACGCGCATTATCATGCATTAATATGCCATGCCGGTCCATCCTGGCCATGAAAGGACCTACATGTTCATTGAGGATCTCTTCCACGTACCTCTCTGCATTTAGAGTTCCATTTTGAATGAGTACCAGCTCGGTGCGGGCCTCAGCAGAAATCCCAGCCCAAACTTGTACGGAGCCTCCACCGTATGCCACTTTTTCCTCCACACACGCTTGATGGAAGCGCTCCCCTGGTCTTCTGTACACCAACTGCCTACCATCATGCTTATAAAGCATGAATTTAGACTCGTCCGTGAACATTACCCTAGATCAATCGTCTAGTGTCCAGTTTAGGTGCTCGCGCACGTATCTCTGTCTTGCAATTCGATGTCCCCGTTCCAGTTTGGGGCCATTTGCGGGCCTCAATGGTTTCAAATTTGCTTCAGCAAGACGTCTTCTTACTGTTTGAGCGCTTAAATTGCCACCTCCAAAGCGAATTAAGTGAGTTTTTAGACCAACAGCAGTTTGAAAACGATTTCGGAGCATTGTAGCCACCAGTTGTCTGTCTTCCCTGGCCGTTGTGCATCTTGGTCTGCCATTTCCTGGTCTTCTAAGGTGTGATCCGGTCTCTTGGTACCGCTGGACTACCCGCTGAACAGTCGACAAAGATACACCAATGTTTCTGGCTGTTTCACGCTGGCTCCGCCCAAGTTCCAAAAAAGTTAGGATTATGGTACATTCCTCTAGCGTGACTGCCATGCTTCACCTCACAGAATAATAATTATGCACGTGGAAGACGTTCACGATAATTTTTTTGTGACAGAATAGAAATGGAAAGCATCCATAATGACATGAAACAAAAATATTGTTTTTAAAAATAGTCATTTTTTAAATTTTGTTTTTCTAATGAAGTTTTTTTCATCAACCAGTTTAAATAATATGCTATTAGAAGCGCAACTAAAAAGTGTTTATTCTGTTTTTATTTCATTGATCTAACTTTTACAGTTCTGGAGGTATTTCAATTTTTGTGACTGACCCGTAATTTTTGGAACTGACTGTATTTTGGATGAGCCCAAATGAAGTCATGAATAACAACCTATTAGGTCTCTCATGATATTATATTATTATATATTGCATAATTTTATAGTATTTGTTTAAGTAATGTAGTATCAATGAATATTAACCAAACAGAAACGTGACTGAAAAATTACATTATTTTCTTAATCGATAAAACGAAAAATGAACAAACGCAGAAGATACGCTTTTCACTGGACAGTCCATCTATATAATTAATGAGATATCCATTTCAACGAATGGTTTGCTAATTATACATTTTTTATTCGTTCTACTAAAGAGTGAATTTCTTGCTGACGTTTGTGTTCTACGTTAATTACAATCTGGTAGTTAAGACGTGTAATTGGCGGTAAGTATACTGCCGTATATCGGGCACTATGCCAAATTTCATACGAATGAATAAACCAATGAATTTTAACTAAGGATTTCTTAACTGAGCAACCGAATAACACTCGCATGACCCGGACAATAAGGCCCAATCAACATTAAGCGATAAGCATAATAAATATGATTTTTATGAGTATTCTGACAAGATTAAAGACATTTCGGAAACAAAGGTTTTATTTATTCATTAACGATCTCCAATAAAGAATATACACAAAATTGAACAGACAAATGAACATTAGTTTTGTGTAGTGTACTCCATCAGTTATAGGAGACCACAGCATGCTCATTCATATATAACAACAAAGCATAAAATTAAATTATTATTTTCTTTTTCTATTTCCTGGGGGATTACATTGGCAGTAATTATGTCGGACTCACCGGGGTAAAAGAAAGATGTTGAAAAAATAATGTACCTCCCGGAATAGGTACCGACTAAACCTACCACGGTGTTCCTCGATAAAACCGCTATCGACGGGGCCGCGCGAATCATTTTTGCATGCGGTCGCGACCCCGCCGAGGTTTTGGCCCGCCGTATGAAACGGCAGGCCATTACGCGAAGAGACCTACCCAATTTGGCATTTCTCACTCATAAAACCCTACTGTCCCACCCCTAGAGGGGAGATGGACTCGAAATAGAGGCGCGGATGGGAACACGCACGCCGCCTCTCGGACCTGGTGCTGAACGGATGGCGCACAAAGCCCACCACCCCCAGGTCACACCTCAGGGTAGCTGGAGGTCATCTCACGCTCTCCGGCGCCCGGCTCTGCGGTTGGTGAGAGAGTTTAAGCGCTCCCTCTCCCGCTCCGCCGCCTCCTTGATGGAAATCACTTCCTCACAGAAGGTGGCGACGGCGTTCCACGACCTCTCACTCCGGACCATAGACTGAACTACGGCCGGGAGCGAGAGGGCAACCGATCCGACTGCCGCGATCAACTCACGGCGCTGCGATGCCCATGCGGGGCAAACTGCCAAAGTGTGCAGCGCCGTGTCCTCAACCACGTCGCGGCAGTCGCCGCAGTGGTGACAACCGGGCGTCTCTTGCCGGCGTATATGACACAGGAACTGGCCAAAACAACCGTGTCCAGTCAATACTTGTCAAACGTGTCCAGCCGGAAGGTGAGAGCGCCATGCCGCCTCTCCAGCCACTCCTCAAACACGGGACTTACCGCCACGATCGTGGCGTGCCCAAGGAATAAACATAAGCCAAACAGTCTTAACATTAAATATTTCAAGACATAAATAAAGTAATAGATTGAAATTAAACCATTTTATACGGATTATCGCGTTCATTACATACATACATACATAGATTCACGCTGTTTCCCAGAGGGGTAGGCAGAGACTACGGATTTCCATTTGCTACAACACTTTCATTTTATAATTTCAAAACTATGAGCAACTAATGTTAAACTTTATTACTATTTAAGCTACTTAAATGACCAAATCTTTTTTTAATACAGCTCCTGTACTAGGAATAATTATTGTGTCGCGGGGAACTTTACAAACATTCAAACAACGGACACAAAGAACTCCCAGACTCGGAACAACCATTTGTGGATCACACAAATTTTTGTCCTGTGTGGGAATCGAACCCACAACACTCAGTGCAGCGGTAGTGGCGAGCACTCAAAATTTACTTTAAATTCACACTTTAAAGTAAAGTAAAAGAAATAATTATGCCAGATTCGTAGCAATCCGAAAACTGTAGTCTCAGTCTACCCCTCCGTAAAACAAATATACGTATATATCTCATGTATACAAAGTGTTAATTATATTGGGAGCAGGTGTTATGCGTTGGCAGCGTTTCAGTTAAATGAAATGCAATAACAATGCTTGAAGGCCCTATTAATTTGATGGGAATCAATTTATACCTGACAATCGCGGTTTGTATCAACAAAGCGTGTGTACAAAGCTTTATAGAACCGTGTGGTTGTATTTAAAGCTGTGTTTTCATTAGATACCTATGATATCTGGTTACTGACATATTAAGTATGAGAGAGAGTGAGTTATTCTTGAGAAGAAAGTCATAAAGTAATTTCATATCTGAAGCAGCCTGACTAATAATACCCTAATTTTAATTATATCATATTGCTGCTTTTTCTTCAGTGGTATGTTACCCTAACTAGGTTACCGACTGTTACACTATTCTACAAAAGATCACTGCCAGTAATATTTGTATTATGTTTCCGTTGTAGTTTTAATCCAGTAAACTATCACTAAGCGTAAAACAGCTACTGGGTTTCACCCGATAATTAAGAATACCGGAGGCTCACATAATTATACCTACTTATTTTTGACGTCCCATGCCTAAAAAGGAACCCATCTTTAACAACTTTTTCCTAGGATAGGCAACCCACTACATCCCTGCTATTACAAGCGGCTAGGCAGGCTAGGCACTAGGCTATAGCCTAGGTCCGCTTACTATAGTTACGGGCTAAATGCTTATTGCCAGTAGAAAAGAAAAGTTATCCTAAAATTTATTAAGTATGTACGATAATATAATAAACATTATAATATAAAATACATAATCAAATACTCCCAAATATTTATGATATACATTGTATGTATAAGGCACTTTATAAAGGGCGATACGTGTATGATTAATTGTGCATGAAGGCATGTATTATAATGTAACACGGGTTCATATTGGACAATTTATGCGCGACACATAAATATGGTAGCTTACTTATTGATGACGAATAGTTATTTGGTATTCGCCCAACGTTTTAATATTTGTGACCAATTTATAATGTACATGAATAGACGCACACCTGAATATACCCAAAGTTTTAGACAGAATAGTAGCCAGATGTATCACACTTACATTCTTTTACCTACAAAAAATATATATTCCAAGGGCGTACCACCTCGTCACTGAGTTCTATATTATAGTAAACGTTATAAGTCTTGCTCCGACCCGGCTATCGAATCCGGAATCACATGGATAGTCACCTAAGTTCAAACATATGCTACGACGAGTATAAAATATGGTTGTAAAGCTCCTTTGTAGGTACCACAAGGATAATCCTTATATGGAAGTTGTCAATAAAAAATATTATGGCAACCACAGAAAGTAGAAATAGATAGCAACGATAACATTGTTTTCTTTAACTTTTTTTAAAAACAACCCTTTCATCTCCGTTACTAATACAAAAAGTTTCTACTTTTGATATTTACTTACAATATTGGGATATTATTTATTGTACATTAATATTACAAAGAGGAAAGATTTGTATTTTTGTATGTCCGTATTTTTGTTAGTAATGATTATTAACAATAATACTGAGCCGATTTAAAAAACTCTTTCACAACTAGAAAGCAACTTTATTCAGGATTAAAATAGGCTATATAATATCACGTTACGAGCCCCGGTAGCGAAACGGTATTCATAAACGTGGATAAAACCGCGCGGGACAGCTAGTTTAAGAATTAAGGACTTACCATCAGGTAAAACTAATGGTCATTGCCTCCAGTGTCATTAAAAAAAAAACACATTAATTAAGTACAGAGTAAACACAACTTAACACAATCCAATGCTGGACGCCTCTTTTATTTTACGCCATAAGTCGAAACCTGGCTAGGTTTTCGGGTCATCAGTCCACCTTTCTTTTTCTTTTCTTTTTTTATAAGGGAACTTCCGCAGTAGGAATAATGCGTGTATCGCAGGGGGCTTTACAAATATTCAAACAACGGACACAAAGAACATCCAGACTCGACAAGAACCACGACCATTTGTGGTTCACACAGATGTTCGTTCCGTGTGGAATTTGAACCCACAACACTCGGCGCAATTGCAGTGGCGAAGCGATCTCTTAAATCACTACGCCAGCCATGCAGTCACCTGACCATGGTCTTTTCTCTAAGGTGTGATTGCTCTAACGATCATTACTTCTTTGGCAGATATCTTGTCGTTGAAGTTGACCAGACCTTGAACCGCATCTCTGAATGGGGTGCCAAGAACTTGGTCCAGTTCAACGCCAAGAAGACCCAGGCATGCGCGTTCTCAACAAAAAAGTCTCCGTTCCTTCCCCTCCCTTCTCTGAAGAACACTCCACTGGTAATACGCGACAGCCTCTCCATCTTAGGTATGGATCTTTGCCACTCCCTTAATCCCAAAACCTACATTAAGAGCGTCACTAAGCAAGCTTCGCGAAAGCTCGGAGTTCTGAACAGGGAGTGGCGGTTCTTCGCGCCTGGGCAGCTGTGCCTATTGTATAAGGCACAAGTGCGCCCTTGCGTGGAGTACTGTTCTCATCTTTGGGATGGCTCCGCGCAGTACTTGCTAGACGCTCTTGACAGGTCAGGTTACAGTGGCGGGCTGTCCGTATCATCGGAGATCCAGAGGTCACGAGTTCACTGGAACCTCTGCAACTCCGTAGGGATATTGCCTCTTTGGCATGTTTCTACAGAATATACCACGGGGAGTGCTCTGAAGAGTTATTCCACCTTATCCCGCCCTCCCCTTTCCTGTCCAGAACAACGCGTGCTGGGCTCAGATGCCATCCTTACACGGTGGAGTCGACTAGAGTGCGTACCAACAAGTTTGGGTCCTCATACCTCTGCCGAACGATCAAGGCATGGAATTCTCTGCCAAGGCACGTGTTTCCTTCTTCCTTCAATCCTGGGTTCTTTAAGCGGGGCGTGAAAAAGTACCTTCTCAGGCCGTCAAAGTAGAGACCTCAACATCGCCTCGGCTGCTATGAGGACGATGTGGAGGCCACTGCTCTTAGACCACACGACTGCTTACCATCAGGCGGAGTGTGATAATTTAGACAAGCAAAAAAAAAAAAAGAAGCCCAGCCCAGTACGTAGTTTACTTACTTATTCTGCGAGCTAAGTTGGTAACTTTAGTTCCTTAAAAGATAACCTCGATTCTGAATTTGTCTCTCAAAACAAACTTTACATATAACCAGTCCCACAGCTCAATACGCGACTTTAAATTTGTAGACCCCCCTACCATGAGTATTCATCTTAAAACACGTTAAGACATAATAATTAGGACACAACACAAGTCTTGTGCCTATTCAGATTTTGTCGTTCACGCTCTACGCAAAATACAAGTTTGGCACTAACGCTCTAATGAATACTTATCCCAGATTTCATTAGTTAAACTAATGTTAAAACCTCATACGTGACATTGAACTACGTCGTGGCATTATGCCCTTTAGCTCTTACGCCATTTACTTGGATAAATATGATGTACCTAACATCCTACGTGAAAGTTCCTAACTTGAAGAAGAACATTCATTAGCCTGATTCAACAAAATAACGCCGTTTTAGTAACTTTGAAGGTTTAGTCAGATGTTGAATAAGTTTGTGGATAATCGTGACGTTTTTTGTTCGATTTCCGTGTAAGGCAATATATAATAGGATTAAAAGAGAAAATTAAAATCAAAGACAACATTAATAGGACTCGACATTAAAATTATCCTCATTGAAGGTATAGCCATCGTATCACCAAAGGTATTATTTTATTAACGACTGCCTAGGTAGTGCAGTGATAGTGAACGCAACTGCAGCACATGAGGTCTCGGACTAGATTCCCGGTCGTGTAACGTTTTATTTGGTATTTCTGTCAAGAAATTCTCAGTCGCAGTAAGGAGCCTGGCACCATACCCGGCAAAAGTCAATAGACCTTATTACGTGGGACATTACATCATAGCTATCTAAATGTGAGTGTAATATAACTTCTGCATACGTCTTCGAGTATACAGGCGGGAACTTATGTAACAAATAAAAATTATTTTTTGTAAAATTACCTTAACAAACGACATTTTCTTATTTTTCGAATTTCTCACAAATTTTCGTACATACAAACCTTGACTTGAAAATTAAAAACGAAAAAAAAAACAGCCGTTTCGGTTCTTAAGTGATGCTCCCTCATACATGTGGCAATTGATTTTTATCTAAATAGATTGTTTATACATTAAAAAACATGTATTTATTTAGGCTATATTATCTTATTTAATTTTACCTCTGCATGCTTAGTCACTACCTCATTGAGTCACCATATTTAAACACAAATGGTACATACACTATAACTGGTAACAACTAAATCCCTACGTACATATATAACTCATTATAACAATCAGAACACTAAAGCCCGTGCATTACTTATGAGAGACCTTTACAAACTCCCCTTCACAGTCCTTCGTCAAAATTTGAGTAAAAATCTCGACACTCGGCTATCAGCTACACGTAACAATAGCCTCACATTCAAATTTAATTAAAAGCAATCTTCAGGGATCCTCAGTCTATAAACACCTGAAAATAAATTCACCCGACTTCCAACAATTCTTCTTTAATAGGCCAGCGAGAGCCGACAACGTTATCGCGAAAATTTAATAACAGTAAAACAAGTACTGTTTTATACATATGAACGTGCAGTTTGTCGAGTTTCACTCCAAACAAACTAATTATGATAAATGGAATTTTATTTTTTGAATGGTGTAAGTAATGACGTGCCTTGAAATTAAACTACTATATACGATTTTTATCGCGTTGTTTATTTGACACTTTAGAATTTGACAATTTAGAAACTATCACACTACTATTAAACTTTACTAATTGTGAAGCTAATTAAATTATTAAAACTATTTATATTTAAGTTTACACTTTCCCCGACGTTACGGTTGCTTTTCAGCAGCCATATAAATAGTTTAAATAATATTAATATTTATAATATTTTCATATATGATGATTGGTGAGTCAGTGATGGTTTTAGATGATACAAGATTTTGCCAGCGCCTTCATACGCGTGGAATTTGGAAGCAGTAGTTTATTATTTCAAAAATAATTCTTTTGGCTATGGTTCTGACAAAAACACCCCACATTTTAATAATCTCTTATGTACAAACATCAACTAGTTACAATTTTATTATAAGTATGTATAAATTATAAAAATATGTAAAGTGACACCTGAATATCCTCGAAGGAGTTAGCTCTTATAATTATGATCTGTATAACGTACCTCGCATTTAACATTCCTGAATATCACCGAAGGAATAAGTTGAGGTGAATTACATCCACTTTTTACCATCAGGCACATGGCCCAACTACTACTGAGAATTTCCGTACAGAAATATTTACAAATGCGACGCAATTTTCTGTGGCGTAGAATGTTCTATCTATTTATACTTAAAGCCTGTAACATTACAATTCTAGCTTTGGGTTTCTTTTTACCACATTCGCTTGTATATTTTATATATTTCCCCTAAAATTAAATTTGGGAATTGACTGCAGCTCGTACAAAATTACGATCCAATCTAATTTTAAAGCACTTTGCCACCCTCTATCAGCATTTGACGGATTATTTTACATATTTATCCCCCTCATGCATATATGTATGTATGTAAAGGGACCTTGCAAACATATGCAATAAAAATCAATTAAATTTTGGAATTTAATTTCGTGTTGGTTTCCTCAATTAGATTTGCGTATGGTGTATACCCCTGTAAGTGAAAAAAGAGTGTCCTATTTGCATATAGAAAAAGAATTTCCGGGTTTATTTTACGTGTATTCTTTCAATGGAATTGTATAAGTAATGTGTTTCCAAATCGTTTGAAAGAATTTTAAAAGATTTCGGTCTTTGTCTTTTTATGAAGGCATCTAATATCCAACCTAATATATTGTATTTATTGATATAGACACACAAATACTGTGTTTATAAAACATTTTTGCTGCCAAAATACTGCAAATATTTCTATTAATATATTATATTATACGTCTAGTCAGGTTTTAAAATAAATTATATCTTTAAATATGATTTAATTGTTACTTTAAAACGTAATAACATAATTCTTTAACTAGTAAGCCACTTAGTTATTATTAATAATGGCCAATCCTTTAATGCGAAATCAAATTACCTTGATAATTAACAAATTAGTTAGAAATAATTGTTCGTTAGACTTAGGTCTTTTAGCTTTTGTCAAGAACTTAGAATCCTTACTAGTCCTGGCAAATATTACTATGGAAAATTAATTGCTTAATTTTATTAATATAACTAAATTCCTTTTGAGATTTATATAATTAGTAATGACTGCAATATCAGAATCTGGCAGCCATGACTAATGCCAAGTTGTAAATTACAGAAATTGTGAAGAAAATGTTTGCCACGCTTCCTATAGTGTATATTGTATCATTTTATAGTTCTATAATAAAAAAATACCCTTAAACATGGCAACTATAATGCGTGATACCATTAAATATACTTCACATATTTTAAACAATGCCGAGTTACGATTTTATTCGATACATGTTTGAATGTATGTATGCACATAATGTACACGAGCAAGCTCGCTAATTCATTCAGCGGTATGTCGTCACATAGGGGCTATACATATATCTCATTAAGTAGTCATTCGAGGATGCTATGGGAGCCACAACAATGAGCCGTTAGGGCGTAGGCCTACTTAATTAAGCTTAGTGTACACGTACTAGCCAAGTGGTCATTAACGTCAGTTACAACTGAATATTTGATGGACCAGCCATAGTTATTATTCATAGACCTTTTAAATTTTAAGCCTAGCCGGTAACTGCCTTCAAATAGCATTAAACTATTAGTGAAGTGTAGCCTTTGATACTTATTCTCTATTTGAAAGTAATTTAAAGATTAAACGGGGCTTAAAGGGAAGGCTAGAAGAAAACTTGTTCTAAAACTTAGTGTTAGGAGTTCGTTTCAAGAACCCTTGTAATAATTCTGTGAGTGCTATTAGGCTATGATTATGTTTATCTTTAAAGCCATTAATTGTTTCGCGTCTATGCGCAATTGAGTCCTACTGAACCTTACTCAATACAATGAGAGCAGCAAACCAACAGACTGCAATGCAGAGGGTCTCGGGTTCGAACCCACGTCGCGCACCTCTGACTTTCGGAAGTTATATGACTTTTCGAAATTATGTGCGTATTGATTGACAATTATCGCCTGCTCCGTGCCTCGGAGAGCACGTTAAAAGATGAACTGAACAAAAGATCCCACTGGGTCGAAGTGCCGCGGTTTGTACTGACTGGCCCTCTCACACAAGATAAGATACTCAATACAATAACCGATATATCAAGAGAAGAGGTATGATCAGGTTAATAGGTATAATATTACATCCACATCTCGCCAGCTACGGATTTAGGTCCTGCATAATAGGCAAGTCTATTACCGTTTATCGGACAGAGAGTTCTAGATTTCATGCTGCTACTGAAAAATACTGTTAAAAGAAACAATAAAACTTAGCGCGACCATACCGTGTAGCAACTAAGAATTTCCCTACGGCAAATCCTAATGATACTGCCTGACGTGGAATCGTAATCGAGCCTTCATATTCATCAGTTGGCTTTACTACAGCTACAGCACTAAGAAAACCGCATCATCATCCTCTTGCCTTGGTCCCAATTTATTTGGGGTCGGCGCAGTATGTCCTTCGCTTCCATACTTCTCTGTCACCCGTGATCTGATCATTTACGCCTTTCCCTTTCATATCCATCCTCACACAGTCCATCCATCTTTTCCTAGGCCTTCCTCTCCCTTTTCGTCCGCATAAAATATATATTTAATTATAGATATATAATTAAAATACATTTATAGCATGCAAACACATACATATATAAACACAAAAGTACGCACACATAACACCGGTAGTACTACATATAGTTAAATATAAAATCTATCTCCATATTGAGGTCACATTAATGCAACGAATCAGGTCAACAATCAATTATTCGACGCGTAATTCAAACAGCAAACAAACTGTTTAATAGAATAATTTAATTAGCTACATAATGAATAATACACCAAACATTCGTCACTTGAAACCGAAAAGACAAATGGCCACACAATTTTCCCATAATGAATATATCAACAGTGTACACAAAGTAATTTACCAGAGGCATCAGGTGCATCGTATCGAAATCAATTAATGTTATTGCCACGGGCAATGCTGGGCAGTAGGTAATTTGCGTTATTTGCTAGCTTATTAAGCCTGGATTACTGAATGCAGATGGACTACTAGCGTTACGCCCAAATTGCTTTTAATATATTATATTGAAAGCCTGTGTTTTATAGTGATACGGTATTCAAATTCGGACGTATTTGAATTCCATCTCGCTAAAGAATACCAGAGGTGCGTTTTGAACATTAAATACCAAGGCATTATACTGTAAGCCAACACTGTGCATGACTAGCTTTGATCCATGGATCCGTAGGTTTAAAATTGTGATTCGTTCCCATGGGAACACATTAACAGATCAAATGTATCCTTTGTTATCAGTTTCATACATATCAGTTAAACGATTAATATGGAAATAAATAATATCCAAACATCTTCCCAAACATCCTTATTTATTATACACTTCTAACCGCATCTTCTAGTTAGCGTTGTTGCAATAGCCATAGTTTCACTATAGTAGACTAGTACTATATAGTAGACCCTTGAAAAACAGTCGATAAAGCGAATATTCCTATCGAAAATATCGAAATGCTGCAATTCAATCGATAGTCCCGATAGTATCGATACTATCGAAATGCAATCTATAGATAGTATCGATATTATCGATAGTGTTTGTACTGATACTATTGATAGTATCGATACTATTGATCTTTAGCAATAGTATTACGTATTTTTATCAATCGATACTATCGATAGTATCAAAAGTATTGTCAAGGTTCGATAGTTTTGATAGGACTATCGATAGTATGACTAATTTTCAAGGTCACGATAGTATCACGATAATATTGATAGACTATCACTATCGCAACAACACTACTTCTAGCAGTGATAGCCTAGTGGGAGTCAGTTGGACTGCCGCATAAAAGTCTCGAGTTCGGTCCCAAAGCATGCATCACTGACTTTTCGAAGTTATGTGCATATTAAATAGGTAATTAGAAGGCTGAGAATTTTCTTGCTCTGTGTGACACGGTCTATAACTAAGCACCAACGTAAAATATAAGGTTCTGAGTGGTAGCACATATAAAAATATAAATACAAAAGATCAGTAAAATATATGAATTAATATACACACAGGCTGTATATCTAATTATAATTTATGTCGTAGTACAAATACACAAAGTTATTTTTATATTTATTATGAAATTTTAACTAAAAATTAAGTAATTTTACAGGTTGGCCAAATGACAGACAGCTTAGTAATAGGCTTCTTTTGACACCCTTTGTACGGAACTCTAAAAAGTCTTCTAAGTAAATGTTCCTATCATAATACTATAATTTTAACAGATAAGAATTCAGTTAAAAAAGAAATCTATTGTATTTAGCAGACTTAAGTTATAATTTATAGAAATGAGTACCAAAAATAACTTCGTGAGACAATTATCCAATTATAATGAGGCAATGTGCGAAATACCTGAGCAAGCCTCACCCACTTCTTATTTCAAGCGTCCTTACACATTCTCACTCAAAAGAAACATATTACAACCAAAGCCCAATACCAGCCAATATTGTAAGGACCTATTCAGCTTGAGGTAGAAATCTTATAAAACTCAATTTAGTTAAAATCGGATCTCGGCTTTCCCCTACATCGGCGGATCTCCTCGGATTCAGCGAATGATTTTCAATTCTAGATAAGAAGATTTGACTTGCATATCTATATATTTTTTATTATTAATACGTGTTTTTGTGGCGGGTGTTAGGGTGGCATGCCCTATTTGTGTCATAAGGGATGATAGGACGAGCGATACGTGCATACGTAATAAGAGTTCTGGTTTAATAAAATGCTAAAATTTGTAAGACAAACGAGCGGGGTGAATCTTGTTTTTGTTTACCAAAAAAATATAAAACTTAGCAACGCCGATGTATTTAATAAATGTCCACTAAGAATACAAAGGGTAAGCCCCTGGATAGGATCTGACTAGTATAATCAACATTTTTAATAACTATAAGATATGGGTTCTCGGTACGGATCATTTTAGTAAAATGTACTGAGCTGAAGATTTGTCCATGACAATTAAAAGTTAGAAAATTTTACTAAGATCGTCGTCCAACTGATTGCCACTAGTTTATCTTTATTTAAAATACCTTTACAACTTAAAGTCATCGATATATTCTAAGTGTAAGGAATATATCGATGATTATTTATTTACTGATAGCTATTGCCCGCAGCTTCCCTCGGAAACAGTACTTTTTTTACTTTTTTTTTACTGTATCACTGATATGCAACATTTAATGATGATCCGCCGAGTAGTTAAGACGTGAAAGCGTCACAACCAAACAAACACACATTCGCATTTACAATATTAGTTATGAAAGAAGCAAAACGTTTGTTTTTCAAAATAAATAAACCACATTAATTTTTACATTTCCTAGATTTTTCTTTAGCAAACACTTTTTTGTATACCCATATTTGTTAAAGCAAATAACAGACTACGAAGCAACCCGTGCCTAAATGAAAAGGACCATCAGCACAAACTACGTCATCAATCTCGCTACCTCGATCTTGGGGCCGGACTAAAAAGGTTAATGATTGAGGCACAGGCTTACAAAGCGGCGTAATTTCTGCGCGAATTAAAACCATCAGTCAAAGATCAAGATGGTTTGCTGCCAATGATTGAACATCCAAAATATCTAACCATCAGCTACTATACACTCGTCATATTTTTGGGGGAGATATAAATATCCCCCAAAAAATATGACGTATGTAACTGCAACAGCCTGTATTTGATGTTTATAAGCGTTAAATATCAATGATTTACACATATCTCTTTCCAAGTAATGTTTATAAAATATATTATATTTTTTTAAGTGTTAATTTAAGCTATTATCAGAAATGTTAAATTGGTCTAAAAAGCAGAAAATTATTAAAATAAGGTAAAAACAATATCGAAATTAAAACACTGATAATAAAGACAGTAATTAAAAGTTATCAGTAGCTAAATGAATTGAAATGATATTCAGATAGTATTGAGTCATTTCTCAATGCTGAGCACTCTTGATGGTATTGCCTTTTTAGATAAGGGCTTAGTTATAAATAATTAACTTTGTTCTCAAATTTGTAGTATAAAATTATACGCAAAAGAAAAATGGAAAATATGTCGCCAAAATTAAATTCGGAATCGAATCATCTTTCTGAGTAAATTGAATCGTTTCCGTCGTTAACATTGTTAGCGATAAATCTCGATTCCAGGTCAATTTAGGTTTATGATGTCTACTATTATTTTCTAGGCCTCAGCCGCTGTTGCCATGGGACGTTTACTTTGCTCACTTTCCAGGAAAATATTATAATCAATTTATTTTCCTAACTGGAGTTTTACCGGTCACTAGAATACTATTCTTCTCATTTATCTAAACTGATATAGGATTAAAATTTTAACACTCAAACGACAGTAAAATAGTATTTATTATCTTATATTTTTTTAAATATCAATTTTGATATTCCACATACGTTTTTAATTAACTAGTTATATACTTAGTCTTTTCAGCTCAAACTTATAGTGTACATCAATTTGACTAACCTAAGAACTTGTACAAGTGGTGTTAAATGTTTGGTGTTGTATATTTTCTTTCAGACAAAGAAACTTGATATTTGTTAATAATTGGTATTAAAAAAAAGTTAGTGTTACGTAAAAATATCTAATAGGTGCGGATTTGAGAGACGATTTTAATTTTTTATTTTTCCAAAAATTCATACTTTATATTGCTTTTGGTTGAGTTAGTTCACCCACCTCACGAAGAAGCACGCCTAAATAACAACAGAACGCTTCTAAAAACTATATAATTACTACTCGGAATAAGTAAACGTGAGATATCAAAGTAAAGGTACAGAACTGATACCTACTAGTCCGTAGGAACATCGCGAAATAATTTGAATATGAATGCCGCTTAATTCAACAGACAGTCTGATATTAAATTTGCGTAAGACGTTACTTGCTGGAGTCAGGTTTCTGCGGGCTTCGTAATAGAATTGCAACTATGAGATGAACTATTTGTAGTTATTATTAGTTATGATAATGCTTCATATATAGAGGATTTTGTCTGATTCATCAGTTTATGTATGTAAACACGGCCCATTTTTAAGTGTTTCGTTCATTATATATGTTTAAATTCGAAAATAAATGCAAGACCTTGGTAAAATAGCTTGTAAAAGTAAGTTTCCAATCATATAATCTAATATATGAGTATAAAATTAGACTTTGGTTTGTAAATTACACTAAAGTATCATCGCAATAAACATAACCGATATCATGCAAAATTAAAATCAGTTTTTCCCTAAAACTTAAGTAATGCGTCTTTACCGAGTACTAAACATTGAAACGTTGATCGTAAGTTCAGAAACTGCCCACAAATATTTTCTAACTCAATACATTTTTACTTAAGACTAGCTTTTGGTCGGGTCCTTCATCCACGTGGACTTTACGTGTTAATTTATACCGGTATTACGCCGGGAGAACTTTAGTAATCCTGAAAATAAATTAGTGATTAGTTTTTCCCCGCGTAAGTCCCGTTCCGTGAGAATATCGGGATAAAAAGTAGCCTATGTGTGAATCCAAGTCTTCAGCTATCGACTTACCAAGTTTCATCGCAATCGGTCCAGTAGTTTTTGCGTAAAAGAGTTACAAACATCCATACATCCATACAAACTTTCGCATTTATAACATTAGTAAGGATTATGTATATTATAATTACCTACTTACACAACAAATGTTAACTATTTAGTTATAATATACACAAGATTCTTGACTGCCTCCGTGGCGCAGCGGTAGTGAATGCGAATGCTGTGCATGAGGTCTCGGGTTTGTATCCTGGGTTGGGCCAACAAAAGATACTGGGTTTTCTGTTAAAAAAACTCAATAGCAGCCCAGAGTTAGGAAGTTGGCGGTGATAGACACCCCGTGCCTCGGAAAGCACATAAAGCCGTTGATCCTGGTCTGTCCCAGCGGATCATGAGAGTTAGGGAACAGAGAGTGCACTTGTGTTCACGCACACACTTGTGCACTAATATCTCCTGCGCTGATGGTCAGTCTCCGTTAAGACTGGCCGCCGTGGCCGAAATTCGGTCTAGAGGACATTATACAAGACAACTTTAAGACGAAAATGCTCTTCATTCCCTATTCCGTGTGAATTTCGATAAAACATTATGCCTTGTCTACATCCTAAAGAGTTTTATGTTGTTTTCCCCATGTTTTAGCTCTTCTAAGGCCAAGGACTTAGGCTGGGCGTTGATAAGTCAGTCAGGACTTTCTTTTGATAAAATTATATTGCAACATTTAGTTTCTAAAAAAAACACGATTTAAAATTGCAGTAGTAATCATAACGATAAACTTCAAACGGGCTACTAGGTTAACATGAGCAAGTAGTAGGTGTTTTCTAAATATCCAGACAAGTTATATCAGCGTAGGTGTTAATGCTCGGTCGAGCGCACACAAGACTTACATTAGAGCACTAAGTACGGAAAGTCTCGAGGCGCCTTTGCGATTTCACAACTTTGAGATTCTTTTAGACGTAAATATGTGTCTAAAACTTTTCTTTTTCTTGTTTTCTTTGAACGCTGTGATCTAGCTAGTATGTTAACTAAATGAATAAAAGTTGCTAAAATTGTAGAAGAAATAATTTTGTAAGCTATACAACATTTAAATTATTTTCATACAACATACATACGGACATAGATTCGAGCCTGTTTCCCAGAGGGGTAGGCAGAGACTACGGATTTCCATTTGCTACGATCCTGACACACTTCTCTGGCTTTATTCACTTTAATCACATTCCTCATACACGCCCGTCGGTTCAAGGTGCTCTTAACCTGGCCTTTGTCCAGAACGCCTCCGATTTGATCGAGAAACGTTCGCCTAAATCTTCCTCTTGTGATTGTTCCACTCACACTAGCCTTATAATCTTTCTTAGTCAGTCTTTTCTCGTCCATTCTTTCTACATGCCCAAACTAGCTTAACATACACTTTTCTATTCTTGTCACGATATCCACTTTCAAGCAATTGACCATGTATAGGTTAAACGGCCAAGGTGACGCTACACATCCTTGTCTAACACCGTTTTCGATGCTTAACCATTCTGTGTAGGTCCCATTTATCCTAATACAAGCTCTGGAATCATCATAAAGAGATTTCAGAGCTTGCGTGAGGTTGCTATTCACTCCATACATGGACAATACCGACCAACCACTTTATCATAAGCCTTTTCCAGATCCACGAATGCGCAATAGACCTTTTGACCTTTGGCCAAAACTTTCTCGGCTATGCTCCGTAAGGAAAAGACCTAAGCCGTACATCCCATACACTTTCGAAATCCCGTTTGTGCATCCCATATTTTCTCGTCGGTTACTTTCACAATCCTTTCAATTAATACTTTTGCATACAATTTACCGACGACGCTGAGCAAGCTAATGCCAACAAATAGTTTAAAAATGAAAGCTAGTGTTCAGCGAGAGATCCTGATATTCATTATGTTTTTTAAAGACATGCCAATCATGACGTATTTGCTACGATACAGTTGCTGCAGATATACTATCTACTTACTACGTGCTTACACGTTCATACAATCACGACATACAGAACGAATTATTCTAAGAGGCTTACACTAATCTAAATTATAAAAATACATGTCCTTTTTTATTTTGTTCCTATTTCGGCGCTAAAGATAAGCGGTAATGTGCAATTTATACTGATTAGGTATAAAAGTACCATTATATATATTTTTATGGCGATGCTCGTTACCCTCAAAGTGAGCGATTCATAGGAACATCATTGACATACGCATCTAATGCACGTCAAATTGACGACGACGCACAAGAGACGGCAAGATAAATTGGATTTGTCGTCAAAATATTTACTTACGCCGTCATTACGTAGATCAACACTAATAACGCGAGTGTATCAAAGAAATATAAATTGAATTAATATGGAATTGAATATTTGACACGAAAAGTCATAAAGTATTAACGCCATCGAAGATGCGAGGTGAATTGTGAAAAAGGACATTTGCCTGATAAATTATCCTTAGAGAATATATTGAAAATCATGTACTTGTTTGTAACTGCTGCGTATACAATTAAATCGATCAAAGCATAAAGAATTCCATGTATATGCTATCAACATTTAATTTTTATTATTATCATTTATCATCGACCCGAGAAAAACGTTTCAAAATTAGATATAGAACACGATGACTGAACATGGTTTTTGTATAAGTATCTTACTTTAAAACGTTTTAATATATTATAAATGAAATAATATTCCTCACGATTTCATCATAATGGTGATAAATCTCTAAAATTTTGTTTAGTCCTGTCACTTTTAGCGATTTCAGAATACGAAATGTCGTTTGACAGGACAAAACTAAATTTTAGAGATTTTAGCTAAGATAAGAGAATTTTGTGATAACAAAATTGGCACCAATGTACCCAAATATGCATATAATGCAACTTATTATAAACGATAATTTCCTAACAGAAGTGCTGATAACAGTTTGTCCGACCGAGGAACTTACAATCTGCTAGGAACAGAAGAGAAACTTATGTCAAGGAACCAATATAATCAGAAACTATTCTTACTCATCAAATACATTAACTAGCACTTTATGCAGACTCTACAATACACAAACCAGAACTAAAGCACAAAATCCTTCGTTTGACATATTATTATTAGGTGCATGTGAAATAGATTTCCCCGAGGCAGAGATAAATGTGATATTGAAATGGCTTTAGTGTACAGGGTGCATAGCAAAGAACCTTTTAAATGTAATCATTGTTCCGTAAATCTCACTTTAACTGTTCTCGTAATTTCCATTCTTGGATAATAAAAAACCTAAAGTTGAACTGGTTTTTCCCTCATCCTTTACGGGAAGGTGCGTCTTTCAACGATTGATAGATTTTAATAAAAAGGTTCGAGAAAAAATCTTGTTGCAAATAGGGTAGCGATGTTATATACTGAGATCGGTTAGTAAGTGAATGAATAAGATAAGAAATAATAGTTTTATTATTAACTTTGTAATTGTTCGGTTATTCAAATACTGCTGGTCTATTCCCCTGGTCCTTTAATTACTTTGTACTTTATAGCCACAATGGTAATTAAGTATACGTTTAGCTTTATTACCTTCAACTAGAAACATTGTTTATTGTATCTTATATAATATTATCTTTATTACTCTTATCTTTGTAACTACAAATCAAGCAGAAATTTGAGTTTGTACTTATAAGCGTGCTGTTTTCGCGGCAAAATAATTTAGTAAGCTCTCGTCCAATTCGTATCAGAGCTTAATGTCAGTAGAAAATATGACATGCTTATTTGAGCATAGTTTAACTCAATAAGCAAGTTAGATTTTTATTTCTATTTGCTAAAAGACTGTGACCTGAATATGGAACCCAAGATCTCAATACATGCAGTGATATTTACGCCGGCAATTAGTTACACTACTAAATTAAACATAATTAATAAAAATAATTTCTATAGTAATAGTTATAATAACTTAGTATAGTAAAATATTTACCCTTTTTAAACGATAATCAACATTGCGTTGAACTTCGCAAAGTTGATTATCGTTTAGTACTGTAAGAATCCTCTCAATTGCCGTAACAGGATCCTGTCTTCTAACATCCGCAATCAGTTTTACCCAGCTACTTTCTTCAGTTAGTTAGTCTACCTGGCCAGAAGGCATTGGCATTGTTTAGTAAGTCGCAATCGCAAATCGAGGACTCATTTGCTCCAAGGGCCTTCGAGCCATCAGCGCCTTGGCCTTATCGCTAGGTAAGATACTTCAATATGGATGAATATACTAACCAGCAGGTGTGTCAAAAGACCTCTAAATATCACAAAATTTACAAATCTCAAACAAGTCACGTAGTACATATATTAAAAAACTGAAATGGTGATAGCTTTATTATAATAGTCATACTAGTACGTGGAGTGGTAATTTAAACATCAGTTCTTTACTATCTTGAGTACATATAAATACATATAACGTTGTAACAATATAATTGTTGCTTTGTTTATGTAATTAAAGAGTTACGTTGTAACATATTCCTTATAGAATTGTAAGATAAATCAACGGAAACAGAAATTTACCGAGAAAATTATATAAAGGCAGTGAAAATTCAGTAATTGACGACATCGTAGCACTCAATTTATTACTAAAGAGTTGCATTGTTTACGTAAATAAGCTTTAATCTACACAGTACACACACAGTGATGGCAATGAACCGGCCCAGTATGTGTGAAAGGTATTATCAATTTTGTTCGCGTAACTTCAGCAATCGAGTTGAGGCTGTCCGGCCAGTCGTTACAATACTCCACAAAAACTAAGAGTGATATATTCTCACGATTTATGCCATTCACATTTTTCTTGGTCGTGCAATTTTTTTGCTTGTTTATGTCCCACAAGGATCTCGTGATGGCGACTCTCCTTTGTGTTTCGTGTAATAAAATCTCGTGTGACGCACCATCCGACGCTGTCCCTTAGCCCCTTTAGGGGCTGTAACTTTTCTTCCCTGTCGCCAGTATTTTATTCGATAATAATTCACCGGACGAAAGAAAATCCTTTGTTTCATTAAATTTCTTATGTTGAGAAAGTTGGGACGTTAGTTTTGCACGAACCTAAATTCGTTATTTCGCTTCAGGTATATTTCTTTTCTTGGTAGTAACTTTTCTTTTTTCACTACTTATTTTTCTTTAGTGACAAGATGATAAGCACACATATGTCGCGCATGAAATTAAATAGTCTATGGAAGCTCGCAACACCCTAAGTATAACTCGCATGTAGCCGAGTTCTGCTTACTGTACCGGGGGTACATCTTCAAAACACTGCCGATGCTATGGATAATTAATAATAAAGTATTTATTTCGCGTTGCATCTTGTTTACATACAATTTGGGTAAGTACTTATAATTTAAAAACTATTTTAGGAATACTTCACATGCAGTCATTGCGCGTTTCTGAAGTACTTGCTGGCGCTAGCGCCGAAATTCTATGGTATTTATATACTGCAGTTAACAGCCCTCCTTCATAAAGAGGTGCAGAAAGCATGTTGGAACTCATTCCATGGAAGCCTTAAAATTGACATAGCGACGCGACGCTACTCCAGTAGCTGCATTCTCGGCATGTATTTGGTATTTTCGGTTGCATACTCAATGATGCCTTCTGCCTTAGGTCCAGTACAGACAAGAGATGTATCCAGAAGTATAACTATTCAAAAATTGTATAATCCCGGATCCAAATGATCAGAACAATACGCTGCCACTGCTTATTATCGGATTATGATTATATTGAAAAGTCGTAGACTGTTTTAAAATTACAACCGATAATCAGACTTAACTATTGACCACTGGTCCTCCGTTAAAAATAAATAGTCACTTCTATTTTTAATAAGAATGAATTAAGGAGCTTATTGATTAATCACTTTATGGTAAAATTATTGCAAAGAGAGTTTTTACTACAATAGATTGCGGCCAAGTAACGCCTAGTTCGATTCAATAAACACAAGATAATTTTATAAAACTAATATCAGAATAAATATGTTGAGATAGTTTCATGCGCATAATAATATAATATCCGGCTCGTACCTATTCGACATAACCTTACCCATATATTCTCTTGAGAGAGGCCCTTATCAAGCAAAGGACTGTGACTGATATTTATGAATATGATTTGGCAAATATCCATTTATATCATAAAGTTATAAACAGTTATTTATACATATCATTGGATGAGCTTAACTGACGAATATTCTTATATCTTAAAAAGAAGAAGATTGCTTTAGAGTAAACTAGAGTAACTTGCTAATAATCCAATAGGTCAAGTAGCTTTACCATGCCGAAGATCGAAGCTAAATGACTTAAAAATAGCCATACTCAGATAATGTGTGGATTACACATATTTTTATTTAGTACTAGTTGACCCGACAGTCGTTTTCCTGACAATCTAAACAAAATATATTTCACGAAATTAAATTTGTAGCGACACTTCTGACGATTTAGTTTATATAGTCAGGCGCAAGTATGAAGTAGCGCCGCGCGGCAACCACTGAGTTAGGTCGTAGCTCAATACCTAAGTATTTATATTACAACTGGTACCAGTGAATAAATACCTATACAGTGTATTGTCAAGTTATTTTATTTGACTTTCCACAACAAGAACACCTCTCATTTACTCCTACAAAATGTAATTTTTCTTTTTTCCTTTGAATACATCATTTAAGTTTTTGATTCCAGGGACTTCTCGAAAATTTTCGTTCATACAAACCTTAATACAAAAAAAATAAACAGCCAAATCAATCAAGCCGTTCTTAAGCGATGCTTCGTCATACATGTGGCAATTGACTCTTATTTATATAGATGGGAACGAATCCACTACACTTGACGCTCTGGCTATAGTGAAGTACACATATATATATCTATCCATATTGTCAGGAGTTAGGAGTCAGGAGGCATTGTGTATAGTTGGTCACTACAGTAGCTTAACGCTTTCTTGGGCTTAAACCCCGAAATTGATATTTTGCGGATAAATAGAGGGTAGATATTAATAGAATGTATGAAGTATTGTGAGGAGAACGCGTGAATGCTATATCTTAAGTTTATGCCATATTATGTGTAATTAAATAGTCTAATTGGCACAAGTCGTTTTATTTAAATTTAACATTAAATAGTTAGATCATTCTTCTGGTTGTGTCGAAAAACCAGTGATTCTAATAATAATAGCAAGATCAGCATCGCGCTGGCGATATTGTCCGTATTTCAAGGGTTCAGAAGATAGCATGTATGCCATCTTATTTGCATTGGCAAATAATTTATTACACAGTTTATATATTTTCAGCATATACATAATGTCGCTATAAGGAGTGATAATATTTAAAGTCGTAAAGTATTAATGACAAGCAACATCCTGAGCTACAAAAAGTTATTTTAAGGTATCAAATCCAATTATTATACAGGTTCATCAAAAATGGCTAAAATAAGTTTAAAATATATTTTATTCATAAACTACATTGATTAAAATTCTGAAAGCGCATATTTATTTTATTAAATTCTCCTACGATTCCTGCTATTTTATATATATGTAGGTGATTTCTTGCACTTGTCTGCATCCAAAATCTTCTGAAACTATCATTGATATGATACTTTTAATTTGATTTTATTATGGTAATTTTATGTTGCTTATGATGATACACTATTCTAACAGTTTATTATGTTTGTATGTGAATATCAGTCATACTGTCGTTTTCGGACAAATTTTTACATCGTATAGTACTTCCAAATTTTAACTTTCCGAGATCATTACTGCAAATTCGCTGTGTCAACATTTTCCTGGTCTATAACAACTTTTACATATTAGAACTATGAATTTCTATACAAATTTGACAGTTTTACGTTAGTGACAACGTCCTTAACACCTTAAAGTATGACAACATCTAACTATTACATGGATTGTATATATGTATATGTCGACGACTTCGACGGCGTAGTGGTTAGTGTAACCGACTGTCACTCCTGAGGTCGCGGGTTCGATTCCCGCACAAGTCAAACATTTGTCTTGGTCTGGATGTTTCTATGTAAAATATGTAGGCATTTACAAAAAAAAAGTATATATGTATGTTTATCCATTGTCTAGTACCCGTAGTACAAGTTCTGCTTAGTTTGGGCTAGATGGTGTTGTGTGTATGTGATAAAATATTATTATTATTATATATGTAGATTAAAAATGAAAATCCCGCATAACAGAATTGAGTCCTATAAAGTGTATTCCCAAAGGTACTCCGCAAACACTGTATTGATTAATGAAATTAGTTATTAACTGTAAACGGTGTCCTATTACGTACTAAGCCACTCCGCCGGCTCCCTGGGGTAGTGAGAAGTAACACCGGGATTATTCCGAGCGCACAAGATTATCGCATCATAATAATTACGTACAATGATTATAGCAAATTGCTTTGGACTTAGTAAGTACGTTTTAGCCATTAGTGCAGTTAATTCTTGAATATGTATCTCTTATATTGTTTAAAGCAAAATTTGTTCTTAACACGCATAATTATGACATGTAGTCGGGATGGTGATGGTGTCTTTTTGTCAGGTACTTACAACTTTTCTAAAGCTTTCAGGTATTTAGGACTAATCAAAGGAGGCGTCCACTAGTGTGTAACTCTTATTACATGGTCCCATGTAAAATCATTGTTCGCGTAATGCTGGGTATTAACCCTATGTCACTCATTCGGTAATAGAGCCGTAAGAATACGTATTTGTTGAAGAGGCTGCTTTCGTCTTCTGAACGCAGAATAACAATTGCCTAAAAATAATACCCATGCGTATTTTGACTGACGTGAATATGGAGCCTTAGACTTTAGTATTGACCGTTCTATTTACGCCGGCATTTAACTACAATCCTACAAGTAGGAATATTAAACTGTTATATATTTCAGCAAATTACACATCATATTACTAATAAACTTACAAATATAGGTTATATAAATAAAAATCTTTTCAATTAAGTTCTGAGCGCAACCGATACGGAATCAGACGACCAGCAAGCTTTGCATAAATCTGACCAAGTGACAGCATCTTTATATATAGTATTAAGGAAGAGAAATAGTTCGATGAAGAAAAAGAAAATAATTAAATTTAAAAAAATAAATAAATTACATAGATGGTGAACACTAGTACCGAATCTATATATTTTTCTATTATTTCTATATACTAATAAAAAGATTATAGAAAGTTACATTAATAAGGTGACATAGCTATGCTATGGTTTTAGGCCCCACGGCCTCTATTGCAGATTCCGTGCTGCTACTGATTCTCAATATGTTCACGACATAAAATTCTATAATACTTTGTCCGACCTGGAAATAAAACTCGTCTCTGAAAGCATAACAGTCGCTTTCAGTACCGCTGCGTCAAAAAGACAAGTACCAAACATTCAATTTATAGAAATGATATGATTTAGCTATAGTTACTTATCACCGTTAAGGCCACTTACCACAATTACCACTTTATATAGCAGCTAGTAATAAGCGGTACACACTTTTTATACACTGGTTGACCCACAGGGTTGACCAATTGTAGCTGTCAAAGAATCGTCGATCATATTTATAAAAAAATCTTACGAATTCCTTGGGATTTTTCCATCGCATTCAAGCATCGATGATCTAGTGAGAAAATGCTACGCAGAGTTCTCATGTACCAACTCACGCCACCTACCTCTAACATTTCGAAATCATGTGCCTATCTAATTCTTACTGATTTCTCACTTAAACGCATAGATCGTGAGGAAACCTGCAAGTCAACCAGTACTCCACAATGTTCTCAGATATATATGATGTCTGCAAACCCTCATACTGAGGAGAAGTTTGTGCCAGGGGTAGGATAGTTTTTAAACAAGGTTGATATTATTATTACGAAATCCGACTTAATCAGTTCTTCTATATTCTTTATTATAAACTTAATTTAATACTAAAACTTTATTGTAATTTTATATTCCGAAATCAATTCTGAGCTTTAAAATTTGTATCTACTTTAGGCGATAATATCAAAATACTAGGATGTTGGCACTAGCGCTAAGTAGAAAATTTAATTAACTTGGTCGGCACTCTCGATTTATTATCCGGCATAAAATGTCGATAAACTTCAAGTTGTGGATACGATGTGTAAAGAAAATATAAACTGTTAGCGCAAACATGCGAACAGCGGTGATTTATCTGTTGTCCCTTTCTGACATTCCAGATTTTACAACTTTCTCACTTGCTAGAAACAATAAAGGAAGTTTTTATTAAAATGGAGATAAACGAAGTCTTATGTCGACAAAACTACTCCTGCATAGAGTGCCTGTTCTCGTAAGAATACAAATAATAATAAGAAATCATCTATGATAGTGACGCACAGTAGAGAATCGAAGGATTTAAAAATAATGTGATCTCGTATTTGCTAGTGGAATCTTTATTAGTGACAACTCATGACTCAGTATTCGCGTATATTTGTTTAACATTCGAGTTTGCAACACGATTTGTAAGTTTGGTATCGATTTCGGTCTATCTAATTATTTACATCATATGCATTAGTTTACGTGTTGCTAATGTATAAATAAATTAACAGTTTACGTTATCAAATAAGATCCAATAATACTCAAATCATGTAAAAATTCGAAAGAAGTATGTTGTTTCTTCTTTGTTCAATGGAAGCATATATTTATTTATTTATTGGACCATCTACAAAGATACACACAACTTAAAGCTAAATACAAAAGTGTTAAGTCAATATATTAAATGTGCATCCTTACTTACCGAAGGCCACAGCATGCAAAGTAGAAACGTACATACAGTTGGGGAAATTTGACAAAGTTACAAATAGTAAATTACTAATAATTAATTAAAATAATGAATTACAAATAAAGAAATGCACATAATGATATATAAAATTAAATAATGAAATTACAAATAATAATTATTATTATTCAATATTAAATAAAATATGCTTAACCAATGGTATCAGTCAGGTAACAATACAGGTGTTTTTTGAACAAAAGTTAAGAGTTACTAATATTAATATCAGATGTCTTGGATAGTGAGTTGTATTGTCTACAGAGTCTGGGCAACGCAGCGAAATGATCGAGGTTAGTTTTTGATGTTGGTATATGATCATCTACATATATATATCATCTATCTATATACATATGTATCTATATACTCCATATTATAGCTTCTCCCAAGCCAGGAATAGCGCAATCGGGTAACTACATTCATCCTACAGAAGATTTCAAGTAAGCTGACTACTTGCCAGTTTTAAGAAATGTTTATGGAGCTTTTTTTTTATCACTAGTAAAAATATTCATACTTTAACAACGCACCTTGTTTTACGTACCTATACTTTTACTTTATGTCGATATGCTTTGAGAAGGTAGTACTAATCTGGTTGAGCTGGCCTATTCGTGCTAAAATCAGCAAGACTCTCTAGCTAATGACGTTCTAGTTCGTTTACTTAACGGTGCAATCGAATTGGTCGTGCTCAAAGTCCACCTATGTCCTCTACTGGTATGATTCGTTCCAATTGCGCAACACAAGGATCTATGTGTTTCAACTAACATCTCTTACAATTTTGAGGCTTCGTTAGAGCTCTCCGCAATTTACCGAATAAGTGGTGAGTGGAAACTTAATACAGTGAGATGTTCCATGTTAAAATAATTTTCACGAAAAATTTTTATTTACCATTACGACTTGGTTAAATGTAAGGTATATGTCATGGAGATTGCTTAACCCGTTGTGCTCACCGGTAGCCCAACACAATAGATTTTAATTATGTTTGGTATTGTAAGACTTAACACAGCGTCATTATATAAATTAAAATTTTATAAAGACTGTCATTTGACTATTGTAGTGTAAGTGAACACCGTGATGTTGTTGTGTCAACATCATGTGACGCAAAGTCGTGGTGAGGAGGGTTGTTCACTAAAAGAACATTCTTATTCAGATCTTGAGAGAGTGAGCATGCGCGCAAGGAGAACCTGTCTGTTCACTAATACAATTTGAATTTGTAATGGTAATATCAAATAAAGTTAAGTGTGATTATTTATGACGAAGCCAACACTACAGACCGATTTTGCTGACACTTCTACAGCCGACCTGACCAGAGAAGCCTTTATATATTTTTATTGCAATTGGTAGCAGACAAGACAGAGGCTGAATAAATTACAAGGTTTAATTAGAGAGAGATTTCGACAGTGTCAATGTATTATGCAATAGCGAAGGTCCTTTGGCCCTACTAAACTACATGCGGTCGTGATGTATGATTTTTTTTAAACATCTCAGTTCCTGCTCAAGTTCTGCCATATACCCGGTAGACGGCAATAGGCTTGCTTCCTATTATGTGGTACCTAAAACATACATAGCTGGCGAAATATGGGTATTTCATATTTATCGTTTGTATGTAATGACAGAATTTGTGAATAATGTTAGTGATTATTGAGATCACACTCATAAAAACTTATGAAATTACTGTTCGTGAATATATGTATGTCAGTCCACCGCCGGACATATAGGCCTCCAAACTGAACTACGTCTTTAGGCGCCTTTGACCTGTCGTTTTCAGTGTAATTAAACCTTATTCTTCTACTTATTGGTCTACCTGGTATATCCGTACCTTACATCTACTACGAGAGTTACCGATCTCTATTCGAAGATGTGTTTTTTTCAGCAACCAAACCTTTTTATCAAGGATATCTAACTAATATTTGTGAATCAAACACAACTCTACACAAGCGTAGTAGCTGATTAAACTTTGCAACCGTCAATGTGAAATATAGCTATTATTCACTTATCGAAAATAAGTAATCGCGCGTATTCTTTTATGGCTTTTCTCATGTCAGCCGGAAGTAGTACAAATGTATACGGTAAATATTCTTGTAACATTATACTCTACCCCAAAATAATACGAAAACAAACGCGCATTAATCCATAACAGAACAACGTGACCTAAAAACATATACCCGGTATAATATTAAGTTAGACAATGGTGCGTGAAAAATACGGTTTAATGCACCAAACCGAAACATGATGGATCTAATAAAAGTTGGCCATCCTTTACGTGACTCCATCACAGTTACGAACGACCTGTCTGAAACCATTTTGAGCAATTCACGTGTACAAACCAGTGAATTTTAGCCAACTTATTCTGTTTTTAATGGCGTTTAGAAATACGAATTTCCTACGAAGCGAGAGCCATTTTATAAAGCTGTCTTAGAAAAGTTGTAACTTAATTTTGTCATTATGTGGGTAGCAGTTTGTATTTATTTAGGTTTTGGTTCATTGGCCTAAAATGTAGAAGTCTTATATTGACGTTTTATTTGTACGAAGTTCGCGGAAATGATCGGCGTTCGAAGTGATCGATGTGACAAGGGGTGCGATGCGATGAGACCATTTTAGATGAAAACAGCTCGTCTGAAATAAAACTTTTGAAGAATGTTTATAGGATATATAAGCATCATTTTATTAAGCTTAAAATCAATTTGTAGATGAAGGCAATGATGTTCGAAGTTTTGAATCGTTAGAGCATGGGGTTATATACAAGTTACAAACCAATATATTTATCGAATTTGTTCGTGACTTTTTATGTAGAAAAAGAAATGGTTTAAGACTTATACTATATCAAGAAAATGCGCCACATTTTGTAAATTAATATAGGTTGTAATAAAAACAATTCTTGTGGACTGATATGATTGATTAATTACACATTATATTGTGTGTCTCTCTAAATGTAAATGTGTATACAGGATGTCCGGTAATTAATGGATAACCTGGAAATGTCTTATAGTGGAACAGATGGCCGTTCAGAAAAAAATATGAAAAATAATCTATCCTAACTACTACCTGAGATATGTGTTTTTTTTTAAATTACCATTTATAACTTTCTTGTATACTACGACCATAAATGAATGAAATCTATCGGTTTTTTGTTGTTTTATTATTGAACACTAATTATGCTAATAGATAGACAGTCAAAAGTATGCTATGCTATAGCTTGCACTTTTTAATATATATATACTTTTTTATGCTTTATTATTTTTTTTCATTTTTCTGAACGGCTTTCAGTTCTACTATACGACATTTCAAGGTTATCCATTAATTACCGGACACCCTGTATACAGTGTGACATAACTGAACCATAATTGCCAAGCTTGGGCTAGCCAGCGGCTAGACACTATCGCTCAACATTTTAAGTATATCCGTGATATTATCGTAGAATATACATACATACATGTATGATATGATCACACCCATCTATTATATATTGCAGGTATAGAGTATTCTTTTAGGCAGCATAAACAATGCAGTAAGTACTTAGCAACCTATATTTGATTACTGTCACGACGCAAATTTATGAAGATAACTTAACTAAAGCTTAAATTTTTAAAGAAAAACAAACCCTGTGAATTAACGGCGTCGCCTTTTATTTTTGAATGATATACGGTGTAAGTTAGTTAGTTGGTCGTTGTCCAGGCTTATGAGAGTCGACGTCAGCAAAGTCAGGAAGTTGCTGCGACTTGCACCGTCTGACGTCGCCCGTAAGCGTGACACGGTGCACGAATTGTTTATTACATGGGGTCACTTTCGTTTTTTTGGGGGCAGTTGTTAGTGACAAAAGAATAGCTTGAATTCCTACAAATATTAGAAATGCGAATGTGAGTTTGTTTGTTACGCTTTCACGCCTAAGCTACTCGACCGATCATCATGAAATTACGCATACACGTTGTCAGGGGAACAGAAAAGGACAAATGGACCTACATTTACGCAAGCGAAGCTGCGGCCATAATCTAGTTATTAATATTTTTAAAATACTAAAAAAGCCAGGATTTTATCGCATATAGTTTTAAGATAGAGATTGGAAGCTAACTAACAAATGGCTAATTCGAGAATGTCTGTCGAATTTCATTCACTTGGTTTAGTCCAAGTGAGATCAAAATCTATACACCAGATAAAAACATAATACTCTATTTTAAATTATATGCTGTGAAATCTACAAATCTGTTCTTACTATCTTAACACTTAGCCGTAATAGCCTTTTCAATTTACCTGGCTATGATTATTTCTACTCGCGTACCGCGCAGTACTTTAGCAAAACTTTATTATGTCTTAACTAGCACACCGACTCTTATTACTTAGTTATGCCTAAAACTTCTTCGTGTCTAAGCTGTGGCTTGTCTTGTAACAGTAAACAAATTTTAATTAAATTAGTATTTTGCATGTTGTTCAATATGTTACTCATTTATTTTGAAAGCTTTAAGAAGCATGCAGGATGGTTTTACCTGACTTAAATAAAAGGTCTAAAGTTAAATGGTACTAGTGACATAAATTTCCATTAATTTTTGTACTAATACTATCATGCAGTACATGATAGTATTTTATGTATTTCAACGAGCAGCACGGAGTCTGGAATTATTCTCACCTACACTGCAAGTACGAAGGACAAAGATCACTGTAGTGGCAGAATGGCGACTATCTATGAAATTCTAGAAGCTCTACTTACTGCAGGAATACGACACCGAGATATTTGGCGATATTTTTTGCAGGAAAACAGTGTCTCTACGAAAGGACTGATCCAGATTCCATCGACGATTCAACGTGCTTGCACATTCTAGACAGATTATAATAGGTATTCAGTTAAGTATTAAAACAGAGTGTTAATATCAAACAAGCCATAGCAGACATCGATTTAAAATGGAACAGTTATAGTTTATTTGAAAAATCTCTAGAAACTTCATCATCAATCTCAGCCAAAAGACGTCCACTGCTGGACACAGGCCTCCCCCAAGGTTTCCACACAGACCGGTGCTGGGCCACCCTCATAAACTTAGTTAGATGTTATTCTGATCATTAAACTCATCTAAAAATAAACAGCACAAACGAAACACGTTTAGTTTATTAACAATTTAATAAAGTTATGTAGGGTATCTAGATTGTTAATTTTTAGTTGTACTTTTTAAATTTACATTCTAACGCTGCTAACATTGTTGTGAGCTATTGCATAGCTTTGAGTATTTTAATAAAGTTTGACAACGGTTTTATAAAAGAAAATTGTTACAATTTATGTATTTTCTAACTAATAATATCAAATACACAGACTCACGCCATTATATAATTAACGGAACAGATATCCACAGACAAACAAGCACTAAGTACTTACATATATTTGAAGGTCGAAACTTAGTGTTGCACGAGGCACAGCGTAGATGGACCTTTGCGCCATTCGTATTGTCGATTATGATGCTTTTAGATTATCATTATAATGTTATTCTTAAAATGTAAATTATATTTTAATATGTAAGAATTACAGATACTCTTTACATATAAAATGATTTTAAATTTGAAATGAAATCAAAATGATTTCTAATAATCTACAAATAAAAAAAATAGACCGGCTTCGACTATATATTTCTGCAACCTTAAATATCCTATAGCACCTACTCTATTTATTGTTATTACTAAACAGACTTGCCGCATACCGCTTACCTTACCTTACGTCAAGCGTTGACTAGGAACTAAGACTACCAGAAATATTATTTTAAAATAATGTTCTTTTTGATTTCAATGCCAATACCTAAATTGTAAGGACGATAGGCAGTAAAAGTACAATCTAGCTCATAGATATAATTAAAAAAGACATAACACTCATAATGTCTCGTCCTAGATTCTTTATTGGATCGTAAAGCAAATTTTGAGCGGCCATTAATAATTTTTATTCGTCCATTCTCTACTTTAATTAACACCATCGTTGATTTTCTCGTAATTTAATTTTTAATTATACTCAAAGTTTGTTGTTTTATTGCATACTGAGATCCGATTACAGTTGCCAAAAAGCTATGTTCCCCACAAATGCTTGTTTAATGGTTATGTTCGCATAGACTTGAACAATTTAGTACAATCAGGAAATAATTTTATGCCCCAATAACTGGTTGTTTTAATACTCCAATAACTGGCTCGGAGATACACGAGCCGTTTATTGGAGTATTAACTGAACATATAGCATCGTAGCTGTATATATACGAAGGGTTAACCAGATATTATATATTACACCCACATTTCCTCAGTTCGAGGACGATATTATTGTATGAAGATTGAAAGCTGTATGTCCCTATCCTATAAAGGTAGTATATGTAGGTCTATTCTTTTTTGTTCAAGGTACATGAATACATTTTTATTATTTTGATAAAGAAGTAACGTGAAAAATTTTATGAATCGTCTCTAAAATACATTCATAATATATCTATTTTTGAATAAAGCCTATCTAAACTAGTAGTAGAAGTAATTGTCAAATAATAGAATAAAGTTTTACAGTAGTAGAGCCAAGCTGGTTACAGCATGAATGGGCCGGCTCGACTGGGGAAGTACTACCCTCTCACAGAAAATCGACGTGAAATAGCAGTGTCTCACTGCTGTGTTTCGTTCGGTGAATGAGTGCCGGAGGCCTAAGCATGAGGTGACGATTCTCGCAGCTTACGAGGGACCTGCAGAGTATCCGTAGAGTCATTGTGTGGGTGGCGCGAGTCGACCCGGCGGCCAGGGAGAGCCGTAGAAACGGTGCTCTGCTGGCCGCCCGCGGTATAGTCCAGAGGCCCAACCGAGTCTAACCAACTTGGTTGGCTGCCTCATCATGCCGCGCATAATCTCGAGGTGGCTCGTCGTGCCGGATGGTGACCGGAGGGTGGGTCCCGGCGACCACTTTCGGGAGGGTACGGGGGTCATTCCGTCCGTCGGATCGGCTATCGCCATACCACACAGTAATATGACGAAACTTGCTCTGCGCCTTGCCCCACTTTGTTGCGAGAATAGCCGCCTCTTTTTTTTTTCACGCTTTCCCTTCCATTCACTCTATGGCAGTACGAACAAAGCATTGTCGTTTAACAGCAGCCAATCGCCGTAACCCCACCGCTGCTTCCTCTTCCGGTGTCGTGGAGTTTATTAACATCAGAGGACTCCACGCTAACCTTAATGCTGTCCATCACCACCTGGAGACGGCTCGGCCGGCAATGATTTTTCTAACGGAGACACAAATACGCCGTCCTGCAGACACGACCTACCTGCAATATCCCGGCTACGTGCTAGAGGAGTGTTTCCTCGCGAAAGCCGGGGTATGCTTGTTTGTTAGGGCGGATATTTGTTGTCGCCGTCTACACTGCCTAGAGGACCCTTCCTTCTCTGTCCTTTGGGTACACGTAGATCATGGCTCTTTCAGCCAAATCTACATGTGCCTCTACCGTTCCCATTCAGGAGACGCTAAGACAACTCGACTCTTTGATTACCTGAGTCAGGCGGCAGACGACGTGCAGGAGCAGTTTCCGAATGCTGAGTTGGTGTTCTTGGGAGATTTCAATGCCCACCATGAGACCTGGTTGGGTTCTCCCAAAATAGACCACGCGGGACGAATTGCCCATGCGTTCGCTCTCACGCATGACCTGTCTCAACTGGTACTCCAGCCCACCCGGATATCGGACATTGCAGGTCAGGCGCCCTCTATGCTCAATCTGCTGCTGACAAGTAACCCGAACCGGTACAGTGTGTCGATTAGTGCTCCTCTGGGCACCTCAGACCACTGTCTGGTTTGTGCCACAGCTGTTGTTGTTACGCCCCCACGACCCGAGGAGGCAAGGCGACGATTGTGGCACTACTCGTCAGCAGACTGGGATGGAATGCGGGAGTACTTCGCATCCATCCCTTGGGCTCAACGCTGCTTTGAGAACAGGGATCCTTCAGAGAGCGCTACTGCTGTCGCTGGTGAAATCATCCTGGGTATGGAATATTATATTCCATACAGTGATGTCACGAGCGGTGGCAGGAAAAGGCCCTGGTTCGGTCGTGAATGCGCTGATGCTGTTGAACGCAAACAGACAGCGTACGGCGCTTGGACCAGGGACTCGCACTCTCCACGTCTCTAACGTGGATCACCTGAAGGCAGCGTTCAACCAAGCCACAAAGGTCTGCAAGAGGGCATACTTAAGAGCGGATGCCCAGCGCGTCGCACGGTTCGGCCAGGAGCTCATGGCCCATCCTACGGGCAGTCGTAGCTATTGGCGCCTGGCCAAAGCCGTGCAGTCCAACTTCTGCCAGACCTGGCTGCCCCCTCTGAGATATCCGAATGGATCACTGGCTCATCGGCCGCAAGAGAAAGCAGATCTGCTTGCAAATCTCTTTGCGGCCAACTCCCGAATCGATGACTGCGGTTCGCAGCCGCCTAACATTGCCAACTGCGGCTACACCATGCCTGATATACGTATCAGGCAACGTGTCGTTCGTGCGATACTGCAGTCTCTCGATGTTCGGAAAGCCAGTGGACCTGACGGCATCCCAGCTGTGGTCCTCAAAAAATCCTCTATACCGGACGTCTTACGCCGCAGGCATTGTGCCTGAGGCTTGGAAGGAGGCGAACGTTCAACCGATTCCCAAAAAGGGGGACCGTTCCGAGCCAGGCAACTATCGACCCATAGCTATCACCTCAGTGCTCTCCAAGGTGTTCGAGCGGATTATTAACACCCAAATTGTCCGCTACCTGGAGGATCACTCGTTGATCAATGATCGCCAATACGGCTTTCGGGCTAAACGATCAACGGGTGATCTTCTAGCGTTCATCACGCACCTCTGGGGTGAGGCTATGGACAAGCACGGCGAGTCTTTGGCTGTCAGCCTAGACATAGCCAAAGCTTTCGATAGAGTCTGGCACCGGTCTCTTCTTTCCAAGCTTCCGGCCTATGGCTTGCCCCCTCAACTGTGCACATGGATTGCAAATTTCCAGCTGAAGCGTCGTATTCGGGTCCTTTGCGACGGTCGCGCTTACAAATTTATGCAGGTCAATGCAGGAGTGCCTCAGGGTTCCGTCTTATCCCCTACGCTCTTTCTTCTGCATATCAATGATATGTTGAATCTCGGCAACATACATTGTTATGCAAACGACAGTACCGTGCATGGGCGATATCTCGGACGTCCTGGAGCCAAACAGGCTGAGGTTGTGGGGAAAAGGCAGGATCTTGTCGTTGAACTTGACCAGACCTTGAACCGCATCTCTGAATGGGGTGCCAAGAACTTGGTCCAGTTCAACGCCAAGAAGACCCAGGCATGCGCGTTCTCAACAAAAAAGTCTCCGTTCCTTCCCCTCCCTTCTCTGAAGAACACTCCACTGGTGATACTTAACAGCCTCTCCATCTTAGGTATGGATCTTTGCCGCTCCCTTAATCCCAAAACCTACATCGAGAGCGTCATTAGGCAAGCTTCGCGAAAACTCGGAGTTCTGAACAGGGTGAGGCGGTTCTTCGCGCCTGGGCAGCTGTGCCTATTGTATAAGGCACAAGTGCGCCCTTGCGTGGTGTACTGTTCTTATCTTTGGGATGGCTCCGCGCAGTACTTGCTAGACGCTCTTGACAGGTTACAGCGGCGGGCTGTCCGTATCATCGAAGATCCAGAGGTCACGAGTTCACTGGAACCTCTGCAACTCCGTAGGGATATTGCCTCTTTGGCATGTTCCTACAGAATATACCACGGGGAGTGCTCTGAAGAGTTATTCCACCTTATCCCGCCCTCCCCTTTCCTATCCAGAACAACGCGTGCTGGGCTCAGATGCCATCCTTACACGGTGGAGTCGACTAGAGTGCGTACCAACAAGTTTGGGTCCTCACACCTCTGCCGAACGATCAAGGCATGGAATTCTCTGCCAAGGCACGTGTTTCCTTCTTCCTTCAATCCTGGGTCCTTTAAGCGGGGCGTGAAAAAGCACCTTCTCAGGCCGTCAAAGTAGAGACCTCAACATCGCCTCGGCTGCTATGAGGACGATGTGGAGGCCACTGCTCTTAGACCACACGACTGCTTACCATCAGGCGGAGTGTGGTCATTTTGACGAGAAAAATAAAAAAAAAAAAAAAAAAAAACGACGTGTACCACACTATTTGTCACAAAACTGCTGCTTGAGTGTAAGCGTATGAAGCCAATAGTGAAATACTATTATTAATCATACCATTCCCACTATTTATCTATACTAATATTATAAAGAAGATTTAATTTTTGTTCGTTTTTTGTATGTTTGTGTGTAATGATTTAATTCAAAATCTACCAAACCGATTTTAAAAATTATTTCACCATTAAAAAGCTATATTATACACCAAGTAACATAGGCTATATTTTATATTTATAAAGGTACTGTTACACCTAACCTAACCTAAACTACTACTTTTACGCGAGCGAAGCCGCGGGCAAAAGGTAGACAGACTTATAATAAAAAAAAATATTGCTGCCTCATTTTGTCATCGCTTATGATACTGGTTTCACAAAACCTTTCTCTCAAATATATGTATTTGTTATTACCTATAAAATAACGTGCAAAACCAAACATAGACATCCTATTATCTAGCATTTCTAGTAAATAAGTACATATACTCTCTGTTTATAGATCACATTTTCAGATTCCTGTTACTGCGAATTACACGAAACGCAAACACTTTGCTCCTACCGAGAATTAAGCCTAACTGGCACTTCTAGAGAAAGGTACACATATGAGTTTGGAATAGCGAAGTCATCTGGAGTATTAAGATGTAACATAAAATTATTTGAAACTACCCGTAGCTCCGCCTACGTGTATCCATGGTAACACAATACATCGTGATGATAATATACGATATCGTACACGATGTCCTGTGCCCGTTATTATATAATTAATTCAATATTTTCACACTAAGCGCCACGCACTGAACATAATTAGATGAAACGTGGTTGGGATTTTAAACAAACAAACTATATCAAAATCCGTTGTATGTTAATTGTAATTTATAAACAGATGGTAGGGGTCTATGCACCCCTAAACATAGCAACGGGTATGTCTCAGATTGCACGGGAAGAAAAAGAAGATTTTTGGGAGTGTTTAGGAGTTGTCTTGGGGCATTTTAATGGTTGGGTGGGTAAAGTGTGAAGAATACGAAAGGGTTTTAAGCAAGTATGGGGACGAAAGCGTGAATGAGAATGGAAAAGGTTGTTTGAGCTATGTTTGGAGTGGAATCTTTGTGTGACAAACACCATGTTAGCCCACAAAAGAATACATCAGTATACAAGAGAAGCAAATAATGTAAGAAGTAGTATGATTGACTTTGTTGTAGTGGATGTAAGATTGATGTCCATACCGACCATTTTTTGGTTATGAGCCGGATACGTGGCCTCTTCAAAATATGGCAACACCGTATACATACCCGAACAAGTGCCCAAAAATGAATAAAAGTAGAAAATTTGCAAGATGAAGTATTGAAAGACGATTACATATAAAAGTCAATTGAGGAAAAGATTTGAAAGATTTTGTGACATTAATGATATAGAAGAATTATGGCAGTCGTTTCAGCATGAAGTGGTTGTTGTAGCGTCAAAAGTATGCGGTGTGAGGAAGAAGAGGAAAATTATAAAATCGAAGAATGCGTGATGGGATAAAGATGTGCAAGAGGTAGTACGTGAGAAGAAGCAGGCATGTTTGGACTGGCTATCGGTCAGAGCCAATGAAAGAATACAAGATGCAACGAATGAGGATATAAATGAAGCTAGGAACAAGTTTATAAGAATGATTAAGGTAGGGAAAGATGTAATTAAAAGGAAAAAGAGGAATTGAAAGACGAGTTTGATAGAAGATTAACTGAATATTTCCGGACCAACGCAAAGTTCTTCTGGAAGTCCATTCGCTCGGTTCGAGGTAAAACCGTAACTATAGAGCGGAAATCAATCAGAGGTAAGAATGTAAGTTTATTGAATGAAGAAGAAAGCATCTACGCGATTTTATGAATAGTTGAAATGTATTCAAAAATGCACGTTTGGCTATTCAAAGAGAACTATTAGTGCCCACACTTATGTATGGAAGTGAAAGTTGGGTATGGCAAAAGAAGCATGAGAGCAGAATAAATGCTGTAGAAATGAGAGCGCTGAGAAGCATTATGTGGTGTGACTCTAAAAGATTGAATAAGGAATAGTGTGATTAGAGAGAGATGCGGCATGATAGTGGATATAGTGACAAGAATAGAAAAGGGTATGGGTAATAAGCTGGTTTGGGCATGCAGAAAGAATGGACGAGGAAAGACTGACTAGAAAATTTATAAGGCTAGTATGAATGGAACAGTCGCTAGAGGAAGACCTAGGCGAACGTTTCTCGATCAGATCGGAGGCGGTCTGGACAAAGGCCAGGTTATGAGCATCTTGAATCGACGGGCGTGTATGAATGTGATGAAAGTGAATAAAGCCAGAGAAGTGTGTCAAGATCGTAGCAAATAGAAATCCATAGTCTCTGCCTATTCCTCTGGGAAACAGGCGTGATTCTATGTATGTATGCATGTATAAACAGATAGACAAAAGTTTTAAACACAATTGTTGTGGATTCAGAACTCTCTAAATAATCGAAACTAATTAATTTACAGAAAATATACTTATAGATATTGAATTGTTCTTATTATTAACGTTACTATTTCACAATAGTTAATTTTTCTCTGATAATAATGATAGTAATGCTGCAGTCAGCCTTGATGGCGTAGTGGTTAGTGTAACTGACTGCCACGCCTGAGGTCATATATACTATATAAACATACATATATACTTTCTTTTTGTAAATACATACATATTATACATAGAAACACCCAGACCAAGACGAACATCCATGTTCATGCAAACAAATGTTTGACTTGAGCGGGAATCCAATCCGCGACCTCAGGCGTGGCAGTCGGTTACACTAACCACTAGACCATCGAGGCTGCCATCGTTTATTTTAAATAAACCGTAGTAAAATCCGTATAATGTAATAATAATAATAATAATAATAATAATCATTTATTTGCTTTGAATGTAGGTACAAAAACAAAATAGGTGGTAACAGTGGACAGCAGTTCAGCTACATTCTACCTTAGAAGCATGCAAATATCTTCGTTTACATTTCAATCATATTGTGTTTTAATTTTAGTATACATTATAAATGTCAAATATTTTGTAATTAAAATTAACACTTAATCATATACAATTAAACACTATCAATGTCAAATATATCGTCATTATAAATTCAATATATAATAATACTAATTAAAATAAAGTTACATGTCAGAAGAATTTAAAAATATTTATGTTAATATATCATAGTGATTATGTACATAGTGGTTAGTTATTAAAACGTTAAGGTATTTTTTAATTCAGAAAATAAACATTTTATAATTTATCATTCAAGAAATCAGTAACCTGATAATAACATTTTTCAATTAGCAATGCAGTTAATCTCTTTTTAAATATATGTACAGTGTTGTCCTTTAAGATATCGGGTAATCGGTGTAATTTAATTCGAATGGGAATATCACATTAAAAAAAGATTAAAAGATATCCTTTTACAGTCTCAAGTACTCTAAAAATATTACAATACCTACATAAAAGTTAAATAATAATTGTTACTCATATATTATAAGTGAAATTACCTGTTTTATGATATTTATCTTAGAAATTTTATTTTTATGTTTATTCTTATAGTTAACATACTTTATATTTTAAAATAGTTTTGTAATGTAGATTAGTACTAATGATAAGAGCGTATCTCGCCGTTAAACAATATGTTTGGCGAGTTTCAAATGTAATTAGTCTTAAGGTATTTTTCTGATAATAAAAAAAAAAAAAAAAAAAAAGAAAAAAAAAACATCACGTTAATGTCTCAAATTGCATGTATTTTATATTCAATTTAGTTTTATTATATAATGTGGATTCTTTTAATGATAACATTGTATATTATTATCTAACTTTTATTAACAATTAATGTTAACATATTTTACTTTTAAAAAACAATTTAAACGTAATCAAACACTTTAGGCAACTCCAAATGGTTTAACTTTAAATTACGGTATTCCCCAAAGTGACTAAACTTTGCTATGATATAATTAATATTTTTCTTTCTTTCATTCAATTGTTTTAGCTTTACTTTCAATTTGAATATTACCTTATTTTAGGAAGAACGTGATATAATTTATGGTTTTTATTTAGTTTAATATTTACTACATCGACACATGGACGTAAATAACACATACGGCATAAATATCAGATATACCAGTTTATTTCATATTCTTGTCTCTATAACTTTAATCTATTGAGTCGCAACAGCACACTGACGGCTAGACACTATAGATTTTCAATTATATTTCAATTATAATATTATTATCACTAAATGCCAAAGGAATGCCAGATTCCTTTGGCATTTAGTGATAATAATATTATAATTTAATATTATCACTTAACATGCCATATTATACAGGGTTACTGGCTCAACAAAGGCTTACATTGGGAATTAGCGACAACTTTATATGTAAGCCACATTTATAGGAGTTATTAGGTCGCCTGTGGAAGGTAGTAATACTAAATTCGTGTCTAAATGAGTCGAGCAGCTGTCTTACGACATGAATCAATCTATATCGGAAGTCAACAATCTTAAAATATCCTAAAGACTAGACAGGTTAAAACAAATAAAACGTAAACATATAAAATATATTGTTAAACTCTCACACAAGTTTAACTACTAGGAACACAAAAAGACAAACCATTAAAGGTCGCCAACAAATACCTATTCAGTTATATTATCTCACTCATATAATAATCTTTAAAAACATTTAATCTATAGTTACGTATCAGGATTACTATTCCAATTTATTTTATCTAACTTTCCGCTTCATTCATTGGCAAATAAACTATGATAGCAAAATCGGCTTAAACAGTATGGCGGCTCATTTATACCAATCACGAGAAAATTATTCAACATCAAACTACAATTTTGAGGCGTAATGTACTGTGTAATAATGTACACTGAAGCCGGAGTGAACATTGTTCGCGTGGGTGCGTGCCATTCCGTATATTAAACGATTTGTTATTTTGTTGCCCAATTTTCCCCATTTTACCTAAGATCGTGTTGCCGCTTTGCAATCTATTTGCTGCCAGTTTACAGCAGTGATATTTCTAGTCAGACATTATTTTCTTTTTATAAAGTTACGCTTTTCTTTTTATTTTATGTCTTTGTCGAATAAATTACTGTAGTAAGCAGTCAAGTAAAAATGAAAGGTTCGATGGAATGTACTTAATTTATGATTACGTCACAAGAAAGTTTTATAAATTACAAAAATTATAAACAAGTTAAATTGTCGAAATGAGCTTTCAAAGTTTAGTAGTCCCTTAGTTGAATAAATAATCTCGATAAAAGAGACATTTTTTATAACAAAGTAACCTTTGAATCCCAATAAATTTGAAAAATGTTGATAATCAAACGCCATCAACAAACAGCGTTTTACAAATATGACATAAAAAAAACGAACTTAATAGCTGCGAGCCATTGTCAATAATTGACGCGTAGTTCTTGAGATAAGTAATCCCGCAAACTGTTAGGTTAGAACAATGTAAAAAATATTTGTATCTGGTCAACATATTATGGAATTACTTACTTTTTATCCTTTGGTATAAACTTGTAATTCATTGTATAGCCGTATTGGCTACAGTTAAGTTTGTTATTTAAGTCAGTTAGTATTAAATATTGTAATTCAAGTGAAAACAAAGGACGCCAAATAATGGTCCTCAAACCCACGACATCCAATAAAGTGCAACAAAGTTTGCTGAACAATAAATAAACGGGAATATTTTCCACGGTACGTTTAATATTAGATTCAACGAATTTTAGTTGGGAATTGTTCTGTAAACTTTGGCTAGTTTATACGCAAAAGGCTAAAGTGTAGGCGGTGGCGGCGAGCGGGAACGTTCTCGTTGTACGTTGTGCCTCTGCACAACGGACTTCCTTTACACTAGGTTTCTATAGGATCAGGCCAGGCTCGTATATCTATAGGTTTTCTATAGGTTAACACAATATTTTATACAATTGTGGTTTGTTATAATTTAAGTACAAGGTGGTTTTTAAAAACGTAAGCCTGGTATGATTATAGTAACACATATAAACAATAATGAATTGAAATAAAGTTTACAGTCCCTAAACAAATAAACTAGCCGAGTATGACTCCAGTTCGCACTATTGTACTCTTGACCGATTTCATATGTTATAAATATGCAATTTATACCCGCTAAATCGTCCGCGCCCGCTTACACTTACACCACACAGTGATAGTCTGTTTTGAAGTTAACTACGTCTATGTTGCGTCTCGCTGTGTTAGTTTTTATTTAACTTCATACGTTGTTCTATTGGGAACGTTATTCTAAACTTTAACGCCGTCTTAACTTTGAGCGAATTTTCAATGTACGACCTTTAAGCCCACGGGATGTTTTATATTATGCCTCAGTTTTATGTACATTGAGGAACTATTAGTAGACAATATTAGTGTAAAATGTTCTTGGCTATTATATATTGAACAGTAATACAGCTAAATTGGTCAATTGAAATTAAACAATCTTTATACGGATTTTATCGCGTTGATTATTTTTTATAAAACACTATTATTACATAATTTAGAAACTGTATACTACTATTGTTAAACACTTGGTCAAATTACATTATGCTGACAAACTAACTTTACCGTAAGTAGATTACATTCTAAAATTAGACACAAGTCTGTTTTTAGGAGATTCGGTATCGGATTTCGGGTAGGAAACAGAATAGCCGTTCTGATTATTGGAAACTGCATATATATATATATAGGTATATATATATATATGTGTGTGTTATGCTGATGACGCTAATATTAAGCAGTGATAGCTCAGTGGGGAGACCAACAGACTGCAATGCAGAGGGTCTCGGGTTCGAACCCACGTTGCGCACCTCAGAGTTTCGGATGTTTTATGATTTTTCGAAATTTTGTGCGTATTGATTGATAATTATCGCCTGCTCCGTGCCTCGGGGAGCACGTTAAGCCGTCGATCCCGGATGCCATGAACATCTATGGCAGTCGTTATTCGGAAGTCAGTGCCCTATAATATCCTGACACTGGTCTAGCCTTAGGGTATCGTTAGCCTTCGGGTTGCGGAGGTCAGGTGACAGCTGCTCCGTGTAAAAATTGACATCCAGTAAAAGCATTAGCCGCTTAGACCAGAAAAGCCGACCCCAAGTGACTTGGGAATAATAAAGGCTAGGGAGAAAAAGATGCTGATGACGCTAAAATGGATTAGTACTATTGAACTAATGCCATGACTTAACTGTATCATGAGATGCAAGTACTTCTGATAGCTTTTATTAATTAATATGACTTAATAGGACGTACACATTGATACAATACAATTTATTAACGATAGCAATGAAAGTTGAATCGTAACTCTTTAATGGTAATTTGTAAACCAAATTTCATAGAACTTTGTATTTCTTTGTTCTGTTTATTCAACTTTGTTATACACATATCCAGATTCGGCAAAAATTTTGACTAAAAATCGTGAGTGAAATACAACGCTCGACACACCAAAATTAAATTCTATTTCAAATGCCGGTCGTTCATTTCGAACAATTTTCATTCGAGCTATCAGTGTTAGGAATGTAAATAGAGAAGTCTGACTACTTTTTTATTTTTTTATACAGTACTGCTGGGTTTAATCCGTAAAAACGAACTAATTAAATCGAATACCTTGACACCAAAAGGTCTCCATTTATCTTGCAGCCGCAGTACCTTAAACGTCACCTACAGTAAAAGAAATAAAATGCTCCGTTCCATTTCATGTAACAATTAGAAGCAGAGAGTAAAAAAGCCCAAGGTTTAGGGAGCCCCACAATAAATTATTAAGGAGACAAAGTTTTGTCTGTGCGTTTTTTATGTCTTTGAAGAAACTTGGACAGCCATTAATCCTCTGGACGACGTATTAACCGGGATAAAACGATTTTTATTAAGCAAACTTTTTTTAATGTCAATTTAAAATAATCTTCGGTTACATTCGGATTATTTGTAACTGCTCTACAATCATTTGTTACTTTGGGATTTTTCCCGTCTCTGTTGGGGTTGAGTTGAATTTTAGAGGGTCTAATCGTTCATTTGATTTGGTCCTTTACTCTTTCTTTTATCGGCTTCTTTCGTAATTTGTAGATGTTATTTAAACTTGGGGACAATTTATGTCGTTTCTAGAATCCAATTTATTTTAGGTAATTTAGTTACATTCAGTGCGGAATTGAGGAAATTTCTTATTTTTATTGTGGGCATCAGTATTATATCGTTCCTTTGTATTTATTATAATAACGATTTTCTTTACTTTTAATTAGCTTTGTGTAGCTGAAAATAGCCTCGGCAAAATACATATACTTTAAACAACATCATTCTCACAAATCATAAACCGTAACGAACCTAACACAATAAACGACAAGCGAATCAAATTCCCCTTAAACCAATAGACGCAGCAGCCTGATTGTCAATACATTTGATATATCGATAGTACCTCGTTCAAATGTTATATCTTCCTGCCGGTAATGTTGGCCACAGTTTACACGGCTAACGCATTAGCACCGCAAATTTGTTGCGACAGTGCAAAGATAACACGTACGGAATGTTTGCGGACTCGGCCAATAATATTTGATAAATGTTAGCGCCTTTTAGAAGATGTATTTTGAGAAGATATAGTTGTGACGTTTTCTAGTTGGTACCTACACAGAAATAGGAAGGTCAAAATCTTTGGGTCTGTATAGTCTGAAAATATGTTTATGATAGCGAGGGTAAAAGTATCAGAATATTTAAGCTACGGTACTTTAACTTAGGAATAATCTACCTACCAATTTGTTTTTTTTTATTAATTATTATTGTGTAAATTTTAATATATGTATACCAGCTTTGTGATGCATGCGACTTCTTAGTGTGAACTTCAGTTTCCTCATGACTGCGTACGTGGAAAAGACTATGTCTCATATCTCATTTTCTACTGAATAAATTTTGACTGAAATAAATATATTTCACGTAAACAGTGGTGACCGAATCAAAATTAGTAGGTTTCCGCAACGAATAGTTTGGTAGATTGCGAAAAACAAACATTGTTTTAATTTTAGATTTGTTTAATTGCATAAGAATAATTCTTGTATCGCGAATAACTTTACAAACATTGAAAACTACGTAGGTACATAAGGAACAGCCAGACTCGAAATAACCGTTTGTGTATCACACATTTTGTCGCGTGTTAGATTCGAACTCACATTGCACGGCATAGTCGTTAATTTTATGATAAGATAGTGGGACATACAGGGTGTCCAAGAACCTGGCGTCCAACTGGATTCCCACGATGCCCCAAGTTCTAACAGTACTCAGAAAAATATTTTAAAAAATCCACCCCATGTACTTACAGAATTATACTGATTTCAAAAAAAAAGGGGAAATGAGCACCCTGTGACATACTTTTGAATGCTGTGACTGCTAATGCTGATAATTTCGATATTTCTTGGAGGTTTTGTAATCTAGGGTATTGCTGTGTCTAAATAGAATGTAAAAATAAAGTACTTATTGTACCATTTTAAAATAAAATATTATTTTAACTAAAGGTGATATGGAAAACTATTGAATTTCGCAACTTTGACCGACTGTAGTGTAAAAAAAATGTACCAAAATAGTATGGCAAGTGACGTCAAATTTTGACGCGTTTATTCCTCTTTTTAAAAAGGTATAATACTTACACATTAATTTGAAAAAAAAAAATTTTGATAATATTTTTACTCAACAACCCAATTTTTACGAAGTGCCTACCTACTAACGGTAACTGTCGGACCCTTTCTTATCTTAGAAACTGTTATGTTACTACTATTATTTACTTCGGTTCCAAGAGTGAGCAAGAAGGAAATACACACAGGTAGATGGGTTCCCAGTAGAATAAAAGCAAAGAATGTTAGTTTAAAGATATTTTATTACAATAAATGTTCAAAATGTTGACCACCCGCGGCAATACAAGCTCTCACTCTCCTTAAAAAGGACCGCTTTATGTTTCGCGAGTAACTTTTTTGACGTATCACCTGCACTGCTTGTGTTATCTTCTCACGAAGGTCAGCGATGTCATTAATGGGCTTCGCATAAACGAGCTCCTTCATAGTTCCCCAGAAAAAAAAATCCAGCGGATTTAAGTCAGGTGAGCGGGCTGGCCACGGGATTGTTCCTGATCGCCCAATCCACCTGTTCGGGTATTGCTCGTCCAAAAACTCTCTAACGGATACGCGAAAATGTGCTGGACAGCCGTCGTGTTGGAACCACATATCTGGTGGGGTCTCTTCTAGTAAGTTTGGCAAATCATTTTGAAGAAAATTTAAATATGATTCGCCAGTCAAATTCTCGGGCATCTCAAATGGACCAATAATATTCCCACAGAGAATACCGGTCCACATGTTCACTTTGAACCGGTACTGGGATCTATCTTCTCGCATCAAGTGCGGATTTTCCACATGCCACTCGTGCAAGTTGTGTAGGTTCATGTAGCCATCCTTCTTAAATGTAGATTCATCTGACCACAAAATTTTGTCGATAAAGTTTTCGTCTTCTCGATGTTTTTGCAGGATTGTTTCACAAAACGCGACTCGGCTCGGATAGTCTCGAGGTAAAAGACTTTGCACTCGCTGTACGTGGTACGGATGATATTCTTCTTTTTGGAGAATACTGTGTGCTGTGCTCTTCGGTATCCCCGTATCAGCTTCTATTCCTCGCACAGAGATGCTTGGATTTGCCGACACCGCCTCTAAAACTTCATCGCGTATGAAGTCATTTACGGGTCGTCCTTCACCAGCTACTTGATTGGGGAACCGCCCGTCACATAGTGATCTGTGCACATTAATGAAAACTCGATGGTCGGGATATCGCGTAGCCCTCGGATACCTTTCTCTGTAAAGTCTCGCTGCAGCTCGTCCATTACCTCTACATTCTCCATAAATGTAGTGCATATTTGCGTATTCTTGCGGAGTGTAGGTCGCCATGGTAGCACACACAAAACACAAACTGTCCAAACACAGGCAAAGGTCGTCGTAAAGAGTTCGTTTCAAAGTCCAGAGCACAAAGAGTAATCGAGTCCAATAAACAAAGCTTTAAATCGTAGTACGTGATCAATGGTAACAATAAGAGAGAGGTGCGTAGTAACGGCAGGAGGCAGTGACGCGTACTGACCCTACTGTTATCCTAAATAGCACGATCCCAGATAGCGTCACTATCTATCTCACTCGCACCTCTAACCTTTTTCTCCCTCACTCTTACCTGAATAATGGGGTACCATAAAGAAGAACCAGCAAATCGCAAAGATAGTTTCTGTCTTGCTCCCTCCTGTTGTAATAACGAATCACTATGGTGAGATGCATGCACATACCGTCCCTTACGGTCTAACCTGTTTTTTGAGAGGCCTGTTGTTATTTTTATGAGCATACAACAGTAATTCTTTAGAGGTTAGATTCAATTCGTCGTAAATTTTTCTTTCTAAGAATTCTGTAAGACATCGTAAAAATTGGGTTGTTGAGTAAAAATATTATCAAAATTTTTTTTTTTCAAATTAATGTGTAAGTATTATACCTTTTTAAAAAGAGGAATAAACGCGTCAAAATTTGACGTCACTTGCCATACTATTTTGGTACATTTTTTTTACACTACAGTCGGTCAAAGTTGCGAAATTCAATAGTTTTCCATATCACCTTTAGTTAAAATAATATTTTATTTTAAAATGGTACAATAAGTACTTTATTTTTACATTCTATTTAGACACAGCAATACCCTAGATTACAAAACCTCCAAGAAATATCGAAATTATCAGCATTAGCAGTCACAGCATTCAAAAGTATGTCACAGGGTGCTCATTTTCCCTTTTTTTTTGAAATCAGTATAATTCTGTAAGTACATGGGGTGGATTTTTTAAAATATTTTTCTGAGTACTGTTAGAACTTGGGGCATCGTGGGAATCCAGTTGGACGCCAGGTTCTTGGACACCCTGTATAAATAGTTTCTCGCGTCTTACTGTATCTCTACGCAGTTACTGTATCTCAGTTACGCTTTCAAAATCAGATGTATCAATTATGCGTTATCCCTCTGCTGATAATAGAACGGCGCATCTTGTCGGAGCTCTGCAATTATTAATGACTACAGGAACACAACATTAATTCATTTGATACGATCTTACGAAGGGACTCGTACTGACCTAGTCAATGGCCAGTACCTTTGACCTATTTATACATAAATACATAGTTTCACGCCTATATCCCACCGGGGTAGGCAGAGATATTTAACCTACAACCACTATTAGCCAACCTTTGTTTTAGATCCCAGGTAGTAGATGGCGTGATAACCTGGCGTGGTTTTGATGACTGACTTCGTACTGCTACTTAATATATTATATATTGACAGTAAAATCATATAAACCTTTATTCAACCCAGGAATTTGATCATCTTAAATACAGCAATCGCATACACTACCGTTGCTCCATCAAAGCAGTTCTATTTATATCCCCAAGAATTAATATACAACAGACTTTTCTTTTAGTGTAATCTTAGAATACAATACAATATTAACAATTTGAAAACATATTATGCTCTCGAAATAAGACTTTTACGTATGTTGGTAGCACAGCTATAGATTTAAATAGGTACATAGGAAATACCGCAGGTCGAATTATATACAATTACACTTAGCGCACCATATTGCATGTTGGTACTGCTATTACGTTATCAGAGCAATTTAGTAAAGAGAAATAAACGTTGAACTACTTGTGTGTATACATATGTAGTTAGACGTTCATTTGAAAATGCTTCATTGAGTCATAATAACGGTATTTCCGGACTGATACGTCCTACAAACCTTCAAGAAAAGAACGTACTCCTTTTTTTTTTTTTTTTTTTTTTTTTTTAAAAGGTGGGCAACGCATTTGTAACTCTTCTGGTGTTGCGGGTGTCTATGGGCAGCGGTAATCGCTTACCATCAGGCGATCCGTCTACTCGTTTGCCACTAATCTCAGAGAAAGAAAAAAAAAAGTATGACACAACAAAGCATTTTACATTGACTGATGTATGGTATGGTTAGAGCAGCGATAGCTCAGTGGGGAGACCAACAGACTGCAATGCAGAGGGTCTCGGGTTCGAACCCACGTCGCGCACCTCTGACTTTCGGAAGTTATATGACTTTTCGAAATTATGTGCGTATTGATTGACAATTATCGCCTGCTCCGTGCCTCGGAGAGCACGTTAAGCCGTCGGTCCCGACTGCCATGAACATCTATGGCAGTCGTTATTGGGGAAGTCGACACAAAAGATCCCACTGGGTCGAAGTGTCGCCGGTCTGTACTGACTGACCCCCACACAAGATAAGATAAGATGGTATGGTTATTGTTACGACGCGGGTAACATGCGCAAACTGAAGTTCTAGCGCAAGTTGTATGTAACCGATACAAGCCTCCTGCTCTACTAAACCCTTTATTGTAACGTGGGGGCATGCCATTGATGTGTACCTCATCGCGGGAAGAGGGAGAGAAAGGGTATGTCAGGCTCATCCGAGAAATATAGAAGTCCTGGATCATACTGATTAAACCGACCACGGTATACCAACTCGCTGCCTGGAATGAAAGAAAGAAAGAAAGTAAGAAAAATGTTTTATTTGAATCTCCATACATATGTACATAATTTTAAAAAACAATAATTAATACTTTTAACAGAAAACGGTACATGGAGATCAAATTAGGCAACTGCGTCAGCTATTCTTGCAGTATAGACTGCAACGCTGATATTCTCGCAGGTCTACTAACAATAATTTATTAATAGATACCAATGCATAAGAAAATAAAACATACAAAAAATGGAATGATGAGTGAATCGAAGGAACTGAAACTACTTAAGCAATACTCTATTAAAAATAAATCTTTTGTGCGTGTGTTTGTAATTAAACTCCTACTGAACGGCTGAACCGATTTTGATGAATTTTTTTGTGTGTGTTCAAGTGGATTCGAGAATGATTTAGATTTGGTATTTTTTTATTTACCACGTGCGTGAAACCCACGAGATCAGCTTACGTATATAATAATAATATCAGCGCAGTATATAAACTTTCCCACTACTGGACACGGATCTCTTCTCAGTTTTAGAAAAGTTAGGTCATAGTGGCACTGGCTTCATGCAAGTTGGCAGACTTTACATATCTTCTAGAACATAATTACGCATGCTTGTGCATGTATAGCCTAATGAATTGTGCCTCGTATAATAGAAACTAGTTAATAAGAGCCGTTATGTACCGGGAATGTTGGAAGGTAAGAAAATCGTTGAGACCAGCGCAATGCAGTGTCACATCTTGTGGATACTACATCTGCAGTGAGGAAGATCAAGATGTTTTAATTGGCAAAAGCTTAGATACACTTTCAAGAAGATATTTGTATGTGTGTTATACCTTCTTATACCATATATCTACCTAACCGCCTCTACGTATTCTAAAAATGTTCATTTTGCACTTGAATTCGTCCCTATATATTATGATTGATCAACCAACAGGCCAATTACCGTCCACTAAAAATAAATTGGCGTGGTAGTTTTTTATACTACGACTACTATAATAATATGCCTTGCGTTATACAGCTAATGATTGCACAGTCTAACCATTTTATCTTTGTTAAACGTTATATCGTTGCCTAATACATTCTTCTCGGAATTTTTATATAACATAATAAAACCATACTATTTCTTAAAATAACAAATAATGAATTATTATGTCCCGTTTGATAAACATTTTGTTTGATATATAAGCCAGGTGTCTGACACACGTCGTCGCCAGAAATTGGAGGCAAAGTGATATTTGTATATGTAACATAAAGTGTAGTTATATTTAAGGATCGGATAGTATGCCAGACGTTCTTGTAATGTAGACTAGATATCTATATTATATGTCAATACCTAAATTTATAAAACAGTAACTAGACTAAGTATATATAGACGCTTTTGAAAAACGTATTCAAATATTTTTATATATAATATGTGTACTATTAACCCTATACTAAACTATCCCACTGCTAGGAACATACCTCTTCTCAGTGTTACAAGGGTTAAGGCATAGTCCGGGCCACGATCGTGGCGGTAAGTCCCGTGTTTGAGCAGTTGCTGGAGAGGCGGCATGGCGACCTCACCTTCCGGCTGACACAGGTAATAACTGGCCACGGATGTTTTGGCCAGTTCCTGTGTCGTATACGCTGGCAAGAGACGCCCGATTGTCACCACTGTGGCGACTGCCGCGACGTTGTTGAGGACACGGCGCTGCACACTTCGGCGGTTTGCCCCGCCTGGGCATCGCAGCGCCATGAGTTGATCGCGGCAGTCGGATCGGTTGCCCTCTCGCTCCCGGCCGTGGTTCAGGCTATGGTCCGGAGCGAGAGGTGTATTTTCGAGAACATGACGGAGAACTCTTAGACATGCAGGTTTCCTCACGATGTTTTCTTTCACCGTTCATGCGAGCGACAAGTAACTATTTAATACGCATATACCTAACTTCGAAAAGTCGGAGATGTGCGCATTGGAATCAAACTCAAGACCTCTACGTGGCAGTTCAACGGCACTAGGCTGTCGCTGCTGTTAAAAATGTATATATGGTTTTCAGTTGAAAACAATGGTTTCTATAATTTATGTATGCTGTATGATACTTTGTTGTAATTTTACACACATACTTTGATGATTCCTTATAGGTACTTTAGTGGGTTGGAACTCAGTCTAAAATGTTCCATGTAATTCCATTTAGTACCAGTTCTGCAACTGGTGATATAGTTTATCGTACAATTCGCGTATGGTAATGAAACCGCAGGCTAACTATATAATCAATGCAATGAAGACGCTTGTGGGCCAATACTAGAAGTTAGTTAATTAAAAAGGACGACTCCCATACTAAGAACAATTTTTGTGTCGCGGGGTTAAAACATTCACACAATGGACACAATAAACTGCGAGACTCAGAAGAATTATTTGTAAATCACACAATTTTTTGTTCCGTGTGCCAATCGAACACGCATCGATAATTTTTTTAGATTGTTTGCCAGCTTTTTTATGTAAAAGTAAAGTTATAAGTACCTATACCTACATTGTATAGGTACTTAATAACTTGCATGCAACGATGGAATGGTAATCACGCAATTTAAAAACAATATAAATATTATTTAAATCTTTTATATTGAAGGTAGATTGAAGTATGTATGTTAAAACGCACATTTTACTAGCTCTGTTAAGTTTCCACATAACAGAAGTAATAATAATAATAATAATAAGCCTTAGGTATAAATGAAGCGGACATAAAACGATCGTTGAAGGAGCGCTTTTTTGGTCGCCTGAGAAAAGTACTTAACAGTCTTTTATCAGGCGGCAACAAGGTGCGCGCTTTTAACGGTTGGGTCATGCCGCTTCTTTTATACTCCTTTGGCAGACTTAAGTGGACTCAGACTGAGTTAGATGCCCTGGACAGGAAGGTCCGTACACTGTTGACGGCATACCAAATGCATTATCCTCGTTCGTCTGTGATAAGGTTGTACATCCCGCGGAAATGTGGGGATCGAGGTTTTCTAAATGCCAAAACCCTCCACAACCGTGAGGTGTGCAACCTTAGAGAATATTTCCTTCAAACGAACGTGGATATGCATCATGATGTTGTCGCAGTGGATACCGGACTCACCCCGCTTAATCTGGCTAAAGAGAACTGGCGCATCCCTGTAATAGTAAGCATTGACAAACGCAAGAGTGTATGGCAGAGCAAAGAGCTTCACGGTAGGTTCTACAAGGCCCTATGTGGACCTGATGTAGACATTCTCGCCTCCGTGAACTGGCTACGCTTCGGTAACCTCTTTGGGGAAACCGAAGAGTTTGTTTGTGCAATTATGGACGAAGCTATCAAGACGAATAACTACCGGAAATATATCCTGAAGGATGGTATGATTGACATATATCGGGCGTGCCACTAACCCGGTAAATCCCTCAAGCATATAGTTTCCGGTTGTTCTCGTCTTGCTAACGGCGAGTACTTGCACAGACATAACCAAGTAGCCAGAATTATCCATCAGCAACTTGCTCTGAAGTACAAACTTGTAGAGGTCGAGGTGCCTTACTACAGGTATGTAGCGGAACCAGTTCTCGAAAAGGACCATATCACACTGTATTGGGATCGATCTATTATCACAGATAGGACTGTTGTTGCCAACAAGCCTGATTTTGTGGTAATAGATCGATCAGAGCGCCGTGCAATGATTGTCGATATTACCATCCCTCATGATGGCAACTTCGTGAAAGCTGAGAAGTAAAAAGAACTAAAATACCTGGACTTAGCACACGAGGTCGTCGATATGTGGGATGTGGACTCGGCAATCATTGTACCGATAGTCGTTACGGTAAATGGTCTAATAGCCAAGAGCTTCGACCAACATCTTAAGAGGCTCGCGTTAGGTGCTTGGGTCAAGGGTCAGATGCAGAAGGCGGTCCTCCTCGATACGGCACGCATAGTGAGGAGATTCCTCTCTCTGGACCCCTAACCACCGACAGCTTGGACCTTGTCTCGATGTCGGTGGGCATCCATAATTTTTATATTTTTAAATGTGTTTTTTTTATAATTATATATTTAAAAATGTAATTTTTATTGATAAGTAGTGAATAAATGTGAATAATAATAATAATAATGATAATGCCCTGTTCCCGATGCCGGTGGGGTACCATATATTTTATATTTTTAAATGCATTTTTATAGGTACCTATATGTATATTTAAAAATGAAATTATATTGAAAATATTTGGATAAAATAATAATCCGGGTCTCCGTTGTCACGAGACCCGTGATGGTGAAACCGGCGCCGCACCGCTCGACACCCCTAGCCACTCGCACCGGTGTTGCCCTCTGCTGCTGGCTTGTATGCCTATAGTGGCTTATCAGGGGGCCCATCTAGTGAGTTGGCGAGTCACCGTCTGCCCATTGCATTGATGCTATTAGAGTATTCAGGGCAGACGCCATTTTTCATCCATAGTTAGTAATATACCGGTCCACCAAACACCCATACCCATAGCCCATATATTAGAATCCATACGTAGCAATAGTCCTACGCCTGCTGCGGCTAGTGCCGTTGTAGGTGTTCCATCACACCTTTGATTAAAACTCTCGAAGGGCCTCTTCACGTTGGACCCATGTCTCCGTGTAAGCCTCCCAAAGGGCCAGGTATTTTCTAATATAATATGTTAGAAAGTACCTGTGATAAGAGAAACATAATAATAATAAATCCATTTATTTTCAAATCATTTAAAAACACTAAGATCGCTTTGCACAATAAACATAAAAAGTTACAGACATGAAAGCAAATATTCATCAGAATTAAGTATTACAAATAAAATGACAACGTCAAAAATGAAAATTTTCACAGACACTGAATTTAACTTTATTAAAATACAAGATGTTAACAAGAGTCAGATCTAGAGCCGCACCGCTACCACCTCCGGGTTCGTCGCTTAGCTCCGCCTCGCAGCCGTCGGTACATCGATCAGAATCACCGGCCGCTGCAGTTGCGTCGAGCTCGAGCGACGAATATTTCTCTCCGCCTTCGTCACCGTCACCTGCACGTCGGTGGGGAAGAGGCCAGCCACCGACCCGCTTGGGACCCCGAGGCCCACCAACCTCGAATCAGGCCCCGCTGGCAGTGGTGATGTGCGCCGCATGCGATGGACTCAATCCATTAATGAAAACGTCATGCGGGCATATTTTGGGGCTACAGAGGGAGGAACTAACCTCACTGCGTTTCGCAGCCGCATGCTTGTTCTATTTTAGGCCCTTAAACCGTCAACGTTTCAGCACAGTGATTATCGGATCAAGTGCGGGTTATCCAACGCAGTCGACAGTTGGATGATACCGTGCTTGATAGGCTACGCTCAGAATACTTGCCTACGAGCCATGCCATTCGCATCCAACCCGTAGTTACGCAACTATCACCTGGTGCGACGCGGACGAGCAATAGTGCCAGCATGGAGGTGGATGACATGACAAATGATGTAAGTATTCAGTACAATGAGGAGGTAAAGGATGCTTTGGAAAGTGCGACGCGGACGGGCAATAGTGCCAGCATGGAGGTGGATGACATGACAAATGATGTAAGTATTCAGTACAATGAGGAGGTAAAGGATGCTTTGGAAAGTGCGATTCAGGAATACCGGTACATGCAATTTACGACTCGGCCCCGTCTGCCTCGGTTACCTATGCATAGAAAAAATATAGCATTGGTGAGTGTCCTGGACTCGCTATTATCTAGTTATTTAGATAATAGCGAGAATCTCGCCGATACTCATTCGATCCTGTACTGTGCTGCTGTGGCGGCAAGTCGTATAGCGGGCATCAAGTTACCCACACATGTCCCTGCTATACGACAAACATCTGTCACCCCGGCCTCGCAGTGCAGGATTGAACGGCGTATTGCTGAGGCAAGGACACTCATCGGTAAGCTGATCTGCTTCAGGGCAGGGAACACACAAAGGTGGGTTTATAGAACCTGAGAACGACCAGATCAATGTGTGGCCGATGTGGGGCTACCAGATGCTGATGCTACAAATACGTTTTAGAGGAACATGTGGTCGGTACCCGTGGGCCGCACTGAGGGGGAATGGATGCGGGAGGTCGAGCGAGCAAGTGAGCTAATTCCAGAAATGGAAAACGTGGTCATTGATAGCCAGGATGTAATTAGTGCGGTCCGATCCTTATCAAATTGGAAATCGCCAGGACCGGACGGACTGCACAATTTCTGGCTGAAATGGCGTAATAAATAATGAAATGGCGTAATACAGTAATAAGCTTTTTGAGCCAGTGTGTGATAATCGATTCTAATTTGTTGGTTGAGAGTGGATATATGTTATTGTCAAAATTAGCGGCATTTTATAGATAATTACCTAGCAAATAATAATGCCGACGTGCGAGGGTGAGTTACAGAAAAAAAAATTGGTTTTATTACCTTTAAAATCGGCTTAAAATTGGTGCTTTTATGCTTCCGAATTAGTACGCACTTGATGAAGAGTTGCCTTACTGTAAGTACGGGGCACTCGCTATAGAGTAGGTCAGTGCTATACCTCCTTGGTTTGCCAAGTATAACCTTCAGTACACCTCTTTGCGCCCGTTCAGTGCAGCAAGTGCAGTCTACCATCGTATACCAGGCACTATTCTACATTCTGAGCACAATAATATTATTTTCCAGAAATACTCAATACAATTTCTTCTCCGAAATGCTTCTATTTAATTAATAAGCATATTTTCGGCGTAAGGACATTTATACTGGACAATGAGTTATAATTATTTATGTTTATAATTTTAATTTAATTGTTTTATTTATGTTTACTTATTATTTAATTAGTATAATAAATACATTTTTAACCTAGTTTTAAATTAGCATAACATGTAAGCGTGTTGGTGTATTGCTGTAAGCTTATATTGTTTCTTATGAATAAATAAATAAATGAGAAAAACATTTACTGAAATAAAATAAAATACTTACTCAAAAATATAGAGATACACTGTTATAGCCCATATTATAAACCAAAACAATAAAAAAACACCTGACTTAATAAAATACAATAACCCAACATGAAAACAATAGAAAAGTTATGCTATCTCGATAGTTTTCCATTAAAATATCTAAGAAAATCGTACCTACTAAGTTTGGCTTTAGCTATAACAAACTAAACACAAGAATAAGAAGATAGTATCCAAAGTGCTGTCCGTTGAAACCTCTTTGCAACTAATGTTAAAAAGAAATAAGATTGCACTGTCAATTCAATGAACAAGGGTTCCGTACAGAATCTCAATGCGATGTCACTTGAACAAACTTTATCAAGAATATCAAGTGGAGCGAACGGCACACTTGAAATAATAATGGAAATAAAATTTTAATTCTATTAGAATTACTGTACAGGTAAAACGATTTTCATAAAGAAAAGATAGTAAATATTAAAACCTGTAAAACGTTTACATCGGTTTGATATTAGTTCAAGAAAGTGCAATTTCGGCAAGTTTATTATACCGGTGGGCAGGAGTATGTCTAAAAGTAAGACTTCAAACCAATTTAGACTATATAAACTACTCTGGGAAAGCTAGAGCCGACTATCGTTGGGGTATATACCATAGACCTACAGACGATCAAAGACAAATATAGTATGTATTTATATTTTAATTTTTATATTTGGGACATACAAATAGAACAATAGCACTTAGTTTTAATTAATAAAATTATTTTAAACAATAGTTGACCCAGCGTCCACTAACAAACGGGCACGCCACGATCCACGATCCACGGTAAGTCCCGTGTTAGAGGAGTAGCTAGTGAGGTGGCATGGCGCCCTCACCTTCCGGCTGACACAGATAATGACTGGCCACGGTTGTTTCGGCCAGTTCTTGTATCGCATAGGCCGGCAGGAGACGCCCGGATGTCATCGCTGCGGTGACTGCCGCGATGTTGTTGTGGACACGGCGCTGCACACTTTGGCGGATTGCCTCGCCTGAGCGTCACAGTGCAGTGAGTAGATCGCGGCAGTTGGATTGGTTGCTTTCTCACTATCGGCCGTGGTTCAGGCTATAGAGCGAGAGGTCGTGGATCACCATCGCCTCCTTCTGTGAGAAAGTAATTTCCACCAAGGAGGTCACCGTCACCCGATCAGCACTAGGTCCGAGAGGCAGCGTGCGTGTTCCCATGCGCGCCTCTGTGTCGATTTATCTTCGTCTCCCCATAAGGGGACATCTCCCTCTCTCTCTTCAAAAGAAGTGTGCAAATATTATATATTAAGTTACATGTAACAACAAAATCATAATTGTCTAAAATCATCAATAAATCCATTAAAAGTGTCAAATAATTAATATAACCATTTTAATAGGTATACTTATAAATAACAAACAGTGTGCATATAGAATTGGTTGAAACAATATAAAATAATAAGCAAAATTAATGTCACAAGGTTAAATAATTAGTATTAAATGTCGAAAAAATTAATCATATGTCAAATTGTGAAATAAAGAAATGTCTAATAATAGAAATAATAATAATGTAATGTCATAGAGCTGAGTATATACTAAATGGAATAATCAAATTAATTATAAAAAGTAAAATAGTTAATTAAAAATGCCAAAATTATATTTAAAGTACAATTAAAATTTATCTGACAAGAAATCTGTGACACTGTGGTAATGGGGTGTATGATAATGTTCTTGATTGGGTGACTTAAATAAAAATTGTCCAACTTACGGTTATGGTTTAATGTCCGTCACACACAATACACTTAAACACGGATACCAGAGTCAGAAGGAGAATGAGTTATAAGCACAAGCACACAAGCATAAGCGGTATGAAGATATGAAATTTGATTTTAGACGAAAGAAAGAAAATAGTTTAAAGTTCACAGTTTATGACGAAAAGTTTGAAGAACACAGTATAGAAAGGCACAATAAATAAGCACATATAAGCTACTAGATAATGCGATAATCTTATAATAACAATATAGCATTCGCGACGATCTATGAAGTACGTGTCTATTGCCTCAAACATATGTCCGAACTGGCGACTCGTACCTCTGCGCTTGCACTGACCGCTAAACTCGTGAAGGTCGACGAACGGGTCTTACATATGGAGTCTAGAACAATCGACTCGACCGGGTTGCACGTTTTCATTCTACCAGCGATCTGCCGGCACGATAATTATGTTTGTTTATGTATGTGTATTTAGTAAAATTGTGTATATAATTATGTAATGTATTAGTGTGTGTGTTTGTTATTGTTCATTAATTCTATAATAATTAATTATATAAAATGTTCTAAATATATAAATATGTATTACAAATATATTTTACACCGTAGGTAGCCTACAACACTATAGTAACATTTCTCATTTAATAACTTATTTAACCGTTGCTTAAATATGGCTACATTTGTTTCCCTAATATTTCTTGGTATTTTGTTATAAATTTTGGGCTTATTGCGAAGATACTATTATGCATTAAAGTAGTATTTGTCTGACGCATACATTGTCTGCTTTTATCTCTTTGCTGGCGAATAAAAGTTTTAGAAGCTAGCTCAAATAAGTGTAAATTATTTTTCACGAAAACTGTTACTTCGTATAAGTAAAGACTAGGCAATGACAAAATATTATATTTCTTAATATAGGGCATTCAGTTAACTGTCGATTTTAGGACAAACATTGAATGACCTTATGCAACGTTTCTGTGTTCTAAACTTAGAATAATAACACCTAGAAACCTATTGCAAGCATGAAAAACACGCAACTAAAACGTAGCCTTATGTGGCTAAGTTCGTTCCGCGAGCTGTCAGTGCTCAACGTCACGTTATGTCGAACACAGCTAGCGAAATATAATTCAAAATGACTGTTTGCACTTTAAAGAAGTGTTCTAGCAACTTAGAAAAACAAAATAAAAGGGTTCAAATTTCATTTCACAGGTAAGTACTTACATTTTATAATTTTTCTGTACGTAGATCGAGTAAAAATTAATAATTTGAAACACATAACTTAATATGAAAAGTTTTTATATCAGTAAAATATAAATGTTTATTTCTATTCGTATTCTTATTGAATACAAATAGAAATAAACTGTAAATTAAAGTATAATGATATAATCTTATCTGAGCCTAAGTTAACGTAACGAGCGATTACAAAACACACTACGGGTATACAGTACTATGAGAAGAGGTAGCAATGATCTCTGACTTCCTTTTAGCCCTAATGTGACAAGCGTCCGTAGGCTGGGAGAACACTATCTTAAGATAACCCGTACGCTTGTAGCGGCATTAATAGAATAATTATCTACATAGCTAAAAGTTTAATAGTAAAATCTGCTTACTCGATAAATAAATATCTAAAACAGAATATGGCGTAACAATATTGTTTTATGTTTATTACTTGAGCTAATTTCTACCAATCACATTATATTAATGGGCTATAATAATTAAGGTCCAAGCAATCGCAGTGCTATAACGCTCTGGATATACATAGGTATAGTGATATTAGTAAATAATAAAAAAATGTTTGTGTTATTGTTTTCTTTGAATAATAATTCTATGTTTTTACTAATGATTATACTGATACACTTTTTAAGACATGCATGAATACTGTGTGACATGTTGCTGTGGAGAAAACTTAACGTAAATAGGTAATTAATTAGGAAGTAGTGATCTTATTCAAAACTTAATTAAAAAACCTTTCCTCAAAATAAAGTAAATTTCATACACCACCGCCGCCGGCGGTGAGCGGATTATAAAAGTCCATACTTTCAAAAGTTGGAATATTTAATTCGTTTACGGACCCAAGATTTTTGTGCAAATAACTCATAACCTATGCCTTGGATTGCATTAATTTTGCCTTTGTTTTCCACTAACACCTGGTGTTGTTTAAAAGTTATAGCTTCCTCACAAGTTAATTTTACCATATTATTTTAGCAATTATTTTTTAAACTACCCTAATAATCATCGTACACCCTCCATAACGTCACAGAAAACAAGTAAAGTGAGATAAGGGTGGCTGCAAATGACAGCTGTCTCTTGCCATTCCCAAGATACGAAACAAAGATTGACAATAACAAGCCCGGCAATATAAATTAAGATGTATTTTTTTACTCCCCCTCAGATACCGCGGAAGAATGATATCAGTTCTAACTGTCACTCAAGTAATATCTGGGGACTTTGAAGATTTTATTATCAGAATTACGAATAAATTGGAATGCGAGTTGCAGAAGAAAACGTTCCTTTCATAATAGGAACCCTCGTTAAATTTCTGATTAATTCACTACATAAATAAAAAGCAACAAAATCGATTACAAAAAATAATATAAACCTTTAAAGTCTTAATAACTAAGCTCCTATCCAAGGTAAGTAACTAATTCTGAGTTGAGGCAGCAGAAAACTTTAGATACAGATTCTGGGTAATCTTGCATTAACCACTATAATAAAGTTATTTTAATTTATATTTCGGTTTATATCATATATTCCTTTTCGTAATAGGGACGTATAAGGGCTGGTTTTTATCATTGTTATCAGATTCTGGATGAGAGTTAAAATCAAGATCTTAAGTTCTTATTCATAGCAAACAACAGAATTTGTTCAAAGTTTAAAATTCAGTAGATATAACATAATTTCGTCTCTTAATATATGTTTTTGGGGACTAATTTCTACTATTCAATAATAATTATTATAATTGATATCGGATAATTTTATGATATTGCTTAACAAGAAACTGTTCTATGGATCTAATCAATCAACGCTAAGTAGGTATATATTCTAAAATTCAATTCGCCTTAATTTAATATCAGTATAGCCGCGATAAAAGAGGCAATACAAAACCTTTGTTAATTCTCCAAGCGCTGTTATGGGTTGTATACGTATATTTACTTGACATTGTCAATCGTTGAACATGCGTAGTCACTATTGTTACATTTCAACGCTACTCGTGCATAATACAAACAAGAATTTTCTTTTTAAATTAGTACAATGAGATATCACAATAGAGTTCTCAATCTTTTGTTGTTGTTCTAAACCGTCTAGCCTTTGTTTATATACATAATGTTTATCTCATAATGATAATATTATATTGAGTATATCTACGCTTATTCTTGGAATAACTTTATTTTTCTACTATCATATTGTTTACCGTACCCTTTCGTGTTAAAATAGCCATATCATAACTGATGAATAAGTCTATGACTTTTTTAAGAATTCTAGAGTATTGATATTAGCATTTTATTATCAAGAATAAGTAATTTATTTGACGATAATCTTAATAAATTATTGATGTTAGTCTTGATGGTCTAGATAAGAACTGTTTTTGTGCTAGATAGAAAATGTTTCAAGCTAACTACAACCCAGTTGGTATCGTAACGTATGAACAATTGTGCCATGAGATGAAAATAATCATAATCATAATCATAATCATAATCATCGTTTATTTGCTCAAAACACGGTATATAAAGTTGGTAAAACAGATGCATAATATGCTCATACATGTTTTGCTGTGCACACAGCATGCAAATATTTATAGGTTTGGTTTGTAATCAATAAAATCCTTTACACTATAGAAACAATAATTAATTAGCCATTCATGCAAGCCTTTTCTAAATTGTCTTGTATTCAATAATTTTAAGTGGCCTGGAATTTTATTAAATATTCGCACACACATAGCTAGGCAATTCTTATTATATTTTGTTGTTTTTGGAATGTTTTCTAGAACAAGCCTCTGCGGGTCGCGTCGGTTTCGTGGATTTATTTCCTGAGCTGTCTTAAATAATGTCTTATGCTTCCAAACAAACAAACAAATCTCGAAAATATATAAACACGGCAGCGGCAGCAAACCAAGTTGTTTGAATGCAGGTTGACAAGAATCTACATGCTGAAGTCCGTATATTGCCCTGATGCACTTTTTTTGCGCAACGAACGCTTTATTTATATCGGTACTGTTTCCCCATATTATTAAACCATAACGCAGCAGCGATTCTACGTAAGCTCGGTAGGAGATAACAGCTGTTTTTATATTTGTTACATTTTTGACCTGTCTCAGTGCATATACAAATTTATTGATCCGAGTACATACGCTATCTATCTGTGCTTTCCAATTCAAGTCTCTGTCTATAGTGACGCCAAGAAATTTCGTGTTTATTACTTCAGTTATTTTAGTTACATTTAATTTAAAGTTATATTTGGTATTGTAGGATTGATTAAATTGTATGTACACCGATTTGTCTAAGTTAATATTTAAATTATTATCATTAAGCCAATTAATTAAATTATCTATTGTATTATTAATGTCAACTTCATGGTCTTTTATTGTATTATTTCTTTTATTTGAAGTCACTATTATAGAAATATCATCAGCGAAAAGTGTACATTTATGCTTAGTCACAGCTGTTACGTCATTAATGTAAATTAGGAATAATATTGGACCTAATATGCTTCCTTGCGGAACGCCATATTTGTTAATCCTGTATTCAGATGCAAATGGTATCATATCGTTATTTTCATTTCGTTTAGTGATGATTACCCGTTGACGGCGATTTGCCAAGTAGGATGATATCCATTGGAGTGCTGGTCCCCGAATGCCAATACTCTCTAGTTTGTGTAATAATACGTCATGTGAAACTAGATCAAACGCCTTTGATAAGTCAAAAAACAGTCCCGTGGTCAAGTTGTTATTATTAATATTTGTCAATATACATTCTATTAGAGAGAACATGGCTGATGTTGTCGATTTTTGTTTTTGGAATCCGTATTGTTCCTTTTTAATTATGTGAAATTTGTCACAAAAGTCTATTAGTCTTCTGTACATACACTTCTCATATATTTTTGATATAATAGGTACCAAAGTGATAGGTCGGTAATTATTCAAAAGATATCTGTCACCTTTCTTGAATAACGGTTTAACAATGGACAGCTTTAGTGCCTCAGGAAAAGTGCCATGCGAAAAAGATAGGTTTATTAAATGTGTCAATACATCACTTATTTCCATAGCGCATGCTTTGATGATTTTAGTACTAATTTCATCATAGCCTTCAGAATTTGTATTATTTAATAACATAATTTCTCGTCTAACATCATCTTTAGTCATAGGTTTGAGAAACATAGAGTTGGTAGTTATGTTTTTGTAAGATATATTTTTTGCGCTTCGACTTGGTAACGCTGAATTTATGTAGTGGTCGTTAAAGCTGGTAGCTATATCTGTGGGATGTGTCAGTATGACATTGCCAATTTTAATATATTCTATGGTATCTTTACTATTGATGTTCTCTGTCTCATTTTTAATTACGGTCCATGTTGCCTTACATTTATTTTTGTTTCTATTTATGAATTTTATATTTGCGTTCTTTTTTGAATTGAATATACATTTTCTTAGCATACCAGAATAAGCAATATATTTTATTTTATTAGCTAAAGATTTGTGATTATAATATTTAAAGCGTAATGTCCGTTTAGTTTTGCAGCTACGTTTTATCCCCGCACTAATCCATTTCTGATTTCTATTATTATTCGTGTTTATCCTATATCTTATTTTGGGGAAACACAAATTATAGAACAGACAAAATAAATCATGAAAATCACTGAATGCTTTATTTGAGTCATATTCGAAATAAATATCAGCCCAGGACAATTGCTTTAGGCAGTCCTTGAATTTACGAATATTGTCTAAACAGTAATCTCTCTTGTATGTATAATATGTGGTATGTGTTTGTCTTCTAGTGCTCAAGAAAGAAAAACTTAACATTTGCGCGGTGTCATGGTCAGAAAGGTACAGAGGTAAAACTATTGCTTTTGCGTCTGTAATATTACTCAGAATGTGATCAATACACGATGATTTACGAGTAGGTACAGTAATATGTATATTTAAGTTATAATTTAAGGCTAAGGCCAGCAATGTATCTGTTACAATGCCTTTCTTAAGTGTATTTATGTTGAAGTCTCCTGCTATGACAATGCGTAGATTGGGTTTAAATTTATTAGTCAAGTTATAAAGTAAAGAGTCAAGTTTAGTCAGGAATAGGCTAGGGTCAGATTGGGGGGTCCTGTAAATACAAATAATAATTAAATTACTATTGATTAGTTCTATGCCACAAATTTCAAAAATATTTTGTGTTGCAATTGGTTTCAGTAAAGATAAGTCTTTAAAGCATAGACCCTTTCTGATCAATATGCAACTCCCTCCTCGTTGTTTTTCTCTACAGAAATGAGAAGCCATGACATAGCCGTGAATCTTTACGTATTTTTCATACCCCTTTTTAATAAACGTTTCAGTCAGGCATATTACGTCTGGGTCATTTTTGTTTTCGCGTAATTCCTGTATGGTTAATTCTAAAATTTCTTGTTTTGACAATATGCTTGCGATGTTCTGATGTAGGATTCTAAACTGATTTACCGAGTCTTTTGTTACGAAAAAATGAATCTTCCCTTTTTTCTATCGGAAAGTAATAAGGTATAGTACCTTTCGGAGCATTTCCGAAAGAACCATGAGGACTAACGGATTGTTGAGATTTTGTTTGAGAGTTTTGCCGTTTAAAGTAGAACGGGATTGTACCTCTTTTTGGTTCCATATTATTATTAGCATTATAACAAAGTGGTTTGTTGCCTGCCATGTGTTTCTTAAGCTCCCTCGGGTTTAAGTATTTTTCTGCATAATCGTTACAATCTATGATATAATTTATAGACGAAGACATATTTGAGATTTTACATTCTACAAAGTGACAGTTTTTATGTTGCTTACATAAGTTTTTTATAAGATAATTCAACTTATTGACGTTTACATGCTCACTCTTAGAGACATTTAGTTCGAGTATTATATTATCCTTAAATAAATTTAACACATTTTTGAGTTGGCTTAAAACTAAATTTACGTTACGGTCATTTTCACCTACACATAGGACAAGTTTGTCATTTTTTCTTATTCTAATATTATGACAGGGCATCAATATTTCACCACATCGTGCGTTTGGTTTTGTCACACCTATGACATCATACTGTTCATATTTTTTGTTGTTCCTTGATTGTAAGATGGCAGCAGCAAGGCCAACACATTGTTGAGCCCCGAGAATCATTATCCTTTTCTTATTTTCCAGCTTTCTTAACTTTGTGACGCACTGTGTGCGTACACTTATACTATCGGATGACACATTTGGTTTAGTGTGTAGTGGGTACGAAGTCATCCTATCCAATTGTTGGGTAAGCCTTGTAATCTCATTTGCTGCGAGATTCAACTCCTGTTGTAAGGATGAGATTTTTTGTTCCAAGCATACAATTTGTTTTATGTGGCTTGCATCGACTTTCGAGCTGCTATTTGATGACAAGTAGATACTGTCTTGAGGTAAAAGAGAAGATCGTTTAGCTTTAATACTTTTACTTGGACTGTTTTCAATTAATGAAGATGAGTGACACAATGTTTTTAGTAGTTTCATTTCAGCAGTCAACTTGTTTATTTGGCTACGCAAATCGTTATTTTCAAGTATACTGTTTTCAAGCTCGTTCTCTGTACTGCTAAGTTTTTCTGTAAGCCGGGATATGGTATCCTTCATTTCGGTCATTGTTAATAGGTTGTTTATAGTCCCATCCAAGCTTTTGGATAGTTTGTCTGGTGTGGTGAAGGAATCATCTGAGATTTCATAATCGGTGAGTATATTTGAATCCTGGGTGCATGACAAATCGTTCTTCGGGGATGGTACCGTGTTTGGTGGTGGAGATGACGGGATTAGCCTTTTTCTTTGAGTGATGTTATCATTGGTACTGTTTGAAACTTTCTTCTTAGTACACAATTTACATTGCCAATTCTTTTTAGATACCTGGTTCATCCTGCGATAGGTTTGTTCTGGATATCCGTCGCAGCTTAGTTCAAATCGCTTTTTACAAACTGCACACGTTGCTGTATTATTTTTATTGACATTTTTTTTACATTTGTGGCATTCTACTAGTACTGGCATCTTGCGGGTACTACAGGAAGTATCTAAACTTACTTTACTAGACATCTTCTCTATTTCCAACTTGTCTCTAGATTGTGCTTTATTCGGACGATTCGATAGACTGGAATTATCGACCGAAATGGAATTATTATACTGGCAACACCGTTTGGTTTTCTTGTCAGTTGTGACGTTTCCGTATAAAGCTAAAAGCGGATAGCTATCGTGACTGCAACGCGCCCTGATTGACGCTTTATTATGTTGGTAGCACTGCACAAGAAATCTACGATTGTTTTGAATGTGGAAAACAAACGGATTGTCAAACACTGATATAATTAATTAATGTTTTTCAACACTAGTGTTCAATGAAATCAATTAAGTTGTATGTAATAAATAGCGGGTTACCTTTATTGGTCCACGTAAGTCTATATTACACTCACAATTACGAGATAATGTCACTTTCACTGTGTCACTTACTTTTGAGTTTTTAAATGTTTATAGTCATTTATATTTATTAAAAACGATATCACATCGGTTATTATTGGTTATGAACACACTAAAACCATTAATTCTTGAATTATACTTAATATATCTACAAATATTATTTATTTAATACGGAGCTAATGTTTACATTGGCTAGGGTTGCCAGTTTTTTTTCACAATCTAATATAATAATAATAATGTTATCCAGATTCAATTTCGGTCACAGCGGCAAATATTAGCGGAGACCGGCCACCTGCGCTGGATATATAGTAGTGCTTAGTATGTGCACAAAAACAGGTGCACTCTGTATTCTTTAACTCTCTTGACCCGATGGTTGAGAGAAAATACGTCCGCCGGGACGGTACGGCAATCCGAAACGACCCGAGAGAAATAAAGCAAAGCGCACCAATGGCTTTAAATGCTCTCCTAACTCTGTGCTGCTCCTGAGAATTTCTTGTCAGAAAATTCCAACATTTTTTAGTTATCCCGACTAAGGATTCGAACCCAAGACCTCATGCATAGCAGTCGCGTTTATCACTGCTGCACCGCGGAAGTAAATAATCAAAAATTAAACATAAAAAGGTACCAGACTAGAAAGTATCAGACGTATGTTTTTGACCAAGACGTATTACGCTGAAAGCTTATTCTTTTTAGACAAAAGAATTATCTTTCAACCGAATTAACAATAGTTAAATAAACCATTTTCTGACAACACAGCGTCAGAATAATTAAAACAGATGTACCAAGTTCGAAATACTTAATTGGGTTACATGCCAAGCAAATTTAATAACAATACTTAGCCAACATAGCCATTATGTTATAAAAAGGAAATTAATAAAAAAAAATTGTTGTAGTTTCTTGCTACACTTTAGACTTATTGTATCAAGCCAGAGTATGACTTGTCATTATAAAATATTAGGTTGCAGTTTTATTCAACAACATTACTAAAACCTTCTAAGACCAAACATAAGTATAGCTACCGTGAGGGATCTTTTATTCAAGGTAAACAAGTGTAAACTTAAATACAAATAGATTTAATTAGAAAAAATATATAGCTTAAATAGTAGTAAAATTCAATAATAGTAGTGTTAGAGTTTTCAAAATTATGTAATAACAGTGTTTAAAGTAAAATAAACAACGCGATAAAATCCGTATAAAGTGTTTAATTTCAATTCTCCGATCAAATAAAAATTTGTCGAAACAAATCATTTAAAAATAAATAAACAGTGTATTCAATTTTTAACACACTTTTTTAGCTTGGTATGTATGTATCTATGTATCTATGAATCTATGTAACGGAATCTTTGAACGTGATTTTCACCTCTTCCAAACCGACGGATTGATTTGAAACTTTGCACACTTATCTAGGACCGATGACAATACAATAACTTAGAAAAAAAATATATATTAAAATTAAATAATAGTTAAAAAAACTAAAGAGCACGCTTTATTAAAAAACCAAACTAAGAAGTAGAAAATAACTTAATAATTTTAGTTTTTCATTTTATTATCTCGAATCTAGTGCAAAAGAATGCTGCATGATCAGCGCAAGCAAATATCACTAGTCCAGTTCGTAACAGTAATCAGAACTTTCTACTTAACAAGCCCGAAACAAGCCCGAAATTATCCTGCCTGCCTGTATAATTGTCTCTATTAAATAGTAATCTAAAAACCTTAAAAATAAATAAATATATAAAAACATATTGGTACATAAAACATAGTACAGTTAATCTATCTTAAACAAATAAAAAATGTACATAGAGTGTAAGATGGTGTCTGAACTAGTATAAACTGTGTGACAGACACCAACACCCTCCTAACTTCGCATTTTTAAAGACATTGTGTTGCACAAATTAAATTTAAGGTAGGTTTTATCACAATACGTACAATAACATAATTTTTGATTTTAGAGGTCATTTAAAGATAATTTAAAGCATGCAATTACACGATTACAGTGTTTTTGTGTGTGTGGCCATGCGTGCGTGCGAGCGTGCGTGCGTGCGTTCGTGCGTGCGTGCGTGCGTGCGTGCGTGCGTACGTGAGTGAGTGTGAGTGTTTAAATCATGAAAAGAAAGCAAGTGGGTATATGTTTGTAAAAACCTGCAGAGAAGTCGCCAACTATTCAGATTTCATTTACAAAACGTTTTTCCGTCTCTTGATAAGTCAACGATTTTAGTTCTTCTCCTAAGGCTTTTTTACATACATGTCTAGGCAGAGACAATATGTTAATTTTTGATTAATTTCGTTGTACAGGCGACAACTAAGGGTTTTAAAGTGACGGCCCGCTAAGGATGTTTTGATCTCAGATACTGTACACATGCAAGTTACGACGACGCCTGTTTATTATGGAACGATCATAGGAGAGTAAACAGTGCTTCCATAGAATAACTTGGAGTACATACAGCTGCCAGACAGAACAGAAATGTTTTTGTATACCTGTATTGTGGAGTAACGAAAGGGTTTATTTAGTAATACCTTTAGGACAGCCCGCTGAGCTCTCTCCAGGCGAATCATAGAGGTCTTATATGGGCCTACCCAAATATAAGTTCGTTCTTTTAAAAAAAGAATGAAAAAAAGAAGGTAGTACATAAATATGGGTTTCTATGTATAGCCTCTAGCTGTAGCTAGTAAACATATATACCATACTGGTAAGTATTGTAACCTTTTATGTAGTTATTTACTGTAGATCAGATTGATCTAGAAATAGGACAAGCCACGCTGTAGCGACGTGGGTTCTTGAGGTTAAGCTAAGCAAAGATTATTAAAAGATAGTACAACAATTAACACTTCTAATTAACCATTAAACGAGTTAAATATATATTTAACAAAATTTACTAGGTAGGTTTACATAATCCTACGCGAACAGAAGTCAGGGCGTGTTTTGCGTAAAAAGGACTTGCTGCATGGTTCTTGTGAGGCAAGAACACTTAGCTTGTGATGTTGAAGCCAGCCGGAAGAGGGCTTGTCTGACACCGTCCTCCGCTTATATAGTCCGGCGCCGGTCGCAGGAGATGGCTAGTGGCGTAACCTCAGCGCTCGCGGTCGACGGGCGGCTAGGCGATTATCGTCACAGTATACCATATTTGTTTTGCTAAACAAGATAAATAAAAAAAATTTATATAGTATTGCTCGAATCGTTTAACTAGCTCTATAGAGAATTCTTATCTAAAAACAAAAAAAAACTTATCTATAATATTGGTGTAGAAATCACTGAAACGAATAGACATTTAAAATGAATGATAGTGCATTCATTTTAAATGTAGGGGGTGATACACACGCCGCATTATTCTCTATTATAATGATAACGATCACAGTGCACTAGATTATTTTAACGATACAATATCGATATACGATCAATCTATTTACACAAGCCGATCGCAAACATTTCACGTGAAATTACCATTTCTACTGATATCACTTGCATTATTTCCTGTGTGTAATATAAACATATGTGATGTTATCTAGCAGAAAGGCATAGACGAAGTTAGCACTGTAGATAAATAGTGTGACTACACGGAATATTTCATTGAGGGTCAGCCATTTAACGCAATTTGTTTGGACGAAGCATTCACGCCGCTGGCTAGGGAAGATGAGCCAACTAGTATATGCGGCGGTACAGGTTACAAGCTGTAGCGTTTAGATAAAACTCGGTCGATGGTAGGGTATTGTGTATTCACTGCCATAATACTCTGTAATTCAGTCGTAGAAGTCAGATAAATTGTTTGTCATACATAGGGATGTAAAAAATATTACTGAATGACAATCAATATACATATTTCTAATTGCATCTAATCAATTGTAAATCATAATTATTAGGATTAAAATAATTCCATCCAGTAAAATCTAATTGTGGATTATCTAATCAGTTTGGTGTCAGAATTTCTTAATTTTGTCTAACGAAAGCCACTTGTTTTATTTTTATTACATCTGTATATATGGCAAATTTTCTTTGATTAATAGTCATTAAATGATAATATCTTTCGAAATAATCCGTTTAATATATTTAAATATAAAGATAATATCATTTGATATTATCAGTATAAACAGGTCATCAAACTGACATCTAGCAAGGAAATGAAGGCTTTTAAGTGGCAATCGCGGACAGATATGCTCAATATAAGATAGCTGAAAATCAAAGAAGCCGGAAGCCATTACGTATATACATAATACTGTATTTAATGGTTTCCGGCCATCAGGTCATCCGGCTGATACATAATGCAAAACAACTTTTATTATGTAATATGGAGGTTTTTATACTCAGCAGAGGTCGAATCCGCCCAGGGGTCCGTATACAGTCTTACGAATCTAGCGTTGAAGGGGGAAGGCAGAGAGGTATTACACCCACATTTTGCCAATTATGATTTTAGGTCCCAGGTCGCGAGCTTATTGCCTTACTGGCACAGTTCCAGACTCCAAGCAGCTAATGAAAGCAATCCAGAAATCTAAAGGCATAGTAGTCGCAGTGGCACGGCCGTTGCGCCATCATGGTAGGGAGCTGAACCCTATCACGGTGACGCAAGCTTAACATTAATTTAAGTTTATATAGTAGAAAATATTCAACCGCTATCGCTTCAATCTTGAGACCCCCTATTAAGCTTCTCCAAGCCTGAAATTAAATCAGCCGTGTGATTTACATTTTAATATGGCAAGAGACTCACCTGTACTAAAACTGGATTTATGGTATTGACATAACGACATTAGGTGCCCATCCGATCGTAAACTTCGAATCCTTCAACGTTTATAGGGATAGAATTGGGTTGATGAAGTTACAAGGTGTTAAGTGTCGAATGGGCTAGGTGTTAGAGATTTTGTACCTCATAATATGTAGCTACACCCATATGATACTGTAAGGTCTATGTAGCTAGAGTTAATAGTATTATATACGTGTAATAAAATTGCAACTGCTCGAGATATTTAATAAAAATTAGGTCTTTATAAGAAATATAGAAGCCTAAACAAATACTTTTAGAATTTTAGTCTGTCTATATTTTTGTGTGCACATAACGCAAAAAGTAGCGCACGAAATTAAATGCGGTATTTACAATCGTATTGCTGGAGGTCTGTCTAAAAATTTGGTGCATGTTTCATCTTGATAAGCTGCCTAAATGTCGAGTATTATGTGCTTAGATCAGCTTCTTCCTACAAACAAAGAAAGAAAATAAAGAAGGGTGCTTTCAAATTCTTCGCGTACGAAGTAACGGGTGAAAACTACGTTATATTATAATATGTATAGAATAAATTTAACATAATAATATAGAAATAGACCAATGGACAGGTCATTGTGCTGACACGCGTCGAGCTCAATTGCACAATTTTTTTATATTTTCTACCACGGTGGCGAATGCGTTTGCTGAACTTAAGGTCTCGAGATCGGGCATAGTGTCATTGGCGCTATCTATTGAGTATATAAATATAGCTATTGTTAGTAGTGCGATGTCTGCAACTGTATCGTTACTAACTTAACCTACAATCTGGGTGTAATACGAGGTGTATGCTCCTCAGCATGCATATGTTAACATCACTGTTAAAAAAAACGATAATTAACTATCTACATTTTTTTTATGGTATTTCGAATGGTAAGCGATTACCACTGCCCATGGACACACCCACAACACTAGAGGAGTCACAAGTGCGTTGCGTTCCTTTTAAATTTGCCCCCACCAGAAGGGAGGGGACGGTTGGGCCTCCTGTCCCCTTACTCACTCGATGAAACACAACGCAAACGCTATTTCACACCGGTTTTCTGTGAGGCCTTGGCATCACTCCGGTCGAGCCGGCCATTCATGCCGTCACATTATGTATATTGGACAGAACCTGAGTTCTGTTGTAAGGACACTGTATGTTAATGTGTACGTATGAAACAATATTGCCATCAAATGTATTATGTGGTAGCGGTAGCCGCGGGGATAGGCTGGCAGTTCGTACCCCAACGCGGCCAAGCCCGGTACTCTGTACATGATTGAGTTATAAGTAACCATTGTGAAGCAAAGAATATACGCCCTTAATTACTGTTTAATATATTTTATTTATATATCTAAAGTAGAACATTCCCTAATCTCTGTTGTTTGCAATATTAGTAGGAATAGTTACTCCACTAGAAAAAAGAGGCTTTGAAATACCACTCACAAGATGGCAAGACGATATAAAAATATTGCGGCCCAAGATCGGAAAAAGTGTATCTTTGGTGGGGGAGGTCCTTACTTGTAAAAACGGCGTAATTATAGATAATTTATAACTAACATTAACTTCATACTAACATAGTATTATATGCAGAAATACAATAAAAATATAAATTATTTTCTTGTGATTATAAAATGCAGCAATTAAAAGGCTTTTATGTTTATATGTTATTTTATATAATAGGACTAGCAGATTCCACTAACTTCAATTAAGGATTTTTAAAGTAGCCGAATCTCTTGAAAAATTGTAATTGAAACCTATTCTAACGTTACGCTATCTGCGAAATCATCAGATATTCATATCGGAGAACAAAGAAATCGTAATTGAACACGTATTAATTTTAATAGCTTTTATTACAGAACGAGGAAAAAACGTGTTTCAAAACGCTTCACTGAGCGGAAACAAAATTAAAAAAGAGATTTATTTTAGTTGTGATAAAATACCATTTATTTTCCTGTCGTTTTTAATCTGCCGATATTTCAGAGCTATTTATTTTGGCTGTATTTATTTATTCAGATAGATCAAAAAAGCCACTGGAGCATTGGATTGTGCGGAACCGTTGGTAACAGTATTAAAGTATGACCGGTTGATATGACGCGCTTATGCATTTCCATAAATAATACCTACATATTCCTACATTTAGTAGTAGGCAGAGGAATATTATACCCACATTTCGCTATTAATATTATCGTATATAATATATACTTATACACCTAAGTTTGCATTCATACATATATCAAGTTGATCACTTAGTCGCAGCTTTGAGTCTCCAAGGAATGTCAATGATTTTTTGTTTGATAATTCTTAGTAGAAGTACGAATATGAAGCATAATAATATTTTAAAAACAGTTTGTATCCGATCCATATAATTATTTATTATAATTGTACTCAGTCTGGGTGCTCTTTGTGAACATTGTGTGAATGTTTGTCAATTACCCTGCGAAAGAGACAAAAATTATACTTAGAGTGGTAGCTATCTTTAAAAAAGGAGAAGATTTTTTAAACATTTTACCTGACCCGGGCAGCAAGACCATAACTTTCTTATCAGCTGCAAACCTACCAAGCGACTATAATGCTATTCGGTGATAGGTATAACAATGCATAGAAACGTATAATTATAATAATAATAATAATAATAATATTGTACCACATACACACAACTATCTAGTCCAAACTAAGCAGAGCTTGTACTATGGGTACTAGACAACGGATAAACATACATATATACTTTTTTTTTTGTAAATACATACATATTATACATAGAAACACCCAGACCAAGACAAACATCCATGTTCATGCACACAAAATGTTATCTATTATAATTTCCTCTATAATATTCAATCATATATAATAAGTAAATGTAAATGACAAGGTGCTCTATGCAATAGTATTACGATTCCATTATAATTTTAGGGCAACCACAATCGAAGCCAAGTAACAATGAAGTGTGAGTATTGACCACTATTATGGTCTGGGGCGCTTTAATCATCGAATTCAGCTACCTGGAGTTAATGGCATAGGGAATCGTAATACTATTGTATAGAGCGCCTTGTCATTAACATATACTTACATACATATGTACGTACATATACGAAGATGACTTCATTAATAAACAAAATCAAAAAATAAAGTGTACAATATTGTTTTACGTTTACGTGAATGTTGCGCGAACATTGAAATTAAACTACTATATACGATTTTTTCACGTTGTTTATTTTAAAACCTACTAATACTCAATTTTGGAACCTTTAAACTACTACTGTTAAACTTATCTTATCTTATCTTGATCCGGGGGCCAGTCATTGTAGACCGGCGACACTTCGACCCAGTGGGATCTTTTGTGTCGGCCCCGAGGTTTATCCCTGAGCTATCTCCCTATGAATGTACTGCATCAGTCGCAGCGTACACTTCAGAGGGAGAAGCCTGAAGTCTTCAGGGTTCGGATATGCCAATCCCATCAGACCCATCCTTAGTCCGGCCAACGCGTCACATTCACACAGTAGGTGTGATATGGACTCGTCCTGTTCACCACAGGCTCTGCAGATCGAATTGTTTGACAATCTCAATCTGCACAGGAAGTCGTTAGTCGACTGTTAAACTTAACTACTATCTAAATTATTAAACTATTTCGATTTAGGTTTACACTTTCCCCGACGCGCGACGTATCGGTTGCTTTTTGACAGCCATAGTCATGGAGAGACTAAGAACATCAACAGGAAATAAGAATACATTAATACATACATCATTTAAATACGTAACGAAAACGACAAAGATCCATTACATATACATACGATATGAAAATAAAATATTCATTGATAATTTTCCTGCAGTTATTATTAGTCCCGTACTACCTTAATCGTAAAATGATTCCACCCATTGGCATGTTATATGACAATAAAAGATGACTCGGTTTTAAATAAACAAATATCTGGTCACAACCAGTCACACAATCTAAATTAGCACCTGAAAATTGTTTGCAAAAAGGCACGCAAACCTACCGAAGGCAATTCGTATGAAATATTATCAAACATTACGCGGCCCGGACTGAGCCACTATATAAACTGGGTGCCATTACCTCAATGAGAGTTTAAGTCTGCACAGAGTGCGTCGGAATGGAATGACTGTCGTCAGCAAGGCAAACACCTACCCACCTTAGGGACCGCATTATTCATGAACCTATTTATTTGTATTGCTTACTTATGTTGTTTTCGTCTAGAGGTTTCTGCTTCGGTTGACTTGTGTATATATTTTTACATAATTATTTTTGTCTAAGGTTTCGTGTGCATAGCAATTTTACTTCTTATTGGTAATGTTGAATAACTTTAATTTAAACTTTATTTCATTTGTGTGCATGAACATGGATGTTTGTCTTGGTCTGGGTGTTTCTATGTATAAGATGTACGTATTTACAAAAAAAAAGGTATATATGTATGTTTATCCATTGTCTAGTACCCATAGTAGAAGATTTGCTTAGTTTTGGCTAGATGGTGTTGTGTATATGTGGTAGAATATTATATTATTAAAACAATATATTAAAGAAAGATATAGAGATATAATTCAGATGGACAACTGCATTTTAAGTTATCTCTAAATACAAGCTCGAATTTCATTTATTGATTATACTGATTATTAAATTGTCATAGGAATCGACTTTGGATTATTTTTTGTTATAGAACAAATATACCAAAAAGTACACAGCTTATCTGCCGATAAGCAGTTACCGAAGCCTATGATCTATTTAAAGATCAGAGATAGCATTTGCGCGTCACCAGCTGTAGTAAAATAGAAATTAAAGATAATATGTAAATAAATGAATAGGCAAGGTAGGGCTCACCAACCTCACTTACTCTAACCAGGCAAAACGCAAAAACACACTTCCATATCATAAGTTTTAAGGTAAGTTATATCTTGATTCTATAAGGGATAGTTTATGCTTGCCCCTTACCATCAGGTAAATCGTATGTGTTTGCCAGCTTAGCAATACAAAAATGATGCCTACATTTTTGAGCCATGAGCTGCTGGAATCCTTACTAAGTACTACGTTTCTTACCTCTTACGCTGATTTCCTTAATTTGAGATATTTTCTGTTTAAAGCAATAATGAAGCAGTAGTTCATTATATATACAAAAAGTCAGAGGTGAGTATGTAATTAAAATCAAGACCTGTGGGTTTTCGTAATAAAACTGTTCAAAATAGAGTTAAACTTCATATGTGAACTAAAATGCAATTTTGCTCACAAACGACATTTATTTGAATATAATAGAATAATACCTTTTGTGATGTTTATGACTCTGAGACCAGATCGGAACTCTATTTTAAACAGTTTTCACAACACGAATTGACCCTCTGATGTTTAATCCAGCTTATTACAAGTATACTGCGAAGTTCTTCGCTGCATTGAAAACATGACGAATAGATCATTAAGTAGATAACACTATAACACGTTATTATAATAATCGATTTAAATATTATAGTGAACTAACTTTATCTTATAAACAACTAAATTATTAGTAAATCGTATTTGCCTTCGAGATTTCGTTGATTACTGAGAACGCTGCGATACCGATGTATCATCGAATTTAACAGAGATATCGAACGTTTTGATATCAGGTTCATTAAAACATACGAGTAGCTACAAGAATATAACTACTACTGTAAAGAGTTATTTATTTCATATCAATTTTAACGTGTAAGTTCAGCGGCACAATTATGTAGGTAATTGAAATGTCTATAAAGGTGTTTGCCCACTATATTATATACTACTATGGTTAAACTATAGCGAAAATTAAAGCAAAACGGGTTATTTTGGTGGTCTTGAAATGGTTTATTCTCAATTTATTCACTACATAATTCACTCCTAATACCAGAATTCTATCTTAACTGGAGGTGTAAGAATACTAGTAATTTGAAACCCAAGTAAGTATTTTTTTTTTGCTCGTCAAAATGGTCACCCTCCTCCTGATGGTAAGCAGTCGTATGGTCTAAGAGCAGTAGCCTCCACATCGTCCTCATAGCAGCCGAGGCGATGTTGAGGTCTCTACTTTGACAGCCTGAGAAGGTGCTTTTTCACGCCCCGCTTAAAGGACCCATGATTGAAGGAAGAAGGAAACACGTGCCTTGGCAGAGAATTCCATGCCTTGATCGTTCGGCAGAGGTATGAGGACCCAAACTTGTTCGTACGCACTCTAGTCGACTCCACCGTGTAAGGATGGCATCTGAGCCCAGCACGCGTTGTTCTGGATAGGAAAGGGGAGGGCGGGATAAGGTGGAATAACTCTTCAGAGCACTCCCCGTGGTATATTCTGTAGACTATACTTATTATTTATATATATATATATATATAAAAGCCAAGAGAAAGCAAGCACAATCTTTCATACCATATAGGTATAGAAATATAAGCGCGAAACATGTTTAAGGTCTTTATTGAAAATATAAATAGACAAACATATTACCATTATTGTTTTTACTGGTGGAATTACCTTACTCAAGAGCGTACTCCTTTATGCAATCTCACATGCATATGTATATCTCATATGCTGTATAATAGGCACCAATAATGGTACACACTGACATAGATTAATAAGTCAAAGTGAAAAATCATTTCTTTATTTAGGTCACATATTAACTAAATGTTATTTTTGTTAACTTATAACTGTTAAAGTTGTAAGAATACAAAAGTTATTGAAGTAACATTTATGGTAGTTTTTAGGTTTAGGCAAAGAGTGCCGCCTATATGAAGATACCTGCAAAATATTACGTGTATAATAAGAGGCAATGCTCATTGGACACTTGCATCATCCATTACAACGACAATATTTATTTGGTTTGTAATAGTTTGGTACCTGTCTTTTTCTTAATACAATATAGTGGTCGCATATCCATATCTAAAACTAGGTGCGTCGATGGTATTATGGCGTAAGTTTGCACTTAAAGCTATGGTTGATCGTAAAGATCGATTTTCAAATTGATGATGGTTGTAATTACCATTTTTTATGTTATTATTTTGCTAGTAACAGCGCAAGTTTCGGCAATGTACACTGTGATAAAACACGTAATACGGGACAAACCTATGGTTTGTCCTGTATACCTAAAACCAGAAATAGGAAAAATCGGTGTCCTGTACTTTATTGGCGACATTTACGTTTGCAGTACAGTTGAAGAAAAGAAAGTATTTTGTTTATATTATAGCGTTAGAGCCATAATATTACAAAAATTTACCTCTGTAATAAACCCCTGCTACATAGGCGTTAGTTAGATGGACAATACTCAAAACTACTCAATGTAGTTTTATTATAACGGCTGTATACTAATTATAATAATTAAAGAAATTAATAACAGATCACAATTAAAAAGTACAACATACAAAATAAAAATAGGAAATGAAAATTACCAATATAATATAAAGTAAAATAAACTTAACATTAAACACGATCATCAGCTTTCTCACAGAAATGTCATCAAAACTTTCAAGTCAATATACCGGTTATCGATTGATATATTAAAATACCATAACATGATATTGTTATACATTTTGTAATAAATACATTAAAAAAATACTTGTAGTTTATTCGCGGCATAATTACGAACTCTACCTGGCTTTATCAAAGTCTTTTTTTTTTCATATTTGTTATAAAACAATTTCTTCGTGTATCAAGAATTTTTTAGCGAGTATATTTTATACGTTAAACGCGTTTTATGTAAACAAGGATTTTATTAGTGGAAAGATATTTATATTATTATTTTATTTTCCAAGCAAATACTCGTAGCCGTCACTGAAGGCAAACCCATTTGCATAATAAAACGTGTTGATAATCGCATAAGCAGCTTACACTAAGCTCATGAGAGGCCAACTTATCATAATCTCTTTATGAAATCTATTTTATATGTATAACAAAATGATTGATGTGAATGCAACTCGGGGTCAATGATTTCATATATTTGTACAAATATAGAAAGGAGCAGGAGCGGGCAGAGTGGCTAATCTATTGCCATCTAAGGGCACAGTGTCAGACGGCTACTAAAAAATCTTGACTTAAAAAAGCCGTCGTTACTGGATCAGGCAAAGTGTGCCCGTGTAGTAGTTTACTACTATTTAAATTATTAAAACTATTTAGATTTCAGTTTACACTTTTCCCGACATATCGGCTGCTTTACAGCAGTCATGGTCATAGGAAGACTAAGATGGTGGTTGTCTCAACAAAACAACCACCATCTTAGTCTTCTGGTGAAAGTTTAACAGTAGTAGTTTCATTTATCAAAATTATGTAATACGAGTGTTTTTAAAATAAACAACGCAATAAAAGCCGTATAAAGTAGTTTAATTTTAATTAATAACTATTTATAATTAAATTTTAACCTAATATCAGCATCTGGTATGTCAACATTGAGCGTAACAGCAAACTTATGTCACAAGATCAAATAAATACAAGACGAGGCTATAAAGTAAATTAATAACCACATAAACACTTGTCTTTGTAGAAGTCATACCTATCTAACAAAAGTAACGCAAGAAAGTGCATGTATTATTTTTCACAATAATTAATAATCACTTATCTCTAAACAATTAGGTACAGAATAGTAAAACAGACATAATTACCTTCTAAATTAACTGTTTGAAAATAGGCTAACAAAATACGCCGAAGGCTTTGGCACACCACCGGAAGTGTTGGTGACGTCACGCGCGCTGGCGCCACCTACATCCGGCCGCTTGACACGCTCGGAATTCATCGGATTACCTCTCAAACAAACTCGCTAGTGATTTATGGATTTTCGCCAAAATTGACTGACATAGTGACTTCGAAGTAATACGATAGATAGTTTTATAATTGTATATGTTGTTATTTAAACTATGGATAGTTTAGAATTACATTTGATAGGAGCATGCATGGCTGGTTGTATTCCATCAAGCATCGTGGCAGTGCAATTTCTGATAAATTTGTATTACCACTTTTAATCTCTGTTACGAAGAATCGTGATGCATGTTATATAATGTTATTTAAAGAATTTATATTGCAGGCATTTCGGAAAACGAGTTGATTAAAAAATCTTTACTACTTTTCGGTACTGTTGTGCCTGATGTTTGGTAGAAGCGTAATATTTTTAATAATAAGCAGATGCATAGTGGTAATTAGTAAATTTACCATGAAAATAATCATCCAAGTCCTTGATGCGATCCTTACCTATATACATTTCAATATATTTATGTAAGGATCGCATCGAAGACTATTTTTACGAAATTTATCGCGGTGTTTATTTTAAAATACTATTATTAGGTACATAATTTTTAAACTATAAACTATTACTGTTAAACTGAACTACTATTTTGAGCTATTTAAATAACTAAACTTTTAAAAACGTTAAACAAAAGTATGTGAATATCCTATAAAGTTTCATCGGATTTCTTTTTATTAAAGTCTTATTTCTTTTTATTTCGTTTTATTATTTTTTTATTGTTCGGATCATTTTATAGTAGAATTTAATTTAATTTTAGATCAGAACATGCCGTTATTTGTATTACGGTACCAATAGCATGAACAATCAGAACCGAAAATTCGGCATTTACCTTTTATGATAGGCCAGTAGGCATGCATGCAAAGGACCATTATGAGGTACCTTAGTATCTTAACAGAAACGCAAATACTCACCCTTTGCTGACTTGCGAGAAAGATTGCTGTACTTTTAACCCACAGGAAAAGGTTTCCAGAGGTCTTCTTAGATGGTCTGCTGGTAGCACGTGATCCATAAAGCGTCTTGGAAAATATAATAATTACATTACAGAAACACAACATATCTTTATTTTAATTGCAAATTTAAACAGAGCTTTATTCACCTAGCTCTTTAGGAACTGTAACAGTGTGTTAAATACAATTATAGGTGGAACTGTACATTATTTTTCAGCAAACAACTTACATTAATTACTTTTAAGTAATAATTAATAATTGCTGAGGATATTCTTAAAAACATAAATAAGATTTGTCTTAAATAAATATATAATGAATATGCCACATTATAATTCCATCTACGGAAATCACATAAAAACATAAAATGGTCTTATTTTTATAAAACCAGAACTTTAAGTATCTGGACAGTTTTCCATCAGACATAGCTAAGAACCATCCCAAACAAAGTAGCCATTTAAAAACACTATACTATCGGTCCATCCATTTAGGCGCGCCGTAGCCACAGACAAACATAGCGGCTAAGCTTATAACACTTTTTGCCAGCACTCCCAAAATGATACCAAATGTTGATCAATAAATAAAAGCAAACAAATTCACGAAGCAAAAGCCTAGTGGACGATAAAAAGAAAACAACTGCACTTTATCTACCCGTCGCGCGTCGGATAAGTATAATAGGTATAATCTTATCCTCGATAATTTTATTACTTCTATAATTGCTTTACATATAAGACAGTCGAACAGCAGGTGTATAAGTGACATTATGGTGGACTATTTGAAATGTTCGGTGATTTTGCTGTTCGTAATTTCAGCGGCGGTGTGCGAAAATTGCGTTACTTACGACTTCGGGTCAAATTTTTACAATACTTTTAACCATGGCAATGCAATCTGTCGTGGAATGGCGCCGTGGGCTCTTGGAAATTACAATGATGTTAGCATAGAGAGCCCACATGCTGACAGTGATTCGTATATAAGCCCAGGAGAGGCGTTAAGTTGCGTGACCTCGTATACTTTTGAGATGAGCTCTACTGGTATTTTAGAGGCGCATGTTTATATGGAGGCCGCAACTCAGAGAGACCAAATCGTTATTCTGGTTAAAGAGATAAGGTCAGAAGACGGCGATGCTGTTACTGGAACATTCATGCTCACACCACTTAATTCAAATTACGTGGATGGATGGCAAGTTCTAAGGATTGAATTGATCGGAAGCGGCAATTTTGATGGATATGTAAGTAATAAAAATATATTATTATTTTAGAAATTGACAGTCACAAAAACACTTTAAATAAATCTTTAAAACATTATAGATATAGGCTACTTTAAAGCAAAGACATTTTCTTGTTTGCGACTAGTATATTATATTTATAATGCTTATGTAACGATGACGGCACACCTCCGTTGAGCGCCTTGGGGAGATACAGTTTCTTTGACATATTATGAAGATCCAATAAAATTTAATTTCCTTGCTGTAATAATATTCTGGGAAGCAGATAAGTATAAGTAAGCACTTAGTTCACGATTATATTAGTAAGATTCTAGGTTACCTGGATCTGGCAAAGTACTGTTTGGTTAGGGATTTCTCTGTAACAGCACTGAGTCTTCTCGGTAAATAGCAACAGATGCTTCCTTCACTGGGTGGTACCTAAAATTTATTGATATAAATATAAAACACCTCTGCATACCTAAATAAGCATGAGACTCTTCAGAGCTAAATAAGCATGAGTCTCTGTGTGTAATACATTATTTATTGGAAACTTATATTCGTACGAATCAAGTATGTTAAACATATTAAATACCAATGAAACATTTATTAATATTTCCAAATTAAACACGGAAGCTACTTTTTAGTAAAAAATTTGTATCTTACTTATACATAGAATGTTAGTTGGTCGTAAATTATGCTTTTGATATCTCACGATTAACGGATTATACATCCGTATTAAATCCGTATTATTATAAAGTAATGGATAACGCTAACTAAAGATCTAAGTCATATTTAATCAATATAGCTGATTTGTTTATCCCTAAACCGCGTTTTTTTTTTTTTATTCGAAATGTCTATCCTAGATCTTAAGAGAGATCTTGAGAAAGGCGTAAGGCACAATAATTTTCTTTTTGAAACGAAATTGCAATGCAGATTCTCTTGTTTACATTATTAGCAGCAGTATAACGGTGCGTTCCGTTTTTGGGCTGAGTATAAGTTCTAGGATTATTTAATACAATCTTGTCTTACGTTTACGCGAATGTTATACATTGAATTTCATCTAGTGATTCGGATACTCAAACACAAGAAGAAACAAAAAACACCTAGACCTTACTGATACTTTGAATTCTTTATGCATTAATATAAATACCAATAATTAAATTATGTTTGGGTACTTTATAATAACTACACTTTAAGACATTTAGACAACCATCATCTTCGTCTCCCGTCGTGACCATGGCTGCTTAAAAGTAACCTAAACATCGGGTAAAGTGTAAATACCTTAAAATAGTATTAAATAGTATAATAGTTTCAATATTATGAAATAATTGTGTATTTTAAGGAAAACAACGCAATAAAATCAAAGTAGTTTAATTTAAACGCGTTCTAAACGGCCTTCTCCTTCTTATTTCAATGTAATATACATAGAAGACTGTTTACCTTTATAGAAAGTTAAGTTTGAAGAAGACTTCAAACTTAATTATCTACAAAGGTATTCAGTCTATGCATTGCTTTTGTTTTATAAAGATAGCAACACGTAAGCTATAGAGTTGCAAGCGTCTATATGTACTGGTATTCACTTACCACCGAGTAGGCTACATGCTTGTTTAACATTTTAGAACAAAAATTAAGTACTCAAAAAGGAAGGAAGGAGTTTCTCATATCTACGATAAAACAATCAGCTCAGAATCTAATCTGACTTGAAATATCTGAAACGGTTAAAAATAACTAAGAGTAAGTAACATCATTTGTAGATAGAATTTTCCAAATCCTGTGTAATAGTATTTTACTTGTTACTGATATATACCAATGAATGTTCCTAAATTCCAAAAGAACAAAACGTATTTCGTTAAATGTTCATCATTATAAAAAAAAAACAGATTTTATTTTTATTCTAAATAATATTTCTATACTTCTATTGCTCTGAGAAATATGAGGATAGCAAGTTTACACACAGGATCTTAAAAACAAAGAAAACTCATTACTAAGCGATTAAACCTATTAATTTTACCAAATTCTTAGACGTTAAATTAATTATGGGAAAACACTATAACAAATCACACTCGTATATTCCCGAAGGCTTGAGTATAAGTTTATTGAAAGGCTATTTTGCAAGAAATTATGCCTTCTTGTTTTTGCTGGCTAAAGTTTCTATAACTGCTTTCCAGAATATTCTGTTCAAATACCAATTAATATTGCCTGAATCAGAAATCTAAGCTTCATCAGCAGTAACCGTCCAGTACTTCTAGATCAACAAGGAGGAAAAGGAGCAGAAAGTCTAGAAAAATGTTATAAAATGCTGGACCAAGAATATAACAGCTCATTATATTTATTCAGTATATCACTAATATGCTTTGAATATTCTCTGGTTTGATTATCCTATTAGATAAATTTAAAGAAAAAGCTGGATATCGTTTAAAGTTAAAAACATATTAGTTTGTCTTATTCTAATATTCTAGGATATTAGAATCTTTTGCCAATAAGCAGAGTTGGGTCGTGTTAGTATGGATATAATAGAATATAATACACTAATATAAAACAATTAAATGTTGTCATAGTTATTCATTTTGACGTTGACCTAAATTAATAAATTATTTTTGATTTTTACTTGACTTTAAATATACAAGATAATCCTGAAACAACTCATAGTGAAGCTTCAAATATCGCTACTATAAGGTGCAATTATTGAATTTAATATGTATTTTTGGATGCCAAGTGGCTGTAATTTGAGGTGTATCAGGATTATCCATTCTTTACTGGATATCCTGTATAACTAATTATAAATAATTTTAGTTGTATTGCTTCCTTAACAGTCATACCATATGTATAAACGAGTATACAGTTCAATGTATGTTTCTTTTCAGGTAACATTTTTAGGAGTAGCAACACCTGGCTCTACTGTCATCGTAGACTCGTTCAGATATATTCCTCCATCATACGAAGACGATTGCTTCCTATACGATGAACATTTTGTATTGCCAACGCTTCCACCGCCACCTAGCCCAGACCCGGATAACTGTGTCATGTACGACTTCGAACAAAACTTTGATGAATCATTCAATAGCCACAGAGGATTGTGCACTGGTTTCTCGGAATGGACCCTGGGCAATTATACCAAAATACTAGTCGATGAACCTATTTCAGACAGTCACCAGTTTATTTCACCACAGACACATGTCAGTTGTACATCATCGTTTCTTTTCGATATTGAAGCAGGTGGTAGTATAGAAGTGAACGTTTATATGGAATCTAAAGCTGATTATGATCAAGTTGCTGTCCTAGCAAATCAAATATTGGACGAAAATGATGATGCTGTCACAGGAAGCGTTTTACTTTCTCCCTTACATAGCGAATATGTCGATGGGTGGCATGTTCTAAAGATGGAATTATCCGGTGGAAGTGCCTACAATGGATATGTAAGTAATAAATTTGAAGATTTACATACAATCCAATAAACAAAAATGCTGTAAGAGAGGACTCAAGTAGATATTATAGTACAGTTTGTCAATCTTCATTTTAACAATAACGAATATTCCGTCTAAAGAACTTATAAGCTTGATGAATGTTGTAAAGATATCATTGTCCAATGTCCAGAAATGTAATATAACTATAAAAATTTAAATCGTTGATATATATATCTCTATAAAATAAGCATAGAGTGAATGCTGTGAAACCATTCCTAAGAAAGAATACGGTACGGTTATATCTTGCCAAGTAACACATAATTGAATACATTACATATACTTGTAATAAACAGGATAGTAGCTAGAACGTCATCGTTACATTAATATATTTTAAATTCTGATATGTATCTATTTTTAGATTTACATTAGATTGTGGATAATTGCTTTAAAATCTTGATCTTGTTATTCAATTGCGGTAAAAGGAAGCATTCTATCTTATCAAAACATCCATCTAAAATACTACTACCACTTATTCATACACCTCGATCCACAGAAGCCCTATTTTATTTTAAGTACTATAACATGTTTAGTTTTATCTACCTTAATTTAGATAACAACAAACGTTTATACATTTTAGATATCTTTCCTTGGATTGGCGTCGATAGATTCAATTGTCCTGATTGATTCGTTCAGATATATTCCACCGAAAGTAGATAAAGAAGCTTGTAATATATATGAAGAAGAACTATTTCAAACTACGACACCAATACCTATGACTACGCCAGAACCTACTGGAGTTGAATGTGTCTCTTATAACTTTGAAAGCCGGTTTGATGACTACTTCGATAAGTCTAAACAACTATGCAATGGTTTCTCTGAATGGCACGTGGGCAATTATTATTCTCTATCTATTGAAACCATGTATCCAGAAAGCAATACATTCATATCGCCAAACATGAGTTCCAGCTGCATATCTTCTTTCATCTTCGAAATGAAACCTAAAGGTTCCGTAGAAGTGAACGTGTACATGAAGTCATTGTCAGAACTCGACTTTATAGTAGTATTGGCTAAAAAAATTGTACCAAATGGCATTGATGCTGTAGCTGGATTTCAATTGTATTATGGAAATAATGAGAATTTCGTTGAAGGTTGGAACGTTTTGCGTGTATCAGTTGTTGACTTTGTGCCTTTTAATGGATATGTAAGTATTACTTTATATTTCATTACGTTTATTATATAATGATAATATGTATATATTCACCATATGTTTTCGACTAAATTTAAAACTGAAAGAAAAAGTAACTAAATATATAAAGATATATCAAACGTCCTTCAATTTTAAGAAATAGTGCTCAAATTTATCAGCCCTGGTTGCCGATTGACGGGTGTAATTTTATTGTTGTCGTACGAGTAGATATCCGTGAATTCCACCGACTATCGTAGGTTGTTTAATTTAAATTTGATTTTGATTTTGAAACCTACGTCAAATAATTAGTTGCTGCTGTACATTTTCTTAAACAAACAACCTATGTTCTAATTTAATATAGAAATAACAAACCTTTTCTTTATCGCTTCATTCACGTACGCTGACTAGTACTTTGAAGTCGCTAGCAGCCTTAGTTAGATCGTAAAGGTGGATAACAGTAATTATTCTTCTTTATTGCTGACGTATTGATTTCTAATCTCCTCTCCTCTATGGTAGCTCCTAGTTTCAAATCGTAATAATTAATATTTATTTTAGTTTAATATTATGTTGAAATAAAATCCGACTATAATTGCGTGTATATGGCTGGCAAAATAAACTGAATATTAATTTTCTTTCCAGATTACTCTCATTGGATCGATGTCAGAAAACTCCATAGTGCTGATAGACTCATTCAGGTACATTCCTCCTGAGACTGATACAGCCTGCGAAATTTACCAATAACAGCGATATTCGGACAAATATTACCTATTAACTGTCAAATTGTAAAAAGCAACGTCATAATTTAAGATTAAAATTTACGCCAATTATGAGTTTCCTATTATCCTTACATTGATAAAATCCATTAAAAAATATCAAATACATGTTTGAGTAAGTATTCTTTTGTTTATATTCTTAATTTATTTTCTTTAAGTTAGAATTGAATTTTTTAGTAGGTAGCTTTCTCTCTAGCAGGGATCTCTCAGACATACTGGATTTCTTGTGATATTTTTCTTTGTCGTCAAAGCGACTACTACTGACTTCAAAAAGTCAGTAGGTAATACGCCATGAGATAAAACTTAAGGTATGAGTATTTAAAATTATATTTTTACAATAACGTTGCTTACTACAATTTGACAACAAAATCTGATTAGTTTAATTTTTGTATCCGAGAACTGATTACGTAATTCAAATTAAATATTTTATTTATTTTCTAAATTATAATGACTGAAAATATAATGTTTTTAATTCTTTAATTACTATAATTTATGTAAAGCGCTCGCTAACACCTTTTTTATTATTGTACAACTTTTGAGAAAATAACAACACGCATCACTTTGTCAATTTAAATAAATAACGGCACGTAAACAACGTCTCATTATAATTCATTAAGTTCTTAACCCATTATATTACCTAAATGCTCTTGAATATATGTATATAAAAGTCAAGTTACTTTTCAAACTAATACCACACACTAGAAAGTAGTAAGTGAAATATTTTTGTAGTCAAATTTCAACGTGCAAAACGTTGTCAATAATTTTGAATGTGAGGTCATGAATCTGTTCGTCATCGCTCATTTCAAATTCAATCCTATTTCTGTTAGGATAAAGGTTCAATATCCTCTACATTGTTCGTCCGTGGGGAACGTAGTGCAGCATCATGAGAAGTGGTTCTTATTGAACGACTCATATGGGGCGTGAAAAGATAAAAGATGCGTTTTGTCGGCTAAAGTTAGGCATTTATATCCTTATGCAATGATATATCAGCTATTTATTGGAAATATGTTCTTTTGCGGAGGTCATAAGTTCAGAATATTAACCGATAGGGTTAACTGACAGTGCAGTAGATAGTGTGTTCATCTGCTCATATGTGTGTGTGTGTTTTCACTTTAAGAGATTAAACTTGGATGAGCAACAGATTTAATAGCTTGAATATCTTATTATTATTTAACAAAAATACATCAAGCATGCCATTAGTGAGAAGTTTTTTGTTTTTATAAGCTTTAAGTGATTATAATGTAAGCTCTAAAGTAAAACAACAAATAAAAACGGGGCTTGTGTGAGTTCGCACCATTGTGTATTGGTACATAACTAACGAAGCTAAAATCTGATTCGCGCTTGGTCAGAAGGAAATAATGTACCTCCCGGAATACCGACTAAACCTACCACGGTCTTCCTCAACAAAACCACTATCGGCGGGGCCGCGCGAATCGCTTTCGCATGCGGTCGCGACCCCGCCGAGGTTTCGGCCCGCCGTATGAAACGACAGGCCACTACCCAAAGAGACCTACCCAAAGGACTCCCTCAAAAATTCCCTACTGTCTCCCCCCTAGGGGGGAGACGGACTCGACACAGAGGCGCGCGTGGGAACACGCACGCCGCCTCTCGGACCTGGTGCTGAACGGATGGCGGGCAGGCCCACAAAGCCCGCCACCCCCAGGTCAAACCTCAGGGTGGCTGGAGGTCATCGCGCGCCCTCCGGCGCCCGGCTCTGCGGTTGGGGAGAGGGTTTAAACGCTCCCTCTCCCGCTCCGCCGCCTCCTTGATGGAAATTACTTCCTCGCAGAAGGAGGCGACGGCGTTCCACGACCTCTCACTCCGGACCATAGACTTAACTACGGCCGGGAGCGAGAGGGCAACCGATCCGACTGCCGCGATCAACTCACGGCGCTGCGATGCCCAGGCGGGGCAAACCGCCAAAGTGTGCAGCGCCGTGTCCTCTATAACGTCGCGGCAGTCGCCGCAGTGGTGACAACCGGGCGTCTCTTGCCGGCGTATACGACACAGGAACTGGCCAAAACAACCGTGGCCAGTCAGTACCTGTGTCAGCCGGAAGGTGAGGGCGCCATGCCGCCTCTCCAGCCACTCCTCAAAAACGGGACTTACCGCCACGATCGTGGCGTGCCCGAGTTTTATAATAATACTACAACACTGGGCAACTATCATAATTTATTTATGTATTTGTTACAACGACAATGGCTAATGACAGGTTTCCTTGATTATCTACAAAAGTATATAATTCTGTGTACAAACGGAAAGTGAAATCATTTTAATATTGTATAGGCCAAATACATAATTTGAAAATAGAATAACGAACAATAATAGATATATAAAATCTCACTTCAAGAGCGCCATCATTTTAATGATTTGCACATTTTTACCTTAAATAATGCTTAAGAGTTACGGATAATATCTATGTCATTACAAATGGCATTGTGTTTAAGCAGTGCACGTGAGTACACCATAATATGAACGTGTAATGTACTACCCAAACATCACATGTCATCTTGCTATCGACCACTTATCCTAATAGAGTTTTTTTTTTGCCTCCATTAAGAAAGTAAATAGATCGTTGGTGCTGCAGCTGTAGATAATCCTTAAAGATTTTTATAAATTATTCTCTAAAATTATTAATTGTTATTAAGTTAGATGTTAGTTTGTAGCAAACACTGATACAGTGATTACGTAACACAATTTTATTAAATTGGCTCATTTGTATGTCCAAGTCAAAGAGAAAATCATTTATTCATTTAGGTCATAAAGTAAACTTTGTATAGCATGAGTTAGTAAATTTATTGAAGTTACTAAATTGATGTTTATTTTCGTTGCTAGGTTCAGGCATAGGAAGAAACTCACGGCAACTCTTATAATAATTGTCATTCACTTATTTCAATATTATATAATATATACGAGTCTATCGGAGGCTTTGAAACCACTCCTGGACCGCTAAATAGTTCTAAATTTTGAGAACTTGTTTAAACGCAATAAATAAAAAAGGAGTCTGAAATACTGCACAACATTTTTGTTTACATAAGCGTATACATGAATATTTTTATTAAATTACTTCGTTTTATTTTAATTTGTATTGCAATATGCACCCCTATCTTTGACTTAAACTCGGCAATGCTGTGAAATCTCAGCGAGCCGTCTACAGAATCTGTCACTTCCTTGTGAGTATCTTCAACAAAGTAACGGATACTTAAAAGTACATTTACATGCAGAATGACTTCATTTTACTGCCTCCGGCTCTATTATTATTAAAACAGCTGTTTATCACTGCGCTTCAGTTAATGGTTCCAATTCAGACTACCTCTTTGTTTTTCGTGTTATCCGTACACCGTGTGGTCTATAGATGTAACTTAGGTAAGACGAAGTGTTGGGTTTTTCGTTAAATTGTAGTAAACTAAGTATTTGAAACTTTGTGTTACTTTGCGGCTCCTATTATTTATGATATTGACTTCAGAATAATTCTCACTAGCAAAACAAGGCCAAGAAATGCGGTCCTTAGACGATAATAACCATAAATATATTCTTATTTAAAAAGCCAACATAAAATGTGTGACAAATTTATCCATTTTTGACTGCATTGGAGTCGTCTAAGAAATAGGCTATTTTAAAAGTAGCTGGGTCCGACGAACGTGTATGAAGATGCGATGGAATTAAATAAAATACAAATAATCAGAATCATCATTAAAATAAGTCCATAGTTTCTACCTATTTCTCTACAAAATAAAGCAGATCTTTTTGTGAATGTCGAAATAACAAGGAAAATAGAGCTGGCAGTATAAGGTTTGAACATGAAGCTAACGTAACGCATAGGTATATCAGCATCTTACGTCATAATGACGTCACTAAAAGTAGTTTTCTTGAAAACTGATATCCTGGATATCTTTACAGATCGGTATAGATTGTATCTATCATTATAATATTTGATAACCAACAATGAATAGGTACCTAAAAATATATAGTGGAAGGTTAATGCAAGGTCAAGTTTGAAATTGTTTTAATGCAATAATTTCCTGATAAACATACTATTACTTATTTTCATATAAAGTTACACTAATCAGCGTTACGTAGTAATCTGCATAACGCTTCTTAATGTTGGGCAGTGCAATTACTATGTTAAATAATTTAAAGAATTGATAAGGTCTGTGAGTATGATTCGGCTTTATCCACCTGAGTCTTATTTTTCTCGATATCGGGAAGGGTTGGAAGATAGCTATTATAGTGTTTATAATTGACGTTCGTTATAAATTTTGCACCAACTATGTCAATACTAATATAGTCACCCTTTTATAACAAGCAGGCAAGCTGTATTAAGTACTCAATTGAACTGGCAATCAATTTAGGTAAAATAAGAAGGCTTACTCTTGCCAAATATGATTTACGAAGCGAATTTTAATTAACTTAAAAACCATCTATATGATATCTATAATTAACTTGCCTAAAACTTTAGACTTCGAGATACTCTTAACTTCTTCTACGTTAAAAGAAAAATCGATAGTGAAACTATAATGAGATAACATGTGATACACGGTATCACGTTAATGATTTAACGATAACTATAGGGTAGTAGATACAGGTAGTGATCAAATTATGGCAGTTGTCTTACAAAGCATTACCTAGGAGTGAAAGTTTATAAAACAAATAAATATAACATTATTTAACAATTATTTTAGTACATTTGTACCTACTTACATACAACTAATTCCTTGATCTTTTAGCTAAGTTTGTCCTTACGTTTACTACCAGAAGGTCGTGGGTGAGCTTCTGGATTTGATTCTTAACGCTGATAAATTGCTTCAATTACGGTTAGAATTAGTTAAAATTAGGAAATGTGCTGGTTGATGACACTAGGCGGTATAAAAAAATTGTCCCAACGAAGACAAGAGAGCGACTAGCGGTCGAGTATTTATCTCGTTAGTGAAACGTGCAATTGATGTCAGATTCCATGTGAACATAGAATATACATGTATCAATACCTCTTTTTTTAATAATTATGTCACAACAAACAGTAAAAGAACAAAAATGTAACCCGCCTTTGGTATTTACAAAACTTGATGAATAAAATTTGCTCGACAAGCTACGCCAGCTATCAAGTTATAAATGATCGATGCAAGTAGGTAATTGTCGCCGCACACACTCACTTTTCCCTATCCTCGAGACGGATGTAACTTAACTGTACATTTTCATACTCACTAAAATTCCAAAGCCGCCAAACCTAGTTTATTTTGGCATAGTTGACTTTTTACAGTAAGTTAGTAATATGTACGTAAACAACGTTTGTATGCATTCACTTGTTTATAAGTGGGGTCTTATTTCTGTAAATTAGCTTTTTCTTGGAACTTTCGGATCTGGATACCCGGTTAGAAAAATTTAAACTTTTGACATATTATAACGAAGGCTAGGTTATTTTAGTAGAAAGTCTGTACTTTTCTCAGGATATAATTAAGCTTAGGTGCGGTAAAGTACGGATTTCATATTAGCTAAGCAGCAGCGTATCAGAAAAATTTATAAAACAGAAACCTTTACATAACACACACTGTAAGAAAAAACTTGAGAGGTGTCAAGGGACACCCAGATGGAACGAAGTTCCTTTCGATTAATTAGTGAAGGAATTGTAATCAATTTTTTTAAATTAATTAATTTATAAATTTCCGAAAATCTAAAAAAATCCATAAAAGATACACACCCTACATGGCGCGTGCATAATAATAAGAAGTCTGTTAGCTCGCAGCTGGCCACAAGGTCACGCGTTTTTTCCATAATGAAGTAATCTGCAGGCGCATGAATGAACAGTGCGAGTGAGATAGCGTAACTACTTACGCACGCCGCACAGCTTACAATAGCTTACTATAGCAAAAAGTGTCGTGACAACTTTTCGTAAAAATGTTTTCCGTCTAGCCCCCTTTCACAACGCGCGATAAGGAACTTCGTTCCAATAAGTTTGCTAAAATGACATAGTATTAGTGCTTTTATCGAAATTTTAACATATATCATACCTAGCTCAATCCACTCATTGTATATAAGTGCTGATGGGACGCGTACCTTACATAGGACCTTAAAGATAAGTAGAGAAACGTGGATGTTGTTACACATTTGTCTACCCCTGTGAAGTTAAATAATCGAGCATTGAGACATGTAGGTATATCTTTTATCAAATCAGGCAAAATCTTTACAATAGGTAGCTTTATAGTAGTTGCTACTATTGGTTAGCGAATATCATCTGATCTATGACGACCAATTACGATTAGAATACTGATATTGAATAGTTCCTATGTATAATTATAGATATAGACGTATAATCACCTGTTAATATCTTGTTGACTGACAACGGATAGGTTATACAAACTCCAAAAAAACAGTTATCGTCGTAAAGACTCCTGGTTTATGAGGTATTTTATTATTTTTTAATTATGCTCGTCAAAATGACCACACTCTGCCTGATGGTAAGCAGTCGTGTGGTCTAAGAGCAGTGGCCTCCACATCATCCTCATAGCAGCCGAGGCAATGTTGAGGTCTCTACTTTGACGGCCTGAGAAGGTGCTTTTTCACGCCCCGCTTAAAGGACCCAGGATTAAAGGAAGAAGGAAACACGAGCCTTGGCAGAGAATTCCATGCCTTGATCGTAGGCAGAGGTATGAGGACCCAAACTTGTTGGTACGCACTCTAGTCTACTCCACCGTGTAAGGATGGCATCTGAGCCCAGCACGCGTTGTTCTGGATAGGAAAGGGGAGGGAGGGATAAGGTGGAATAACTCTTCAGAGCACTCCCCGTGGTATATTCTGTAGAAACATGCCAAAGCGGCAATATCCCTACTCCTACGGTCGGTAAATAACTCAAATTTATATGTAATACATGCGAATGTGAGTTTTTTGTTTGTGTGGTTGTTACGCATTTACTAACTACATCATGCCATTTCGAATACACACTGCCAGGGAACAGAAAATGACTTTTCATTCGGAAAAAGTACCGTTCCTTAAGGTACCTAGTATATAGTATAGGACATCCTACCGGTGACTAAATATATATTTGTCAAAACTACTATGGAGATTCAGTCAAATGTAATACCTCGAGTAGATAAGATAGGTTATTAATTTGGGCTTTAAATAGATACACGATCCACAAACGAAGAAATATGTCAACTTATTTTGCCTAATCAAGGGCAAAATGTAAGTAGTGTGACGTAGTTTGAAATATCATTAAGACTTGGTCGACTATGGACAACATAACACGGAAATTATAAAATTGTGACCAATTATCATGACTATTTAGATTAGCCATTATAAAATTATATAATTTATTTCGTAATTTATAAGACGTTACATTGTGAACAATAGTGGTAGCGTGTTTAACAATGCATAGTAAGCAGCTGGCACCTGAATTAGATACAACCTGTTTAACCAACCTAGGTAGAACTAATTATCATATAATGATAACTATATCATATTTATCTAACGTCTTACGTTTAAAAACCCGCCACAAATTGCAATATTCTTTCATTGAAGGAAAGCAACTTGGCATATACAAGTACAAACGCGTAAGGGTATACGCAGGTTGCTTTTCGTAGTTTTAAGTTGAACTTTTAGACTTATAAAATCCCATATTTATAAGTTTAAGTAAAATGACTACTAACTAGAACATCTACTGGGGTCAGATTCAGATTCCAAGTGATGGCATGCCTATATAATTTGTCAGTTGCGGCCAAATAAAGTGATATATAAAAATCCTTTTTGAACAATCCTAATATAGGTATGAACTTGAAGCCTCTCGTTTTTCAACACCCCTATGCCTGCGCCTGATCTCTCATCGGAAGTGTTAAACAGAGAGTCTACATATGTGATCGCATGCTCTCTTGTCAACTATAATTCCTCTGCGTAGATTGGCATCTTGACGAAGACTAGCCATAACGAGATCGAAACTCGTATACGTAAGAGAAACAAAAATGGATATACATATATGCATATAATAGATCCTTATATATAGTAGTATGTAATATACATTTGTCTGTTTCGACTATCAGTTTATATAAAACATGAAATGATATATGTAAATTCAGCATGTAATTTATTACATCGCTCTAAAATCATACTGCTTATACATGTTGTATAGATTTTGTTTTGATAAAAATCTAACAAATTCTAAGAAATACTTATTAGTTTGCGATAATTTAAATCGTGCGTAACCGTCTTATCTTATAGTTATAAATGACTACAAAGATACATATGAAACAGCAAATTATATATCAGATAATAAAAGCAATGGAAAATTAGTACAAACATTATATTATGATACAATTTTTATGGCATTTAGAGGCACACCAGCCAATGACCCAATTGATGGTAAGCAATTACCACTGTTTATAAACTAGGGTTACACAAATAATACATACCACAGAAGCACTTTAAAACACACAACCAAACCGGTGCCTCTATTCTGAACCATCATGTCCTTCCTTGGCACCTATGAGTCAAGCAAAGATACGATCTCCCTGATAATAAGCCTTAATTTACGTGAAAAGAAATTGTGGAAGGATGTAGGAGAAGGAAGGAAAGGAAGGAACCGAGGGGATTATTTGGCCTCCTGTGCTCTTATTCAACGAACAAAACACTACAGTAATCAGGGATATATCGACTGCGGTGTTCGATCAGCCAATGGTGAGGCTAAACTGTTTTTAATCAAAAGTTAACCTCACCATCAGCTTGTAGTTTAATATCAGACGTTCATTAATCCTCTATTAAAAATGTTTTTCTCTTTAAGAAATTGACGCAATAAAATATGCTTACGTATTATCATTTTTATCAATTAAGAACGAGAAAAGTCGATAATACACTCTAAATTAACATTTCCAAACAAACGAGATATCCATCTATATAAACGTGTGTGATTGTAACACGTTTATATCGATATAGATGGGTATCTCGTTTTCACGTAAATAATATACGATACGACATATCACTAAGATTTCCACTACTAATAATATTAATTTTATTGTGTTGCGATTTTTTATAAATTTCAGCGTCATAGCGAGGCTTTTCAATTCTAATACAAATAATTGTGGATAGGCAGTCATATATTTTTCCTTTTATTGGTTTACCTACCATTTTTCTACCACTAAGATAAAAAGACCATTTATATTTTGATACAATGTTAAAAAATTAATAAATAGAGAAAATAAATATAATATTTTGCCTTTTGCTTTTTTAGAGATATATCAAAATCAACTCTGACCCTTCGATATTGTGTACAAAGCGATTTATAAAATTCAGATTGTTTATACAACAACCAAATGTCTAGACTGATAACTACCTGGCTAGTCTTGTGCTTGCGCACATGGTCATTAGAAAATCTGTTAAAAAATCTTAATACCTAGCAAATGGGAGTTAATAAATGTATCCCCTAGACGTTAATAAGCCCACATCCTACCATGAAGAACTTAACTAACACACATTTCCTCATCGCTTTTAGGATATACAGACAGTCTATATGTATATAGTATAAACATCAAATGATAAATTTCCAGCTTAAACGACACTTTAATATTGGACGGCTTTCAACTGGCGCATTCAATTCTTTCCGTTTAGACACAAAGAACACATTTTGACAGGCTTTGTGCTCTGTTTAGACGAAATACTGTTCCGCATTGCGGAAATAAGGTACAACTTTTAATATGTCCAACGTAAACTGAAAATAAAATACCTGGAACATATTAGACCAAAACTTGTCAGTTAAAATAGTTGTTTTATTTTCTGTGAAGCTATTGTCATTTGACGCCGATTTTCTTATGTATATAATTATACTGATCGATCACATGGATAATGAGAGTTACAATATGATGATGTTTAGTTGCTACGCCAACCGCTAAATACAGTAGTACCTGTATTTATCTGTAATCACACTGGTTCTCTAAGAATAGATTTAACAGAAAACTGTATAATTCTTATTACACATTACAAATGTAGGTTTATTCACGTAATACGTCAAAAACATTATTGTTTTGGATGATTTATTGAAATCATGTGTACCTCAGAGCATTATATAATTTTTGTTTAATCAGAATCGGTTGATAGACTATAATTATATTTTTGGACGTCTAGTAATTGTTACATTATTTCATCAGTATGCGTAATTATGGTGTATGACCTTTATCGTAAAATACGAAAAAGAGAAGAATAAAACAAAAAATTGAAAACATACCTTTTAAACGACTGATACTGCGTCACGCGTTGTGAATATATTTGATACGTTAATATATTATTATTACCTACTATCTATCTACATAATATCTTCAATCATTGTATCCACGGCTTTTTACTGTTGCTGTCTAAAGATTTCCTTATATTGTAATTGCGCGGAATTTGTACACGCACTATTATTTTGGTATTGGAATGAATGCGCTTCTTTGTTTGAATATATTCATATAAAGAATATCTACTTAGTCTTTATAACAAACTTTCGTAATAGCACGACACCTGGTCATGCAGTCAGGGCTTGGCCAACCTCTATCTATATAATCAATCCATGAACTTTACAACCGGGCGAAGTTTCTCTCGAAACTCGGCACCGCCAATCAAGCTCTATTCTAATTCTAATTCGAAGGGTGGGCGGACTGAGCGTCAACGGTGAACTTCCACGTCAGGTGCTACACTTCAGTTTGCACATAACTGCTGCTGCTACTGTTTATATTGGGTTTGTAACTGCAGATTGGAACTGTCTAAAATATAGTTTGTTCCGACTTATTTATTTTATGGATATTTGGCATTTGATTAGGCGAATTCGTTCACTGATATTATTTATGTAATCTGAACATGTGAATCAAAAATAAATATTATGCCGCATTTTATTTCATACGAGGGCAAATAAATATATATTTGCGAATTAAATATGTACATTACTTTTATATATTATTATAATTCTAAATGAAGAGTGATGCGTTATACATAATTATGTCACGAGCACCTTGAGTAACTCGGCCCGTGACAAAGACATGAAACAAATGTGCGTGTGCAAAGCATTCTCGTTTTAGATGCATCGCTAGACATTTACAAACCTTTTCGTCACAAATATGAATAATAGAGTTATGCTGTCGTAGCTTGGTGTCAATGTGCAATGTCTGATACCCAAAATACAATTATATTTTGCAACGGATGAGATCTTTAGCAACAACGCCACGATTAGTACCGACCGCATTGCCTCAGAAACGGAGCGCGTAGTAGCGGATGTCACGCGTGAACACGCTATACTTGGTTTGACGATAATTTGTACTTGTGAGGTGTTACGGCCGGCCATTCGATTCGTCTTTAATTATAAGAAGATACGTCACGCTGAAAAACATTGCTACAGATGAGTTTATTAATATTTTGCATAAAAGTTCATTATGTTATAACTTTCCTTCTAACTCACAGATAAGTCAACATACTAACGAATTGGATTACACATGTAACTGGTCACGTCGATTTAAACGATGCGTTGTCTCTATATGGTCGAGGCATAGAGCGGTATTTTCTCTATATCGTTGACAAAGTAAACAATAGACTGTAAAATGATAACAGGATGAATCTGTTTCCATAACGAAGTAAAAAATCAACAGCAACGTCATATTAACCGTTAAATAGCACTAGTTATTTATATCGGAAATAGGTATTATCCCTAAAATGAAAAAGAGAGAATATCAGATTTTAGGTCGTAACTTTAAAGAATAAAATTAAAAGTACGCCCGGCTACCATAAATCAGTGTCATTTATGAAATCTCTTCTATTTTCTTTGCGACCATGTTGCCAATTTATTGCAAAAACTTGAAAATACCTTTTTCAAACATTTTTATTTGCAAGGCTTTTCCGTCGCCAAAGTCAAAGTGATCTGATTCTATTAATCTTTTTTTAATCCCATTGCTGGGCAAAGGTCACTCCTATATTTTCATTCTACACTACCAGCAAATTAATGGTCATATTATCGTTATAACTCAACGTAGATAGCTTAATTAGTGGTTTCTATATTAAGTTTTACATAGGAAAACATTTTGCCACAAATTACCATTAAAAATAGAACTTATAGAAAATCTTCCCATGATATAATGATTAGTCTTGTGCATAAAATTACTTTAGTTAAAAAGACTTTACAAACAATAAATCGAAGAACTAAATTTATCTTACATAAATTATAAATGTGAATGTTTTCATGTTTAAAATAATACCACTCACAAACGCAAAATGGATTTTGTAAAAAACCATTATGGCAATAGAAAGGTGAAACGGTGCAACGTTAAATAGTTGAAGGTCATCTAAAAGTAAATATATAACCTTAAACCTATAAAACGAATTTAAGTAAGATCTTTACCAACAATACCGTAAGACATTTGATCACATCTTCATTGCCAGCTACATCATTTAGATATTCCCACATTCACTGTACTAAAGTTCATTCATGTAAATAATAGAAAATAAATATTTATTTTCTATTATTTACATGAACAAGAGCAGAAATCATAATTTACAACTTAACTAATATTAACAAACCATCCATACCTATACATAAATTAGGTGCACAGCGTAAAAGGTAATAACTTTACAGAACAGTTAATTACCTTTGCACGTCTTATACAATATTTAACATACAATATATATCATAAAGCAAGATTATGGCAAATATTTTTTAACTATATAATAATATTACACAAAAATGAATCATAACGTAGTAGCCTACTTTCTTAATAGATATATATAGGTACCTTGTTAACTAAAATTTATCCTACATATAATCTCTTTCTAGCAAACGCAATAAGGGAAAACCAGACAATTTATAGAGCTGATATAACGTTTATTTATTTATTGCCGATGTCAAATAAAACATATAATAAAAAAATTGTATAAGTTTTTAATAACAACAGTAAAATAATTGCCTGTCCTAAAATGTTTTATTCTTCTAGGGGCAAAAGAAGGACTTCAGGCAAATGAAGTAAGTCAACATTAGCGGCGAATAGCAAATGTTAGATTTAAAAAAATTGTTAAACATAAGATCTAAAGAAACAAAAAGCTAGATCAGAAGTTAATTGTTAAAGCTTTTGTATATTATTTATTACTAACTGTCTCTCACGGTTTCACTCACTGCTCCGATCTCGTGGTACAAGCCACGATGGTATATAGCTTATGCTATTCCAGATAAAGTGGCTTTCTAATGGTGCTTTAGATCGGAATGGTGGTTTGGTTTTAATCGGTCCGATAGTCATCGACTATACTTATTAAATAAAATAAATACAAATATTTTCTTTGTATAATATAGTATAGACAACAGAACCGGCATCTCTATCTATATTATAAGACGTTGTTTAAAGAGGGGGGTACCTGCTTATTGAAAATATCTTATAAGGCCAAAAAGGATGTAATTAACAATCAACATTCCTAACAAGATTGACACCCCTTTATTTAGTAATATAGGTACAAATTAACACGTGAATTGCCCTGAATACAAAGAATTATAATCTGTTAAACAAAAGCATTACTTCGGATTATAAAGAGCTTATTACGTATAAGTAGTCCTATCTAATTCTTAGAATTTGCCAAACTAACTGAACTTAGGTGCATACGTGCAGAATACAGGTCTTTGAGAGATAAATTATAGAGGTTTACGTCAATAATACAAGTTGACATCGTAACTTGAAATACGCAATTCAAATATAAATCTGCTATCATTGCTAACTGATTGATCTGCTTGGTCCACTTGTAAATATCTAGAGTACCTTAGTTTAATGAGAATGAGCAAAAGGAGCAATATCTAATAAAAGCGGTTTGTTATACCTTGTAAAATTTTGTCGTTCCTTCGGTAAATAGTATGTACATTTATATCAATACATACATACATATATTATCAGCAGCGATAGCCTAATGGGAAACCGTTGGACTGCCACGCAGTGGTCTCGAGTTTGAACCCAAGGCGCGCATCTCTGACTTTTCGAAGTATATGCTTATTAAATAGTTAATTATCGCTTGCTTTAAAAGTGAAGGAAAACACCGTAAGGAAACCTGCATGTCTGAGAGCTCTCCATAATGTTCTCGAAGATATGTGAAGTCTGCCAACCTGCACTAGGCCAGCGTGGTGGACTATCGCCTAACCTGTGAGATGTCACACTGAGAAGAGGCCCGTGCCCAGCAGTGGGACAGTTTAATACAGAGCTGATATTGTTTATTTATACATATATAGCTTCACGCCTGAATACCCCATGAACCACAGCGCGAAAATTGTGTAATGCACCTCTGCTAGGTAGCAGAGGTGCAGTACACACAATTTTCGCGCGCTATGTTATAAGTACCAGTAATAGGGAACGAGCCTATTCTCATCTACCGGGACAGTAATAAGCGCCGAGGTGCTATTGAGAATTTCTTGACAGAAAATCTCAACAACCCTTTATCTGACTCAGGAACGAACAGCTGCTTTCGTCACTGTCTAGTCACTGGGTCAGCAGATATTTTTTTAAATAAATGAATTAAGAAAGAGTGCCTAAATAATTAGATAAAAGATAATAACCAACCATATATTATGCCAACCGTATCACGTCTCTTATTGGTATTATTAAATCGAGTGTTGTTATCCTAAGAAAATTTATTAATAATTCTAAAATGTACCAGCATCAATTCTACCACTTTTCTCATTTAAATCCAACTCCTATTTTTCCAATTCCAATTAGTGGGTGCCAATTCCTATTTATTTCAAAGTGTTAAGTTACACTGAGAAACTGAGATTGCGCAATATCTTTCGTCGACAATCTCGAATTACGCTTCGTAAATAAATAGAATATTAATTTTCTTGGTAGAGTTCAGGTATAATAACCTAATAGAATACTAATTCTATATTTATTTGCTATTATATATAAATATAATTCTATATTTATATATTACAGTTTAATTTTGTATTCTGATATTTATTTGCTCCCTTATATTTCGTAGTTTGTTTGTATTATCAGAAAAAGACGAACAAAGTTACTGTGTCCACAGAAAATATCCAGACACTAGAACTTTTAAATAAACAAAAAGAAAACGTTGACCCTTTTAAATACCATCAAAAGAGAACTGGTCATATAACAAAGTTTTATCACCCGTTTTAAGTAACTAATCCAATAAAGGAGTTCTCAGCAGTATCCAAAAAGCTATCCACTTAACTCAAAGGCCGGGATATATAATGATTAGTTGTCAAAGTATTTAAGGGTAATACCCCATATCAAATATCATAGGTGTGCTATGAGGCAAAGGAACAGCTATCCTTTCAAACTCTATAGTTTATATACACAACCAAAATCAAGTTTCGGTTTTCAGCAACGCTGGGAGTTTGGAAGCTAGTGTTAGTTCCAGAATATTTGGGGCGCATCTCTTTGACTAACAGTTCCCTATTAAACAAGCAACTAAACTTCATCCCTTGACAACACTTCAGTGTTAAAAGTCGAACAAAATCACGCAACACGCGTAGATCGCGCACTCGTAAATAAAAACTCGTAACAATATGCATTGTACCGGGCCGATCAATGCAAAGCGGGACCATTCGAAACGCGATCGTTACGTATCGGACGATCGTTTCAAGCAATTTACGATCAACGATAACGATACTTTCTCGTCTACATCGTTAAAGTGCACAGATAACATTTGTTTTACTCTGTGCAGACAGACCAGCTCTTTGCTTGTTGGCTAATGCTACGGACCATAGCGTTAGCAGGACCGGCCTATGTAGTTTATGGCTGTTGCTGAAATAATTCAAAGCTATGGTTTGTGTTTGTGATTTTGCCAAGTATTTGTAGTAACGGAGAGCTGGATTATTTGTTTTTGGCTAATAGTAGTAATTTCTATAAACGAGACTTTAAATTCTGATTATTATTTTTTATAGTAGGTATATTATAATTGGGTGCACACCTCATCTTCTTAGCATGACTGCATGTTGTCAATTCGCCACGGTAAAAACAGTCGCGCTGCTACTAAGAGTTACTTAACTGAAAATCCCAATAACACATTACTCAACCCTGACATCGAATTCGAGACCTCATCTCAATGGTCGCATACACTACCAGTACCGGCAACTTATGTACATTGCCTTTTAATTTTACGTCTATTCACTTACCAAGATTCCATATACAAATTAGTTTATGTATAAAGAACAAGTGCCTGAAATGCTTGCATAAATTATTTCTCAGCCTGATAAATGTTTGCATAAAATCTTAGAGTGCCGAGTTAGATTCCCGAGTAAGATAAAGTAGTAAAGTATTACGCTTACTTGTCTTCGGAATGCCCCAATAGTAACACTGAGTTTCGAAATGTGCGCTCTAAACGGCAACAGGCTCACCCCCTATTAAATACACTTAAAACATAGCTGACTAAATATCGGTGTAATAACTATATTACAAAGTACTACTAAGTAGTTACAATCTTTATGAGGATGGGTATTAACCCATCCTCATAAAGATTAATAGATTATTATTATTTATTTTACATCGATCAATATTTTTATCCTATAACGACCAAAATACTTGAAATTGTGTGTATATTAAAAACATATTTACATAAATATGACTGAACGCATTATCATATTTATGCGTAATTTTAATCAAGATATTAGAATCGATGCCATGCTGACTGCGAATCATAAGCGCATTACAAATAATCTGATAGCATTTTCAACGCGCCCTATATTTCTAAGAAACCCGATACTGATTGATAAATGCTAGATAACCTTTAATATTCAAGATAATGATCCTAATACGTTGTTACTGCGTAGAAAAATAAGTAGTAGACTTAACGAGGCATGACCCTGGATGAGCTTCAAATGTCCGCCAGACCGAATTTTGGTCATAGCGACCAATCTTATCGCTGACTAGACTTCACGCAGGATATAATTATTATAGTATACAAAATTGTACGCAAACGCATTTGTTTGCGAACAGATTTCTGTGACGGCATAGCGATACTCACTATGCCGTCACTTTCATAGTCCGATGGGATGGCAATTTAGAATCTAGTACGAGTTGAGAGAGATCAGGCGCAAGGCCAACAGAGACACGACAGACCTTTACGATTTTCCGAGGCACGGAGATGAAATTTTAATATCGCCAACTTTTAACACCGAGCTGCTATTCAAAATTACATAAAAACAAAACATATTATATTTTATTCGTGATCAGATTCGGGCTTCGAACCCGATCTTTTCTTATGTAATACCATCCTAAACAATTAACTTACAATGTTGAACGGTGGTTTATATAGAAACTCGCACTAAAAAGAGGTCAAGATATATCTAATTTTAACGTTTGACGTTTTTGGTGAAACAATGTTATTATATTGTTACAAGCGGCGATAGCCTATTGAATAATGCATTGAACTTATGATCGTCGATCATGGGTTAAACCAATCCACACGGAACGCAAGGATTTAGATTGGCTCAAAGAGTAACCAAGAATTATAATTAGAAAAACTACTGCTATGCAACTGCTATCTATGACCGAACATGAACACTATACTTTTATTTCTATTTTATCCTAAACAATGAAGTACGTTTGATAATACGCAATTACCTATTCCTTAATAAATATTTTGCTATGGTTTAGGTTAATCATAATTATGTGATAAATGTATGTCGTTAAAAATCAACCGAAATTCGATAACGAAAAAAGCAATTTAAAACAATACATCGTTACTGGCAATAATTATGGTGCTTATAAAATCATTAGCGTTTGGGGATTAATTACTTTTCGTAAGATAGCATACAATGACTTAAATTTCCGCTTTACACAAATACAAATTACAATATTCTAGTTGCTGTAATAGAATCAGTAGTGACATCCCAGAAGAGAAACTTAACTATGTGATTAAATTACCCGACCAAACACAAGAAATAGCGGAAAGCATCCTGCCTAAAACTATTAATAAGAAAGGCAAAATATATAGTTTTCTGAGTAAAACATCGGCAAATTATTTACGCGTAGTTGAAATAAGAACCAAATTTTTGCTATCATATTTTTTATCCTGAAAATCATCAGTCTGTCTGGATCATTTACTGTAAATAGAGCCCTGACACAGACCGTCAGATTCAGACAATCAGACCGGATTCCGAATGAATCAATTTGTTTGATTCATTACTCGGGGCCGTGGATAAGATCGATCAAGTTCACAAAGCATCGGTTTAAATTGCTTCAGTAAAAGAGCTATTTCAAAAGAGTAGACTCGTAAAATTAAGAACTTTAACGTCGACTTATAGTCGAAGCAATCTGCGGCGGTTACACCTATCGCTTGGTAAACGGTCAGCGAGGTTAAGTAATCAAAAGGCGTGGCTGTTCTATAGATTGGTGTTTAATACGTCCATTTTTGTGGCAAAACATTTTTGTTCCTTAGGCCATATTATAACCAATTTACTAACAAACGATGTTTTAAAGCAGTTTCTACCTTTTCACCATGTTGGTTGCTTTTTTATTATTTCGCTATCGTTTTCCTTTACTCTCTAATTATTAATCGCTTTAAAATTTAACTGAACAAACATAGACATGACAAAATTTACGCATAAAATTTACTTAGTTTGTTACCATAAACTAAGTCAATTTTGTGCGTATATTTTGTTTTCAGAAATTCAATATTAATATGATTTAGGGTACCCCCAAAATCATATTAATATTGAATTTTTACATATAATTTATCAACCTATTTGGATTCTTCACGTATTTTCTCGTAACGTTTTTTATAACACAGTCTACACAGAAACAAATATTTTTCTCGGCTTTATAATATAGGAACCAAAATAGCGCATTCGTAAGTACTCCATATCTATACACACACAGTACATAACAGTTAGCAGCCTAAGACTATTCAGGAATTACGAAAAATATGACTGCATTATCTATCAGCGGTATAAAAAGCCTGTCTATCGAGTTCAATTATTATTAATAAAAAGTTATTATCGCAAAGCTAGTGAACAAATTTTGCGACCTAATAGGACATGGACCTAACAATTATGATTACAAAAAATGTCTCCATAATTCCAGTGGTATCACGTATTAGGCGGTTAATCTTAAAAAATTAAGTCCTTACTTATTATGTCAGCGTTGAAAGTGACATAAAATATAGTTTATAATGCTCGATGGTTGGTAGTACAAATAATAATCAATGGTTTAGCGTCGAGTTTCACGCTACAATACTGTCTAACTGCATCGAACGAACAATGAGATCCCAACTCGATAACTAGGAGTGAGACCAATTAAGAACTTATGATTGATGGTACAATGTTTCTGACGGAAAACTCCACTGTCTTCAACGTGTACATTATAATTACTGTCGAATTGACACTGACGCCTGTTAAATAATGTTTAGCATTATTTTATACCAGCAATTACTTGTTATACAATAAATATAAGGCCACAAACCAATCATCATATTATACATTTTTAAGTGTGATTAAAATGTCGATATAATCAGACCTAGGCAAACTCGGCTTTCAAAAAGTATATATTGGCGAGAATTGTAATTGTTTGAATTATTGGCAAAGCCAAATATGGTGGACTACATTGTAATAGTGTGCTTGCAGTTCAAAAAGACAAATAGTGCATTTAATTCGAAGGTAAATCTTGCTCACACGGCGTGGTGACACGCTGTGCGAGCTACATTTGCCTTCGAATTATCAAATTTTTTATTATCGAAATGACCACACTCCTACTGATTGTAAGCGATCATGTGGTCCAAGAGCAGTGGCCTCCACACCATACTCATAGCAGTTGATGCGATGATGAGGTCCCTACTTTGCTCTGTATGTAGTATATCAAATAAAACTTACAATAATATGCATATATAGGTACATGTAAAATGTAGATATATACGATTTGACATAGTACTTTGCATTCATTAAACTTTATACCTAAATAATTATACATATTTATAACTGTTAACAACGCTATCTATGATTTATAGTCTAAACAAAATATAATTTAATCAATTACTCTAATTGCCGTACGTGATACCAGATGTCGCTGCAATATTTATATATATTTCGAGATAGTTTTCGAATAAAACAGATGAAATATTCCCTTCAACTCCCCAAGCTTGGCACACCGGTATTATTTATTTGCCATATTTATTTAAAAAGTTGTGACGTGTCCCCAGGGTGTCGTATTCACCGTTTTGCTCTGAAAGCATTCGATGTATATGGAAATATTGCCATATCCTTTTATTTTTATGCTTTGAAACTTCAAGCTAATGTGCTGATATGCTATGAAATATGTAAGTTAAAATATAGATGGTACAGTATTTGGAAGATACTCATTGTTCGAAACTAATGGATCTTGATATTGTTTAATACTCACTCAAACTTTTAGAAGTTAAATCACATTTCAATGATTCACTGAGGCTGTTTCATTTTTGTAAAAAAAAAGCAATAATGATAGCAAATACGTATTCGGCTCACCTAATGGTAAGCGGTTAAACAATACCAAGAATATCACTCGCACTTGGCAAACCCAAGGACAAGATAAATAGAAAGGAATGGGCAACCTGTAGGACTACAGGTAGCACTCACGCATAGCCTTCCCTATAATGACAAATGCATTGGATGTACCACACAATACAAGCCAGCACTAGTACAAAGTTTAACAGTGTAGTGTATGACGCGCCTTTCCTACTATATAACATAAGGATTGTTTGTAAGTGTTTTCATTATGCAATAGGCTATTGCCAAATTAACATCTTTTATTTCTCCTTCTAATATCCAACATTGCACAGAGCCACCTCGTTCATGATGGTACTAAAATATTACTTTTACACTGTACGTGGCATGACGGAAAAGCTGGTTTTACGATTAAGCGAAGCCGTGAAAATCAGTGCGAATAAAGCCGTTCCAAATAAGACAAGCCATAAACTAATCTCTCCTACTTTCATAGTAAAAATAATAACCTCCGTTTTTAATCACCAAAAATTAATGTAAGTGATACATTTTCGTGAAGCAAATTGTACTTTTCGCGACTCGCAACAACGATCAAAAAATAAAATAAATAAGCATATCAATTTGAAAAATCCGAGAACGTTGTAATTGTCACGTACTGATAACATCATAAATGATCGATTTGGGAACTGACATTAAATATAATATAACTGATATCATATTTTTATTTAAGGCGATTACACATGTTAACACTATTGGGGTCATTTGAATTGCAAAATTAAATAAGCAAAAATCATAATGTACAAGTTTTAATCTCCATTCATTACTACTATTTCATGCAAGATTTTAGGCACCGGTTTTTGGGTGCCGGCTCGATTAATTAAATTATATATCCTTCGACAACGACGACGGTAAGTAGTACAAAGATCGAATCGCTTCCTCTAACCACTTTCACCTTCACCTTCCTCCATCCCGTCCTTCTCCTATATGCCTATCATCTTGCGTGAAAACACGTGAGTGATATCGTCGAAGTTGTAAGCTCACTTAGGTTATACTGTTAGACAGGCTGTGTGTTGCCACCTAAGGGAGGCAGTCGGCTTGGTTGTGTTTTCATGGCATTGCTTCTGCGACACCTAAGACTTACAGGCGAAAGACTTTTAGGTATCACAGATCGTTTTTATTACCATTGGTGGCAGACTAATTGTAGTTTGCCATTAATAGCAATAAAAAATCGCAATAGACTTTCTTTCGGACAAGTTAGTGTGCCAAAATAGATTTAATGTATTAAAATTTTTACTGAATAATAAATTCGAGTCTACTTAAATTAAACCGTTAAAAAACTTATGGTTTAAGTACCTAAAATAATTAATTTATAATGGAAACTATTCACGTTTATGTAGTGTACTGGATAACTCTGTTTAAAATATTTTATATCCTTACTTAGATAAGATTATCTATCTTACCTAAATAATAAATTAAATGTTATATAGACACATAAAATTTAATGATTCATATTCGTATAATTGACCCCATTTCTATCTACATGTACATCCAACTTTACTCTCGACACTGAACTTCAACAATTTTTCCTTAGACATATAAAGGGCCGACACATATCATGTTAATTAACTTTATCAATAATTTGTCCAAGTTTGATTAAAAAATTGATATACAAATTTCATTTCCCGATAGCAGCAAAATTAACAATGACATATAATAATTCATTTTTAACGTCGAGATGGTGGCATTTGAAATATTTATATTGCTATGTGTGTATAGTTGTGCCGGCCATGAACTTAAACAATATTTGACGTTTAATAATCAAGATGAAGTGTGTGTGGATATTCTTTCAAACCAACGATATAATAATCTTGATACTGAGAACATTGGAGCAAGTGCACTAAATTCAAATCAAGAATTGATTTGCATATACAGTGACGTGAATTTCATACCAACAGGAGTGCTAGAAACCAATGTGTTCGTTGATCTAGTATCCCAAAACGATGTTGTTTCTTTATTAGTGTATGAAATTTTAGACAGAGGCGAGGAACTTATAGGCCATACTAATATATATCCAACTCAAATAAATTTTTACAATGGATCTCATAATATTAAAACCGATGTCACCGAGGGTTATGGATATGTAAGTATACAACACAATCAGATTACGCGAAATGATTAATTTTAACAGAACTGCGACATTTCTTTAAAATTCACAATGTATGCTTCTATTTTCAAATCACACAGAAACCTGTGCTACAAGCAAAATTTTATCGTAATCCATTCAGTGTTTCTAGAGTAATGCTATTCATATTATAAATGCGAAAAAAATGTTTGAATGTTTGGATATTTCGATGTTTGTTAATGAATAACGTATAAACGGATTTAAATGAAATTTGGCACAAAAATATACCATGTCCTGGATTAATATATGAAAACATTTTTATTTTTATTATAAATTTGCACGAGCTAAGTCACGGGCAGACGCTTATTTAATAATAAACTTCCAAAGTTTGCACATAAATAATACTACTCATAAAATAAAGTGCCATGTGTATAGACGTCTGATGCAAACTGATAAATGTAGATTAAACTTGCGCCGCGGGTGTTCCGTACATTACATAAATGGTTATACTAGAGTTTGCCCGCTGCTTCGCCCGTGTTAATGTAGATTTCGACAATACATTTTTATCCCTCGGAGACAGTATTTTTCCCTAGATTTTCCATCCCGTAAAAAGTACTCTCCTTTTCTGAACTTGAAACTTGAACTGAGAACGTGTATGAGAAATTTCATAATAATCGGTCCAGAAGTTAAGGCGTGAAAGCGAACAAACAAAGAAACTCACATTCGCATTTATAATTAAGTAAGGATTGATTGTGTCGCCTGTATATCTTCTATAGGCAAGATTTTATTATGGCTACATTTTGCCAGTTATATTTAAAATCTTTACATTTTCCTCCTCCTCCTTCTTCAAAAAATCATTTTACAAAAAGTCGGACAAAACTTATATAGTTATATAATAATAACAGAGTAAATATAATTTATTTATTTGGTCCAGTCGTTCCAAGCTCTCGCTGTCTCGCAAGCGTTTACGCGAATGTTATTCATTGAAATTAAACTACTATATACGGATTTTATCACGTTGTTTATTTATCACTCTATTATGTAATTTTGAAACTATTACACTACTACTACTATTGAATTTCACTAGCTAATAAAATTGTTTAAACTATTAAAACTATTTATATTTAGGTTTACACTTTCCCCGACGTTTCGGTTGCTTTTCAGCAGCCATGGTCACGGGGAGATGACGATGATGAGGATGAGAATTAGTAAAATTCAATAGTAGTAGTAGTGTAATAGTTTCAAAATTATATAATAGATTGATAAATAAACAACGCGATAAAATCCGTATATAGTAGTTTAATTTCAATGAACACAAATATCTACCAACGAAATACATTAATACATTGAGAAACGGACAGCGAAAGAGCTAGACAGAATTTAAAACCCAGTCTTTAGCTTTTCACTCGTCACATAAACAAATAAAAATTTTTATCAACCAAGATATGAATCTACTATTAATATTTTTTCCTTATCTGTAGATAAGAAAATTTTAATTAAATAAGATACGCTGAATTTTAGAAAACATTGTTTATGCCTATATATTCAAAGCACACCGACTATTGATTGATTGAGAGATTTCGTAATACTTCGATCGTAACTACTGTAATCGATAAATAATAGATAACAGACTTAATACAAAACAATCTCAAGTTAGCACGATATTATTAAATTTAAAATAAGTACGAGTAAAAGACAAACAAATACCGATATTCCAAATTTAAAATGGATTTTATCAATTTTCAGGTTGTGCTGTTGGCGCAGGTTTCGAAGGCTTCACGCGTATTTATTGAATCATCATATTTTGTACCAATTTTCGAAACACACGATCTGGAATACCGAACGTTAAGTACTCTTTCAGAAAAAATATCTGCTACTTCATCAATCGGTGGGAATGGCGTGTTATGGGCAGGAAAAACGAATATAAAAGCGGCAGGCAATGAAGTTTCAGAAACTGCATATAATGATGTAGTCAATACCAAAGAAGAACGCGTTACGGTACCGACTTTAACGGTATCTAACGAATATGATACAGGTTCCATAGCTACTACTACAGAAACCATACCATTACGTACGATATCCACGCCGGACAGTTCTACAGTGAATATACTGCTACCTACAGTATCAATACCTGACACTACTACAGTGACAATACCGTTACCTACAGTATTAATCCCAGACACTACCATAGTGACTATACCGCTGCCTACAGTATCCACGCCTGACACTACTACAGTGACTATACCACTGCCTACAGTATCGACCCCTGACGCTACTACAGTGACTATACCGCTGCCTACAGTATCCGCGCCTGACACTACTACAGTGACTATACCACTGCCTACAGTATCCACGCCTGACACTACTACAGTAACTATACCGATGCCTACAGTATCCACGCCTGACACTACTACAGTAACTATACCGTTGCCTACAGTATCGACCCCTGACACTACCACAGTAACTATACCGCTACCTACAGTATCGACCCCAGATACTACCATAGTGACTATACCGCTGCCTACAGTATCCACGCCTGACACTACTACAGTAACTATACCGTTGCCTACAGTATCGACCCCTGACACTACCACAGTAACTATACCGCTGCCTACAGTATCGACCCCAGATACTACCATAGTGACTATACCGCTGCCTACAGTATCCACGCCTGATACTACTACAGTGACTATACCACTGCCTACAGTATCGATCCCTGACACTACTACAGTGACTATACCGCTGCCTACAGTATCGACCCCTGACTCTACTACAGTGACTATACCGCTACCTACAGTATCGACCCAAGATACTACCATAGTGACTATACCACTGCCTACAGTATCCACGCCTGACACTACTACAGTGACTATACCACTGCCTACAGTATCCACGCCTGACACTACTACAGTGACTATACCGTTGCCTACAGTATCCACGCCTGACACTACTACAGTGACTATACCGTCGCCTACAGTATCCACGCCTGACACTACTACAGTAACTACACCGTTGCCTACAGTATCCACGCCTGACACTACTACAGTGACTATACCACTGCCTACAGTATCCACGCCTGACACTACTACAGTAACTATACCGTTGCCTACAGTATCCACGCCTGACACTACCACAGTAACTATACCGCTACCTACAGTATCGACCCAAGATACTACCATAGTGACTATACCACTGCCTACAGTATCCACGCCTGACACTACTACAGTGACTATACCACTGCCTACAGTATCCACGCCTGACACTACTACAGTGACTATACCGTCGCCTACAGTATCCACGCCTGACACTACTACAGTAACTACACCGTTGCCTACAGTATCCACGCCTGACACTACTACAGTGACTATACCACTGCCTACAGTATCGACTCCTGACACTACTACAGTGACTATACCACTGCCTACAGTATCCACGCCTGACACTACTACAGTAACTATACCGTTGCCTACAGTATCCACGCCTGACACTACTACAGTAACTATACCGTTGCCTACAGTATCGACCCCTGACACTACCACAGTAACTATACCGCTACCTACAGTATCGACCCAAGATACTACCATAGTGACTATACCACTGCCTACAGTATCCACGCCTGACACTACTACAGTGACTATACCACTGCCTACAGTATCCACGCCTGACACTACTACAGTGACTATACCGTTGCCTACAGTATCCACGCCTGACACTACTACAGTAACTATACCGTTGCCTACAGTATCCACGCCTGACACTACTACAGTGACTATACCACTGCCTACAGTATCGACTCCTGACACTACTACAGTGACTATACCACTGCCTACAGTATCCACGCCTGACACTACTACAGTAACTATACCGTTGCCTACAGTATCCACGCCTGACACTACTACAGTAACTATACCGTTGCCTACAGTATCGACCCCTGACACTACTACAGTGACTATACCGCTGCCTACAGTATCGACCCCAGATACTACCATAGTGACTATACCGATGCCTACAGTATCCACGCCTGACACTACTACAGTAACTATACCGTTGCCTACAGTATCGACCCCTGACACTACCACAGTAACTATACCGTTGCCTACAGTATCGACCCCTGACACTACCACAGTAACTATACCGCTGCCTACAGTATCGACCCCAGATACTACCATAGTGACTATACCGCTGCCTACAGTATCCACGCCTGACACTACTACAGTAACTATACCGTTGCCTACAGTATCGACCCCTGACACTACCACAGTAACTATACCGCTGCCTACAGTATCGACCCCAGATACTACCATAGTGACTATACCGCTGCCTACAGTATCCACGCCTGACACTACTACAGTGACTATACCACTGCCTACAGTATCGACCCCTGACACTACTACAGTGACTATACCGCTGCCTACAGTATCGACCCCTGACTCTACTACAGTGACTATACCGCTACCTACAGTATCGACCCAAGATACTACCATAGTGACTATACCGCTGCCTACAGTATCCACGCCTGACACTACTACAGTAACTATACCACTGCCTACAGTATCCACGCCTGACACTACTACAGTGACTATACCGTTGCCTACAGTATCCACGCCTGACACAACTACAGTGACTATACCAGTGCCTACAGTATCCACGCCTGACACTACTACAGTAACTATACCGTTGCCTACAGTATCCACGCCTGACACTACTACAGTAACTATACCGTTGCCTACAATATCGACCCCTGACACTACCACAGTAACTATACCGCTGCCTACAGTATCGACCCCAGATACTACTATAGTGACTATACCACTGCCTACAGAATCCACGCCTGACACTACTACAGAAACTATACCGTTGCCTACAGTATCCACACCTGACACTACTACAGTAACTATACCGCTGCCTACAGTATCCACGCCTGACACTACTACAGTGACTATACCACTGCCTACAGTATCCACGCCTGATACTACCACAGCTCCTACCACAGCTGAATCACTTATAACTGAGCCCACAACAACTGAATTTACAACAACTGAGGTCCCTACAGAAATAAAAGTATTGTCGCCTTTCCATGTCACTATTATATCTATAGTCTCTTTCTTTGTAGTAATTGTTATATTATATACAATTTGGTGTATTCTATATTCTGGAAAAGGATTAAATATGAACACGGACTTGTACGATGATCGTAATAGTGATTTGCCCACTCTTATAAAGATATCAAAAACTAGTGAAATTAGTGTTTAAAACTTATTTACTCCATCATTTACGGTTAATCTTAGTTGGATTTGGTTTTATTTCAATGATATTTTTTTTAAATCTCATTTGGCTAAGGTGCTTGATAAATGCCAGAATATGTTAAAGAAATTATCTTAAGCTGTTTTGAAATTAGAACTATTGTGTTGTTTTACCTGAGTCAGTGATGAAATAGTTTTCAAAGGTATCCAATGTAATATTTAAGAGAATTCGCGTCAATAATTATTTACATCTATTAATATTGTTCTAGTATATTTTATAATATAAAAGATAAATAGATATAAGTGTAATTAATGTTTAAGAATTGACTTGTAATAATGATAATTATATTTATGGATAAATAAAAACTTAGAAGTATTATATTATAAGAATAATTCTATATTTGTCTTGTAGTTAAAATGATATTTTTATCTTCAGAGTGAGTGTGATCCTCGTATGATTAGATATGAGTGGCAGACCCTGCTATTCATGTCATAAAGGTTGGCTGAAACATTGAAGTCGATAAAAAAATGTAGTTGTTAATCCAATCATCATCAATGCATGTTCACAGTTGCCGAGTGTCGAAATATTTTCTGAATTTTTGAGAATTTTCGACCCGAGTAACTTAAATAATTTGTTTTAATTAAAAGACTGTCAAGATTTTCTTTTTGCCACTAAATCTTTATTTCTCTCATATTTATGAAAGCTGTCTGGCACATTCTCGAGGCCTACTCAGACACCATGAAGTCACCTGTTTAGATTTTTAATTTAAAGATGAAAATGTAAGTCATGTCATGCTGACTTACATTTTCATCTTTTGTAAATTACTGAACGTAATTTTTATACTTTAGCAAATTTTTTATTAAATTTGATTAAAGTTACGAAATTGCTTATTTTATGCATAAAAGTACAACTTATGAAGATTAGGTGGCAAAAAGAAAATATTGAAAAGTATTCTAGTTTAAAAATAAATTAATTTGGTCAGGTCACAAAATCTAAAATTCAGAAAAAATATCATAACTCGTCAACTACCAAATATCGCGGCACATACATGGGAGGGAATCGGATACCACACGACACGAAGGACCTATATTTTTTTTCTTGACGTCAGTGTTTTGGCCATCCTTTATAATAAAGGAATGGTCAATTTAAGCTCACATTCCTTATCGACACCCTACGTTTTATCGCGTCTGTTATTTCCTTTATCTGAGTTATACTCCTGGTATCGGTAGCGATGAAAGACACTGTAACCGCTTACCATAAGCCGGGCCAAATTCTTGTTTCCATCTCTATTGTATAACAAGCTTTATGATAAAGACTTTCGATTAATAGAACGCGGGTTGTTCCTCGTCCTTTTATACGTGAACCCACTTCTAATTAAAATACAATTCAGGCCGTACGTAATAGTAACGTAGACTAAGTTATTAAGTAAAGACAAAGACAAAAATCTTTATTTCCATAAAAATATGTAAACACTTTTTGGATACGTCAATTAACTAATAGATATATTAATAAAAATATATTAATGAAATAAAATTAAAAGGAAATAAAAATCTAGCATTGAAAAACTTTGTTCGAGGAGTAAAGAAGAAAAGTTGGCAAGAAAGTCATGTCCACTCTTTTTAATAGCCAAATGTTTATTAACAATATAAATAAATTCAATGTTAGTAGTACAACTAAACTAATTTACAGTATTGTAGTCAGCCTGTATTTTATATGTATTGTTTGGCTGACTATTATGAACCCATGTCTCAGTAGATAGGCCAATCCGAAAGGCCTATCAGCTCCAAGAAATAAAACTTTATGTGTACGTTGCTATCCTACACATTAGATAATTATTTTGTACAAAATGTTGCCTTGCTAAATGATGTAGGTTTGGCGGCTCTAAAATATTGTACTTAAATTTTCGTTTATGTACGAAATAGTTCTATACCGATAAAATATTGTAACGAGTATTGGTTGGTCAGGTACATATGTAGAATTGCTTTTAAAGTTAGGTTCAAAATACACTGCGGTAGAATCTATATAAAGTATTAAAATTAAACACTTTATACGTATTTTGTCGCGTTGTTTATTTTACTTTTATAAAATTTAATTTTCAAAATTGATGTAACGTTGGCAAAACATCAAACATTTGCTCACAAAATGTTTACGCGCCATGTAAAGACAACGCAGCATAACGCACAATTTATTTTCTAAATGACACCGCACGCCCTAGGAATAATTTCTGTGTCGCGGGGTCTTTACAAACATTCAAACAACGGACACAAAGAACATCCAGACTTGGAACAACCATTTATGTACCACCGTGTGGGATTCGAACAACACTCGGCGCAGAGGAAGCGGCGAGGCGACCACTTAAAACACTACGCCGTAAAGCCGCCCGGAGACTAACAGACTGCAATGCAGAGGGTCTCGGGTTCGAACCCACGTCGCGCACCTCTGACTTTAGGAAGTTATATGACTTTTCGAAATTATATGCGTATTGATTGACAATTATCGCCTGCTCCGTGCCTCGAAGAGCACGTTAAGCCATCGGACCCGGCTGCCATGAACATCTATGGCAGTCGTTATTGGGAAGTCAGTGCCCTATAATATCCTGACACTGGTCTAGTTTTAGGGTATCGTTAGCCTTAGGGTTGCGGAGGTCAGGTGGCAGCCGCTCCGTGTAAAAACTGATATCCAGTCAAATCCGATTAGACCAGAATAGCCGACCCCAAGTGACTTGGGAATAATAAAGGCTAGGGAGAAGATGGCTAGAGTGAGTCTGTGGGTGTTCTTTTTAAAGATTACTACCAAAGTGTAACAAATGACTAATATTCTTGTTAATCGCTCTATCTAGGTTGAGTGCTTATATTTACTTCAAGATTGCAATAATAGGGGGATTTGAGCCCACGACCTCTCGTTCGCAAGTTCTGCCGCCGCTTTACTTTATTTTACGTAGCAAGTTGTATAGAAACGACGTATCTAGTAATATAATATAATTGACACGAATACTTACCCACTTTTTCAAATTAGAATACGTCAAAATTAGCCAGTATATTAGAAATTATTTTATATACTAAGTAAGAATGTAAATTATAAACTAATAGGCCACGATTGAATTAGTTGCTAGAGTGACGACACAATATGCTGAGCTTTAGGTCTTATCTAGGTTATAATTATAACATTAGAATCCAAAATTGGGATCCAATGGAAAATAGTCTTTCACGAACGTCTTTTATCTATACATATATGCATCAAAATTTATTTATTAACTCTTCAACACACTTATCATTTATGTTTCTCTGTGGAATAAAATTCAATGAATATATATTTATTTATTTATTCATAGGTTCACCTACAATTGTTACACATTTCTTACAAGTAATACATTCATAATAAATAAGGTATGGGTGCACAATATCAATCGGTAAACACAGCGTTTACGGACAACATTCGGATTTCAGTATTAACTCAGATCAGATTATAAGAAAATAATGATGTTACAATATTTCAGTGAAATTTGGTAATTTAAAATAAAATAAAATTAATCACACAGCTAACAAACACTTATATACATACAGTTATAATATACATATATATGCTACAGTTTATAAAACTTAATAAATAATTAACGCAGCTTAATTTAATTAGGTAACTAATAGTAATTAGTTCTGTTATGAACTTGGCTCTTAAATTTATAAAGACTGGTACTAAGCATATCAACTTGTTTGTCGAACTTATTATAAAGTCTGCTTAGTCTTGGTACTGGGGAGTTAAAGCCGAGAACTGTTTTACGTTATGGTGGGTATAATAGATTGATAGGATTTCGGGGATACTTATGCGGGACATTAAAATTTATTGGAGACAATAATTGAGGGCAGTCAATAAAATTATTTACCAGTTTATATAGAAAAATTAGTTCGATGAATATAACAAGATCATGCATAATAGTAAACAAGCTATCATCATATATCATATTAATTTCTATTCCTCATGCTAGGTACCACCGAGAATTTCATACAGGAGAACATACTTACAAATAACTATATAACATATTTTGCCAAGCCCATAGATCGAACCCAGAACCTCGGAAGGTCGGTAATTGCAATAACGCCACAATGATATTACACAACCAACGATATTGGCGCCTGTTCCTACATCGTAATAAAGTTGGGCAGAGGGGTATTGTACACACATTTCACCTCATCAACAGTTTTTAGATCCCGTGTAACTAAGAGCGAGCCTATTACCGTCTATCGGGCAAACACCTAACACTCAGCTGTAACTGGAAATTACTGCATAGAAAATCCTAGTAACACTCCGTCGCCTGACACAGGAATAGGATGCAAGACCTCGTGACCTCCACGTGACCACTATGTCATATACTATAGCCATACTATTTTAATACCATGAAGCATTATAATTACATAAATAAATTAATGCCTGTTCTAGTTTTCTATCGGAAAATTTACAGTCGTAGCACGAACTGGAAACTTGAAACTGACTTATCCTCTATTACGTAGAACTCTCATAATCAAATTATAATTAGTGAAGTATAAGAATATAATTTACATCACGTTTCTTTTTATGTAAAATTTTCATCATATACCAGCCCCGTATATAATCCGTCCCACTGCTGGGCACTGGCCTCTTCTTAGTTTAAGAATGGTTAGACCATAATCCACTACGCTAGCCCAATGCGGGTTGGCAGACTTCATGCGTGTACGAGAACATTATGTAGAACTCACAGACATGTAGGTTTCCCCACGATATTTCCATTACCGTTAAAGCGAGTGATAATAAAATATTTAATAAGCACATTACTACGCAAACGTCAGAGATGGGGGCCTTAGGACAGGACTCGAGACCTCTGCATGGCAGTCTAACGATTTCCCACTTGGCTATCGCTACTTTTTTTTTATTGCCATTGACGAGCAAGTGGCCCACCTGATGGAAAGTGGTAACCGCTGCTCATGGACTTCAGCAATGTCAGGATACAGCAAAGCCGCTGCCTACCGTGAAAGAAGAACTCTCTTTAAACCTTGTTTGAAGAAGGACATATCATAACGCCCGGGCAACACCGAATCAGGCAGTTCATTCCAGAGCTTGCACGTACGTAGAAAAATGATCGCTGAAAGTGTACCGTCTTGGATTTAAACGCTTCCAGGTGATATGGATGAACCCTGCTTTGTTGTCGAGTGGTACAGTGATAGAAAGGGGCTGCTGGTATCAAATCAAAGAGTTCTTCAGAGCACTCCTCGTGAAAGACTCGGTAGAACACGCAGAGAGACCCAAAGTCTCTCCGTTGCTCCAACTCGACTCCAATCTATCCGTGAGATTGGGACCATCGATGATTCGAACTGCCCGTCTTTGTAGGAAGTAAAGTGGGTCGAGCTGGTATTTAGGGGTCCCTGCCCAAAGACGTGAGCAGTAGTACCCCATTAGGTAAAGTATTATTTACAAGAAATTCGCATCTGTGATCAAAATTGCTGCGTGACAAACAGTTGTTAAGCAGCTATTTTTATCCGTAATGCGAATTTCTAAGACAACCAAGATACCTTTGTTACGTGAGGTTAAAACAAATCTTCAAAAGTGTGTTTCTTTTGAAGGGTATGGCTAGGGCTCTGTGGGTGTACGCAAAATACTGCGAGCGACGTTTTTTCAAGAGGTAAAGGTAATAAATGACTATTACCTTCGCCTCTAAAAGAAACGAGTCGAGTACCGAGTGATGGCCGACGGCGCCGAGCGCAGGCAGCACCGTCAGTTCAAGAATATAAATATCAAATTTATAACCATCTATATAGTTGTCACTCACACGTCTCTTGCAGGAAGTGCTCTGACTTAGGCCCATTCCAGTCATATACGTTAACAACTAATACCAATAGTTTGTTTGACAATTGTGTGTCAATGTGTAACATTCATTTTACCGCCTTAACTACTTGACCGGTCATCTGGTAAGTTCGCATACACGTGTTCAAGGGTACAGAAAAAGACATAGTGGACCTTCCATACAGAAAAAGTACTGTAAAAATTTATTGACGAAATGTACGTTAACGCAAGCGAAGCCGATGGCTAAATCTATAATTTTATATGACATTGGCTATTGCCACACATCTCTCTTCCCCGCTCTGGTGGAAACCGTGTTTTAGAGAATATAATTATAACTAGTTTCTATTTACGACTTCGCCAGCGTGATTTTACAAATACATGGATAAAGTTAAACATTATCCATGTATTCGTTAAAATATATCCGACTCTATTAGTGTTATATGTTAAAATAATCCTCAAGGTTCATTCTTTCTGAATATCTACATATGCTATGAACCCAAAGTCTGCAAGATTGTTTTTACGAGCTGTAAAGTCGACATGTAAAAAGATGGCCAGTGTGTGCCAGGTTTTTGTCAAGCTTTTGTGTGATATATTATATATTATAATAAAATACTCCCTGTTATAGAAAAATAGTTAATTATTAATAATTAAATAGCCTTATGCGGAAAAATATGACAAAAATAACAAGGTTTTGACGTTTCTATATTTTCATTGTATTTCGTTATCGGAGGCGATAACAGATTGCTACAGATATGAGTGGTTTGTTTTGGTTTATTGTGCTACACTGCATATTGCAAGTAATGATATATTAGAGCAGCGATAGCTCAGTGGGGGAAACCAACAGACTGAAATGCAGAGGGTCTCGGGCTCGAACCCACGTCGCGCACCTCTGACTTTCGGAAGTTATATGACTTTTCGAAATTATGTGCTCATTGATTGACAATTATCGCCTGCTCCGTACCTCGGAGAGCACGTTAAACCGTCGGTTCCGGCTGCTATGAACATCTATGGCAGTCGTTATTGGGGAATTCGACACAAAAGATCCCACTGGCTCAAAATGTCGCCGGTATGTACTGACTGGCCCCCACACAAGATAAGATAAGAATGATATATTGATATAAAAAAAAGCTTATTTAATCTAGTTTAATAATAAATAAGTGACATTGATAGGTATATGTTACAAAATGATTCGTAAAACTCGTTATAAGAGATATTTTACTAGAATTTAAGCCCTATTGTCAACATTTTTGTTATATATTTTTGATTAATAGTTGTACTATAGTTTTCTTATAATATGATGGCTTATGTTATGAGCTTTACATAGGTAATTTTTACTTTGCTATAACTGCAGTAGTTTGTTAGAAAATCCACTTTATTTCAGTAATGGCATGGAGCGTTCGGCGTGACTCTATACCGATCGCGCGCTCGGACGTACAACGCGTTAACAGCTGCCACATCGGGACATTAAAGTGGATGTTACCAGTAAAATTCTCTTCAAGAATATAATAAATTATAACTATAAGCCACATCATAATACTAAGTTATTATTTATTTAATAAACTAGTATTAGAAACAGTTTTCTCGAGTTCTCCTTAAGGTTCGAGCATGTTATTTTACGCAAAACCTTATTAAAACATAGTTCTAAAACATATAATTAAGAGATTCTTTTAAAAATAAAGTCTTACTTTATTGGGTCCGTGGCGGCTGACTAATGAAATATGCCGCTTAGTATAAACTATTTGCAAACCATGATTGCCGACCGCATTTTAATAAAAATAGGATATGTTATTCAAAATGGGTTATCTCCATAGTAAACTATCGACATTGTTTCAGCGGTTGAACGTTGAATATAAATAGGAGTGTTGATTACATATTATTTTTCTTATTATTTATATCTATGATGCATTCGTTGTAATATGTTAAAACCAACAGGCGCATTTTCGAAACCTAAATAAAATTGTGCACAAAGCACCTGGCGCCTTTTTGTTTTCGAGGTAATATTTAAAAACGCGCGTAGCGTTTTAGGAGGAAACTTTAGATAGGAAGAATAATTTATTCGCAAGCAATATGGTATGTACAAAGATCTTGTAGTAAAAAAATTATTGTCCACAGCACATTTCACCTTTGTAGGCATGCGAATATAAATTATTTAAATATCATATTATAGATTCTAACACTAACAAGATTAAACTGATTAGTGTCTATAATTAACCTTAATCTTTTTTTATAGGTATTGCTCAAAAACGCGCCTGGCGCATTATAAAATATATAATGAACATTATATATTTTATAGTTATGTTGTATATGTTATAGTTATTTGTTTTTACATAACATCATCACGACATATCCTAGAGGGATAGATGCAAATCAAACATTGCACCGTTGATGCTGCGGCATACATGCAGAATAAATTATTATACAGAATATACGCGACGGGCTCGTAACTATTCAATATAGACTCAAAAGTACTTACATTTTAACTGCAGCAACAATTTCACCAATGTCCACAATTAAAAAGTCATAAGATAATCTCATAATTATAATAAAATTAACACCACAATAACACTAAATTAGCAAAGATTCACTTTAATGTGATTTAAAACAATAAACATGCATAGTCATCAGAAAACAATAGAATCACAAGACGCGCGAAAATATGTAATTAGTTTTTTAAATGTTTATTTTTTTATTCTGTAATGTGGCATCCATAATAAAAACTCATTTGATATTTCGCGTTCAAATAAAGGATACTTTTTAAGTATTACATTAAACGTGATGAAATTATTATATTTCAAAAATTTCGATTCGGGCTTTCTTATTTTAATTACAAGTTGAATCAAATCGAATATAATGTTTAGTTTTCTATTTAACCCTAAATTATAATTATACCGTTTTCAATATTGTTTGCTTAATTAATAAATAAACTAATTAAAATTTACCTATTAGTCGAAAATAGGCTGACTACCAATGTTATCCTTGTTTGCAAAATATTGACTAACTACCACACTTATACGAAATTATGTTACCTATTCGACAAATTTTAACTATTTTAGGTTCTAATAAATTTTACCATTTTGCGTTGCATGGTATAATTATCTTCGCTATTACGAATTATTTAGGTGAGTATACAATATTTTAAAGATTCTACTTTAGCTCAACTAATATATCATTCATCCTTACTAATATTATAAATATGAAAAATTTGTGAGGATACCATACCTACACCCCCACAAACTCCATATATCCATATGTATGGATGTATAGATGTTTGTTACTCTTTCACGCAAAAACTACTGGACCGATTGCGATGAAACTTGGTGTGTAGATAGCTGGAGACTTGGATTTACACATAAACTACTTTTTATCCCGATATTTCCACAGGAACGGGACTTACGCGGGTGTAACTGCGGGGAAAACTAGAATATAAATTGACTTAACTTAAATAGACACTGACTCACATAAAGAAATAAAAGTCATACAAGGGGGAGTCGTAGAAAAAAGTAAATGTAGCCTCGTATAGAGAATCGTTCAGAAGGCCCGGTAAAAATGCCTGACCTTCGGCAGGTCAGCTCTAGATGGTGGTACCGCATCGGATCTCGGAAATAGTAATATTTGCGACAGTCATTCTCGAACAAAATCTTCCTTACACCCTGGCAACTTTTAGGAGGGGCGAAAAAATTTATGATCCCTAATAGTCCTAGGGCACTTAATTTTTGACTTCAGGGATTTTCTAGGTCCCTGAATCCGAATCTAAAATTAGTTTTTTGATTCCCTCCCCCCTCACCATACAACCCCTCTGGCGCACCGCTTGCGGCCCGCGCTATCACGCGAAATACTAGTCTCATCTATAATATCGTAAATTAATACATTATTATTAGTTAATAAATAAATATGACATACACCCACATGGCGTGGCGTAGTGATTTATATGGGCGCCATGTCACTGCCGCCGCGCCTAGTGTTGTAGGTTCGATCCACAAACGGGACAAACATTTGTGTGGCCACAATTTGTGGTTTCCGGATCTAGATGTGTCTTTGTGACCGTTATAATGATGTGACCGTTTGAATGTTTATAAAACATCCCGCGATAGGAATCATTTCAAGTGCAATGGTTGGATTTTGTATAAAAAAAATTACTCCATATTATTATTGACTATCAAAATATTAGGTGACACCATTGAGTTACATATTAGAGTAGACATTTCAAGTAATTTTTTTAATAATTAAGTAACCTGTACTAATTTTATAAAGAGGAAAGGTGTGTTTTTTTGTTTGTGTGTGATAAGTACTGTTACTAACATAAGCTATGTAGCTTCAGTAACTTAGTAAACTCACTAACCTATATATTTTGACGTTCATAAGTGTTACTTTGTGACCTAAAGAAATAAATGATTTTGACTTTGACTTTGTCCTGTCACTGCCGCCACGCATAGTTTTCTGGTTTCGGTCCCAAAACGGGGCAAAATATTGTGTGACCCACAAAGTTGTATCGAGTCTGGATGTGTCTTTGTATCCGTTATTCAAATGTTTGTAAAATACCCCGCGTCAAGAATCAGTCCTAGTGTCGGGTATTGTACAATCCTTACTAATATTATAAACGCGAAAGTTTGTATGGATGTATGGATGTTTGTTTCTCTTTCACGCAAAAACTACTGGACCGATTGCAATAAAACTTGGTGTGTAGATAGCTGAAGTCCTAGATTCACACAAAGGCTACTTTTTATCCCGATATTCTCACGGGAACGGGACTTACGCGGGTGAAACCGCGGGGTAAACTAGATATACGTAAAAAAATTGTACTGCTCATTATTATTGAGTTCCAAAATGTCAGATGACGCCATTGAGTTATTATTTACTACATATTAGAGTAGATATCAAGTTGATTTTTTTTTATACTTCTAAAGTGGCAAGCTAGCATACGGCCCACCTGATGGTAAATGGTTACCGTAGCCTATCGACGCCTGCAATATTAGAGTCATCATTTGCGCGTTGCCGACCTTGTAAACACCTTTTAACGCCCTTTTTGAAGAACCCCATACTGTAGTCTTGTGGGAAAACCTGGGCAGGGAGTTCATTCCGCAACCAAAGCGACCGCGGGAGAAAATTCCTTTGGAACCGTTTGGTGCGGCACCAATTAGGTTGTAAGGTGTGAGAATGACATCCCTGCCGATGGCGAGCGGTGCGATGATAAAAAGTTGCTGAGGGCATCATCTCAAACAACTCATCAGAACACAATCCATTATATAAGCGGTAGAACACACAAAGGGAGGCAAAGTCCCGTCTGAGACTTAGTGGCTCAATACCGTCTGTGAGTTTTGGCTCATCAACAATTCTCAAGGCTCGCCTCTGTACCGCGTCAAAAGGATCAAGCTGGTATTTTGGTACTCCTGCCCAAAGATGACTGCAGTACTCCATGTGAGGCTGGACTTGCGACTTATATAGAAGCAGTCTTTGCCCCGCAGTGAAGTAACGCTTAGCTCTATTGAGCACACCAAGCTTTTTGGAAGCCAGCTTGACCTTGTTCTTTAAATTTATTTATAATTTTAATCCCGATATTCCCACAGGAACGGGACTTACGCGGGTGTAACTGCGGGGAAAACTAGAATATAAATTGACTTAACTTAAATAGACACTGACTCACATAAAGAAATAAAAGTCATACAAGGGGGAGTCGTAGAAAAAAGTAAATGTAGCCTCGTATAGAGAATCGTTCAGAAGGCCCGGTAAAAATGCCTGACCTTCGGCAGGTCAGCTCTAGATGCTGGTACCGCATCGGATCTCGGAAACGGTAATATTTGCGAGAGTCATTCTAGAACAAAATCTTCCTTAAACTGAATCCGAATCTAAAATTAGTTTTTTGATTCCCTCCCCCCTCACCATACAACCTCTCTGGCGGACCGCTTGCAGCCCGCGCAACCACGCGAAATACTAGTCTCATATACAAGGTGTCTATGACCGATGGGCATTAAAATGGACAGAGTATTCCATATGGGCTCAGTGTTAATTCAAAACGGTTAAAAACTCGATAAAGATAAAAATAGAAAATCACTTTTTTCAAACAAATTAAAACAATTTAATACGTAAACACCATTTATAAACATTTACACTAACCTGCGGTCACTTGCATAACAAAACGGCAACGTCGCATTCTGTTGTCTTTCATTTTGCCGATGGCGGGTGGCGGAGCCACAGATGTTTCAAGTGTGTACGTAGCTAATACAGTTTTACGGGCAGAACACAATTTTTAGTCAAAGAGAACACAATATTTAGTACCTACATAATTATTACTAATTACACAAATCACCTCAAATCTTTAAATTTTCAATATGTCCACCATTCTCATTTACACACAACTGATATCGACGTAAGATATTATTTTGTAGTCTTACAATGAAGTTATTGTCCGCTACCAAGCTTTTTAATTTATTGAATGCTACAATTATTATTTTTCTAAGTTCGTCTATTGTATTTACATCCGTGGCGTACACTTCACCTTTCACGTACCCCCACAAAAAGAAGTCCATAGGCGTTAGGTCCGGAGATCGGGGGGGCCATCGTACGGGGCCGAATCTGCCCAAACATTTCTGTGAGTCGCGCCCTGGAAGACACCACTGAATGTGGAGGCGCGCCGTCTAGTTGGTACCACAACCGCCGATATTCGGCTACGGACAGTTCATCTACATACTCACTAACGGGACCATTTAATATGTCCAAAAACTTTGTCGCGTTAAGGGTGCCGTCAATAAAAATAGGGTCGATGACAAAGCGGTATTGATGTTCGGACTCCCGAAACATGTGTGGGTTTTCTTCACTCCAATATCTACGATTCTGTCTGTTCTAAATGCCGTTGCGCGTAAATGTACTCTCATCGGTCCACACAATATTGGATAAGAAGTTATCGTCGATACTAACGTAATTTAACAGCCACTGACAATAACTATTCCTAACCGCCAAGTCTCGGCTCAATAAGGCTTGGACTTTTCTAAATTTGTAAGGTTTGCGCCTATTACGTTTTAAAACCGTATGCACGGTGCTACGACTTACTTTGAATTGTTGCGCGGCTCTATGAAGGCTTGTAGGGTTACGGGCGAAATGCTCCAAGATTTGTTCTTGCAGCTCGTGCAGCGGGTATCCGCTGTGCAGCTACTCCCTCTTGATGCGGCACTATGGGTTTATTTTCCCGTGTCCTTTGTACTGACTTTACTATAGTGCGGGCATTGCTGGGACATGTACGGCTGTCTCCATACCTTTCTCTGTATGTTCGCAGCGCTAGGGCGGCATTTCCGTGACATTCACCGTATATCAATATCATGACAGTGTATTCGGACGACGTGTACGTGACGCGAGGCATTTTATTGCAATCAGCGTGTCTAATCAAGTAATCACAATAAAAACAAAAAACAAACAGTGTGTCACAAAGTTAAAAAAGCCAAACACAAACACTATTTAATCCAAAGATCCGAGCGGCTCGGGCGCTGCGCTGTCGCAAACTAAAAAAGTTCTTTTAATTTTTGGAGATTTTAACTCGTTAGGATTTGGTAATTCCCGGACCCAAACAATAGGTACGATGGTCTTTCCAAATGTGGACGCCAGCCGTCGGGCTAATGACCGAGGCCCAATCGCTTTCAAGTGTGTATAGTGATCTATTTTCTTTTCTTTTACTCTTATTGAATAAGAGCGGGACGTTTATTATGATTTGTTCACTCTCTTCATAAAAGTGCAAGAGCGGCAACATTTTACGTATGCGTATGCTTAGACTCTCGGTCAGCTGTTAGGGCAGATACAACCCGTTGCCATTTAGGAAAAACTAAAAGTCTATCCTGTGGCTAAACTACTGCTACTATTGAACTGAAATTTGGTGTAGAGATTGTATGTGGTACATACTATATGTAGTTAGAAATAAAGCCTCACTGTTTAATCCACCCTGTATAATATCGTAAATTAATACATAATTATTAGTTAATAAATAAATATGACATACACTCACATGGCGTGGCGTAGTGATTTATATGGGCACCATGTCACTGCCGCCGCGCCTAGTGTTGTAGGTTCTATCCACAAACGGGACAAAAAATTGTGTGGCCCCAATTTGTGGTTTCCGGATCTAGATGTGTCTTTGTGACCGTTATAATGATGTGACCGTTTGAATGTTTATAAAACATCCCTTGATAGGAATCATTTCAAGTGCAATGGTTGGATTTTGTATAAAAAAAATTACTCCACATTATTATTGACTATCAAAATATTAGGTGACACCATTGAGTTACATATTAGAGTAGACATTTCAAGTAATTTTTTTAATAATTAAGTAACCTGTACTAATTTTATAAAGAGGAAAGATTTGTTTTTTTGTTTGTGTGTGATAAGTACTGTTACTAACATAAGCTAACCTACTTTTAAACGAGCGAAGCCACGGAGAAAACCTTGTAGAATATATATTATATTGACTGGACAGATGGCTTAGTGGTTTAAGTAATCATCTCCTTTATATTATTCAGTAATTATTGTTATAAGTTTAAGATTTGTATAGTCAGTAATATATGGTATAATGACTGCAACACCTTCTTGATATGAGTTGTAAAATACAGAAATTTTATTTAATTGGCGATTTAAAAGATTGGCTATGAGTTTCTTGCAGGTTTCTACTCATAGACTCAACCCTTTGCCTGAACCTAGCAACTAACCTAAATGTAGCTTCAGTAACTTAGTAAACTCACTAACCTATATATTTTGACGTTCATAAGTGTTACTTTGTGACCTAAAGAAATAAATGATTTTGACTTTGACTTTGTCCTGTCACTGCCGCCACGCATAGTTTTCTGGTTTCGGTCCCAAAACGGGGCAAAATATTGTGTGATCCACAAAGTTGTATCGAGTCTGGATGTGTCTTTGTATCTGTTATTCAAATGTTTGTAAAATACCCCGCGTCAAAAATCAGTCCTAGTGTCGGGTATTGTAGAAACCTTATTAATATTATAAACGCGAAAGTTTGTATGGATGTATGGATGTTTGTTTCTTTTTCACGCAAAAACTACTGGACCGATTGTAATAAAACTTGGTATGTAGATAGCTGAAGTCATAAATTCACACAAAGGCTACTTTTTATCCCGATATTCTCACGGGAACGGGACTTACGCGGGTGAAACCGCGGGGTAAACTAAATATATGTAAAAAAAAATTACTCCGCATTATTATTGAGTTCCAAAATGTCAGATGACGCCATTGAGTTATTATTTACTACATATTAGAGTAGATATCAAGTTGACTTTTTTTTTATACTTCTAAAGTGGCAAGCTAGCATACGTTCCACCTGATGGTAAATGGTTACCGTAGCCTATCGACGCCTGCAATACTAGAGTCATCACTTGCGCGTTGCCGACCTTGTAAAAACCTTTTAACGCCCTTTTTGAAGAACCCCATACTGTAGTCTTGTGGGAAAACCTGGGCAGGGAGTTCATTCCGCAACCAAAGCTACCGCAGGAGAAAATTCCTTTGGAACCGTTTGGTGCGGCACCAATTAGGTTGTAAGGTGTGAGAATGACATCCCTGCCGATGGCGAGCGGTGCGATGATAAAAAGTACCTGAGGTCATCATCTCAAACAACTCGTCAGAACACAATCCATTATATAAGCGGTAGAACACACAAAGGGCGGCAAAGTCCCGTCTGAGACTTAGTGGCTCAATACCGTCTGTGAGTTTGGGCTCATCGACAATTCTCAAGGCTCGTCTCTGTACCGCGTCAAAAGGATCAAGCTGGTATTTTGGTGCTCCTGCCCAAAGATGACTGCAGTACTCCATGTGAGGCCGGGCTTGCGACTTATATAGAAGCAGTCTTTGTCCCGCAGTGAAGTACCGCTTAGCTCTATTGAGCACACCAAGCTTTTTGGAAGCCAGCTTGACCTTGTTCTCTAAATGACTGCGGAACTGTACATCACTTGAGATGCTGATGATGATCTTGACTGCTCGGATGGCGTAATGGTTTAAGTAGTCGCCTTGCCATTGCCACTGCGCCGAGTGTTATGGGTTCTAACCCCACGCGGGGCAAAAATGTATATGATCCACAAATCGTTGTTCTGAATCTGGATGTCTTTTGTGTCCGTTGTTTGAATGTTTGTAAAGTCTGCCGCGATAAAGGAATTATTCCTAGCGCGGGTGTTGTACATATTTTATATAAAATAATCTACTCCACATTATAACAGGCTCGATGGCGTAGTGGTTAGTGTAACCGACTGCCACGCCTGAGGTCGCGGGTTTGATTCCCGCACAAGTCAAACGTTTGTGTGCATGAACATGGATGTTTGTCTTAGTCTGGGTGTTTCTATGTATAATATGTATGTATTTACAAAAATAAGTATATATTTATGTTTATCCATTGTCTAGTACCCATAGTAGAAGCTCAGTTGCTTAGTTTGGGCTAGATTGTGTTGTGTGTGTGGTAGAATATTACATATATTATATTATATTATTTTCAAAATGTCAAGTGACGCCCTTGAGTTATTTAGTACTACATCTTTAGAGTAGACATTTTTAGAGTGTTTTTTTAATAATGAAGCATACGCACATCATCGCATATTTTAAACATAAAAAATGCAAACTTGGCGTGGCAATAATCAGCTAAGTGAGTTAGAAAGCACTTGATCATGACAGTTATGTAACAGAGAGTGCACTTGTGTTTGCGCACATACTTGTGTTTTATACTATCTCCTGCGCAGATTGCCAGCCTCCGTTAAGATTGGCCGCTGTGACCGAAATTCGGTCTAGAGGACATTATTATTATTATATTTCTCTTATCACAATTATTTTCTAACATATTATATAAGAAAATACCTGTCCCTTTGAGAGGCTTACACGGAGACATAGGTCCAACGTAAAGAGGTCCTTCAAGAGTTTGAATCAAAAGTGGAATGGAACACCTATAGCGGCACTAGCCGCAGCAGGCGTAAGACTATTGCTACGTTTAGATTCTAATTATATATATGGGCTATGGGGATGGGTGTTTGCTGTTTATTTTTATTGTTATAATATTGCACTCAAACGTGTCGTTCCAGTAATCGCGTGGGTCAGATGTTGACATATTTGTTATAATGCATGCTCTTTAAGTTACTCAAATAAAGAGCAAGCAAAAATTTACTTGTGATGGCTACCTTAGTACATCTATATAATACTAATATTATAAATTAAGATTAGCATTTTTTGTTTGTATGTTTGTATAATTCAGCAAATTTAAAAAAATATTTTACCATCAGAAAGCTTCATTATTAGCGAGTAACTAATGCCGCATTTTTTAAAAATTACTTTTATTAACCTAACCTCATCTAGCTTACTTATACGCGAGCGAAGCCGCGAGCAAAAGCAATGCAAGTAGTACATAAACTAATTCAATGGGTGATGCATATTATCCATGCCACGTTTCTTAATTGATACATTTCTGACATTTAAGACTGCGACTCGTTGTTTTTACTCAGATTTATCAGTATTTATATTTCATACATAAGCAACATGGCTATGTACAACTAACAGTTTAAATTAACGGAATATTTTTAATTTAACTCACAACACAAGTATAATCCAATAAAAATAGGGTAAAGAGTATACTTATTAACTAATTTTATAAATACGGATGAGAGTTTGTCCATTTGAACTTGAAACTTAACTACTCGACCGATCATCATCAAAGGGAACTGTCCATTATTGGCATAACATGAACAGAATTCATACATAAAAACAATTATACCAAAAATTATCATAAATTAAATCATAATTATTCGTGATTTTCAGTTGTATCAATATAAACGGATAAAAAATTTGTTATTTAAGTATTTTAATTCATTAATGTACATAACTGTAACTGCATGGTGGGTCGAGGTACAGTATATTGACTGATAGACACTAGATATAATGACAATTATTTGGTTTTTGAGTTGGGCATGATATCAAAACAATTTAAATCCACCAGCCCAGTTCCTAGATAACATTTTAGTAACATATGAATCAGAATAATAAAAAGAAAAACATAAAAACAATGTTTTTTTATTTCAAATACCGTTATAGAAACCACCACAACAAACGAATTAGGAACACCTGGACACAAAACTTTGTTATTTTCTAATTCCTACTGGTTAATGCTTCTAAATTAATATATAATTATTATTCTCAGTGACTGTACATTCCAAGCCAAAACCCTCATACAAAGTGAACAGTTCCCTTTCACATACACGTTGTCAAGAGTACAAAAGAGGACATAGGATACCTTTCATCCAGAAAAATGGCTTGGTCGCGAGAGATAGAAATTGATAGATAAAACGTACATGAACACGAGTGAAGCCGCGGGCAATATCTAGATATTATCGGTAAAGATAGAACTGCAATCTGGCTTTATACTGTACTAGTCCTTACTACGAAATTTTGTATGGATGTTTGTTACTCTTTCACGCAAAAACTATTGGACCGATTGCGATGAAACTTGGTATGTCGGGACCTGGATTCACACATAGGCTACTTTTTATCCCGATATTCCCACGGGAACGGGACTTATGCGGGTAAAAACGCGGGGAAAAATTAGTACAATATAATATTCTACCACATATAATATTCTGACCATATTACACAGAATGTTCCAAGTAAGAGAATTAATCTATTAATGTACCTTTTACGATAAGGTATTTGGGCTATCTACCGTACTTACATTGTAATGTAGCCACAATCTTAGAGTTTACATACCAATAGAGCGTGCGCATCGCATTTCGGCCATTGTGCCAAACGTAAGCAGATGTTCTATAGATACTTACAATAGATGTATCGGTGATAGCTCAGTGGGGAGACCAACAGACTGCAATGCAGAGGGTCTCGGGTTCGAACCCACGTCGCGCACCTCCGACTTTCGAAATTTATATGATTTTTAGAAATTATGTGCGTTTTGTTTGACAATTATCGCTTGCTCCGTGCCTCGGAGAGCACGTTAAGCCGTCCGTCCCGGCTGCCATGAACATCAATGGCAGTCGTTATTACCCTATAATATCCTGACACTGGTCTAGCCTTAGGGTATCGTTATCCTGTGGGTTGCGGAGGTCAGGTGGCAACCGCTCCGTGTAAAAACTGATATCCAGTCAAATCCGGTTAGACCAGAAAAGCCGACTCCAAGTGACTTGGGAATAATAAAGGCTAGGGAGAACAAGACAATAGATGTAGCGGTCAAATAGTGATGCGCCACGGTTTTCGGGAACACTTTAAGTCATTAGTAAATATGCTATTGGAATTTAACTACGTGAATATAAATGAAAAAGTAACACGTTGATTTACTTATTAAACAATATTTAATCATCAAAGTAAATATCAAAATTAAAACTTGGTTATAGCCATATATACTTTAAGGCCACAACAGATATAAGCAAATCTTTACCTCGCATTTTCTAACATAACAAGGGATCCTAATATCATCCTTGACAATAAATATCTAGGCAAAAGACCTTTTATATTTTTCTCTCACAGAAAGGGTTAGGTATAGAATAACGTTATAAATATGATTTGCGCCTACATTTTAATATTGGCAATATCAACAGAGAGCGAAATATATTGATAATACTTTTTTATGACGAAACCCGCAAACTAAAGGTTTAGGGCTACGTACTTGCCTGAAGCGTGATAATAAAGTAAGTATATTCTGTATCTATTACAAGGGGTATTGACCTCTAATATTAGGATCAAGCTTATTACGTAAGAGCAGAGGTTTCCAGACCTTTTTCTCATAGACCACTTTTAAAATTTAACTGGTTCCGGCGGACCCCCTGCTACTAGAAATTTAATCCACCAAGTGAAATCGGTATATTCAGACCAAAAAGTTAAATTGGGTTAAAATTAAAAAAAATTATTACCTCTCTACGGGCTTAACTTTTTTTTATTAGAAAATCTCGGGTTTGAAGCTAGTGGTATTCCTCAACATATCCGTCATTATCTGCCTACATGGATAGGTGAAGTCAAGGCAACATTTTAGACTGTGGTGACCTCATGGATTGTGAACCTTCATTGTTTTTTCACGCCTACGTAGACCTCCGTCGAGTCTCCCATGGATCCCTGGGGGTCCACCTGGACTTTAGGCACTAAGGCGTTAGAGTAAAAAGTTATCAGGTAGTAGATCCTCGCTGATTTCAGCATGAATGGGCCGGATCGACCGGGTTAGTACTACCCTCTCACAGAATACCGGCGTGAAGTAACGGTACCCTTACTGTTGCGTTTCGTATCGGTGAGTGCGAGAGCCGGAGGCCCAGTTACCCCGATCCTTTCCTATCCTTTCCGCTGTCCTTACCCTCCTTCATTCCTTTTTAAAGGGCTGGCAATGCACTTGTAACTCTTTTGGGGTTGCGGGTGTCCAAGGGCGGCGGTAATCGCTTACCATCAGACCATCCGTCTGCTCGTTTGCAAGTTGAAGCTATAAAAAAATAAAAACACAGAATCATATTCGGTATTGACTATTAAAATTATTGTTTGAATATAACTAATGCTGTGACACATTGGTGTCTTTTTACTACATTTATAACGACTACTGCCGTACTAGAAATTTTTCCTGTATCGTAGGAGACTGTAGCGGCGATATCATGATGTGAGGTGGAAGAAATGGTAGTTACATTGATATATACTTTCTTTACTGGTACCAGAAACTTATAATAGATATACAAAAATAAACTACAAAGTTACGCGACCTATCTATGCGGGTGTAGGGAGACGACTGCTGCGCTGCGCACACATAATAGCACGCCTTATATATAAATTTGCAGCGTCAGCAGCCGCTACAGAGAGTTTTAGCCGGCTCATTCGACCAGCAGCAAGGCTATGGCTGTTCCTCTGAAATATTCCTCGCAGAAAGGCTTCCTCAGCATACACAAACGTATGCAAACATATCAACGACGCATTTCCCAGTACGTTGTTTAAAAAACCACAAAGTCCTGATTGAATTGTCCCCAGAGTACAAACAATTTCGAGACGTTTGCGAAACGAACGTTGACGGTTGAATTTTTCAACTGGAAATGTTACTCCTGTGACCTCGCATGACGTATGCAGTCTTTTAATAGCGCAAACGAACTTGTGACAATGCCAACATACATTTCCCTAGGTATACATATATTTGTATACCTAGTGAAATGTATGTTGGCATACATACGTATATATGTACGTACAATAAAATGTGTATTACAAAATAAAATCATAAATATGTTTATTCATAAAGTCCCAATGTAACACTTATGAACATCAAATTTACACTTAATATATACGTGTAATGGCTATTCTCTTGGAAACTATGTGTAATTTTTAATAAAATGTTAAACGTGAGGAACTGTAATTGGCTGTCGAATATTTATCAAATATTTTGTCAAACTAGGATAAGCTGTTGGACCTCCATAAATAAATAAATAAATAAACATTACCTAGAAACGCAATTTTAAGTAGCAGATAGGCGCCTAAACCTGTACACTTTTACATTGACAGTACATTTATCTAACAGCGCTTTCTAAAGGTATATAAATTGCTTATAATTATTAACCTTTTAGAAACCGGGAATCGCAGTGCGCGATTGCAGTCTAGTGACTTGCATTACCGAAGGATTTTCTTACTACCTATTAATTTATCTTCTCTTTTATTTTTAAGACAACTTCCGCAATTGGAATAACTGTCGTTTCGGTTGGAAAGCAACCGAAACGTCGAGAAAGAGGTACAATTAGTTAAAAGTTTCAAAATTATATAATAATAGAATTTTAAACAACGCCATAAAATCCGTATAAAGTTGTTTAATTTCAATAAATAACAATCTACTTATTATTATTATTATTATTATATATTAATTGTAATGTGTATCAATAGTAAAGGCTGTATCTAAATTTACAGATACGTCTGTATCTGTAAATTCAGTTGAAGTTTATCACATTATTGTTCTTACACGGAATGGAAATAAATATTCTACATGCCTAGAATGTATTTATTGCAGACTATAAAAATTTGCAATACCAGGATCACTTCTGGTGCCTGCCACGCCTAGCGACTCCTTTCTGCATAGTTGGCACCCTTGCCGACAATGCGAAAAGGAGAGGCCACGCATAACAAAGTGCTGTCATTCTGCCATTCACACATTTTAAGACCTCTAAAATATTATTATCGCAGGAACGCACCACAGGATTATCTAGCTCCGATCCTCTCTCAGGGTAGAGATATTATTTAAGTCGCGATGCAGGGCATCTAAGATAGCGTATCTTAGATTTCGGAAATAATTCCACTGGGCCCTATTTCTGTTATCAATCACTGTTACTTGAAACAGGTTCATAATAATATTCATCATCCTCCTGCCCTCATCCCAAACTATTTGGGGTCGGCGCAACATGTCTCTCTCTTCCATAAATCTCTATCGCTCGTCATCTCAGTACTCACACCCTTCCTGGCCATATCATCTTTTATGCAGTCCATCCATCTTTTCTTGGGTCTTCCTCTAATTCATAATAATATTATTATCACTTAAATTACTGTGATTTCCTAACAAGCAGCAAATACAAAACTCCTGATAAGTAAATGATTATCAATACGGATATGCATACCAAATATTTGTGAAATATATAATAAAATGCATACACGGTGCTAAATGAAATGACAGTAATAAAAGCCGAACAATGCCATTCAATTTACAACTTTATTTCAATAATTATAGCAATGTAAAGGTATCGCTATCTTTCTGTAATATAAGCCCAATTATTATTAAAAATCGTGTGATAATCTTATTGCCCCAATATTAGATATAAAGCTTAGGATTTAGTTCTTAGTACAGGCTTGAAAGTAGCTTAAAATAGAAATAAAAGTAAATCGCAGTTCACAGTATAAAACCCAGCGTGCATATTCAAAAACTGATCTTGGTTTACGCTGTTTTTGTAGGTATACTTGAATCAGAGAAATCAGTTTTCCTTCGTATCTACAACTCAAATCTATAATTAAAAAAGAAACGTTATTTTAGAAACTTAACCGGCTAAATTGTTATTGGGTTTTCTGTAACGAATTGTTCAATGGCTTTACGGAGTCTGGATGGTACCGGGCGCAGCTCTAATACGTGGGAGCTAAAAGAATTACTGGCAAAATATGGGTTGTTATATATATATCTGTCCATCCTGCTCTTGATAAGACTAAATATTAGCTTCTGATTGCGTCACATGTAAGATGTTATGTATACATATAATATGTCAAATGCATTGAAGGCAACCGAGCAAAGCTGAGAAATTGCCAGTTGTAGAGCCTCGCTGATTGAATGGGCCGGCTCGACCGGGGAAGGACTACCGTCTCACAGAATATTGACGTGAAATAGCAGTACTCCTACTGTTGTGTTTCGTTCGGTGAGTGTGTGAGAGAGAGTGCCGGAAGCCCAATCACTCTCTTTTCCCCTTCCACCTCCTTCTCCTTCCCACTTCCTTTCCTAAAAGGTTGGCAACGCGCAAGTGATGCCTCTGGTGTTGCAGGCGTCTATAAGCTACGGTGACCACTTACCATCAGGTGGGCCGCATGCTTGTTTGACAACTTAGTAGTATATAAAAAAAAAATTGAAGTGAGTCTTATCTTCCATCGATCAATCAGTTTATTGCAGTCCTCTGCTGGACTTAACTTAACCCTCTCTCATTTTACGCTCGAAAACACAGTCCTGCGACATCCAATCCAACACAGTCACTTTTTTGATGACATATCATTAGTCTACTTGGCTGAGGACTGATGATTTAAATAATGTGGCTGTCATAATATTTCACCAACCATATTTTATGTAAATTCGGCAGAAAAGCCATTTCTATTTTCTTGACTAAAGCTTAGTTCTGTGATAACTGGAATAAACTAGTCACTTGATGATTTGTTTTGTTCCATTATTACATATTATTAGAACTCATTATATGTTGGGTAAAATTTATGATATTATCAGAATATTATATATCAGCCCCAGACCTGTGGTCCTCAGTTATATAATATAATTAACCACAATATAATTTGTGTGTACATACTGCAATAAAACTACTTTATTCAGATATCGCCATGGCCACGACGAAAGGCTCTCACGCGGTCAAGACTGCTGAAAAGCAGTCGAAATATCGTAGTTCGTCGAAAGTGTTAATAAAACAATATTGATAAGTGTAGTAAAACTTGAAAAAATCTGTTGAAAGCGAGTCAATTTAAGTTTGTAACTATTCATCGAACAAGTACACTCCGTAACACCTTTTTTTTTTTTTTTTTTTTTTTCTCGCAGGGGCATGCTCTTACGCACACCCACTCCTGTCGATGCGGTCGGAAAACCGCACCGGCAACAGTGGGTAGTGTCGGACTCACCGGATGTTACGGAATACCGACTAAACCTAACTGCGGCGCTCTTCCCGTCTATCATGGAGCGCCGGAGGATCTCCGTTCCGAACTCTCTCCAGCGCTCAGACGTTAGCCTGGCAGGGCTACGACCCAAGACACAACCATCTAAGGCGGGGGGAGGAGGTGAGCGTAGCGGCGTCGCCTCCTCCCTGGCCTTGCTCGGCGGAGTGGGTCCGCACTGACGTCGGCCTCCCGTTCCCGCTCCGCAGCCTCCTTCAGGAGCATTACTGCCTCACTGAAGTCGGCAACAGCTTGCCAGCACCTGTCGCTGGCCAGCATGGTGCTCACTGTTCGTCCCAGCGACAGGTCCCCGCCAATGACGGCGGTCAGGTCGCTCCGTTGTGTCTGCCAGGCAGCGCAAATTTCTACTGTATGGCGCGCCGTATCAATGTGCGCGCCGCACGACTTACAGGAGGGTGAGGTCTCCCTCCTGGCAATCTGATGCAGGTACTTACCAAAGCAGCCATGTCCGGTAAGCACCTGCGTCAATCTGAAAGTCAGCACTCCGTGCCGACGATTCAGCCACTCCTCAAGGTGAGGCCGGATAGCCTCCACTATTTCGACTCCGGCGGTGGGGGTCCTCAGTTCACTTTTCCACCGCCGGATGAGGGTAGGAGGTACTTTGAGCCTCAGCCCGCATTTCACCCACGACCGGTTCCTCGCCCCGAGACCGCGCCACCGAGCGGTGTCGGTAGACCTCTGCAAGAACTTCCGCCTCCAGTTCCCAAGGCGGGTCGCTCGCCAGGACGGTAGCAGCCGTCCACGACACTGTACGATACCCCCTGATGGCTCTCACCGCGATGACCCGCTGAGCTCTCCTTAGCAGAGCCTTATTACGCGCAGTGAGAGCGTCGACCCAGATTGGGGCGCCGTACAGCGCCATGGACCTCACGATCCCGCTGTACAACCTCCGGCAAGACGACCCCGGACCACCAGTGTTGGGCAGAAGTCTACCCAGCGCTGCAGCTACATTTACTAGCTTCGGGGCGAGTTGGGCGAAATGAGGTTCAAAGCACCATTTTCCATCTAGGTGCAGGCCCAAATATTTCATTTGGGCCCGCACCGGCACGTCCTCGTTTAAAATCTTTAATTTCGCCCCTCGGGGGGCACCGCGACGCGGGCCATGAAATAGGAGGACCTCCGTTTTGCTAACGGAGACCCTCAGGCCCAGCATTTCAATCCGCTCTATGACGAGCGCCGCTCCGACCTCGGCCAATCGGGCCGCCGCCTCAAAGCTGCCCCCTCTCGCCATGACGAGGGTGTCGTCAGCATAACAAATCACCCCCATCCCGGGGAGGAGTTCACCGCGCAACAGCCAGTCAAAGCCGATGTTCCACAGGGTCGGACCCAGAACCGAACCCTGTGGAACACCGCGCTCCATACGACGCCGGAGCAGACGCCCGTCGGTGTCCTCCCAAACGACGTATCTCTCATCAAGGTACGCCTCCAGCAGCCTCCGGAGGTACAGGGGCACTCCATGGTATCGGAGCGCCTCCTTCAACGTCTCGAACGGCAGGCTGCCGAAGGCGTTCTCAATGTCGAGCGAGACTGCCAGAACCACATCTCCCTGGTTTACGGCCTCCGTGGAGAAGGCCTTTAGGGCGACCAGCGCATCCGTGGTCGATCGGCCCCCTCTGAAGCCGTATTGTGCCTCTGACAGTCCCGGTCTCACTTCCTCAAGGTGTTGAACGAGACGGCCCGCGAGGACCCTCTCAGCAGTTTTGGCCGTCTCGTTCAGCAGCACCAGCGGTCTGTATGCGGAAGGCGAGTCTAACGGGCGTCCCTCCTTCTGCAACAGACAAAGACGGCCGGTTTTCCAGTCCTTCGGGAACCGCCCGGACCTCAAACACATATCGAGCAGTTCCCGATATGACTCCCGCAGTACCCTCAGTGCGATGCTTAAGACACGGCCCGGAACGCCATCCGGGCCTGGCGCCTTTCTGTTCGTCGACAGCCGGGCCAAGGCCCGGTCCAATTCCCCCTCGGTGACAAGGGGGACATCCATGATATCCCCCGTCTCACCTCGAGGAGCCATAGTTGGGGGAGCATGCCCCCCAGACTGGGCAGGAGCAGGCTCTCCACGACCCTCAACAGGACATCCTCTCGGAGAGTCTCGATGATGGGGGCGCTGCGGGCGCGGAGTTTGTTCCGCGCCGCAAGGTAAGGGCGCCCCCATGGATCCCTGTTGAGGCCTTCCAACATCTCCTCTCGGGCCTCGGCCTTCGCCCGGCTAATGGCCCGCTGCAGGCTTTTCTTGGCCGCTCGGTAGTCATCCCGCAGCTGGCCCTCGACGAACTCGGCGCCGTAGCGACGTCGACGCCTCATAAGGGCCCGCCGCGCTCTCATGCAAGCCGCCCGAAGCTCCGCAATTTCGGGCGACCACCAGTATACTTGGCGACGTGGCGGGCTCCTCCGGGCCCTCGGCATCGCAGCATCGCACACTTCCTTGAGGGCACTGCTTAACCGTCCTGCGGCCGCGTCCACATCCTCCTCAGTGCGGTTCTGCACACCAGCGGATCCCCAGCGCTGGACTATAGCCGCCTCCAGGGCCATTTCTCGGTCGAGCTGGCCGAGAGCCCATCGTGGGAAGCGACTACAGCTCCGAAAGCGCTCCGCGGGTGTTGACGGGGTGGAGACGCTGATCCGACAGCGTCTCCACCTCCGTTACTACTCTCCAGTCGTTCACTCGGCGCGCGACAGCAGGGCTCGCGAACGAGAGATCCACAATGGAACCACCATTCTGCCACACGCACGTCCAGGTGTTGCCCGTGTTTAGGAGCGAAAGACCGGAGAGAAGCGACCATATTTGTGTGGTCCTCCCCTTGACATTCGTGACGGGGCTACCCCACGCCCTGGACTTTGCGTTGAAGTCGCCGAGAACGAAGGTTGGTCTCGGCGACTGACGTCGAACCGCAGCTCCGACGCCGTCCAAAAAGTCTTCAAACTCCGCCAGGCTGCGGTTGGGGGAGAAATACACCCCCACGACGACACAGTCTCTGAACCCCGCCACGACAAAACCACTACCTCTTTCTATGATGGAAAGGGGAGGACCAGAACTTCCTCTCGACAGAACCGCAACCGAGTCATTCCTGTCGCCAGCCCAATTGGGCTGGCTGGGGACGAAATATGGTTCGCAGACCACCGCAACGTCTACTTCCCACTCCGCCATGGACTGTATTAACAGGTCCTGAGCACCGGCGGAGTGGTTGACGTTCGCCTGGAGGAATCCACGGCCGACTGGTCATGTTTCCATTGCGGATCCCTCTCCCACCCTGGCGGTGTTCGCCCTTGGCGTGGTCTGCGAGCCTTGGCCAGCGCCTCCTCTGATCTTCGGGGGCTTACACGCCCGCGTCCCCATGACGTGATCCGACGGCCTTCCGGCCGCGGCACACACAACACACCTGGGTGCTTTGTCACACTGCGCGGCTTTGTGACCCTCGCAACCACACCTGAAACAGAGGCGCGACCGATCCACCCCCGCAGGGCAGACAGGGCGCGTATGCCCCAGCGCCTGGCACCCGAAACAGCGCAGGGGCATCTGTTCTAGGGGCCGCACCCTAGCTGAGCTCCACCCAACGAGGAGCCGACCCGACTCAACCAATATTTTGGCGGCATCGACCGGGCACCTCAGCTTGAGCATGCCCATGCCCATAGGGCCCGGCCGGATTTCCGCGGGCTTGATTGTAGATTCGGGACATTTAGTTGCCCGAACCACTGCTGCCACTACCTTTTCGGGTGTGACGGAATCGTCGAGCCCGGTGAGCCGGATATCAGCAGTCTCTGTGGGGACCGCGACTTTCGCCACTCCGTCGAGAGCGACCCGAATCTTTTCAGCCAGACGGCTTGTCAGCTCTGGGGTCTGCGTCTTCGGCAGCTGTAGGACCCTTGAGCCAGTGGCCCCCTTTCGGACACGGAGTCCCTCGCCGATGCCAAACTCCGATAAGTTTATGGCATTTTCGGCCCGCGTCAATATGTCGGCGTAAGTGACGCCTTTGCGCTCCGCTTCTGAGTCCAGTGACAGAATTACCGCCGCCGTCTTCTGCCCCTTAGGTACTTTCAGTACCGACGTATTCTTTTTGGCCACAGGGACCACTGCAGGAGCAGCAGTGGCTTGGCCGCTCTTCTTCTTGGGCTTCTTCCGGACGACTGTGGCCCACGTTTCTGCCTGAGTAGTGGGTCCGGTTACATCCGTCGGGCGTGATGGCCCGGCCTCTGGCTGCCTATTAGCCGCTGGCACCGGCCCTTGCGCTTTTTTCTTCTGGCCCGTTGCTGGCTGGGCCTTTTGCGCCGCCTTTTTCCTATCGGCAGCCAGCGGCGGGCGGATGGTCTCCTCAGGCAAGAGACGGTGTTCAATGCCCTCAAAGAGGGCATTCACCATCGTCCCCACCGAACGCATCAGAGAGGCCTCAAGCCTCCCGAAGTGCTGCTCCAGGTCTGTCACGGGGACCTGAGTCGGCGGCACTTTCACCGCAGCAGCCTTCTCCTGGAACTGCGTTTTGAGGGATTTGTTTTCCCTCTGGAGGGTCCCCACGAGGCGCAGAAGCCTCGTGTTGTCGGCCCGGAGGCGTCTTGCCGTCTCCGGTTCCGGCCGCGCTGCCAAGTCCTCCACAATGTTGAGGAGGCCCTTTGCGTCTTCCTTTAGCTTTTTTACTAAACTGCCTTTCAGGTGGCCGGATTTGGTGGCCACCTCGATGATGCCCCCAGCATAGAGACCCGCTTTGGACCTTAAGTGCTCCAAATCCCTGCTGCTGAGATCTGCGATCTCCTCAGCCGTGACCGCATCGTCAGAGTCGTCAAAGACTGTGGTTTCTGACGGGGAGTCGTCCACTCCCATTGACGACTGGCGACTAAGTGACCTCTCGAACTCCTGCTCTCTCGCGTCACTATTTCTACGCCTAAACTCCTGCCGGGCCTTACTCAACCCAGCTCGGTGAGCCACTGGTGCGGCTCGACCACGCACTGCGGTGTTGATCTTCCGTATGGGCTCCGTATCAGTCTCTGACTCGGTAACCGCACTCGCATTCTTGCGCGTTTTTAGCGCTCTTTTCCGGGTCGAAGGAACTCTAAAGATTCCCTCGCTCCCTGACTCCGCCTCCACGTCTTGAGGCATCGAGCTCCCTTCTTGTACGTCGTTTTTATTTTTGGTTTTATTCAATTTCATTATAGTTCCCACGAGTATGGGATAAATACTCGTCCGCCCGGGCAGTGATCCCTGTACCCGAGTAAGCGTAAATTTGTAACCCAACACAGGGGGTCTGCAGGTACCCTGGCTGGGAGCGTGCTCACGGCTGAACTACCCATCAACCATGCATCCCCTCGCCGCACGCCAGAACTTAGGATTCGGGTAATTTTTGAAGAGGTTTTTTCCTCGCGGTCCGGGCGATTAAGCCAAGACCCTCGTTCCTGATTTAGGCTGCGAGACGTGACCACAGACGCCTAGTGCAAGTCAGGATTACGATTTGGCGTGGTTGGCATAAAGCCTGTCTAGCCCTCAAATGAATGAGTGACTAGACCCACGGCGCCCACTGGTAATTTTTTAAAGAGGTTGTCTTCCTCTATCCTCCGCGGGTTGGGCCGGATGGGGGTCCATGTTGGACCAATCCACCCGCCCCAAAATACGCCCGACTGTGCAGGAAACCTATGCTTCCCACACCGCCCCGGCCTAACGGCCCCTACTGGTAATTTTTTAAAGAGGTTTTCTTCCTCTATCCCCCCGACTCATCCACGTGTCCTCTGATAATCAAAGAAACACGTGGAGAGACCCCCAAACGCGGCCCTCGCGGGCCGATAACCCCGAGACAAGATGCCTCGGGTTCCCTACGCGCGTGCCAGAGTATTAGCCACGAGTAATAATGCCCCCGAAAGGACATTATTACCCGTGTTGCCCGGGGTGTACCGGCCCAACGACTGCCGTTCCAATCCACTAAACACTCCGTAACACCTGGTTTAAGAATAATTTTAGTACTTTGAGTTCAAAAGTGATGTCAGTACCAATTCCCACGAAACTATGACGCATTGTTAAGATAATAAATATTGCATAAATTAAAATGTGTAATCGATTGTGCATCTCGTATATAAATAAAATTGTTACTATTGATAAGAAAATAATATTTGTATGTTTGTTTCAACACAACAATTGATAAATGAAAATTTACGATCTCAAAATATATTTATTTATTTTATAGTCTTGATTTTGCATGTAGTAATAATGACTACCTATATTATAAAAGATTACAGAATCTCATTGCTTCAATTTTATTACTTCCACTAGTTAAAGTAGTAGCCGAACAGCTACTAATAGAATTAACGATCAGAAAGCAGATAATGTCATTTAGATAACAGCAACAATAAAAGTATGTAACTGTTGCGGCTCGCGAATTCTGTAAAAAGCCTGATTAGATATAATTATAGAAAGCGAGATTGAAACAGCGATGTCCCTGGGAGCCGCTAGCAATCTACAAACAAAAATATTTGTTTGTTCTAAAATCTAAATGACAACGTTACGAAAACTATATTAAAAGTCAAATTCTAAATAAGCAGGAATTAGCAAATTATATTGGATCATAATCTTAACGTCATCGTCTTTTAAAAGATAGAAATCATATTAGAACATAACACTGCAATTAACGGTATCGGTAGAACTATTTAACGATAAGCAATTTTATTGAACTTTATAAACCTGTACATGGCACAGTAGGCGTTGATAGTCATGTAATACATAAAATATAGTAGGGTTTGTCAAATTATTATTTATATGTTATAAATAGCGATTTAACAAAAGTTTTTCTTAAATACAAAGAACAAAATTAACTCACACTTACACTTTCTCCTCAAACAAAGTTACATACTAAACGATTGTTCAATTACTTGTACTAAAAATAGATTCACAACAGTGAAACAATTACTAATGCTAACAATAATTTAATAATACATTATTGATGTGAGTCTACTCTTAATAAAAACGTTGAACTTGAAAGCTGTGTTTTCAAACATAACAAAATTAACGATATAATAATTATAAATTTACCTAAAACTCATTAATTTAACATTAGTTAACTTAAATATAGGGATATAACTTGCCTAAGTAATATACTCTAGTTTTCAATTTACTAGAGAGGGCAATGTAAAACGCATGTGCAGTGTGAAGTCATGACATATCAGTGGTCCTTTAAAATGCTTTTAGTAAAATTCCACCTAGTAATCGTTCAATAGCATGACTGAAATATTAACGTACACAAATATATACAGCTACAGTTATATAGATGATACCAACGTCAATTTTAATTATACGTAGAGCCTGATGAATCTGACCTAATCTAATTTATATGTTAGAAGATATTAGCTGGAAACTTTTGTTACATACATGCATAGATGTGATGTAGGCTCCTGTACTAACTAACAACCATAAGCTGCAGACAAGCAATGTTTAACTGGAGACATTAGAATGGCCTAGATACATTTTAAATCAAATGACTGATAATAAATTTAACCAACCAAGAACAAGCTTCGAATAAGTTTACGCTACAGCTTACATTGCATTTAATATGATTTGTTACCACACGGTTAGCGACAAAATATTTGTCTATAATCCGTTAGTAATAGACTAATTTTCAAACATCTGCTATCTGGTTCTAATTTATTAAAAAATAGAAAGCTTTTAACGTAAACTTCAACCTAATGGCTCGTACCTATATCAACAGCTCAGGACAAATAAAAATATCCAGTAAATAAAAACTAAAGTCTAGAAATGTAATCACAACAGAAAAAATAACAAAAGCACAAAAATACGGTTCAAATTACAAACAAAATGTTTTCGAAAATAAACTTGTATAAATAGGTTTTATAGGTAACATACCTATAGGCCTAAAAATAATTTATTAGCTAAGAGTCAGATAATAACAATAACTTATATATATGTTTTGTTTATATATAAAATACTTTGCTATATCCATGCATCTACACCAATGCCAAAAAATTTTTGGTCGATGCATTCCAAATTCTATAACACTCTGATGGTACAAGATCATGCACAAGACGCATATTTATATTTTATACAATATCTAAAATACATACCTACTATTAGCACATTTCGTTAATACTTGTTATAAATTTTAATATTAGCTTGTTATAATTTAATTAATTCCTAGGCCGTAAAATCCTACTGACTGTTTACAAATAACCGTCTGGATTGTAGTAATCTCATCTCCTTGTGCCATCGACGACATACTCATAGTCCGTCTACTGTGTTGGTATCCTAAAACTTTCTTCCTTTAATAACAGGGTTCTGTATAAATTGGGATTATTTCTTTCTCTTTAGATTTTTGGGCTTCGGCACGTTAAAACTGAATAGGTTTCGAGGGTATAGAATGGTAGTTATGTTACATAAAAAAATGTTGCGCACAATTTGGAGATTGCTTTAATATATAATAGTTACAAAAGATTACAAGTTAACATCATAGAGAAGCATATATGACACATATCTATATAATATATCGTTTATTCTGTTGCATAACCCATATTTATTATCTGCTACTAATGTATGACTTGACATTGTAATATACCTATCTCTCTGATATTATATCCGGAAAAACATTATTTTAATACAGACGTCTTATCCACTTGATACGAAATTACCTTGAGTAGCCTTGTTTAAACAGTTCTGCGCGCTAGTTATTGCAAGAAGTCCTAAAAACTAAAAGTATAGAAATAGTAGAAATAATATTTCCAACTGAAATAATGTATTAAGACTTTTACAACGCTTGACTATAATCTTTGAATTTTGATATATTTTCTACAAAAAAGTTAATCTATCCAAACAAATCCAGAGCATTAAGTTGTGCTCTCTCAGAAAAAAATAATATCACTTCTGAATGTGAATACTATCTTACTTCCAACGAATGATATCTTATCCACGATAATATAGTGAATAATTAAGATAGAGCTGTTTGATTATAATAATATTGTAGCTTAAATTATAGAAATTTCGTGTCTATTACCATACATACATGTGTGAAACTGTTGACAGCGCGAGTAGAAATGATGCGGAGAGTTTTTGTTTTGTTGATTCTGGTGTCACATGCGTTTAGTGATTCCTGTGTGAGATATACATTCGAAGAAGACTACGATAGTTTATTTACCAGTGACACTGGCGTCTGTTCTGGTTTGCGGGTGTGGGACATCGGGCGTTTTGAAGACACGTACTTGATAGATCACCATGAACGTAGTACAAAGTTCATACACCCACAGGAAAGTCTCAGCTGTACCACTTCTTACAAGTTTCCTGTGACTCCGGGTGGCATTATAGAAATCAATATTTTTATGGAGTCAGCACTTAATAGCGATCAAATACAAGTGATGGCAATGGAGTACTTGGAGGGTGGAAGTGATGCATTTGTGGGACAAGCATTTAACACTCCTGCGCAACCGGCTACCTTTGTGGAAGGTTGGCACACTTTGGCGATCACAGTAATCGGCAACAATCCGAACATGATTGGCTATGTAAGTAAAATTTTCTTGATGTTATAAAAATTTGGTTCTTTTTTCATTAGAGACTAATAACAGTATCTTTCTTAAAAGTTAGTATAATTTGCAGAAAAGCCCCTGGTCTTCTATTGATAGTGATTGTTTATTTCCCCAAACACGTTCCAGTAACCTTGATTTAAATTCTGCGGGTCTCAGAATAAATTTATTTTTATTGATTGCATTGACATTATGTGAATCACTTTTCTGTACATAGTTCACGAACTATCACATCATGTATAACAAAACCCATGCGTTTTTTTATATTAATTGTTGGTTAGTTAGTTGGACGTATGCTATCCGCACTTAGACCCACAATTGGGTTACATAACAAATATATATTAATTGTTACAGTAACTATTACTAAATTTATTTTGAGTGATTCTCTTGTATTAAATTGTAATTTGCTGGAATAAGCCTTCTCTATTACTCAAATCCTTTAGTATCCTTTTGTGAAGGTTTGCCTGTAGATACATATTTATAGTTGTGATAAACCAGCCTCGTTACTCAGTATTTTTTCTATAATACTTATTTGTGGGGGTTTCTGTCAAAAAATTCACAGCAGCAGCATGGAGTCTGGAACAATGTCGATATCCTGCAATAGACATGCCTTATTTTACTTGGAATCTACTCCTGGTGAAACAAAGGTATTTACACCCCTGCCTATTCTCGGGCGTGAATCTAAAGATAATAAACGTGGGCAATACTATAACTGTTAATATAATGCAATCACTTAACCTACGTAGGACCAACGATTTATAAAATCGCTTATGTGATACTTGAGGCTAAAGTATATGTATATATAACAATAACAACAATAATAATATAAACAATAATAGCAAATCGAATTAAATTGTAAAAATAAATGTTCTACCAGCGTTTACCGACAAATTGCTCACATGTTTGTTATAGTTCTAATAAGATTTTCAGCGTGATTTGATAGTTTATATATTCTTTTTATTCCTTTCATCCTTTGCTTTGAATATTTGCTTAGCCCAATACTGCAGTACTGATATTGGTGCCTTGATTTCTTGCCACGTCAACACGCTTGATGGAGTCGTCAGTGTTTTTCTCCAATGATATTTAGTCAGCAATTTCATTCTCTAAGTACATCTAGGCGATTGCATCTGTTCTTTTACATACAAATTTTAATTGCGCTTAGTGGGTGACGAGGCAATGGCCCAACTCTGGTACGCCATAACTGCCGCATACGAAATGGTAAGGATTGGCTGTATTACAATTTTAAGAATTATACTATCAATAAAGCACGGCCAGTCTGCAAGTACACCCAATTGTACTGTAAAAGAAGAGAAAATGGACAAGGTAATTTTTACCCAACAGATTTAGATTTGCGTCTCGAAGTATGTAAACAAAAATCATAACATACTGAAGGCAATTATCTGTTTGTCGTTAAACATATACGAACCAGTTGTCAAACATACTAAAATATTATTGACTGACAGATGGTCCTGCTGATTACTACCACACCTGAAACAAAGAGAAGAAGTAGGACATAAATACCATTAAAGTAACAAGGCAGGCAACAGTTATCACCATATTCATCTGGACAGTCTACAATTTTATTATATTTAAAAAGCTAGAGGATCCTTTTAATAATTTACTCAAAACAAAAGTTATTATAGTACAAAGCTTGTTTAGCACTTTAACTAAAATTCTACACACGTATACATGCGTTTAGTTTTGTTGCCATCCTTCAATTAAATGACAATTAAGTGCTTAATGGGCTTAATCAATTTATTTATCGTAAATTTTAATATTACGTTATCCTAAAAAATCAAGTACGTCCAAAGTTTGTACCAACAAAAAATTATGTTCAAGGATTATCCGTTTATTGCAGAGGAATATTTAATAATACAAAACTTTAAAAAAAATATAATATTCAAAACTTGACTTTATAGTGAGACATAGCAATAAATTTAAAAAATGCAATTGGCTGACTTTCAAAAATACGTCGTTGGTATATATTTTCTAATCACTCATCAGCCTGCGAGTGTACAATACAGAAAGCTATATTACCTGTTATGTATAAGTCGTAAAACGCGAGGTTGTTGTCAAGTCTTTATAAAACCTAATTGCAATTTTAACAAATTTAGTATTTACACTTCTACTATGAGCGTTTGCAAATCATGTAATGCAACGAGTTCCATTTATCTATCGTTTTTACACTAATATTGCTACATTATATTATTATATTACATGCTATATTGTCATATACATTCCTTCTTTTAATAAGTATCATCACATTTATAACCATTTCGTTTGGTACGTATATTTTATTATTGCTAATATATTTTATCAGATCCTTGTCTATGAAGTTGCCGTTTGATTGAAAGCGACCAACGTCATTTGCATTACTTGACAATATATCTTGGCAGTTATTTTAATGATAGGATTCAAGCAGCTATAATGTATAAAATTAGGGACCGGTTTAAGACATTGTTTGTCTACCTCCCCGGATGGATTCTGATTTTCATTCAATATTTTCGAATTTTTTGTTTCTGGAGCAGCGTATGTGCCGGCACACAGCAGTTTGTAAAGCTTATCTTTGCAATTAGATGAAAATAAATCAATAATATTTTGTCACTTATAGAAGACCTCAGACATGGCTTGAAATACATCTTTTTCCACTGTGTCTTTGAATTCATCACGGACATCTAACATTTTAGACGCTCTAAGACAAAAATATTTTTTCTTTCTTTTAACTTTTTACGTCACCTGAAACCTAGTTTTGTTAGGTATAGTAGATATTAGGTCTATTGCACATTCGTGGATCTGGAAAAGGCTTATGATAAAGTGGTGAAGAATGAACTTTGGTCGTTATTGTCCATGTATGGAGTGAATAGCAACCACACGCGAGCTCTGAAATCTCTTTATGATGAATCCAGAGGTTACTTACACAAAATGGTTTAGCATCGAAAAAGGCGTTAGACAAGGATGTGTAGCGTCACCTTGGCTGTTTAACCTATACATGGACAAATGTTTGAAAGATTCAAAAGATTGTGAATGGGGATTAAGAATGAATGAGTTACTTGTCTAATGTCTTCTTTATGCCGATGACCAAGTAATACTTGCGTCATCAGCGAAAGAGTTGCAGGCGATGATAACTATTATGCATGGTGCTTTTGAGAGTAATAAAATAAATGTAAGCAAGACGAAAGTGTAATATTATGATTGATGGAGAAAAAGTAGAGCAAGTGAAAGTTTGCATATTTGGGTACTTTGTTTACAAGGGATGGTAAACAAGAGGGAGATATTGAAAGAAGTGGACTTTCACTTTATTGCCAACAATCGTTCTCTACGTGCTTTTGTTCTTCTTGTACAGTTGTCTTGTTCTCTATGAACAGTCGAAATGTATCCGAAAAGGCACGTTTGGCTGTTCATAGAGGACTATTACGGGCGTGTAGGAGGAATGTAATGAAAGTGAATGAAGCCAGAGAAGTGTGTCAGGATCGTAACAAATGGAAATTCGTAGTCTCTGCCTACCCCTCTGGGAAACAGGCGTGAAACTATGTATGTATATATGTAGTAGATATTAAGTTTCTTTTCTAAACTAGATTAAAATATATTTTATTTTATGTTTAAAATAATATAAGTTATATTTACTATAAGTACTAGTAATATTGTATTTAGCATGATGACTTAAGAGTAATAATTGCAAAAGGTCGCATATTCTATATGACATATCGCAGGCAAATGTTGTACTTGCTGTCTCTTTGATGACTATGACTTGCCTGTTTGTGAAACAAGTTCTCCTGAACTTTACGGTTAAAAGTTGCGTATATTACGGACTTATGCTACTATGTCTACTATTTAAAATAATTTATACATTAATTGCTTAAATAAATATATGTATTTATTACTAATATTAACATTTTATTGTGCATGTTATGTTTATTATTTTAGAACTTGTGGAATTTTAATAGACAATACATTTATTATCGCTTATTCTTATCCGATATGTATAATTTGAAAAGTTACTTTTGATATATTTAATCAAGTTTGGCGTTTTGTTGGCTTAATATAAAAGTGAGTGAAATAACTAGTTAACTGATAAGACATATCATGAGATTATGTTCAGATTTATTAAAATTGTATTTTATATGTTTTTTGATTCCTTCGTTATCTACTTTAGAAATAATAATTTTATTGGTTAATTGACAGATTGCAAGTGAAACAATGAAATTATTAAAAAAATCGGTATCTTGTCCTCGTCCTCGTATAAAAAAGTCACCAAACATGACCCTACAAATACACCTAATTGTCCTGATAATGGACAAACACTTTCAAAAAATTAAGATTCTGCCAGCGTACATTTATATTTTATACGAATTAAAACAAAGCAAATATTCGAATAGCACTTTCCTTTCCAATTGTTCCATTTATATACTATCTGCAGATATACATGTCAGCAAAGCCTGCAAATTTACATTTAACTACATACAGCCATCATAGTTTTTAGGTGCAAACAGACGAAAAGGATAGATGAATATTTTTATTTAAATTTAATATTGACGCACCTCGGTACGGTTAGATTGTCAGAGCTTTTATAACTTTCTGGTTATTTAAAGAGAAAATTGTCCGTTGCACGAAATTTTGCTTTCAATGTTATTTAAAGTTATACCGAAATCCCTAATAAAGAGAAAACACAATGACTAATACTAAAAACATGTCCATTATTAAATAACTAGCCACTATCTATAAGATAAGCTATATATGTAATCATGTTGAATTCAAAGAACAAATGTCCATAATTAACGAGGTGTGGCGAGCAAAATCACTTTCTAGAATTTTAATAAAACATCTTGTAATTTATATAACTTGATAATTGCGTCTTTTCTGTTAATGATCTTAAGTCAGTTTCACAGATAAATAATACTAAAATAAACCCATAGATGATGCGCCTTCATAGACGAAATGTAAACAGTTATCCAAGATCATGATCTTATTTGATTTAATCTCATTCAATGTGTTTGATATTTCAGCATACATTATATAAAATACTTTAAAGCTGTATATTTTTATTCGAATATTTAATTAATTAATAATAAAATATGAAATTACGAGTATAATTTGATATCACATAGCTGTTTATTGCAGTGTATTTTTTAGGTGGCACTCTATTACACTTTAGTTAGAACAATTAATTTGATTTTGTAATTATTATTTTGAATGATTTTAAATTATTATAAATCAGTTTAATTAGATAATGATTGCTTATTAGCCATCTTAGATGAATAATAAAAATAAAAGTGTGGTGAAACTACAGTGATGTGTTCAAAAATAAATAAGAAAATTATATGAAACCCCAGCACATTAAAAATTGTCTGTGGACAGATGACAAAAATTAAATTGTAATAGAATCTCGTATACAGTTCCAAGCCAAGCCTACATTAAAAAAAATTGCCTACATGTAGAATAACGAATTGCGATTCACAAAAATTTGTTTCGTCAACGAAAATATAGTCAGGTTGAGGTCAATACTACCTTGTTGCTGAAAACGAGCAAGTTAGAGAAACTCTGAGCGATGGCAAAAAGCACCTTTTATTGCTGCTAGTGACAGAAGAGCTAGTGGCTCATTCAGTGGTGAACGGTGACCACTGATCATGGCCATGCTTTATTTTCTTGTTGTCACAAACGCAACTCCAAGAACATACAACCAAGCTGGCCCCTACCGTTTTGTTTACCACATAAGTGGTAAACAAATCTACTTGATGATAAACAGTTACCGTAATCTACATGACCTAATGTCTTAATCCAGATCATGGTCTATCTATGTTCTAAATTTCATCTTTATCCGTTCAACGATTTTTGCGATTAACAAACATCTTCACAAACTTACACGACAATAATATTAGCAAAAGTGAGTCAGTTAACACAATACCTAAATATTATCTGTTCGTGGATTATTTATTTTAATTGATTTAACAGTATTTACCTTACGAATTCTACAGTATAATGCTCATTGTTTTCACTTCCATTCTAATGATTTGATCTTATTCGATTTCCATCAGTTTTCAGCCTAAAACAATAGTTTTGAGGTGAAAACCACAGAAAATCAACATAAGCTCAACAGAACTTATGTAGTTTCTCCAAAAAACTCTCAATATATTTACTACTGTGACTTCAGCTTTAGTTTATTTTATTGTATGTTTCGGCAGCTTTGTCGGCAGCTTTGTCGGCGACTATAATTGTTTTCTCAGAGCAACTATGAAGATAATAATTATATTGCTGATAGTGATCGCTGAGCTTGAAGTTACCCGATTAGTAATAAATTAATTAACCACACGATAATATCCAAATTGCACCTAATATCATTTAGATTTGACAACGATTACACGATAGGCTCGCTATGAGGCTAGGCTTTTAAATATGAGTAACATGGTAAAAGTCAACACAATATAAGTTTAAAGTCCAATAAGTTTACTCTTATGTTCATTCTGCAATGTTTCAAATATATTCAATATTTATTAATATGACTGGTATATTTTCACTTTTAAGCAAACATGTTATATAAGCACAGGCTGACACCAATAAGTTATCAATAAATTCGTAATACAATTTTAATTAGGCTTTACTTGACTATGGTGCATTAAGGTACCAGTTATTGCCGGTGGTTGTTATCCCGAGGAGTGAGAAAGGGGCAGGAAAAATCACTCATGGATGTGTATTAAATTGCATTCAAATCTGTCCAAATGAGCTGCGAACGGCGGAGTAATAAACATTTAACAAACTTTTACATTTAAAATAGGATTAGAAGAAGAAGAATTGAATTTTCTTTTTGCATCAATATCACGACACATTTGTAACAATTATGTATATGTATATACAAATAAAAGTGGAAGATATTATTGTAAGAACATTTTCTCTGTGAAAGCTCATATTTTAAGAAAGTGTGACAAAATAGATTTTAATGTAGATGTTACAAGAACCGATAGTTAATTTAAAAATGGCATGACTGGAAAGAGAAATAAATAGAAAATACATACGGTAATGACAAGAGAATGATACGCTATAATATATGTACTAATATACGGACAGCTAATATTGACATATTTTTCATAGAATTTTAACAACAATACTTAATACAGCTTAAAGCAATGATGAAGAATAATAAATTGTATTATCTTATTAATTATTTAAAGATAGCCTCGATGGCGTAGTGGTTAGTGTAACCGACTGCCATGCCTGAGGTCACGGGTTCGATTCCCGCACAAGACAAATATTTGTGTGCATGAACATGGATGTTTGTCTTGGTCTGGGTGTTTCTATGTATAATATGTATGTATTTACAAAAAAAGGAAAGTATATATGTATGTTTATCCATTGTCTAGTACCCATTTTTTTTTTTTTTTTTTTTTACCTGGGGGTATGCAATGACGCATATCCCTCCGCGGGGGCGGGCGGAGGGATTATGTCGGACTCGCCGGGGTAAAAGAAGATGGAAAGGAAATAATGTACCTCCCGGAATACCGACTAAACCTACCACGGTGTTCCTCAACAAAACCACTATCGGCGGGGCCGGGCGAATCGCTTTCGCATGCGGTCGCGACCCCGCCGAGGTTTCGGCCCGCCGTATGAAACGACAGGCCACTACCCAAAGAGACCTACCCAAAGGACTCCCTCAAAAATTCCCTACTGTCTCCCCCCCAGGGGGGAGACGGACTCGAAACAGAGGCGCGCGTGGGAACACGCACGCCGCCTCTCGGACCTGGTGCTGAACGGATGGCGGGCAGGCCCACAAAGCCCGCCACCCCCAGGTCAAACCTCAGGGTGGCTGGAGGTCATCGCGCGCCCTGCGGCGCCCGGCTCTGCGGTTGGGGAGAGAGTTTAAACGCTCCCTCTCTCGCTCCGCCGCCTCCTTGATTGAAATTACTTCCTCGCAGAAGGAGGCGACGGCGTTCCACGACCTCTCACTCCGGACCATAGACTGAACTACGGCCGGGAGCGAGAGGGCAACCGATCCGACTGCCGCGATCAACTCACGGCGCTACGATGCCCAGGCGGGGCAAACCGCCAAAGTGTGCAGCGCCGTGTCCTCTATAACGTCGCGGCAATCGCCGCAGTGGTGACAACCGGGCGTCTCTTGCCGGCGTATACGACACAGGAACTGGCCAAAACAACCGTGGCCAGTCAGTACCTGTGTCAGCCGGAAGGTGAGGGCGCCATGCCGCCTCTCCAGCCACTCCTCAAAAACGGGACTTACCGCCACGATCGTGGCGTGCCCGATTGTCTAGTACCCATAGTACAAGCTCTGCTTAGTTTGGGCTAAATGGTGTTGTGTGTATGTGGTAGAATATTATTATATTATTATTATTATTATTAATTTCTTTCTGTTAAACTTATGATATATATTTAGTTTAGTACTATTGTTTCGCTATATATTTAAGTGTAGTATCTGTTTCTACTTCTAACTATTAAATGAAAGGATTTTCCTGGTTCAGTTTTGTGACTTTGGTAACCAAATACACCTTTGTGAGTCAAAGGTGCATTTGGTTACCTAAGTCACAAAACGTTAAAGAATGTAAGTTTGTGAAAGAAAAATGTTCTTTTATGCGCATGCCGTGGCAAACTTTAAGTAAGATAGCACTAAACATTAGCTTTATGACAATCCCAAAACAATACGTATAGTATTGCATGAGAACCTGTTACCTACAACGGAGCATCGAAGCGTGTGATACGACGCGTCGTGGCGGGGCACAGATAATAACAAGCCGTAATCGATTACGCGTCTATCTGTAGGTAATCATCGTAACAATATAGACTGAACATATAAATTGTTTGTTTGCCCATCATTTATAATTAAACAAGATTATGCCCGCGGCCTCACTCGCGTTAATGTTGATTTCGTCAATTAAATTCTATCCCTCGGAAACAGTATTTTTTCCCTGAATGAAAGGTAGATTACCTTTCATACTACTGACCTTTTCTATACCTCTGATAAGGTGCATGCGCAATTTCATGATGATCGGTCACGCGGGGACGCGCATAAATATAATTACATATATTTTATTTCGTAATACACGATAGAAAAGTACTGCAGGTAATTAAATCGGCACCCTTTATATATCATTAGCTACCTTTTGCTCGTGGCTTTGTTCTTTTGGGAACAGTACTTTTTCAGGATGAAAGTATCCTATGTCTTTTTCTATACCTCTAACGACCTGTAATTGAAATGACATTGAAATGACCAACAGACTGCAATGCAGAGGGTCTCTGGTTCGAACCCACATCGCGCCCCTCTGACTTTCGGAAGTTATATGACTTTTCGAAATTATGTACGTATTGATTGACAATTATCGTCTGCTCCGTGCCTCGGAGAGCACGTTAAGCCGTCGGTCCCGGCTGCCATGAACATCTATGGCAGTCGTTAGTGGGAAGTCAGTGACCTATAATATCCTGACACTAGTCTAGCCTTAGCTCATTAGCCTTCGGGTTGCGGAGGTCAGGTGGCAGCCGCTCCGTGTAAAAACTGGTATCCAGTCAAATCCGGTTAGACCAGAAAAGCCGACCCCAAGTGACTTGGGAATAATAAAGGCTAGGGAGAAGATGATGCGCCCAGTAGGTAGGGCGTGAAAGAGTAGCAAACAAATAAACAAACAAACTCACATTCGCATTTATAATATTAGTTAGAATTCTTACTGAATATTTGCCTCACCATCATTACGGGTTAGCATAGATCAAGAAATGTATACGTAATATTTGCATTACATTAAGTAGGTCATTACTATTTTTTTATCTTCTCGGTGATATATTATGATTCGATTTGGCACGTGCACCTCTGTAGTATTCTATAGCTCACCTGTCTTAAAAAAGCAGACAGACGTGAGATGCAAGCAGGACGGCTTCTAGTTTCTTCTTACAGATTAAATAATGACTTAGAAAACTTGAGGTCGTGTAGAGCTATTTTTATTAACAGTCAACCATGTCATGTACGGTACCGAATACAATTATATCTTTAGCGAAAACATGGTGAAATTCATAATTAATTGAATTTAAATAACAAAGCTGTATCACAAAGAATATTGTCGTGCGTTTTAAGTTACTAAAGTTTCCAATATTTTATTCAATGCATTTGGAAAAGCCTAAACGACGTATCTCATTAAAAAAATTACTATAACAGAAGATATAGACAAACCATAACGCATGACCTGAACCTGCGTCCTTACCAAACCGAGACGTCGCTCTGCGAACTAAACTATTCATAGTCCTACCTCAAGGAAATTTCCCTCTTTATTTTGCATCTACGGCGATGCTATGTGTCATCTATAGTATAGCGTATTATTATGTATCAGTATATATATGATAGATGACATATAGCATATAGAACATAGTCTAGTTATGAATTGTCTTTCTTGGTCTTTTCCCTTATAATTTACATTCTACCTGAGCCTGGCAAATGTTTATACAATAAATCTAAATTTACTAGAAGGGATATACATTCACATTTGGCCAGGCACGGTCGCCCATGTAATTGAGGGCAAGCCTATTAGCATTACTATACACAGTTCCAAATGACGTGCTGCTTCTGAGAATTTCATACGAGTGAAACCTAATAGATCAAACCTGAAACCGCAGACACAGCAGTCATGCATGCAAAGTCCATAATTCCTCTGAAATAGACTTACTTTAAAATAACCACACTTTGAGTTATGCAACTTGTGTATTCAAATTATTATCAACCAATTCAGAGTCGGAGTTCCTACGTCTAACCTGACCTCTGGTGGTCTCTAATAAGCAGTCAGTCAAATGTAAGTCAAATGTATGATTAAAGCAACAACAAGAAACGCAACTCACGCGTGAGTTACGTTTTCTAAACTTGAACTGTAAACTGCCTACTGCTTCATGTTGAAGTTTTCGCGATTTGATATGACCATCAAATAGCTGATAATTCATTTGTTATCTAGCTTAGGTTTGGCTTTGTGAATGGCAATATAAGAAATTGGAACTGAAATTATTTTACTGATAAATACTTGCTACAAATGAATTATTCTTATTCTAAAATTAATGACAAATCTTAAATTATTATTCTTGGCCGTAAACATTTCTCTCTGTGACCTTTTTAAACTTGCCAATTCGTAATTTCCATCACGTTCATTTCAAAACGTTTCTAAATTGAATAATTCTGCGTTTATTACACATATATACTTATTTTCATAGCTGCCTCCGAGCGATATTCGCATATCACTAACTCTATGAAAGAGGCTATTATACTGCGAGCATATTTAGAACTGCGGACTATAATTATTTTATAAAATGGTTCAATTCAGATTGAGCGCGGAATTGAAGCACTTTTAAAATATAAATAAAGTAGTCTTGAACAGCTGTGTGCCTTCAAACATCTTTTTCGCGGCTGCGTGAGCGTTTTCGAACATGCGCGAGCATGTACGTCTGCGGCGTCACCTGACGCAGGCTCTCCGCATGACGCTCAGACACCATTTGGCTGGACTAGAGAGTCTGAGTTTACGAAACAAAAGTGAAACATTTTTAAAATTAATTAATCGTACTGACTTAATGCGTGAGCTACAAGCACCCTTTCGGATATCCGCGAGACTGTTCGAATATACGCACGACTAATGACCCGACGACGTGCGTATTTAATGCTAGGTGCGAGTAGCGGCAAAGAACATGTTCGAAAGTTTTGCCGCTCAATGTGAGCTGACTCTAACAAAACACCGTACTACATGAGCCATTTTATAAAAAAAATGCGATTTTTACAAACGTACTGCTCGTTATTTTTTACCAAATAAATCTAAAACAATATATTGAAGAAGTTTTAATTCACCTATTCCATAAAACTCAAAGCTCTCGACCTTTACTATAAATTAAAATGACGTAATTTATATCATCAGGCCATTGCCAAAAAATAAATAATATGTCATGATTTTACAAAAATCAAGTTATATAATTCTGCGCAAATACGTGGCATTAATTATGCATGTAACGATGAACTAAATCCTTTAAACTAAGACAAACATATTTATATCACCCTCAAAACTATTATCGATCGATTATTCTCGTTTACATAGAACTTTATCTTATCCGTTATACTATTGTGAATAATTAAGATAGGTGCTTGATTATAATATGAAGCTTAATTTATAGAGATTCGGTGTCTATTGGCATACATACACGTTAGGATCTATTCGTCGGAACGAATATCAAAAAATGTCACGAACATTGTTGATATTATTGATCTTAGTGTCACATGCGTTTAGTGAATATTGTGTAAGATATGCGTTTGAGGAAGATTACGAGGAATTATTTTCTAACGAAAGGGCTATTTGTTCAGCTACAACAACTTGGATCCTTAAGTACTATGAGGATACAGATATCATCGGTCATCATGAAATGAGTACCAAATTTATTTCACCACAAGAAACTCGCAGTTGCATGTCTTCGTTTGTGTTTCCCATGTCTGCTGGTGGTGTTGTCGAAGTGAATATGTTTATGGACGCAAGGGCAAATACTGACCAAATAACAGTGTTAGCCAACCAAGTAGTAACTGGTGGCAATGATGCCGTGGTGGGTTCAGCTGGCAACTCGCCACTAGCTGTCGGTTTTGAACCCGGGTGGTTTACACTGAAATTCACGTTAGGTGCCACAGGAACATATGATGGTTATGTGAGTATTTTATTATAATAATTTTAGCATTTAAATGTAATACGAATATGTGAAAAAGGAAGTACTAGTAATATTTAAACGTAAATATAAAAAAGCAACGCTATATTATATATATGGCTATATATATATATATATATAAATATTAGTTCGTGATAACTCAAAATTATAAGTTCGTTTAACTTCAAACGGCTCCGTCGGAATAAAGAAAAATTTTAAATATAAAATATCTTCATTAAATTGCCCTCATTAACATCAATAGGTTTGCTTCTGACATTTGCATGAGAAACCATTACATAATTATATCGAAATAAAATGGCGTGATCAGGATTATGTTATTAATTCTAAATATAATAACTCTATCTGTATGGTATTTTTGTTTGGTCTAAAATAAATGATTTATTATTTAATATTGTCTTCTGTTTACGCGAATGTTATTCATTGAAATTAAACTACTACCACCAGCTTGGGATCCAGTACTTCAAATAGTCAAACCCAAGAAGAAACAAACCACAGCTAGACTTCATGATACTTTGAGCTCATTCTGCGTAAATAGAAACACCAATAATTAAATTATGTTTGGGTACTTTGAAATAACTACACTGGAACATTGAGACAACTACCATCTTAGTCTCCCCGTGACCATGGCTGCTGAAAAGCAACCGAAACGTCGGGGAAAGTGTAAACCAAAAATAAATAGATTTAATAGTTTAAATAATTTTATTAGCTTATAAATTAGTAAAATAAAATCAGTAGTAGCGTAATATTTTCAAAAATTTGTATCACAGTGCTAAATAAACAACGCGATAAAATCCGTATATAGTAGTTTAATTTCAATAATTTATTATTATTATAAAATAATATTAACCGTATACTAATATTTTATATTATTACTATAAGAAAAGTTAAACTAAAACTTGTATTATATTATAACTTGTGACTGACACTTAGTCAAAAGCTCGGCTGAAATCACACATCCAAAAAGCCACCACAGCTCCTACAACGGCCATTGCGCGAAGATGGCGTTTAGTCAGGTGCCACAGACCAATAGGCGCCATGTGCTATGTAAACAATGCCATGCATAATGTTCTAACTTGAATTAGTATCATTATATTTTATATTCTGAAATAGATAAAAAAAAAATTAAATAAAATATTTTAGTTAAAAATGTATAAGAACACTGTAAGCATAAAATTTGGTTTTTACATTTCACCAAAATTATTAGTAAGTCAACGGTTAAATTTTAACTAACAGTGTGTAACAAATGTTGTTGTTAAGAAATTTCAAATAGATATATCAGATAAAATAATAATTTAAAAAGTTCTGTATATCTCTTAAAAATTATATATCATATCACCTGAAGATAAACAATTCTTATCTCAAGACTGAATCTTTATCTTGTCAGTTTTAAATCATGTTCTATACTTATTCAATTATAGGGACATCCGTATAGGCTTATATTATATTGTAAATATTGTTTATTTTACTAAAAATATATTAATATTATCTACAATATTATCAACAAAATTATTATCTGCAAAATTTCAAAATCATATTATTAAGCAACACAACCTGTCTTTGGAAGTTCTCTTAATGCATAATTGCAATCAAAGCGATTCTTTTGAAGGTTATAATAATTTACTAGCAAAGCTTATATTTTTAAACATCGTCACAATACTACGCGTTATTATACTGAATCCAAAGGAATCTAATTTAACGAAGGCTACGCCAAAAGACTTATACTACTCTTTAGGTCTAATATAACAACTCATTAAAAATGTTGATTCATTCAGACTTTTTTGCAACATACGCTGCATTTTGTATAACATATTGTCAATGATTTTATATGATAAGTCGATAAATCGATGACTTTCTCTGGCGCAGACGCACGCATCGATAGTATTTGCGCACCAATACTATCGATGCGTAGCGTTGTTATACTCGTACTAATACTATCGGTGCGTGCGCCATCGACGCATGACGAAATTGAGTCGCCTCACTGCCAGGCAGATTACGAGACAACCTCAGCATGATTCTAATTATAATCACTAGATACATGGGTAAAATTTGATATTGATTAAATAAAAACTATGTTACAAGTTTCATTGTGGATGCAAGATGCTGTATATAATAAATTTATTAAATACTAGCTGATCCGTGCAACTTCGTCTGCTTTACATAAGATAATTTTCGGAATTTTTCTTTTCCTTGATGCTCCGCTGCTATTGATCGTAGCGAGATATTATGTAACTTATAGCCTTCCTTGATAAACAGGCTATCCAACACTAATAATTTTTCAAATCGAACCAGTAGTTCCTGAGATTAACGCGTTCAACCAAACAAACAAATTCTTCAGCTTTATAATATTTGTATAGATTTTTCTACTATGATGGCAAACTAGCATAGCTCTTGATGATAAACTGTTATTATTGCCCATGTTGCCAGATGTTTCGCCAGCAACGAGGTCGTGACCCAGTTATTTTCTACAACTAAGCGATCACTTGCTGCTAGCGCAACAGATGATAATCTGTCTTCCATCTTACACCGAAGCGTAATAACCTTTATATACACTACCTGTAATGTCATTTAACGACAATGTAGATTTGACTGAAAGTGCTACCCCATTCGAACTACTCAAACTTGCAGTGGCGTCTCAGATTTAAGTAGGAATTCTCTTCCCTTTCCTTTAGTGTTAATTGTGTCCGTTGATCCCCCAAGATATCTGAAGAACAGCTTCTCCTTGCCCACCCGCTGTACTAGGCTTATTAACATGCGTTACTTTAAGGGTAATGTTTAAGATCATGGAACAATCACAGCCCGCTGCCTCTTCCTAGAAATCGCATAGATGATATCAACACACAACTTAAAACTGGCAGGGTATAGCTTTGTACAATCAGCAACATATGTTGCAAGTACATGATAGCATTTTGAAAATTTACAATTATATTATAGCTGGTACAATTAAAAGATAGTTTACAGTTCAAAAACAAGGCAACCTAGTAAAGTAGTTTGAGTAGTAGAACCTCGCTGATTTCAGCATAAATTGGCCGGCTCGACCGGAGAAGGACTACCCTCTCACAGAATATCGACGTGAAATAGCAGTATTCCTACTGTTGTGTTTCGTTCGGTGAGTGAGAGTGCCGGAGGCCCAATCACCCTATTTCCCCCTTCCCGCTCCTTCTCCTTCCCGCTTCTTTTCCTAAAGGGTCGGCAACGCGCAAGTGATGCCTTTGGTCTTGCAGGCGTCCATAGGCTACGGTGACCACTTACCATCAGGTGGGCCGTACGATAATTTGCCAGCTTAGTTGAGTAAAAAAAAAGCTAACTCGTTTTTAAAAATAAAATACAACTAATGTTGCCGACTGTACATACAACTGTACAAGAAGACTTCGGTCTTTTAGCATTTTTATCCAGCAATATAACCGCAGACATAACCGAAATTGTAATATGATTTACGACCCAGACGTCCATGTCTCTCTTAACAGACTACATTGCTCAAAATCTCGGTCTTCTCCTCTAAGGTAGCGTTTTTCCTTTTTGGTTCTGTGATTTTTACAATCTTGTTCCCCTTAAGTTTTTAAGTGGTCATTATCTGCTGATGGTATTAATTACTCAGCTAACCAGAGGCGTACTACCTCTTATGGGCAACCTAATTACTGAAAGTATTAACACTGCTTTATCCAACTGTCATATTCCTTTCATTCCATCTTTAACTTATTTTCGCTATAGCAGCGCGTCAATGATTATTAGAAGTAATCATTAGTTAAAGTATCTGCTTTTCCTCCTGCGGTGAAGCCTTACAGCAAGAGGGTCAAAGATATGCTTAAGCCTAAGATTTCGATCACCTTACAGAAGATTTTATTTAAGCAGCCTTGTGCTGAGCTTCAACGATGAGTTTGGTCATCAGACTGCTTAAGGAGGATCTGAAATGTCAACAAGATTCTAGTTAACGTTACACCTTGCGCTAATAGCACAGCGTCTTTTTTTAAGTCAATGCTGAACTGATATCTTAAACGTTCTAGGCTATTGTCTATCGGAGATCCAGAGGTCACGAGTTCACTGGAACCTCTGCAACTCCGCAGGGATATTGCCTCTTTGGCATGTTTCTACAGAATATACCACGGGGAGTGCTCTGAAGAGTTATTCCACCTTATCCCGCCCTCCCCTTTCCTATCCAGAACAACGCGTGCTGGGCTCAGATGCCATCCTTACACGGTGGAGTCGACTAGAGTGCGTACCAACAAGTTTGGGTCCTCATACCTCTGCCGAACGATTAAGGCATGGAATTCTCTGCCAAGGCACGTGTTTCATTCTTCCTTCAATCCTGGGTCCTTTAAGCAGGGCGTGAAAAAGCGAGAAGGTTCTCAGGCCGTCAAAGTAGAGACCTCAGCATCGCCTCGGCTGCTATGAGGACGATGTGGAGGCCACTGCTCTTAGACCACATGACTGCTTACCATCAGACGGAGTGTGGTCATTTTGACGAAGAAAAAAAAGATTAAAAAAAGGCGTGTTTGCCATCTTTGACGTATAAGAAAATTTGATGGTTCACCATCCATTACATTGAAAAGAGGAAGGCGGTCGCGAGGGAGCCCTAACTTTTACTCCTCAATACTGATCTTGTAGTAGATTCTTGCATCCACTTTAAGGTAGAAAACGTGTTTGAATACAACGACCGACCGCGCTTTACTTACTTACGCGTTTACTGTATCGCTTGATATCGTCTAATTTTTACAGAACATTCCCACTCTATTGTTACGATGTCATTTACCAACACTAAAACAACAGTAATAATAGTTTACTGTTTCTCTCTACATTAGATACAAATACCATACAAACTCAGTACAACTATTTGGAGATCATATTTTATATTACAATTGGTGTTACAATATACAGCCTTGCGGGACCCCGCAGCTTACTTTTATAAGCAGTACAGCATTATAAAGAATTCTACATACCTATAAAAATAATCTCCGATCATATTAAGAAGAAAGTGAAGCACTTAAACGCATCACAATAAGCCTAAGGAAAAATAAGAATTGCTTTAGACGTTGAACAATAATCAAACTATTGGACAAATCTAGATCCAGCTCATCAAGTAGCCATTACGATAAGTGGGTATTAAACATTTAAAGATGTAGGACCTTAACATATCTGCTCTATTTAACAGACATATGGATGTCAGAGTAGATACCAAATCTCCCCGAAGACAGATGTAGTCATAGAGTAAATGCTGTCACTGATGTAGGTATCTTGTATAAAGTATAACTACTTATTTTGTTATCCTAATTAAAATCTTCAAAGTTTATCGTTCGTTCAATGATCGTCATCCTCACTCAAATAGATGTGGTGGCGTCTACGATCGAGTTATCCGTTACCCTCTAATAAGGCAAAACAGGCAGCGTTTGACACATACTTGGTAATTAAAAATGAGTGCTGTATGTCGTGACCGCTTAATATGAGGCAGATGCGCTCATACCCAGTTGCACTTACTGATCGGTAAACGATTAGCGAAGTTAAGCAACGTTGGGTGCGGTCAGTCTGTAGATGGGTGACCGCTTAGTGGTATTGCATCTGAGCATCTCCGTGCTTCGAGGGGCATGTAAAATGTCGGTCCCAGTTGTTTTTAAATTGACAGCAGTCGTTGAGCCATGTCAGAGACTTACGGGCGGCTTGAACAACTCTTGACAACAGGTTGGCCACTAACCACACGAAAAGAAAAGAAGAAGATCGAATAAGGCAGATGGCGTGCCTTTATGCTATACTAACTATTAGATAATACATACTAACTTAAATGTGAATTTGCGTGCTTTTTACGCTTTCATGGTTTAGCTACTGGACCGATCACCATGAAATTCGCAAACACGTTGTCAGGTATAAGTACCATAATATGTCCTTTAGTGGTACACAAAAGGACATATTATGGTACTTTGATACAGAAAAAAGTACTGTGTACAATTTTATTAACAATATCAACATTAATGTGCGGGAGCCACGGGCAAAATTAACTACATATAAGAATAGAAATTAAAACATATTAAAGTATACGATATGATAGTATAACCATTTATCGAGTTCTAAAGGGTATGTCTCTATAGTCAAGTGCCTAAACGAGACTAAAATTTAAATATTTAGCAAAACTCATAGAATATGGCTGAACAACTCAATAAATGACGTAAATGTTTGTTAGTATTTTGAATAATTAATTACCTTAAGAAGAAGAGGGAGACGCAAAACACAGTTAGACTTCATGATACTTTAAGCTCTTTCGGCGTAAAGAGAAACACCAAAGGTTAAATTATGTTCGGGTACTTTAAAATAACTACACTTCAGAACATTGAGACAACTACCATCTTAGTCTTCCCGTGAACATGGCTGCTGTAAAGGAACCGAAACGTCGGGGCAAAATGTAAACTTAAATATAAAAGGTTTTAATTAAATTAAGTAGCTTAAATTGTAGTAAAGTTCAATAATAATAGAATTAAACTTCAAAATTATAAAATAAAAGTGTTAAAAAGAATAAAAAGAACAACGCGATAAAATCCGTATTAAGTAGTTTAATTTCAATGAATAACATTCGCGTAAACGAAAGACAATATTACCTAAAGATGCCATGAAAATTATTTTCTTGCGTCAATAGGATGCCCAGATGCAGTTTGTTAATTTCCCTTTTTGCTATCTGTGGTTTCTAGGTGGTAACTGGACTAATTATAAGTACCTTTTGAATATCACGTTGGAGCCATGTCTTCAAAATAGTCTTGAAATAACATGATCTTATTTGGTTTCCATCTCAGTAATGAGTCACAGCAATAAATGTCGTCCTTTGCAATTTCGGCTCGCTTTGATCGCTTCATGTCGGCTGCTTTGTCGGTAACTACAATTGTTTTCTCAAAACGAGTATATATATGAAGATAAGAGATTGTTGATAGTAATCGCTGTCATTTAACACGGAAATCATCGATTAGTAATAAATTGATTGCCCACACGATTACATCTAAATGACTTAATGAATTGCACCTAACATAATTTAGATTTGACTACGATTGTGTGGTAGGCACAATCTAAGATATAGTTAACTATATCAAGATGCAACAAATTACTTTATTGTATCCTCTATTTTACAGCCTAAGGTTTTATTTAGAGTTAATGATAATCAACTAAATCTAACACATATTTAAACATGCGGAAACAAAACAATATTTTGTTAAACATACACACTTCTAAATCCTGATTATATGTACATATATATATTATGTCATCGCCAAATCATAAACTTGATCAATTCATGATGTGAACGACCACTTCATAAAGTGATTGTATTTCATATATTCGACATCTAAAACTGACCATATCGTTTAGACGTCACCGATTAATAATATGCTAGTCCAGGTTTGGCCATATCATTAATATAGGGTTTTCATACCATTAAAAGTTTAATAAAATGGTAAATAAATAAAAAACTTATATTTCAAGTAGTTTTGTGTCATAACGATATTTCAATTCACTTTTATATACAATTAGCACATTATTTGCTTTTTCGTCCGTCGTCATGATGCATCACAAAAACAAAACGATATCAGCGCCTCTAACGGTGAATAATGTAACGATACTATATTGATATTATTATATTGATATTAGTGATCATACTAATATTTAACCATATCATGAATGCATGCATTTTTTCTATACAACTAATGTGGCAAACAAGCATACGGCTACCTGATGGTAAGTGATCACCGTAGCCTATGGACGCCTGCAACATCAGAGGCATCACTTGCGCGTTGCTCACCCTTTAGGAAAGGAAGAAAAAAAAGGAAGCGGGAAGGAAAAGGAACAGGAAGGAGGAAAGAGGGTGATTGGGCGTCCGGCACTCTCACTCACCGAACGAAACCCAACAGTAGAAATACTGCTATTTCACGTCAATATTCTGTGAGAGGATAGTCCTTCCCCGGTCGAGCCCATTCATTCTGAAATCAGCGAGGCTGTTCATATCGTCAAATGCTAATTATTAATTGATCTAGCCTGACCATATTATGATGGGCGCAGCAGTTATTTGACGGTTTCATGAAATACAACCATTTCATGAAACGATCGGACACATCATGAAGTGGTCAATGGCCACGACATATATGATTTTCTAAGCTCATCTTTTTGTAAACTATTCACATTTCTTGAACAACTAAGATGGTAAAACGCATAATCTGTCTAATAATGAAAAAATCAAGCTTTTTTAATAAAGCGTGTGTTTTAGTTTTATAAACTGTTATTTATTTCATTTTTTTTTATATTTTCTAAATTATTGTATTGTCATCGGTCCTTGATAAGTATGCCAAATTTTTGCTAATTTTCGTTAATCCGAAGTTTTGAAAGGGATCAAAATCATGTTCAAAGTTTCCGTTACATACATACTAACATACGTATGAAGCTAATAAAAGCGTGTTAAAAAGAAATCCACTTCACGAATGGCGTAGAGATTAAACCACTACGTCATCCGTGAAGTGGATTTCTTTTGTGGTCAACTGCCATTGCGAGTGTAGTGAGTTCGATCCCCATACGTGACAAAACTTTGTGCGATTTACAAATGGTTGTTCCGAGTCTAGGTGTTCTTTGTGTCAGTTGTTTGAATGTTTCTATTTTGAATAATTCAGAAATTATTTATAGCGCGGGCTTAATTTAAACTTTTATAAAAAAGAAAAGAAAGCTACAAATATGGTAATCAATTATGCTGAGGCACCTTTAACGAGTTGCCCATCTACCAAAAAATCCAAATTTACTGTCGCATTACTGGTGGCTCAAGAAACAAAGGTTACTGATTTCCTGCCGATATCACAGCACCTCCTTAAGTAGCCTGGCAACGCGAGATCACGACAGGTCAAACAACCTTGTTGTCCTGCTTCGATTTTCAGTAGAGTGGTGATACTTAACCAATTTGGCTGTTTCAGTTTAAACTAAATTCCAGGCTTCTCTTTCAAGATATCCTTACTATTTTAATTGAGGCAAATATTCATATTTATTAAATTTCGAGTATCAATATCAAAATTTATAAAAGTGTAACATTTAAATATTTTTGGACAAGTTATTGGTTCATACCACTTAGAGGTATCTTAGCCCACAATGTTTCTTAGGTCTTAAATCGGTATGTCTCCGCATCGCACAAAAAAAGGTCCCCTGTTCTGTTTACGTTCAGCAAAACCAGAGACAGACGTTCAGACGGATGAACTCGCGGACAAATTATTAATATTTTACTTAAACCGATTAAGACGACTGCATGGATGGCGTGTTGGCTCAAGTGGTCGCCTCACTACGGACAATGCGTTAAATGTTGTGGGTTCGAATTCCACACAGGACAAAACAAGTGAGAAACGGCAATGAATTGCCGTAAATCTTAGAGTTCGAAAAAATGGTTCAAGTAATATGCAAAGGACCTTGAGGTCACAGGTTAAAGGCCATAGTCATTTCGGAGAATATCGACTATGCTAAGTCGAATGGTGTTAATCGCGAGTCTCTAGCTCTTACGGTTCTTGAGTTGAAAGTTGTATAACAGACAGACGGACAAAGCTGTTGTATAAGAGTTTTTCGAACTCTAAAAGTGTGTGATCCACATATATTCATTCTGAGTCTGGATGATCTTTGTGTTGTATTAATGTTTGTAAAGTATAAGTATAAGGAATTAAGTCCAGTGCAGGAGTTATTTTATTATTATTAAAAATAAAAGAAAAAGTGGCCATCCCGTTTTTAAGGTTTGCAGACTGTTTAATACTATGCCACGATCCAAATACGTAGATGGCCCAAAGCATGAATGACACATAAAGTAGGGTAAACTGCGGGGCAAAGCTAGATAGAATAACAAATATAATGATATCTGCCCTTTTTGCCAGTTAGGAACGATCTTCTACATAATATGAAACGGGTTAGGGCATAGTTCAGCACGCTGACTAACTGGGTTAGCAGACTTCACAAATATTCGAGAACATTATTGATAACTCCATGGAGTAAACATTTCCTCACGATGTTTCCTTACGCTGTTAAACCGAGCAATATACTACATTACTCATCTAATCTACACACATAACTTCACCCAAATAAAACTTTAGAGATTCGTGTTGTGGAATTGAACTCGAGATTTTGGTGTGGCCATCCAAGGATTCCACTAGGCTATCACTGTTAAATAGAAAGAAAGAAAAGACTTTGAGACTACTGCTAAAATGTCTATAGTAGAATGTCTGGGCACCAAATTATTGTACAATCAGCACATTCTAGTAACGGGGTTATAAAAAGAGGTATTATTTTTATAAAATAAAAGAAAAAATATTTAGAGTGAATATAATAAGTTATCATTGATATTTGATTGTCCCTAACCGTTTTATGTAAAAAATATCGGACACATTATGTTTTCTATACAAACTAGTTCATCAATATTTTGTGGCAATTCCCTATTCGGTGCAATTTTGTCATGAATAATTGTAATTTATAAAAATAAAATATTATTAATTTTATTTTTATTTTATTTATTTGGTTCACCAACATTTGCTTAATTATAATTATATAATCAATCATCAAACCCGGATAAACAATAAACAAACTAACTTTAAACACTAAATTTGTAAAAACAATTGATATTTATTATAATATATTAATTAATATTATGTTATAATATTTATTGTCATATTAGGTACTAAAATGATGACTGACTAAAATGACCTATCATTTCAAGTGTTGGGATAATTTCATAGGTAACCTAATATAATGTTCATACTAAAAATCTTTTCATTAATTTATTAAAACTGATATACGGTAGTCAAAAAAGTCTGTTTGGCCTACACCTATATTAATCATACAAAACGGAACCCCGTACGTTTCTTGATGGCATGAAGAAAACAAATAGCTACATACATAAATTTTTATTTTATGTACATGTTACGACACAGACAAAGTCATACTAAAACAACCAATGGAAACCAACATTCAGGCAAAATTAAAAATCAATAAATGTTAAATATGTGTGTATGTTAAAAAAAATAACGGTTACCACAAATTATAACTATATATAAATTTGTGTAATCAAATTTTTAACTTACAATACTTTAATCTTGGACAAATCCGTAGCAAATCCATAAGACATAGACTAAATATAATTTATTTATAATCACCCTTAAAACTACTATCGATTGATTATTCTCGTTTACATAGAACATTATCTTATCCATTATACTATTGTGAATAATTAAGATAGGTATTTGATTATAACACGAAGCTTAATTTATAGAGATTCCGTGTCTATTGGCATACGTATGTAGTGCGTTTGGAACTATTTGTTGTAACGGACAACATAAATGTCACAAACATTATTGATATTATTGATCTTAGTGTCACATGCGTTTAGTGAATACTGTGTAAAATATGAGTTCAACGAGGACTATCATGACTTATTCAATAACAACACGAATGTTTGTGCAGCTACTGTTCCTTGGAGTTTTAAGTATTATGAGGATACAGATATTAGCGGTCAGCATGAAAGAAGTACAACATATATATCGCCCCAAGAGACGCGCAGTTGCATGTCTTCGTTTGTGTTTCCCATGACTGCTGGTGGTGTTATCGAAGTGAATATGTTTATGGACTCAATGGACTCTACTGACCACATAACAGTGTTGGCAAACCAAATAGTGGCTAACGGTAATGATGCCGTGGTGGGAACGGACGGCAACTCACCACTAACTGTAGACTTTAAACCCGGATGGTATTCGATGAGGGTGCCGTTAGGTGGCGTAGGCACATACAATGGTTATGTGAGTAGCTTATTTAATATTTTACTTTAAAATATGAATTACGAATTTTTTTCAAATAATAATATATATTCTAGTGCGTATATTTGAAAAGATTTGTATATTAAATTTGGTTTTATTTAGTAATTCCACAGTTTATTTTTATTTAGATTATATTTAAAATTCAACATTATTTCTGCTAAATTGAAAAAAACTGATATTAAGCCAGATCTGGAATAGAACTATTTATTTATATACTTAAATTAAACTAATATTAATAATGTACGAAAATAAATTACTCAATTAATACATTGTGTTGTGACACACTTGATCAACAAAAAGCTCTATTAAAATCCATAGTGGCCTTGAATGATGTATTGCGTAAATGTGTCTTTATAGACGCTACCGATAAATATGGGCATGTAAATTGTAATTACCACAAGTATTATATTCTATGTTTAATTAATTTAATGTGTTTGATATTTGAGTATTCATTGAAGTGCTAAATAAATATTTATTAATTTATTAAGCTGCCAATCTTAACAGAGATTGGCCGTCTACGTTAGAGATATTATAGTGCGTGCGTAAACACAGATGTCTGGTTGACCCTACAAAGAATAGGATATCCTTTAACATTTTGAAAAAGGGTTACGCACTATCTGCTGTCAAGAGAGACAGATCTTACAAGACGTCAAAAGAGATGGACTTACATTTTCACGGTTAGCAATCTATAAATGATACCCTTGTTGTTGCAATCAACCAAAGGTTACAGTAATCACTTGCCATTAAGCTGCCAAGCACTTGTTTGCCAAAATATTTCAGTCAATTTTAATTTATCTTAATCTAATTTATGTGTTTTATACCTAAAAAGTAACAACATTTTAAAATAATAGGCACCTGTTAAGTGCGAGACAAACTAGCTCACCGTGGGTTCCGTACCTAGAAAACTAATAGAAATTGATATATGTATATACATATATATATATACAAATAAATTAACGGATCCCCAAAAAGGACTTGCCAAGTGAACTTAAATCATTTAACGCGGTAACGAATACGTTTGATCACTGGGTTGCACTAATTTGTGCAATGATCAGAATAGGTGCTAAATTTTGTACAATTAATTGAAGTCCTATGAGTGAGTTAAGACGTGAGTTGTTTGCAAACCATTCATGTGCATCCATGAGGGTAAATCCCAAAGGTGTTATGTGTACGTAATCCTGTGCATGTCCTATATTATTATTTTACACATATTAATTAACTCTGCCTTGGTTCCTCTCCTTGGCTCTCATTATCGTAAAACATACTATCGTTTGATGATGAAATGTTTTTGTAAAAAACATCTTTAATACCCGTGAGATTTAAATGCCTGAGGTTACGGTTTAATGTCATCTTCCATATGTTTTGTTTGTAAAGCCTGTGACAATAAATATAATATATTTTACTTAATATTATAGATTCGTTTAGTGTAACTATTTCATTAGATGTGTACCAGTGATCATATGTTTCGGGTTTTTTTAGGGAAAATGTTGTAATTCATAAGATTTAATATACATAGAATTAGCCCGTGCTAATATATCAATTTTAGTAAAAATATATTATGTTATATGTAATTATTGAAACTAACGTTACTATGGTATAAACTGCTTAATTTTGAACTGTTTAATCATGACAACAACAAGACCTAGAATTGTAACCTTAGTGAGCTTTGCTATCATTTTGGCAAATAAGCCGACAAATACTACGAATGTCTTCTTACCATTATGGTATTATTTATATTATGGTATTATATTATGTATATTTTTAAAAAGGACAGCTCTCTCTTGTATTAATTCCTATATCGCGAGCGCCTCTACAAACATTCAAATTATGGACAGAAAGACTTTAAATAATATGATATAATTAATCAAATTCTCTGTGGGATTCAAACCTACAACACTTGCGCAATGGCAGTCGTGAAGTAACTATTCAAACTACAATCGCTTTACCATAATCGGTTATTTTAAAGTCCTGTATACATGTTTGCTACGGTCATACCTTACTAAAAATAATAAAATCACCGCTATTGATTATTACTAACTTGGATGATATCATAATGTTGACACCATTTGAAATTTTATGAGTTCACACATATAATTCTTTACTAATGATAATAAATACATACTAAGAAACGTTTAATGTCATAAAATACTAACAGATATGAAACCAAAATTTCAACAAATTGCAATAAAACCTGAGTAATGCTCGATTAAGCAATGACGCAAAATAGTCAGGCACACAAACGCCTTATTGTTGTAACCCAGGTAGGTTTCAATAATAAGTACCTATAAAATAAACAATAAGACGTCCGATGCGTAATGTGTATAGGTAAATGGCTACAAATATATTAAGTATATAATCCATCTATGATACACTTTAGTCTATAGAATGTATCAAAACATTTCGAAAATAAAGTCCAAATATATTATATAATATCAGCCCTATGATAAACTGTCCCAACGCTGAGCTGGGCACGGCCCTCTTCTCATTATGAGAATATATTAATTAAATTATATTTAAAAATGTATACATGACAGTTATTTGCGACATTACCGTTCGCAACGAGCCACAAGTCGTAAGCTCATTTAAATGACAAATAGATTCAAGATTGAACGAAAGAATCGGTAAGCTTAATTAAACAGATGCATACATCGCCAATTATATAACACACTAACTATTGCTCGCGGCCTTGCTTGCGTTAGAGTAAGTTAGGTTTTATAAAAAGTATAGCCTATGTTACTCGCTGATAATAAAGCTTTCTAATGGTGAAAAAAAATCGATTGAGTAGTTTTTGAATTAGGCCCTTACAAACAAACAAACAAACAAAAATCAAATCTTTCCTCTTTGTAATTTTAGTATTGATGTATGTTTGAATGTTTGTTATTCAAGGACGCATTGTTTACAAATTAAGATGAAACTTGGTTTACGGATAGTTATAGATGATACCGAGGTTTTTAGCCTGGAAAGTCCCATGAAGAAACTAGTTCGTCAAAACATCTATACACTATCATTTTGAGTAAAAAGTCAATTCATTATCATCATTACTCAAATCTTTTCTCTAATTAGAACTTGGCACAATTTCACAATTAGTAATCTTGAAAAAGAGGGCAACATAACATCGAATTTTTCATATCATGATTACTTTTTCATTTCGATGACTATATGTTAATTGAATATACTTTCAGTAGACTGCCCTTGGTAGTCCAACGGCGTCAGTAGCCTAGGAATCAATGACCGGTTTAGCCAATATTATCAGGCATTATGTCAAGCGATTTTTAGTGGCCACGTGGAATATTTTGGTGTGTGCAAGCGTGTTCTATTATCCGACATTTATACATAATTTGGGAAATGTGGATGTGACATTCACAGATTAGAAAGAAAAGAGACACAGAAAAGATTAATTTGTTTTACTAAAGATTTAAAATATTATGTTATTACAAATATGTTTTGTATGTATTCATCCGGTTCAGTATTAACCTTCGCGCTGCTACTGATAGTTTCTTGCATACACGTTTTCAGGGGGACAGAAAAGGACACTGCTTAAATAGAAATAAACAGTAACTAGTAAAAGTATTTAACAATAGTAGTTTCAAAATTGTGTAATTATAGTGTTTTATAAAAAAATAACAACGCGATAAAATCCGTATAGGTATAGTTGTTTAATTTTAACATAGGGTACTTTTTAACCAGGTAAGAAAGACTGTTTCCGAGAGATAGAAATTTATATAACCGCGACCAAAGCCACGGGCAAAATCTAATATCGTATACAATAATAACTACATATCGATTTTAATCCACCCTTAGATACATTACATACCAAAACGTCAAACAAATTGCTTTAGATACAAACAGACAAAATATCTGTTTACGACTTAATTGTATGTATTGAATAGTAAAATTACTCTAATTGTGTCATTTATCCACAATCAAAGTCATTTCACAAATATAACAGATATGAGAACACGTATGACCATAATCAGTGATAATGATTCAGAATTATATTAATAACAATTGGACAATCACGTTATAAAAAATAAATTACTATTATACCTACCGTTCCACAAACTTTTTACTGAAATAGCATTAATTTTATATTTAATCAAAATCTGCGGCAGATGCCAAGGGCCACTTGCACGAAAATCCTAAATTTGATTTAAACGTATTTAAGAAATTCAAATAATTATATTAAGAATTTCAAAGTGCCCCTTTATTCAGAAAAGCCATATCAAATTATTTAGGTCTCCCTTTTTCGTTTATTTTTATACCAATATTTATATTGTATTGTATCTATATTTTGAATGGACGAAGTATACAAGAGTTACAGATTTCCATTTCTTAATCTGATATCTGTATTATGGTTTAATATGGTTATGGCTAACATAGGTCTTAATTCACCTTTAACAAGAATAGCCATATCATACAATAGTCTTCAGCGACTGGCAGATTTGGTTATATTTGGTGACAACTTGTTTAGATTTAAGAAAAAAACACTGTATACCTGGGTTCCAGACTTCGGTAATTATGATACCATACTAGGCTAAGATTCTTGTTGATTTTCCGTTTTTAGTATAAATTTTCTATTTCTTCTTTCTTTTTAATTTTATCTTAATGTATTTAGAGCTTTTTATTTAATTTTCGTGGCGAAAGTTTTACTTTTGTTAGATGTGGTTGCCTGTAAGTGAATGAGCACAAGGCATGTCTGTAAATTATTATTTAGATGAAAGAAAAGTGGATCATTTGTTGGCGATCCAAATAAATAAAATAAAATGGTTTATCACGCAACTTGGTGTGCTCTCACGTTCGTTGGTATTCTGTTACCTTAGCTTGTCTGCTGAATGTCTCTGATAATTAACTATTTTTATAATATTATTAGCAATTTAAATTACAAATTACTATCATAAATGATGTTAGTTAACCCTGTAAGCATTAAATGCTTTTGATAACTGGTGGTTCACGTCAGTGACGCAATCACTTATGCTTTAACTATTTTACAGCTACTCAATTTGGATAGTTAGCGCTCGCTGAATTGTTCCTTTATTACTGTTCTATACATGTCAGTTGTTATATTGGTAGATTATTCTCTGGATTTATGTTTTAAAATGATTCTCCAAAAAATAATCACATAACATGCTTTTAACCATGATGTGTTTCTTCTCGGTATTTGATTATAGCGAAGTTCAAATCATTAAAATAACCAGTAAGAAGTTGCAAAAATTCCGTTTGATAACACGCGTCACGATGCAGATATTTGTTTTTAAAGATAGCACAATCAATGCCGCTCCTATTTTTAAATGAAGTTAATTTTTTTTTTGGCACTGCCTGTGTTACGTTTTCATTTTATTATATACATTAAAATTACCCTAAAGCCTCTTCAGCCCAGAAAATATTGTTAATATTATTATAAGATGCAATCATTCAGGATAGTGTTTATTTTAACTTCGGTATTTTAGTTAACTCTATATAACGTATATAATAGATATACAATCACATACAAGGCACGTGTCCATTTTAGGTAAACACAACAATGTTAAATATTTTGATCCCAACTTAATTGAGGTTCTTTTTTTATGTCAATTACGGCTTCTGTCTTAATAACTTGTTACACAATATTATTTTTGTCAAATGTAGACATTCTATCAATATCTTCAAGCATGGTTACATATCAGCAATCTGTGACAGTTGTTCTATTTAAAAATCAACAGTGGCGGTCGTAATCAAAAGGTATTAACGGCCTTTGTGTTGTTCCAGGTATCCATCATGGGTATGGCATCAGAAGCGTCAACCGTCTTAGTCGATTCGTTTCGTTACATACCACCAGGGGTAGGTGATACCGAGTGCGAGTTGTATCAATTAGAAACTACGACTACGGCTACGACTGAAAGTCAAGAAACTACGACTACGACCTTGCCTCCTGACAGTCAAGAAACTACGACTACTACCTTGCCTCCTGACAGTGAAGAAACTACAACTACTACCTTGCCTCCTGACAGTGAAGAAACTACGACTATTACCTTGCCTCCTGTAAGTGAAGAAACTACGACTACTACCTTGCCTCCTGATAGTGGAGAAACTACGACTACTACCTTGCCTCCTGACAGTGAAGAAACTACGACTACTACCTTGCGTCCTGACAGTGAAGAAACTACGACTACTACCTTGACTCCTGAAAGTGAAGAAACTACGACTACTACCTTGCCTCCTGACAGTGAAGAAACTACGACTACTACCTTGCCTCCTGACAGTGGAGAAACTACGACTACTACCTTGCCTCCTGACAGTCAAGAAACTACGACTACTACCTTGCCTCCTGACAGTGAAGAAACTACGACTACTACCTTGCCTCCTGACAGTGAAGAAACTACGACTACTACCTTGCCACCTGACAGTGGAGAAACTACGACTACTACCTTTCCTCCTGACAGTGAAGAAACTACGACTACTACCTTGCCTCCTGACAGTGAAGAAACTACGACTACTACCTTGCGTCCTGACAGTGAAGAAACTACGACTACTACCTTGACTTCTGAAAGTGAAGAAACTACGACTACTACCTTGCCTCCTGACAGTGAAGAAACTACGACTACTACCTTGACTTCTGAAAGTGAAGAAACTACGACTACTACCTTGTCTCCTGACAGTGAAGAAACTACGACTACTACCTTGTCTCCTGACAGTGAAGAAACTACGACTACTACCTTGCCTCCTGAAGGTGAACAAACTACGACTACTATCTTGCCTTCTGAAAGTGAAGAAACTACGACGACGACCTTGCCTCCTGACAGTGGAGAAACTACGACTACTACCTTGCCTCCTGACAGTGAAGAAACTACGACTACTACCTTGCCTCCTGACAGTGGAGAAACTACGACTACTACCTTTCCTCCTGACAGTGAAGAAACTACGACTACTACCTTGCCTCCTGAAAGTGAAGAAGCTACGACTACGACTGAAAGTCCCTTTGAAACCACCACTAATACAGAATACATTAGTGACCCAACGACTCCCACTCCTACCACTACGACAACAGACATGACTACAGAAAATTTACCAACATCAAGTCCTATCATTGATGACCCCAAAGAGTGTTTCGGCACCCCATTAACCATATCATTATTAGTTTTGTTAGTATTATTAATTGTGATTATACTATGTATCTTATTTTATTGGCTAGGAAGGCGAAAAGGCCGTTCCGAAGCAGCAGGCCTTTTGGACTTTGATGAACTTTCCAGTACATTCAAAATGCCGAGAGTTAAACATGTATATCCAAATATTAGAAGCAACCCTTATGCCAGGACTAGTTCATATTTACCGTAATGTTTGGATATTTTAGCTTAGAAAAAAAGCATTAACGATTAGTCAGCTTTGGGAATGACTTCGTTGTCGTTCGTCGATGTAGAGTCGCTATAAAGAATCGCTTAAACTGTAAAGCTGTTCTTAATAAAATCTTACATATTGGTTTGTATATTTAGATGTTTTTTAGATTAGTATGTTTAGCTCTGAAACTATAAAACAGATTTTAATAATTATTTTACCATTAAAAACTACTTTATCTAGAAGTAATATAGGTTAAATTGAAACCACGGGGCTCAAGTAATATGATAAGTAACCAGATTTTTTATAGAACAACTTTACACACATATCCTACAGAATAATAATAATAATATCAGCCCTGTATTAAACTGTCCCACTGCTGGGCACGGGCTTCTTCTCAGTGTGAGAAGAGTACATATTAACTAAAATTTTACATCGTCACCTAAACTTTTAAATACTAACATTTTAATTTATAATTGAATACTGGTACTCTATATTAAATATGGTGTATTGTTTTCAGTGTAGGCATTTACGTAACTTGAACATTATATAATTGATAACATGTTTTATTTAGATGTTAAAAGGTTTACGCTCGCTATTGTGCTCATTATATATTTAATTTTAATGATATAACTGTAAAGATTTTCATCCCAATTCATTATGTAACGTCACATCAAATTGCAGTATTACATTCGATTCTAGATCATTTTAAATACTATGATTTAGTTCTTCGTTTTAAAAGAAATTATATGGCTTTACACACAGAAAAGTCCAAATTGTCTAAATCGATATTGATTTTTCTGTGTGCAAAACACCTTCCAGTTATAGGTGATTCTTTAGGTGATCACAAAGAATATATCATTCCTCCACCCAAAGAATGCGCAATTTAATGTAACAACAATTAAACTTAAACTAACTTACTTTTAACTCATATTCATAACGTTAATTTGTATTATCTTATTATTAGTATCTCATATGTAACCTTTATATTTTAATTAATAAATGCAATAACGATGTAAACATTGTAAATATGTTAAAATGTATGAAAAATCGACAATCGTTTATGTAATCATTGTTATTTAATTAAAATCATGATATGCTCGAATAATATGTGTTTGTAATGTATCAAAGTGTGTAAATACAATCTTCTAGTTATTTTACTTTAAGCCTTTTAATTGTCTCTCAAAACACTCATTTACTCGTAGAAAATGACTTCATCGTTCACTGCTGTGGAAAAGTTTACATCGTAAACGAACAAATACTTACTCCGGAGTATTAAATAGGTAAAGCGGATCGTGTCTTCATAAGATGAAGTTAGTGACATCTAGTAATAACATATGGTACTTCAAAAGTGAAGTGTTAGTGCAACTGCACGTAAAGATAAAAAAATATTTTAGATAACATCGACCCCACCCTACTTTACAAGAACAATCAATATATTTATTAAGACAAACTTATTCGATTAGGGAGGATATTAACTTACCTTTGATAATGAAAACGATGGAATTCCATAGGTGTGTCATACATCAGGTATACATGATAACGAAAGAAATTATCTTGTTTCCAAACCTTGACCAACACTGGCCACTTTTACACACAATAACTCTAAAACAGATATATTTAGCACAAGCACAACTCACATCATATATCACCATTAATGTCAATCACTTATTTTTTGCAAGTATTGCCATGAATGAGTGGCATAACAGTCAAAACACTTTTACAATCAAAATAAATTAACAATTGAGGCATGAATTACGCTAGTGACAATTATATATTTTATAATTGATCCATTTACAGCACTTTATGTGTTGATACTTGCATATCATATAAAACCTATATAAAACAAATACAGCGACTACAATAATTAAATAAATAATTAAAATAGACCTATAGCTTCATTAGCTAATCTATTGTTATAGAAAATAATTTCAATAACTTTGCAAAAAGTTTGTAATTACATTAAATAAGCTAATCAATAAAAAAATAATCAATCAAATTTGCAAAGGAATTGAATCATTCGAAACATTGATAAATTATTCGAATACAAACATGGTTCATGTTGTAAATACCGCCAAGGTGTTTATGTAGTACCTACTTGGAGCAAATGGCATAGAAATATTAAAAATTATAGAAGGAAAAGTCAGCATGATCTGCTACCATTAGATCAATAATATTATCATTAAATCAAGACTCCAATATTCGATTACGATTCGCATAATCAAACGAATTGATCAATAATCAGGATCATGTCATTTTCGAATACTCGATTTATTTAAACGTAAACCAAGCATATTTTAATACATTACTGACAACTAGATTTGAAATGGTACTGTTGAGATTAGCTTGCTCTAATACGAAGATTAACACACAAAACACCTGTTTACGATTGTTTTTAATGTATAGATTATGTAGCCAGCGTATCATGGATGAATAAAGAGAAATTGGGGTTAGTGCTATTCTTAGACCTATACTTGTGAAATGCTTAACTATATTAACCTATTGAGCGGCAACGGCATATCGGCGGCCAGATATATTATATTTTCTATTAGGTATATCTAGCATTCCAAAAATTTAAAGTTAACATAAGTCTAACACAAAATGATTTTAGTGTAGGCTATATCATTCAAATACTTTTAATGAGACTGACTTTAATTCATGGCACATGAGGTGCGTAGTCACTTCAAATCTACTAATACACCGAGTGTGTCAGGTTCGATCCTGGGCTGAACTTCGTATTAACTGTTTGACGAAGAAAAGAGTGACTCGCATTTATTTGTTAAAGATTTGAGAAATCTGCTGTAAGACAGACACCATCCACACTCTGAGAGATAACTATGTAGATAACATAATGCTAATATATAGTTCCATGAATAATAATAATCATCGACGGTAATCCGACACGACCGGAGAGAGATCAAGCGCAGGACCAACAGCTTTACGTGCTTTCCGATGCACGGGGGTGTCTTACACCGCCAATTTCCTAACTCCGGGCTGCTATTGAGATTTCTTAACTGAAAAACCCAATAACTGTTTATTGGCCCGACCCTGTATCTGAACCTAAGACCTCATGCACAGCAGTCGCGTTCACTACCGCTGTGCCAGGCCATGACTATATCAGTCAGTATTCAGTCACATATAACAAGGGCGAGCATATTGGCGACAACCGGTCATATATCAACGCTTCGAAAAATCTTATTAGCAGTACTGAGATTTTTCGAGCTGAGAACCCCAATATCATTTAAGCCGATCTATGAATAAAACCCGGCAGCACATAAAACCAACCTCTTTGGAGCCAACCAGGCGTAAGTCAATGAATGAAAACATATACCTCGCAGTGCTTAGGTAAGTTTAGAAATTGCTTTTGTCACCCTCTAAGACTTCTGAGAAGGATTTAATTGCGTGTGCATTCAAGCGCTCACAGGTAATCCCTGATATTATGGAATTCGGCGTAATGCACTGCACTAATTGCTTAACTAGCTTGTAGAGTTGATTGCCGAGGTATACCATATCTACTTTTAACCAGCTATGGTTCTAAGTACCACGTAATAAACCTATTGCTGGCGGGTGATATCAGACACCGTAGTACTAAGATTTTTTTGACAGAAGAACGTAATATCATTTTCCCCGGTCCGGAAATCGGACTTAAGTCCTTGTACCCAGCAGCTGCATGCACTACCATACTAATTATATACTTAAAAATCATAACACGTATATGTACAGCCTTGTTGAAACAGATATGCGCAAACTTAGTTATTACATACCTTTAATAAATCTTTAACTTAACTCATAATAATATTTAGATAGAACATAATAGATTAAAGCTGTGCCGAGCGAAATGTGCCAAAACAGGCGGTCTCAGTTAAGTTGATAAAATCAACACTTTTTGTTTAATACAAATATAAAATATACATTTACCATAACAATGAATGTATTTACAATTACTCCGTGTAAAAAACTTAAAATAATTAATATTTTCGCCTACAAAATTACGTAAATTTGCACGAAAAATGCAAAAACGTAAGCTCGTGTTACGTGATTTTTATATTCTATTAGTAGAAATCTATCCTATTTTACAACTTAAACGAAACATAAATAGTTATATTACAATTTGTCCAACCCAAATATTTAAGTTATTGGTTGATAATAAAGATACATATTTATCAAAAAAGCACTTCAAATCCTCCATACAATTTTACTATGGCGGCCGCGCGCCGATTTGAATATCGAGCTCTGTCATTCAGTCCAACCACGTCTTACGCTCGGCGCAGTATTTATTATTACCTTTATTAAATGTTATTTGTAATCCTAAGATTACAGGCAATATTTGTGTATTTTATTTTTGCTGCCTGACGTGATGGCAGATCTGGGATTGAGTAGCATAAATACACACGTCCACGAACTTAAGTCTTTACTTACTAGTTAGACCTACGAAGGTTTTTTATAGTGAAACCTTGAGCTACTTAATGTTAAGGTTATTTGACTGCTTTCGTAAGGTATATTATAATCATCAACTATACTAGTCGACTATGCGATGTACGTACTTTCGTATAAAATAATAGACAAACTGCAGATTGGAGCGTCGTATCCGCTCGATGTTCGTACTCCTAAATCTGACCACTTATCAAAAGCTTAACTTCGTATGATGCACAAAATCAGAAACCCGTTTCTATTTAAAATGTTTGACTAATATCATAAAAAGTATAGAAGCTAACATATCTGTACCAGAAATATTTTAGCTACAAAAACATGAGTTGAATAATACTATTGAGCAAGTTATTTAGGCCAGACGAAGCAGAATTAGATGTAAAGATGTGACAGAAGTGGCCACAATTCGCTATAAAAGAACAAAATTTATTGATATAAAATAGTTACAATAATTTTCATTAAAACTTTTTAGGAAAAAAGTAAGAAATGACAGATCCCTTGCTGTTAATATATATAACAGGTTTCTGCTCGCGGCGCTCTAAGTTGCCGATAAAATTAACACAATAAACAAAAATAAAATGTGTTAATCCAGGACATGTGCTTTATTTTTGCTATGTTTCATCTATATCCATTGAACTTTGAGTGAATAAGTAACAAAAATCCAAATATGTCCATTCGTGGATGAAAGTCATGTCGTTATTCGCAAATCTTTAAGAATTACATATCTGCCTGGGGTAGTTCAGCAATTTTATGTGCACCTTCATGTCAAATTTAATTAAATCAATTTAGTCGTTGTGTTGTAAGTAATAATATAGGTAGGTAAAGATTAGTAAAGAAACAAACAAAATATTCTGTAGTCAACGTAATTTCATTTGGACTTATTCATTAAGTGCAGCCTTAATCACGTGTGTCCCAATAAAACTAAACATCAAAAAACGAAACTGTATGGAGAATTTTCACTGGAGTTCTTTCATCTAGATAAACGTAAACTGGATTTTCATTAAAAACTAGATTTCGCCTTCATTTTTTTATTTTTTATTCGCCTGATGCTGTCCTGCGACAACTAATTAGTAGTGGAAACTGAATAGCCGTATAAAAGTGTTAATATTTTCTGTTTCTATTTATTTACGTCCCTACATTGGTTTGTGGAAAGCCTGACCAAGTAGTAGGAGATGTAGCATGTAGTAAAAAAGCAAAACATAAACTAAAGAGATTATAATTATCGTTGGTTCTATGTCATATGCGTACGTAAAAGAGTGCGCGTCGATCATATGTCATAGCATATTACAGATTCAATTATACCTGGGTATAAACTCAGATCCCAGAGCCACCAGACCCACGTCTTTTATTACACCATTTAGGTCGACAAAGTACGAAAGATACCTCTAGTATTTTAAGCATTTATAGACCACAACTGCTTAATACAAGACGTGACATTTAACATCTTATAATAATTGCAGAAATTTCTTACTGGAAGCACGTATGATTAGTAACACTGTTATTGGGTATCGCATGGTAGGTAACAGTGACGATGTCTCATATATACACCTCCGTCCTTGCCTTTCATCGCATCTTTAATTTCTTTACCCTAGAATCGCTACGCGCGAGTAACAAGCTTTTATGGGTAAAGCTTGCGTATCTACGGTACGCAAGCATCACAATGCAGTACATGAGGTCTCTGTTTCGAATCTCGGGTCAAGCAAGCAAAAAGTTATTGGGTTCTTCTGTCAAAAAATTCACAATAGTAGCCTCGGCAAGGACCTGCGCCTTTTCTCTCTGGTCGTGTCGGATTGCCGTCTCATTGGATTATGAGAGAGGAAGAATGCTTATATTTGCACTCACACTCATGCTCTATAATATCTCCCTCGCAGGTAGCTTATCTATGTAAAGTTTGGCCACGGTCACCGAAATTCGGTCTGGAGGAAATTTTTACGTTAAACGTCAGGAGGGCAGTATGTTAGATTTATAACTTTATGTTTTAAATAAAAGTGGCCTACGTCTTGGTTAATCTATAGGTACGATTAGTAAACTACAAGTATAACATTCAGTTCCGGCTTACACCATGGAATAACATCGTGAATAAATTAATATAATCAAAATTAATTTGTTTATCAGTAGATATCTAGATTACGTTATCGCTGCCATAACATCAAATTATTTTATTAGCTGTTTCAAGACTAACTTTATCTTGATTGACATTGAACCTTTGTGGTACATTAAGTTGTATGAAAACCCTGGGCATTATTCGTGAGCTTGAGTTCAGTCCACATTTTAACAACTGTAAGGACTATGGTAGTACGCCACAATACAAATACTAAAGTCAAAGTCAGCTTGTTATTTTCTCTTCTTACCTTAATTAGTCATTTTCTCTGTGCAAAACGCTTGCGGCCATATTGATAAAACTTACGAAAGGTTTTTATAACATAATTAAGTCAATATTCTAAAAAGTATTGTTTACAATAATGCATAAGAATGCTAGCCTGCCTAATCACGATGTTGATATGATGTTGTATCCAATAAAAGAATATGAATAAAGTATTTTTACAATGCCATTATTAGGCATAGATACTAAGTATTTTAACTACCCATCGTTTTAAGGCTATAGTAAAAAAAAAAGAAAGAAAAAAAGCCTATAGTAAGATATTTTAGGCATTTTAGGTTGTTTTAAGACGGTTTCTTGCTAGCACTATATCTCAAAAGCTTCTAAACTTGTTCAATCACATTTATATAATATACGCTTTCTCTCTCTCTCTCTCTAGCTCTCTCCATAGGTATATAACATATTAAAGTAATAGGTACAAATATTTGATAAAAACCAACATTCATGTTATTCGTCGAGTTTTTAGATGAATCACAAATCTTGTCATTATACGAAATCAAATTCGTTACGTGACTCGGAAACACGTTACGAATATTTTTTAACAAATATACAAAGAGATATGGAGCACGTTCGTATGATACAAGGCTGTTTAATAAAAACATATAAATTGACGGTGCCGACGTCTGAACGTGGAAGTTATTATTAAACGAGGCAATTTAGGAATAATAGTAGCTAACATATGAGATCCTTGTGCAGAAGTAACTGGCATTGGTAAAAGAAAATATTGAATCCTTTGAGGAAACGCCGCTTATTACTTATATACGTATACTTTACTAGCCGGCCACGCTTCATCGTGTCTCAGTCTGATATGTTTAATTACACGTTCCCGTGGAAACTTTGAGATAAATACTACATAAAAACACTTTTATAAAGAAATGCAACGCTGTGTAAAATTTCTAGTCAAAAATCCATCGACTAGTTTTCGGCTTTTGCGAACACAGACATACGGCAGCAGATTTCATATCTTTATATATATAATTCTTCTGTACGTGTGTTGCCAGTGAACTCCTCCTAAACGGCTGGACCGATTTGAATGAATTTTTTTGTGTGTGTTCAAGCGGATTCGAGGATGGTTTAGATTTGGGTTTTTTTTTTTGTATACAGGAGTCCGCTTCTATTTATATATAAAGATACCAACTGTTCGAAGGAAACCTATTAAAAAAAAATTGTTAAGTTTTATTCTAGATTTCAACATCTCTGCCAGTTAAGGTTAACATTTTGACTGTCGAGTGAAACCATATGTATTAATAAAATGATCGGACATTGATTATCGGTTGAACACAAGAGAGTGCATACGAAAAGCGCTCTTATTGAATAGGGCTTTAGCCATCATTTAACGGGTTAAAATATGTATAATAAATACCATTGTTATCGTGAAAATTGAATATTGTAAAAAATCAAACATACGTATACGTTTCCCTTTTTCTATTACCAACGAACGACTTTAAGGGCAAGCGGTACATTGCCTTATAAATTAAGTCCACAGGAATTATTAGGACAGACATAAAGCTGACATAAATAACTTATCTTATCTTCAATATTTTAGCATTCTATAACTAAACTAAACATACCCGTTTAGTTTCTGCAACTATTCAAAATAGCTACATATATATTTTTAATGGTTAAAGCTACTCTTTTCAAACTTATACATACATACATAGATTCATGCCTGTTTCCCAGAGGGGTAGGCAGAGACTACGGATTTCCATTTGCTACGATCCTGACACAAATCTCTGGCTTCATTCACTTTCATAACATTCCTCATACACGTTTGCCGGTTTAAGGTGCTCTTAACCTGGCCTTTATCCTGAACGTCTCCAATCTGATCAATAAACGTTCGCCTAGGTCTTCCCCTTGCGACTGTTCCATTCACACTAGCCTTATAAACTTTCTTAGTCAGTGTTTTCTTGTCCATTCTTTCTATATGCCCAAACCAGCTTAACATACCCTTTTCTATTCTCGTCACTATATCCACTTTTATGTCGCATCTCTCTCTAATCAAACTATTGCTTATTCTATCTTTCAGTGTCACACCACATATATTTCTCAGCGCTCTCATTTCTACAGCATTTATTCTGCTCTCATGCTTCTTTTGCCATACCATATTATATTTAAACTTATAAACGTACCATAAGCAATATAACAACTTGTTATTATAAATTAAAAAATAATTTCATTCAAGTCATTGAAGTGTTTGTCAACACTTCAATGACTTTTATTTTTTAATTTGGTTGGTCACAGTTGCATAGATATCATATTAACCGCCAACCATTTGGTTAGGTATATGCACGTTTGTCGCCACAACCGTGTAAAAACAAATCGTGCACCTATGGCTTGTTATTAAGCGACAAGCGTAACGAATTTGACCAAATAACAATGACCTTTGATACAGTTTTTGGCTGAAACAAGGCTGCATACAGTTGCACGTTACAATAGAATAGAAAAGGCAGAAAACCTAGTTTGATTAAAAAGCTGTTGACTTTTTTTATATATCCTTCTTATTATATAAAATAAATAAATATTTTCATTTAATTTAAATAAAACATCTAGTATTGAAATTAAACTAAAAGAGATAAAAAGAAAGAGAGTAAAGATTTCAGCAATCGAATCGTCGGGGAAAGACCCTTTTAAATAGCATCTTTAATTTTAAAATAGCCTAACAGTGGTGTCTCACACGCTTTTAGCATCAAACCCGTATAAAGAAGATTAAATTGAAACATTGACGTAAAGGCAAAGCAATACTAACTAGCGACAATAGTCTTTATTCCAGGTAAATTCTTTAAATGAACTCAGCATAAGCTCAGTAACTCGGTACTCAAATTCGGGGATACTGTAAGCGTGGGTGCTAAGAGGTCACCGTCATGCCTTGAATAGTTGAGAGTTTTGTATTTCCCCTTTTCATCTGTCTACCTTACTGACCTTAATATCAAATCATTTTATCATCATCGGTACATAACAGCAGCATATTATTTTACACAATCTTTTTTAACTATTCTTCTAGAACAATTTTCATCAAAATCGACATAATTTAGAAAAAAATTATAGGGTCTTTGATCCCCAAGATTGTAAATTTAAAATTAATAAGCATTGGTTTAAGTTCATGGGACACGACAAAAACTCGGCCATTAGTAGTAGCCGACTCATTAGTAGTTCCGGCACAAAAACTTGAGTTCATTGACACCAACCTTGAGATCTACAGCGTACGAAATAAGGTATCGATATAACTAATATTTTATTTGTTATTATTTAAACTGTGAAAGCGACGAATGAGGATTAAGGGGAAGTGAAAGCTTTACAAGCGTTATTTTACCTTAGTAAGAACTTTCACTCTTTACCATAACCAGTTAACTGGAGTGCTAGAGACTAAGACCGGTCGGGGCGAAATGTCTAGTCCAAATTCAAGCAGCCAAAGGAGAACCTTTTTCTTTAAGGAGATTTCTTTGCCGAGAATTGTATAGAATTTAAAGAGCTGTTCCGCTGAACTTGAAGCTTAACATCTAATGAGATATCGTGCTGCTGGTCCAGTGGAATTTTATTCTAATTCAATGCGATGCAAATGGTAATTACCGTAACCTAAGAAACATAACAATAAATGGTAACCCTTCTTGAGTTAACTGCACAACCTCGCAGAGAGATCGACACATACAGTAAGTTCTACGTGTTAGAGGTAATATTTGTAACTTTTCCCTTGAAAGCTGTAGACTATAATAATTTTAAATGCAACCATGGTATAGTACACTGTAAGCTACTTAAAAAGTAAGTGGCAATGAAATTATATATGTATATATTTTTTGTAAATGTAATATAAAATCCGAATAGAGTAGTTTAATTAGAGTTTCGGACGCAAAATTACCTAACAACATTCAATTCCATTTGAACGTGGACGCAAGATCATTGGAATGCAGAATGATGGATGAAGAGTGTTTGTAAACAAGTCGTCCTCAACATTATCACTTGACCAAATTATGTTTACATAAACTTGGATATCATAACTTCTCGCCACGTTCTTGTATAAGTTTTGTATATTGAAATATTCGAAGTTACGAACTTTATATGTCAACAATAACTTGAAATTCAGATCAGGGACTTAATCACCATCCTTCAGAGCAGTATTATTACAAGCACGGGAAAGAAACAGTGCGTTACGGTGTAAACAGCTTTGTCTAATCTCCCCAGTATCGCCTGTTGTTGCCGATATATATATGGAGGACTTCGAGGCTCGAGCATTACAGACTGCCCCCATCAAACCCAGAATTTATAAGAGGTTTTTAGTTGATACTTTTACAATATTACCAACAGATAGTGTTAGTGTATTCCTAAAACATCTTAATTCCATTAATAACAACATCCAATTTACTATAGAATTAGAGGCAAATAATTCTTTAGCATTCTTAGATGTACTTGTCATCAGGAATCCTGATCATACTTTGAGCCACACTGTGTATAGGAAAAAGACCCATACAAATAGGTACTTTAACGGTGAATATCACCAAACAGTTAGCTACCGTGGGAATGTCTTTGTTTCAGAGAGCCCACGGGATCTGTGACAAGAAACACCTGGACGCCGAGCTTCAACAAGTCAAGCAAGTATTGCAAGACAACAAGTTCCAACAGCCGCGCCGCTGTCACAGATCCCGAGAAAAGCCAGCCACAGTCGAGCGCCAGCCTGCTATACTGCCTTATGTAAGGGGTGTCACTGACAAGATTGGCTACATCTTGAAGCGAGCTTCAATCAACACATACTTCAAGCCGCCAACGAAGATAAGTCAATTTTTACCATCCGTCAAGTGCCAATTACCTTTACAAGATGCAGGGGTCTATAAAATAGATTGTGACTGCGGACTCTCATACATTTGTCAAACCAAGAGAAGCATAGGCACCCGCATAAAATAACACATAGTTGATGTAAAACACAAACGCTCGTTGAAGTCTGCTGTGTGTGAACATGTACAACAGGGGACCAACCACTACGTGAGATTTGACAAACCACAGATTCTCGCTAAAGAACACCGATTCCTACCAAGGATGCTTCGCGAGGCTATTGAAATCAAAAACATCCTAATTTCAATAGAGAAGATGGTTGGAATGTACCACCAGCTTGGGATCCAGTAATTCAAAAAGTCAAACCCAAGAAGAAACAAACCACAGCTAGACTTCATGATACTTTGAGCTCTTTCTGCGTAAATATAAACACCAATGACTAAATTATGTTCGGGTACTTTGAAATAACTACACTGGAACATTAAGACAACTACCATCTTAGTCTCCCCGTGACCATGGCTGCTGAAAAGCAACCGAAACGTCGGGGAAAGTGTAAACCTAAATATAAATAGTTTTAATAGTTTAAATAATTTTATTAGCTTTTATATTAGTAAAATTCAATAGTAATAGTAGTGTAACAGTTTAATAATTATGTAATACAGTGATTAATAAACAACGTGATAAAATCCGTATATAGTAGTTTAATTTCAATACGCGTGAGTGCTTTTTTATACACATAGGTGGTGAATAATGTTTTGGACTACTTAATACCACCCAAAACTCATCTAATCAAAACAATAAATAAGTTTGTGATCCACCGGTATTCTTACTTATCGAGCCAAACGTTGTAAAAGTGGCTTGTAGTTCCACAGGCAAGCCATCTCAGTTTCTGACTCGGTGACGATACCGTAACCATCACTTGCAACGGCGGTCTTTTAATTAGACAAGTAATTAAGTGTAATCATTATCATATCAGCGCACTACCACCTCAGCTGGGCTATTTGGAGACATATTTAAATTTCCCTCATTTCTGATTCAACCCCGAAGGGAATCTCCGAGCACAGCTCTCTCCATCGAACCAAGTGACCTTACGCCATCTCATCAGGCCTATAGCGAGCGACCAGGTCTGAGTTTTCAATGTAACGAGTGTTATTACAAACTGTTGACATGATCACAGTTTTTAATAATACTAGTAATTACCGGCTACTTCACTCGCATTTGCCATTATTAGGCAATGTACTCCCACACTAGACATAAGAAACATGCAGTTACTATACAGTAGTACAGTATTTATTCCCAATAAACAACAACATTTAAAAGGTTTGTCAATGGTCCCAAATTAGGCTATGCCTGTACCTTAGGCAACATTTGCATATATTATTATTAAAGTGTTCACTGGTTATTGAATCATAATATTAGATGTTAGTATTTCAAATAAACTTACTGTCCAATTTTATATTATAAGTATGAGCTTAAACGCACTATTCAACATGATATAAAGACAACAACAGTATTCACGTAATATCTCGACGCACCGATCGAGTTCCGATGCAGTCCGTATGCAGCCGCAATTAAGTTTTACGTCGGATTTTGTATCTGAAACATCAGCTATCAAAATTATGTGAATACGAAAAGAGCTGTTTTGATTTAAACTTAGCTGCAACTGCACTGCAAGTAAACACATTTTAAATACGTGAATGTGTTACAGAATAATAATATCGACTACTAGATTTTGCCCTCGGCGTCGCTCACATAATGAAAGGTGCCATAAGTCCTATTCTCTACCCTGAGAACGTTTATGACACATTTCATGATGATCGATCGAGTAGTTACATATATAAGGCGTGAAAGAGTAACAAACAAACAAGTTTGTTTATTTGTTTATTTACTCTTTCGCATTTATAATATTAGTTAGGATACATGACTCCATGAAAGCCTTATGTACAAATAAGAAAAGGAAACAACTCATTATGTCCTTATCTACTTTGCAAGTTAAGGTTTACGTAACGTAAACATAATTTTAGAAACATATCAGCCAGGGATTACCTGCTTACCTCGTCGCAATCTCAAGAACACAACTTAAACCGCATAAAGGAAAACCCAATCGCTCGTGTTCTTGGCACAAATATTCGTAAGGTATAATAGGACGTAATAACTGACAACACAAGGTTTGTATGTGAGTTTACAATGGACTCTGACGTCATTGCGCCTGACAGATGAAAAGAATTGCCAGGGGTTGTCTTTGTAATTGGTTGTATGTAAGGCAATTATTTTTAACAAACAAATCTCTGTAATACCGAGGTTTTAATTTGATAAAAAAATACGAAGTTCTTTTTAACTTAGATAGCTTTGTTTTTTAAAAAATTATTTGAAGTACAACAAGCAATTAAAATACATTGATCGATTGTTTAAAGAAAATGGTATTTTAAAAATAAATAGGTAATAATATCTAATCATTAGGAATCAGACAAATGTTTTGCCATTTTTCATAGTACAGGTATGAACATTGCAGGTATGAACTTTTTTAGATATTTAAATATTTTGGTCGTAATATGAATTTAAATGGCGCGTGACGATGGAAAGAGACCGGACGGTATGTCATTGATGCCTTGGAAGATGGGTAGGCCCTTGGTGTGGGACGCAACGTGTGTAGACACCCTTGCGCCATCACATCTTCCCAGTACGGCGGGTTGTGCTGGTGCTGCTGCTGCATCCGCGGAGACTCTCAAGCGGCGCAAATACAAAAACCTGGCAGGGGATTATGTTTTTGAGCCGTTTGGGGTCGAAACGCTAGGGTCATGGGGTCCCAGTGCTCGTGCTCTTTATAGAGACATAGCGAAAAGGTTAATCGACGCTTCCCGTGACCAGAGGGCTGGCCTTTATTTCGCGGAAAGGATAAGCATTGCCATTCAACGTGGCAATGCTGCCAGTCTTCTGGGCACACTACCAGTTGACTGTGATGCGGAGGAATTCTATGACGCCTATTAGAGGGTTTTAGTTTTCTTTTTTATTTCTCTGTTTCATAATATTTTAGGTATAAGTTAGTTTTAAAGAATTGTTTATATTATGTATATAATTAATAATTTATTTTTTTATAGTATATTGTGAATAAAGTAAACAATAAACGTATTTAAATAGATACAATAATAGATATATGTACATATATAATACTATTAGAAAGAAACAACCAACTAATGATGTTTTAAAAGGATATGAGTAAACTGAGAACCGTTGATGACAAATGAAACACATATAAGCCTTTAAGGCAAAGATAAATATACCATTATTTTTGCAAGATGAAATCACTAGTTTTCGCCTTACCCCCTAGGTGTAAGCTGGATTGCCCTAGTTTGAGCGAAATTTTAGATTTTAATCGTTATTCCCGTGTGCGCTGCCTTTTATAACATATAAGAAAAACAAATAAATCATTTTCCATCAAGTACACGTCTTAAATGAACTAGATTTCCTCTGCAATATTTTTATAAACACATTAATTTTAATCAATATTTTCTAGCTTAGTAATTATTCGAATACCTAAAAAGAACGACAGGCCTTTAATACATAGAAGGCATACATAAACTTATTTAAAAAGCCATAAGTAAAATTTACATTTACTTATCTTGACATCTTTGAAAAACCAATTTGAATTTCTGGAGACGACTTGTTCCTAATTAATTCATGGACATTTGTTACTGCATATAATTTGCTTTTTATGGCGGAAAATACCGAAACGAAATTAAACTTCACCAAAATAAATTGCCATTAACGTGAAAATAAGAGTAAGAATATCATATTCATTTTTTTTTTCATATTACTTCGTCACTTAATTAACGCTTAGAACGTCAAGTATTAAGAAAATTTCTTCCACAAACGTTTTTTACATAAAACGTAACTTGGGACAAAGGGAAATTAGGAGCATTGGAGCGCAGAACGAAGAGGCCGACCACAAAATAAACGTCGGGGCCCTACTATCAGAACTCTATGGCGTGACTTTGAATCGAGAAACATAACTAAGATTTCCATGAGCAAATTTTACAAATATCTGTTTACGTGACAAAGGCCCATACCCAGAGCACTGGTATTTATTGAGTTTGTTTTGATAGAAACAAAACTTGTAGTATACATTGCCATTTTCTGACCCGTAGATTACTTAATTACACAATTCTATATCGGATGGCATTCAGTAATTAAAATAAAAAATACACAAATCAGATTATGACAAAATAATATATACCTAATCAACGATATAAAATCTCTTTTTATCGATAGGCAAAAAGACATCAACGGGTTAAAAGGTGTTCTTTACTTCGTCCATCCCACTCTATGAGGATCGCGATCACATAGTTATGACATTACGTCAAACTGTGCAATCGGATGTTAAGACAAGTGTGCCGCACGGTGCATGCTGCCACCCACTATCTTCTAGATAGCATCAGACCACCTATTCGCCTTGTCCTAAGCGTGTTTGCCTTCCATCATCCAACAAGGCATTTTGCATATTATACAAGTTATTTTAAAAATAACCTTCTAGCCAAAAAGATCATATTACGATCATATTAATCATATTACGTAGTTACTACTACTCATTATCGGTATTGCCGATAACCTTGGATGACGAAATCATATTAATTCATAACTAAATTGCTAAAACAATAACCTCGGCGTCTTTTCATGGAAATATTCTTTTAAAATGAAAAAACGCCATATTCGTAAGATAGTTTCGATTGCACATATGTTTTGGGTTTTATAGAGGGCCAGGGTCAACAACCTGACTAAGATTAAATGACTCATTTGTTGTGAGAAATAGTACGATTTTACGATGTCTGCCGTAATAAGCCTTGTAAAAAACCCACTCGTTCAACGTGACATTAAAAGGATACCGTAGTGTGTATTTTGCAATATGTATTATACCACAAATTATGTAAGTTTTTCTCATTTATAGTAATAGCTCGCTGTGGTTTTCGACTTCAAATGTATGTATATTCATAATAGAAACAATATTCATGTGTGTTTTCCCGTGACATTATTTTATTTAAATAGTTTTATTTTAAAAAGACATCTGCCACACTAAGATTAATTCCTGTGTTGCGTGGAACACAACAAACCGTCCGTTTTTTGAAACAACGGACACAGCTGTACGTGGATCATACAAATTGTTGTCCTGTGTAAGAATCAAACCCTCAACACCCGGCGCATTGGCAGCGGCGAGGCGATCACTTAAACAACATTACACTACACTAAACTACATTATTCTTTCAGGCATGACTACTAGGGCGTTTGTAAATAATAAAATATAACGAAAAATTATCTTAAATGAATATAATATAACGTATGTAACCTTAGTATGTCGCTATTTCAGTGAGGGAAAGGGGTCAAATGTGAGTTGCTCTATGCAGAAATTAATATTCTGCTGAAACTGATTACAAAACTAAAAGGCGACCCCGATACGCTCTGAATTAAAAAGGTTCAGAACATAATTGCTAGAAAGAATACTAGATTTAATTTAACAAAATAAAGTTATGCTTTTTAAGGACAACACACGGTCCTTAAAAGGCATAATTTAAAAAATAAATAATAACACATAGGATACCTTTTATGCTGGTATGCGTTCTTATGTGTAATATTTATAGAGCAAACCTGCAAGCATAGTCTATCGCAAAGAATCATATCAGCACACAATACGGTCAATATTCTCTAAAGCAAACGATCATCGCTTTTCACGGTAACTGGCTTAAATATTCTAAGTTAATAAATTGTACTTAAAATCCCATCCAGAACTGTTCGCCTTGTACTCATATTGAAATAAGCATATCGATGAATCATCCATCGGCACCAGTTCAACGTAATATGTCGCAATAATAAAAATCTGTCACAATCAGAAACATTGAGGATTTCCAAGAAATGTCAGTGCAATCGAGTTCTTGAATAAATGGTAGTTATGAATGTTGATCGCTGAGCGAAATATAATTGGAAGGAAAGAATAAAATTAAAGCGCCAGAGAAGACTTCCCGCGAACTCGCCAAGATAATTGGTCGCGAAAGCAGAAAAACAAGATAAAATTAATGTGCCACCATCAAAACACTTCAGCATTTCTTAATTAAGCACCCACTTAGGACGCTTTGTTCTTATACAGAGTTGAGAATGCGTTTCGTTTTAATATATTTAGAGGGAGCACAAAGGTTTTGTGACGACAATAAGATCGTTACGCTCTATTTCTTGAAGAACAAGCGGGAGAGAGGCTGAGACGTGGTGCGTACTTGGCTCGATTAAGGGCATACAATACAGTGCATAGTATTTTTTGTATAAATCAAAGTACGTGACATTCCACATCACGAAAAATTAAATTTATGACCTATGAAGGCATGATAAAATAATTACATCGTATTTTTTTTTTGTCGTAATAATATTAACACCAAAGATATTATATTAATAAACGTTTGGTGGTAACAGTGTCTTATTATATTCACCCGGACGCATACATATAGTAACATACGTAGGTACATTATTATATAGATTCCCACCTATATCTCAGAAGGTAGTTTTTTACAACACCCGCGGTGCATCAGAGCCACATTTAATTATTGCCATATTTTAGGTTTCAAGTAAACATAAAAACCTTACCATGGAGTCTATAGACGTTGACTATTGAACGCATATGCATGCATATCACTTCCAGCAATATCCCTTAAGCGATCAGACTGCTGCAGTCCGTAAAAAAATATAAATACAAATGTAGTTCAAAGGTAATGTTTTTAAAAATTGCAAGCGTTTGACTTTAATTGGGAAAGATATTACCCTCAGAGGCTATGATAACCGCTCATCATCAGGCGAGTCCTTATGTGCTAATTTGGCAGTATAATAAAATAACACCATAACAATAAAATGTGGTCATATTTTAAACTAACCTTCTGACTAACGTGAAGCACTCAATATTTCATAAAGTATCATAAAGAAAGAAAATAAATATAATAGTCATTTAGGTAAGTCAGAAGTGGCTTGAACGATGCGGCTTTGACTATATTCTAGTTAAGGATTTTTCCTATCCTTAACTATGAACCCGTAAAAAGGGCCAGATTTTCCAGTGACTAACTAAAACAGAAATAAATTATAAACTTTTCTAACAAAAAGAAACTGTCTATTGTATATAAGTACCAAATATCTTTCTTTTTAATATTTAATTATGCGAAGCATTAATCTTACGTCTCAAAAGAATTAACGCTACTTAAAACTTTTGACAGTGGTGCCCATTAAACGGAGATACTTAATAAACAGGTTCTTATAGGCTTATAAATTGCTCTGCCTCCACGCATAGAGAGAAGCCTGGATTTTATAAGTACATCAATTGTTTAAACATATTTTAAGGATAACATTTTCATACATATTTTTATAGTCTCTCTTATCACGGGGATTTTCTAATGTGGTACATTACGTTAGAAAAATAATCAGCCCTTTGTACACAAAGACATGGGTCCAACGTTAAGAGGCTAATGTAGAGTGGGATGGGAGATATACGGAGGTATCGGCCATAACAGGTGTAGGACTATTGCTACGTATGAACTGCTATTATATCTGGGCTATGTGGACCGGTATAATGGTAATTATGTCTGCCGTAAATAGTTTTATAGCATCAAATCAGATGGGCAGGCGGTAATAATAATACAAGTCTTAAAAGCAACACATTGGTGTTGCTTGCATTGGCAAGCAGCTAGGAGTGTCCGTACCTACCTATGTAATTATTATATCACTGTAGATCCCTTCAAGAACATTAGGTAAAAGTGAACTAGGTTATATTTCGGAAACTATGTTCTCCACGAGATAGGAGCTATCTCGCTAAACTGCCAGAGTATATCATTGCATATACCTACAACGTATAACATATTAAACGCACTTCCTTTTAAAAATAATTATAATAATACGTTTATTGACAAAAATGGAGTACAATGTGTGGAACTTATTCTATGACTTAGAGTTAGCACAATAAATTACTAAATACTTCCTGAAAGTACTTTGTTCAGAATCGGCTACTGAATCTATTTCTGATATTTTAATATAGGTGTTTTTTTGTCCTAATATAATTAAAACAACGTAAATTATAGTCATTCTTTTCTTTGAACAGTCGAAATAAACGAAAATGTATCATAATTCAAAGCAATAAGGTTTTTATTGCAATAAAGGCAATAATGTTAGATTTATTGTAATACGGCCATATTAACCGCGCACAATAAGGAGAACTAATTCGTTAAATTAAATACATAAAAGTAACATTTTAATGATTATATTATTATTACGATTTAATAATCTAATTGGGGTGTTTGAGGTTATGCGTTATATCTGTGACACGTTGTATATATCGCAGAATTATTAGAATTATTTAACCTGCTGCAGCTGAATCAAACTACCTCTTTAGCATCTTAACCTAAGTAGATACTTACACTTACTGGTAAATATTAAGGCCCTGGTAAGATTTTCAGTAGACTAGAATATGCCCGCTAAAAGACTTGCCCTCTTTCACGTGATACATAAAATATAAGTGTGATGCGCCTACCCCTTCAGGAATATCCAGGTGTAAGTATGTAAACATGCATTTAATATAAACATAACTAAACTGTACGTAACGGTGACGTAATATGAAGCTAAAACAAATAGCATAAATGCGACAAAGGTCTACAGACGTTGGTCACGCAGATATTATGTTTGCCTTAGCAATGGCGACGCAAACTATGAAACATTGTCTTATTTACCTTATGTTCTTTCTGTATTTTAGTGAAGTATACTGCTGGTTACACAATATAATTCACAATACAATGAAAGCGACGATATCGCAATGGCACTAAACTTGAGAACGAAAGGTCAAAGATTCTTAAACCCTAAATGCTTGTCATTAGGTCAGTAATGGATGGTACTTCACCTATCTATTATCTATACTAAAAACTGTATTTTATAGGTTAAACGCTTGTATTTGATCAGTTCTAGGCTACACTTTAATCGTTCAATCATTAATTATGATAGCTGACCATAAGCTTGCTTTTTGCTATTAATGCATAAAATATAGTTTCGATTTGAATATAGCCTGCATAAGTTAATTATTTGCTTTTATTAGATCCTATTGCCGTTCATAGGTCGCAGTTCCTGTACTACTACTGAGTTTTTTTTTACAAAAAACATGTAGCTCTTTGCCCGTGAATTGAACCCGAGACATTATACTCAGCAGTCAGAAGAAGAAATTCTCAAGCTTCATCTACCAACAGGTGCACATACAATATATGTATACCTTTCATACATTTCATATGCAAACCCGAACAAATTCGATACATTAAGACACATTACACTGTACGTATGTTCGTAAGCTCAAACCAAAGAACTATTTGGTTATAACACAGAACAATAGGTAATAACGTACATAATTACTAGGTTTTTTTGCTTTAGTTATCCGGCGCACGGATGAACCTAAATGTGTCTTTTGTCTACCCGTACCTAGAGCCTGTAGGATAGCTACGCACGACGAGATTTTTGGGACAGTTCCTGAACTTGATTTAATATAATTATATTAATAAGTATACTATAATATATTCAATAGACTGCCACTTTGTGCCCAGCTTTCATGAGATCCCGGCTTTGAATTTTGGATCAAGCAACGTTCACAGTAATAATAAATGTCATAAATGTTGCTAGCCAATAATAATAGTAACACATCATGACATAATTTTATTAAATTCATAAAACATCAATAACCTGTAAGTATTTTTCTCGTTTCTCGACACTTAGAAAGTGGGTCACCATTTTTTCAAACAAGATTCTCGAATTATCTTATATCTTGTAAATTCAATGAAATTATATTCTACGAGGTATCAATTCATAAAATCAAGGATTCGAAAATATGTATACAACTAATAGGTAAATATAGCCAATCATTCATTCGTGAACAAGGATTTATTAAATATTAAATTATTATTAAGTGTAGATAATCCTACAGCTAAGCTGTATACCGATTAGTTAATAAATGACTTACAAAATACTAAGTATTACATTAATCAGTTTAGAAATATCTTAAAATCAAAGAACTTGTTTATTTAAGCGTGAATTGAGTCGTCCCTATACTTATTTGGTTTCTTCAAGTGGAACTACACTCTAAGGACCGCGTAACCAATCTTTTAAGCACTTTCTAAGAAACCCTTCGCAGCAATGGTTCCTATAGTACGCTCCCAAAGTGGTCATAGACTTGAGATCCCCGAGCACAAAACACCCACACGCTAAACACATTTTTCGATAAATAGTTAAGGTTAGTTCCATTTTTGAATGATATAAATCATTCAAGACAATTTTAGCCTCTACAAAGTAATATCACCCTTAAACTCTTCGCAGAAAATGTACTAGTGCCTTGTTGGTAGCAGCATGAATGGACCGGCTTGAGCCTCTTACAGCATACCGAAAATAGATGAATTTCGCCAATTATGGGATTAAGGCCCACGAATGGGCGTGACTATTGTGTGACTGAATCTGTTCCAGATCCGTGCTGGTACTGAAAATTTCTTGACAGAATACCCCAATAACAATTGCTTAGCTTGAGAATAGAACCCGACACCTCATGCAGAAAGTACAAGAAATACAGAAGTCGCATTCTCTAGAATGCGACTTCTGTGCATGCTGTGTCGGGATTTATACTAGAGGTAGACCGGTAGTATAAACAAATTAAATACAACGTGCAATGAAGAAAATCCATAATTTAACATGTAATTGATAACCTTTCCTATTAATAAATCGATTGATATTCGTTTAAAGTCAATGTTGACAGGGAACCATACAAGGAGTCTGTATTTCCCCATGAGTACAATCTGGGTGTCTTCAAGTCGCGAGTGAATAGGTATCTAAATGCTTTTTACATAATATAACCAACTTTTCTTTATTTTAGAATTTAGTTTTATATGGACAGTGACATATGGCATAATGACTGCAACACCTGGTACATAAATGAGTTGTAAAATACTGAAATTATAAGTTGATGGCGATTTAAAAGAGTGGCCTTGAGTTTCTTGCAGGTATCTTCTCATAGGCTCAACCTTTTGCCTGAACCTTGCAACTAACATAAATGTAAATTCAGTAAATATAATAAACTCACTAACCCATTTGACGTTCATAAGTGTTACTTTGTGACCTAAGTGAATAAATTATTTTTGACTTTGACTTTGACTATCTTCTAGGCAAGCGTGCTCCATCGTCGGCTGCATCGTCACTAAACACCAGGTGAGATCGCGTTTAAACGCAAGCCTATTAATATAAAAACAAATTTAGTCCTGAAACTATCATCAGTACGAATGGAGGTCCTACAGTGTCCCGGGCAAAAATCACGGGAGCAAACGAACAATGGACTCGTAGATGGCGCATTTCCTCCGCGGGAACTAATTAAGTGGATTCTATTCAGGTAATAGTTCAGTTTCTGTATGTATTTAATGATTCGCTTAATACTGTTGCATCTATTTCTACCATAGATAATCTACAAGAATATCTAGCGAATTTAATATAGGGTTTTAAAACAAGCTTTTCTTCTGCAAAAAGTACTTCAATTTAATAATTTTTAGTTATTGACTTGTCATATGTCAGAAGGAAACCTTGTTTAGACGAATGTTATGTAAGCTATTAAGCTAATTTAGCAGAAGGCAAGTAAATTGTGTCATCCGATGGCATTTATTGAACTAACTTTTGAAATTATCTATTATTACTTATTTTACTTTAATACTTACACAAATTAACTTATGATGACACAGAAAAGTTATTAAATATATTAAAGTAGCTAACAACACCTTCTCCAACACACACCCTCCCATACACCCACACCCACACCCACACACGCACCCTCTCACACACCCACACACACATAATTTCATGCATTTTGAGGTGACTACTGCTACTCCACCCATTTTTTATCATTATTTTATTTTATTAATCATTTTGTTTTTAGTTTTTATATTAATTTACTTTTACTTTTTTTATGTTTTAGTTGCAGTAATAGACCATGAACTTTACATAATGCAGATAGCATTATGTAAATTTCATGATCTATTTTACCGAAAGGTTACTAAAATGTCTTTAAATTTAGGAAGAGCACTGAGGTCTGAAAACCAAATAATGTAACCAAAATGTAATTGTTGTATGTTTATTGGAAATAAACATTTATTATTATTATATTATTATTATTAACTGCCTCCGTGGCGCAGCGGTAGTGAATGCGACTGCTGTGCATGAGGTCTCAGGTTCGAATCCCGGGTCGGGCCAACAAAAAGTTATTGAGTTTTTCTGTTATGAAATCTTAATACGAGCCCGGAGTTAGGAAGTTGGCGGTGTTAGACACCCCCGTGCCTCGGAAAGTACGTAAAGCCGTTGGTCCTGCGCCTGATCTCTCTCCGGTCGTGTCGGATTATGAGAGTTAGGGAACAGAGAGTGCACTTGTGTTTGCGCACACACTTGTGCACTATAATATTTCCTGCGCCGATGGCTAGTCTCTGTTAAGATTGGCCGCCGTGACCGAAATTCGGTCAGGAGGACATTATTATTATTATTATTTTGTAGTATCTAAAAACGTAGCTGGTGATGATCTAGGTACGTAATACAACGCTGCCTACCTCTCCCTACGTCTGCCTTCGATAATGAAAGTAAGAACAATATACGAGTCATGGTAAAAAAGCTGTTCTACATAAAACCAATTTATTATTGAAGATAAAAGCAAAAGCCAAATTAAATTTCTGAGAACTTAATTTGATCAAACGACGATTTTTTGGAATCCTATTTAAAATGAAGGTAACACTGCGTGAAGTCAATTGATAATTATTGCTTAGAGTAGATTTTGATTTTGCCATATGTTACGGCAAAAAGCAGGCGCCTAGAATTGATATTCTACCCAGACAGTGGTAAACATGTATTGTGTCCAAACTCCAAGTAAATGAATGAAATGGATTTTCCGTCTACGCCTATTTAATTATTATGATTGTGAGCCCACAATTGCCCATTGAAAAAGATCTCCTCATATTACTTCTATCACTCTATCTATAACCGCTAATGAACTACCTTCAGTAGACAGTATTACTTTTTCTGGAACTATTGTCAAAATTCAGAATATTCCATGGTCGTCAGTGCTGAACTTGTCTATGACAGAGGCGGGAGCCTGAATGGGATTATCCCATTAAATAAAAAATACCCGTATGTTAATACTTTAAATGAAACCTTAGACTTTAACATTGTTTTGTGACATACGATTTATCGACAAAAATTGTCGGCTGGAACATACCCTCCAAATCATTTTATTACTCATCCACGTTGCTACATAATAAATTATATTATTAAATTTTAATGGCTATAAAGCTATATCGCCTAAGGTCCGCACGAGGTAACCTACACCACCTACGCGATACAATTTTGCATTAAGGTCTCGTAGAGCTACTTGCGTCGTTTTATGACCTCAACGCTGTAAAACCAGTTTATTATGGCTCTGGTACGTTTACGGAATTACTAGAAAAGGAATACTTAAATTAGTGTATTTTCTTTTTACTACATTAAGGGCAAATATAGATATTACTTTTCAATTATGTTTCTCATTTAGGCATGTAACGTATTACACTTAATAGCAATAAAAAAAAATTGGCAGTCTTTGGGGACTGCCGATAAAAGTGAAAACTAAGTAACTAGCGTGCGGTGACGATGACGCGAGTTTCACGCTTTTTGTTCACTCAAAAAGTACACATATATACACAGTATACATATAGCTCATGGAAAGCGTTCGGTGACGATGACGCGAGTTCCATGATTTTTGTTCACCCAAAAAGTGCTCAACGCGCCTAAAGAGGTTTTCACTTCAAAAAGATGATATAAAAAGTTACCGAATGCTAATAATGTATATATTTTTTTACAAAAATTACTGTTAGTTCTAAAATATGCATATGAAATATACCTATGCCTTGTATAAAAGCGACTGAATTTATTTAGACACTGGGTTGCATACCGGGATGGAAATATAGTATATATACTACTTAAGGATAACTGATTCTCATTGTGTGACAAATTTAACCAAATCCATTTAAGTTTAAGTGTGATTGAGTTACAAACATCTGAAAGTCTTCACACACTTTCACATTTATAATATTATTAGAATTAGTGTGGTGTTATACCATGGAAACTCTACATTAATAATATGGCCAAACGTTGATTGACATATCATCACATATGTAGATAAATATCTATATCGGATACCAAAGGGTATATTGTGGTTTAAGCCAATTACACAAAGGACAGCCTTGCTCAGAGAAATGTGAGTCGGAAATCACCCAGTCTTATTTTACAAATAAAGATTAGATCATACATTTACATTTAAGATTATACTTAAAGAATAATATGCGCCTGGAAAAACATTACTTTCTATCAAATTAGTCCAACATGAAAGTAGCCGGGGTCTTTTCGTACGTCTCTGATAAAATTATATTATAGGTATAAAACCATCGTCTGATGGTTACACTACACATGTTTATGTGTCTATATAATATAATATAAACCTAACCAATAAAAACTAAGCTATAGTCCATCTTTCTTACTTACTTAGTAAACAAACAATTCAATATAAAATCATTATGTTACCGCTTTTAAACTGTACTCGTTTCCTAATAAACAGCGTTGACGAAAACAGAAAGGCAATACATAAAGATGGCTCGGTATGTATTGTCTCTAGCTACCAGTACGCTTTATTTATTTACTAAATACGACAAGAAAGAAAAATCCAAACTATCATAAATGCGAATCTGAATTTGTTTGTTTGTTACGCATTTACGCCTAAACTACTCATACGATCATTATGAAATTTTACATACACATTGTTAGGGATAAAGGGATAAAGGACAAAGGGTAACTTTCATCCAGGAAAAATTTAATAATACTAGGGTAGAATTTTATCGAAATAATCTCTAAATATATCGTTGAATATGAATTTATTTAGGTAATATTACGGGAATGTACACATGTTTACTTGTCGTGATAAAGTAATGAGCCTCGAAATAATCTTCACAGTCGGTAGGTAGTTTGTATAGGATTACTATTCGTGTAAATATATAACATATGACTGATGAAACCTTATATTATTGTTGTAATTACTTTTATCATCAATTTGTTTGTGAAGTTTTGTGTACCAGAACTTTGTTTAGTTACCATGAATCGGTTAGTCCGAAAAATCCTGCTCTCCTACAGATTACCGACGCACTGTGGGCTGAAAATCGATCTCCATAGACATAGAAATGAAAGTTGCTAGATGTTCGTTTTGTTGACAGATATGGCTTCTATTAGCTATTATACACATAACAATGTCGTCTGAGCTAACTCCGCACAGAAATGAATTTATTATAAGGTTTTTTCGAAAAAAATGTATGGAGCTAGCATGAAAAATCTGAATATCTCTGAACTTGCAAGGAAAACCGTAATATCCTCAGAGATGGTTATAGGACTAATTATTTGTGATTTTTTGACATACTTCATATAACGGTACCTGCTGCAGAATTTTTTTTAAAAATCATCTAATTTTTAATTAATTTTTTTTAACATTAAACGATTTGTTTTATTGTAAAAGTAAAGAAACAACACGTTATATGCATATAATACTAAATCTTCGCCAGTTATTTGTTAAAATATCAAGAAAATTATTTTTGCCTTACATAGTATATATGTTTTAAAACAGGTAATTGGATACCATTACTAAACTTTGCATACAGGTAAACCACTGAATATTAAATTAGCCTTCTAATGAGTTCTGAATAAGAGATTAAGTGATTTGCAATATCGCACAATGGTAACTACGGAGTACACTAATTAAATTCTTACAGGTAAGTACATAAGTAAACTAATTAGTTAATTAGACATGTTACGAGTTCTAAGAAATATTTTCGACAACTGTCTAATTATTTTATTATTATGTCTAAATGAAGGTATTTTTTTAAATCATTAAATTCTACTAATGTCAAAGTAAAGATCAATCGATAAGTTAGTTATTTTATTAACGCTAATAATAGGCATTAAATAAAAAGAAAAATAAATTAAAAAGGTATTTTTTAATAGTTGATAAAATTTATATAAAACAAAACATAGGTACAAAAGTGTGCAAAAATATAAATAGGTACAAGAATAGTAATATAAAATATTTAAAAATAAATCAATTGCAAAACATAGTTACGTACCAAAGCTAAATAACGAAAGATCATGAAAAAATTACATTGAATAGAATTATAATTAAAAGCACAAAAAGTTTCTAGTTTTCCTTATCACTCTCGTCGATTTCTGAATCAGAATCTAGATTGCCTAGAAACTCAAAGTCAGTTTCTTGAAACTGAATTAAATTGAGGGTTTCAGGAAATAAATCCTCCTTTTTCTTGGCATCTAACTTGGGCCTTTGTACATTTATAAAAGGATCCGAAGAAACAACTAACATATTAAGGATATCATGATTCGAATCTTGCCTGCTCTTTTTCTGCGAATGATGTTCCCGAAACCTCCTAAAATCTTTATTGCGAGACTCGGATGCTTCTTCCGAGAGACTTCCTATGGGTACAACATCATTCTTCTCGATTATGTCTGCCCCGTGTATAAGTAATTTGTGGACGGTTGATGACATATAGTACCAGTCATATCATTCTACGTACCTCTCTGCTGTTTTGAAGGCATAATCTTTAAATTTAATTATATCTACTTTTTCCCCGGAAGTTATTGCCTGTAAAATCACAGCAAATCTTCTTATTAGTTCTTCGTCCAACCCAGTAATGGCTGCAGTTTTATGGGGAAATTTGAAAAACTTTCTTGCAGTGTTGCCGTCATTAGTAGTTCCGGAACCTTGTTTAACAATGTCAATCAATAGATTTAATTCGTCTTTAAATTTGTCTTAAATAATCTTTTTTCTCTTACTTAGCATTTCTTTGTGCTCGTTACCTCTCGCAGCCCACTCTTTAAAATCTAGTCTATACGAAATATGTAATAAACATTCCATACAATTTATACGGGCGTGTAGAGATGACAATCCAAACTCGTATATATCAGAAGATACGGTCTTTGCTGTTACTACACTCAAACGGTTCATTTCTGTCGGTTTTGCCAGACACAAATAGCATGATGAACTTGATCTGTCTTGAGACAAATACGTGCAGACTTTACCATCGATCATTGTTATCATTAGGTGATTATTCACCCTGTTTCTATTATTGCACTCTGTAGGAATGAGAGCCTTAATTTCTTCATCCATTCGTCGTTTGTGTTCGATGACTACTGCTTCGCTTTCCTTCACAAAAGTAAATTGAACTGGACGACAATACATTGCTGAGCATGGTTTTGGGTTCATCCACAAAGTATTGTCTCCATCAGTCAGTTTTAGTGGCACCAAGGAAGTCATGAAAATACTTGAATCGTCTTGATCGCTATCCATTTTCTGCTTGTATCGGCTTTGGTTTGACGCACCATCGAAACCCCATTTAGATATCAATTTTAAATCCTTATTTTGCACATCATCGTTAGGAAAACTTTGGAGGATTCTTTTGACCGTAATGTCGAGTAAAGCTTGAAGGGTTATTCTTGCCGATGAATCGGTCACTAACACTGATTGCTTCGGAGGATAGCATGCCAGCTTGGTTTGTTGCACTTTATAGTAGGATGGATAAATATCCTTTCTACCTTCCCGAATAGCTGACTCTCGTAAAGTGATGTATTGCCACTTTGATAATTTTAATGAAAGGAGTAATCCAAGTGCTTTTTCTGGTGTAAATAAGATAGTTTTTACCGGTTGCTTAAGCGTTTCCTTAATTTTAGAGGCTGCTTCAGGATGTTTCAGCATATATTCGATTACAGATGCGATATCCTCACAACCTTCTTCCTTAAAACGCACTGCTGCTGTATATGCCAATTCACTGGGATTGTCAGTTTTATGCTCATCAGATCTTCTCTTCTTCTGTTTGCTTTCCAGATCTTCGAATGGTTTTCGTGACCTCTTTGTCATTGTACCAACAGAGTATGATGTTGAGGGTTCTGGAGAGATTGATCTTGATCCCTCAGCAACAGTTGGTTCTTGAGCGACTAAATTTATACAACTTGGCCAATCGATAGTTGCTTGCAGCCAAATTTCGGATTGTTTTCTAAAAGTATCAAGAATTCGGTGAGATTTTTGCCACCTTTGTGATGCAGCTCGTACAAATCTCAGACAAAATTCTTTTAGAGTCACTTGATCTTCAACGGAAAGACAAACGTCTAGGTGGGATATAACTTCACTAAACAATACCTCATGATCAAATGAAGTACTCTTACATTTTAGAAGAACGAATAGGGCTAAATTGGTATTTAAACTTTCCATTATAAAATTTCACAGTGATATGTTAGGGGTAACAAAGCTTAGAATAAACTAAATTATGATGCAAAATGTTAACCATTTTATATTTCAGTCCAACATTAGTTAACGACCTCATTAGACAGTTGTCGAAAATATTTCTTAGAACTCGTAACATATCTAATTAACTATTTAAGTTACTTATGTACTTACCTGTAAGATTTTAATTAGTGTAATCCGTAGTTACCATTGTGCGACATTGCAAATCACTTAATCTCTTATTCAGAACTCATTAGAAGGCTAATTTATTATTCAGTAGTTTACCTGTATGCAAAGTTCAGTAATGGTATCCAATTAACTGTTTTAAAACATATATACTATGTTAGGCAAAAATAATTTTCTTGATATTTTAACAAATAACTGGCGAAGATTTAGTATTATATGCATATAACGTGTTGTTTCTTTACTTATACACCAAAACAAATCGTTTAATGTTAAAAAAAATTAATTAAAAATAAGATGATTTTTAAAAAAAATTCTGCAGCAGGTACCGTTATATGAAGTATGTCAAAAAATCACAAATAATTAGTCCTATAACCATCTCTGAGGATATTACGGTTTTCCTTGCAAGTTCAGAGATATTCAGATTTTTCATGCTAGCTCCATACATTTTTTTCGAAAAAACCTTATAATAAATTCATTTTTGTGCGGAGTTAGCTCAGATGACATTGTTATGTGTATAATAGCTAATAGAAGCCATATCCGTCAACAAAACGAACATCTAGCAACTTTCATTTCTATGTCTATGGAGGTCGATTTTCAGCCCACAGTGCGACGTGAGGCAGAAGTATAAGAACCGTTGCGTATGATTCGGTGAAGTTTTGAGTAGCTTTGCTGGTTTTAGCATGAATGAGCCGAATTCTCCATTCTTCTGTCCTACAGAATACCGATGTAAGGTAGCAATATACATACAGGTGCGTTTCGTTCAGAGAATGAGAACTTCATAGGTCCTGTCATTCCCTTGGACCCAAGCTCAAGTGTTTTAAAGGCTCAATGACTTTCATAATAGCTTTGGTCTTTGCACTCTATTTGATTTATTACATATTTATGTATTTAGTGCGTCAGTGACGCAGTGTTAATAACTGCAATTGCAGTGCATAAGTTTGGGCTTGATTATTTGGACAAAGTGTTAGTTGATATTCCTGTCAAAAAATTCCAGCAGCATGGAATATCGAATTGTGCCCCGTAGTTGGCAATAGATTTGCCTCTTTTAATGTAAGACTTTAAACCATGGCAAAAATAGGCATAATACTTCTGCCTAACCAATTGGAGCTATACGCGTGAGACTATTATATATATTTGGTTTATGACAAGCAATGGCTTGGTGGTTCCTTGGCATTGCATAATACTGCCAGAAACAATGATTTTAATAATATTGTCTTCTGTTTACGCGAATGTTATTCATTGAAATTAAACTACTATATACGGATTTTATCGCGTTGTTTATTTATCACTGTATTACAAAATTTTGAAAATATCACTCTACTACTACTATTGATTTTATTTGACTAATTTATAAGCTAATAAAATTATTTAAACTATTAAATCTATTTATTTTTGGTTTACACTTTCCCCGACGTTTCGGGTGCTTTTCAGCAGCCATGGTCACGGGGAGACTAAGATGGTAGTTGTCTCAATGTTCCAGTGTAGTTATTTCAAAGTACCTGAACATAATTTAATTATTGGTGTTTCTATTTACGCAGAATGAGCTCAAAGTATCATGAAGTCTAGCTGTGGTTTGTTTCTTCTTGGGTTTGACTATTTGAAGTACTGGATCCCAAGCTGGTGGTACATTCCAACCATCTTCTCTATTGAAATTGGGATGTTTTTTAATTTCAATAGCCTCGCGAAGCATCCTTGGCAGGAATCGGTGTTCTTTAGCGAGAATCTGTGGTTTGTCAAATCTCAGGTAGTGGTTGGTCCCCTGTTGTACGTGTTCACACACAGCAGACTTCAACGAGCGTTTGTGTTTTACGTCAGCTATGTGTTCTTTTATGCGGGTGCCTATGCTTCTCTTGGTTTGACCAATGTATGAGAGTCCGCAGTCACAATCTATTTTATAGACCCCTGCATCTTGTAAAGGTAATTGGCACTTGACGGATGGTAAAAATTGACTTATCTTCGTTGGCGGCTTGAAGTATGTGTTGATTGAAGCTCGCTTCAAGATGTAGCCAATCTTGTCAGTGACACCCCTTACATAAGGCAGTATAGCAGGCTGGCGCTCGACTGTGGCTGGCTTTTCTCGGGATCTGTGACAGCGGCGCGGCTGTTGGAGCTTGTTGTCTTGCAGTACTTGCTTGACATGTTGAAGCTCGGCGTCCAGGTGTTTCTTGTCACAGATCCCGTGGGCTCTCTGAAACAAAGACATTCCCACGGTAGCTAACTGTTTAGGATGGTGGTGAGATTCACCGTTCAAGTACCTATTTGTATGGGTCTTTTTCCTATACACGGTGTGGCTCAAAGTATGATCAGGATTCCTGATGACAAGTACGTCTAAGAATGCTAATGAATTATTTGCCTCTAATTCTATAGTAAATTGGATGTTGTTATTAATGGAATTAAGATGTTCTAGGAATACACTAACACTATCTGTTGGTAATATTGTAAAAGTATCATCTACAAACCTCTTATAAATCCTGGGTGTGATGGGGGCAGTCTGTAAAGCTCGAGCCTCGAAGTCCTCCATATATATATCGGCAACAACAGGCGATACTGGGGAGCCCATTGCCACACCATGGACTTGTATGTAGAATTTATTGTCCCACAACAGATAGCCAGTTGTTAAGCAATGCTTAAGTAGTTCTGCATATTCCTCAGGCATATTGTACTCTATTAGCTTCCTTTTAGTTATTTCAATACAGTCATGTACAGGTATGCATGTAAATAATGACTGTACATCAAAACTAACCATTGTTTCATTGTTAGTGAGACATAGGTGTTTAATCTCACTCACAAAATGGTATGAATCCTTTACATGTGCTCTCGAGTTGCCTCTGAGTGGTGAGAGTATCTTCGCTACGTGCTGAGCCAATCTGTAAGTTGGTGTGTCGATCTGACTCACAATAGGACGTAGAGGAGCGTTTTCCTTGTGTATTTTTGGTAACCCATACAGCTTTGGAGGTTTTACGCAAGCTGGTATTAATGCAGGCCAGATATTACAGTACTCCGTGCAGATAAAGGAAACGCTACGGTAATAATGGATACGTCAGATTATAAACATAAAATTGAAAATTTACTTTCGGATGAAACAACATATAAACAGGTTAAAACAGACCCTACAAACAAAATATTAAACAAAACCAAAGACATCATATATAAATACTCCGAAAGACTAGATCTAGACGTTAAACAATTAATACCAGCTTGCGTAAAACCTCCAAAGCTGTATGGGTTACCAAAAATACACAAGGAAAACGCTCCTCTACGTCCTATTGTGAGTCAGATCGACACACCAACTTACAGATTGGCTCAGCACGTAGCGAAGATACTCTCACCACTCAGAGGCAACTCGAGAGCACATGTAAAGGATTCATACCATTTTGTGAGTGAGATTAAACACCTATGTCTCACTAACAATGAAACAATGGTTAGTTTTGATGTACAGTCATTATTTACATGCATACCTGTACATGACTGTATTGAAATAACTAAAAGGAAGCTAATAGAGTACAATATGCCTGAGGAATATGCAGAACTACTTAAGCATTGCTTAACAACTGGCTATCTGTTGTGGGACAATAAATTCTACATACAAGTCCATGGTGTGGCAATGGGCTCCCCAGTATCGCCTGTTGTTGCCGATATATATATGGAGGACTTCGAGGCTCGAGCTTTACAGACTGCCCCCATCACACCCAGGATTTATAAGAGGTTTGTAGATGATACTTTTACAATATTACCAACAGATAGTGTTAGTGTATTCCTAGAACATCTTAATTCCATTAATAACAACATCCAATTTACTATGGAATTAGAGGCAAATAATTCATTAGCATTCTTAGACGTACTTGTCATCAGGAATCCTGATCATACTTTGAGCCACACCGTATATAGGAAAAAGACCCATACAAATAGGTACTTGAACGGTGAATCTCACCACCATCCTAAACAGTTAGCTACCGTGGGAATGTCTTTGTTTCAGAGAGCCCACGGGATCTGTGACAAGAAACACCTGGACGCCGAGCTTCAACATGTCAAGCAAGTACTGCAAGACAACAAGCTCCAACAGCCGCGCCGCTGTCACAGATCCCGAGAAAAGCCAGCCACAGTCGAGCGCCAGCCTGCTATACTGCCTTATGTAAGGGGTGTCACTGACAAGATTGGCTACATCTTGAAGCGAGCTTCAATCAACACATACTTCAAGCCGCCAACGAAGATAAGTCAATTTTTACCATCCGTCAAGTGCCAATTACCTTTACAAGATGCAGGGGTCTATAAAATAGATTGTGACTGCGGACTCTCATACATTGGTCAAACCAAGAGAAGCATAGGCACCCGCATAAAAGAACACATAGCTGACGTAAAACACAAACGCTCGTTGAAGTCTGCTGTGTGTGAACACGTACAACAGGGGACCAACCACTACCTGAGATTTGACAAACCACAGATTCTCGCTAAAGAACACCGATTCCTGCCAAGGATGCTTCGCGAGGCTATTGAAATTAAAAAACATCCCAATTTCAATAGAGAAGATGGTTGGAATGTACCACCAGCTTGGGATCCAGTACTTCAAATAGTCAAACCCAAGAAGAAACAAACCACAGCTAGACTTCATGATACTTTGAGCTCATTCTGCGTAAATAGAAACACCAATAATTAAATTATGTTCAGGTACTTTGAAATAACTACACTGGAACATTGAGACAACTACCATCTTAGTCTCCCCGTGACCATGGCTGCTGAAAAGCACCCGAAACGTCGGGGAAAGTGTAAACCAAAAATAAATAGATTTAATAGTTTAAATAATTTTATTAGCTTATAAATTAGTCAAATAAAATCAATAGTAGTAGTAGAGTGATATTTTCAAAATTTTGTAATACAGTGATAAATAAACAACGCGATAAAATCCGTATATAGTAGTTTAATTTCAATGATTTTAATGTCGTTATTTGTTGACTTTGTATTTAAAAAAGGCCTGTTCTGTTCTGTTACAAGCCAAAGAAACGAATTATAAAACGCCACAACTATTAACATTTATTGTGTATATAAAAACATATTTGACAAGATAGTAAGTCTACACTGACCGTAACCTATTTCAGATTCTAAGAAGTTTATCAAACGGCGCGCGGAATGTTTGCAAGGTTGAATCTGTGTAAATACGTATATCACTTTGATTATGAGTAACATTAGTACAACATATGCTTTAGTAACTCAATGTGTCTATATAATATTAGTATATAAATACATATGTTTAACTAAATGAAAGCAAAAGTGATCAAAATTTGCTTGTAAATACGGCGTAAAACCTGGACGTAGACGACGCATAAAACATTAAATATTGTTATAATATTCATGTTTTATTATATTTCGATGTACACAGCTAGATTTTACAGTCCTGTGTTCATGTTATCAATAGGTAATTGTCTTAATCGCGATATACGTAACAGCTTATTGACGATTCCTAGAAACAAAGAGTTAATGCGAATAATCCGAACTTAACGTTGTAAATGAACATGTTTTTTTGATATTTTGTTATTTCGTTGTCTTAGAGATCCGTAACTAATGAAAACCATTAGAATTTAGTTTTAGTTATTCATATCAGGAGCATTTTGCTACTAAATTAGTTTAGATATCATATTTCCTATTAATATTAGTGAAGATGTTTGAATGTTTGAACAGTTGTTACTCTACTTACACTTATACCATTAAACAGATTGAGATTAATCTTAACGTACTTATGGATAGACCATGTCCTGGCATAATAAGATACTTTTGTGGTAAACTATTTCCCTCTAAATAATCTAAAAGAGGTTTTTTTTTAGATTGGCTATTGTCTTTAAAAATGACAACGGTCGCACAAATTATACTTCCTGTGTCGCAGAGGATTTTACAAACATTTAATAAACAAAGGACACAAGAAGCACTCAGACTCGTTACAACTGTTTGTGGTTCATACTTAACGTACCCGTGTGGGGTCGAACCCACAACACTCGGCGTAGTGGCAACAGCGACGTGACCAGTTAAACCACTTTACCATCCGTGCATTATGGTTATGTTTGTTCTTTTTAACACGGTTTTATTAGCTTCATACGTATGTTAGTATGTATGTAACAGAAACTTGGAACATGATTTTGACCCTTTTTAAAACTTCGGATTAACTTGAAATTTAGCATAATTATCAAGGACCGATGACAATACAAAAATTTTAAAAATAATTAAAAGAAATGTTAAAAAGAAATAAAAATAAATAATAGTTTAATAAAACTAAAAAACACAAGAAGCCAAACTAAAGAGGTAGAAAATAATTTTATAATTTTAATGTAAAAAAGCGTGGAGTGGGGTTATAAAAATATGTTAGAAAGCAATGGGTGCTTTCTAACATATTTTTATAACCACAAATTATTTTCTACTTTTTTAGTTTAGTTTTTTAATGAAGCGAGTTTTTTAGTTTTTAAAGTATTATTTATTATGATATGGTTTATTCTTTATTCTAGACTCATCATGCAAGTATATAATCGTGTAATGTTATACGATCACGTTTTAGTTTACATAATGGAGTGCGCATAACATGTGCACAATATATGTATTATGTAAACCGTAATGTATTATGTACTGGATAATGAACACCAGAACGAATAATTTTCATTGTAAATATGATAGCGCATCGTGAGTTAATTATAATTTGTATAACATAAACTATGGAGCATTGTATCACTAAAATATTGTACATAGTATCAAGCCTATATCTCCGAAGGAAATTTATATAATATATAATTTATATAATATATAATTTATATAATATATAATTTATATATTATATAATTTATATAATATATAATTTAAAAGGAAACATTCACCTATAGGACTGTGTTTAGAAAAGCTTCGAATTTAGTGTAAAACGTTGAACTGACCTATGCCTTTGCGTGCAAATGAAGCATGACTTTATTCATATTTCTTCTATCTTTCATTCATTCAATCATTTAATAAACGGTGGGCCAAATACACGCTGGCTTTTCAATGTTTGATAAAGGTAAATCATTTTCTTCTGAAAAGTACACATAGTACGAATAGTAAATTGAACCCATCGTTAATAGTTAAAAAATGGGATCTAAAACTGGGACGCAACGAAAATAAATACATTTCGCAAGCTATGGTTGTCTCACTTAACAAAAGAGCATAGATACAGCCTCCACGCTGCACTTCTGCACTGCAGAGAACTTCTGAGAACTTCTTGACAAAAACCTAATAACACATTACGTTTGGTGTCGAAACGCTGGGTCCATCGGGTCCAAGTGCTAGGTCTGTTTATAGAGACCTAGCTAAGCGGCTCATCGACGCTTCGCGTGACCAGAGGGCTAGTATTTTGCACAAAGAATAAGTATTGCCATTCAACGTGGCAATACTGCCAGTCTTCTGGGCACGTTGCCAACTGACGACGATGCGGAGGAATATTATGACGCTTTTTGATTTTGCAGTTTTATTTTTCTCTTTAGTTTATATTTCTTGTAAATAATTTGTGTATATATTATGTTAATTATTTAATTATTTCAATGATTAAAATTGTATCCTAACAAAAAAAAAACACTACCTATCGAGTTCGAACCGAATCGATCCCTACCTTTGCGATGCCTATTGTTAATTATTATTATTATAAATATACAAATAAAAATTTGTTAATATTATAAAATACATAAAACGAAATATCATTAAAACCGCTTAACAATCCTAACTCTATACCAAGAAATACACACTTCAGAATAAAGTAAACAAAGCTTATCAAGCTTTGCAAATAAGAAAGATTAATATATCGGCATAAGCTTAACGGCTTATGCGCATGTCGGCGAAAGGAGACAGCGCGGCGGCGCGCGCGCACCGATCGCTTATCACAACTCTGCGTGAAAAATATGCGGGTATTTTATAACGTGGAGCGGATTGCAACAACTTTTAAACAAATACAAACGTATTGATACTGGTGTATATTGTAGTATTAACATGTACTCGGTGGCATAAGTCTATCTTTCTCCAGTAATAAACCATTTTTACCTTTTAAAATAATATTGTTGAAATCTAATAAAGCCGTTATATTTGATTTTTATTATAACGCTGGCGGCTGGCTGGTCAGAATTTTAAGGCTGACGTAATCTTAACACCCTATACAACACAACACACTCTATTATAACCTTCCTATGTTAAATAACCTATTCTAATTCTGATTCTGCAGATATTATGATTCTACTGCATCTCATGAATGACCGCTGCGGCTATCGCGTCCTCATATAGTGTACGATACGTGAGATTGGTGTCATGTCATCTTTCAGCCTTGGTACAGCTGTAGACTTGTTGTTAAATTGTTAAAATGAAAACAATAAGGACATTGCCTACCTTGTGAATCTCAATTGTGATTGGTAGTTGTACCAATCACGATTGAGGTTGTGTTGTACTGCCATGTCTGTGTGCCATAGTAATTTTATCACCGAACGAAGCAATTCTCTAACCTTTTTACAACAATAATAAGAAAGCCACTGATTATAGATATAGAGCCTACTTCTTCTTAATCTTTGAAGCAAATATAATATTAAGATGTATGTATCGCAAGCAATTTATATGATTCCGCGTTTTACAAACGGCGTCGTCCGTTTAAAAACGCTCGATGTTTTAAAATATGCCGAAGGCAAAATGTAAATTGCCTTGTCACTTAACGGTCCGAGTCCCGACTCTTAGCACTCCGACTTGGATAGGTCAGATTAGAAGGCAACGGCGGGAGCAGAACTCCCGCCGTTGCCTTCGTCTTTATTTTTTTTTGTGACCACCCAGAAATATGCGTCCCGACAATTGAACGAGTCCTCAATTTGCCTTTGGCATATTTTAAAACAACGAGCGTTTTTAAACGGACGACGCCGTTTGTAAAACGCGGTATCATACAAATTGCCTACGACATTTAAATTGTTAAAGGTGTGGTACTTGAACAAAACTATAGTATTAATATCTATATTTGTTAGAAACTTCTTAATAGCAGCACGAAGTTGCGAATTTGTTAAGCGGAATTAGGTTTGCCTTTTATTATGTGAAAATACCATCTCTTCTCCCTAGCCTTTATTATTCCCAAGTCTCTTGGGATCAGCTTTTCTAGTCTAACCGGATTTGACTGGATATCAGTTTTTACACGGAGCGGCTGCCACTTGACCTCCGCAACCTGAAGGCTAACGATACCCTAAGGCTAGACCAGGCTTTTTTTTATGTGAAAATACCTTGCTATACCTACTTGCTGAAAATCTGCTTAAACGTTTTTATACTTACTTGAGAGTTCTATATATATAATTATATATCAGTTATGTTGTCTACCAAGTTTAAACTGTGATCAGTAATTTAAACTGATAATGATATGACAGGCCAATTCAGCAGGGTACGGGAAGGTAAGAGAATCTAAATAGCGCAAATTTTTTTCCGTCTTTCAAAAAAATTTTCTTATTCTTCAGCCAAAAAATGCATATGTAATAACAAACTGAAGTCCAAATCATAGCACTGAATTTTATTGTTCTTATTTAAGTTTTTTATAAATATAATTATTATTTTGTTTATTTTTAATTTTTTATTTTGTTATTATGAAACTTCTCTGACACAATATATTTTATGGTAGGTTAATCAAGTAGAAGGAGAGTTATTATTCATGTGTAATTTTCATTGGTGGCACAGAAGCTAGCACCCCACCTGATGATAAGCTACCGCTTATCATCAGGTGGGATGCTAGCTATGTTATGGTATATTTTCTAGGCACTTTGAAAAATATAGCCAGCTGCCCCACTGTAAATTCAGGTGGAACAGGAGTTGTTCGGACAGAATAACCTTTCTTGTGAATCGTAAATCGGATTGGCGTGTGCAATATACAGAATTAGTGTCTGCCATTTAGGCGTAGAGGGGAGGGGAATATCTTATGTGTAAGGACACGACTGTCTTTCGTGTGCCCTTCTGTATGTCAAGTTTTAAACAGCCTGGCCAACAAATTGCAAATTACAGGTTACAATTAGTATAAACTCAATGAAAAATGAAGAGTTTTTTTTTGTAATAGTCCCTATTCTGACCTAATTCTAGTCCTAATTCTGACTTTGTTTTAGGTAGTGGTATGTAATTTATTGGTATCTCATTGCTGGGCACAATATGCTTCTCTTTTGGTTTTCCAAATCGCCCTGTTATAAGTTAATAAGCTAATTACCGTATATTGTATTGGTATTGTGCATAACGTTTAATAAATAAATAACAATACAAGTGTATACATCTATTATAATACTATAGAATAGAAATAGCTGTTATTCTGCGACAATCCATTGTAATGAAAATAAATAATGAAATTATTGCTTTCGTACAATCAACAGTTTTTCTAGGTTTGACTTTAGATCATAAAGTTCAGTGGGGCGCTCATATATCGTGTCTTGCAGGGAAACTTAGCTCAGCCGCATATGCAGTTCGGAAAGTAAGGCAGCTTAGTGATGTAGATACCGCGAGACTAGTATACTTCAGTTACTTTCACAGTGTCATGTCCTATGGTATATTATTGTGGGGCAATGCAGCTGATATCGAGACAATTTTTATTCTTCAAAAGCGTGCAGTACGTAGCATTTATAATTTAGGACCACGAGTTTCCCTGAAAGATCGATTTAAAGAAATAAGCATTATTACTGTTGCGTCGCAATATATATTTGCTAACATTATGTTTATTAAACATAATATTCACTTATATAATAAGAATAGTGATATCCATAACGTAAACACTAGAAATAAGCATAAGTTAGTAGGCCCATATCATCGTTTACATAAAGTTCACAATACATTTGCGGGACTCGGTATACGTTTTTTTAATAAACTACCTATTAATATAATAAATTTACCATTACTTAAATTTAAAAGCGCCGTTAAAATACAACTTATTCGGAAGGGTTATTATTCAGTCAACGACTACTTAAATGACAAAAACTCATGGAACTAGTTGCTTGTTGCATACAGGATTTAAAGATCTGTATTACTTTTAAGTCAATTTAGTAATGTAGAGGTACCTCGTGATTATTTGTGAAGTTAACAAGTAACTTGTTTCTTAATTTGATTATTATTGAAGAATATAAATGCACAACCGCATTTAGTCACGAACTGCCTTTGCATTGTCACAAAGTGTAAGTGTATGCGCCATCATGCCATCTTAGATTGCTATTTTAGACTGCCTATTTTAGATTTATATTAAAACATATACCTTAGCCCAAATTATTTAATCTCTATAATATTATTAAGTTATTACTGTTTTTATCTTTAGTTTTTTTATAGTCTGTACTATATGGCATAATGGCTGCAACACCTTGTTAATCTGAGTCGTAAAATACTGAAATTATATTTAATTGGCGATTTAAAAGAGTGGCCGTGAGTTTCTTGCAGGTTTCTTCTCATAAGCTCAGCCCTTTGCCTGAACCTAGCAACTAACCTAAATGTAGCTTCAGTAACTTAGTAAACTCACTAACCCATATATTTTGACGATCATAAGTGTTACTTTGTGACCTAAATGAATAAATGATTTTTGACTTTGACTTTGAATAAAATAACTGGGGACAGAGGAACCCACCACGCATCCTTTCCTCCCTCATCACTATTGTAATAGAAAAAGGTTGACAATACCAAACTTCTCTGATGAGAGACAGCTATGTCTTCAGGACAATTTGTGTTCATAGTGAATATCGCAAGTTGAGGTATACCCGATTCTCATAGTGCGGCTATAAGTAACTTATAAGAGAAGTTCGGTAGTGGTAACCTTTTTCTATTGCAAAAGTTGAGGTGGGAAATTGAAGGTTGCCAGGCGGGTTCCTCTCATTCCAGTAATTTATAAATAATTTATTAAAATAATACTTGCTTGCTACTATGGTAAAACATTGAATAATAATCTATAAAAGCATATTTGTTAAAAAAAGATTAATTTACACAGATATTTTCGTCCTCCTTCGTCATAACTTTAATTTTTCTATGTATGAATAAAAGTTTAGTATGTATGAATAGTTATTAGTTAGCATAATTATTAATTAAGGAATAAGGTTATGTAAGATCGTGATTGATATTTTCATTAGACGTGTTAATAAATTTAACTCAAAGAGCAACGTTTTTTTTTCGATAACACCAATATTTGTTCTCATATCATCACTCTGGGTTTGTTATTCTGCATCCATTACTTCAATACGCATAAATCCCTGTTAGCAGAATTTATTTTTTACAGTAAATTATATTTAAATTTACGTATTTAAATGTAAACGTATGTGTGTGCTGTCCTATACCACCACGCGCTTTAAGTGTTCATTATTGCACCAATCCGTCAGCCTCCATCAACAAAGAGCTAGCCATGATTTTTAAGTACTAGCCTCACTACCTCGCTATGCCGAATGTTGTGGGTTCGAACCCCATACTCCACACCCCACACCCCACACTCCACATTGACTTGATTTTATTTTTCCACATTGATTTTGACTTGATTGATTGGATAAGACAAATTGTATTATCCACAAACAATTGTTCCGAGTCGGGGTTTTCTTTGTGTCCGTTGTTTGAATGTTTGCAAAGTGCCACGCGACACAGAAATTATACTAAAAGCGGTATTCTTTTTAAAAGAAAGATTGGAAATGACTTTGTACAGTACAATATCAGATGGCATTAACTGCTATAAACATGCAAGCATCTTAGGTAGGTATAAGTATGAACTTTATTATGTAGGGTCGTATTCTCGATTTAAAACTCCTCAAAAAAAGGTTAAATTCATATAACTATTATAGTACATAGCGCAATACCTCTTTGTAATTCAGAACATAATATATCTTAGGAATGTAAGTTACATAAAATAGTAAGAATTAATACCATTTTACATCCATCAGACCTCAATCAGGCGTTAATTTCCATGTTGCAGAAATGGAATTCGTTCATGTATTTAAGATAACAATTTTTTTTTTATGCGTCTAATGTGGCAAACAAGCATACGGCTCACCTGATGGTAAGTGGTCACCGTAGCCTATAGACGCCTGCAACACCAGAGGCATCACTTGCACGTTGCCGACCCTTTAGGAAAGGAAGTGGGAAGGAAAAGGAGCAGGAAGGGGAAAAGAGGGTGATTGGGCTTCCGGCACTCTCACTCACCGAACACAACAGTTGGAATACTGCTATTTCACGCCGATAGTCTGTGAGAGGGTAGTCCTTCCCCGGTCGGGCCGGCCCATTCATGCTGAAATCAGCGAGGCTCTACTACTACTAAGACCATCCCATAATACTCCAACCAGCATATCTTTCATATACTATACCAATTATTCATTAACTTCAAGGCATCGTCCGTCTTCTTTAATACTACGTTCTTCTAAGTACTTCCCATTAGCCGCGCCTCTGGTATAGGTGTTGTAGATTTTCCTATTTCATTCTCTCTTCATCTGGGTGACACCAATATTTTACTCTATGGAAACACCTTTTTATGACAACTAGCGACGTCCACAATCACATTCGAATAATATTTGAACGATGCAAATTAGATATAGCGTTGTGCACAACTCTATTTGAATGTAATTGTCACTAACATCAACACAGAATATTTTACATACAGCATTATTAGTTCACTAAACACTAAAGCACTCAAAAACAAAATTCACATCTCGAGCGAATTTAACGTAACGTGGATACGTCACAAGCCAAAAAGCAAGATCACGCAAGCTCTCCACAAAACACAAATAACTGGAGCAATATTAATACAACTAACCTCTAGATCCCAATAAGAAATAAACGATCGACTTGACCAGATATTCATGATAGGCGTTATCAGTTTTCTCGGTAAACGATTTTTCAGCGAGGTCAAATACAAGTGTTCATAAAATGATTATCACTCAATATCATGGGCGCTCTGTTAAAATACGTCGAATCCGATTAATTACATTCCATTTTTTTAAGTTAATCCCGTTCCTAATTAATTAATCCGGTAAAAGAATCCAAGCTAATTATAGATGATTTTCTTTTACGTCAAAGCAACTTATATGTAACAAAATATGTTTACTTATTTGAGTATTTGATTCGTCAGCAACTCTAGGTAGCTGGCCCGAATCATCACAGCTTTGAAGAAATATGTCATATAAAAACTATAGAAGAAACCTGAAAGTTGATATCTACTCTAAGTGTCTGTATTTACACAGATTTATGCTCGCTTACATCCAAAGGATAGGCCTTATATACTCACATTGTAAATAAAGGGCAAGATTGTTACTGTAATTTCCGTACTTCTTTAACTTTATTTAAGCATAAGATCATTAACAATTCGAATTGCGAAGCAATAATACAGTGCCTATAAAGAATAGTCCATCACGTCACCTCACCAAAAGGTTCGGGAAAATACATCACCTTCACACAGAATAAGATGATAAGGATATGCCTTGTCATGAGAGATTAATTATTTAAAATTAAATTCCGTATGAAGAAGTTCTATTTAGTCAGCATGAACTCATTTCTTTTTCATTGAAACACAGTTTCTGCACATTTAGCAACGTAGGAATATTAGGTACTCCTGGAATTTCAAGAGTGTATAGCCTACTAGGCCGCATAAAATCTAGCATAAAATATCATATTTTCAATGGAACCTTCACATAATCCCTTATCGTAGCAAATTCTAATGCCTTGACAAGCGGACTTTGAATGTCAGATATATTACGCATTTGCCCTTGAAATTCAATATTCACGTGTTTTTACGCAAGTATATTTTAAAGAGATTTATAGAGCGTCATTACCCGAATAATATATTATTCTCTGTATTTGACTACGTAAATACCAAATATATGTAGGTACGAAACTCTCGCCCGATGTTTACCGTCTTCTGTTAAATATTATTCCAGAAAAACAATGATAGAATAATGTTGCGTCTAGGAGAGATAGATATGAAAAAGATTTGTGGTTCGTCTGATAGTTTATTTTTTATCAAAGGAAAGCAATAATTTTATAACTTAACTGTGAACAATAATCTAATATTATAAAGTTGAAACTTTGTTAAGACGTTTTGACACACTCAATGACACGTAGACCGTTCAACGGATTTTGATAGAACTTAGCATACATTCTGGATTAGCACATAGGATATTTTTATTTTAGTTACACGTTTTCATAGGATCCACACGGGTGAAGCCGTGGACAAAAACTAGTAATGCATATAATTATGATTAGGCATAAACAAACGTTTGTTTAATGTTTGTATTAAATATATTATACTTCTTTGACTACTCCGTGTCATTGACGCTTATGTCTGTGGACCTTTACTTCCCCAGAGTTCGATTCCTAATTCAGACAAAGAATACACAGAAAGCCGGAACTTTTGTACATTTACAGCCAGTTTTTGAAAGGCATCATGGGCCATCCACTTACTTATACATAGATTAAAAACAACGGGCGGCCATAATATTGCAGTCTGAGGTGAATACTAAGCTGTTGTGTGTAAATTTTCAATAATTTAAAGCAGAAGGGATAGCGCGCAATAAAAATTAGGGACATGTGGGTACGTCCTGAGCCGGCTTTAAATAACTTTTGATAACACCAACGGCGCAATGATGTATGTGGTACGGCGATTATTATGGGTTCGATCTCCAGGACAAAAATGCAAGTTCACAAATAGTTTTACCAGATCTTAATATTCTTTATCTTGAATATTTGGAAGCTCCTACAAAATAGGGATAATCTTTAATGCTTGTGCTATTGACATGAATATGCATATTTAATAGGGGTTTAACATCTATATGTAAAGGAATAAGCTCCAGAACTCACGCAAAAATAACTATGATGACTAAGCAAGATTACCCATTTATATAATTGATGGCTTTACCGACGTTAAGTAGATTATCATTTAATGTTGTTTCGCCTGTAGGTACATAGGCATTTGAGTCACATTCTATTTTTCAATATTTGATCTTTGCCCTGATTTTATCCCCAATAGAAAACGAAAGGTTGTTGTAAGTTATTTGCCTATGTTGTAGTTAGTAAGTAGATTCTAAACAGATGAAAAGATTTCAATGCGCTTTGTTTGATGAAAATCGTTCCACGTGTTAAAATATGATAGAACTGCGTGGCAGTTCAACTTCAGTTTCTCACTAGGCTGTTGTTATTATAATAAACTTTACTAATTTAGTATTCTTACTTTAAGAAATACTACTCCTGCATAATGCCTTAACCCCTATGTCGCGTGAAAGTTTATAAGCATATAACTAACGGACAAAGTAGGTACAACCAACTCAAAATAATTTAATTGTGGTTCACACACATAATTATGCCGTGTAGGATACGAACCCACAACGCTCGGCACAGCGGCCGCTTGCAAACCATCCGTATATGGAGCATGGGTAATGTAATAGCAATACTGTAAAAAAATCTGTTTACAACAATACATACATATTTTTTTTACATGAAACGCGAGATGGTCAAAAGGAACGAAAAATTTAAGACGTAACCATTTGGCAACACTAAACATCCGTACACATCATGAGCAGTATCTATTTCCGTCGCCAACATCACCGAAAAACAATAACAACATTAAAGTAGTACTTATTATATTACTAAACACATTATGGTAATGTACTACAGACAATGATCCAATAAAATGTGAATATCTTAATATGTTATCCTTGCAACGGCGATTATCCTTGACTATAAAGGTAACAATACACTGTATGTCCATTATGATGTACCTTTAATGTAATATTAGGCTTGAGTCACACGTCTTGGGTCTTAGACTCGCTTCCGTATCATTGGTTTGTGTATGAATAATGTTTACTTTGTAGTTCAAGAAGGAAGCTGCTTTGTAAAGTTACAATTGGTTTTTGGCTGCATGGGTCATTCATTAGTTTTAGCGATCATCTTGCCATTAGCGGGATTGATCAGCGGTGAAAATTTTATGTGATACGCAAATTGTTGTTTTGAGTCTTTGTTTCAATGACTGTGAAGTCCGCGACGCTGGTATTATTACTTGTAATGGCATTGTGTTTTTCACATACATACATAGTTTATGCCTAAATACCTGAAAGGATAGGCCCATGTATATTTTACACACATTTCGGTAGCTATGGTTTTACATCTTACACAATAGAGAGCAGGTCTATTGTCATCCACCGCGCACATTCCAAACACCTTTTCGCCACTGAGAATTACTTGATCCAGTAACGTTTTGCCCGATCCAAAAACATTAAGCACCGTCCGCGCCGACTGCTTCGCACGAAAAGAATATCAACATTAACAGGGTTAATATCTTCCCCCTAGCCTTTATTATTCCCAAGTCACTCGGGGTCGGCTTTTCTAGTCTAACCGGCTTCGTCTGGATATCAGTTTTTACACGGAGCGGCTGCCACCTGACCTCCGCAACCCGAAGACTAACGATACCCTAAGACTAGACCAACGTCAGGATATTATAGAGCACTGACTTCCCAATAACGACTACCATAGATGTACATAGCAGCCGGGACCGACGGCTTAACTATTCTATTATTATCTACTATCCTATTTACCATACTGCTGCTTTAGAGGCTACCATCAAATTTTATCAAATGCTTGAGTATGTTGAGTAGTAGTTCATGGAGAAATGGTTGCAGCACCTTACGGTTATGATTTGTAAACGAAATATTATTGTACACTTGGCGATTAAAAAGAGTGGCTATGAGTTTCTTGCCCGTTCTTCTCATGAGCCCTACACCCTTGCTTTGCTGAACGTGGCAGTAAATGTAAATTTACAGAAAAAAAATACGTGTAACTTTGACATTCATAAGTGTTACCTTGTAACCTAATTTGAATAAATTTATTTTGATTTTGATTTTTGATTTTAACGTGTTCTCAGAGGCACGAAGCAGGCGATAATTGTCAATCAATACACAGATAATTTAGAAAAGTCATATAACTTTTGAAAGTCAGTGGTGCGCGACGTTGGTTCGAACCCGAGACTCTCTGCATAGCAGTCTGTTGGTCTCCCCACTAAGCATATAACATAACATAAATAACCTTTGCTAAATGGGACCTATTTTATTATATGCTAGGCTAAGGAAGCCTGATGATGGTTTTCATGTAGATCCTTTTGTTGAAGACACGGGTATTAATATGTTGCATGAGATTGCTACTGCTCCGCCAACATGTCAATTTGGTACATTCATTATATCATCTGTGTTCAAACTATCAGAGGTACTTACCACCGGTCATTATATCTCTCCGCCCCGGTGATATATCCGCAATGCAATTTTTCTTTGATGCCAACGTGAGAATCGAACTCGTAACCTTGACCTCGTATAGCGGAAACTACGTCATATGAATCGCCGAGTGTATTTGTAAGTGATACGCTTGGGTATTTATTGTTTACTACAATATTTGTATCATTTGGCAATATTATGAATAGCTGTTTTGTTATGTGAGTCCTTGGTTCTCTCTATTATTCTGGTAGGAAGAGAAAGGGAGCAAGTATAATCGTCGGTTTTGAACGTCTAGGTTACAACGTCAAAACTTTATTGATTATCACAGTGTAGTACAGTTATGTAGTAACCTTAAAGTTGTTTTAATTATCCCTGTCGGACAAAGTATAGTAAGTATATTAGGAATGAGGGAGAGGGTAGGTTTCGTGTTATTTTTAAATAGTAATAATATTAGTCCTTTATATAAACTGTCCCAGAGGCATGAGCCTCATCTCAGTGTGATAAGGAGTGAACCATAATCTACCACGGTGGCCTACTCTTCGAGAACATTATGAAGAACTCTCAGACAACCGGGTTTCCTCCCAATGTATTCCTTTACCGTTAATTAAAATGTACACAACTTCAAAATGTCAGAGCATGTTTTGCAACTGAACTTGGGACCGCTACGTGGCTATCCAACGGTTTCCTCCCTCACTGGGCTACCGCTTATTTTTAGATATATTTATGCAATTTATTATTATTTAAAAGTATTTTATTACTTAGCTTTATTTATTTGTATAAATATTAATAAATTGCTTTATTTATTTGTATAAATATTAATAAATTAATTGCACCGACCAAGTAAGAGCAGTTGCTTATAGTGAATAGGTTCTAGACGACAATGGGATCTGAAGCCATAGTTAGCGAACTGTATATATGGATGTGATACACATCTGTTTATCACTTCGGTAATATAGGCGACAGACTAAGCAAGTGCCTATATTTTTTTTAAACATAGCGCGGGATTGTTTGGTTTGATTTTTTTTAAACATAGCGCTGTATTGCTTTTTATAAGAATGCGATTAATTTTGGATACGTTCAAGGCGCGCATCTCTAACCTTTAAAAAACATCGTGAGGAAACCTGCATGTCTTAGAGTTTTTATGTTCTTGAAGATATGTAAAGTCTGCCAATCCGAACTGGGCCAGCGTGGTGGACCGTGGACTAGCCATTCTCACACTGAGAAGAAGCCCGTGCCCAGCAGTGGGAGAGTTTAACACAGAGTTGATATATTATATTATTATAATTGACTTGCGTATACAGTAAGTAAGGATCAGTAGTAATCATTATAAAAAAGTTGTGGTTAGTTTGTGTAAAAGATGTATTATCTTTTACACAAACTAACCACAACTTTTAATATATAAAATAGCAACAATATAAATTTCCATAAAGGAATCATATCTTTCAGTTTAAGGGCTTTCTCAACACAGCACCCATTCTTATGAGCGTTATTATTCAAGTATAGAAATATGATAGCAGACTGTCTTATTCGTCAGCCATTGTATATGTTTGCACTTGTATACTGTATACATTTATAATAATAAGTAAGGACATACGTATACCTACTTAATATTATAAATCCGTATGTGAGTTTGTTCGTTTATTACGCTCTCACGCCTTAACTACTCAACCGATCATCATAAAATCGCATACAGTACTGTTCCCGAGAAGACGCACGATAAAGCTACATGAATCTCATATTCAATTTTCTATCGGGCAAACTATTATCAATATCTTAAAACGGAGATAGATGGCAATAAGCTTGCCTCCTTCGTGAACCTAAAACATTACAATCAAAAATTCTTTATCAACACCAACTTATTATTCCTGGCAGGTAGCCATTATCACTTTCACTTTTTATTGTGTGGCATAGAATACATGATACAATAATAGGCGATGACTGCACCTTAGGGAATCAATCGCGCGTTGTTGACCTTGTAAAGTATCTAAGAAGCAACGACAATTAGTTTATAATTCTCGTCTCTCTTTTTACTATGGGGACACATTTCAGGATTGTTTGCCTGCCATTTTTTAAAACAATAATTAACCAGTCGTTTAATTTAAATGCGATTGCTGTACGTCTGGTCTCGGGTTCGATTCCCGAGTAGAGCAATGCGTTGTTGGATATTCTCTAATGACATCTGAGTAACAGCACGGAGCCTGGATCTCACAGAATGGAACTCTATCCAGTAGACAGCAATGAGCTGGCCTTATATGTATATTATATGTGAAGTCTCCAACCAGCAGCGGAGTATGGCCTAATACTTTTCACACAGAGACAGTCTCGTACCCAGTAGTTTATAAACAGGCATGTGCTATTATTATATGAATAAAATAGGTAACGTCTTTTCATACAAACTATTTTTGTACAATAGTTTTTGTTTTTGCTTTTATTTAGGTCAAGTAGGTCCTTCGAAATTTAAACTAAGCTATATATATAGGTTGGTTTAAATTTTATCAAAAGTAGTAATGGGTACTAATGGCGAATTGAAGCAACGAATCCGTGAAGACACAAAGCGATCTAACTTTGAACATAAACTGTGTAAAAACTATTTTGTATACCTTCTTTTCCTTAGCCTTTATTTTTCCCAAGTCACTTGGAGTCGGCTTTTTCTAGTCTAACCGGATTTGACTGGATATCAGTTTTTACAAGGAGCGGCTGCCACCTGACCTTCGCAACCCGAAAGCTAACGATACCCTAAGGCTAGACCAGTGTCAGGATATTAGGGGTACTGACTTTCCCAATAACGACTGCCATAGATTTTCATGGCAGCCGGGACCGAGGGCCTAATTTGCTCTCCGTGGCACGAAGCAGGCGATAATTGTCAATCAATACGCACATAATTTCGAAAAGCCATATATCTTCTGAAAGTCAGAGGTGCGCGACGTGGGTTCGAACCCGAGACCCTCTGCATTATAAATATTATCTATACGATATTCATAATATATAAAGTCTATTCTAAAAACAAATATTAAAAATAATGACACAAACAATCTAGATAAGGCAAGCCACACTCTTTATCGTCCCGTTTAAAAATCGAACCCACAGAACTCGAAGCATTAGAAGCTATTAGGTTACTAATTAAATCATTGCGTTATGCATGCAATTAGTTTCATTATGTAATGTTTGCGTGCACGTTAATCACATAAGAGAATACTAAAATGCTTGTACTGTATGTGTTTACGTCAATGATGTCCGGCGCCAACGCCTTATCCATTGAGCTCGATCTTATAATGACTTTATATATTAGTTACGTAGAATTTTAAATATGCGTGAAAATGTTTCCTGTTAATTGTTTTGTCTGTTGTACTCATAACTAACGGGGCAGATGAACTGGTTTACGTTTGATTCTTATCTGGTCTAAAAGTACCTTGTGATATGGAAGTGGCGAAAATTTTATTAACGTATACACGTTAAACAAATTTTCGCCGGAGGAAATATATTATAATTATTAAACTTATTTATGGAGATTGTTATTGTATTGTCACTTTCCCTAACATTTCGGTTCCTCTTCAGCAGCCATGGTCTCGGTGGGAGTAAAGTAATGGTCGACTCTACGTCGTCTTAAGGTGTAGCTATTTCAAACATCCGAACTTTTTAAATTGTTAGTATTTTATGGTGCTGGTTCTAATAATATCCTAACAAAAAAATCCAATAATTGCCTGATTAGGGAATCGAACTTGCAAGTTTACCGTCGCATGCAAACTTATGCCATTGAACATTATGCCAGTGAAATCTACCGAGTACATTTTTAAACATCGAACTGCTTCTAAAGATTTCTTAACAGAAAAATCCAATGAATATTATTATATGTATAAATATATACCCGAATCTTTTATATTATTATATAAAAGAATCTTTACCGTCGCATGCAAACCTATGCCATCGAACGAATGCCAGTAAAAATAAATAAATACCTACCAAAAGTCACAACATTGTATCCCCAATCAACTGTAACAACAACTAAATCTCTGTCTATGCCTAATTGGCTACACGGAAACAGGAGAAATGTAGAACCGTAATATGATTGGTAAATATTAGTATTATTGTTCTCATAACTAAACAAGAAAGTAACTTCCGAACCACATTACCGATGCACTTCCTCACTAATCTCTGTTTCCTCCATTCGTTCTCAGATATCAGTTGGTTTAACAAGAGTAACGTTTACACACAATGCAACTAAAACACGACGCATAGATCGCATTTGTTTTGTAAGTGTCCGTATACATCCGCCTAGATTAGGGCCAGGTTATGAACCAGCTTAGTATTATTTGTGTCTGTTGTTTGAATGTTTGTAAAGTCTCCCGCGACACAAGAGTTAAGTTGAGGAAGAAAAGTGTCTTACAAAAACAAGAAAAGGTAATCTGATTGCAATATTTTAAGTCGGACTCCAAAAAAATTACGCTCAAATGACTTCGAAATAATGATAGCATACTTATAACAAATTAAATTGGGCAAATTTAACAATTAAACACCACAAAAATGGATTTTTATTTATTAAAAAGAAATAAGAGTTTTATTTCTTTATTCTGAATTTATAAAAAGGGCTATATTTTTTACTGAACATAACTATTATAAAAACTTACTGGATACTGTGAGACAAAATCTGTGGGCATATTTAACACTCATTTTCTCTCTACGTACCAAGTAAACCTGCTAGTTGTCATTACTACTGTGCAGCAGGATTTCTGTATTAGCCTTAAATAAATAATATTTGACTTATCAAACTTGGTTAATCGAAAAAAGGAATATTATTTTAAAGCTTTAAATCATTATCTTGAACAAATTTGGTTTTACGATATTCAACAAAATATTTTTTACTGCTTTAACAAAGCAATCATCTGATAAAGCAATTTATATGGGCAATCGATATATTCATTTTCTTAAAATGGATACTTCGTTAACGTTTTGCCTTGCCACATATTTAAAGATAGCCTTAAAGTTACCCGTGACACAATGACGAGTGAAACAGTCCTTTATAAAATTGGAATTTAAATGTACCCTAATGTCTGTTATTTTGTTCCTATTTGTTTTTAATTTAATTTGGATGTGTATATAGACCATGATCTGTCAATCAACTGTCATCAATGTCTGATAGTAACATTATTATTTATTACCAATTAAAATATAAAGAAATAATAAACATAACTTTAATGACAACTATTTTATTTCCTTAATAAGCCCTAAGCTAGGCAATGACTGCATTACAGGAGTCAATATATTCCCCTTATCACAATTTACAGTAATACCAACATCAATCATTTTAAACTAGCTAAGTTATATAAAAAAATGTTTAAATATACAAATTCGCAGTTGGATAAATATGTAAGTGATTATGATTGAGCGAACTCGTCCAGGTAAACCATAACAGTAGAAATTATGTTACTTTCGCAGAGTTAGATTAAGTGCCGGAGACTCACATACTTAGCTCCTACCTCTACCATTTCTTACCATCCCACATTCAACTCTTTTTTTCTAAAGTCGTCTGGTATTAGAAGCAATCATCACTCAGTCGGATCGTATAACAAAACGTTAAAATAGCAATATTTAATCAATAACCTTGTTTACATAATATTGACTTACGTTTACACGAACGTTAGGTACATTGAAATTAAACAACTTTAAACGAATTGTATCGCGTTACCTTGCCTATACCTTGTGGTTCTCAAACACCATCTTAATCTTACCACATATATTCTGATACACATCAGTTCAATAATAATTTATCTATCTATTACTGTAATAAACTGTACTCATTGTCATATTTATCTATATAATAACTAACAAATTATATAAGTTTAAATGTAATACAGGATTATTAATGTTTGTATTTTTATTGCAGTCCCTTTCTGAGAAATTTGAAGTGTTGTTCAAGGTACACGGTTTCGTGGGAATCGAGATATATCAAAACTTATCGCTACGATTAGCGGTGAAAGACCTTTAGTTAACTATAGTTTGATTAGATACTAACAGTTATTATATTGTTGTATTTATATTTTGGCTCACTGGCGCCAAATATTGTTAAAACTATTAATATATATAGATCATATTTATTTTAGTTCATATTCTAATTTAGTAGATATAACTAAACTTTCAGGTATAGTAGCCATTGTCAAAAAAGACTCTATCGAAGTATGATAATAAATTAGTAAAAGATACTTAATTTCTAAGGGAGTATATAGAGGTATATAATAACTACATATACATTATTATTTTGCATTTTCATACTACTTTCACACCAAGGACTAAGTATATTGGAAATGGTAAAATAACTGTAAGTACCGTTTTCAATAATCAAATTAATTACTCTTTTACTTTTAGGCATTTTATTACTATTATACAATTAGCCCAAAATATGCCTGATATTGGTATTTCTAGCAGCCAAGGTCATAGGCATACTTAAATTAAAAGGCGTACATATAACTTATTATTTTTTTAATGAATAGGCTACCTCCGGATTAGGAGTTATTCCAGTATCGTGAGGCCTTAATAAACATTTAAATTAAGGTTACAAAGAACACTCAGACTGAACATTTTCGACGCAAAATATTTATGGATAACAACAATTTTAGTTTTTATGGGGATCGCCATAGTGGCAGTTTTCAATCACTACGAAATTGTCCTTACTAGTTTATATTACCATAGGTATGTTTAATTTGACCGAGTACGTAATCCTTTCCCGAATTAGACACAATTAATAGCTTTTACGTTTAATCACGTAACATCCGTGACATCAAATCAAAACAATACGTCAGCTACTCACAGTGGACATACGTTTTTACAATCGCAATAATTAACTTAGGACTTGTCGTAGCAGACAAAAAGTCTCACAACGAACTGAGCATATAAATGGTGAGATCAAGAGATCGTGATCATTGTGGAACAGATCACAGTGCAGTGCGGATCAGTTTTGTGATCATGAATTACTTGGTGAGCGAACTTTTTTTAAATAGTGAAGTGCAAACTTACATAGGTATATTCTTAAGACTAAATTTTTGAAACCGTAGTTTCTCAGGGTATACAATGCTAAAACTTTATTTTTTAAATCTGTTAATACAAGTTAATTATCCTAATTGCAGTATTAAGGAAATGCTTAACAAAACAATAAAGCTATTGTTATCAACTTATCTTATTTAAATCAAATCTTTACATCATACATAGGTGCCAGACTAATATATGTAAATTTATAATTAGATTATAAATAACTTTACGTAGTTATTTTAATCGTATATTACAAATTTTCTTTTTTATTAGGTACATCTTTAAGGAATTTATTAATAACAACCAATAATTTAAATAATTTATCTGATAATATAAATAATTTCAAATGTTAATCAAATTTAATAAAAACGTCGCAATTATTTATTGTACTTAATTTATAAAAATAACTATAAACGCTCACGTTATTTATTATAAATAATAATTGAAAACTGCACGACATCCATGCTTCTTTCCCACAATACGCAAAACGTAAAAAACAAAACGGTACCACAAATTGTTACTTGCTAAAGTTATCTATCACCGCATAACGATAAAAAAATACGTGGCTGTAAATTCCAGATCAAAAATAAATTCTAGAATTCTAAGAAAATAATAAAACACAGACAAAAGGAGCCCGTGATTATTTTCGGTTTTCATATGCCTGCATAATTCGGATAAGATCAACCATTCTCTATCTGATAGAAGATTCTGATGTTATCCACTACCGAATTGAGCGTTTATCTAGATGGCACGTATCAAGACATACGATCTCGTAGGTAAATGTTATAATTATTGCCAAACAGGAGTTGTTTATCTGCCGACAATGGAACTTACGTATATAAACGTTTGATGACCTCATACTGATAATGCAACGGTAAAAACACGTGGAATAAATTATAAATATAATATTTCCTATCAAAAAACTTAATTTATTATTGTCAGTTATAAAATGTCCCACCGTCAAAAAATTAATTTTCAAAAAATGTACGCTAGCATGTATAATTTGTTAACTAAATAAATGTTATGATTTTAAAGATCGAAGATACAAACCTATAAATGATATTTTCGAATCAATATAGCTAACATACATACATAGTTACCAGTCTATATAACCTAAGAGGAAGGCAAAAAGGGGTTAAGTCCAACGTTGTTCCCGTCTCCAGAATTCAGTTTATAAAAATCCTATATCACTTTGACCAGGAATCGAAGCCAACACAGATGCACAGCATTAATTACCTGGCGTCACCGTCAGCTAATATAAAAAGCATAATTATTAGATTTATTTCAAACCAAGAATCTGAAGTCCCTGTTTTAGACTGCGGCTTGTCAACTTAAACTTTGCTCTACGGAAGATTGCAGTCAGCCAACCATATGTTATGTTTCTGTTCTGAGTAGAGCTTTTAGAGTCCTTACAAGAAATGCACTGTAAGCAGAAATGCCAATATGATAATACGAGTAGCGATTCCCTTTTGAATAGTTGGTAACGCGTAAGTGATACTTAGATCTGGTGTTTCACGTATATAGGCAATACAAGACTTAAAGCCCGCCTCGGCTTTCCACTTAGGTAGATAATATTTAACCAATACCAAATCTAAAATATAAATATAAATATGTCATTTAAAGTAAGACCGCATACATAATTTAAAATTTCTGTCATTTTTAACCTCGATAGCGTGATATACATTTTTTTAAATGTAATAACTCCTTACGTTAGAAATTATTCTTGTGTCACGGTAGACTTTACAAACATTCAATCAGTGGACAAAAAAAAACTCAGAACAACTATTCTCCCGTGTTCCACAACACTCGGCCATATCGAATCGACAACCAACAACACACTTAAATCATTAGATTAGCGCAAATACAATATTCTTATTAATTTTCGCGAGCCACGGAGCTCTCAGACGGCGCTGGGCCTATAGGCACTTGGCCTACATTACCTCCATGAATAATCCGCCTCTACTCAAAACAAAACAACAGGCATAGTAGTTTCAATAATCGTCCTGCCACATCTAGTTTGTACGTCTACTTGACTACTAAGAGATCAATTCACGCCATTAACTAATAAGTGAGCTATATAAAAAGTTGCTCCGACTTCGGTTATGTCAAGTTTTTTGTCTCTTTATAACTTGATTGTTGTTAATAGGTATAAACTAAATTAAATACTTAATTATTTCCTTTTCCTCTCGCAGTTATTATTACGCGTCACAGATATAAATAATATTATATATCAGAACTGTTAAAGTGAATGCTACTTATATACATACAATATAGTTTCTCGCCTATATAAGAGTTATGCAGATATATAACACCCTCATATCGCCCACTTTTATCCCTCGTAATAGGGGACAAGCCTACTGGCGTCTAACGAGCACAGTTCCAATAGTGCTGTTACTAAAAGTCCTTGAAAACCTAATAATCCTTTGCCTAACCCGAAAATCTACCGTTAGACCTTCAAGCACAGCAGTACATTCAGTATCGCTGCGCTACCAAGGCAGCCTCAAACAAAGCTATACTTACATACGTCAACGTAGACGCCATCTTAATATATCGAATAATTACATCGCAATATATCCGCTATCGTTTTTTATAAACTTTAAAAGAAAGAGATAGATATACTAATGAAAAATAACATTAGTATAATGTGTTGTAGGACACAATCAGCATTAGAATCAGTTAACGGTATCTAGATATCCAAGGCGCTAACCGGGCGCTAGGCGCTAGACGAGTGTTATCATCATATACTCCATTTGTAGATTGTGAGACAAGGTGCGTAATCACTCCAACATTTGTGTTTTATTATATAATTAAATGTATAATGTGAAACACTAATATTATTACATTTATTATGTATACGTACAAATATTATAATAACTATGAATGTAAAATAATTACGACCGGTCATTATACTAAAAAATTGTCTACACGGATGGCGTAGTAAGCAAACGGTGTCCTCGTGTTGTTGCTTCGAATTAATGGCGATCGAACCTACTACACTCGGACACATGAATATGTATATTTGTGAGATACACAAATAAAAATGTACTTTGTGTCTGTTAAATTCCATGTTTGTAAAGACGACCGCGACACAGAAGTACCACGCGATACCACGTACGGTGGTGAGGTCTTTAAAAACAAAATATTGTAGGGTAAGGGTATATCGCCGAAGGAGCCAAATGAATATCCACTTTCACCCAGCCACGCCTTTTATTTTACCTGTCATCCAAGAAAAAGGTACTGTTCTCGGAAGATACAAAATTGGCATAACCTACAATACACCATAACCTATGCGGACGAAGCCGCAAGTAAATTCTAATCTTGTACCTACACTTTTTTATTGATAGAAAACATGGATCAAATATTAATTCATAAAACTTTTTATTTATGACTAGCGACCCTATCCGGCTACGCTAAGTTTTGTACTACCCGTAACAAATTATACACCTAAACCTGCCTCATTAATCACTTTGTCTATTGGTGAAAACCGCATGAAAATCCGTTCAATAGTTTTTGAGTTTATCGCGAAGAGACAGACAGACGCGGCGCAGGACTTTGTTTTATAACATGCAGTGAAAGTGATTACTTTATGAAGACAGTTCTGTCCGCGCTCGCGCTTACTCCTTCTTGTATGATCCTAGTAGACATTTATACTGAGTAAAATAACCAAGCTTGTACATTCTAGAATGTGTAGGATAATTTAGCCAACTAGCCATTTAACAAGCTAATTTCTAAACCGCATGCTTTTCCTTAAATTGCACTATAATTTGGTTCCAAAGTTTCGATAACTTTGCTCTTGTTTTTAGCTATCACAAGATTGTGCGCAAAAGAAAATTAGTCGTAGAAATAAGTATGAAACTAACAAGGCGGTAACGTCGAACCCAACTATCAAGGGACAAAATAAACTACTACCTACTGTTTACCGTTTACTTCCATAACAACAAGATCTTAACACAATTAGTGTTAGTTTTGTAGATAAGAGATAAAAGACGTGCACACGAACAAAACAAATATGCGCGCATAACGCATGCGCTTAATGTTCAATATTGTTTTGTGACTTAATACGACACTCACGTTTTTTCCCAGTGTACTAAACAAAATATTATATAGATAAACTCATGCTTATATATTGAGGGTAGGCAAATATGTAATAAACAATACATTACGTCAGCAATTTTATTAGATTATTCAAAATAATGCTGTCTAGCTGGCATCCACGATACTGACAGAAAAGCCTATTAACTGGCCGACAACATAAGCAACAATTTAATCTACTAATGAACAACACATCAACAAAAGTTCTTATATCTTTAACACGACTACGTCAGTAGCGCATGAGCCTCCTCTACATGAGGGTTCGAAGTCCAGGCCGAATAAGTATTACCAGTATCAGTCTGGAACTGTGCCCACAACAGGCTAACCCCTATCATTTGCTAAATCCACAGCTGGCGAAATGTGGGTGTAATATACCGCTGCCTTCATTTGGGGATGAGGAAGCCTATCATTGTATATAATAATATTAATATAATATTCTATCACATACACACAACACCATCTACCCCAAACTAAGCAGAGTTTGTAGGTATCATGGGTACTAGACAATGGATAAACATACAAATACATTGAAACACCAAGACAAACATCCATGTTCATGCACACAAATGTTTGACTTGTGCGGGAATCGAACCCGCGACCTCAGGCGTGGCAGTCGGTTACACTAACCACTATGCCACCGAGGCCATATTATTATTGAGCCTCTATCAATTTTCTCTACCAAGCTGAGCTAACTTATAAGTAATTCGTCATCACCTCCTTGGTGACATGATCTACTATATATTACATTTGTTTTCCTTGCATTTTGCCTCAGCCGACGTAATTAGAACTGAACTCTAAACAAAAGCTAATAGAGCGACCATTACAAACCGATTACCTTCCACGCATCACACGTGAACATTATTAATTAGTACGATGGCTTTATACGCTGATTTTATAAAATCTTTTTGATTGTACTGATACCGCAGTCGTTTATGTAGTCATTCGCCACTGCCAATGCGTCGAGTGTTGTGGGTTCGGATCTCACACGACACAGAAAAATTGTGTGTACCACATATAGTTGTTCGGTTTATGGGTATTCTTTATGTCCGTGTTTTCAATATTTGTACACATACATAATACCAATTGGGATTAGTGAAACTATTGTCCTTTTAAATAAAAATATAAAGAACTATCTGTCCCCCGCGTTTATAATTGTAAGTCTGGCTTGTAACGTAACGTTATAATAACCTTCTTCAAGAATTAGTCTATCAATCGCAATAAGAGTTTTCAAATCTGACTAGTTCCAGAGATCAAGCGTGTTCAAACAAACAAACTGGTTTCGGTTTTTTTATTAATATAGATTTGTGGCTTTTGTGATAAAGGGAAATGGTAATATAAATTTCGTTGTAAAACACCGACACTTTATTTATTTTAAAATTTAGCTGTAAATAAAGGTTGTATACCTTTGGATCTTATAATCGACACACAAAACCAGAGACAGTCAGTGTACACAATGCCAACCAGAGCGATTGCCAATAATTTCCCACATTGGTCATCCTAACAATAACAAAAAAGGATCCATATTAAACACAAGACTATCTGAAAGAATACTTTGTATTCAGAGCCGCTCCATATTTAAAAAAGACAATGCCTCGAATAATTTATTGTACGTTGCCAAGAATTTATATGTACGCGAAATAAAACATGCCCTTTTTATAACACCTGGTTTGAATTATAACGAGTGGACGTTCCCACATCAAAAGGGAAAGGAACGGCTTATATGTACTTAGGTAGGTAAATCGGTACACCCAATGTAAATTAGATAATCGGATACCGACCCTTTGTTGTCCGCCTCGAATGATTTAACAGAGGTTGTAAGTACCTACTTGTGCTGCGTCGGGTCACATGAGGTGTTGGGCAATTGTTTACTTTAGCATCGTAGTAACCATATAATCTTTTTAAAACAAGTTAATCTTAGTAAGTCATAAAAAAATTAGCGATGAAATACGTTTTAATAGTCTGGTTTGTCATAAATAAGCATATGTGTTAAAACAAGACGTTATAGAAAGACATTACCATAACAAGCCGGCTTTTAATTTAATTTGAAATAGCCTAAGCAATACAGGATACAAATGATGTACTTATATAATAAAGTAATATTAAATATGACACGCATAAAAAACGTTATCATTATTTGCATAGAGAGATCTCAGACTAGATAACACATTAACTTTATCTTCAAGATCTTTTATGAAATATCTTATACTTTAATCTCAATAAAAATCTATACGATTAAATCACAGCGATTGTTATTGATATTTAAATTATTAAATATTACATAATAAATGGCCAGTTTATTAATTTTTTACGGACACGGATCTCTTTTCAATATGAGAGGGTTAATACGAGATAATAGTTGCCCAGTGAGGGGTGGCAGACTGGGTATGAAGTCGCCTAGAGCTATGATAACGTTATAGAACATACTCACACATGCAGTTTTCTTCATAATGTTTACCACTTTACGGCGAGCGTAGGGAAACATTCAATAGGCACACTGTAGAAATGGCGTCGCAATTTAAGTGATCGTCTCGCCACTGTCATCACGTTGAGTAATGTGGTTCAAATCCTACACAGGACAAAAAATTGTGAGGTCCACAATGGTTGCCCGTGCCCTAGTCTGTTTGTTTTTGAGTCCATTGTTTGAATTTTTGTAAAGTCCCCTATGGCACATAGGTATTTTTAGCGCGGGAGTTAACTTTTGCAATTAAAGGAATAGAATACTTTGGGATCGAAGTCCAGATAACGTAGCTTTCTAACGGAGACCATCACCTCTCCTCTCGACAAATTTTAACTAAATTTATTTTTCTGTTACAGAATATATTTTTACTATCATGCTCTTTGGCTGTGACCATCGGCCAGAAGGTATCAGGCGAGACAAGCAATGACATTCTAGATGGTCAGAGGCGCAGTACGGGAGGCTATGGATTACTAAGACCTGGTTACGGGTCAGCTAGTTACCCGGGCTATGGCGGCTACAACAACTATAATGGTGGTTATGGCGGGAACTACGGCGGTAATCAGGGCTATGGCAGTCCTGGTTATGGCGGATATCCGGCTCAAGGCGGATACCCTGGTGGAATTGGTGGTAAGTCCAGTTTATTTTTTTAAACCTCTCTTGAAGTCTTGCTGCAACTGCATTAATACTAAATTGCGACACTGCATTAAAACGAGATATCAATATTATGGTCACTTTATACGCGGATCTATCTTGAAGCCAAGACACTTGTTTCTAGAAACCCGTATAAAATAACCTTAATATCAATATACAGATCAAAGATTTCATATATTAGCGTGTATAGTTGTTATTATAACTGCCAACATTGCCAGCCTCTATCGATATAGTGGCCGGCAAAGGCTTGTGTTCAAAGGCTCCTTAAAATGACGAGGTAGACATCAGAGGTAGCATATCTGCTACCTCTGATTTTTCCTTTTACCCTACCTACCCTGTTATTCTTGAAGCAAGAAACAATTATTAACTTGAGTCAAAAACTGTCCTTACTATTTAAATTGGTCTAAAAACTAAGGTAATGCCTCGTTTATACCTGCACCTGTTCGTTTGATCCTTAAGTCGATTCTCGGTTCAAACAATTTTCAATAAAGTCGCTGTATCGATCTTTCGAAAAGCAACATTTGTAGATATTTGTTGAGATGCTACATCCAACTAAAAAGCAACTAAATCGCTAATACCTAAAGTATATCTGGTTCAATTCCTAAAGCTTAATTCATAAATCTCTGTATGCTCAGGTGGGTACGGCGGTGCGGGCGGCAACTACCCGGGCGGGTACGGGCAGGGATATCCGGGCTACGGAGGTGAGCTAATCTACGACCATACTTTCATCGAATCATGATTTATATTTGCAAGAACGTCCGACGTTTTATTCTCTAGGTACATTTAGAAATTGGATTGAAATCTTAAAGGTTTTTACACATATATATTCAGTTAGTTTCACACATCATGGCTTTATTCACGAAAAGATTAACAGAATTGTATTACGCCTATATTTGAGCAGCTATGGTAAAAAGTCCCAGATAATAGGGTGGCGAGCATATGACTGGCTACCGGGCATCCTGCCCGTTTGTGATGCTACTTAGAATTTTCACTTTGCCCGACTCTCTTGTATTTACTAGGTACTGTATATAATAATATCAGCACTGTATATTAACTGCCCCACTGCGTCAGACATGGGCGTCTACTATTACTCTCTCACGGGCGTGTAAACAGCGTAAGGCCATACTCTACGCCCGCTTCGTGATAACTGAGTGCGAGTTGACAGACTATGTGAAATCTCGAGAACATTATGGAGAACTCTCATTTATGCAAATTTTCTCGAAATGTTTTCCTTTACATTAAAAGCAAGCTATAACTTAACTTAACATACCTACGCACATAACATCTAAAAATTAAAAGTGCATGCCTTGACATCGAACTTGAGACCACTGCGAGGCAGTGCGAGGCACTCCAATGCTCTCCCCACAGTCTACAGCTGCTGCTAGTTAGTACTGAGAAATCCTTAAATTAATTGTATGAAAATCTAATTAAAGTTGGCACTTTCAAGATCATTATTTAGTCAATCATAATACAGATTTCTACTATAATTAAACGTCTACATCTGAAGCACGTGGATCGTGTTAATAATTCAGCTGTTACAAGATTATGTAAATGATATCGCGTTAAGTGCGCTGGCTGGCCATTGACTCTATAAGTACATGATTGCGTTTCACGAAACACTCGTCACACGTAATGTCAATGCCTTCTGTGACTTTGAGTTGACGTTGAATGATTCATAGTTCTATAACAAGCTGACTGCTTCGGCGGCGAAGCGTAGTATTTACGAGTGCTGTGTATGTCTCGGTTTGAATCCCAGATTGGGCATTGTGTTATTGAATGTTTTTGGCAATAAATTTCTTAGTATCGTGCTGCACGATATCTGGAACTGTGTCCGGTAAAGGGCTAACAGGCTCACCCTCTATAACGTGGGTCCAAAATTGTATTCCCCGTACCAATAAATGAGAAATAAAGTTACGCGTAGCATAACCAAAACTGTTATAGCAATATGTCATAGTGCACTTGACATTAATCATTATATTCCTGAACAGTTTTTTTTATTTTGGTTATATTTTTTTTATAAAGTCTACGCATTAAGGAGTCTTCCCATTACACCGTCTGATACCATGACCGTGCTAGGAACGTATCAGACACGAAAAGCAACACGATACGCCCTGCTATAGGAACTGCTGGTCGGTGACGGAACGGTCTGGTGGGCTTAGTCTTATACATTTCCTTACAAAGAATATTTTTTTGCCTGACACGTTCCTAGCACGGTCATGGTATGAGACGGGGTAGTGGGCAGACTGCTTTACTTGTAATTCCTATATCGCGGGGAACTTTACAAGCGTTTAAACAAAAGACACAAAGAAAATCCAGAGTCGGAACACCTATTTGCTTATCACACAATTTTGGCCCCGCGTATCGACTCACAACACTTGTCTCGGTGGGAGTGACGAGAAGAACACTTAGACCACTACACCATCTATGCAGTAAAATGTATTCTTCGTTTATTGGTAACGGGGTGTCTGACGAAATGCGGCTGTAATACAAACTCTGCAGGCCTACATCATCAGGTATAGGTCTAGGTTCAGGTATAGGTGACTAGGCGTTAAGCTATATCTGCATGCAGTAACTACCTACATTGAAAAATGTGTTTTCCCTTAGGACGTAGACCTAGAATACCTAAGTACACAGTTTCTTAACACATCCGGGCCTTTTGTCTGTTCGGCGCGCCCACCTAATTGTCTGTGGTGAAACCTCGGATTTTCCATTTAGTTGTTGTACGTATTTCGATAAATTACTCTGCGCGTGCACAGATTAGTGACGCAATGGGACGTAGAAGTGACATGAGTGCATAACGATTACGTTGGCAATGAGTTGCTCATAATAATTTAATAGCCTTAATTGCACTTTTAGACGTACTTTTTGAATATAATGAAACGGTTTGAATAATTAATTAGACATTACTTTATCTACGCTGCCACCTTTAGTTCACATAAGTTTCGATCATGTTTATGGCTGATCCTGGTTCGAAGTCCGATTTTTAGAATGTTCTAGTGTAGTTCTAGGCAATCCTTAACACGGTATCTAACAAAACACTTAGTCTAAGGCAATCTCTTTAAGATTATGGAAGTAATTCACTTAAAACTCGATCTCACGGTTCCGTCAATACACACTTACGTTATTTCATTTTATTTATAATGTAGCTGCTGCCTAAATCTATCGTGATAAATTCATGTACCTAAATAAGAGTTTATGAATAGCTAGCATCTTACCTAAAGTAACTGTATTGAAGAGGGGTGTGGTGTGGCTGTATAAATATTGAAGGACCTGTCGGATACGTACATACCTAAAATTTTTTGATTTGCATCCTCGCTATATTTAATGATGCTGCAAACTTGGCACGACCATTATAGGATCATAGAAACTTCACCATCCATACAATTTGATTGCACGAATAGCGTATTGGTTTAGGTGGTTGCCTCGCCGTTGCTACTGCGCTGAGTATTGTGGGTTCGAATCCTACACGGGACAAACATTTGTGTGATCTACAAATGGTTGTGCGCGTCTGGGTGTTCTTTGTGTCCATTGTTTCAATGTTTGTAAAATCTTCCAAGCACAGGAATTATTCCTACTGCGAATTAATCTGTATGTTTGTATTATCTCTGGTTTGACAGCAGTTATTACAATATGCCGAAAAAGATAGTATTTAAACGTTTCATCTTTCCAGGCTACCGCCCCAACAGGCCTGGCTTCGAATACAACCGTCCCGGCTACCCGGGCAGCAACATCGGGTACACTGGTAACCAATACAGGCCCGGATACAACCAGTACAGGCCCGGTTTCGACCGTCCTTACTCTGGCAACCCAGCTGGCAACTACTTCGGCGGCTACGGCGACAGTTACAATGACAACTTCAGGCTGCTCGGCAGAAAGGCGGGCGAAATCAAAGAAAGTGAAGAGAAGGCGTAATACTTAAGGCCCTATTTAAACTTAGAGATTAGTTTATAATATTTAAGATCTGGATATATTGTTGCACTGATTTTTAATAAAACCAATGAACGTTTGAGTTTGTTTCCTTTATTTCGAATAAATGTAGAAATTTTAATACAACAATAAAATCTATTAAATATAAAAATAACAACTATTTGCGAATCACATATTTTATACAGCCAGTGACATCAGTCGCCAAACATTTGTAAGATTTTAAATTCTTCTATCATTCAAGGTAACCATAGTTCTCATGTTTTTACAACAATAATAATTTAATGATAGTCAATTTAATGACAGTTATAATTAAATAAATTAAATTGAATTATAATGTCTACTTAGAAGGTTTTGATTCATAAACTTAAAAGATATTGACTGCCATCCAGCCACTAAACATTACGCAAGTAAAGGTAAGATAATATATCGTTCTCGCGCACCCTCGGTGCACAAGTTCCATTTCGACGTTCCATATAAGAATACTACACTATGGTTGCCGAAGTACCAACGACGAGGCGGTTTAGTATCCACACGGGACTATTGATGTAATCCTCAAATCGTCGTAATTACCGCGTCCGGTTGTCTTTGTAATCTGTGGCGTATATATCTATATACGCACAAGCAACATATAAGTTTATGAGGAACCTGGACTCGAACGGAGCATCATACGTCTAGCCGCGCCGAAACCAAGCGACGCGCGAAGGCGATCGAACGGAGCAGCATACGTCTAGCCGCGCCGATAACAACTCACGAACTGGCGACGCGCGAAGCTACCACCTGTTTTTATACGTGGCACTATTTTATACGCACGCACACACGCGTAAGGACCGCCACGTCGCACACACACGTATAAGGATTTCCAAGAATTCCCTCGTAAATGTTAGATTTTGATTTAGGTATTTGTCGCTGATTGGTGTAAATGATTATTGTACACATTAGTGCTAGCGTTACTTGCATGTACAATAAATGACAATGAAAATTGTATATATATTCTCAGTTGAATCAGTCTACGTGTTTCAATATAACTTTAACGGTTACCAGCTACGGACCTGGCTTATGCCCGTCGGCTGTAATGTGTTAAAATCGTTGTTTGAATTTTTCTAATTTGTAAGTATGTCCTCTACGACACAGGATTTCATCAGAGTGCGGAAGTAGTATTTACTAACGACAAAAAAACAATTCTATAAAACAAGGGAAAATACAAAGTACATATAAATTAATATTATTCATTTAATAACTTTATATAATTAATACATTCGATACATCATTTTATTTAAATAACACGATAACAAATTACAATTAACTAGAGCCACTGAACCAGTCGGAGGTCATGGAGTTGAAGAAGGAGGCTGCACCGGAGCGCGCGGTCGCAAAGTTGATGGGAAGCGAGCTTGACATTATATCCGTTATATCCGGCCTCACCCGGTTCGGACTTGACGATACTGGTTTCTTTTTAACCTGTCAAAAGAATAGTTAGTTATAACTCATATAAAAGCTTCAAATGGAAGGTTATTTCTATGTGATCGAATAAAGTAGTGAATATAATGAAAAATATTAGTAATGCAATGGCAGCGAAATTATATTTCTTAAAACATTAACACCGATATTAAAGATAGGCCAAAAACTACATTACATTAATTATTTCTAAAGAAATTTGGACATTTTATGATAGCATATTTTGTATACAAATGTGTGAAATGTGATACCAACAGTTATGCATAGTAATGTTCTATGCATATCGGTTGGTATCACATTTTATGGCATGTTCAAGAAATACATTGCCCGCCATTTCATAAAACACAGCTTTATTAATAGCACTTGGTAACAGATTATGTTGAAAATTATAATTGGTTTAAAGACATGCTTAATCTGTTAAAATAATAATTATGCAACGTGTCTCACAAACATATATTTTGTCGTAATTTTAGATGTAATTAATGTTAATCAGAATAAGATACGATATTAACGATATTATTTCAGTCAAAGTCAAACCACAGAAGAGTTTAAGCTTTGTCATGTCTGATTGACATATTTAAACTCTTTAATAGTGATGCGCCATTTTATTTTCTTTCAATTGTTACATTTAACCACATTCCTGCTTAAGAATTTTTAATTTATATATTTGTTAGTAATAATCACTAGCTAAACTAATTCACACAATATTAATAAATTAGAAATATTAGTTAAAATCTAGTAATTCAAACTTCAATTCAACTTGTGTTGCTAATAATCGATGCCAAAAAATATTTTTTTGTAATATACTGGCAGATGAGTCTTTTTTACTAATACCACGTGAATTTCGAATAAATTTAGATACGTCTTTTTCCCTTATTACGGCAGAATTGACGACCGTTGAACGTCCAGACGTTCAAACATATTGACCAATATTCGTGCTACAAGAGCATCGATCGCTACATGCAAAAAAAACAATCGATATAGTCGATGTCTTCTATCGCTATTGCCCGTAGTATCGATATGTGATCTCATAGCTATTCTTTCTCTATTTCTCTATTCTTGCTTATAGCTATAATCAAATGTATTTATTAGATAATATTTATGCCAATGACTCATATTCCAAATACTGCATATACTCTTACACAGAACAGTAGTGATGGCAGTATAGAAAAATATTCTAAATTGCAATCGATGCTAAGTTAGTCGATACTATCGATATCGATATATGAATCAACATTATGTAGTTAGCACAATCGACTATTTTGCAACACTATATTAATAATCGTGGTTATAAAAAACAAGAGCAAATAATGTTAGATAAAAAATACCAATCATACCAGTTCAGAGTATGAAGAGATGTTTATTCTGAACAATAAAATAATACTGTTAATAATTCTCATAATCACACGAGCCACGAGATTACGTTATTCGAAATGTTAAATTACTTAATTGATTACTTAACCCGCAAAATACATCAAATTTGTATGATTAAGATTGTAAACGAGTACAAGATCCCTTGATTTGTAAGTGATGGTTGCCATATAAAAAGAGAATTTATTGAGTTTTCAGTTTAATAGCAAAGGAGCAGTTTTCTTTGTTGGCAGTTCTATAATGGGTAGTGTCTTTGTCTTATAGAAAGACTTTGCATGCGCTTGTCTTTCTCTTTGATAAGGAGTAATTTTGCTGTCAGCACATGGTGCAGTGATTACATTAAATTCCTGTTGCCATTGCATTGCAGCAAACTATATTTATCGCAAGTACACAATAGTCACCAAAAATCAAGATTTTTTGTCTCTCCAAAAATCAAGTTGAAGATATTGGCCTATTCAAATAGCAAGTTTGAATGAAATCGCAGGTTTGATTATAAAGACCCTGCGATAGCATAAATACCAAAAACAAACTGGAAGTATTTCCTCTTAAACAATCTATTATCCCAAGTGATTTAACTACGCCTCCTTAAACTATCACCAATTCCTTCCCAATCAAAAATCTAAAGCTCCAGTTTCTGGAACTATGTAAATGGTCGAATAGTTACAGGCTTGTCCTGCTTCTTGAGGTGCGCGGCTGTGTTGTGCGCGGGCACGGGCAGCAGCGAGAACCAGCGCGCGTCCCGCGGCGCCAGCAGCGCGGCCGCCTTGTCGGCGCTCCCGCCCGACGTCACCGCGCGCGCGCCCACCACGCTCAGTATACTCACAGGCTTGTCCTGCTTCTTGAGGTGCGCGGCTGTGTTGTGCGCGGGCACGGGCAGCAGCGAGAACCAGCGCGCGTCCCGCGGCGCCAGCAGCGCGGCCGCCTTGTCGGCGCTCCCGCCCGACGTCACCGCGCGCGCGCCCACCACGCTCAGTATACTCACAGGCTTGTCCTGCTTCTTGAGGTGCGCGGCTGTGTTGTGCGCGGGCACGGGCAGCAGCGAGAACCAGCGCGCGTCCCGCGGCGCCAGCAGCGCGGCCGCCTTGTCGGCGCTCCCGCCCGACGTCACCGCGCGCGCGCCCACCACGCTCAGTATACTCACAGGCTTGTCCTGCTTCTTGAGGTGCGCGGCTGTGTTGTGCGCGGGCACGGGCAGCAGCGAGAACCAGCGCGCGTCCCGCGGCGCCAGCAGCGCGGCCGCCTTGTCGGCGCTCCCGCCCGACGTCACCGCGCGCGCGCCCACCACGCTCAGTATACTCACAGGCTTGTCCTGCTTCTTGAGGTGCGCGGCTGTGTTGTGCGCGGGCACGGGCAGCAGCGAGAACCAGCGCGCGTCCCGCGGCGACAGCAGCGCGGCCGCCTTGTCGGCGCTCCCGCCCGACGTCACCGCGCGCGCGCCCACCACGCTCAGTATACTCACAGGCTTGTCCTGCTTCTTGAGGTGCGCGGCTGTGTTGTGCGCGGGCACGGGCAGCAGCGAGAACCAGCGCGCGTCCCGCGGCGCCAGCAGCGCGGCCGCCTTGTCGGCGCTCCCGCCCGACGTCACCGCGCGCGCGCCCACCACGCTCAGTATACTCACAGGCTTGTCCTGCTTCTTGAGGTGCGCGGCTGTGTTGTGCGCGGGCACGGGCAGCAGCGAGAACCAGCGCGCGTCCCGCGGCGCCAGCAGCGCGGCCGCCTTGTCGGCGCTCCCGCCCGACGTCACCGCGCGCGCGCCCACCACGCTCAGTATACTCACAGGCTTGTCCTGCTTCTTGAGGTGCGCGGCTGTGTTGTGCGCGGGCACGGGCAGCAGCGAGAACCAGCGCGCGTCCCGCGGCGCCAGCAGCGCGGCCGCCTTGTCGGCGCTCCCGCCCGACGTCACCGCGCGCGCGCCCACCACGCTCAGCACCTGCGCGTGCTGCAGCACCACGCTGCCCAGCAGCGTCTGCATCACACAACTACATGTAGCACTGCCTTATATGTATCTTACTAGTTTCTGCTTACTTTGAGGAAAGAAGACAGAAATAAAGACTTATTACCCTGGCCCGGTTCACAGGGCATTGTACTGCACGTTTTTTTGTATTCGTTTTTTTAACGTACAATAACCCGGGTGTTTATACGGTAAATTTTCATTCGTGTTAAAAACGATTAGACGCGGTCTTCACACCGTTATCACAATGAGTAGATGTCAGTGATGGATCCACGCTTGGTTGTACTTTTATACTGGTATAGTCGAAGGCGCCAACAGTTTCGCCGGCGACATAGCAAAAGGTTTGGGTAGATCCTATAATTGAAGAACCAGGGCGTACTAAACTATTTGAGATAAGCGCGACCTCTCCAAAAGACGCTCAAGTACTTAACGCTTGTTCGGTTACTATTCGATTAAAAACGTATGAACATCGTGCCGTGTGAACGAGACAGAGCTATACCATGCGTCACTGCAAGCCGAATACGTTAAAGTTCATTCGATTTGCTTGACAAGTCCGTTGAGTATTCGTTTAAACGTATAAACAGTACGTTTTTTTGTAGAACAAACGATGTGTGAATGGTTCTATGTACATACAGTACATTGTATACGCCACTATTTACTCGTTAAGACGTATACTGCAAAAAAAACGTGCAGTACAATGCCGTGTGAACCGGGCCTGAGTCTTCTTCAAAGAGGTTAAGGCCACCCACACATTGAGCCACTAGTCGCGGTCACTAGACGCGACCACAAGCTGCGGACGCGTTTCCAAACATTTTGTACAGTATCGGCACAAACCGAACGTTCGAGAACGTTCGCGCTCGAGCCGCAAACTGCGGCAGTCGCCCGCGCAAGCTACAGGCGGCCGCGTTTTGTCGCTCGCATCACACGCACACTCGCCCACAGTAGCCGGCTTCTTCTCGGCACCCGCGTTCCCACCAACACAGATCAGTCTTACTGCATGCACAAAACCGGATGCACGTCACGATATCGGCGGATTTCGGTGTAGATGTTTTTAGTCAAAAGTTTTTTAGCTAAAAGTCGCGGCGACTGGTGGCCGCCACTAAGCCACTAGCGGCTGCGATTGGTGGCTGCGTCTAGGAGCTTGACTGAGCCACTAGTGGTCGCGTTTTGTGGCCGCGACTAGTGGCTTAATGTGCGGGAGCTCTAATGAAAACACTATGTGGGTCTGTGTGACTGCCTGTTAGTGACAGTTTGTTAGTGACAGGCATAGCTCCGAAACCACTACACCGATTAACTTGTTACTTGGTGTACAGACACCGTGGGGTCATACCTCGGTCGAGTAGTCTTTTTACGCTGGCAACTCAATACGTCAGACGGCAAAATAGTGCCTTAGGAACTTAAATTAATTTAAAATTTGTTTTATCAATTATTAAACACGTTTAGTATAATAAAATAGTATATCTGTGTTCAAAGAAGTGATATATGTTGTGTTTCAAGTCGTATCATATAAATCTACATATATTAGACTGGTCGTTGGAGTCAACAGTGTGACAACGGACAAAATTTGAACAATCATCGTGTAAACCCGGGGAGTATTCTACTTTACTAACTTTTAACAGACACTCCACAACATTTGTTTACTCTGCTCACTATACTGTGAGCTTCGTCCACCACACACTGGCACAGATTTTGTCTCCTTTTGCTTGACAATAGGTGGAAGCAAAATTGACGACTAAACATTCGCCCCAGGCATGCATACACACATGTTTATACTACACATTAACTAATAGTATTACTGTAGTGATTTTATTTGTATTTTCCGATAAATCTATGTATATTTTTATCTTTTCCAATTAGATTATTTTATTTTACCCTCCATCTTAATAAATAAAGTTTTACTTATCTAAATTATCTTATCCAATACATTATAGTATCATTTCTTATAAATTTTAAAACTAATACTCAAAAAATCTTCTCTCTTTTGCCTTTCTGTAAGTTTATAGCAAATATTTCAACCATTTATACATATATAGGTACCCATCTGTCCCATCCCACTGTTCTTTTCTATTACTTAGGTTGTTTCTTTTTTATATATTCTAGGTGTTTGGTGATTGTGACATCCCTCAACCAACAATGAATACTCAAATGATGACCCGTAAGGCAACAGCCAAGGACACAGAAAACAAGTTAAAGGCAGCGCTGATGGAATTGAAGAAATTTAAGGCAGACAACAATATGTTATTAAAGGAACGCAGTGATTGCGAAGGCGAAATTGAAGCAGTTAACAACAAAGTATTGGAGCTTAAAAGGCAACTGACGGAGCTCCATATAGAATATATGGATGTCTTGGACCAACGGGACCGACTAGAAGATGAAGTTAGATCCTTCAGTAATTGTAATGATGTCTTTTCTAGGTCATTGAGCCGCAGCACTGAGCTTGAAGCAAGCCTGAATGAAGCCCATACTAAAATTATTTCCTTAGAACAAACCATTCAGGTGCTAAATGGTGCTGCGACTCAGAACCTCTACTCAGAACTCATGGGGGAAAAAATAAGTACACTTCATAGTTATAAAAGTAAGCTCAAAAGTCATGTTTTTATTAAAAGTAGTAGGAAATTAAGGCAATACTTGAAGTTAAATAAGTTAATTAAAAAGTTAGATTTTAATCTTAAAAAGTCAATCCAGTTTAAAAAAGTTACACAGCACAATAGTGAATTGGTGAAGGAGCATGAGGCATTTTTATTTGATTTAAAGAGAAGTAATGATCAAATAGTTGCCAGTAGGTTACAGTATGAAGCACATACAGCTGAATTAAATAATCAAATAATTAGTTTGGAAAATCGTTTAACCAGGATCAGCCTGGAACATCAAAAAGAAACTTCTGAATACATTCAGAAATATGATGAAATTGCCAGAGTTGGTAGGGAGAACATGGAACGTGTTCTCTCGCTAACTAATGATACTATATGCGGTAAGTGCTTACAGGCTGAACCTAATAACAACCTGTCAGCTGTTTGTGATTTGAAGTCAGTTAACAGTTGTCCCACCTCCTCTTCCTATCATGAAGATATGTCTGTGTCTTATTTGGTTAAGAATAACAATAATAAAAATTTAATCATGTTTTCTGACCAAATTGGTGTAGGTTTTAGTAGACTCATAAATTCTTATACAGAGTCTCCCTGTGTAAATATTTGTTCCCCTGGGGCTAGGTTAAGTACTTTAACTGATAAGTTAAAAATGACAACTTTGAATTCTGAATCGACCATAGTAATTCTATATGGTGACAGCTTATCTGTCACAAAAAATGAGGCTTTACATTTAACTGAGGTAATTGAATCATTACATAGTAAAGTAGGGTGTAACTTTATTCTTTGCGCTTTACCTTATTCCTATTCATTAACACAGGAACAGAATAGATATATTCAAAATCTGAATTTATTATTTTATAACAGTACATGTTATACAAATTATACAAAATTCTTTGACACTAATAAGTTTATTAGTAGATTTTTATTGACTAAAGATACAATGTATCTTTCATATTTTTATAAAAAACAACTTGCTAAGTTATTAGCATTTAATATATTATTATTTAGAGACACAGGTACCAGTACGGTAGTGAAGATTTTAGATCATAGTAGTAATATTACTACTAATTCCTATATTGATACTTCTATTAGTTTAAACTATTAGATGAGACAAAGGATAGGCAGTCACATAGTATTAGACTTATTCACCAGAATATTCAGGGTCTATCCGGCAAGGAGTTAGAATTAGATTTATTTTTTAAAGAACATGACATCCAAATATGTTGCTTAACAGAACATTGGTTAAGAAGTAGTCAACTAATATTTAATAATGAACATTATACCGTTGTAAGTGCGTTTGTAAGAAGGAATTCTATACATGGTGGCTCTCTAATATATGTATGTAATAATCTTAAATTTAAGGAAAGAAATGATATAGTAAATCTTTCTATCGAGCGCACTGTTGAATTATCTTGTGTGGAGCTGGAGCAACATGTCATACTTTGCGTGTACCGACCACCGCAGAGTGACTTTAGTGTATTCGAAACAGTAATGGAGGATATTTTAAAACGCTTAAGTTATGGTAATAGGCATATAGTAGTATGTGGTGATTTTAATATTAATTTACTTCAGCGATCAGTACTTTCTGTAAGACTTATTAGTTTATTTAGATCATTTAATTTAAATAATTTATTTTTCGAACCAACCAGAATTACATCACACTCTGCTACGTGCTTAGACAATATATTTTGCGAATGCCAATTTCTAAATAGGGCCATATTGAGTGATTTGACATCCGACCACTGTGGGCAAAAGGTTGTATTTCCTATAAATACAATTAAAAAAGAAACTATCATCACATGTAGACCAATGACATCTAATCGCATAAAGGAATTTAAGAATAACATTAATGCCAAGGTTGTCAATATGGACCTAGATTGCAATAGTCCAGACGAACTATACGAGTCTTTGCTTAACGTCATTACACTGGAATATAACAAATTTTTTAAAATGAAGACATTTTACAAAAAATTAAAAGTTAAGTTTTGTGATTGGGCAACACCTGGGATATATACAAGTAGAGCTAAGTTATATGAATTATATGGAATAAAAAAATATAATTTTGATCCAAATTTTATTAAATATGTTAGAAATTATTCAAAATTATTTAAAAAGGCTTGTGCTACAGCCAAGTCCCTTTATTTAAAAAACAAAATTCGAAATGCCGACGATAAAATTAAAACTACTTGGAATATTATTAATAATGAAACTGGACGCACCAAGCAGCGTGATAATACTATTAAACTTAATGTAAATAATAAGATAATTTCAAATAACTTGCACGTAGCTGAAACATTTAATAACTACTTTGCAAAGATACCTGTTAATACAACTAGTTCCTTAAGGTCTTGCCCAGTAAAAGCAGAATCCTTGGTTAGGGATAGCGTGGTGGAGTGTAAAGTCCTGTTTAGTTTTAAATATGTACATCCGCATGACATAATAAAAGTATTTAAGTCACTTAATTCAAAAAAATCAGCTGACTTGTGGGGTATTTCTATGAAATTAATTACAAGTATTATTGATAACGTAGCGCCACACTTAGCTGCAATATTCAACGGATGCATTGATGTGGGCATTTTTCCAAATTTAATGAAATGTAGCAAAATAATACCATTATTTAAAAATGGATGTACAAGTGATCCATGTAATTTCAGACCGATTTCTATATTACCTGCTATAAGTAAAATATTTGAGAAAATTATATTACAGCAATTAGAGAGCCACTTTAACGTAAACAACTTATTTCATACTCAACAATATGGTTTTAGAAAGGGTCGATCTACAATAGATGCGGGTGTTACACTTTTAAAACATATTTTTGCTGCTTGGGAAAATTCGCAAGATGCCATTGGCGTATTCTGTGATCTCTCAAAAGCCTTTGACTGCGTTGAACATCAAACGTTATTGCGAAAGCTCAGGCATTATGGAATTCGAAATGCTGCACTCGACCTCGTTGGTTCTTACCTAAGCGATAGATTACAACACGTTGAAATCAACGGAAGTAGATCTTCTGGATTACCAGTCGCAATGGGCGTGCCACAGGGCTCAATTTTAGGACCCTTTCTGTTTCTAGCGTACGTGAATGATTTGCCGTTCTTCGTACAGAATTTGTGCGACATTGTATTATTTGCTGATGACACATCACTTATTTTTAAAGTAGACCGTAAGACACCAAATTTACAGGGTGTTCATTCTTCACTCGCGCAAGTCCTGGACTGGTTCACGGCGAATAATTTACTACTCAATTCAAAAAAAACAAAATGTATTAAGTTTACATTGCCTAATATAAAGAGTCCTAGCATAAACGTTAATTTAAATAATGAAACAGTAACATTTGTACAATCCACAGTTTTCTTAGGCATTACTTTAGATGATAAAGTTCAGTGGGGCGCTCAAATATCGTGTCTTGCAGGGAGACTTAGTTCAGCAGCATTCGCGGTTAGGAAAGTAAGACAGCTTACTGATATAGATACTGCGAGACTAGTATATTTTAGTTATTTTCACAGCGTTATGTCCTATGGCATACTATTGTGGGGTAAGGCAGCTGATATTGAAACAATTTTCATTCTTCAAAAGCGTGCAGTACGTAGCATTTATAATTTAGGCCCACGAGTTTCCCTGAAAGAGCGTTTTAAAGAAATTGGTATACTTACTGTTGCGTCGCAATATATATTTACGAATATTATGTTTATAAAACATAATATTCACTTATATAATAAGAATAGTGATATTCACAACTTAAACACTAGAAATAAGCATAAGTTGGTAGGTCCGTATCATCGTTTACATAAAGTTCACAATTCATTTGCGGGACTCAGTATACGCTTTTTTAATAAACTACCGATTGATATTATAAATTTACCTTTACTAAAATTTAAAAGTGCTATTAAAAGTCAGCTTATCCGGAAGGGCTATTATTCAATCAATGATTACTTAAATGATAAAAACTCATGGAACTAGTTGCTTGTTTCATACAGGATTCAAACAATGTATGTATTATATAAGTCAATTTAGTTATGTGAAGGTACTTCGTGTTTATTTGGTGGTGTTAAAGTATCTTTCTTTTCTTTTAAACAAACTTTATAAGTATTAACGTAAATTTTGTTTTAACTACATTTAGTCACGAACTACCTTTTCATGTCACAAAGTGCAAGTGTATGCGTCCTCATGCCATACTACTGTCTATTACAAATGGCTACGTACTGATAAATATGATTTCAAATCTCAAATGCTTTTTACATAATATTACCAACTTTTCTTTATTTTAGAATTTAGTTTTATATGGACAGTGACATATGGCATAATGACTGCAACACCTGGTACATAAATGAGTTGTAAAATACTGAAATTATAAGTTGATGGCGATTTAAAAGAGTGGCCTTGAGTTTCTTGCAGGTATCTTCTCATAGGCTCAACCTTTTGCCTGAACCTTGCAACTAACATAAATGTAAATTCAGTAAATATAATAAACTCACTAACCCATTTGACGTTCATAAGTGTTACTTTGTGACCTAAGTGAATAAATTAACGATACACTTGTACGCACGTAACAATACACTTTTCCTTACTTTTTCGGGGATATAGGCGAAAGGCTATATGTGTAAAAATAGAAAAAATAAAATAAAAGTAACTCACCTGTACTCTCTGCACAGACCTCTTCAAGTTAGTCTGTATATACGGATAGAACACATCGTAATCAAATGGATCAATCTTCTGCCTCAAAAACTCACACATCTTACTCGACAGCTCCATACATTTTTTATTCTCCCTCGGCACCAACAACAACGTCAAATGTCTCACATCCATCAACAGTTGAAGCGCGCATCTCTGGTTTATATCTGCCTCATTCTCTCTTATAAATTTGTTATAGTGTGCAAAGGTGATGGCAGTAACTCTTTCGACGAATATAGTGTGAGTTTCGATGGGCAGTGTGTGTGGAGCGACTTGGTCGAGTACCCTGCTGGTCGAGTATAAGTATTCCTGAAGCTTTAAGGACGGGCCGGCTGGTACCTTAATTGTGGATTCTATAGGGTTACCCTCTTCGTCTTTTTCCGTGATCTTGATGACATCCCATTGCTATGAATAAGGATTATATTAACTTGTCAGTGAAGAATTATAATAATTCTGGAATGTTTGTTTAAATGGTCCAAGATGCGCGCACTTATTCTTTATATATATTATTTATTGTAATAAAATATAATATTTAGTGTATTCAACATTCGAATAAAATCAAAACAATCATTCGAATGCACCTTATTATTAAACATTATTGGGACTGTTGGACTGCAAAGGTGAAAAAACTGTGTAAGGTCTCAAGTCTAAGCACACAGCTCGCAAATATAATTAATTACATACATAGTTAAGCCAAATAAATCAGGAGAAATGCTTTACGCCCGTAGTTTCTTAATTACTTTCTAAATGTGAATATCAAATTCGCGCTTGGCCACCGTGGTGTAATCCCACGTCCAACAGAGATTAAAAAATACCAAAACTTTTAAAGAATTTCTTATGAAATCTTAATGAGACAGTTCCAAAAGCAAAACTCTTACCGTCATCAGATAATCGATGTTGGCTTCCAACGTAAAGGACTTTGGCAAACATTTGGTCAAGTCCTCCACTTTCGCCATCACAATATCCACCCATTTACCCCAACAGAACTGACAACTGTCCTTCAATACTAAACAGATATCGTTCCACCTCTTCAAGGCATTATCATCTATATTGACAACGCCCAAACTGTCACGTTCTTCGGGAATGTAGCACTTGCGTAGATGTATCATAAGGGTGGATATTGCTTGCGTGAATCGCGCCGTGTATATAGCAGTGGTCTTCCTTTGTAATTCGGTGGATTGTAATGTCGGCTCTTCGAAACAAGCTTTTATGTACTGCAGCATACTGGAAATAATAACTTGTTTTGATGTACGAAGACCATAACAAAAATTAACCACCACAATACGCCGAGTATTACATTGGACTTATGACGCAAGTTTGCGTTAATGTTTTGAGATCCATTCTAAAATCCGGCAGAAAACCCAAGAACATATTTATCTGTTTTTCTGACAGAAAATTCTAATGATGCATCCACACCGCAGTTACTTTTTGTAGGAGCAACCTTTTTAAAATGTTAGCGGCCAACATTCGATAGCAAAAAGTTATTTTTTGTTAGTATATGTTGCCGTATTAAGTAACGTTGCCTATCTTCTGATAACAGTCAACAAATGGTAACAATCGACAAACGTTACAGAATGTTTCCTAACATTACCTACTGCTAATATGGCAATTATGAATTTTTATGAATTTATTATAAGAAAACATGCTGTTGCAAAAATCACTTCTTTATCTGCCATCTCTAGATGCGTAACTTTTCTATAGGTAGGAGGTACACATACGTTGCATGTAGAAAATTGTAAATATGTGGCGTGCAACTCGCTTGTAACTAAATTTTACTCTTTATATTGTGTTAACATAAGTTTCTGGTGGAATGGATACGAAAGAAACTCGATGGCGTAGTGGTTAGTGTAACCGACTGCCACCCTTGAGGTCGCGGGTTCGATTCCCGCACAAGTCAAACATTTGTGTGCATGAACATGAATGTTTGTCTTGGTCTGGGTGTTTCTATGTATAATATGTATGTATTTAAAAATAAAAATATATATGTATGTTTATCCATTGTCTAGTAGGTATCCATAGTACAAGCTCTGCTTAGTTTGGGCTAGATGGTGTTGTGTGTATGTGATAGAATAGAATAATATAATAGAATAATATAATAGAATAATATAATATTATAATATAATATATTAATAATATTAAATATAAAATATTCAACATAAAGCAACAAAAAGACGCAAATGTTACAGAATGTTACCTAATGTTATCGTGTTGCATTACGTTACCACAAATTGTAACTGCGGTGTGGATGCACCATATGTAACAGCAACGAGTCTTGATACATGACCGGGAGATGGCGATAGGCTCGTGCCTACTATGTGTGACCTAAAACAGCTCTTTGGTTCTGTGACACAATGTCGCGATGAAATTTGCGATCGAGTAACGTGAGGAGCCAGTTTCAGCCATATTCTCCAGTCGGGCAGTGCTATTAACTTCCTATTAATTCATTCTTACTAGTATCACGGAGTCTTGTGTCCGCTAGACGTCTTCGCTATTACGTAGAACAATTGAAAACATGGCTGTGGCCTGTGGGTGATTCTTAAAGGTTAAAATATTAATATAATTCAATTAGAAATAATTACAAACATTTGCTTGTAACGTAATTATCTCGAGTAATGTCACAGGTGTGTTGGACACACAAAATAATGGTTATCGTGTTTGTGTTGAAATATATAAAATATTTTTCTTTTGTATAGTTGATAGTTGAATTAGTAGTAAAAGGATCTGAAATTATGATTTTAAAGAATCACCCATAACGCTCCTCTACCTTCAGGAATACTCAGACGTGAGTCTATATCCTACTAATATTATAAATGTGAAAGTTTGTGAGAATGGCTGGCTGGATGTTTGTTACTCTTTCACGCAAAAACTGCTGAACGGATTTTGATGAAACTTTACAGTATTATTGTTTATACAGCAGAATAAAATATAGGCTACTAAAAACCGAAACATAAAGCTACATTAACGCGAGCGAAGATGCGAGCATAATCTAGTAAAATCATCTAACCTTTGTATATTACTATCGGAAACATCCCTCAAGTACGTCTCGATAATACTCTTATCGCTGTATATCTGATCGGTGTCATCGTCGTCATCGTAAGCAAACAACAGCTTATCCTTATTCGCCGTGATCTTCTTGTCCTGGTACAAGTATACCCTGAGGTCTTCCAATAGCTTCTGAAGCTCATCATCGAGGCTTTGGCATAGCTTTTCTAGGGTCGGACTGTATCCATGGTCTTGGCGAGTCATGCCTAGAAAACAATTTGAAAATGTATATTCAAATGGTATGGTGTTCACGGAGTTCAGTGGGGAGACCAACAGACTGCAATGCAGAGGGTCTCGGGTTCGAACCCACATCGCGCATTTCTGACTTTCGGAAGTTATATGACTTTTCGAAATTATGTGCGTATTGATTGACAATTATCGCCTGCTACGTGCCTCGGGGAGCACGTTAAGCCGTCGGTCCCGGCTGCCATGAACATCTATGGCAGTCGTTATTGGGAAGTCAGTGCCCTATAATATCCTGACGCTGGTCTATTCTTACGGTATCTTTAGCCTTCGGGTTGCGGAGGTCAGGTGGCAGCCGCTCCGTGTAAAAACTGATATCCAGTCAAATCAGGTTAGACCAGAAAAGCCGACCCCAAGTGACTTGGGAATAATAAAGGCTAGGGAGAAGATGGTGTTCACGGAGGCCGAATCAAACCAAAGACAGCACTGGTGGTTTAGTGTTTTAAGTTGTCGCCTCGCCAAGAGGTGATTACGGAAGCCCACTGATACTAAAGCCTGAACGGATGTCGCTACTGCCACTACGCCAAGTGTTGTCGTTTCAATCCTCATATGGAGTTAAAAATTTGTGTGATTCACAAATAGTAGTTCCAAGTCTAGGTGCTTTTTGAATGTATGTAAACTTCCCCTGGCACAGGAACGACATCTAGTGCGGGTGCTATCTTTCTTAGAATCAGTATCAGAATCTATTGTGAAAATAGCACCACTATGCGCAAGACTTTAGAAAAATCTTGTGTTGTGTTCCTGCAGTGGGAAGGGTAAATAGAGCTTCTTAAAGTTATTTTAAATTGGCAGCTTCTGCGCTAAGAATAGTGTTTTATATTGCGGGAGACAGAATTTGGTAGATTAAGATCAACAATTTGTAGACTATACATTTTTTGTCGCATGATGCAGCGATTGTATAGTGAGTAGATCGTTGGATTGCGATTTAGAGGTATCGAATTCGAAACTACAGTGTGCTTTCGAAGCTTCTTATCATTTATACGCAATAAATGATAAAAGATAATCTATTTTTCTAATCTTTATGATAAACTAGCTGTCCCGACAGACGTTATCCCGTAAACACGACAAAAAAAACAAATCTACACCATTCTCAACTCCACTTGAACACACACAAAAAAATTTAATTAAGTTCGGTCCAGCCGTTTAGGAGGAGTTTGATTACAAACACACGCACAGAAGATTTATATATTATATAAAGATATATTTTTTATCTGTGTAAAATACTATGGTTATTGCATTAATAACCAACAAGATAAACTGTGTACTATTTAGGTTTATGCAATGTAATAACGATTTTTCGTAATAAAGTAAAATAAAATAAATATCGCGAAGAAATCTGAATGAGAGTGATCCATAATGTCTTCTATGATAAATAAAGCCTGCTAAGACGCACAAGGCCATGGTCTAACTCATCACACACTCAGAGGATGTCAATGTTCAGCAAGACAGCAGTTTAAAAACAGAGCATTATATATCATATGTGGACAAAGAACCATTGTATTGCCAGTGTCGAGATAACTCCTTACATGTTTACATACATACTACAATACATCTCTGAAGAGTTTGAAAAGGATGTATAGCCCCACATTTACACAGTGACATTATGGGAGGCAAACCCATTGGCATCTACCGAAAATAGGTTTAAGCTCCGTACCGCTACCGAGAATTTCTTTGCAGAAAATCCCAATAGATACCCAAATTCCAGGTCGGACAGGGTATGCCTTACCCAAGAAACTTCAAACACGGCAGCCACATCCACTGCGCCATCACGGCAAACTTAAATCCTAGCGATATCAACACAATCAATCAAATTTCATAACTGATCGCAATTATTTTTAACAGTACAAAAATACATCACGGTCACCATTAACGTCACGATACTCATTATTCACGGCTTCGGCTTGTCCCACTACTTTATCGATAAATCTATCGATAAACGTATCGATATCGAACAACAACATGTCAACGTGACTATGGAGTAGTGGCGCTATCCGGTGGCGTTCTGATCAACCTACGTCTTAAAGATAAAATACTTATTCTAATTAGATTTCATTTGATTTGAATATCATAGACGAATATCAATAGATACACTAACCAACATGTTGGCGTTACCTAAGTAGTTAGTAGAAGTAGTTTCTATAAATAAAAATGTGGTTGTTTTCTGTAATAGTGATCTTACCTTCGTAGAGAGTATTTGATATGAATTTTAAAAATAGGTATACATTGGAACAATGCGCTCAATGAAAACCCAGACACGGAACAATTTTTTTTTATTTGACTTATGTGTTATTAATTATATTATTTATAGCTGAGTGGGGAGACCAACAGACTACAATGCAAAGGGTCTCGGGTTCGAACCCACGTCGCGCACCTCTGACTTTCGGAAGTTACATGAATTTTCGAAATTATGTGCGTATTGATTGACAATTATCGCCTGCTCCGTTAGAGCACGTTAAGCCGTCGCCAGTCCCGGCTGCCATGAACATCTGTGGCAGTCGTTATTGGGAAGTCAGTGCCCTACAATATCCTGACACTGGTCTAGCCTTAGGGTATCGTTAGCCTTCGGGTTGCGGAGGTCAAGTGGCAGCCGCTCCGTGTAAAGAACTGATATCCAGTCAAATCCGGTTAGACTAGAAAAGCCGACCCCAAGTGACTTGGGAATAATAAAGGCTAGGGAGAAGATTATGTATTATTAATTTTTATGCAGCGCCCGCTCTGGCTTTAATACATGTGACGTAGTGGACTCCACAAAAATTTTGGTACACCACGAACACAAGAACGACCACATTCGGAACAAGTATTTATAGATCACACACATTTTTTCCGTTTGAAGATCAAACCTACAACACTAGGCGTGTGGCAAATGGCGAGCGACCACTTACAGGCAATACGCTATTTGTGCAGTCAATTGCCGTCATTCAGTCAGCTCAGTCGTTCAATTGTGGAGAAACAATCTTGAGCCTTCAAGGGCGTTGCCAGGCTAGGGCAAGCGAAAGCAATATTTTTAGTTGAAAGGCAAATCTATTTGGCAACTGAATTAGACAGAAATGTGATACCAAAGCGCTGGCCGCCAGCATTAACTTGTCAATTGTTGGAATGCCAGACGTATTGTGTCTAGCCACCGTTCCACCGTGTCCCGTTGCCACTTAATACGTTAACACAGGATCATCGCCGGCCCAGTGGCAGTATATGCGACTGCAGTGCATAAGATCTCAAGTTCAAAGCCAAAATATTACGGGGTTTCCTGTCTGGAACCGTGCCTGGTTTACGGCCAAGACCTCCCCGAATCCGTGGGAGCCAAATCCCTTGCTCATGAAATGTGTGTCATACACCTTTGCCTGCCCTTTCGAGAATAAATGAGACTATGCATGTAATTTCAATATATATTGTTGTAATACTTATTACAAGGTGTTGAATCAACTGTCGATCGGTATCGTACATCCATCTAGTAGTTAGTAACTTATCAATACTGAGAAATATCTATGACGCAATCGCAACTGTATTACGCATTTGTAACAATTATTTTTACTTCATTCATCACATTTTATATAAAAGCAAAGAAGACAATTCTCCGCACTAGAACCCTCTTCATGAGTAAGGCTATCAAATGCAATAAGAATTGTAAAATCCCAATGGTCGTTCCAGAGATCAGCGCCTTGAAACAAACAAACGCTTAACTTTTTAATTGCTTTTTTTAATCCATTCCCGCACTAGTTGTTGTTCCTGTATCGCGGACGACTTAACTAACATTCAAACAATGGACACATACAACGCTAAGTCGGAAAATCTAAATGTGAAACACAAAATTTTGACCCGTTAAGAATTCAATACCACAATACTTGGTGTTGTGGCAGTGGCAGTTAAGTCAGTTCCCGCGGCTTCATCGAAGTTTACATTAACTGCTCTGCTCCGGTGGCCCGTAACGTGATGTTATCTACACTAATATTATAAAGCTGAAGACTTTGTTTGTCTGTTTGCTTGAACGCGCTTATCTCAGGAACTACAGGTCCGAATTGAAAATTCTTTTAGTGTTGGCTAGCCTATTTATCGAGGAAGGTTATAGGATATTTAACATCACGCTATAACCCACGGGGCACATCCAGTATAGCATATTAATTCTGGATAATGGAGATTTTTAATTGCGAAAAAATTTATTTAATCGGTTTTTTAATTTAATCATTACAAGCAAACATACAAATCTATAATATATATCCTCTTTACAATTTTCATTATAGTAAAAATATAAATGTTTGGATATTGTTACACCTTTGAATTGAAGGACTTTGTATAATGGCCGACCATTTCATAAATGGTTGTATTTCATGAAATGCAAATGCCCAGCTGCCTATATCGTAATATTACGGCCAGATCAATGAATAATCAGCGCCTGACAATATAAACAGCTTCGTCGGCCTCGATGACGTAGTGGTTAGTGTAACCGACTGCCACGCCTGAGGTCGCGGGTTCGATTCTCGCACAAGTCAAACATTTGTGTGCATGAACATGGATATTTGTCTTGGTCTGATAGTTTCTATGTATAATATGTATGTATTTACAAAAAAGAAAGTATATTATATGTATGTTTACCCATTGTCTAGTACCCATAGTACAAGCTCTGCTTAATTTAGGCTAGATGGTGTTGTGTGTATGTGGTAGAATATTCTTTCTTCTTTCTTTTCGTGTGGTTAGTGGCCAACCTGTTGTCAAGAGTTGTTCAAGCCTGTAGGCCTCTAATTTTATTTTAAATTTAGCAACAACCGGGACCGACTTTTTACTTGTCCTCTGAAGCACGGAGACGCTCAGATAAAATACTACTAAGCGGTCACCCATCTATAGACTGACCGCACCCAACGTTGGTTAACCTCGCTAATCGTTTACCGATCAGTGAGTGCAACTGGCTATGATAACAGCGAAACACACGACTACTTAATAATATGGTCAAACATGAGTGATCATATAGTACAACAGTTACATTATACACTGATAAAGGCGGTGATATCATTTTGTTTTCGAGATGCTTCATAGCGGCTGACAAATATTCTGATAAAAAGCTAATAAAAATGCGCGAATTGAAGATAAAATTGAAATGAAATGACGTTACGACACAAAACTATTTGCAATAAGTTCCTTCTTTATTTGGAATTTGTATTAAACCTTTGATAGCACAAAAACTCTACATAAATTTTATGGCCAAACGTTTATTGACATAAACGTTGACGTTTAAGCGATACGGTCAGTTTAGCTGACCATATCATGAAATCAGTCACATCATGAAGTGACCATCTCTATGATCTAGCCACGACAGATATACATACATACATACATACATAAATTCACGCCTGTTTCCCAGAGGGGCTACGATCCTGACACACTTCTCTGGCTTCATTCACTTTCATAACATTCCTCATACACGCTCGCCGGTTTAAGGTGCTCTTAACCTGGCCTTTATCCAGAACGTCTCCGATCTGATCAGGAAACGTTCGCCTAGGTCTTCCCCTTGCGACTGTTCCATTCACACTAGCCTTATAAACTTTCTTAGTCAGTCTGTTCTCGTCCATTCTTTCTACATGCCCAAACCAACTTAACATACCCTTTTCTATTCTCGTCACTATATCCACTTTTATGCCGCATTTCTCTCTAATCACACTATTCCTTATTCTATCTTTCACAGTCACACCACATATATTTCTCAGCGCTCTCATTTCTACAGCATTTATTCTGCTCTCATGCTTCTTTTGCCATACCCAACTTTCACTTCCATGCATAAGTGCACTAATAGTCCTCTATGCACAGCCAAACGTGCCTTTTCGGATACATTTCGACTGTTCATAAAAGCGCGTAGAGCGCCATTCACTTGATTGCCAGCAATCGTTCTTCTTTCAATATCTCCCTCATGTGTACCATCCCTTGTAAACAAAGTACCCAAATATACAAACTCTTTCACTTGCTCCACTTGTTCTCCATCAATCATAATATTGCACATCGTCATGCACTCCTCCCTTTCAAATACCATTACTTTCGTCTTGCTTACATTTATTTTCATTCCTTTACTCTCAAAAGCACCATGCATAATAGTTACCATCGCCTGTAACTCTTCCGCCGATGACGCAAGTATTACTTGGTCGTCGGCATAAAGTAGACATTTGACAAGTAACTCATTCATTCTTAATCCCCATTCACAATCTTTTAAATCTTTCAAACAATTGTCCATGTATAGGTTAAACAGCCAGGGTGACGCTACACATCCTTGTCTAACACCTCTTTCGATATTAAACCATTCTGTGTATGTCCCATTTATCCTAACATAAGCTCTGGAATCTTCATAAAGAGATTTCAGAGCTCGTGTGAGGTTGCTATTCACTCCATACATGGACAAAACCGACCAAAGTTCATTCCTCACCACTTTATCATAAGCCTTTTCCAGATTCACGAATGCGCAATAGACCTTTTCACCTTTGGCCAAAACTTTCTCGGCTATGCTCCGTAAGGAAAAGACTTGATCTGTACATCCCATACCCTTTCGAAATCCCGTTTGTGCATCCCATATTTTCTCGTCGGTTACTTTCACAATCCTTTCAATTAACATTTTCGCATACAATTTACCGACGACGCTGAGCAAGCTAATGCCTCTATAGCTTTTGCAATCTTGCTGTGAGCCTTTTCCTTTGTATAAAGGTACTATGACGGCCTTGCACCAATCACTAGGTACACGGCCGGTATTCCAGCACAAGTTAAAAAGGCGACACAACTGATTTACTATGAGACGCTGTCCAGCTGTCAGCATTTCGACTGTAATCCTATCATAACCACCAGCCTTTCCTAATTTCATGCTTTTCAATGCTTTCATTATTTCATCTATACTAATAGGGCTTTCATCATTCCTATCATTATCATTCATTTCGAAACTTTGCCCTTGCCATTCCTCTCTTTCAAATAAACGTTCAAAATATTCCTTCCATCGATTCAGTACGCTCTTTTCTTCATTCAGTAAACTTCCATTCTTATCTCTGATCGATTTCAGCTCTGTGGTTAGGGATTTACCTCGAACCGAGCGAATGGATTTCCAGAAAAACTTTGCGTTAGTCCAGAAATCTTCAGATAATCTTCTATCAAACTCGTCTTTCATTTAGTAGATATACAGTGTGTAACAATAAGATATGGCGTATATAAAGTAGCACAGTGGACTCTGTCCCTAACGTGAAGCTCTTAAATTGTAAAGCACAACACAACATTATAATTAATATTGCAACTTTTGATACAGAAAAATCTTTAATATCAGATTGTGAGATGAACACGGGTCTTAAGTGTTATTTTCGTCTTATCATGATCAACGACATAATAATTATATAAAACACTAGCTGACCCGGCAAACGTTGTTTTGCCATAAAAAAATGTTTTAACCAAAAGATTAAAAAAAATGTTAGGGGTGGACAACCCTTATCACTAAGGGGTATGAAAAATAGATAGTAGCCGATTCTCAGACCTACTAAATATGCATATAAAATTTCATAAAAATCGGTCAAGCCGTTTCGGAGGAGTATGGTAACTAACATTGTGACACGAGAATTTTATATATAAGATAACATATAAGTACCCACCTTTCATCAGAGAATTCATGACTTTAATCACATCTGCTCTCGACTCAATAACTGTCTCCCCGATAAGGTCCTTCCACACAAACCAATTGATATCAGCCTCCTTCTCCACTTCGCTGTCTGAAGATACTTTAGTGAGGTCTATGAGGAGCTGGGTCTTAAACACGTCGTACACTTTGACCCAGCGGCTGTCGATGATGGCTTTGACCCTAGAGGTCAATAATGGCTGGAAATAGTGGCACCAAACGTGGACCTCGGGTATGTCGAGGGATGTGCAGATAGTTGACCAGTTTGATGGGGTTTCTGGAAGAAAATGGGAGGTGATTAATACATTGATCTTTGACTTCAAGTTAAAAATTATTACTTATTGGACTAGTTTTAAGTATTTGCCATATATGAGGCATTTAGCGATTTGTTTTCAGTCCTGAGATTATTAATCATAATCAGATACAGATACCTGACTCGCGCCTGAACGAATATTGTAGGGTTTACATCAAAGCGATTGTGTCTAACGAACTGCCTACGACCTTTTCAAAACTTGGCAAACAAATTCCACTTTTCCCATCTTTGTCCAAAGCATAATGCTTCGTTATGCATGGGCCTCTTTTCAGTGTGACAAGGGTTTCGCTAAGTGCGCCCTGCAGAGAGGGCAGGGTAAAAGCATCCGTCTGCGAAAAAAAGTAAACTCCACCACGCGGACCCAGTCTGCCAACCTGCATAGAACCATATTGGGAGCCTCTGACCCTTCCCACACTGAGAAGACTGCCCGTGCTTAGTACGATTAATAATATTCTACCACATACACACAACACCATCTAATCCAAACTAAGCAGAGCTTGTACTATGGGTACTAGACAATGGATTAACATACATACATCCTTTTTTTTGTAAATGCTTACATATTATACATAGAAACACCCAGACCAAGACAAACATCCATGTTCATGCACACAAATGTTTGACTTGTGCGGGAATCGAACCCGCGACCTCAGGCGTGGCAGTCGGTTAGACTAACCACTACGCCATTGAGGCCTAGCTTATAAACAGTTCTGATGTTATGTTTCTCTTGTCACAGGTGTTTTCTAACATATTATATTTAAAAAATACCTGACCAAGGCGACCGACATAGGTCAAACTTGAAGAGGCCCTTCGAGAGTTGTAATGTAACGTGGTGGGGTGCAACACCTACAACGGCACTAGACAGGACTATTGCTACGTATGGAGTCTACTATCTGGGCTATGTGTATCAAAACAGTACCACAGTAGGTACTTTCAGTTTCAGAAACATACCAATTTTGAAGGCGATATCTCTAATCTCGTGCAGCACTTTGACTCTGGTGATGTTGTGTAACAGTGTGTGTACGTTTGTGTCTATGAACGACTTCACCCACATGTTCCACTGGTGGACACACTCCGTCACCTCCTGTTTGGCCAGGGGTTGTAATTCCTTTGTGGTAGATAACCTGGTAAAACAAACATTATATCCCTTCGGCCGCTTACGAAACCAACGCTACGTAACGTAAAAAGATTTTTCTTTCTACGAAACCAGTTACGTAGAAAGAAAAATATTATTTTAACTATTAACTATTGATTTTGAGTCAGCTGTTATCAAAGCTGTGAAAAATGTGTACTGTGATATTGAAGCCAAGGGCCAGCTAGACTTCATGATACTTTGAGCTCATTTTGCGTAAATAGAAACACCAATGATTAAATTATGTTCGGGTACTTTGAAATAACTACACTGGAACATTGAGACAACTACCATCTTGGTCTCCCCGTGACCATAACTGCTGAAAAGCAACGTCGGGGAAAGTGTAAACTTAAACTTAAAGTTTAAATAATTTTATTAGTAGTGTAACAGTTTCAAAATTATGTAAAACGGTGTTAAATAAACAACGCGGTAAAATCCGCATAAATGAGTTTAATTTCAATAAAGCCAAGGGTTGTTATTTACACAACACCTACATTCACGAAAGCGAAACATAAAAATAACATCAAATACACAAAATCGTCACATAACGAGATGTATTGCCTTAGCACGATTGCATCCTGATTACCTGGAATGTGGTAATGAGTATGTTATGTCTAAGAGCCCATCAAACAAGAAAATTAACGATTTCAATAAATACTTCCAGACTCATTGGCTTAAGAGACCAACTTTCCAGTATTATGCAGTTGCGATAAAGAGAAAATCAGGACTACTAATAACGTTGAGAGACCACAGTAGAATAAACAGGTACATCGGACGGACTAATCCTTTACTGAGTCAACTATTACAAGTTTTAAGCAAAGAAACAAAAGTTGATAGACGCTTCTACTAACTGAGAAGTCACAATCACGAATTAGCTGATAACAGTTTTACTGCCTCGATGATGCAGTTGTAGCGAATGCGATTGTTGTGCATAAAGTCCCGGATTCGATACCCGATTCGGGCAAGTGTTGTTAAGGCTTTATGTGCTCGCTGAAGTTCACTGATGTCTGCTAAAACGTTCCATTCCACTAAACGTGCTTTTAGTTAGTCAATGGTAGTACACGACTGTCCCAACGTCAATATCTCCAGGATGATATTGAGAATTGTTTGTCAGACAAACACTATAATTTTTGATTAGCCCAACTGGGGAATCGAACGAAAACCGCTCATGCACAACAGTCTCATTTACCGCTGTCGTGCCTACTAAACATTATAATTAAAATTACAACTAATACTTTAATAAGAAAGGAAATGTGTATCCATCGGCAGTGCGATAGGTGGGTATCGAAACCACGATCTCTCGATCGTTAATCTGAGTGCGTAATGCGAGTTGTTTTTACGGTAACGCGATCGACAGCGTTATGACGTTCGGCGCTCCGATTGGCCCGCTGCAAGCTCTTAACCAATCAAAGAGCCAAACGCGGTAAACTTTTCGATCACGTTTATGTAAAAACAACTCACACTAGGTACCCTGATAGTTTAATGGAATGGGCTACGGCCTCCACTGCTACTCACGCGTAAGATCCTGGACCACACATCTTACCTATAATTAGTAATGGCAGGCGGCAACAATTTCAAAGAAGCAGGGTCGCTGAACTTCACGAGTTGAATCAATGGCGGAGAGTCTTTCCTGAACAACTCTTTTAATTTCACTAATATCGCTCCGCCATCATTATCTGGAACAATTAGTAATTAGGTACTGCATTGTCTATTTCACTACAAAATAATAAATACGTATAAATGTAAGATACGAGGCTCTGCCCCCGGCTAAGCCAGCGTGAATCTGACTGCATGGATGACATGATGGTTTAATTGGTCGCATCGCCGTTGCCACTGTGTTGTGAGTTCGATCCCATTGGGGCAAAAATTTGTGTGATTCACAAGTAGTTGTTCCGAGTCTGAAAGTTATTTTGTCTGATGTTTGAATGTTTGTAAAGTTCTCCGTGACACATAAATTATTCCTATACCTAGAAGGAGTTACCTTTTTTAATAAAAAAGATATATAATTATTATGACCGGTTATAATTATTATAAACAAACGACCCGCCCCGGCTTCGCACGGGTAGTACAAAACTTTAACAAATTATATACCTAAACCTTCCCCATGAATCACTCTGTCTTTTGGTGAAAGCCGCATGAAAATCCGTTCAATAGTTTTTGGGTTTATCGCGAACAGACAGACAGACAGACAGACAGACGCGGCGGTGGACTTTATTTTATAATATGTAGTGATTGACTGCACGGATGACGTAGCGGGCCTCGACGATGCGACCGCATCGAGTGTTGTTGCGATGAATCGATGAGGATCGAGTCGATCGAATAATAATAAAAATAATCTTGTTCTAAGCATTTAGTTTATAATAATAATTATTATTATTATTTATTGACAGAAAAATAAATAAATAGTTTAGCTTAATGTTTACAAGAATACAATGATTATCTTTTTACGTAGGTACAACTTCTTCACTGCGTATAATTCCTGCGTCGCTGGGAATTATAATATATACAAACATTTAGACAACACAACAACTATTTTTGTACCATACAAATGTTTGTTCCGTGCGCGGATCGAACCCATACGGCGCAGAGGCGGTGGCGAGGTGATTATTTCAACCTTCCTCCACTCAACTGACTGTAAATTCCATGTTAATAATTTAAAGAAAAGAATCGCATTTAATTTCGATAGAATGCTGTTACCGCATTTTATAATCAATTAAAACACTAAGCCAATGAATTCACCAATGTCTAGGACTACATTTGGATCACATGACTATAATTATATGTTCACTCAGTTTAATTAATGGCTAAGAACTATATTCGTAGCCATTAATTAAACTGAGTGTCTTAAAAACTAAACATCGTAAGAAATAGTAAATATATAAGACATGAGTCGCATTCAGTACCGCTGTGCTCTGAAATACTGCAACCAAAATTGCTACTACAGCACAGGACTAACGGCTTTGCGTGCCTGCCGAAGCACGAGATGTGCAAAACCTGCTAACTAAACTGCCTCTTTCTGGGCTTCTTAACAGAAAAACATAATATCTATATAAGCAGGCTCAATCGTAAAATCAAATATTTTTTCTGTTTTTACCACAAATAGCCAAAACCTATTTAGGCGCCGAGCTTGCCGATATAGAGTTCGAACCTACAACTCTGAGCACAGCGGCAGAGGCGAGGCCTGCCTGATACGCACATAACTTAAAAAGTCAAACATACATGCATTAGGAACGGTCCCAGGACACATATTTTTTACTTTTTTATACGGATTCGAGACCTCTCCATGGCAGGCCAAAGGTCTTCTAACTAAGCTGCGACTGTTAAAAAAGATGATACTCACCAACAAAACACGAATACACAAGTACAACAGTCTTCAACACAATCTTCACTCCGTTCACAATCTTATCTTTGATCTGCGCCTTGACATCTCCCTCTAAGATCTGCGCCAGATCGAACTGTAGCGTCGACTTGAGACTGCTGTTGCTGTGCAGGCCTATCAGTGTGTTCAGTAGTTCCACCATGGTCTGCGAGTCTAACAGGTACAGGCTTATGAGGCAAGAACAGGCCACCTGGAATTATTGAAAGACAATATAAGCATAAACTTTAGTTATGAGTTCAATGAAGCAAAGTTCAAGCCAAATACATGATGACTTACACACTACCTCATTATGTATTGTTATTTGCTTTGAAAAAGGAAACTACTAAAAGGTCATCTGGAATTATTGATAAAAAAAATTATGTTTGAACTTGTCATAAGTGCACTTTATATAATTGTTAAGTTCCAATTGTAAAATTGATAATTTTATTAAAAACTAGCTGACCCGGCAAACGTCGTTTTGCCATAAAAAAAAATGTTTTGACCAAAAGAATAAAAAATTGTTAGGGGTTGACAACCCTTATCACTAAGGAGTATGAAAAATAGATGTTGGCCGATTCTCAGACCTACTCAATATGCTCACAAAATTTCATGAGAATCGGTCAAACCGTTTCGGAGGAGTACGGGAACGAACATTGTGACACGAGAATTTTATATATAAGATAACTATATCATAAATTAATTAATTACAAGGCTAACAAGTCAGTTTCGAAATCACGAATCACTGCATTTATAAATAGTTTATTTTATTTCAAAATATGTACTAAGATTTTTCTCAATATAAGAGCTTAATAAGACTTGGCCTGACATAGGATCTTGTGATCGGCCATCAAAAGAGGCCTAAACTTCTGGTTCAGATCTTGCAGTATGTTTTATTAATTTGATTACCTCGCAAAGATCGTGAATCGACTACTGTGCTAAAGGTCTTGGGTTCGATTTTCGAACAAAGTGTAAAAATTTCATATTGGGAAATATTGGGATTTCCTGATATGAAATTTTTGGTAGCAGCGTGGAGTCCGTAACTTTGCCCGGTAAATAGTAATAGGCTCGTCCCCTTTTACGTGAGTCCTATATCTATAGTTTCACACTGATAGTAATAGTAGGCCCCTGCCTAGCCTTCGGCAATATAATTGTCAGGCTATTTATGTACGCACATATGGCAAAAAAGGTTACCTCGACACTAATTTCGACATCCTGAAGCTTCTGCCGACACACATCTATAATGGTTTGGTTAAAGTTTGAGATAGAGTGCCATTGGCGCTGAACTAATCTCTGTAGCGACTGCATACCCGGCTTCACAGTTTTACCTCCAATTTGTAGTTGTAAACCTGGAAATTAAAAGTCACGTCATGTCGTCGTCATTAATACATATAGATTTTAGTGATTAGACACAGTCAAGGTTTTATTGTATAACATTTTTAACATGGATTACTCTTGTGCTAACGATAATCCCAGTGTTGCAGTCAACCTTACTCTCATTGAAATATTGTACACAAAGAACGCCTAAACTTTGAACCGTGTTGCGAGACCGAATTTTTTCACAGAAAACAAAATTATTTGTGTGATGAAATATTGATTGTTCTGAGTCTGACTTCATTGACATCATATTAATTGTACGATTGTAAATTACAACAGATTTCCCCTTAGAATGGGAGAAAAACAACGAATAAGTTAGTCTCTCCTATTTCATAAGCAAGATGCAAAGGAAAGAGCATTGTGTAAGCTGAGTGTTGAACACTGAATAAATATTTTTGGATTAAGCAGTATTTTCTTCTTCTTTTGCTATCCTGAAGGTAGCCAGAATCCAAAAACCGATGTATATCCAGATCTTCATTGATGGAGCGGGGCTGTCGGATCATTAATATGGGTTAATCGAAGGAGACAGCCAGCTGATAATATGTACAAAACTTACCTGTATTAATATGTCTAGCCATGATAAACAACTGTGTAGCCTTCACATAATCCTCTGCCTCAATGCTCGTCCATATTTTCTCTGGTATTTCCATCAACAGCTTCACTTGAACCGATATGCTGTGTACTGGGTTATTGTTATACTGATAACTGAAAATTAAAAGATGGTGTTTATATGTTTGCTGCCATAATTTTAATGTTTGTTCAGTTTGTACTAAAATTTCGCACAAAAATCAGTAAATTAATTTTCGCAACATACTAGGCGCGCATAACGCAGAAGTATACGTGGAGTCTAAGCTAAAAAAGGATAGCAACACCTGAGACAAAGGTCGGCGCAGGAGCTACTTGCGACGCGACGTACCTACACATCTACGCGCCACTAGTACGTCACATCGTAGCAACTGTTGGCCACAATACATAAGCGAGAGCGGGTAGCGGATATTGATAAGACTGGTTCGAGCATTAAAGGAGAATAAAATACAATATTGGGAGATAATATCAGCATTCAACAAGGCGCAAGAAAATGCCACTGAAAAGAACACCACCGAGCACCCCTCTGTTAGAGGAGAAGAAGAGCAGCTCATCTTCAGTCAATCCGATATTTTCTCACTCCGAGTCATCGCCGGATCTTTCGACATTGGGATGTGATACTAATATTACGACGCGTCTGAAACGCAAACGCGATGATTGTGATTGTATGTCACGTCTGGATGAAATTCGTGCTTTACTCTCAGCATCCACTACTGAGACTGACAACAAACTAGCGGCTCTACAGTCGGCATTGTCTGAAATTATGGCTCAAAATGCTGAGATAAAAGATTCCCTGACCTTTATTTCTCAAGAATACGATGACATAAAAATAAAGTTCAAAAACTTGGAGTCTGAACGCAACAATGACCGTCGTTATATCCGCGAGTTAGAAGAAAGGTTGGATAATGTGGAGCGACAATTGTACTCATCAAAGATTGAAATCAGGAACGTGCCACAAAAACAGGAAGAAAGCAAGGCAGATCTACTCTCAATCGTCTCAGAGACCGCTAACGTCCTTGGGTGTCCGATAACTAAGAATGAAATTAAGGATGTTTTTCGAACAAAAACAAAAAGTAACACACACCCGATTACCGTTGACTTTATAAGCGCTATTGTAAAGGAGAATATCCTTAAGAAAGTCCGTGACTTCAATAAAGCCAGCAAAGACAACAAACTAAACACCACTCATTTAAAACTTCCGGGACCCAGAAAACCCGTATACGTGTCGGAGAAACTTACACTACAAGCTCAACGCACCTACTACCTTGCGCGTTGCTTTGCTGAAACAAATAAGTACAAATACTGCTGGACTTCATTCGGTAAAGTTTTGCTGCGTAAAGCGGATGGAGAACGACACGTCATCATAAAAAACGAAGCCGACCTAGACACCCTACGGCGTGAAAAATGACCATTAATGCAAAAGGTATACCATAAGACTACTACTTATCCTGTTACAACAATCGGCTTTGATTATTTACCACGTTTTTGTAATCCTATAATTCTAATCTCATACAACCGCAAAAAAAATCTCACAATACTAAATACAGAAATACTATCCACTACACATACCACAGAACACTACCATACACATCACACCAACTACTCACACTATATTATACGTATTCTACAAAATACAGCCTCACTATTTCAAATGAACCTCGGCCCAACTATAGCAGCATCGAATTATTCTTTTACTTTAAAATGATGAATATTAACGAAATATCTAATGAGCTGGATAACATCTCAGTTGCTGACATATACTCATGTAAACCGGAACAATGTCAGTTTTTTACAGGACAACACGATAACAACTTGCTCATCATTCACATCAATATCAGGAGCATTAAAAGGAACTTAGACCAATTTGTTACAATGTTAACTTCGACAAAACTTAGTTTCGATTTTTTTATCCTTACAGAATGCTGGCTTCAGACTTCGGGTAATATTCCTGTTTTAGACAATTATACCTCTCACACCACTAAAAATAATCCTATAAAAAATGATGGTGTCGTAATCTATGCCAGAACAACATTGAATTGTTCCATCCAGGAACCTGATATTGCCGATGCCAACTGCCTAGTTTGCTGCCATAATAATTTAGCCATAATTGGAATATATCGCTCCCCATCATACTCAAACCCCACAAATTTTTTCTCCAGTATAAGTACCATCGTTACATCTCTCAATTCATATGATAACTTAATGCTCATCGGGGATCTCAACATTGATATTAAGACAGGCCATAGAGATCGCCACGCTAATGACTATCTAAACCTGACAGCCACGCTCGGGTTACTACCCGCCCACACTCTGCCAACGAGAATTAATAATTGTCTGGATCATGTCATGATGAGATCGAAGGTTTCAGCTAGTGTTATCATAATAGACACACATATTACGGACCATCTACCTATTGCAATATCCTTAGCCTTAAATAAAAATACCACACGTCCACCTAAACACAACACAATAAGATTTGATTACATAGCCATTAAAAACGAATTAGACAATTACGACTTTAGCGCTGTTCTCAATTTATCTGATCCTAACCTGGCAACAAATCTATTTATTGTCGGCATACAGTCAGTCATTACGAGACACACCAAAACTACTCGCACCTCTAATCGCAAAACTATTCGTAAACCTTGGATGACGGCTGGATTAGTACGATGCCTTCGCAACCGTGACAAAATGCATCGTCAGGCTAAACTGTCACCTAATAATGACATTCTAAAAACCACTTACAAGCGGTACCGTAACTTTTGCAATGCATTGCTAAAAAGACTAAAAAGGGTCTATCATAAAGCTCAACTGTTAAGCGCTAAAAACAATCCGAAGGCCACATGGCATGTAATCAAGTCAATCACAAACAACAACCAACCTAGACAGTCTCCTAATGCTTTACTCAAATCTTCCACCGACCCAGTCTCTTCACTAAATGATGTCAATAGATATTTTTCTAGTATTGGAATGACTCTAGCGTCCAAATTTAACCAATCTACCGAGGCCACAAGTCCTGTCTCTCATTTATCTCCAAGTAACTCACTGGGTATATCCTTAGTACATGCAGATAATGTGCAAGCGATAATATCAAAGCTACGAAGTGATTGTGCTACCGGATGGGACAACATCCCAAACAAGGTACTAAAATTATCTTCCAACACCCTGGCCCCTATAATTGCTCATATATGTAATTGTGCTATCAGTTCGGGAATCTTTCCAAAAGCTTTTAAACGCGCGATAGTCCATCCGATTTACAAGAGTGGAATTAAAGATAATGTTTCCAACTACCGTCCAATCTCAGTATTGAGTGCGTTATCTAAAATCTTGGAACATATTTTAAACACCAACCTGACAATGTTTTTTAAGTAAAAATAAACTAATAGCAAATAATCAATTCGGATTCCGCTCAGGAATTTCCACCGAGGATGCCGTATCAGACTTTGTAAACACCCTGGTCGATAAATTAGACAATCGTTTGAAATGCTACGGTTTATTCCTAGATCTAACCAAGGCATTCGACACTGTCTCGATTTCTAGACTGCTTAACAAGATGGAGCGTATGGGCATACGTGGTGTGGCTCTGGACATATACAGAGACTACCTCAGTGGACGTAGCCAGTGTGTCAAGGTTAATTCGACCATTAGTGACGTGGAAAACATCAACTACGGTTTACCACAAGGAAGTGTTTTAGCTCCCACGCTATTTCAAATATATATAAACGATCTCTGTCAATTACCTCTGAACAATTGCAATATCTTCACATATGCCGATGACACAGCCCTATTAATATATAAAAAAGACTGGACGAGGGCCAAATACTCAACCGAACTTTCCATGCGAGTGGTGATGAACTGGTTATCTTCTAATCTACTCACACTTAACTTGTCAAAAACCAAAATTATTCAGTTCACACCAACAAACTCCGTCAAACCACCTCTAGAGTCTAAATCTATTATAGCCCATGTTTGTCAGGATCGCTCACAGTGTCACTGTCTCCCTCTGGCTATGGTCCCAAATATTAAATATTTGGGTGTTCTTATTGATGAGAGACTGGACTGGCGGGAGCACACAAATAATCTATGTTCCCGTATCCGGAAACTTATCTACGTATTTAAGGAGCTTAGGTACTCAACCGACTTGGAAACAGCATCACTGGTGTATCGCTCCCTATGTGAGTCAATTATCACATACTGCATTCCGGTATGGGGAGGGACCCTAAAAACAGTGATGCTTGGAGTGGAACGAGCTCAACGTGCAGTTCTCAAAATTATGTATTTCCGAAAACGAGCCTACCCCACCGCCCAGCTATACTCCGAGGCACAAGTTTTGACAGTGAGGCAACTATATATTCTCCGCACCATCTTACGTCGACACTCCACACTACCGCTAGATCCAAACATTACTAGCCGAAGAACTGGCTATCCCGTATGTGCAACAAAAATATGCCACACCGCTCTCGCACGTAGGCACTTTTCATATCTGAGCACTCAAATTTACAACAAAATTAATAAAAATATCTCAATTTACAAACTCACGCGGCACATGGTCAAATGTAAAGTCAAAGAATGGCTGCTATCTTTAAAATATGACGAAACCGAACAAATTATAACCACAATCACATAAAAATCCTTTGCACCACTAATTACAAGATTACCTACTTACTTACTACTAGCTCGCACATTGATTCGCTTATTCATTAAACCACACTCCTTTCACTTACACCACACAACAACTATTCATCGATATACACACACACTCACACACTCATTAAACCACACATCTTTCACTTACACCACACTAACCATTCATCGATACACACATACAAACACTTCCACACACACTTACAGACGGTCATTAGAAACAATTTTGCATTCCTTTTATTTTATATACCCTCTTTTTTCTGTTAACTCATTTAAGCCATAAAATAACATAATAGTAACTTTATTACATAAGATTAATGTAACTTTTAATTATGGAAAAGGGCACTGGCTCTTGTAACACAGGTTTGTCACCTAGCACAAGAGTCAGAGACTTCACATAGATTGTAAAAAATATTATGTTCAATAAAGATTATTATTATTATTATTATACTATCCATGTTGACAGACAGCGACTAGTAAGGTCAATATATTTTGAGTTAACCGGTCAGTGTAACTTTAGCAAGACATGATGATAAAAGCATTGTGTCCAGTCACTCCAATATCCATATGCCAATGGATAAGTTAACTGAGTCTACACAAGTTACATTTACCTTTGAGCTACAGGCTTCTCATCAATTTTAAATCCCACCAAGTGCGTGTTATGCAAGTTTTTACAAGCAGCCATCATCTCACTAATGTGGTTCAGGGTACTGCCCGTTGTCTCCTTCATCTCTTCAATAGTGTCTGCTGCATGAATCAAGTCCCTGTATCTCTCGCTATAAATAAATAAAAAAATATTGAATATTGTATTTATTTTTGTTTTACAATTAAGGTAAGTACAATGGTCATGAACATCTTTTATGGGTGCTCTATTCTAGACATATTGATCAAAGTTTAAGACTTTTCTTATGTTGCCTATAAAATCAAGATGGGTGTAAAAACCGAGGATTCAACCTCTTCGTCTTCAAGTGAATTTTTTTTTCATCTGCTTTTTTTAATGTCCCACTGCTGGACAAAAGCCTCTCCATTGGACTTCCAAATCACTCTGTTAGTGGAGATCCCCTGACTTTATGACCTTGTGACCCTTAAATCTCATGGGTTTTTTGACCCACAGGGCCTATGGGCCCTGAATATGTTCAAAGTCGACCGAGGAATGACCCCAAGGTGTCTGTACACCAAGTTACAAGTCAATCGGTCCAGTGGTTCCGGAGCTATGCCTGTCACTAACAAACTGTCACTAAGAGACAGACAACAGACCCACATAGTGTTTTAATTAACCTCTTCGAAGAAGACTCAGAGGTTAATAATATCAACCCTGTTTATAAACCGTCCCACTAACAGGCACCAGCCTCTTCTCATTGTGACAACATCTAAGTCACAGTCCACCATGTTGGCCCTTTAGGTAGACTTCAAACCTTTATTCTACTTTATTTGTATAAAATACATATTTACAATAACATAGGTGGTGAAATGTCCTCGCGATGACTCTAAATAAATTGTTGATAAAGGTAATAGATGTTAAATAGGGCTCTATCAATCACCGGCAAAACTGTTATCACTACCGAACGTTACTTAACAGTATTGGATTATTTTAATATTAATTCGACATTTACTAACTTACCCAACCATAGCCCGTAACTCCTCTCTTTTCCTTTCAATTTCATATTGCAATTTCTTCTGCACTTGATCTATATCACTAATGGAATATGTTTGGAACAATTGATCAGGAACTATGTCTAACAGGTTAGGTTGAGACATTTTTAATGTTTAATACTATGTTATTCTTCTAGAATATATAACACATCACGTAAAAATAAGATAAATAAATAATATCTTAAACTTATTGCTGATATTTGTGAATGTAAACAAGAATTATTATTTTGATTGCCAAATGCCAACACATCTGCTGTCAATGTCAACTGTCAACGAGCTGTCAGCTGCAACGTATTCAGATTTTGACAATAAGTATACCTTTGCGTTTTCTGCTGTAGTAGATTTAGTGGATCTACGGTTATTAATATTTGCTACAAATAGATACATCATTTTGTTCAAATATCTATAAAAAGTAAAAAGCACACATTAGAATGTATTTGTTTAAAATGCGTCAACGCCTAAAACTTATGAATAGCACCAATATTATGCCGCACATATAGAACGAAAAGAAATTAATTCGTAAGGCACTTTAACAAATACCAAGATGGTAAAACATATTATGACCCGCCTGACAGTAAGCAGTAACCGTAGCCTTAATACATGCAAAAAGTTTCCTTACCGTTCATCTCATCTTTAATTTCAATTCTACTTGGTGGTCGACGCGTAGCCTTATGAATCAGAGGTATATACCTAAGTACTTAGACTGGCCATAAATACTGTTACAATTAAAAAAACACATAATATTACATTTGAATTCGGAATATGTCATTTTTATATGAATAGGCATTGTGTTTTCTCATTTTCGCGCCAATCGGTGTTAAATATTTTTGTGATATTAAAATGAAGTGGGGTGATAAAGAGAACCGAATTGCTGTGATAGCATTTCACAACGTAGGTATAGAGCCAAATGCATTTATTAAAACTCTCCATTCGCTTGGTATTAGTCGAATGTTTGTGTATCGGGCTATTGATAGGTACAATGAAACCTCCTCTATTTATGACAGAAATAGATCTGGCCGTCAAGTAGTATTTATACGAAAAAGGCGATCAAAGCAGTGAAGGAAAGGATTCGAAGAAATCCTGTCCGAAAGCAAAAGATTTTATCTCTTGAAATGAATATAGCACCGTGTCGCGTATTTTAAAAGATGACTAAGGACTTGCAGCCTGTAAGAGATGCACTGGTCATTATTTAACTAATAATTTAAAAATGATGGTCACGGACGAGTCTATAGGTCAACGCCCCGATACGAGATTCGACAATGCCTACAGTTCGCAGCATAGATGATGTGTCCCAGTCGTATCACGATATTTTAGCGCAATACCCCAGCATAACAAGACTAACATTCATGCAACTAAAGCCTAATACCATACGTAGCCGCGCAAAGCTAATGGAGATCATTTTAAATGAGCTTCATATAAATTAAATATTATTACTTATATTAATGAATAAACTAACACACATATCAGTAATAAATGTTTCATGTAATAGAAAAAAATATATTTTTCTTTGTAACAATATTTATGGCAAGACTGGATTATAATATTTCGATGTTGTTTTTGTGTGTGATCAATAATTATTGTGAGTGAGGGGTCCCCTCGCTCACAATAATTGATCCTATAGGTAACTTACCGGTAGATAGCACTGCAATCGGGTTGCAAGCCAACGTTCGGGCAGGTAAGGAATAAAATTGTAAGTGACGACCATACTTAAATAAAGTCCAATAATGAAATCGACTTTATGAAATTAAAGTATGTAGTTCCATAGCATACTCGTCTCTAGGTGGGTAGGTCCTTTACCGGCTCGGATCGACGACATTAAACTAATTTAACATCTTTGGCACTGATGCATCACTGCAGGTTGTACTTTTGGTCAGCGCAAACGTACATAATACAAAAGAAACTGCTAAATAAGTGCTTATTTTTATTTTTGGTCGATCATGGCATTCATGATTACGCATTCGTTGGACTCTAGAGGCTTCTAAACCTAGTTAATGATGTGCCGCCTTTTATAAGAACATCCACACAAGAAACTATATCATCAACAAAATATTATCCACCTAGCCGCAATAAAAAATCGATTAATACCATTTTAAATTTTATCAAGTTTTTTTTGGGTTCCCAGATAAAATGCTTTATGCACTGTCCGCCGGCTAGGGGATGGCACCGGCGCAGTAGGCTGAAATTCGTGTTTCATAGACATTCAAATCCTTTTTTGAAAGGGACGTTTTTTTTTGCTTGGATACGATCGGGAATACCTTCTATATACCTGTTATGATAAACTTTTGGATTTATAATCGAAAACAGCGCACTTAGAATTTTTTTCGGAAGAATTTGTATGGTGTCGACACAATAAATGATGATATCTCCGTTATCGCACAATTGCGCCTAATATCCTCTTAGTTTATTAATATATGAATAATTTTTGATTTTTTGACATACTCCATGACAAGGTCAGACGTGCGCTATTTTTTTTTTTAATCTTTATAAATATTTCACTTTTTGTCTTGTTTATTTTTTTGTTTTAACTAATATCAAGCCTAACTTGGATGTATATAGACTAGATATTTACGCAAATTTGTTGTGTGCAATATTAGAAAGTAAAACTCATTAAAAACCATACAAAATTAGCTTGATTTCTTTAAGCTTATATTTCTAATATAGAAACATTTACACATAATGACTTAAATACAAATCGTAATCTGATATTGGCGCTAAGTCCTGCAGACTCAGCAGATCCAATGTTTCATCACACAAAGGTTTCTTTTTCTTGGTATCCAACGTTGGTCTTACTGCTGAAATAAGCGGATCGGACGAAAGTAGAAGAAAATTAAAGATATCTTCATTGGAACTCACTCTGCTCTTCTTCCGTGAGTGATGTTCTCTAAATCTTCTGAAGTCCTTGTTTCTCGCTTCTGAAGCTTCTTCAAATAAACACCCAATCGGAACAATTGCGTTAGCAGCAATAATTTCGGCTCCGTGAAGCAGTATCGTGTGCACTGTTGATGACATGTAGTACCAACTGTACAATTCCACATATTTCTCAGCAGTAATGGACGCATATTATTTAAATTTTGAAACATTGATGGGTTCACCTGAAGTTATGGCTTGCAACAATATAGCAAATCTTCGGACCAGATCTTCATCTAGACCAGTGATAGCCGCAGTCTTATCAGGAAATTCAAAGAATCGTCGTGCAGTGTTGCCATCATTAGTTGTGCCATAACCTTGTTTTACGACATCGATTAATAGGTTGAGCTCCGTTTTGAACCTGGCTTGGATAGTTTTCTTTCTTGCATCCACTGCGGCTTTCTCACTTTCCCCTCTAGCAGACCACTTCTTAATATCTAATTTATAAGCGATATGTAAAAGACATTCCATGTCCATGTGTTCCATGCATGTAGTGAAGAAAGTCTGAGCTCCATCAAATCATCTTCAGTTGATTTATTTTTAACTACTTCTAAGTTGTTCATCTCTGATGGTTTTGCCAAACAAAGGTAGCACGCTGCATTCGATTTCATGTTAGGTGAAAGATAAGTTTTTATTTTAGCATCAATCATGGTGAGCATAAGTTTATGACTCACCATATTGCTATCACATTGAGATGGTTGGAGAGCCGATATCTCAGCTTCCACTCTTTCATTTTCATCCTTCACCAATGTGTCACTTTCTTTAATAAAGGTGAACTGTACTGGACGACAATACGCTGCTGAGCAAGGTTTCGGGTTCTCCCAAACTGTGATGTCTTTACATGTCATCTTCAGTGGCGATAACGAAGTCATGAAGATGCAAGAGTCATCTTGTGCAGAATCCATCTTCTGTTTGTATTTGCTTTGGCTGGATGCTCCGTCGAAACCGTATTTACATATTAAGATCAGTTCTTTATTTTGTATAACTTCTGGCAAAGATTTTATTATTCTCTTTGCTGTCAGATCTAGCAAAGCTTGGAGTGAAATTATTGCTGAAGAATCTGTCACCGTAATTGGATTTTTCGGCTCAGGTTGACAGCACACGTTCTTTTCTTTTTGCACGCAGTAATACGGAGGGTACAATTGCTTAAGGCCTTCTCGAATTGCTGATTCTCGAAGAGTTATGTATTGCCACTTTGATAATTTTAGAGATATCAGTAAACCGAGTGCTTTTTGGGATAAAAAAGTTTCTTTACTACTTGGTTTTTTAATTAAATCTTGAAATTTTTCGATTGATTCTGGGTGCTTCACCATATATTCGATCACTGCAGCAATGTTGTTTTGGCCTTCGTCTTTCAACTTAGAAATAGTAGCAAATACGAGCTCACTGGAATCTTTGTCTGTCAGGTCTCCACTCCGCCTCTTTTTCTGTTTCATTCCCAAGTCTTCAAAAGGTTTACGGCTTGATATTTTTCGTTTTGTCATAGTTCCCGTTGATGATGTAGATGGCTCTAAATGCGAACTAGTATCGCTTGAAGATGATTCCAAAACAGTTACATGAGAACGTGGTGATGGCTCCGAAAGTGGAACTATAAGGTTTCCCTCCTGCTGAGTAATTGACTTTATATTTTCTTTTAAGCAACTCGGCCAATCAACATCAGCCTCGAGCCAACTTTCGTAGTCAGTTCGGAACCTCTCATATTTCCGTTGTGTTGATTCATACCGTTTATGCGCAGCCCTAGTGAATCTTCGGCAAAATTCTTTTAAAGTCACACAATCTTCTTGAGACACACTGTTGTTTAAACGAGATAGCACGGGTTGAAATAAAAAATCATAGTCACTGAGTTTAGGAGCGCTTTTCAAAATAACAACAAATCCAAGTTTGTTACGATACTTGCCATGGTGTTTGTACTTTCAATGATTGAAGAAAACTAAAAAAATTTCTTTTAGTATGCTCCTATTTATTGCGATCGACTTTAATGTATTTTCCCGAACAACTAATTTGCTAAATAACCTCTTAATTATTTATTAACAAGAACTTATTATTCAATAGATATAGATATTCAAAAAGTCAGTAGATAGTTAACATGTCATTAACAAACAATAATTTCCTTAATTTTATTGGGGATTTTGAGAATCATTAGATAATTACTATTTCTGGTAATGAGTTTTCAAGCGAATTTGACTTTCTAATATGGCGCATAGTTGATTTGCGTTAATGTCCAATCTATATACATCCAAGTTAAGCTTGATATTAGTTAAAACAAAAAAATAAACAAAACAAAAAATGAAATATTTTGAGATTTTTAAAAAAAAAAGCGCACATCTGACCTTGTCATGGAGTATGTCAAAAAATCAAAAATAATTCATATATTAATAACCTAAGAGGATATTAGGCGCAATTGTGCGATAACGGAGATATCATCATTTATTGTGTCCATACAATTTTTTTCGAAAAAAATTCTAAGAGCGCTGTTTTCGATTATAAACCCAAAAGTTTATCATAACAGGTATATAGAAGGTATTCCCGATCATATCCAAGCAAAAAAAAGCGTCGATTTCAAAAAAGGATTTGAATGTCTATGAAACACGAATTTCAGCCCACTGTGCGGCGAGGTGTGTGGGACTCCCAGCATGAAGTGCTGGTATACCCACTAAAAAACCTGGGGTGTTCTTTCTCTCACCCAATGGGAGGACCAGTTGGGAGCTCTTAAAAGATTCATCCATAGCAGGCCCCTCCGTCCCCTGAGGCCCTGCCACCGAGCGACATAAGCGCGTCTCCTATGCCCTCTCCTCCGGCGGCGGACATCCGGGGCGTAAGGATCTTCTTCACGCCCCAGTTCCGCCGCCTCCTTCTGCGAGACTGTCATCTCGCAAAAGGACCTCATTGCGCCCCAGCACCTGTCGTCGCCGACCATCTTGGATATGACAGTCGGCAACGAGAGGTCGGAGCCAGTCACGGCGACCAGGGCACAGCGCTCAGCGGCCCACGATACTGGGCGAACCTAGCCTAAGCCTAATTTTGCTTTTTTATTGTTGATTTATTTTAGTGTATTCAGGGGTATATATAACAAATGATTCACTCAAATCCGTCGAAAAGTGCCGCTTTTTACACTTTTGGTAATTTCAAAGTTCACGTCATCGCTATACAGAATTAATCTTAGTTATGTATATATGTGCAATGAATATTTAATTGTCCTTTAATAGTACATATGTGTTAGTTCATTAAATTTAAGAAGTCATGATGTTTGTTTGTTTTCGCTTTAGATCAGTGACTCTACTAGGTAATCTAAAATCTAAGATAATTTTAGTCTTCTATTTTCTGCAGTACTCTATTAAACAGGTTGTATTCATTGATTGATTATCTATCAGATATAGCTTATTTAATTTGCTTATTTATCAAAGGGGTAATCTAAACTTTACGATTTGAAAACAACTATTCATTCAATTAATTTAGTTCTAGAACAAATTACATTACATTATACTTTGATTTAAACAGGAGATTTAATCAACCGACAATAAAAGTGACTAATTGTATTGATCAACAGATTATGCTTGTTTTGTTTGTTTACTTAATAAGGGTTGGTGATACCACATTACAAAATATATGACTAATAAATTATTAAGTATACTGCCGACACAAGGAAAACAGTATCCTTATTTTTTAAATTGAATCTTACGTATGGAATCAGTAAAAAAGACGCATCTGCTAGTATTTTTATATTAGATATAAAAATACTAGAAGATACTTCTTTTTTTTACGGCAGTATACTACTGCGGTGATATTGATTCTGTTGCATATCTGCTACAAAAGCCTACTACAAACTAATTTACGTTATTGTTTTGCATAGGTCCAACACAGTTATAATATTGACACACTACTTTCGCTTATAGGATTGTTACACATTGAAATGAAACAAATTTACAGATACAGATTTCATCGAGGTGTAAATTAAAAAAAACCGGACAAGTGTGAGCCGGACTCACCCACCGAGGGTTCCGTACAAATTTGTAGGTACATAATATAAGAAATGATTGTCCCTGCATAAAGACCCTGTTCTTTTATGATTTATTTACAAATGTACCTATAGTTTTCAGATTATTTCCTATACTTGTAGTATAAGACGGTATAACTTGTCAAATTTCATAGTTCTAGGTCAACGGAAAATACCCTATAAATTTTGATTCCCTTGAGAGTGCCAAAATATACGTTTTTTGCGGCATAAACAGCCGTATCTTTTTTTACGTTAACTTAGAAATTTGATTTTCACAGCTTCGCGAGACTGTAGACCTGAGTATATTGTTTTAATTTCAACTCGATACCTCCAAGCGTTCCCGAGATCTGGTCTTGACAGAGAGACAGACGGACGGCCGGACAACAAAGTGATCCTATAAGGGTACCGTTTTTTCCTTTGACGTACGGAACCCTAAAAATACCGTACATAGTTTTTACCTATTTAATTTACGTTTCCTCGACTGTTTCAGACGCCATAATTACAGGTAGGTTGGTGATAAACTCCATGTTTTGTGTAATACAAGACATTGAGATTATTGAAATATACGTCAAGACATTTGCGTGATATGTCAGCTTTAACTGCATTTACTCACATCACTAGGTACAGAGCTGTTCAAAGATTCATCCATTAAATCACATCTTTTTTTAGCCTTTCACCTAAATATCTTTGATCGAGGTAACGTTAGCCAACTAATACTCCCAGCAGCGCCATTCATCTGCCTTGTTTCTATTCCTTGTCAATATATTTTCCTTATATACTTTTGACATATTATATAACAATATTATCATCGAATGCACGAGCTTACCTGCTTATACATATTATAGAAATCGCATAGCGCAATAAAAAGATCAAGTAATAATCATCCAAACATTTACATATTTAATTCATATTTCACGGACGGTGCCCACAAGCAATCTATATTAAAAATGAAGCTCAAATCGACGAATTGTCTAAAGAAAATTGACTAGTTATTTATTTTGAATGCATGCTATATTATCATAAAAATATCCTACCTTACATTTTTATAACCATTTATCTTTACGTTAGTATTCTTATATTGCAAAGCCCGGCGAGCAATCATTACAAAACTTTAATAAAAAGTAAACAACATATCATACACAATTACACCACACATACACAATCATTTTTACACTTACATATTATATTGTTTTACATGTTTCTATCGTTTAATGATGGTTCATATTGTCATTTAATTGATAACGGTAAGAATTGTTCCTGCATTTTTATGTCTGTTTTTGTTCATAAAATAGTACGGTATAATATTACCAAGATACCCAAAATAATAGTAAATAAATTTTTACTAATACCCCAATTGATAAGACATAAATTTATTTTTAATAGTGGATAATATACTTGAAATTAATAATAATATTGACCAACTCTCTGTTTCTAGTTCACTTAGCTGTATACCTGAAGAATGTACCTCCTATAAAACTGACTGTAATAACCAGCTAAAAATAATAACCCAGAACATCCGATCTATAAATGCTAACTTTGATTCTTTCCTGACATTACTGTGTCGAATTAATACTGAGTGTGATATTATTGTATTAACAGAGTGCTGGCTAAAATATAACAATATTTTACCTGTTATAAACAGTTACTGCCGTTATCAGACAACACAACATGTAAACAAGAACGATGGGGTTGTTATCTATGTTAAAATTCTCAGTAACTACTCAGTTGTCGAACCGCACTTTATGGATGCAAGTTGCCTAGTGTTAAAGGTTGCTGGTGATAAAGCTTTCGTATGTATTTATCGCTCACCCTCTTTTTTAGACATCGCCAATTTCTTGAAATCGCTTAATGCACTTCTGTTAGAACTCGCTCCAATAAGGAACATAGTTATCATTGGAGACATTAATCTCGACATTAGCAGCCCATCTCTTCCTAACCATATCTCTGAATATCTCAATCTCGTAGCATTTCATGGTCTACTTCCTGCGCATACCATTCCAACTCGTGAGCGTACTTGTCTCGACCATGTAATGCTCAAATCAAATTTACTAGCTCTTACTATTGTAATTGAATCTACTATAACAGATCATAATTCTGTCCTTCTCTGTCTAAAGCAAAAAGAAACCCATAATATTGGCGTATACATTGACCAAGATTAATTATCAATCTCTAGATTCTACAATGGACATCCTAGACCTGGCGCCAATTTACGAATATACCGATGCGAATAAAGCTACTAAGTTTATAACTGACCTTATAACTAATACCATACGATCGCACACAAGCATAATCAAGCTTCCAAATCATAAACGGTTACTAAAGCCTTGGATGACCATCGGCATGCTCCGGTGTATGCGTAACAGAGATGCTATGCATAAGAAATTAAAATTGTCACCTAATAACGAGATTCTAAAAAAACCTACTCGCGGTACCGAAACTTCTGCACAAAAGTCCTAAGAAAGCTCAAACGAGAGTATGAAAGAGCTGAACTAATAGAAGCTGCTGGTGATAGCAAAAAGATTTGGCAAGTTGTTAAGAGAGCGACTCACACTGGTAATACGGCAGCACCTGCTACAGACTTGCTCTCATCTTCTATTGTTCCCCAGCTGTCAGTCAACCTTGTAAATAGCTACTTTGCCAATGTAGGCAAAAATCTAGCTGCCAAATTTACACAGCAACAAAATCCGACACAACTAAAGGGAATTAATTCTCCCTTTTCTCGGTCTTTTGTTATGCTCGGTACTGATGAGAACAAGGTGGAATCCGTAATTATGTCACTCAAAACAAATTCTGCTGTTGGATGGGACAACATATCAACTTACTTCCTGAAACGATATAAACGGTTACTTGTGCCTCCTCTTACGTTTCTATTTCAACTTTGCCTTGACATGGGCATATTTCCTGAATCCCTTAAAAAGGCGATTATACACCCCATACACAAGGGAGGGATTAGAGATAGTGTCAAAAATTATCGTCCTATAGCGGTACTACCCTCAATCTCAAAGATTCTAGAACGCATTATAAATAAAAGGCTGGTTAAATACCTAGAAGATAAAATGCTTCTATCACCTAACCAATACGGCTTCAGACGTAACAGATCTACCAACAATGCTGTTTTAGATGTAACTACTCACATAGTAAAGAACTTGGACAAAAAGAGGAAAGTACTGTCTATATTTCTAGACTTAAAAAACGCCTTCGACGCAGTCTCTATTCCCAACCTTATCAAAAAACTTGAGGAGTTGGGTGTTCGTGACTTACCGCTCCGCATTTTTATCGACTACCTAAAAAAAAAGAACTCAATGCGTTAAAGTGGATAATTACCTTAGTGATGCACTTCCTGTCTCTTTTGGTGTACCTCAAGGTAGTGTGACAAGATAAGATAAGATAAGATAATTTATTTTGTTACCTTTATCCTTTGCACAGAAACTCCCTTAAAAACTAATTACCACATATTTACTGCAACTTAACTATAGTGACACAGAGCAACTCCTTCTCTGACATACTCACTCAAACACTCAAACACACACACACACACACACACACACACACACACACACACACACACACACACACACACACACACACACACACACACACACAGCACTTAAGGGCTGCCGCTATATTACTGTCGCTTGCTTGATATATATTTTTTTTATTTTTTTGTTACTTTGTTTTAGTTTCATTTTTGCTAATTTGTTTGTAATCGAACGCTTATATAACGCTAGTATCACATCAAATATTGTATGGGTTGGGACTGGTACTTTTAATACAAGTTATTCTATAACTTAGCAAGGTACCAGTTACGACAAACATAAACATATTTGTCAACTAAATTATATATTGTGTAAACAAGTGAATATGTATTTATGTTTATATAAGTGTTTATTGTGTTTATGCAAATAAATAAATTATTATTATTATTATTATTAATTACCTAAGTTGAAAGTTTGTACTGTTGGATAAAGCATCTTATCTCAGATCTTAATCAACACAAAACTGGTAAATAGACTAGAAGGTCTTTTTTTTTTTTTTTTTTTACGTGGCGGAGTGCAATGACGCATATCCCTCCGCGGGGGCGGGCGGAGGGATTATGTCGGACTCGCCGGGGTAAAAGAAGATGGAAAAGAAATAATGTACCTCCCGGAATACCGACTAAACCTACCACGGTGTTCCTCAACAAAACCACTATCGGCGGGGCCGCGCGAATCGCTTTCGCATGCGGTCGCGACCCCGCCGAGGTTTCGGCCCGCCGTATGAAACGGCAGGCCACTACCCAAAGAGACCTACGCAAAGGACTCCCTCAAAAATTCCCTACTGTCTCCCCCCTAGGGGGGAGACGGACTCGACACAGAGGCGCGCGTTGGAACACGCACGCCGCCTCTCGGACCTGATGCTGAACGGATGGCGGGCAGGCCCACAAAGCCCGCCACCCCCAGGTCAAACCTCAGGGTGGCTGGAGGTCGTCGCGCGCCCTCCGGCGCCCGGCTCTGCGGTTGGGGAGAGGGTTTAAACGCTCCCTCTCCCGCTCCGCCGCCTCCTTGATGGAAATTACTTCCTCACAGAAGGAGGCGACGGCGTTCCACGACCTCTCATTCCGGACCATAGACTGAACTACGGCCGGGAGCGAGAGGGCAACCGATCCGACTGCCGCGATCAACTCACGGCGCTGCGATGCCCAGGCGGGGCAAACCGCCAAAGTGTGCAGCGCCGTGTCCTCTACAACGTCGCGGCAGTCGCCGCAGTGGTGACAACCGGGCGTCTCTTGCCGGCGTATACGACACAGGAACCGGCCAAAACAACCGTGGCCAGTCAGAACCTGTGTCAGCCGGAAGGTGAGGGCGCCATGCCGCCTCTCCAGCCACTCCTCAAAAACGGGACTTACCGCCACGATCGTGGCGTGCCCGGCACTGGGAGACTAGAAGGTCTATGCCAAGTTGTAAATTGCAACAGAATAATAGATTGAGTACATAAATCAATTATTCTGTTACTTGTAATTGAAGTCCAAACCCTGTTAGCGTCAGAATGGCTGGTCGCATAAGGCAAGCGGCCCTGAAAGTATATTCAAGAATTGCTATCCAATTGCTTATATTTGCTACATTTCTACAATAATTGCTACATACAATACATTCAGAGAAATATGAATATTTTTTGACCAGCCATTCTGACTTCAGGATGGATGGTTGCCTCCGTGTTGAGCATGAAGAACGCAGAACTTCTTAAAGCTTGTTATGTCAATAATCGCTTACTAATTGCTACTTTCACGAATTTAAGTTTGAGCTTCATATGTAAATTACGAAAAAAATAGAAGCCGCTTACCATAGGCGACCAGCCAATCTGACGCTAACTAAACCCTCAGGGGTTAAGACTCCACGTGCGATTTGAGAGAATCTTCCATTTAAATAACGGGCATTCCGTTGAACTTTTATTGTTTTAGTACTTTTGCAGTAAATTAACAAATCTACCTCGCCACCACATAGTTGACATTTATTAAGTTGACGTTAAGTATAATCAGATAGCGAAATTTATCAATAGGTTTTAGATGAGCAAGGGATATGGTCTCGTAGTCGGCAGCGCCATTGGTGAAAATCAGTTACAGTAAGGCTTAAAACAGCGTAATTGTGCAAGTCAGGTGGTATTGCATCAAAAACAATTCTCTTTATTTTGTCCTATAAACTTTATCTCATTTCAAGTGAGCTATATCTTATCTTTAATTACATCAAAATGATATAAGATGTATACACTTGATTACAATTAAACTTAAATTGTAGAGATTTTGAATTTACTGCCATACCGGCGTCTTACCTTGAAACTGTTAAAGACGCGATTTAAAATGATGCAAATATTTTTCTTTCACTTATCTTAATATCAGAAGCATATAGTGATTTCTGTATGATATATTCGTTTGAAGAAAACTATGATTTCTTATTTATCAATAATACCTGAGTTTGTACTGGTTTGAAAATGTGGAACATCGGCCATTTTAAGGACACAGATTTGACAGATCATGATGTACACAGTACTAAGTTTATATATCCAGAAGAGAATCTTAGCTGTACTACTTCCTTCACGCTTCCTATAGCGCCTGGTGGTATTCAAGTGAATATTTTATGGAGACAGCAATCAGCTCCGATCAAATACAGGTGATGGTGATGGAGTATGTACCAGGTGGGTTTGACGCCTTCGTGGGATAAGCAACGAACACTCCAGCAAAACCAGCTTCGTATGTGGCAGGTTGGCATACCTTAGCGATCAGAGTAATAGGATACAATGCAGATATGAAAGTGAACTCATTTTAATATATTATATTGAATTACGTTTACATTGTGCTGAATCGCAATGTAAATTTTTTTAAATAATGGACACTGACGGTGTAGTACAATTTTTTTACACCACACGCACCTAAAGTCACATGATTTGCTAGAGTGAGTAATGAAATTTGGAAACTCATTTTTTTTATTACTTGTGAACTTGATAATAAAAAAAGCATTTGGATAAGTTGGTTTATGTAATTAGCAGTAATAATAAAAAAACAGAATGAAAAAATAATAATATTTGTCGAAAATACAGCCAAATTTGTAATGCAAGGTAACGATTTTCTAAAAAAATAAAAAAAATGATTTCTTTTTGAGACCTTTTATTTAAAATGATTAATATCCCGGTATATGTTAGCTAGGAACACGGTGTATCGACTCCTTTACGTTGGACCACTATTTACGCCACACCCTGTATATATAACATACATCTATGTAAGACTAGTGAATAACTTGCTATATGTAAATATAGCCTAGTTAAATCCTGTGATAAATGAATAGATTGTCTGCTTCTTCTTGCGTGAACTTTACATGGACTAGTGCTCTCGTGAGAAAAAAACAAAAATCATAAATAAGATAAGATAAGATAAATTTTTTATTCATATATAAATTTTGCCTAGGTTTACAATGTTGTTCTGTTTTAATATATGTAGTACATTTAAACATATTTGACTATACCAATTTATATTATTATTCTCTTTATTTAAATATTTTCAATATATTTTTCATTTTTAAATATACATATATCTATAAAAATACATTTAAAAATATAAAATATATGGTACCCCACCGGCATCGGGAACAGGGTCCAAGCTGCCGGTGGTTAGGATTCCAGAGATAGGAACCTCCTCACAATGCGTGCTGTATCTAAAAGCACTGCCTTCTGCATCAAACCCTTGATCCAAGCACCCAACGCGAGCCTCTTTAGATGGTGATCGAGGCTCTTGGCTATTAGACCATTGACAGATATATATATTATTATTATTATTATACAATATACTTTTTAACCGACGAAAAAACGGATTCGGGACGGATTCACTCACTGATTGTAATGTATGACCAATTCCCTGTTATTTTACAGGGTATGTCCGATTTTGATATATTTTTTTTTTTATTGGATAGGTTAGGTATTCCTCGAAGTTGGTTCCATAGGAAAAAATATTCCTATCCTAAGAGTGGGAAAATAGGGGTGATTTATTGTTCTCTCACAGATTTTAATCCTGAGTTGGGTATTACAAAAATAAAAGAACCTCACGATGAATGAATTTTCAACCTGTCAGTTTCCTGTGTGTAGACCTTTTAGTCTCTGCATTTCTGCTAAAGCTCGTTCATCGTGAGTTTTGTGTAATACCTTATAATATAGCGATTAAATATTATAATAAAGCGTGATGCGCGGCGATTGTCTTGACGCTAATACGAGACTATTATAATGTACTAGATTTTGCCCTTACTTCTGCGATCCAGCGAAGTGATCGCGTATGCGGAAAATGCCTTACTAAAATAGCTTTTAGGGATGACAGATGCCCATGACATTCTTGAACAAACAGACAGACAGAACTCTATACTATAAAACATTGTTCACACTCAGAACACCGATTAGATTTTCAAAACTCTTCTATGTGAAAAAGGCAAAGGGAGACTGGCCCTTTGTGCAGGAGATATTACAGTGCACTAACAAAAGTGTACTCTCTATTGTCTCACTCTCATAGACCTTCACGGACTTTGCAAGCACGGAGGTGCACAACACCGTCAACTTTATATAAAGCTTATTTTGATACGAATGTTAACATTTTTAAATTCAACATTTTCGTTTTGTTGCACATTTCCATTTGGAGAATGGTATCCAGGTCTTCAACTGTTTTAGTGGATTCAATAAGGTACATACCGCCAGATATGGATGTAGGCGAGTGCGATATATACTGAAGTAAGACTAAAACTACCACCGAAAGTACAACTGAGAGTACCACTGAAAGTATTATCGAAAGTACAACCGAAAGTACCACTGAAAGTACTACTGAAAGTACCACTGAAAGTACCACTGAAAGTATCACTGAAAGTACCACCGAAAGTACCAACGAAAGTATCACTGCGACTGCCAGGGAAAGTGAATCAAACACAGAACCGACAACAATACCGTCAACAGAGATGATTTTAGAGCCAACAACTAAATCGATCACAGAAAAGACTGCTGAGCCGACAACCACAGAAAACACTACAGAGAACATTGTTGAGTCAACAACAACTGAGAAGATTGTTGTGCGGACAACAACAGAGAAGATTGTTGATTCGACAACAACAGAAAAGATTATTGAGCCGACAACAACAGAGAAGATTGTTATTTAAAGTATAAAATATATTAATAGCATATGCGGATCATTAGAAGTAACTTCAACTTCCTTAATTTTATTCCAATTGAGTTCACTTAGCGGAAATGAGTATTTAAAAGTTTTCTTACGTCTAGATCCAGCCTTTGTGTTACTCTGAGTATTACATGCATCAACATATTTGGCAATGTAATCCCACTGTCTTGTATGGTCACCAAGATTCCAAAATGCATGAAAAATTTGCTCTCGTTGCTGGTGACTTATCTTCTCAAAGCATTTAAGTCGACTTGTTGAAGGACATGGAGCTTTATTCACCTTTTCATCTCTAGGAGTACCATCTTTTTTACTTAAGTAAGCCTTACCTAAATTCTTAAGGTACTTTTGTTTAATATCTTCCCAATCATCTCTTCGAATATGCCGTTTCCGACTAGTAATGGGGGAGGGGTGCTGTCAACAGACGAACAAGTGGAAAAACCAAAATTGGAGGCATCACTATGTTGAGGTGTGTCAGGTCTGCTAGTGGTAGTAGATGTACAAGCTGGTAATGAACTGCTATCAAGTAGAATAGTAGAAGTGACCTCTTCAACCCCAAAAAGCTCGCTTAATGGTGACGGGACAGGTTGAACCTCGAAATTATTTAATACTTGTCTTACCTCGTAGGAGCTTGTTCTAGCATCATTATAATTAGCTTTACTTATTAAGGATCCTTCGCACGTTGATTCGTACAAATTCCAGTACTGCTCCGTTTCAAGTAAATCAGGTGATTCTAAAAAACACTTTTAGAAAAACATTAATCAATACAATCAATCAGTGTCACAACATTTCAGTTTTTACTTTAATTTAGCAAACATCATATTGCATAAAGTCTTATTTCATATTGTGGTCGGAGCATATCGTTGTATATACTAGAAACGACTATATGAATACCGTCTTAGTTAAATAAAACCAACGCATAAAGTCGCAAGTACCAGTTAAACACCTAACTTTAAAAAATAAACAACACATAGCGTCGTAACTATAATGTTACAAAGTTATGTGCTGGACAAAATGTAAAATACTTAATTATAAAAACCCTTAAATATCGCGATAGATTAAAATTGGTTAAGTTAAAATTGCGTAATATTTAGCAAATATTTCATGGTTTAAACTCAATTATCAACCAAAATTTACCAGATCGATGAGATTCAATGGAGGTTAGATTTTCATTTGAATTATTGAGAGCTAATTTTAAGATTCTTGACGAGGGTGAGTTGTTCATTTTGCTATCATATAAAAATAAAACTATTATCACAGCTTAATCAACACAAAACATAAACAAAATCGGATTATTTTTATAATGCATGTCCCACGTTTACTGCGCGTGCCGGTAATGTCATGCAATAATAATAATAATAATATGTATCACCAGGTTAAATTAAAGCGCACAAACCGCAGGGCAGCTTGTGGCGGGCTGAATGTGAGTGGCGACACTGCGGTCCTGAATGCCTCAGAGAATTGGTTAGGGCCTCGTCCCCGGCTTGACGTTACTGGTTGACCGGGGTGGAACCTCAAGAGCGCCCGTAGGACTCTCAACTCTGGCTTGCCTTGGTCGGCCGGCCAGAGGGGGGCCGCTAGAGCTATATGCTTAGGGGTGGAAGTGTCATTTTCAAGGGCATAACTACGGGGAAACCCGCTCCGGGTCTCCGTTGTCACGAGACCCGTGATGGTGAAACCGGCGCCGCACCGCTCGACAACCCTAGCCACTTGCACCGGTGTTGCCCTCTGCTGCTGGCTTGTATGCCTATAGTGGCTTATCAGGGGGCCCATCTAGTGAGTTGGCGAGTCACCGTCTGCCCATTGCATTGATGCTATTAGAGTATTCAGGGCAGACGCCGTTTTTCATCCATAGTTAGCAATATACCGGTCCACCAAACACCCATACCTATAGCCCATATATTAGAATCCATACGTAGCAATAGTCCTACGCCTGCTGCGGCTAGTGCCGCTGTAGGTGTTCCTTCACACCTTTGATTAAAACTCTCGAAGGGCCTCTTCACGTTGGACCCATGTCTCTGTGTAAGCCTCCCAAAGGGCCAGGTATTTTCTAATATAATATGTTAGAAAGTACCTGTGATAAGAGAAACAATAATATATTTATTTATTCAGACAGAGTCCATAATGTTAGTAACAATTTTTCTTACGCTATGTTAGTAAATATTTAAAACAGATCAAGCTACTTAACCAAGACTCGAATGAACCACTTCATTATGTCAGAGTCATACTTTTCCGAAATGACCTTTAGGATGCCATTAGTACTACTCCACACTCTTGTAAGTAAGAATGCCACCCGTTTGCGGACTATAGCATGGAAGCCATCGATTCTCGTTTCTACAAACATTTTCGAGGCGCTACAAAAGCGAGGCAGCCCTAAGAGCACCCTAAAGCCATTATTATATTGGACGCGAAACTCACTGAGAGACCTCTTAGTAAAATTGACCCACAGGCTGTTCGTGTAGAAAGTTTGACAGTATGCTTTGAAAAGTGTAACTTTGACTTCCTCACTACAGCGAGTGAATCTGCGGGCCAACATGTTACTCCTGATCGCCAATGCCCTCCGCTCACTTTCAATATCAGCTTGGTCTTCAAGACCGTCGGTAACATAGTGCCCAAGATACTTGAACTGGTGAACCCTGTTCAACTCCACACCATTTAGTTTAATTGGGGGCACCCTTGATGGACACTTACCTGCGGCCTTTAAAATCAAATACACACTCTTTACACCATTATATATTAGGCCATGATTTTGGCCATACGTTTCACAAATGACCAATAGTCGCTTAAAGCATTTATAGTTGAGCTCAGCAGCACCATATCGTCTGCGTAACTGAAATTATTTATGCTAACATTATCAACAGAGCATCCGATTTGGGTGCTGCTGAGCTCAACTATAAGCTCGTTCACGTACAGGTTGAAGAGCTTGGGAGAATTCAAACCACCTTGTCTCACGCCGCACTCCAGCCTGAATGTATCGGAGAAGGTATTAGCCCACCTTACGCTATTTGTTTGGTTAGCATACTAGTAACGAAACAACTTTTGCACATGTGCACGCCCGTTTTCTTGAGCTTTTGCCATAATACGTCATACGACACCAAGTCAAAAGCTTTTGACAGATCGAGAAAGCATGCATACACATGTGTATTTCTCGCTGTATAATATTGCACAGTGTGCTTGAGGCTCAGTATGGCGCTTTCAGTAGAAAGTCCAGCTCGGAAACCGAACTGAGCATCATGAATGTCTAAGTGCTTTTCAATTTCCGAGTCAAGCACACTGTCCAACACCTTAGCTACCACAGTAGCTAAAGATATAGGGCGGTAGTTACTTTTCTGTGATAAGTCACCAGTTTTATTTTTCACAATTGGCACAATAATAGTTTGCATTAGATCTGCGGGTAAGTAAGAGTGACTCAAGCACAATGTGAATAACATAAAGAGTACGCGCGGTAGGTGAACGCCGGCATACTTCAAGTGCTCGATGCTGATCCCATCATGACCAGACGACTTGCCTCTTGACATGCTACATACAATGCGATGAATTTGTTAGGCTGACACCATGAATATGTCACTTGGCATGATGCTACCAGCATCCTCACACGTCTTTAAAGGGCCTAATGGTGATTTTATTGTGAAATATTCTCTAAATAGCTCTGCTATACACCTGCTGTCACTCAGACTCTCCACACTCAAAGGGAGGCCAGGCTTAGGATTTAATTTATTTGTCGCGTTCCAAAGTCCCCAAAGTTTTCGGAGGCTTGATGCTCTGCAATAATGTCCATTTTGACCTGTTCCTTGTTATTTTGACACCATTTTAATTTTCTTTGAAACATTTTGCGGCTCTCACACATATCGGTGTATACTGTACCCGATCGCGGTCCATTTAGAGACAACCAGCTTAAAAAATTTAACCTGGCGCCCCTGTGTGCCTAACGTACATGGCTATTCCAACCAATAACGTGGCGTTTTCTTTTACACGATGAATTATTGGCACATTGACCACTAAGTATGGCCGATTCGGTTATTACCTTTATTATATCACTATAGAGTATATCAATCTTATATTTATGTTCTAAACAGTTGCAAACATTAGAGCTACAGTTTATAAAATATTCAGGAAAATCTATTAATTTAAGTTTCTTATTGCATAATTCAGTATATTTATTAATCTGTTCATTTGTTCTTTGACCCCAAATTACCATGTTTCTCTTATGACTACCTAGTAAATTCACATTAGTTTTGCATACAATTACATTTAACTCACACTCAATTGCAAGCGGCACATGATCTGACTAAAACGTATCATATTTCACAGATATATTTGTTATTGCCTGCCTGGCTGAGTGACTGATTACGCAATGGTCGAGCCAAAGCATGCATCCCCGTACATCACTTATATACGTGTAGTTAGATTCCCTACCTAAAACATCAATGTCAGTAGATATCCATTGTCTATCCGCACATAAACTGTCTAGTTCTTGCCCGAATAGTTCACCCGGGTGAGCATTAAAATCACCTAACATAAAAATGGCTTCTACAGAATAGTTTTCAGCAATTGCACATACCTCGCTAAAACATGCCGATTTATTGCACTGATACGCGGGTTATTGCACTCAATCGCAGACACCTTCGTGAACAGTTCCTTACGCCACAATAGTGCCACGCCTCCGTAAGGCCGGTAACCGGCCGGCCTTGACTGGTCTCGCTCGAGCCAATAGCACAACGCAAAACGTCGTTACTCATAATCGGACCATATGCGCGGGCACTTTAAATAGATACGACTATAGGCGTTTCAAAATCTCGTTAGTTATTAACAATGTAAAGATTTTTACTTCAGGGATGTATAAAGCTTATGTTTGTAAGTACAATGAGCTAAATTTCAGATTTTCAGTAAAATGTAGTTAAGACTTTATGCGTGGTGTCACGCGGACCACTCGCGCCATGACGGCTGCGCGCGAGTCGGAGTGGTGGGTGGCGCCCCTCTTCCCCTCCTGTCCGGCGGTAGCGGATATACAAGCCGATCGCGTCCTGGATCGAAACCTCTTCCGGCTGGATTCAATTATCAGCTAAGTGTCCTTGCTTCTGAGGAACCACGTAACAAGCCCTTTTCACGAACCACGCCCTGTCTACTGTTAGCGTAAGATGGTGAACCTATCTTGTGAATATTGTTAAATACATATTTCTTATTTTTCGTTACCAGTCAATTAAAAATATTAATTGTTGTTCTCTTTTAATATTCTCTGCATAACTTAACCTCAAGACACCATGTCCCTACGACGTGGCCTGTGGCCTATTTCTGGATCGATCAGATCCTTAGTGAATAACCACATAAAAGGTTACAGTGGGAGATGTCGATTTCTTTGTAACGGTACGAATGAGCCGACTTACCGGTGGAAACAAACACCACTCTCCACTACTGCTACAGGTAACGAGCGTATCAGTAGCAACACTGCAACTGCCTACGTGGCGCAGCGATACTGAATGCGACTGCTGTGCATGAGGTCTCGGGTTAAAATCCCGGGTTGGGCAACAAAAAGTTATTGGGTTTTTCTGTTAAGAAATCTCAATAGCAGCCTGGAATTAGAAAGTTGGCGATGTTCGACACCCCAGTGCCTCGGAAAGCACGTAAAGCCGTTGGTCCTGCACCTGATCTCTCTCCGGTCGTGTCGGATTACCGTCCCATCGGATCATGGGAATTAAAGAACAGAGAGTGCACTTCTGTTTGCGCACACGCTTCTTGCACTATAATATCTCCTGCGCAGATGGCCAGTCTCACTTAAGCTTGACCGCCGTGACCGAAATTCGGTCTGAAGGACATTATTAGTAACACTGTTGCGTTATGCCTGGTAAGTAAAAGCCCCGTACGGTAACATACCTCACATTAAACAATGGAAACATAATTAATGCTTAGTATAATGTATTATTTAAAATATTATTTCAAACCTAAAAATATGTTTCTTACATAAGATTATTATTTTTCTTTTATTTTAGAATTTTATTTTATAATATAGACATTGACATTTACGGTACTTCCCCGATTATTTTGATTTACTTGAGTCTACTAAGCTGTCTTATCGTGCACTAACGCGAATGGTTGATAAATCGTGAATGATTGGTAAATACTTTAATCGTGGCTTTACAGATATCCTTTTAATCAAGGATATTGAATACTTTCTGGAACATCTAAATGTTTTAGTAGGGCATCGACAGTGAATGAGGTCTCGGTTTATATTTCCAGAAAAAAATTCACTGCTTTTATTTCTGTTGAAATATTCTCACTTGGTAAACAATAATAAGCTTAAGACTTCAAACAAAGTTGGTGAATATGTACGTAAGGATAGCCTTACATAGGTATATACATGTACCTGTAGCACACCGAAAAAAAATATTTGTAAATGTAACTCTAGATTGCAAATAAAAGTAACGAAAAGCTGATATACCTAATTGTTTGAAAAGACACCCAAAAAAATTATTATATCTCTTTATAAATCGAATTCTCTTCATCCGTTCCTTATGCTGACAAAATGATTTATCTCGATAAAATAAAACAAATATTTTTTATTTACTTTAAGTAGTATTTGTCACATAATTATTAATACATCATAATATCAACATTCAATCATCACAACATTCTCGTTCATCTGAGTTGTACCATTATAATTAGTATTTAAAGATTATACAATTTACATATTAACCGTTGCGCTGCCACGCAGGAATCTCGAGTTCGATTCCAGGCTACACACCTAAAACAATTTGAAGTACCTACTTGCCTTATTAAATATTTCACTAGGCCAGCAAGATAGACTATTGCCTAATCCTTTTCACACCGAGAACAAGCCTCTGCCCAGCAGTGGGACTGTATATATACGCTAGCTGATATCATTATTATATTAAAAGCTTTAATTTTAAAGAAGCAGATTAAAGATGTAGCATAGTTCCAAAAAGAAAGTTCCTGCCCATTTGTCAGTGAGAGCCCTAAGCCCTTTCATTATGCGTAATGCTAAAAAATAAGTTCCTCGCAAACTTTATTTATGCTTCCCTTTAAGTACTTTAAATGATTCGATTTAACAATAATTGTAGACCCATCATTGAAACATGGAGAAGCATAGCTTGACATCATAAAGTAGTGATCAAGTCTGTACTGAATAAAAAAATAATACTGTCAATTTTCTTTACGAATTTTATCGTAATTCCAATAAGCTGTACCTAATCTACGATAACATCCAAAATAACGTAGATAGAGAATTGATTAAATAAAGCTTAAATTATTGCAATTAATAAAATGTCGTATTGACTGACGTACGTATGTACTTGCTGGAAACATAACGTCGTGATCAGAAATTATGCGGAGAGGTTTTGTTTTGTTGATGCTGGTATCACATACGTTTAGTGATTCCTGTGTGACATATACTTTCGAAGAGGACTACGATGATTTATTTACAAGTAACACGGGAATATGTTCTAGTTTATCGGAGTGGAACATCGGTTATTTCGAGAACACGGATTTAACAAGTCATAATGAACGTAGTACAAAGTTCATACACCCACAGGAAAGTTTCAGCTGTACCACTTCTTACATGTTTCCTGTGACTCCGGGTGGCATTATAGAAACCAATATTTTTATGGAGACAGCACTTAATAGCGATCAAATACAAGTGATGGTAATGGAATACGTGGAGGGTGGAAGTGATGCATTTGTGGGACAAGCATTTATCACACCAGCACATCCGGCTACCTTTGTGGAAGGTTGGCACACTTTGGCGGTCACAGTAATCGGCAGCGCAAACATGACTTGCTATGTAAGTGAACTAACTTTGTTTTAGTATAATAAAAAACATATGTTATAAGCATTTCCCGTCTTAAGATAAAAAGTAAATTATAACAGAAGAAAAATATATCATTTCCTTTTTACTGTGTCTGTTTAATTTACATTTACTAAGGGTCAATTTTTCAATCGTCAGATAACTTTTATCTGGGGAATATGTTTGACGTTTTGGCTGATTTTGTATAGAAAATATGTCATGAAAATATTTATCCTTTTTTTTTAATATTTATTTATTATAGAGGGTTTAATCACAAAGATTATGTCACCCTCGAGGAGACACTTATTATTAATCACCTTCTACGTTTTATACAAAGATTCACTAATTTTATTAACATCATACACATCTTCTACTATGTCACATTCGGTACAATTTGGTGAACTTGTTTTACCCATTAGATGAGCAAATCTGTTTAATGGAATGTGGCCGGAGCGAAGCCTCATCAATGTTACTATGTTATCTTATCTTATCTTGTGTGGGGGCCAGTCAGTACAGACTGGCGACACTTCGACCCACTGGGATCTTTTGTGTCAACTTCCCCAATAACGACTGCCATAGATGTTCATGGCAGTCGGGACCGACAGATTAACGTGCTCTCCGAGGCACGGAGCAGGCGATAATTGTCAATCAATACGCACATAATTTCGAAAAGTCATATAACTTCCGAAAGTCAGAGGCGCGCGACGCGGGTTCGAACCCGAGACCCTCTGCATTGCAGTCTGTTGGTCTCCCCACTGAGCTATCGCTGCTCATGTTACTATGTTACTTCTAGACATATCCGATCCCTCAAACCAGGGTAACTTTCTTATGTGAGGTTGAATTGTTCGATACCATATGCCCTTAGTGAGTGACCTCTCGTCGAAATATTGTTGCCAGTTCGCCCTACATTTTTCGTTGATCAAATACAAAATGTCAGTATGATAAGGTAACCATTCTAAAGCTGTACCATCCACGAGGGCTTCTTTGGCTAGCCGATCTGCTTGTTCATTGCCAAACAAACCAACGTGAGATGGAATCCACTGAAGCGTAACACGTTTATCTGAATTTAACAATTGATCAAGTGACTCCAATATGTTATATGCAATGGGTGCGCCACAAAATTTTGTTGTACAACGACTCAAATGTTGGAGAGCACTTTTCGAATCTGTTAAAATAATGAAGCTACCTTTCCCCAAAGATTCAACGTAGGAAGTAACCTCTGCAATTGCTATAAGCTCTGTGTACATTATGGATACATTGACATTAAGTTTAATTTTGACGGAACCACTCGTTTGAGGATCGAAAATGGATAAACCCGAAACATTATATTATTATATTATCTTTGGATCCATCCGTGTAAATATTATAATAATTAAAGTATTTATCATCTAAATAATTATCGCATAATGTTTTAATAACATATGGATCATAGCTATTTTTCGATCTGCTAATGACCTCACATCCACACTGCTAACCCTAGCGAGTACATTTCGTTTTTGGGGCTATGGTATATAGACAAAATGTTGTAATGTTCGTGAATTTGAATTAAAACTGGCTTTACTCTATTTCTCCACGATACATTTTTAAAAGAACTTAAATTATTTAATAAACTTAATATTTTATCATTACAAGACTTTGTCTTTGTCCAATATTTACCGGCAAGATAAAACCTACGCACACTTAATGGTTGCAAATGAAGTTCAAACTCCATGACGTGTATTGCAGTACTTCGTATAAAGCCCCCAATAACACGCATGCACTGGTTTTGTATCCTATCTAGTTTGCTTAGATGAGTCTTACAACTATTATCGTAAATAAAGCACAAGCTATGTACAGACGTCTGAGACTGCGAGGGTGCATTCCCCAGCCAGGTCCAGCTAGTATTTTAAATACGTTTTGTACTTTGGCCATCTTTTCCTTAAGCTCATTAACATGTTTACCCCAACGTAATGCTCTAACTAACCAAAAACCTAAATATTTAAAATTATCTACAACTTCTAATTTAGTATTCATAATCGAGATATTCACGGATTTCTTGAAAAAAGTATTGGCAAAAATACATATGTATATTTTGCTTACACACTGGGGCTTAATCAAAGTCCAATTACAAAAATAACGTTTTATTATAAATCGTGCGTACGACGTGTTATCGGTAGCGGAATGAATCGATAATGACTACGGTGACGCGGAGTTCGCATACGCCTGGCAAAACACCACTAGCAGCTAGTCGACGATCTGTGAGGCAATAGCCGCAACATATTCCCGGCCCTTGAAAGGTTCCTTTCAAGCATTTAGTTCCTCAGCGGTAGGCAGCGGACACAGGCGGGTGAACGGACGACGAACGCAGCCTCGCGTAGTTTGAATTTCAGCGACTCGTGCCACTCCATCTGGTCCAGGAAACAGCCGCAGAACTCGACCAAGACGCCAGCTTAGTGGAGGCGTATTATCTTCTGCCAGCAGTACCATATCGCCCACCTTGAGCTGAGCATTTCCTTTGCGCCATTTCGTTCGCTGCTGCAGCTCCGACAAATACTCTTTCTGCCACCTCTGCCAGAAATGTTGCCGTATTGTTTCGAGGCGTTTATATCTGTCTCGTTGGTTGCCATCATTCTCTTCCAAGGCTGGTAAGGGCAGCGCAGTTAACGGCCGACCTATGATGAAGTGCCCTGGTGATAAGGAGAGGAGGTCATTAGGACTGGATGATAAAGGACACAAGGGACGGCTATTAAGAATGGCCTCCACTTGCGCAAACAAAGTTATGATTTCTTCAAATGTTAAATTACTATTGCCAATAACCCGTTTGATGTGGTATTTAGCCGATTTGACACCGGCTTCCCAAATGCCGCCGAAGTGAGGAGCGTAAGAAGGTATAAAATTGAACTTAATACCCTGCTGACTTGCAAAATCAGATATAGGTTCTGTATTTTGTTTAATAAAGTCGCCTATCTCCTTCGCGGCAGCGACAAAATTACGACCATTATCGCTAAATATTTCCGATGGCTTTCCTCTACGTGCAATGAACCTTTTTAGCGTCATCACAAATGCATCTTTACTTAAATCGCTAACTGCCTCCAAATGAATGCATTTGTAACGTAAACACACAAAAAGACACATGTAACATTTTACTAAGCGACTTCCTCGCCCTTTACGGTTAAGAATTAAAAAAGGTCCAGCAAAATCCAAACCAACGGAAAAAAATGGAAAATCTGGGTTCACGCGCTGTGAAGGTAAGTCACCCATTTTCGGGCACAGCGTTTTGCCACTTAGGCGCCTGCATCGCACGCAGTTGTTAGTTGTCCGCTTGGCCAGCTGTTTACCATTGACAGGCCAAACTGTTTCCCTTACTATTGCTAACAACAATTGGGGACCTGCGTGCAAATTTACAAGATGTTCTTTAGTAAAATACAATTTGGTTAATTTATGCGCAGCGTGTAAAAGTATTGGATGCCTTTTTTCAAAATTACACGCGGATGCATTTATGCGTCCACCGACACGAATCAAATTATCTTTATCTAAAAACGGAGACAATGCTAATATTTTACTTCGGGCTGGCAACTGTTTACCTCTGATAAGTAAATTGCATTCTGTAGGGAAAGACTCGCGCTGAGCGATAACGCATAATAAATGAAATGATTCCAGCAGCTCATCTGCTGCAAGTATTCCTACCCGTTTGTCATTCGGATGCTTCATGTTATATATGAATCGCCGACAATGCGCAATCAGTTTCCGAAGTTTATCAAATGATGTAAAATTATCAAAGTTTATTAAATTATTACTAACAGCTATTGACGTGAACGCCTTTAATTCAGGTAAGTCATCCACCTTACATTCTTTTAACAGTGGCCATTTAGATTCATTTTGACGTAAAAAGCTAGGGCCTGACCACCATAAATCCATGGACATCAAATTTTTTGCATCCACTCCCCTAGATATTACATCTGCAGGGTTCATTGCAGTGGGCACATAACGCCACGAAGACGCCTTAGTTAGTTCAACTATTTCACAGACACGATTCGCTACGAACATTTTCAATTTTGTTGGATCACCGTTTATCCAACTCAGAACGACACTGGAATCACACCAGTGTACCAACCTTCCCGGCCGGCGCCGGAGTGAATCTATAACAGATTTGCAAAGTTTAGCGGACAATAGTGCAGCACATAACTCAAGGCGCGGCATTGTCGTTGGTTTTATAGGTGATACCTTTGACTTAGCGCATAATAGCTTAATAGTACTGTCACCATTACCATTTATTGATTTTAAATAAATACATGCACCATAAGCGCATTGAGATGCATCACTAAATGAGTGCAATTCTATAACCTCAGGCTTGTCACATAACACTAATCTAGGAATCTGAAACTTATGTAAATATTTTAGATTATCAGTAAACTTTAGCCAATCGTCCCTTAAATCTTCGGTTACCGGTTCGTCCCAATCTAATTTTTGTTGCCACATCCTTTGTAATATGATTTTAGGCTGAATAATAACCGGACTGAGGATTCCTAAAGGGTCGAAAATTTTAAAAGAATTTGACATAACAAATCGTTTTGTGATAGTTGCTTGATTATCAACTGTAAAGCCTTTAATGGGAAAAAATAACGTGTCACTGGATGGTGTCCATCCTAGACCAAGCGTACTTGATGATTCGCTAATGGTTAAGTTGCCTTGGTTTAATTTAAGATTCTCAAAAATGGATGGATCATTACTTTTATACCTCCTTAAATTAAGACAGCCATTTTTTAAAGCTTCTGAGACACTTTTTTGAATGTAACGTAAATCCTGTTCGTTATCAGCGCCCGTAATTAGATCATCCACAAAAAAGTCCCTTTGGATGATGCATTTAATCATTTCATCATCTTGTTCCTCACCTAGTTGCCACAGGCAACGTGTGCTAAGGTAGGTAGCGCTTGCGGTACCATAAGTGAGTGTATTTAAGTCGTAAGCCTTTATAAGTTGCGATTCGTTCTCCCTCCATAGAATACGCTGTAAACAACGGTCCTTTTCAGCTACTGAAACTTGCCTAAAAAATTTCTCAATATCTCCAGTTAGGAGGTACTTGTATTGCCTAGCACGGATTAATATAGCAAAGAGAGAATCTTGGAGGGTCGGACCTACCATTAAAATATCGTTAAGGGCATAACCTGACGTGGACGGTGCGGACCCGTCAAAAACTACACGTAACTTAGTCGACTCACTCTCTCGTTTTAATACCGCATGATGACATAAATAATACGACGGACCTTGGTTCTCTCTAGCTAAGGACAGATGACCTAATTCGGCGTATTCTTTAATAAATTCTGCATATTCAGATTTTAACTGTGGATTTTTCCTAAAACGTTTTTCTAAATAATGTAACCGCCTTTTAGCTAAGCTATAAGTATCTCCGAGGCAGTCTGGAGTGTCCTTTAGTGGTAGATTTACACAAAATCTGCCCGTGATTTCTCGACGAGTGTGAGTGATGAAATGTTCTTCGCAAATCTTATCCTCTTCGCTCATTACACGTTTTGTGGGAACCTCTTCTAATTCCCAGAATTTGCTCAATGAATTTTCAATATCATTATGATTTGACACAATGACTTTATTGCAGTAAGCATTTTTATTACTAGCATATGAATTTATAGGCCCGGATATAATCCAGCCTAACTGCGTTTTTATCAGCTTTGGATTTCGTGGGCCTAGGGAACGCTGCTCGTCACCTAGGATGTCCCAAAATAGATCGACGCCGATCAAGACGTCTACAGGTGCAGGTTGACCGAATGTAGGATCTGCTAGTACGATATTTTTGGGCAAATTCAATGCATTAATATTGACCGGGTACCTTGGCATTACGCCGGTTAATTCCTTTAAAACAAGACAATTACAATTTGCGTTGTATTTATGATCTAGAGATTTGATTCGCACATTGCAACTTTCGGCGATGTGAGAAGAAATTGTGTTTCCAATTCCTACGACCTTTAGCGAGTCAATAGGTATAGATTTTACTAAAAGCCTATCCTTTAATGCGTTTGAAATAAAAGATGATTGGCTGCCGCAATCAAGCAGCGCTCGAACCTGCTCCTTTTGCTGGGTCAATGGATTCGAGACTTCAACTATAGCCGTTGATAAAAGTATTTGACTCGAGTTTCGTCTTGAAAAACTCGCAATCGTTTCATCATTATTACGACTAGGCTGGTCTACCGCTACAAGATTATCAATATCAGTACTTGCCGTAGGGCGGTGCAGCAAACTATGGTGCCTTTTATTGCACTCACGGCACGGTCCCATGCGACATGCTCCTACATGATGTCCTTGTCTAAGGCAGTTAACACACAATTTATATTTATTAACATCTGACATTTTTTCATCCATTCCCTTTGCTTTAAAAGCGGGACAATCAAAAATTCTGTGATTATCGTTACAAATAACACATAAATAGGTGTTGGAACTATTATTATAAGCATTTTTAGCTTTATTTAATTTAGTATTAGAAGCAGCAAATGATTTTGTATAATTATTTTGACCGGGACGTTTTTGATTATTATTATATACTGCAGTAGAACTGCTACGCGCACCAACTGTGTTACACTTGGGCTGACTGCTATCTTGCTTATTGCGATTTAATGACTCTAAAACATCTGCGCGGTCAGTCATAAACTTATAGAACTGTTCCAACGTTGGAGTATCTTCGTCTATATGCTTAATATATTCTTCCCACTTTACTGCAGTATTACTGTCTAACCTTTGAGACAATATAAAAATAAGTAGACCATCCCATTGGTCCGTGGGCTGTCCTAAACTGGCTAAAGCACGCAAGTTTTTTGTGACATGGTCAACTAAAAATCTCAAAGACCTCTCGGATTCACGTGTGAGTTGTTTTATGTTAACTAATGAATTAAAGTGATGATTGATTAGAATTCTTTTATTATTATAACGATTACAAAGTAATTTCCATGCTTCCGTATAATTCGCGGTTGATACCTCGAGGTTCGAAATAATTCTCGCGGCATCACCTTCTAGATAGGATATAAGATAATGGAACTTCTGAATTGATGTTATATGTGCATTCTTGTGTATCAAACTCTCAAAGGTGTGACGGAATTCCAACCATCGGAAATAAGAACCGTCAAACTTGGCTATTTGGATTTGAGGTAATTTTATGCCAGTTGCATGGTGATCCGAACAACAAGAATTATTATGAATGGAACCACGTCTTTGTTCACATTCGATTTTTGAAAATTTATCCACTAAACTTTTCGCAGTAGCAATGTTAACAATAATGTCGCACTCGATACTTTCGCGTTCATCAATTTCAGATGACAAATTACTTGCATTTAAGACCTCGATCTCATTCTGCAAGCCATCAGCTCGAACCGACAATGCCTCGAATTTTGCAAGTTTTAACTTTAACTCAGTAATTTGTATGGTGTTCAGTTCAGTGAGTTCCGTGATGCTACTTAAATAATTCTTAAATTTTGTTATCTGTCCTTTAATAGACGACCTTTTCACAATTAAATCCTTTAAACGACATTTATCTACAGATTCGTTAGGCATTGTGAGTACACACAAACAAAATATTAAGTTCAATAAATTATCAAAACAAGTGAGTAATAATTAAATAAAAGAATGGGTCACGCTCCTCGACCCGACGACATCTGGCAGCCGGAAACCGGTTACGCTCGCACAGCTGATTGCAGATGGGAAGATAATGCACTCGGCTCGGCGCAGATAACAATCTGAAATTATCGGCGTTAATATTTAAGTATCTATAATTACCAAACTAGGAAAACGTAAGCGACTTTGGTTCTTAAATTACCTTTACATAATATGAAACTTAGGTTTTTGCATACTTCAGTTAATAATAATATTCAAATTGAAATTAACTAACGTTTAATTAACGTAAAATAACGTTAAGATCAATGACTTGCAAAAATGAAGTTAATTATTTAACAAAGAAAATATTTTTTTTTTTACTCGTAGGTAGGTTGAAAAATATAAAATAATGATGCAATTTTTTTTAAGCAATTTAACCTTATAAACCTATTTAAAACCTTGATTTGCACAAATGAATTCAATTCCAATAACTAGGAACAATATTTAAAGGAATTTGGATCGGATATATGCGAAGATTAGGAAAATAGGAAGGAAAGGGCACTTATCTGATTTCACAGAAGTCCGATGCGCGATGTGATTCTTTCGCTGAATCACTGCCGCTTCAGCCTGAACTCGTAGATGATTCTGACTGCACCTTGGATCTTGAACCCCTTCTTCAATCTTCATTCACGCCAACTAAGTACGCTCATCAATTTTGACGATGACGTGTTGGTCAGATTTCTCATCCGATTTTCTTGCTGTTTTCTTCTTATTCTGGTTTTCTTACTTTTTGTTCCCCTCATGGGCCACCATTATGTATATTTTGCTTACACACTGGGGCTTAATCAAAGTCCAATTACAAAAATAACGTTTTAATATAAATCGTGCGTACGACGTGTTATCGGTAGCGGAATGAATCGATAATGACTACGGTGACGCGGAGTTCGCATACGCCTGGCAAAACACCACTAGCAGCTAGTCGACGATCTGTGAGGCAATAGCCGCAACAACATATTTTACTTAATATTGTCTTCTGTTTACGCGAATGTTATTCATTGAAATTAAACTACTATATACGGATTTTATCGCGTTGTTTATTTAACACTCTATTACATAATTTTGAAACCGTTACACTACTATACTATACTACTAAACTTTACTAATTTTAAGCTAATTAAATTATTAAAACTATTTGTATTTATGTTTAGACTTTCCCCGACGCGGACGTTTCGATTGCTTTTCAGCAGCCACGGTCACGGGGACGGGATTGAAGATTGTGTTCTAATTTATTTAGTGCTATTTGCAAATCGTGACAACCTTCCTCTGTATTACTGCAGCTTACATAAAGCACAAAATCATCCGCGTACTGCGAGATGTTCACGTTAATAATATCTTTACAGATGTTAGAGGTCACAATATTAAAAAGGAGGGGAGAGAAAGGATCGCCTTGCGCCAGCCCACGCTGTGTGTGTCGACAAACACTAATCCTATCCAAATGTATGCTTAGCTTCCTCTCTTTCAAAAAAGCCCATCGATATCGGCATATCTGAAAGCGTGCGTCTATTTTGTCCAAATGATTTAACAAATAACTGATATTAACATTGTTGTACGCATTATCAACATCTATCGCTATCGTTATCTATAGAAACAAGCTATCGTAGACTTTCTTTGTAAGAAACCCAGTTGAATGTGTGATACTAAAGTAGTTATATTATCCAATGTGGAGTGCCCTTTTCTAAAACCGGTAGCATTGGGTGACATAATATTGTTTTTCTCCGCAAACCACTCTAATCTATTGATTAGTATGCTGTGAAAAATGTTACACACACAAGAAATCATGGAAATTGGTCGAAGGGCTGAAGAAGATTGACTGTCGCGCCCTTGTTTTGGAATTGGAACAACAGTAATCTCACGCCACTGTGTCGGAGCAAAGCTATAATTATAAAAATCGTTATAAAGAGCTGTTAAAATATATTTACCATTGTCTGGAAGATTTGACAACATTGAATATGAAATTTGATCATTTTCTGGGGAAGTATCTTTATGTTTCATAGCGTGATCTACCTCCTGTCTCAGTAGTTTGGCCTCCAACCCAATGTTTTTAGATGTAAAAACTGGGTCAGCTATGCAAGAATAATCAGGTGTCAAGTTTTGAAGAAGCTGGTAGGCACTATCTTCGTTAATATTAGCATGGGAGACCCGTAATCCTTTAAACCACTTTAACTTATGCCAATATTCGCTTTGAGATGTGGAGCTAATAATTGAAGAGCAATATTCATGCCATGATTTTGCTTTTTCATGGCGTATAAGTTTTCGAGCTGCACTTATTTTATCCTGTAAAATTGTTAAATTCTCTGGGGTAGGATTACGGTGAAATTTTGAAAGAGCCAAACGACGTTCGGCTACGATTTTAGATATAGATGCATTCCAATAGGGCTTGGAAGCAAATTTTGAATTGGGATTAGGATTTATTTTAATGTTCGGGATATGATTATCTGCAGCTACGTTAATATATTCAACAAAAGTATCATATGCCTGTTGAAGGTCATCTGATATCGAAAATCCATCAAAAGCCTTATCTAATTGAGTTCTATAAGTAGACCAATTTGCTTTCTGAAAAACTTCTAAATTTTGTTGGTTGATCACTATCTAAATATGAGGTAATTTTAATAATGAGATGATCAGATCCTAAATTTTCATTAAGAGTAGACCAGTTGAATTTTAAAGCAATGTCAGAAGTAACACAAGTTATGTCAGGTGAAGACTGCTGTAATATGTTATTTACCAACTTAATTCGAGTAGGTTTACCGTTACTTAGTGTAATAAGTGCATTATCAATTAGTGCATCGAAAATTTGTGACCCTCTCCGGTCAGTCTTACAAGACCAATTCGGATGGTGCCCGTTTAAATCACCAACTATTAAAGATTTTCGATTGAAGGTAGAAAATAAAGTATCCCAATCCCGTTGATTAGGGTGAGCTGATGGCGCACAATACACAGAAACAAGATTCCTAATTTGGTCACAATTGTGTATTTTAATTCCTATTACTTCAATACTAGAAAATGTAGTGACTAAGTCAAGCAAACTAGATTTAATAGATTTGTGAACTAAAATTGCAACTCCTCCATAGCCTTCATCCCTATCTTCCCGGTAAACATTGTAACTATTTACCTTGCTTTGACATTTATATGTTAGCCACGTTTCATTTAGAGCAGCAATGTGAATATTTTCTTGAAATAAGAACTGTTCCAATTTAATCAATTTTGGTTTTAAGATAATATTCAGCCGGACTAAGTTTTTATTGGAATTAACCATTGTTGCAAAGATAATCTAAAACAGTCTGCAATATAGGCCACTCAGAAATCACATCTTCTATTACTACAATCCATTATATGAAGCACTTGACAGCCGTCTTGACTTTAATTTGTAGTGTTGCACCTCTCAGAAATAGAATCTCCTTTAAACGCTCCCACAGTTCTCGGAAATGGACAGTTCTATTCTTAGTTTCTTCATCAGGACGGTTTTCTGATGGATGATCGGGTGGATCTGGCGATAAGTTCCACTCGGGCTCTTCCGACCACACGTATGGCGAAGGAGGTCTACGCTGATTGGTCTTATGCGAAGTACGTACATTTTCACGGACGGTCCCTTTAATCTTTGTTACCTCTGCAAATGTTGGTTTATCACTAAATATCTGAGGACAAGACTCAATCTGCTCGGTAGCCAGGACTTTGATGTCATCTAAATGTTGTATCCTTTCTTGACGCTGTTCTAAATCAGGGGCAACATACATAGTTAATGCCCTTCTGTATGTGCAATTATACTCGGCCATAATTTCTCTCAGTTGCTTCTCTTTAACATAAGCTGGACAAGTACTTGCAAGTGCCATATGTCGTCCATTACAGTTTACACGTTTAAATTTGGTTGACCCGTAAATTATGTAACTTGTTATTGTCATTTTTATATTTTCATTTTAAATTTGTATCTTGTTAAACTAACCCTTATATACACACACTTACAGATAAAACTCATTCTTACTACTTACAGCACACCCTACATAACCTACTAATTTTTACAAAACAAATACATCACATTCTTATCAAATGAAATGAAATGAAATGAAATGAAATGAAAAAGTTTATTTACCAACATAAACATACAGTACACAAACCATTAAATTATTTAAATAGAGGTGGTAAAATAGGCATCTGCGTCAGCTATTGTTGCAGTTTAACTGCAACGCTGGTATTCTCGCAGGCCTAACATAAAATAAAAGCCTTAAGATTAAAATTTCTTAAAATTATATGATTACATTATAAATTATATATAAATATACCTAATAATATTATAATTTTAAATATAATATAACAACAACATGCAAATACAGAATAAATAATAATAATATATAGATAATAATTATAAATATTTATTACCGTATCTTGTAAAACGAGGTTTACGAACGCAGCATACATGCCAGACTGACATCTGTCAATGTCAACAACGTCAACAGTTACCACGATAGACATAATAATTAAAATTATCAACATTGCACGCGGCTTGGGTTATAAATGACCTAATAGTACACAATTACAGAGTAAAGAATATACTAATACGATACAAAAGTACACATGGTTCATTACAAAATTGAGAAAGATGCGCATGCGCAAATTAAAACGAAAAATAATACAACAACAAATAGTGGCGTATTGCACTTCATGTAAGTACATATTAAATTTATGGAACAGATTTTTGTTTATTTATTAAATATTGTTTCAAATTGTTACGAAATGAACGCAATGATTTTAGATCTCGTATTGGCGGCGGAAGGTTATTCCAACATTGCGTCGCTGCGTATTTGTAATGATAATCTTTGTATTTATCACATACAAAGATTATCATTACATCATAAATAAATAAATAAATAAATAAATCATGGAAATATAATCCTAATTTTATTCCTTACCTAACTAATTATTCCTTGACCAGAACAATTTATAGTATAAACGTATCTATTGTTAGACTAATACTTATTAACAGTTTATTTAAAGTGTGTATCCTACTGACCACTTTGATAAATTATTATTCTAATATTACTATCTGCTGTGCATACGCTACATTCAAACTACCCTACATGATTTTGATTAGTGTCATAGTATTTCATTATAAACAAAATTCAATTCGATTAGTACTACATTAATAAATGATATCGATGAAGAAGATATTGAGTGCATAAGATTGAGTGATCCCATAGATTGTTTACAAATGATATCGTGTTCCAATAATGAATCTTTTTTAATCTTAACAGTTAATATACGTAGTATAAAAGCAAATATCGATATTTTGCTCATGTTTCTCTTAAAATTGTCTAAACCAGTTGATGTAATTGTTTTAACGGAATGTTGGACGAATGAACACTTCTTACCTCCAAACATAAATGACTACAGAATGTTTAGATCAAATATATCGTTAAACAAAAACGACGGCGTTGTTGTTTATGTTCGAGAAGTGTTTGAGGCGAAATCATTTGAGCCCCAATGTTCTGAAGGCAATTGCATTGTGGTGAATATTGCAGAAGACATATGTATTATATGCACTTATCGTCCACCTTCCTTCAAAAATCCCCTTAATTATATAAATTCACTGGACAGTATTATTAATACATGTAACAAGAACAAAGTAGTTGTTTTGACTGGTGATTTAAATTTGGACACAATGTCAGATAATCCTAGTACTAATTCTGCATTGTATCTTGATCTGATGGCAAGTCACGGTTTAAAGCAGGGTATTAACTGCCCCAAGGGACAAAATACGTGCCTTGACCATTTTATGGTAACAACGGCTGCAAAAATACAAACATTTGTTTTTGACGAATTAACGGATCATTCACCCATTCTATTGCATATTGATTACACGCCCTCTTTTAAGCAAAATATCTACGTTAATAAATTTAAAATTGATATCGGTGGTATAAATACATGCCTTGAGAATGAATCATGGAACGATTTATACTCAACAATAGATGTTAATGAAGCTGCAGTATTATTAACTGAAAAATTAGAAAGTTTAATAAACAGCAACACCAAAGTCAGAAAAATTCCTAAGCGTAACAAACCTTTAAAACCATGGATAACTTTAAGCGTTATAAAATCTATACGTAGAAGAGATAAAATGCATAAGCAAGTAAAATTAAATTCTAGTAATCTGGAGATAAAATACAAATACGTAGCTTATAGAAATACATTAAAAAAGTAATTAAATCGCTGAAAACTAATTACTACGTGGACAAACTTAATAAAAACAAAGATAATATAAAGGAAACTTGGAACACGATTAAAGAATTATGTAATATTAAACAAAATAAGGCATCATCTACAGAATTACTTAGCTTGAATACGAATGTAACTAAATCGCTAGATGATGTCAATGAGTTTTTTGCATCAGTAGGTTCAAACCTTGCTAAACATATCTTGCAAAACCTAAACACAGATGAGACAATCCTAGCTCAAAATGCTAAAAACACAAATGCACCATTGCACTCTATGGCACTATATCTAACGGATCCTGCAGAGGTGATTGATGTGATTAGTAGCCTTAAGTCTCACAGCACTCCAGGTATAGACAAAATTACATCCTCCTTTCTAAAAACGTTCCGTTTCTACCTTGCAAAGCCTATATCGTACTTGACTAACTTAAGCTTCGAACATGGCACCTTTCCTAATATATTTAAACATGCCATTATTTGTCTCATCTATAAATCAGGAGACAAGTGTCTTGCCACTAATTACAGGCCTATTTCACTATTGAGTACCCTCTCCAAAGTAATCGAAAAAATCATGAACAAACGTTCAATGCAATATATGGAGAGTAATAAACTTTTAGGGTTGAAACAACACGGTTTTCGAGCCAACCATTCCACTGACGCTGCTGTATTAACTTACATACGCTGTTGCAACTTACATCTAATATTACGTCACATATCGACCGGGGCGATAAATGTCTGGGTGTATTTCTCGATTTGCAAAAGGCTTTCGACACTGTGTCTATTCCGATCCTCTTGAGTCGACTTGAGAACCTAGGAATTAGGAGAAACGCACTTTTATGGCTAAAACATTATCTCACAGATAGGAGCCAGTCTGTCAGAGTTGCAAACCATACCAGTAACGTCCGTGTGGCCTCATATGGGGTACCACAAGGCAGCACCTTGGGTCCTACGCTATTTCTGGCGTACGTTAACGACCTATGTAAATTTGAAACACAAGGTGCTGACATTCAGATGTTTGCCGATGATACAGTAGTACTGTTTCATAGTAGTACCTGGGAGAATGTACGACAAATTGCTGAAAGAGGCATGTCCCGTATTACAGCATGGCTCGAGGATAGTCTTTTATCAATAAACATCAACAAAACAAAATTCCTATGCTTTAGCAAAACTATGGCATCTTCTCCAAAAACACTTCAACTTCGTATACATTGCTATCCCTGTAACAGATCAAATATCGAAGTAATAGCACGTTGTAGTTGTCCCGAGCTATCAAGAACAACCGAAATCAAATATCTAGGCGTGAATATTGACGAAAATTTAAACTGGAAAAAACATATAAATACAATTAGTGCTAGATTAAGAAAGCTTATTTACATTTTTAAGGATTTAAGAGTTATACCAGATACTACACTTTTAATTCAAGCATATAAAGCTCTAGCTGAATGTTTAATCGCCTACTGTATTTGTTCGTGGGAAGCAGCAGCAAAGACAAGTTTGATTCAGGCTGAAAGAGCACAACGGGCTGTACTTAAAGTACTCCTTTACTTACCGTTTCGCCACCCTACACACTTATTGCACGAAAAAGCTGATGTCCTAAGTGTCCGAAAATTATTTGTCTATCAGTGTATTCGTAAATATCATAAGCATACTGTACCCTTTTTACAACCTTCGGTTAAAAGAATAGACAAATGTCCAGTTCCAAGGGTTAAAAGTAATTTTGCACAACAACAATATAGTAATATTGCACCTAGATTATACAATAAACTTAATTTAGTGTACAAAACAAAACACTTATCAAACTATCAAATTAAAAAGTTTATTAAAACATGGCTTAAGAGTTTTAACTACGATGATGTAGAAAATTAATTGCTTGTGAAGAAATAATAATATAAACAAAAGAAATAGACCCGCGCGGTAAAACCTAATACTAATTAATAATACGCTATCACCTCGTACGAGTGCCGTAACAAGACTGTGTATTTATTCTTCAGATAAAAGTTATCTGACGATTGAAAATCCGGCCCTTAGTCAGTCAGATAAAAGCTATGATATTGTTTTAAGAGCGGTCTTTAAAAAAGTAATCAATAATCATATTTGCAAAAATAATCCAATGTACAAACACAGCCTTATAAAATAATGTAAATTATCTTACATAATTACTCGTATATTATTAATTAAGAAAGTACAGATTAAAACATGTAACGTCCTCGCGGCCATAAAGACAATTATACCTACATAATTATTAAACGAAATAAAAAAGAGGATTTTAAATGCTTTTTAACGCGTTACCAGCCGGCGGGCAGAAGCCAGGTCCGTAGCTGGTAACCGTTAGGGTTATAATGAAACACGCAGACTGATTCAACTGAGAATATATTTACAATTTTTCACCTATCTTATATCCCATTTATTAGTCAAGCAAGTAACGCTAACACTAATGTGTACAATAAACATTTTCACCAATGAGCGACAAGTAAACAAAAATCTAACATTTACGAATGATTTCTTGGAAATCTGTTCGCGTGTATAAAAGTAGTGCCACGTATAAAAAGCAGAGGGAAGCTTCGCGCGTCACCAGTTAGAAACTTGATATCGTCGCGGCTAGACGTATGATGCTCCGTTCGATCGCCTTCGCGCGTCGCTTGGTTTCGGCGCGGCTAGTTGTACGATGCTCCGTTCGATTCCAGGTTTCTCGTAAAGTTATATGTTGCCTGTGTGTATATACATACGTCACATCACTCCCGCCTAAGCGAAGCGTACGTTTTGTTTCACCGCGCGGCCGGATCTGGTGACGTACGAATTTCGCGGTGAAGGTGATGACTGTGATGAGGCTGTCCGCATTGGTATGGGTGATGTGTCCGGGGCTGGCGTGTTTGTTAATGTTGTGTTTTCTGGCGAGTCTTCCTCGTTGAGTAGATGGGCTGGCTTCAATCTGTCGATTGAAATTACTGCGGTGCGAAGCGGAAGTTGCAGTGTGAAGTGCTTGCCGTCGGCACTGCGTTGAAGTACTTGATATGGTCCGTTGTATGGTGGTACGAGAGGTCTGCGCACGATGTCGTTGCGCACAAACACATGCATACATGTCCCGAGGTCTTTGTGTATGAATGTGTTTGACCTTGACTCTTGCCTTGTTGATGTTGGTGATAATGACGACATTGTTTCAGTCAGCTGACGGACAAATTCCGCATCTTCAATGTTCGGCTTGGTAGGCGCGAAGAAATCAGATGGGACGCGAAACGTAGATCCGTATGTCATTAGGGCCGGGCTGACGGTTGAGTCTTCACGTAGGGCGGTGCGAAGTCCTAGTAATACTGTTGGTAATTCATTGATCCATCTGTTATCGGTTGCTCTTGCCATCAGTGCCGCTTTCAGAGATCGATGCCATCGTTCAATTTTTCCATTAGCTTGCGGGTGAAATGCAGTACTACGTATTCAAGTGACGCCTATTTTTTTCATTAAAGCTTGAAATAAAGACGATTCGAACTGTCTCCCTTGATCTGTAGTAAGTCGTAGAGAACATCCAAACCGCGATATCTATCCCTCGTACACGGCCTTCGCGACCGTTTCGGCGGTAACGTCACGAGTAGGTATGACCTTTGGCCAGTTAGTGCAGCGGTCAATCATAGTAACTATCTTATCTTATCTTATCTTGTGTAGGGGCCAGTCAGTACAGACCGGCGACACTTCGACCCAGTGGGATCTTTTGTGTCGACTTCACCAATAACGACTGCCATAGATCTTCATGGCAGTCGGGACCGACAGCTTAACGTGCTCTCCGAGGCACGGAGCAGGCGATAATTGTCAATCAATACGCACATAATTCCGAAAAATCATATAACTTCCGAAAGTCAGAGGTGCGCGACGTGGGTTCGAACCCGAGACCCTCTGCATTGCAGTCTGTTGGTCTCACCACTGAGCTATCGCTGCTCATCATAGTAACTAAGTAACTATAGTCATCTGATGGTGGGAGTGGCCCAACTATGTCCACGTGCAGGTGTTCAAAACGAGATGATTGTTGAAACTCACCGAGCGGGCTAATGACGTGTCGATGAACTTTCGCTCGTTGACAGCTGATGCACGCCTTGGCCCATATACCTACGTCTTTGTTTACAGATGGCCTAAAAAACTTTGTCGTCATTATTCTTCTTGTTGTACGAACGCCGGGGTGACTTAGTTCGTGTTGTGCTTTGAAGGCTGCGACACGATAAGGCAATGGTAGGTATGGTCGAATGTTCGCTGTCGATGTTTCGCACCAAATAGGCCTTTTGACTCCCGGTAGGTTTACGCGGGAAAACTTCAGTCTGGGGTTATTCATGCAATCACGTACCTCGGCGTCCGTTTCTTGTTCTTGAGATAACTTATCGTAGTCCATCGTTGCGTTGAGTAGTTCGATTTCTGCGATACGTGATAACGCGTCAGCGGCTTCGTTCTTATCACCGTGAATGTATTTTATGTTAGTGCAGTATTGGCTTATGAAATGCAATTGTCGTTCTCGACGCGGTGTGTCAGTGCTACTCGGCGTTCTTGTTAGAGCGTACGTCAATGGTTTGTGATCCATACATATGATGAGTTCGTTGCCCTCTATCAGTCGGCGTAGGTTTTTAACAGCTGTATACATTGCTAGAAGTTCGCGATCGTATACACTGTATCTTCTCTGCGTCTCGCTCATTGTTTTTGAGTAAAAGGCGAGTGGTTTCCACACGTTGTCTATTTTTTGTTGTAGGACTGCGCCGAGGCTAGTGTCAGACGCGTCGGTGAGTAAGCATAACGGAGCGTTAGGTATCGGGTGCGATAATATAGTAGCCTCGAGAATTCTTTGTCGGCATTGTTCGAAGGCTGTTTCAGCTTCATGTGTCCATTGTATAGGTGTTTTGTCGTTTTTCTTGCTATTGTGTAGATACTTGTTTAGTAAATTTTGGTATTCGGCTTGATGGGGTAGGCAGCTACGGTAGAAGTTGATCATGCCTAAAAATCGGGATCCCTCCTTTTCGCATAATGTTTTTTGTCCTAATATACTTCGGCATAACGATTTTGGCACAATTTGTTTTGGCATAATAATACTTTGGCATACTTTTTTTAGGCATACATTTTATGTTGGCATAATCATGTTAAAGACTAATTTGTTTTGGCATAAATTTGATTCCCATAACGTTAGTAGGCCTAATGACTATTAGCATAACGTTAGTAGGCCTAAAGACTTTTAGCATAATAGAAGTTAACTCAGATAGAAGTTAACTGATTGAAATAGTAGTCCTTAATTATTTATTTTAGGTGTATATTTTCAAAACCGACTTCACGTAGTCTTGTTTGTCCTACCCCTAGAGTGTTATTTAAAATCGCGTAGGCGTGTAGGGGCGAGGCGGCCCGCGGGCTGAGGAGCAGGCGGCTGAGGCTGGCCGGCGAAGCCGGCCAACAAGCCGAAGCTGCGGTGGTGAGCGAAAGCCGTCTGCGACGATTAGCACGCGTGGGGCCGCCGGAGGCCCGCAGCGCCGGAGCCGTGACAGAAACTCATTCAACACATCATCAATTTATGCTTTAGGATATTATGCTTAAAAAAGTTATGGTTTAGAACTTTATGCTTAATAAATTTATGCTTTACAATATTATGCTTAATCATTATTATGGTTAGAGAAATTATGCTTAAAAAATTATGCGTAAGCTGTTATGCGTAATTATATTATGCGAAAATATAATTATGCCAAACAACATTATGCTAAGTTATATTAGGTCTTAAAATTTTATGCTAATGGATAGGGAACCCTAAAAATCTTCTTAACTCTTGCACTGTATTTGGTTTGGGAAACGTAAGTATGGCTTGAATGCGTTCTTCTGTGGGTTTGATTCCGTCCGGTGTAACTTCATAACCGAGGAACTGTATCTTGTCTTTGCCGAACTCACATTTATCGATGTTTAGAGTGACGCCGTAGTTGTCGAGTCGTTCAAGAACTTTTTGTAAGTGACGCTTGTGATCCTCTGGGTTTTCTGAGTGCACTAGTAAATCATCAACGAAACAGAATACGCTGTCGTCGAGCCCTCGTAGTACTTCGTGCATGAAACGTTGAAATGTTTGGCCGAAGTTGCGTAAGCCGAATGTCATACAGTTGAACTCGAAGAGGTCGAAGGGAGTTATTATGGCAGTCTTCGCAGCATCTTCTTTTTCAATAGGTATCCAGAAGTACGCCATTTTGAGATCTAGTTTAGAAAAGATTTTTTTCCCATGTAGCTGGTACGTAAAATCTTGAATTCTCGGAATAGGGTAGCGATCGGGTAATGTAACGGCGTTCAATCTTCTATAGTCGCCACACACGCGTAGCGAACCATCCTTTTTCTTAACGACGTGAAGCGGGCTGGCCTATGGACTGTTTGACGGTTTACAGATTCCCATCTCCATCATCTTCTCAAATTCTAGCTTCGCAGCTTTGTATTTATCGGGCGGCAGGGGGCGCGGCCTTGAATAGATTGGTTGGCCTGTTGTTTCTATGCGATGAGTTACGTTGTGTTTAGTCGGAGTTTTGAGTGACATGGGTCGCAGTACGTCGGGATATTCTTTCAAGATGTCGTGATTGGGGTGATGGTGGCTGATAACGTATACGGCTTCCTCGGTGCTATGTATTTTGATGGTGTGAACGCTAAGATCGGTAATGCGGTCGATGAGTTTTCTTTGATGTAGATCGACAAGTAATTTGTGCTTCGCTAAGAAATCTGCGCCTAGTATTGATGTTTTCACGTCGGCCAAGGTAAATGTCCATTTAAAGCTTCTGCGTAGACCTAGGTTGAGTTCGAGTATGCGCTCACCGTAGGTACGTATCTCTGTACCGTTCGCAGCAAACAGTTTGTAGGTACTTTCAATCGGCTTCACGTGTTTCTTTTTTCTTGCGGCTAATATGGATATGTCGGCACCCGTGTCGACTAGAAACTTCTCTCTATTTTTAAGATCGATAACGCAGAGGCGGTAGCTTGGTTTGCTAACATCGACGCCCGCCATAATCGATGTATTTTCTAGTTTTCCTGCTTCTTTTTTGCGCACCGTGATTCGCATCTACGGGCTTCATCTCCATAGCGCAGGTGGTAATAATACAGCCAGTCGGGATCGCCGGGTTTGCGGTTTGAGCGGGCACGGTATCTCGAGTTCAATCGCGATCGGTTGTTGCTATGCGAACGAGTGGCGCCATAGCGATACGACGAATGTTGTTGATTGGTTCGAATCTCGGCGATCTCCAGCGTTAGTTTTTCTATTTGTTTATATAATAGGTCGAAATGTATATTTTCTGTAGTTGGGTGAGTTGGTCAATGTAAACACGACGGGCTTGATGTGTGCGTCGGCGTAGAGGTTGTAGTGTGGATTGCGGCGACTGTTGTAGGTTCGAAATGTTCAACCATTTTGTCGGCCATCACAGCTAAACATTCTAGCGACGATTCGGTGTTCACGGCGAGTACGGCGCGGACTTGTGTGGGTAATTGGTTGAGCCACATAACTTTTAGAGCTTCGTCGGTTAGTAATTTACCGCTCAAATCGCGCATCTTACGTAATAACTGGCTAGGTTTCATGTCGTCCAGTTCAAGGCCACTGAGTAATTTCTGTAGCTGACGATGGTCTGATTCTTGGTACGTCGATATCAGTCTGTTCTTTAGCGTAATGTACTTGTTGGTCGATGACGGGTTTAATATGATGTCGCCGATTTGTTTGAGGTCGCTACAGCCTAGCAACGGGACGATGAGGTTGAATTTCTGTTCTTCTCCCATCTTGCTGGCGGCGACGGCGGCTTCAAACTGTGCGAACCACAGTCGTGGGTTTTGACGCCAGAAAACCAACAGATGTTGGGTGGCGGTTCAGTGAACCGATATTACAACAGCACTAGAACGATGAGAGGTCAGGGTCACCAATTTAACGCGTTACCAGCCGGCGGGCAGAAGCCAGGTCCGTAGCTGGTAACCGTTAGGGTTATAATGAAACACGCAGACTGATTCAACTGAGAATATATTTACAATTTTTCACCTATCTTATATCCCATTTATTAGTCAAGCAAGTAACGCTAACACTAATGTGTACAATAAACATTTTCACCAATGAGCGACAAGTAAACAAAAATCTAACATTTACGAATGATTTCTTGGAAATCTGTTCGCGAGTATAAAAGTAGTGCCACGTATAAAAAGCAGAGGGAAGCTTCGCGCGTCACCAGTTAGAAACTTGATATCGTCGCGGCTAGACGTATGATGCTCCGTTCGATCGCCTTCGCGCGTCGCTTGGTTTCGGCGCGGCTAGTTGTACGATGCTCCGTTCGATTCCAGGTTTCTCGTAAAGTTATATGTTGCCTGTGCGTATATACATACGCCACAGCTTCTATATATGTATGTATTAAGCGTGTAAGGAAGTGCTTAACTGATAAATTTTTTTAATAATATTGTACAATGTTATTAAAGAGCTATTTTAGTATTTAATATTGTTTTGATACCATGTAAGTTGATAAATGTACACTGTGGTACATTTATTTTCTATTATAGTTCTATGAGTGAAAACTTGTAATTGGCTTACCGTCACCTATCATGTCATTAATATACATTGTATGTAGCTGTAAGTTTTCCATAAGGTAAATAAATAAATAAATTATTGCAATCAACCCATTTAACTAATAAATTTATTATTTACACTTTCCCATCGTTTCGGTTGCTTTTTCAGCACCCATGGACACGGTGAGACTAAGATGATCGTCAACTTACTATCTTGAAGTGTTAGATTAAAGTTACTATCTTGAAGTGTTAGAAGTAGTTAGTTAAATTATCAGAAAGTAATATTTATTTTAAATAATCCGTTATAAAAGTCATAAGCAGCAGTTTAAATTCTATTTATAACAATCGTATAAACATAAGACAATATTATGTAGTAGTTCTTTGATTTATATTGATACGGTATTTTTGTTACAGATCAGCATGATGGGCATGGCCTCCTCGGCCTCAACTGTTTTAGTTGATTCGTTCAGGTACATACCGCCAGGTATGGATGAAAGCAAATGCGTAATATATCAAAGTAAGTATGAAAGTACCACTGAAACAACCTCTGAAACAACCATCGAAACAACCACTGAAACAACCACTGAAACAATCACTGAAACAACCACTGAAACAACCGCTGAAACAATCTCTGCAACAACCACTGACACAACTACTGAAACAATCACTGAAACAACCACTGAAACAACCGCTGAAACAATCTCTGAAACAACCACTGACACAACCACTGAAACAACCACTGAAACAACCACTGAAACTACCGTAGAAGATACCACTGATACCATTATTGAAAGTATCACTTTGACTACCACCGCAAGTCCTACTGAACTTACAACTCAACCTATCACTGACACTACCACCGCAAGTACCACTTGGATCTCCACCGCGAGCCCTGCTGAAATTACCACAGAAGCAACCACTGAAACTATTCCTGACATTACCACAGAAAATCCCATGGAACCAACCACAGAAAGTATACGAACAACAGAACTACCAACAACGCTCCCTTCCTCTGATGATAACAATCATTCTTTCTGGACCTCGTTAAGAATAATGTTAATAGTTTTTCTATCAGCTACAATCATAATTCTACTGAGTATCATTAGTTACTGCTGTTGCCGTGCAAATTCTAGACTTTCAGTAGTAATAGTTAGATAATAAACTTGATAACATATATCGAAAAGCTATCGTGTATATTAACGACAGAAATATACAATAAAAATCAACACAAATGTCATAATAGTTTTATTACTAATTTCAACGAAATCAGAGATTTATGGGTACCTTTGACAGCAATATGTTATTTGATAAACATATTGAATGTATGTAAATATCCTCCATCGGAGCAATCCAGATAATATCGTTGCGGTACTTGATCATAAGACAAAACAATGACCAGTAGACTTAAATCAATCAAGCCATTAGCAGACATGTGATACATTGATGACATACTCGTATTTTATATTGATTAAAATCGCTAATGGTGGTAATAACTGTTCGGATTTACTATTTCAGAACTATACCAATATTATAAAGAGGAAATATTTGATTTTTTATTTGTAAGGATTTTGCTCCAAAATCCAAAAAAAAACATTATTAAAAAGCTTTATTATCACCGAGTATAGGCTATTTTTTTTAAAGTACTTTCACTAACATAACATAACCTAACCGCGTAAAAGTAGTAATATACTTTTACGCGAGCGAAGCCGCGTGCAAAAGCTAGTATTACTATAATTATACTAACCTAGTTAGCCTTAGACACCATTTAAAAGTCTACTGCAGGAAACGCACGTAGTAGACTAAGTCTTCACCTCACCACACCCACTGCATCGAGTGTTGTGTTCGATACACACACGGGACAACAATTTGTGTGATGACTGATGGTCCACAGATAATTATACAAAGTCTGGATATTCTTTGTGTCTACTGTTTAATTTTTGTAAAGATGTAAATTGTCTTTTAAAACGAGAACGAGAATTATATACAGAGTTCGTACTTAAGCACAGCGTTACTTTGTTACCTAAAATATTTTTTTAATTGATTGAATCATTTAAAAAATATATCCTATACATTTAGATCTAGATTAATTTTGCACAAAGCCCAAAACGGCAAGGCGTGTTTCAGCGATTCTTTGCCGATGTTTAGAAATAACCAACAAATCAAGACTAATATTTAATTTATTATAGTATCGTAGATCGTCATTATTTTAAATATTGCGTTTTATTATTTTTATTCGTTTATATACAGTGTGAGTTTTCATAAAGTGCACATATGAAAATGAGTGAAACTAGACATCATTTTATAGCTAGGAAAAATAATAAAATATAATATTCTTCGATTTATACCTATTTATATTTTTCTTTAGTAGTTATGGACCTTGTACCAAGAAAACCTTGTAACTTTGAACTAGGTGGTTAATCGTGTTGAAACAAAAACAGTTATTATACGCAATGTGTAAACAATAACGACGGTATACTATTCACATCCAACAAACACCGGTGGCATAAAAATAAGGAACATTTTAGACCAAAACTGAGTTTCTTACAATGTTTTTTTAAACATTGTTAAAAACTCAAGAAAACGTCACTATTATCCCTAGTTTTTTATTAATTGACTTTAATCTGTATCTAATAAGCTTTAAAACAACATAAAAACCACACCTGTATCCCAAACAAAACTTTATGAAGGGCTAAACAAAGACCTTGCCGCCACTACGTGCATCTTTTATTGGAAATTTCATTATCTATCTCAGGTAGTTTGGGTGGGATTGAGGTGCAGGGTAAGGGATAAATTGCGGGCCAGGTCTACAGAAAGAATCAGTCGCTCCAAATCATTCGCCGCTGCTACTTGTGTGTTCGTGTTTTGTGATGCCCTGTTTTAGTGATTTTCCTCCAGCGCATATCGCCGATATGCATTTTTATTATGGACTGTTTATTGGAAATGCAAGAGGTACTCGTACAACTTATTTAGCTACGTTTCCAACGAGACGACTAGTACCATCTGCTCGTAACTTTCAAAATGTTCATAGAAGATTGGCTACTACTGGACTTGGACCAAGTAGAGATCTTCGCGAGGCAAGTGCCATAATCGACGACTCTATTGAAGAAGCTGTACTGCGTGATTTGTTTGCTGATTCAAATATCAGTACAAGACGATTAGCAATGGCACATGGCATACCGCAAACTTCTGTGTGGCGCATTTTAAAGAAAGAAGGTCTACATCCCTTTCACTATCAGCGAGTGCAACATTTGCATGAAGGAACTGACGCAATCCCAAGATGTGTTATGTCCGCATGGATTCAGAGACAAACAAGAGATAACCCGGTGTTTGCAAAAACAATTCTTTGGATGGATGAAGCCCAATTAACAAGAGACGGTATTACAAACTGCAGAAATTTACATTTTTGGAGTCCTAAAGGAGAGAACCCGAAGCTTAAAAGACCTTCCCCTTTTCAAGTGAAGTTTTCGATCAATGTTTGGGCAGCTCTTATTGATGATATGTTGATTGGTCCAATAATACTCCCAAGAACATTAACTGCAGACAGATTTCTCCAACTTTTAAGGGTTGATCTCCTATTACTTTTGGAAGATGTACCCCTACGAACACGACGTAGAATTTTTTTGCAAATGGACGGATGCCCTGCAAATTATGCAAGAATAGTCCGCAATTATTTAAATGAAAGCTATCCCAATCGATGGATTGGTAGGCAAGGGCCTGTCGGGTAGCCTATGCGTTCACCCGATCTAATACCCCTTGATTATTTTCTGTGGGGGACAATGAAGCAGAGAATTTATAACTCTCCCATCAATAGTGAGGCAGAACTGCAGGAGAAGATTTTAAACTGCACCAGTGCCATAAAGGAAGATCCAACAATGCAACATATTTTGCTGCGAAGTACTATGTGTTTACAACAACGTGGTAGTCATTTTGAAAACTTGCTACATTAAAAGTTTTATTGTAGGTTGATGAAACTAAATAAACGTGCTGATTTCTACTTGATATTTTTTATTTATTACTTATACCTTTCGTACCTTTACAGAAAAATAAGTGGCACTTGCAGCCCAAGTGTATGTTTAGTAATTTATGGCAAAGGATTAGACAAGACCAAATTTTTTACCTGAGATAGACAAAGCAATTTTCGAAAAAAGATGCACGTGGTGGCGGCAAGGTCTTTGTTTAGCCCTTCATAAAAACTATTTTGTTTGGGATACAGATGTTGTATTTCTGTTGTTTTAAATCTTATTAGATACAGATTAACGTCAATTAATAAAAACTAGGGGCAATAGTAACGTTTTCTTGAGTTTATTAACAATGTTTAAAAAAATTGTACGATACTCAGTTTTGGTCTAAATTTGTCTAAATGTTCCTTATTTTATGCCACCGGTATTTTTTTGGATGTGAATAGTATACCGTCGTTATTGTCTACTGCATGTCACTTGCATATTATTATTGCTTTTGTTTCAACACGATTAACCACCTGGTTCAAAAGTTACAAGGTTTTCTTGGTACAAGGTCCATAACTACTAAAGAAAATATATAAATAGGTATAAATCGAAGAATATTATTTTTTATTCTTTTTTATTTTTCCTAGTGGTAAATGATGTCTAGTTTCACTCATTTTCATATGTGCACTTTATTAAAACTCACACTGTATATTATCTTTATATATACAGTGTGTCCCGTCATGAACTAGCGATATTGTAAGTACCGATAAAACAACTATTTTAATACACAAATAAACTACAAAATCAAGTCCAAACTACTTATCAGCTATGTGGCAGCCATTTTGTTTTTTTTATTGAAATATTTTCTACGTGGACACAAAAACCATCATATCTCTCAAAATTTAGGTCATACTGGAATAAAAATAGTCTTATTCGAAGGGCAATACTATTGTCTATCATTTACAACTTGATCGAAGAGTTGTCACTATCAAATCTTTGAAAAAAAACCAAATTCCATCTAAAATATTTGAAAAAACTGACACGAATAAACAAATCAATGTACATTATTGCAAAAATAGCCCCGATGACCCATTTTGTTCTTCTGCGAGATTGACAGGGTATAATCTAAGCTACGATACAACATTCAATTTACAGCTGTATGACTATTGGTTTAGAAGTTATTGTTATTTGAACATAGCCTATGCGCAACCACAAAAGCCCATTGTAAAGATCTTATCTGGCGCTCACTGCGTTCCATGCGAGAGCAGGCCAGAAATACTGCTTACTAATATTGTGAGTAAACGAGATGGAAAATACAGATCCCTTACTTGGAAAAAATCCCATAGTTTTAAGGATTATTAGTTAGTTTAGTTGTCCCTCGCCCTGCGTTGTGATCACTACTTTCACATACTGCTCTGCTGTTTAAGTGTTTAGGTGCTCTGTAATACTGTTAATTATTATTGTTAACAGTGTGATACTAACATGGAAAATCATCAATATTCGTCCCATGATATTGCCGACATACATTTCGTGTATGGTTTTTGCAATGGAAGTGCAAATCGAGCTGTACAAGAATATCGACGGAGATACCCTAACCGGCCTACCCCGAGCCGCCAAACTTTTATCGAGGTGCACTCAAGGTTAGCGGAAAGAGGAATCCAAAGGTCTGTTAATGAACGCGCTCGTATAATAACGCCCGAAGATGAAGAGGAAGTGCTTAGACTAATAGCCAATGATCCCAGACTAAGTGTCAGACGCATTGCTGTGCAACTACAGCTATCTAAGTCGAGTGTATGGAGAATTTTGAAACGAGAGGGATTACACCCATTTCATTTTCGCCGAGTCCAAGACATAATCGGAGTAGACTATGCATCCAGATCCGTGTTTTGTTCGTGGCTCAATAGAAGGACAAGACAGATTTCTGAAAAAGATACTGTGGACTGATGAGGCTAAATTCACTAGAGCTGGCATCACAAATCACCGAAATGATCATCTCTGGAGCTCTGCGAACCCAAAGGCAGTGCGCCAAAGTTCATTTCAACATGAGTTTTCGGTGAATGTATGGGCGGGCATAATCAACGATCGTTTGATTGGGACCTTGGAATTGCCTCCTACATTGAACGGCGCTAGATTCCTGGAGTTCCTGGAAACCCAATTTGCTGATAGTCTCTTGGAATTACCTCTGGCATATTGTCAGCAAATGTGGGTCCAGCTGGATGGTGCACCCGCCCACTATTCTCTAGCAGTAAGAAATTATTTAAATACAAATCATTCGCCGTGGATTAGTCGCAGCGGTGTAGTAGTTTGGTCACCCCGCTCACCCGATTTAACACCATTAGATTATTTTTTGTGGGGTCATATGAAGCAAAAGGTGTACGCTGCAGTTCCCAACTCAAGAGAAGAACTCGTCGAGAAAATCATAGTAGTTGGTGAAGAAATCAGAGCTGATTTCGACATGATTAGGCGCGCATCAGGCCAGGTGGCACAGAGAGCTGTAGCTTGCCTACAAGCCAGAGGTGGCCACTTTGAACAATTAATGTGATGTGCGTTATTGTAATGTAAAACCTTTACACAAATAAATGTTAATGAGAATTTTGTGTTTTATTGATGTTCCTGTTTAGGATTCTGACCATGGTGCTTGCGCATAGGCTATGTTCAAACAACAATAACTTCTAAACCAATAATCATACAGCTGTAAATTGAATGTTGTATCGTAGCTTAGATTATACCCTGTCAATCTCGCAAAAAAACAAAATGGGTCATCGGGTCTGTTTTTGCAATAATGTACATTGATTTGTTTATTCGTGTCAGTTTTTTCAAATATTTTAGATGGAATTTGTTTTTTTTCAAAGATTTGATAGGGACAACTCTTCGATCAAGTTGTAAATGATAGACAATAGTATTGCCCTTCGAATAAGACTATTTTTATTCCAGTATGACCTAAATTTTGCGAGATATGATGGTTTTTGTGTCCACGTAGAAAATATTTCAATAAAAAAAACAAAATGGCTGCCACATAGCTGATAAGTAGTTTTGACTTGATTTTGTAGTTTATTTGTGTATTAAAATAGTTGTTTTATCGGTACTTACAATATCGCTAGTTCATGACGGGACACACTGTATAATTCTTCTGTACGTGTGTTGACAGTGAACTCCTCCTAAACGGCTGGACCGATTTGAATAAATTTTTTTGTGTGTTTTCATGTAAATGCAAGGATGGTTTAGATTTGTTTTTTTTTTCGCCTGTACAGGACAACGTCTGTTGGAACAGCTAGTAAGTATATATATTATAAGTACTTATTTTAATTCTGCCTCGCTAGCGCAGCAATACTGAATGTGACTGCTGCTGCTTATCTATGAGACAAATTAAAATAATAAGATAATCCTTCAGACTAATTTTTTTAAAACGCAGACTGTCTACTAGGAATAATATATTATAATGCAAAAGTATATGTGCAAACATAAGTGCCCTCTCTATTCCCTAACTCTCATAATCAGATGAGATCATAATCTGACACGACCAAAGAGCAGGCGCAGGGACGCAGGACCAACGACTTTGCTTACCGAGGCATGGAGGTCAACACCGCAAACTTCCTAAATTCGGACCGCTATTGAGATTTTTTTGATAGAAAAACCAAAGCTTTTTGTTGGCCCACCTGGAATCGTACCCGAGACCACATGCATAGCAGTCGCAATCACTACTGTTTTAACAAGGCTGAATTATATAATTAGTAAACGAGAAGGCTTTGCTATCATTTTGCCTTCAATATAATAGTAAGCTTGAATGCTGCGAATACATTCATAACGTGACGACTTTGTTGGCGACATATCTTTGCGGGTATGCCTACGCATGATCGTGAGATCACGGGTTTCATGTCTAGATTTATTTGGGCATTTTGTAAAGTAAACACCGACATTTACATATAATTGACAATTATCAAAGTGCATGTGCTACCCCAATTAAAAATATGCAAAGCACTGGCAGGGAGACAACATGCAAAAACTTAAACTACAACTTAAATCCTAACTAAGATGAAGTGTTTCATCAAAAGACCGCTAAGGCCTCGTTTAGGGAGACGCGAGTCGTTGCGCAGCGCGTCCGACGTCGCGTCGCACGGTCAATTCAAATATATTAGAATGTATGAGAGCGTTCAGGCACAAGCGTGATCACGCGCGTTTTGTTTGATATTGAGCGCTGCGGCGGTTCACGCTTCACCCGCCACCGAGTCGCCCGCCACGTCGCTCGCCGTTTTGTAAACAGAACACTCATGCTTTAAGTAACAATTATCTTCTAGTAATATATCGATGAAATCATAGTTCATTGTAACGACACATCTGCGTTGTGAGAAGTTCAAAGAAGACTGTCAAAAGTGGTAGCTGCGGTGCCCGCTACGGCAGCCGCGGCGGTCACCGTCTTTCCGCCCGCCCCGCACCACGCGCCGCACTACGCTCCGCGTCTCCTTAAACGCAACTACACATTGCCTTGTGATTGTCTTTGTGCGTGCAACGCCGCGAGCCCCGCCTGCCGCTTCACGCGCCGCTTCTCCGTGAACGGAACAAACGCTCGATGCGCCGCGCGACGCGACGCCCAACGCGCCGCGCAACGCGCTGCGTCTCCCTAAACGAGGCCTAATAGTCTTAAAGTTACATTCTGCTCACATACCACAAACATTGCAAGTCATTAAAAGAGACAGTGACCTCAGTGCAGTGGTAAGTAAGTGAAGTATTATTGTAAGTAACAAAATAAAATACAAATAATATATAAAATACAATTTTACAAAATAAAACCAACTAAGAGTACAATATAAAGCTTCACATATTTATCTAAAATTTCCAACTTAATCAAGATTTACCGAGTAAAGTGTTATTGCATTTTTCTGTAAGAAAATTCGCAGTAGCAGCGCTGTATCTGGAAATGTGTGTAAACAGCAATAGGATTTCCACCTATTATATAGAGCCTAAAATCCATCTCTGCCTATCCTAACAGTGATAAACAGGCGAAACAACACAAAAAACATACTATACATAGGTATACATTACTAGCTGTGCCGGCGGTTTCACCCGCGTTTATGATTACTGTCCGTGGGTCGTAGCGTGATGTTATATAGCCTGTAACCTTCCTCGATAAATAATATAACCTATCCAACACTAAAATAATATTTCAATTCGAACTAGTAGTTCCTGAGATTAGCGCGTTCAACCAAACAAACAAATAAACTGAAGCGGCGGTAGCCCAATGGATAAGGCACTGGACTTGCGATCGAAAGGTCGCGGGTACAAATCCCACCCATGGCTCTACTGACGTGAACGCACTGCTAACACAAGCATTCTAGCTTAGCTGAAGGGGTTAACAAGATTACTAGTAATTTGAACTATAAAAAAAAAAACTCTTCCGCTTTATAATATTAGTATAGATAATGTGAGTTTTTTTGATTGACTTTCACGCCTTATCTGCTCGAACGGTCATCATTAAATTTCGCATACACGTTGTTAGTGGAACAGAAAATAATATAGGATACCTTTCATTCCGGAAAAATACTATTCCTGTGCAAAGTGGTGGGCAAAAGCTAGTCAATTATAAACAACGTCTTGGGAGGGAAAACCCTGTTTAAGTGATAGGGTACCTTTTATCCAGAAAAATAGCACTTATGTTCCTAAGGAATAGCATACTATCTATTTCTCTGGAACATAAGTAATATTACCTACGGGTAATATTATAAATGTGGAAGAAGTAACTATATGTTTGCTTATAAAAATGACGGCATATAGGATATTTATCGCCCAAAAAAAATATGTGATTCCTATAAGATAGTTTCTTATACCACTGCCTGGCTAAATCTAGATGAGTATGACTTTTCTGCTTACCTCTGCAGGGATAAAGACAGAGTACATGTATGTAAGACATCATTATATTACTGATATATGATTCAAACGTTTGATTTTAATATAGAAAAAAATGTATAACAGTGCTAAACATATACCTTTTAATATATTTACATAAGTAGCTCGGAATAAGCTTGTATTAAATTACATTTTATTTATTTTTACGACCTAAATGTCCCGATTTTATAAAAAATAATAATTTATAGAATAGTCAACCATCAAGCTGTAATGGCCACCGAAACTTTAGGTTTTCGGCTGCAACAGTAACAACAGCTACATAATAGAACTATTGTTAAAACTGAGGCTAAAACTATAATCGTTATGTTTAATGGAGTCCAGAAAGAGTCTTTATTTGATTTAGTCGTCAGCATGCCTGCCACTCGATAAAGTTCACACTCGCTTGCGTCCATGCCTGGTGGTATATATCTGAACGAATCGACTAAAACAGCCGACGACGAGAATGCCATCCCGGTGAAGGTTATCTGTAACAAATTAAAAAAAAAGAAATGCTTATTTAAACTAATATTATACTATATTATATACTGAAAAGGTTGTTTGTTTGGTTGAACGCGCTAGTCTCAGGAACTAATGGTTTGAATTAAAAATTATTTTAGTGTTAGATAGCCCATTTATCGCGTAAGGCTACATAACATCACGCTACGACCACTAGGAGCGGAGCATCAATGAAAAGTGTTGCGAAACGGGGAAAAATCTTATGTGAAGCAGACAAAGTTGCGTGGGTCAGCTAGTTAAGAATATGTTAGAGATTTATAACATGTATCAATTCTTTAGCATTGATACAATATATGCTCCTAAAAACTTGCCCCCTTTTTTAATCATGATTGGTTGTTGATAGCGTAATATGCAGCTATATGACATTACTTAGGTACCGAAACTGCTTATAACACTAAATCCTTCAAGAAGATTTATACGTAATGACATATAACAAGAAAGACATAGAAATTACTTATAAAGTCTATTATGTTTCAATTAACACAAAACCACTTTTTTGTTTTATGTGTTTACATGTATCATATACCTATAACACGAGAGATATATCACAGTAAGTGGTTTTGTGTTAAGTATAATATATAGATTTCTGAATAACTAAAGAAAATATTCTTTATTGCCTTTAAGAGCGTTTTACGCCTTGTGGACATTTCCGAGTGACCACGTTGTACATTAGTGTCATATGTTAAGGTTCAAAATAAAAATTATTGATTTTAAATGTTTTTATATGTACTCTGCAAACTAAAGCAAAAGTTTATTTCTTCTTCTTTCTTTCTTCTATCATAGTTGAATAGTAATATTATTATGCACGTTCTGCATCTAAAATTCTGATACATTATTTACATAGTAAAGGACTACAAATAGAATTATATTCCAAAAATAATACACTTTTATTAAAGTCAATAGAGTATATAGAAAAACCTTTAAGCTCAAATAAATTAAAAATCCTTGATATATGACACTTATTTGCGATATTGCCTTCCGGGACTACAGAACGTAATCACTCTTGACAATTTATTTATAACTTAGAACACTTTAAGGTTCTGCTAACAAACATAAATACTTACATAACCATCATATGTGCCTGTGCCACCTAACGTAAACCGCAAAGTTTGCCATCCGCGCTCAAAGTTGGGCTCTAGTGGAGAGGTGCCAGCCGAACCCACTGCAGCATCACCTGTGCCATTTAATACCTGCCATCCAATCACGGTTATTTGATCAGCATTTTCCACCAACTCCATATAAATATCAATTTCGACGGCACCGCCAGCAGACATAGGAAACACAAACGAGGACGTGCAACTAGGATTCTCTTGTGGCGATATGAATTTCGTGCTCTCGTCGTGTTGACTGTTTATCCATGTATCCTTATAGTCTCTAAGATTCCAATCGGTTAATCCTACATTGGAGCAAATCCCTCTTTCATTACTAAACTCATTAAAACCTTCCTCGAATGTATATCTTACACAATTATCACTTAATGCAAGTGACGCAAAGGCCAACGATAACAACAATATACGTAACATTTTTAGTCTTTTATGTTCGTTCCGAAAAAGACTGGTAGATCCTTATATGCAAGTATAACAATGAATAGGATATTATATATATTAAGCTTCGCTTTATAATGAACTACTTATCATAATCATAAGCTTTAATGGATAAGATATATTGATAAATAATTAATTTTCTAAGTGATATAAATTATATTTTATCTTTGTGGTTAGTAAATCCTTACAAAATCGGTAATTTTGGTATTATGGATGCATCAAATATTAGTTGCATTTACAGCGCCACTAATTTGATTAAGATTAGTTTAAAGGTAACTGTATAATAACCATCACCCAACACAGTTGGATTAACAAGTAAATATAGAATAAGATAATTAAAAAAAAAAGAAGAGGTTTGTTTCAGAAACATTATACAACTTTTACAGTATATCTTACGTAGGGGTCTCCTTTTAAGTATTGAAAATATCTGTGCTAGGAGGCCCCGCTCTTCTTAACTAATATAACAATATTATGTAGGAGTGTGTACATAAAACAAAAGATACAACATAAAATAGAATAATTACAATTTAATACTTAATATCTAAAAGAAAATGGATGGAAAATAATAAAGAAAATAGGGAATCAACATTTCATGTTATGTGTGTGTGCGTGTGCGTCTGCGTGTGCGTGTGCGTTTACGTGTGCGCGTGTGTGTGTGCGCGTGTGTGTATGTGAGGGTGTGTCATGATTACTCGTTTATTACGCAATTGTTTGTAAGAGGCTTTCAATATCACCATAAATCTTGGTTTTTAGCCATCCTGTAACAGTTGCTTTAGCTTCATGGTAAGTTAAAGCATAAATATTCAGCAGTTTATTTATTTTATTACACAGCTGTCTGTGTAATAAAATAAATAAACTGCTGAATATAGGCAGTAAAATAGTCAGTCTGCCTGTGCAGACTGACTATTTTACTGCCTTTTGGTATATGATGTTTTTACAGATACTGCTGGAGCCACAAGGTATTTTCTTCTTTTGTTGCGAGGGCTAGGATTATATGGAACGGTTTTGTGTAATCTTAAAACAGCATGGAGAACATATTTTTTTTAACCGTGAGTAGATCGCTTAATGAGTAAAGGCTATCAGAGAGAAATCTATACGATTTGAAGTACTTTACCTTCAAAAGTGATTGCTTTGCTCGTTCCAGTTCAAGGGACTTGATTTTTGTCGCACCGGGGCGGTGGAACACACAGGAATACAATAAATTAGAACTGAGTGGGCCAATGAGACATACATATATCTGATTTAGGAGTGTCTTTGTGGTAACATGCCTTTAAGTCTTGAAAGCCCAAATAAGCTTTCTAGTTCGAGCCATGACCATATCTATATGTTTATGCCAAGACAGTCGCTGGTCAACCATAGTACCTAGGTATTTTATATCGCTTACTTTTGCAATTTCATGACAAGAGCAATTTGTGCTAGAAGAAATATTACAGTTATTGTGGATATATTGAATGTTATGGTTGCGTGCTGTTATAATTACTAAAAGCTATATATTTGGTCTTGGAGGTATTTAAGGTTAGTAAGTGTGAGTTTAACCATTGAGCAAGTATTTATATGTGGATGCCCATGTATCTCCTGTAAAAGTTACCGCTGTGCCATCTGCATACGAAAATACACGCCCATTTTCAAGTCTCATTTCACAAAAATTATTTATGTAAACTAAGAAAAGAGGACCCATTAGGACTCTTTTCTTAGTTTACATAAATAAAATTAGTGTATTAACACTTCCCTGGGGTACGCCAAAACTCACATTTAACTCCTCACTAACGTAATTGCCCACTCTTATATTTTGCTTTCGATCTTGGAGATAATCTGTTAACAACGCTAAGGGTACTCCTCTTATACCGATGCTCTCTAGACGGCGCACAAGAATGGAAGTAGAGACAATATCGAAGGCTTTTTTTTAAATCCAGGAATAGTTAGACACTTTTTTTCTGAAGCCACTTGATTAACAACATAATAAGTAAGTGCTAAAACCGCATCTTAAACTCTGCCTGAAACCGTATTGAGAGTGTGATATTATATTATATTTGTTAAGATAACTTATTAATTGGTTGTTAATTAGATTTCCCATTATTTTTGAGATTGCATGTAAAACAGAGATGGGTCTATAGTTACTCACATTGTCTCCATCTCCAGCCTTGTGCACAGGAGTAATAATAACTTGATTTAGAGCTGATGGAAAATTCCTTGCCTAAAGCACAATTTAACTAGATGTGTAATTACAGGCTAAAGTAGTTATAGTATTTTGCAGTAGACAATCCCTTAGTTTATCTATAAAGAGTACAGTCAGTATAGTAGGATTATCGATTAAGAGTACAGTGCATTGATTCAAGTAACAAAATGGTTTACTTTAAATAATTTAGTACTGAACTCCAAAAAATCAAAATGTGTTAAATTCATACTGCCTAATGTAAAACATCTTAGTCCTAGCATAACATTGAACGTTGAGGTACTGGAAGCAATAGAATCCACAGTGTTTCTGGGCATTACACTTGATTCAAAGTTACAGTGGGGTGCGCAAATATCTTGTCTCTCAGCGAAACTTAGTTCGGCTGCTTACGCCATTAGAAAAGTCCGTGGATTAACTAACGTTGATACAGCTAGATTAGTTTACTTTAGTTACTTTCACAGCGTTATGTCATATGGAATATTATTATGGGGTAAAGCAGCTTATATACAAAGTACATTTATATTGCAAAAAAGGGCTGTGCGTGCTATTTATCAATTAGAAACTAGAATTTCGCTCAGAGAAAAATTTAAGAATATAGATATTTTAAATAAATATATTGTGATGCTACAATCACAATATATTTATTTTAATATTATGCACGTCCGTCAAAATATATATTTATAAATAAAAAATAGTGACATACATAACATCAATACTAGAAATAAATATAAATTATGTGTTCCATTCTACCGTCTACATAAAGTACATGGTTATGAAGGAACCATGTCCTTTATGTAGGGTCTTGGTATTCGTTTTTATAATAAAATCCCGAGTAATATTCTAGAATTACCAGAGAATACAATTAAAGTTAAAATTAAAACTTGCTTAATTTCTAAAGCATATTATAATATAGATGATTATTTAAATGACAAACATCCATGGCACTAATATTTGCATAAGATCACAGGATCATCACAATATGCTCCATGTAACATTCAAGATTACCGCGATCAGGATCATTCCTACTCTCATTTAAATATTATTGAAATAAACGAAAACGAGGTTCAAATGTTGCTCAAACAAGTTGATCTGAATAAGACTGCAGGCTCAGATAATATACCGCCAATTTTTATAAAGATCTGTGCTGACAGTCTTACTACTCCTGTCACCATATTATTTCAATGCTCTAATAGAGAAGGTTTTGTACCTGATATATGGAAGATGGCATACATAACACCTATACATAAGAAAGGACCTAAGAACAAGATAGAAAACTATAGACCAATATCTAAATTATGTATACTCGCCAAAATTCTAGAAAAAATTGTACATAAGCAGTTGTACTCTGCAATTACTCTAAAATGTTGTTGTACGCTGACGACCTAAAGATTACACGACAAATAAAAAGTATTGAAGACACGCCTTTTTTTTTTTTCAATAGGATCTAGAACGCTTTGAAGCATACTGTAGTCTTAATTACCTCGGCCTGCCCGCCATCCGTTCAGCACCAGGTCCGAGAGGCGGCGTGCGTGTTCCCACGCGCGCCTCTGTGTCGAGTCCGTCTCCCCTCTAGGGGAGACAGTAGGGTTTTATATGACGTAGTGCCTATTTTGGGTAGGTCTTTCGTGTAGTGGCCTGCCGTTTCATACGGCGGGCCGTAACCTTGGCGGGGTCGCGACCGCATGCGAAAGCGATTCGCGCGGCCCCGTCGATAGTGGTTGTGTCGAGGAACATCGTGGTAGGTTTAGTCGGTATCCCGGGAGGTACATTATATTTTCAACATCTTTCTTTACCCCGGCGAGTCCGACATAATCCCTCCGCCCGCCCCCGCGGAGGGATATGCGTCATAGCATTCCCACACGTAAAAAAAAAAAAAAAAAAGTCTTAATTACCTCGACATAAATGTGTCCAAGTGCTACGTATGTTCTTACACACGAAAACCTAACCCAATTACGTTCAATTATAGACTTAAAAACACACCTATAACTAGAGTTAACTACATTAAAGACTTAGGAGTAACATTTGATTCCAAACTCACTTTCGAAATTCGCATTGATGATATTGTCTCAAAAGCTGCAAAAGCCCTTGGATTCGTGTGTCGAATGTCATCGGACTTTAAAAGCATAAAAACTATAAAAATCCTATACTGTTCCTTGGTCCGCAGCCACCTTGAATACGCCTCTCAAGTGTGGAATCCGCAATATGATATATACGTAAACCGAATCGAAAACATTCAGGAAAAATTCACAAGGTACATTCATTATCGTTCCCAGTGTTACTTACCAAACACAAGTCGCTGCAGAAAGTTTAATTTACTACCATTGCATGAACGACGCAGAATTGCTGACCTTGCGTTTTTATTCAGTGTAGTTAATGGTTCAATTAATGTAACAGAGTTGGTGAGCAAAATTGGCCTCCGTGTACCATCTGCATTATTGCGCAACTCAAACCTGCTACATGTACCGTATGTGAGCACAAATTATAAACAGAATTCTTACTTAATGAGGTCATGTCGTACGTACAACATGACATGCCGGAATGCAGATATCGATCTTTTTAACACCAAAGTTACTACATTAAAGAAAACATTGTGTGATAAGTTCTTTGCTAACAAATATCTTTAATATGTTTGTTTAATTTAATTTATGTTGTTTTAGAATATCTACATAAAAGTGATCTTATTTATTTTTAGCTGTTTGTGAAAACTTTTCATTGGCCTTATTTATCTTGCAAATTTTTTATTACCTGTATCGTAGCTGTAAGTTTTCCATATTAAATGACAAATACTAACTCTTATTTTTTTTTGTTTTTAGTTTAGGTATATATATATATATATTGTAATGTTACACCTTGTTTAAGCTAGAATTTACATTGTTGTTACTTACTACATTTTATTTAAACAGTTTGATTAAACTACGGACTACAATCATGTCTTGTCTTGATTATTTATGTACATGTAAGTGGATGCTCCTATTTACCATACTGCTGCTTTAGAGGCTACCATCAAATTTTATCAAATGCTTGAGTATGTTGAGTAGTAGTTCATGGAGAAATGGTTGCAGCACCTTAGTTATGATTTGTAAACGAAATATTATTGTACACTTGGCGATTAAAAAGAGTGGCTATGAGATTCTTGCCCGTTCTTCTCATGAGCCCTACACCCTTGCTTTGTTGAACGTGGCAGTAAATGTAAATTCACAGGAAAAATTACGTGTAACTTTGACATTCATAAGTGTTACCTTGTAACCTAACTTGAATAAATTTATTTTGATTTTGATTTTGATTTTGAAGTTTAGTTGTTCAGAAATACTACTTTCTTTTAAAGTAAATATTGCTCTCTCATATTCTACAACTTTTTTGGATTTCGGAAAAATGTACTTTTGTATTACATTAGATAACTGTAGAAAAATCATATAATGGTCAGTAATAGTTGTATTTAGAACGGCAATGGAGACATTTTTATTTTTCTCAATGTTTAAATGAAGTGGTCCAGACAATTTTCACGTCTGGTTGACAATGTATGTCCTGGTGATAAAGCATGCCTTATTACCAGGACATACATTGCCATCTAGATACCCAGATAACCAGAATAAGGCATGCATCGCCAACATATTTAAGTAACTAAGTCGATCTGAACGTTCGTTAACTTTAAATATAATATTTATGTTTATATCGCCTGTTATCACAATATTACGAAATAATTTTAAAGAGTTTAAGTGCTCATTTAAAGAGTTTATGAAGCTGTCAGCATTGTTGTTTGAAGGGGAACGATAGATACCGAGGACAATGGGATTTGGCATATTTGTTTGTAAGCATGATGCGTGAGATAGCAGTATTTCTTCGACAGTTACTTTGTAAGTATTTTTAACATATGCCACAATGCCGCCGCATCGGTTAAGGTGCTTAGTAGTAGAGAACGATAGGTAATTATTTATTTCAGGGATAGGTTTATTAGCATTCAATCTGCATTCGCTTAAAATTATCAGGTCTATACCGAACTTAAAATGAGTTCGTCTAAATTACTATAAATGTTTCGAATGTTTTGTGAGACAATTGTGAAATCTGAGTTAGTAACATGAAACAGTTTTGAAAACTCCTCTATTTGGAATTCATTAGACTGCGCAATCTCTATGTTGTCAATTTGCTGAATAATTTCATGTGTACTATCTATTATTAGAATATGGTTTAAAAATCAGTATAATAATAATAATAATAATAATAATAATCATTTATTTTCTTTCACAAACAAAAAAACATATAATACAAAATTAACACCTACAGATACAGTTTATAAATGAGTAAATATCTTTTCATTTGTGAAGGACTGGTGCATGAAATAGGTTTCGAAAACCTGTGCCACAGGTCACCAGGCCCCCCCTATGGAAAAGTAAATACATACTATTTTAACATTTATATCTATATGTCCATACATATACATACACATATATATATATATATACATATACACATATACATACACACACAGACACATATATATATATATATATCTAAATCAATTTTTACTAGACTAACTAGAACAGAGATAACAAGTATGTGTGTATAATAGAGTGTGTATGGATGGGTGTGAGTATGTGTGTAAGCGAGGTGTATTGTGTAGGGTCAGTGTATTGTGTAGTATTGTGTAGCGTGTTATCTCGTAGGTAGGTTCGTGTTTGGTATAGTATATGTGAGAGTGGCAAAAGGTGGGCGTATAGATCGCTAGGTATATACGATATCAGTGTATATGATAGTGGTGTTCCTCATTACTCAAGCGGGTGTAAAGATTTTTCTATGTTCTCATAGTTTTGCTGTTTGAGGTGCTGAATGACCACTTGCTTGCACTTGTATTTGACAAGATGATAAATGTTATGGGTTGCATTAATCTTGTTGTATAGGTAGTCGCCAAGAAAGCAGTAGAAATGCTGTGAGAAGGCTGTTCTTCTGGGTTGGTATGTGCAGACCGTGCCCTTACGACGTTTACCTTTATTCTTGTTGGGGTCATACTCAGTTTCAGTATGCTTCATTAGGATGACTCTGAGGATGAAGGTTTGCCTGATGGAGAGTATGTCCCAGTCATGATAGAGCGTATCTGTCGGGTGTCGGTAGGGCAGGCCAGCAGCGACTTTAAGGAGTACACGTTGGGCTCTTTCTACTACTATCATGTTTGTCTTGGCGGCTCCTCCCCAAGAGGTAATACAGTATTCTATGAGGGAGTGACATAAAGCATAGTAAATGTTTTTGATAATTGCACGCGTGGTAATATTTCTTATGGTTTTAAATACGTAAATTAATTTACGTATTCTTGCAGTCAGTAGATCAATATGGGGTTTGAATGTGAGTGTCTGATCCAGTGTTACTCCTAGGTATTTTATAGTATTGGTCCTTTCGAGGGAAGTACAGGTGCACGGTACTGTTGGTAGGAGCTTTGAGCACGTATGGGCTATGATTGTGCAATTTTGTGGAGGGAGTTGATTGGCTCTTATAGCGAATGGTATGTATTTGGTTTTTGCTACGTTGAGAGATAGAAGATTGCCTTTCATCCACTCGTTTATTCTATCAAAGCCCATCTGTGCGTTAGAGAACGTTTCTTCCCAAGTGTTTCCCCGAAAGAATAGGGCCGTGTCGTCGGCAAATGTGTAGATCTTTCCTTCATTTAGCTGGATCTGGCAAAGGTCATTGATGTAGACGAGGAATAGGGTAGGCGAGATCACGCTACCTTGGGGAAATCCATAGGTAACCTCAGTTTCATCACTGACCCAATCGCCGATTTTTACCATCTGTCGTCTGTTGCTCAGGTAGTCTCTAAAGAGTGATAGGGGGAGGCCTCTCACACCGACCCTTTCTAACTTGTCGAGGAGGCGCGGAATTGGTACAGTGTCAAACGCCTTTGTAATGTCTAGAAATGCTACTACACATTTCTTTTTGTCATTCAGTTCAGTAACAATAGTGTTGGTAAGGTTATGCACTGCAAGAGAGGTCGAGGTTCCACTGCGGAAGCCATACTGGGACGGAGCTAGTGTCTTGTTACGTTCCAGGTATGCAGTTAACCTCTCGTTCATAACTCTCTCTAAAACTTTCGACAGTGTGGGCAGTATGGAAATCGGCCTGAAGTTGTTTGCGTCCCCCTTGTCTCCGCTCTTATGAATTGGTTTAATAAGAGCGGTTTTGAAGGCACTGGGAAACACTCCGGTTTCGAAGGCAAGGTTGCAAATGTGTGTGATAGGAGCGACTAAGTAATCAGCGTATCTTTTGACCATGCTGTTAGATATATGGTCAGTTCCCGCTGAGCTTTTATCTTTTAATTTGGCAATGATCCGAGCGATCTCACTTTCGGCTAGAGGAGCCATAACGAGAGAACCTAAGGGAAGGGAGTTGTTCTGGGGTGTTGAAATACTATTGTTTAAGGTGGGCGATAAATCAGTATTTGGACAATTGATCTTTTCGGCTATTTCTTTGCCGATATTTGCAAAGAAATTGTTGATTTCATTAATCCGGTGATGTGGCTCGTAGTTAGTAAGCAGCGATATAGAGTGGTCAGGAGAGAAGCTGGATTCAGTTACGTCTTTGACATACTTATACAAATTACAGTGTATAGGTATGACACAAGATATTTTCAATTATGATAATATATAATATGTAATTAATATATTTTATGTTGTGTGCATGTTTTATGTTGTTTAATATTATATGTAATGTGTAACTACGTTTATAGATTATTTTCCGATATAGCGTGTGTGTCTGTTAATGTAAAATTGTGTGTTAGGTGATTTTTTAGGTTATAAAGTGTGTGAGTATATATATACAAGGTAACCTAAAATAACCTTGAAATGTCTTATAGTGGAACTGAAGGTCGTTCAGAAAAAATGAAAATAATATATATATATGTATTATAAAGTGCAAGTTATTATAGCATAGCATACTTTTGACTGTCTATCTATTAACATAATTAGTGTTTAATAATAAAACAACAAAAAACTGATGGATTTCATTTATTTATGGTCGTAGTATACAAGAAAGTTATACATGGTAATTAAAAAGAAAACACATATCTCAGGTAGTAGTTAGGATAGATTTTTTTCATATTTTTTTCTGAACGGCCATCAGTTCCATATAAGACATTTCCAGGTTATCCATTAATTACCGGACACCCTGTATATATATATATATATATATATATATATTTGTGATTGTATTAAATAATAGAACATAATTTAGCAAGCAAATTATTTTAGGTATAAATTGTAGCATACACTAACCTTGTGATTCTAGTCAAATGTCTTGCATTAGGTGTTGTACTTGGGCCTCATTTTTAATTATGTAAGTGGGTGATTCATCGTGTTTTTTGACAAAATCTTTACCATAGGCTGTCCAATAATATTTATACCCTTTTGACTTAGCGAGATCCCGTGTAAAAGGAGCGCGATTACACTAAGAAGTGTAATCGCGCTCCTCTTCTAGTGAGTTGTTCCACTGCAAAGATGGGTGTGTCCTCATTACTTTTGAGGCCTAGGTGTTTGGCGCAGACCTTCATTTTATTCTTAGCATTATGGGCCTTACACGTCCTAAGGATATCAGCCTTTAACATGGTGGAGGATAGTTCAACTATAATTGGAGTATTTAATGTGTTCTGTTTCTTCACCTTTATTCTGTAAATATCTTTTATATCCGATTTCATAATTTCATAATTGATAGATCTCGTTAAATGAATTACCATATCGATTAAATCTTGCTTACTTCCTTTCACTTGCTTAGGTACGTTTTTTAATTCAATATTTTATTTCCTACTTCCTTTCTGCAAGTCTTCTATTTTTCTTCCAGTAAGGTTATGTACTCTTTGTCCTTTTTAGCTTGAGTCTCCATCAGTTATATTTTCTTCTTAAACTCTTCGTTCTTTACTGTGAGGAAAGCCACAGCTTTTTTTATGTTGGAGTTAGTCTGTTTACTTTCCATCAGTGCTGGAGTTAATTTTTGAGCTCATTTTCCTGTGCTAATAACATCGATTTGATTATGGTGATCATATCTTCTTTCAGCACGTCCAGCTCATCCTTCATCATCCTTCTTTTATGGCGTAAAGATACATAATTCCGGGGAGTAGTAGAAGCATTCGCTGCATCAAACTATTGGTCAGCTAAATTTGATTCGGATAGCGATTTACCCATTTTAAGTTCAAGGATAAGGACTTTTTAAGGCATAGGTCACAGCTCTCAATACATTTTGCATTGTCACTTGCTTGCTCTCTCTCAAGAGACAGAAAGAATATTCGTATCATTCGCATAAAAATAATATATATTGTGATACAATATAGTGGACCTAATAGCGAACCTTGCGGCACGCCTTTCGGGATTTTAACAGTTTATGTTATAACTATACATTAAAAACAACAGCTTGACAGCGCTTTTTGTATGATTCAAAACATCTATACGAGAGACTTCTTATACCCTTCTCATTCCCTTGAAGAGAGCCTCAAGGGATTTAGTAGCCTATATACAAATAAGATTGAAAGCTTTACATTAGTTTATTTTATATAGACTTCATTGCCTTGAGATATACTTACGGCATAATATTGTCTTCTGTTTACGCGAATGTTATTCATTGAAATTAAACTACTATATACGGATTTTATAAATATATTTATAATAGATTTAATAGTTTAAATAATTTTATTAGCTTATAAATTAGTAAAATAAAATCAATAGTAGTAGTAGTGTAATATTTTCAAAATTTTGTAATACATTGCTAAATAAACAACGCGATAAAATCCGTATATAGTAGTTTAATTTCAATACTTACGGCATATTTGACAAATAGTCAAACCAGACAAGGTGATTCGATCCCGTCAATCAGATTTTTCTTAGACCAAGTTTTTTTCATTCAGTGATTGCTTGTATTAATGACCTCTCTCTAACATTGATTTAGGAGAATAATGCTATAAGCACCATTGCCAATGCCCCAAGTGCCAAAATGAGAACAACATAATCCACAAATAATTGTTCCTAGTCTAGGTATTCTTTTAGCTATATTATTTTTAATTTGTCGTATCGTATATAAGCTATCTCTCAAGAACAGTACCTTTTTTCTAGATGGAAGGTCTAGATCCTTATATGTACCCCTAACAACGTATATGCAAAATCTCAATTTGATCGGTCGAGTAGTTAAGGCTTGAAAGCGTAACAAACAAACAAACTCACGTGCGCAATTATAATAGGTATAAAATTTAGGATGCCGATGAAATAATAAATAAATTATATAATAAATCTACTGATGATGAAATGCGAAAATGCATGTAATAGAAACTAGAGGAGCTTTCTTTGAAAAGTATCTTCATCAAACTGTACTCGTATTTGTAGTACTTAAATTTAACATACTTTTTATAGAGTTGAGTCGTTATAAGGTGGATATCACCTAAAAATACTAATTAATTTCACAATGCTTAATAAAACGTACCTAATTTTAAACTCTATTGTGTATTGTATTTAATGTCTGGTTTAGAAGCACTTTACGTGATTGACGAAATAATGGAACATCATGCTCTAACTACGACAACAGCAGGCTTTGAACGGCAACAGCAGAAACAGAAGCTCCCTAATAACATAACAATCAATAAAAATCGCAGAACTAATATTTTTTTAAGTAGTGGTGTCAAGAAACTATCATTAGGGTCGTCATGGAGAGTTGTTGGCAGTTCTGTTGTTTGAGTAAAGTCTGTGGTGGGATCACTGGTTGGCTATAGTGAATTCGGTTGTCGTCTCAGTAGTTTTCTCTGTGATTGTCGGTTCAGGTGTGGTCTCTGTAGTTGTCGGTTTAGCAGTCGTCTCTGTGGTTGTCGGCTCTGCAGCCATTTCTGTAGTTGATGGATCTGCAGTAATTAGTGTGGTTGCCGGCTCTACAATCGAGTCACTGGTTGTCGGCTCAGCAGTTGTGTCTGAAGTTGTTGAATCAGCAGTTGTCTCTGTGGTTGTCGGCTCAATAATCATTTCTGTGGTTGATGACTCAATGCCTTCTGTAGCTGATTCGCTTTCTGAGATAGTTTCAGTTATCGTTGTTAGTGTTAATGAATATATTACGCACTAGCTCTCATCCGGACCTGGTGGTATATATCTGAACGAATCGAATAAAACAGTCGAAGCTGTGGCTGACAAGCCCCAGAAATAAATCTGCATCAAATTTACGCTTTTTTACAACAATATGTTTACAGTATATCCATGTACAGGTTTCAAGTGTTTACAGGCATTAATTTATTGTGAACTTTATAGTAAATAATTATATTCGTCAGAAGGTCGGATTTCACCGTTAGAGCTTGCTCTTTCATGCTGAACCCACTAAAGCTTTATTTATTTCTATACATTTGGTGATAATATTAGAACACAGCGCGGCTGCACACATTTTATATATTTTGTTAACCTTCAAGAAACAATTTCTTCGGCATTACAATTGTAATGTATATACATCATCAGAGCACCATTCAAGTTAAACTTGAAGCCAACGAGTGAACTTGAAGAATGTGATGAGAATGAATTTAAAGATATGTTAAGATCATGCGAAATGGAAACCCAGAAAGTAGATGAGAAACGTGCACGGAGCTCCATAATTTAACAAGCTATTTAATATATGTATATAATAAAGAGCACTTACATTATAAAGAGGAACGATTTGAAGAGAACTTGAGAAATTGAGAACGACGTTTTTTGTAACAGCTAAACCTATTACCGATCCGACACTACAAAACCGTGTTTAATAATTATTTCTTCATTAGAATAATAACATGAGTGAATTCGCGGAAGACAGCACATAATACATACACAATATATACGTACATAGCCCGTAAATTCTCTCGAGCCGCCGATAGTCATTGTCAAAGTACTCCACCCTGCCACGAAAGTAGTATAGAACGGAGAGTGAATTGCAGAAGCCACAACAACATCATTTCCATTTGGGTTATACATATATGATGCTAATTGTAACAAGTCCTAGTAGTGGTGTTCACATACACATTTATTTCAATTGTACCCCCTTGGCTCATGTCATGAGAAACATGAAAGAATAAACACAGCTGTTAACTCTTGGGCGTGGGATTATAAAATTAGTACTAAGTTCGTTGTTGTCTGTTAAATCTAGGTCCTCATATTGCCCGATATCCCAGAATGGATGACGTCCATCACTTATGCTCATATTATTGTTAAATAATACGAAGAAGTCTTCTTCAAAAGTATATGTTACACAGGTACATATCACCAAACGCGAGGGACACCAAAACCAACAAAAAAAAAAAACGCGCCACATCATCGCCAGATCGCGTTGGTAACAGTGGTTAAGGTGGATGATATAACGTAATACCTTCTACAAGATAACTGCTATATTTTAAGCTTCACTGTAATATATAACCACTATCTTAATTATTGTCAGTGCTGTCGCGGATAAGATATTGTTAGCTGGAAATATAAGATAATAGATATTCATGTAACCGACGCAAAGCTCTTACGAAACGATTGCATATCAGCTTTAATTTGCCATTGATATTAAATAAGTCTTAGAACGAACCAGGTGGTAATTACTTTTTATCTCACTATGCTTTGGAAGCGTAGCAATAAAATATTTAAGAATCATTTCAGCAGAGCCAGAGCTTAGACTTATTATACTTTAAGTTTCAGAGATTATGCCCTAAATATAATATCAATAAAATATGAAGAGAAATCTATGTACCTCTTTTTAAGGAAACTGCGCGCACGGGGATCTATAAGATTTGGCATAGTTAACAAGTTTAACTTAAGGAGTAAAAGTACAGAAAGCTTCTTATGAAAACAAAATCTATTAAATTACGGAAGAATTTAGAACACTTGTATTGTTACCGACTCTATTAAGTAGTCTAAATTAGATCTACTTTAAAATAACCATTACTATTATTCACTAAAATTTTCAACTATCCGTTATATCTATCAAACTAAAATACAAATTTCGCAAGATAATGCAACTTATTGAGAAAATCACTAGACATCCTTTTCTACGGCACTTACATACTGAGTAATCTGTAATTGATCCTAATTTATTGCCATCTTTCAATTCGGGTTTCATGTATAGAATATGTAATATAATAAGCTTACTTGAAATCGATATAAATGATCTGATTAGATACATATGTATGCATAGATTAATACGGGACTTTTTTATTTCCTTGAGACTTCATTACTTATCGTATCTTAATCATTAATTAAATTAATTATCTTTGTATTTGTCAATAATAAGTATGTATTGATATATCTTGTAGATATATATGTACGTACAAAATACTGAATGCACGGATGGCGTACGGTTTAAGTGGTTGCTTCGGCACTGACAAGTCCTCCACTACATGTACAAATTGTTTTTAACAACACCTGCACTAGAAGTAATGATCATCTCCCGTACTATAATTGTAGAGTAGAGTCGACTAGAACTCTGAGTTACGTACTGGTACACTATTTATACTAAATATGGTTTATCCTACTAAAATTATAGATTCATCCCAGCAAAAATATCCGAAAATCAAGCACAGCAGATTTTTTTACATTACCTATAGTTATGTAAAAACGCAGGTACATGTTTTAATGTCTTGTATTTGTATATTTGGAATTAGATCGAACTTGGCACAAATGACAATGCGCTCTCGTAGGACAATAGTTCCACTTTAATATTATTTTAACAACACTTTACTTTGAAACTTATCCATAGATAGTCTAAGAATGCCGCCACTTTTTTATACGAGCGAAGCAACTGGCAAAAACTAGTTCTAGTAATATATAATTAAGACCAGCACTTAAGGAAATTACGTAACAATTTTCTATCGTATTGATCTTTGACAATATCATTCTTATCAGTTGCATATTAAAAAATCAAAACTTTCTCGAGCAAATTTCAAAAGAACAATAAACGAAATAACAAAATTTAGATGACCAAATGTTTTATTTAGAAAAATTTTAGAATCCCAATGTATGTGACATCTAATGACGACTGATCAAAAGTTGCTAGATGTAATTTTAAAATAACAAATCAAAACTAATCAAATTTTATAATCAAAACTAATCAAATTTTATAATACCGCTTCCGAGTCGGAATCGTGCGGATGGAAGCGGTAGGTTGTGTTAGGTTCTCTTTTAATAAATAGGAAATAGGAGCCCCGCTTCGCGGGGCTCCGTCCGTAACTCCCATTAGTTCTACCATAGAACTGAGGAATAGAACAAGTGGAAGTGGTGAACGTAGGTTATTTCACTTTAGTTCTTTTAATTTTATATATTATTTCGTCCATTCGAAATGTTGTGCAAAGGCTTTCTGTATCAGACAGGCGCTATTCGCTAATATTAATATTATTTTTACCTTTTTCAGTTAATCCATTTGATAATTAATAATTTATCCAGTAATCCATTTTGACCTTTAAACGATTTGGTCAATAGTGTAATAAATAATATAAACATTGATATTCCAGACTTTGGTCAGCTAAACTTTTGATCAAATGACCATCGTTATTTTAAACTTTGTTGATTTGTACGTTGTTCTTTTGAAATTTGCTCAGAAAAGTTTTGATTTTCTAATATGCAACCTTCATATCATATATGTCAGCGCGAAGACGTCAATCGATCACTTTATTGGTATAAATGAATAATCTTAGAACAAATAATAAATTGTTATCGACTATCCATAGATATTTTTATGTTTATCCAATAGTAATTAGGCACATTTACTGGCAAAAATAATAACTTCAGTAATTTCTTGCGGTTTTAGTACTTTCGAACCGGAGGTCTGGTAACGCTGTAATATTTAGGTACTTCTAAGATCGTAAAAACTATTTTTTAAATTAAGAATTATTATCGTAATAAAACCTTAGATTTAAAAGATAATTTTGAATGCAAAGTAACAGTTTTAAGAACGTGTAATTTTAAGTTCAAACCTATAGTTTCAACTTGTAAACATCTGCTTTATAAAAATAAGACACAGGTAAGTCTTATTTTGCACTGTAAAATACCAACCAATTTGTAACAATTCTAATTATTTAAATAAGCGTTTATCACACAATAACATGTAATGTACGACATATAATTGTTTTGTGAAGTTTCTACAAAGCCTACAACTTTCGTGTTGCGATGGCGTCCCACCAGAGGGCGCTATTTAAGTTTGGCAGTTATGTTCGTTGGCTTTGTAGACGCTAAAATGAGATTATTAATATTGCTCGAGATTCGAGTGTGGACCATAATCTATTCAGTGTGGATAAGCAAGACAAATATCTAGTTCAGTAATTATTATTTCTTAAAAATCTTGCGTTCTTAAATCTAGCAGCGATAGCCTAGTGGGACTTATAATTGACTGCCGCGCAGAGGTCTCGAGTTCAAACCCAAGGCACGCATCTCTGACTTTTCGAAGTTATATTCAATAATGTAATAAGTAATATAAATAGACGCGTCATGCATGAACATCACGCACTCGAAAACAGTGTAAATACTATCGGTAGCTAGACAGCTACTTAGACGCACGAAGAAAGGGAAAGAATATTAAAATGTCATCTACGGTATTTCTGTTGTTAGAGAGAGATAAATATATTTCTTTAATTACGTTGTCATTCTGTGGTGCATGCTCATAGGCCGACCGCGAACACGTGACTTACCTCAGGCGCCAGCCGCCATTAGACGACATCTTAAAAAAATATCACTTCTCTTGATACTTACGCATGAAATGATACTTTTTTATCTTACAATAATTTCTACATTTCCTAAAAATAAAGGACGGCTTTTTTATTTTATTGTTTTAGGTAGTTATTCACTCAAGATATTTTAATGTCACGTGCACCCGCGGCACTGGTTGGTACGTGACTAAATAGACTTCTGGTAATTACCTTGCATTCATGTTGCCACTACAGAGCGCGGGCAACGTATCTATAGTTTATATATCATTGGTTATATGTGAATTAAATAGTAAATTACAGCTAGCTTTAACGGTGAAGGAAAACATCGTGAGGAAACCTGCATGTCTGAGAGTTCTCCGTAATGTTCTCGAAGATATGTGAAGATGTGAAGTCTGCCAACCCGCACTAGGCCAGCGTGGTGGCCTACGACCTAAACCTTCTCACACTGAGAAGAGGCCCGTGCCCAGCAGTGGGACAGTTTAATACAGAGCTAATATTATTATTATTATAATTAAATATAGTGTGAATTATTTTATTTGAAATGTTATCTTTTCATTAAAGTGTTTTGGTTTTTCTATAAAAGTGTCGTGTATAAATTGATCGATTGATTAAATAGCCTAATAAGATCATCTTCGTTTTATTATGGGCTCAAACGAAACAATTGGTGACGTCACTCACCAATTGTTTCGTTTGAGCATCTCTAAAAATAACACAACGCCAAGCGCCCTTTTATATACAAGTTACATATCTAATCTCAAATAATTTTAAGTGAATTTAAAATTTTAGATGCCAGGTAACGTAAACTTTTTAATCAAATGACGAGAAAGAACATTCTGTCCTATTGAATTTTACTCAGATCCTTAGAATTAAAATTATGGAAAATTAGTAACTTTAAAAAAAATCATAAATTCATTAAAAATGTTTTAAGTACCTAATAATCCTAACTAAGTTATAAATGCGAATAACGTGAGTTTGTTTGTTTGTTACGCTTTCATGCCTTAAAAGCTCAACCGATCATCATAAAATTACGCATACACCTTGTTAAGGGTACAGAGAAGGACATAGGGTACGTTTATTCCAGAAAAAGTACTGTTTCTGAGGAACAGAAATTGTTCATAACAAACTAACATAACATACGCGAGCTAAACCTATGTTAATAATAATAAATGTGGACTTGAACAAGCGAACTTGATTATAGGTACTCTGCTTTATTGCGATAGGCGTTCGCAAAATTTCTTTAGTCAGTTTATCAGCGTTGCTGTTCTTGGTTCGCAGCACTAAAGAGTCAAATAAGAGAATTTTAGGAAGTGTTGTGCAAAACTGATGCTGTAAATGCCTGGAAAATGGCTTGTCCGAATTCTGTTTTGCCAACCAAGCTCAATAACTTGATTGGAGAGTTGGGAAAATTTCCAAAGACCCACTGTCTTTCACTGTCTGACGTGGCGCTTAGGAACTCAGTAAGATAAAAGCTTTTTCTGCATCTTCACTATTGCTATTTGTGCACGCTTGCTCGCTGTGAGAGAATGAGAATCTCCGGCTTCTCGCGCTTCCATCGTTTAATATACTAGACGGCATCACTTCAGCCTCGCCATTTGCCTTCTTAGGTGTTTTACGTGTTTCTTCACACCGTTGTCACAGTGGCGAAGCCGTCGATAGTCTCTCACATACCATGGGCTTTCTTGCAGCAGAAGCGCTGGTCATATTTATGCCCATCTATCTTAATGGCATAATCCGCCATTCTTAAACCCGAACTGAAACCGAAGAGAGAAACCGAAAGAACTGAATAATGGATGGCATGTCATTGCTACCTTGGAAGATGGACATACTATTGGGGGAACATACAGAGCGTTAATACCCTTATGCCATCACATCTTCCAAGTAAGGCGGGATGTATCGACGCTGCTGCTGCGATTGCGGTAACCCTCAACGCAAATATAATTCAGTCAATAATTACGATTTTGAGCAGTTTTGACGGAAACGTTGGATTCATGGAGTTCGAGTGCTAGTATCTTGTACTACTTACAAGATACTAGCACTTGGTCTCCATGAGTCTTGCATAACGTCAAATTGACGCTTCACGTGATCGTCGCCGGTCTTTTCCTGGCCCAAAGAGAATCAGCATTGTGATTCAACGTGGCAATGCTATCAAAATTCTGGGCACCTAACCACGTGCCCACAAGTTATAGAACAATTCGTTAGTCATTCGTTTAACTTACCAGTTGACAGCAATGCTTACGAATTCTACAACGCCTAAATCAGTTAATTATGTAAATATAATCTTTTTATAATCATTTTTGTTAATTTTGTTAATGTGTATAGATTTATGTTAATATAGTGTAGTAAAAGTAAAATAATGTATATACATATATAAATAACTAAAGGGTTGAAATAAGATGATTCAATTTTATTAAATTACTATGTGAACGATTTTAATATAAAAAAAGAAACAAGGATTAATGTGGAATATATTTCACTAAAATGTTTGTGTAATAAAAACAAAAACAATTTTTATTGGAATATTTTAATCAATCCTTTTAGTCTGCATTTAATCCAACATTATCAACAACCAACCACAACTTATTGTATTTCATAAATTGGCTCTAAAATCATCGATTTATTATTTTACAACGTTGTTAAATTATGTATTATAATGTATAATTAATAAGTATAATGGATGGATGAATGGATAAGTATCATGGAACATCATGCTCTTACAACGACAACAGTAGATTTTGAACGGCAGCAGCAGAAACATAACTTACATAGCACGATGACAATTAATAATAATAAGAAAACAGCGACTAATATCTTTTTACGTAATGGGGTCCAGAAACTGCCATTAGGGTCATCAGATTCAGGGAGTGTTGTTGGCAGCTCTGTTGTTTGTGTCCTATTTATGGAAGGGTCAGTTGGTATTGAGATGGTGGGTTTAGTGGTAGACTCATCAGCTATAGTTGTTGGCTCAACAATCTTCTCTGTAGTTGACGACTCAACAATGTTTTCCGTAGTTGTCGGCTCAACAATCTTCTCTGTTGTTGTCAACTCAACAATTCTCTCCGTAGTTGTCGGCTGAATAATCTTTTCTGTAGTTGTTAATTCAACAACCTTCTCTGTAGTTGTCAGCTCAGTAGTTGATTCACTAGCCGCGGTACTTTCAGTAGTAGACAGTTCTTCTGAATAAATTACACACTCTTTTTCATCCATGCCTGGCGGTATGTACCTGAACGAATCGACTAAAACAGTCGAAGACGAAACTGCCATGCCCATAATGGAAATCTGCAATAAAATTAACATTTAATTTTAAAATTGTCCTACAAATATCTCAGGAGCCGGCCGTAAGTAAGCGTTCTGTTAAAACTCGTTTTAAATAAAATGTCGTCCACAAGCAATAATTTTGGACGTTTTATGAAACGAAGTCACAATATATATACATTTACAGTTATAATTTCACTTCTACGCATACACGATGTATCAATAAGGTGCAGTCATATTTTATGGTCATAAAGTGTTAATGATAAATATAACTGTGGAATAAAAAAGGGATGTTTTCAAATGCATTTCTATTTAAGCATTGAGATATACAATTCTAAGCACCGTTATGCTTGCATGTCGATATTTGTAGTAAAGCTGGATAATATTTTTATTATGACTCCAGAAAAATATCAACTTGACATCAGCACTCACAATATTCCATTTCCCGATAAACTAATCTATCTTGTAAGAAATTGCACTGCCTATAAATAAAGGATAGTACAGTCTGCAATATATGTAACTAAATATTGACAAAAGTCTAACCACTATTTCTTTTTTAAATTAAATTTTGTAGTTATTATTCCGCTTATGAATTCCATTGAATGGCTTATTCTTAATATTGAATGAAGGAGCAATTCAAAATCTCACAAATGCTTATCAACTTATGTTGCTGTCTGTACGTACCTCTGTAACACAACATTCATTCAGCATCGATGAAAATATAATTTTCATACTTACATAACCGGTGAATGTTCCCGAGCCAGCTATTCCCATGTTCATGGTGTGCCAACCTTTCTCAAAATTATAGTTTGATGGACTTTGGAAAGCTTGTCCAACAACGCTATCATGCCCATTTGGCGAGTGCTGCATCACCAACACTTGTATAGAATCGCCGCCATTTGTAGAGTCCATATAAATGTTTACTTCAACTGTACCACCAGCTGTTATCGAAAACATAAAGGATGACACGCAGCTAAAATCATTGTGTGGGTATATAAACTTAGTACTAAATGGATGTTGTCCTGTCACAGCTGTATCCTCATATCTGCTGAGGTCCCACAACGGTAGGGCCGAAGCACAAACTCCCAAGTCCGTAGTAAATAGCTCATTGTAGTTTTCTTCGAAAGTATATCTTTTACACGAGTCTCCTAGTGCTTGTGTACTATCTGTGGTGGGGTTAGTTGTTATTGAGGTGATAGGGTTAGTGGTAGACTCATCAGCTATAGTTGTTGGCTCAACAATCTTCTCTGTAGTTGACGACTCAACAATGTTCTCCGTAGTTGTCGGCTCAACAATCTTCTCTGTTGTTGTCGACTCAACAATGTTCTCCGTTGTTGTCGGCTCAACAATTTTCTCTGTAGTTGTTGACTCAAGAATCTTCTCCGTTGTTGTCGACTCAACAATTCTCTCCGTAGTTGTCGGCTCAATAATCTTTTCTGTAGTTGTTGATTCAACAACCTTCTCTGTAGTTGTCGGCTCAACAATCTTCTCTGTAGTTGTCGGCTCAGTAGTTGATTCACTAGCCGCGATACTTTCCGTAGTAGACAGTTCTTCTGAATAAATTACACACTCTTTTTCATCCATGCCTGGCGGTATGTATCTGAACGAATCGACTAAAACAGTCGAAGACGAAACTGCCATGCCCATAATGGAAATCTGCAATAAAATTAACATTTCATTTTAAAATTGTCCTACGAACATCTCAGGAGTCGGCCGTAAGTAAGCGATCTGTTAAAACTCGTTTTAAATAAAATGTCGTCTACAAGCAATAATTTTGGACGTTTTATGAAACGAAGTCACAATATATATACATTTACAGTTATAATTTCACTTCTACGCAATCACGTCATATTTTATGGTCATAAAGTGTTAATAATAAATATAACTGTGGAATAAAAAAGGGATGTTTTCAAATGCATTTCTATTTAAGCATTGAGATATACAATTCTAAACAATGTTATGCTTGCATTTCAATATTTGTAGTAAAGCTGGATAATATTTTTATTATGACTCCAGAAAAATATCAACTTGACATCAGCACTCACAATATTCCATTTCCCGATAAACTAATCTATCTTGTAAGAAATTGCACTGCGTATAAATAAAGGATGGTACAGTCTGCAATATATGTAACTAAATATTGACAAAAGTCTAACCACTATTTCTTTTTTAAATTAAATTTTGTAGTTATTATTCCGCTTATGAATTCCATTGAATGGCTTATTCTTAATATTGAATGAAGGAGCAATTCAAAATCTCACAAATGCTTATCAACTTATGTTGCTGTCTGTACGTACCTCTGTAACACAACATTCATTCAGCATCGATGAAAATATAATTTTCATACTTACATAACCGGTGAATGTTCCCGAGCCAGCTATTCCCATGTTCATGGTGTGCCAACCTTTCTCAAAATTATAGTTTGATGGACTTTGGAAAGCTTGTCCAACAACGCTATCATGCCCATTTGGCGAGTGCTGCATCACCAACACTTGTATAGAATCGCCGCCATTTGTAGAGTCCATATAAATGTTTACTTCAACTGTACCACCAGCTGTTATCGAAAACATAAAGGATGACACGCAGCTAAAATCATTGTGTGGGTATATAAACTTAGTACTAAATGGATGTTGTCCTGTCACAGCTGTATCCTCATATCTGCTGAGGTCCCACAACGGTAGGGCCGAAGCACAAACTCCCAAGTCCGTAGTAAATAGCTCATTGTAGTTTTCTTCGAAAGTATATCTTTTACACGAGTCTCCTAGTGCTTGTGTACTATCTGTGGTGGGGTTAGTTGTTATTGAGGTGATAGGGTTAGTGGTAGACTCATCAGCTATAGTTGTTGGCTCAACAATCTTCTCTGTAGTTGACGACTCAACAATGTTCTCCGTAGTTGTCGGCTCAACAATCTTCTCTGTTGTTGTCGACTCAACAATGTTCTCCGTTGTTGTCGGCTCAACAATTTTCTCTGTAGTTGTTGACTCAAGAATCTTCTCCGTTGTTGTCGACTCAACAATTCTCTCCGTAGTTGTCGGCTCAATAATCTTTTCTGTAGTTGTTGATTCAACAACCTTCTCTGTAGTTGTCGGCTCAACAATCTTCTCTGTAGTTGTCGGCTCAGTAGTTGATTCACTAGCCGCGATACTTTCCGTAGTAGACAGTTCTTCTGAATAAATTACACACTCTTTTTCATCCATGCCTGGCGGTATGTATCTGAACGAATCGACTAAAACAGTCGAAGACGAAACTGCCATGCCCATAATGGAAATCTGCAATAAAATTAACATTTCATTTTAAAATTGTCCTACGAACATCTCAGGAGTCGGCCGTAAGTAAGCGATCTGTTAAAACTCGTTTTAAATAAAATGTCGTCTACAAGCAATAATTTTGGACGTTTTATGAAACGAAGTCACAATATATATACATTTACAGTTATAATTTCACTTCTACGCAATCACGTCATATTTTATGGTCATAAAGTGTTAATAATAAATATAACTGTGGAATAAAAAAGGGATGTTTTCAAATGCATTTCTATTTAAGCATTGAGATATACAATTCTAAACAATGTTATGCTTGCATTTCAATATTTGTAGTAAAGCTGGATAATATTTTTATTATGACTCCAGAAAAATATCAACTTGACATCAGCACTCACAATATTCCATTTCCCGATAAACTAATCTATCTTGTAAGAAATTGCACTGCGTATAAATAAAGGATGGTACAGTCTGCAATATATGTAACTAAATATTGACAAAAGTCTAACCACTATTTCTTTTTTAAATTAAATTTTGTAGTTATTATTCCGCTTATGAATTCCATTGAATGGCTTATTCTTAATATTGAATGAAGGAGCAATTCAAAATCTCACAAATGCTTATCAACTTATGTTGCTGTCTGTACGTACCTCTGTAACACAACATTCATTCAGCATCGATGAAAATATAATTTTCATACTTACATAACCGGTGAATGTTCCCGAGCCAGCTATTCCCATGTTCATGGTGTGCCAACCTTTCTCAAAATTATAGTTTGATGGACTTTGGAAAGCTTGTCCAACAACGCTATCATGCCCATTTGGCGAGTGCTGCATCACCAACACTTGTATAGAATCGCCGCCATTTGTAGAGTCCATATAAATGTTTACTTCAACTGTACCACCAGCTGTTATCGAAAACATAAAGGATGACACGCAGCTAAAATCATTGTGTGGGTATATAAACTTAGTACTAAATGGATGTTGTCCTGTCACAGCTGTATCCTCATATCTGCCGAGGTCCCACAACGGTAGGGCCGAAGCACAAACTCCCAAGTTCGTAGTAAATAGCTCATTGTAGTTTTCTTCGAAAGTATATCTTATACACGAGTCTCCTAGTGCTTGTGTACTATCTGTGGTGGGGTTAGTTGTTATTGAGGTGGTGGGGTTAGTGGTAGACTCATCAGCTATAGTTGTTGGCTCAACAATCTTCTCTGTAGTTGACGACTCAACAATGTTCTCCGTAGTTGTCGGCTCAACAATCTTCTCTGTTGTTGTCGACTCAACAATGTTCTCCGTTGTTGTCGGCTCAACAATTTTCTCTGTAGTTGTTGACTCAAGAATCTTCTCCGTCGTTGTCGACTCAATAATTCTCTCCGTAGTTGTCGGCTCAATAATCTTTTCTGTAGTTGTTGATTCAACAACCTTCTCTGTAGTTGTCGGCTCAACAATCTTCTCTGTAGTTGTCGGCTCAGTAGTTGATTCACTAGCCGCGATACTTTCCGTAGTAGACAGTTCTTCTGAATAAATTACACACTCTTTTTCATCCATGCCTGGCGGTATGTATCTGAACGAATCGACTAAAACAGTCGAAGACGAAACTGCCATGCCCATAATGGAAATCTGCAATAAAATTAACATTTAATTTTAAAATTGTCCTACGAACATCTCAGGAGCCGGCCGTAAGTAAGCGTTCTGTCAAAACTCGTTTTAAATAAAATGTCGTCTACAAGCAATAATTTTGGACGTTTTATGTAACGAAGTCACAATATATATACATTTACAGTTATAATTTCACTTCTACGCATACACGATGTATCAATAAGGTGCAGTCATATTTTATGGTCATAAAGTGTTAATGATAAATATAACTGTGGAATAAAAAAGGGATGTTTTCAAATGCATTTCTATTCAGCCTTGAGATATACAATTTTAAACACCGTTATGCTTGCATTTCAATATTTGTAGTAAAGCTGGATAATATTTTTATTATGACTCCAGAAAAATATCAACTTGACATCAGCACTCACAATATTCCATTTCCCGATAAACTAATCTATCTTGTAAGAAATTGCACTGCCTATAAATAAAGGATGGTACAGTCTGCAATATATGTAACTAAATATTGACAAAAGTCTAACCACTATTTCTTTTTTAAATTAAATTTTGTAGTTATTATTCCGCTTATGAATTCCATTGAATGGCTTATTCCTAATATTGAATGAAGGAGCAATTCAAAATCTCACAAATGCTTATCAACTTATGTTGCTGTCTGTACGTACCTCTGTAACACAACATTTATTCAGTATCGATGAAAATATAATTTTCATACTTACATAACCGGTGAATGTTCCCGAGCCAGCTATTCCCATGTTCATGGTGTGCCAACCTTTCTCAAAATTATAGTTTGATGGACTTTGGAAAGCTTGTCCAACAACGCTATCATGCCCATTTGGCGAGTGCTGCATCACCAACACTTGTATAGAATCGCCGCCATTTGTAGAGTCCATATAAATGTTTACTTCAACTGTACCACCAGCTGTTATCGAAAACATAAAGGATGACACGCAGCTAAAATCATTGTGTGGGTATATAAACTTAGTACTAAATAGATGTTGTCCTGTCACAGCTGTATCCTCATATCTGCCGAGGTCCCACAACGGTAGTGCCGAAGCACAAACTCCCAAGTTCGTAGTAAATAGCTCATTGTAGTTTTCTTCGAAAGTATATCTTATACACGAGTCTCCTAGTGCTTGTGTACTATCTGTGGTGGGGTTAGTTGTTATTGAGGTGGTGGGATTAGTGGTAGACTCATCAGCTATAGTTGTTGGCTCAACAATCTTCTCTGTAGTTGACGACTCAACAATGTTCTCCGTAGTTGTCGGCTCAACAATCTTCTCTGTTGTTGTCGACTCAACAATGTCCTCCGTTGTTGTCGGCTCAACAATTTTCTCTGTAGTTGTTGACTCAAGAATCTTCTCCGTTGTTGTCGACTCAATAATTCTCTCCGTAGTTGTCGGCTCAATAATCTTTTCTGTAGTTGTTGATTCAACAACCTTCTCTGTAGTTGTCGGCTCAACAATCTTCTCTGTAGTTGTCGGCTCAGTAGTTGATTCACTAGCCGCGATACTTTCCGTAGTAGACAGTTCTTCTGAATAAATTACACACTCTTTTTCATCCATGCCTGGCGGTATGTATCTGAACGAATCGACTAAAACAGTCGAAGACGAAACTGCCATGCCCATAATGGAAATCTGCAATAAAATTAACATTTAATTTTAAAATTGTCCTACGAACATCTCAGGAGCCGGCCGTAAGTAAGCGTTCTGTTAAAACTCGTTTTAAATAAAATGTCGTCTACAAGCAATAATTTTGGACGTTTTATGAAACGAAGTCACAATATATATACATTTACAGTTATAATTTCACTTCTACGCAATCACGTCATATTTTATGGTCATAAAGTGTTAATAATAAATATAACTGTGGAATAAAAAAGGGATGTTTTCAAATGCATTTCTATTTAAGCATTGAGATATACAATTCTAAATACTGTTATGCTTGCATTTCAATATTTGTAGTAAAGCTGGATAATATTTTTATTATGACTCCAGAAAAATATCAACTTGACATCAGCACTCACAATATTCCATTTCCCGATAAACTAATCTATCTTGTAAGAAATTGCACTGCCTATAAATAAAGGATGGTACAGTCTGCAATATATGTAACTAAATATTGACAAAAGTCTAACCACTATTTCTTTTTTAAATTAAATTTTGTAGTTATTATTCCGCTTATGAATTCCATTGAATGGCTTATTCTTAATATTGAATGAAGGAGCAATTCAAAATCTCACAAATGCTTATCAACTTATGTTGCTGTCTGTACGTACCTCTGTAACACAACATTTATTCAGTATCGATGAAAATATAATTTTCATACTTACATAACCGGTGAATGTTCCCGAGCCAGCTATTCCCATGTTCATGGTGTGCCAACCTTTCTCAAAATTATAGTTTGATGGACTTTGGAAAGCTTGTCCAACAACGCTATCATACCCATTTGGCAAGTGCTGCATCACCAACACTAGTATAGAATCTCCGCCATTTGTAGAGTCCATATAAATGTTTACTTCAACTGTACCACCAGCTGTTATCGAAAACATAAAGGATGACACGCAGCTAAAATCATTGTGTGGGTATATAAACTTAGTACTAAATGGATGTTGTCCTGTCACAGCTGTATCCTCATATCTGCCGAGGTCCCACAACGGTAGGGCCGAAGCACAAACTCCCAAGTTCGTAGTAAATAGCTCATTGTAGTTTTCTTCGAAAGTATATCTTATACACGAGTCTCCTAGTGCTTGTGTACTATCTGTGGTGGGGTTAGTTGTTATTGAGGTGGTGGGGTTAGTGGTAGACTCATCAGCTATAGTTGTTGGCTCAACAATCTTCTCTGTAGTTGACGACTCAACAATGTTCTCCGTAGTTGTCGGCTCAACAATCTTCTCTGTTGTTGTCGACTCAACAATGTTCTCCGTTGTTGTCGGCTCAACAATTTTCTCTGTAGTTGTTGACTCAAGAATCTTCTCCGTTGTTGTCGACTCAACAATTCTCTCCGTAGTTGTCGGCTCAATAATCTTTTCTGTAGTTGTTGATTCAACAACCTTCTCTGTAGTTGTCGGCTCAACAATCTTCTCTGTAGTTGTCGGCTCAGTAGTTGATTCACTAGCCGCGATACTTTCCGTAGTAGACAGTTCTTCTGAATAAATTACACACTCTTTTTCATCCATGCCTGGCGGTATGTATCTGAACGAATCGACTAAAACAGTCGAAGACGAAACTGCCATGCCCATAATGGAAATCTGCAATAAAATTAACATTTAATTTTAAAATTGTCCTACGAACATCTCAGGAGCCGGCCGTAAGTAAGCGTTCTGTCAAAACTCGTTTTAAATAAAATGTCGTCTACAAGCAATAATTTTGGACGTTTTATGTAACGAAGTCACAATATATATACATTTACATTTATAATTTCACTTCTACGCATACACGATGTATCATTAAGGTGCAGTCATATTTTATGGTCATAAAGTGTTAATGATAAATATAACTGTGGAATAAAAAAGGGATGTTTTGAAATGCATTTCTATTCAGCCTTGAGATATATAATTCTAAACACCGTTATGCTTGCATTTCAATATTTGTAGTAAAGCTGGATAATATTTTTATTATGACTCCAGAAAAATATCAACTTGACATCAGCACTCACAATATTCCATTTCCCGATAAACTAATCTATCTTGTAAGAAATTGCACTGCCTATAAACAAAGGATGGTACAGTCTGCAATATATGTAACTAAATATTGACAAAAGTCTAACCACTATTTCTTTTTTAAATTAAATTTTGTAGTTATTATTCCGCTTATGAATTCCATTGAATGGCTTATTCTTAATATTGAATGAAGGAGCAATTCAAAATCTCACAAATGCTTATCAACTTATGTTGCTGTCTGTACGTACCTCTGTAACACAACATTTATTCAGTATCGATGAAAATATAATTTTCATACTTACATAACCGGTGAATGTTCCCGAGCCAGCTATTCCCATGTTCATGGTGTGCCAACCTTTCTCAAAATTATAGTTTGATGGACTTTGGAAAGCTTGTCCAACAACGCTATCATGCCCATTTGGCGAGTGCTGCATCACCAACACTTGTATAGAATCGCCGCCATTTGTAGAGTCCATATAAATGTTTACTTCAACTGTACCACCAGCTGTTATCGAAAACATAAAGGATGACACGCAGCTAAAATCATTGTGTGGGTATATAAACTTAGTACTAAATAGATGTTGTCCTGTCACAGCTGTATCTTCATATCTGCCGAGGTCCCACAACGGTAGGGCCGAAGCACAAACTCCCAAGTTCGTAGTAAATAGCTCATTGTAGTTTTCTTCGAAAGTATATCTTATACACGAGTCTCCTAGTGCTTGTGTACTATCTGTGGTGGGGTTAGTTGTTATTGAGGTGGTGGGATTAGTGGTAGACTCATCAGCTATAGTTGTTGGCTCAACAATCTTCTCTGTAGTTGACGACTCAACAATGTTCTCCGTAGTTGTCGGCTCAACAATCTTCTCTGTTGTTGTCGACTCAACAATGTCCTCCGTTGTTGTCGGCTCAACAATTTTCTCTGTAGTTGTTGACTCAAGAATCTTCTCCGTTGTTGTCGACTCAATAATTCTCTCCGTAGTTGTCGGCTCAATAATCTTTTCTGTAGTTGTTGATTCAACAACCTTCTCTGTAGTTGTCGGCTCAACAATCTTCTCTGTAGTTGTCGGCTCAGTAGTTGATTCACTAGCCGCGATACTTTCCGTAGTAGACAGTTCTTCTGAATAAATTACACACTCTTTTTCATCCATGCCTGGCGGTATGTATCTGAACGAATCGACTAAAACAGTCGAAGACGAAACTGCCATGCCCATAATGGAAATCTGCAATAAAATTAACATTTAATTTTAAAATTGTCCTACGAACATCTCAGGAGCCGGCCGTAAGTAAGCGTTCTGTTAAAACTCGTTTTAAATAAAATGTCGTCTACAAGCAATAATTTTGGACGTTTTATGAAACGAAGTCACAATATATATACATTAACAGTTATAATTTCACTTCTACGCATTCACGTCATATTTTATGGTCATAAAGTGTTAATAATAAATATAACTGTGGAATAAAAAAGGGATGTTTTCAAATGCATTTCTATTTAAGCATTGAGATATACAATTCTAAATACTGTTATGCTTGCATTTCAATATTTGTAGTAAAGCTGGATAATATTTTTATTATGACTCCAGAAAAATATCAACTTGACATCAGCACTCACAATATTCCATTACCCGATAAACTAATCTATCTTGTAAGAAATTGCACTGCCTATAAATAAAGGATGGTACAGTCTGCAATATATGTAACTAAATATTGACAAAAGTCTAACAACTATTTCTTTTTTAAATTAAATTTTGTAGTTATTATTCCGCTTATGAATTCCATTGAATGGCTTATTCTTAATATTGAATGAAGGAGCAATTCAAAATCTCACAAATGCTTATCAACTTATGTCGCTGTCTGTACGTACCTCTGTAACACAACATTCATTCAGCATCGATGAAAATATAATTTTCATACTTACATAACCGGTGAATGTTCCCGAGCCAGCTATTCCCATGTTCATGGTGTGCCAACCTTTCTCAAAATTATAGTTTGATGGACTTTGGAAAGCTTGTCCAACAACGCTATCATGCCCATTTGGCGAGTGCTGCATCACCAACACTTGTATAGAATCGCCGCCATTTGTAGAGTCCATATAAATGTTTACTTCAACTGTACCACCAGCTGTTATCGAAAACATAAAGGATGACACGCAGCTAAAATCATTGTGTGGGTATATAAACTTAGTACTAAATAGATGTTGTCCTGTCACAGCTGTATCCTCATATCTGCCGAGGTCCCACAACGGTAGGGCCGAAGCACAAACTCCCAAGTTCGTAGTAAATAGCTCATTGTAGTTTTCTTCGAAAGTATATCTTATACACGAGTCTCCTAGTGCTTGTGTACTATCTGTGGTGGGGTTAGTTGTTATTGAGGTGGTGGGATTAGTGGTAGACTCATCAGCTATAGTTGTTGGCTCAACAATCTTCTCTGTAGTTGACGACTCAACAATGTTCTCCGTAGTTGTCGGCTCAACAATCTTCTCTGTTGTTGTCGACTCAACAATGTCCTCCGTTGTTGTCGGCTCAACAATTTTCTCTGTAGTTGTTGACTCAAGAATCTTCTCCGTTGTTGTCGACTCAATAATTCTCTCCGTAGTTGTCGGCTCAATAATCTTTTCTGTAGTTGTTGATTCAACAACCTTCTCTGTAGTTGTCGGCTCAACAATCTTCTCTGTAGTTGTCGGCTCAGTAGTTGATTCACTAGCCGCGATACTTTCCGTAGTAGACAGTTCTTCTGAATAAATTACACACTCTTTTTCATCCATGCCTGGCGGTATGTATCTGAACGAATCGACTAAAACAGTCGAAGACGAAACTGCCATGCCCATAATGGAAATCTGCAATAAAATTAACATTTAATTTTAAAATTGTCCTACGAACATCTCAGGAGCCGGCCGTAAGTAAGCGTTCTGTTAAAACTCGTTTTAAATAAAATGTCGTCTACAAGCAATAATTTTGGACGTTTTATGAAACGAAGTCACAATATATATACATTTACAGTTATAATTTCACTTCTACGCATTCACGTCATATTTTATGGTCATAAAGTGTTAATAATAAATATAACTGTGGAATAAAAAAGGGATGTTTTCAAATGCATTTCTATTTAAGCATTGAGATATACAATTCTAAATACTGTTATGCTTGCATTTCAATATTTGTAGTAAAGCTGGATAATATTTTTATTATGACTCCAGAAAAATATCAACTTGACATCAGCACTCACAATATTCCATTACCCGATAAACTAATCTATCTTGTAAGAAATTGCACTGCCTATAAATAAAGGATGGTACAGTCTGCAATATATGTAACTAAATATTGACAAAAGTCTAACAACTATTTCTTTTTTAAATTAAATTTTGTAGTTATTATTCCGCTTATGAATTCCATTGAATGGCTTATTCTTAATATTGAATGAAGGAGCAATTCAAAATCTCACAAATGCTTATCAACTTATGTCGCTGTCTGTACGTACCTCTGTAACACAACATTCATTCAGCATCGATGAAAATATAATTTTCATACTTACATAACCGGTGAATGTTCCCGAGCCAGCTATTCCCATGTTCATGGTGTGCCAACCTTTCTCAAAATTATAGTTTGATGGACTTTGGAAAGCTTGTCCAACAACGCTATCATACCCATTTGGCGAGTGCTGCATCACCAACACTTGTATAGAATCGCCGCCATTTGTAGAGTCCATATAAATGTTTACTTCAACTGTACCACCAGCTGTTATCGAAAACATAAAGGATGACACGCAGCTAAAATCATTGTGTGGGTATATAAACTTAGTACTAAATGGATGTTGTCCTGTCACAGCTGTATCCTCATATCTGCCGAGGTCCCACAACGGTAGGGCCGAAGCACAAACTCCCAAGTCCGTAGTAAATAGCTCATTGTAGTTTTCTTCGAAAGTATATCTTATACACGAGTCTCCTAGTGCTTGTGTACTATCTGTGGTGGGGTTAGCTGTTATTGAGGTGGTAGGGTTAGTGGTAGACTCATCAGCTATAGTTGTTGGCTCAACAATCTTCTCTGTAGTTGACGACTCAACAATGTTCTCCGTAGTTGTCGGCTCAACAATCTTCTCTGTTGTTGTCGACTCAACAATGTTCTCCGTTGTAGTCGGCTCAACAATTTCTTCTGTAGTTGGTGACTCAAGAATCTTCTCCGTTGTTGTCGACTCAACAATTTTCTCCGTAGTTGTCGGCTCAATAATCTTTTCTGTAGTTGTTGATTCAACAACCTTCTCTGTAGTTGTCGGCTCAACAATCTTCTCTGTAGTTGTCGGCTCAGTAGTTGATTCACTAGCCGCGGTACTTTCAATAGTAGTCAGTTCTTCTGAATAAATTACACACTCTTTTTCATCCATGCCTGGCGGTATGTACCTGAACGAATCGACTAAAACAGTCGAAGACGAAACTGCCATGCCCATAATGGAAATCTGCAATAAAATTATCATTTAATTGTAAAATTGTCCTACGAACATCTCAGGAGCCGGCCGTAAGCGTTCTGTTAAAACTCGTTTTAAATAAAATGTCGTCTACAAGCAATAATTTTGGACGTTTTATGAAACGAAGTCACAATTTATAAACATTTACAGTTATAATTTCACTTCTACGCATACACGATGTCTCAATAAGGTGCAATCATATTTTATGGTCATAAAGTGTTAACGATAAATATAACTGTGAAATAAAAAAGGGATGTTTTCAAATACATTTCTATTTAAGCATTGAGATATACCATACTAAACACCGTTATGCTTGCATTTCGATATTTGTAGTAAAGCTGGATAGTATTTTTATTATGACTCCAGAAAAATATCAACTTGACATCAGCACTCACAATATTCCATTTCCCGATAAACTAATCTATCTAGTAAGAAATTGCACTGCCTATAAATAAAGGATGGTATAGTCTGCAATATATGTAACTAAATATTGACAAAAGTCTAACCACTATTTTTTTTTAAATTAAGTTTTGTAGTTATTAGTCCACTCTTAATATTGAATGAAGGAGCAATTCAAAATCTCACAAATGCTTATCAACTTATGTTGCTGTCTGTACGTACTGTTACGGGGTGGGTCGAGATTCGGTTTTTTTAAAAAAATATGATTTATAGAACTGAAAGAATATTTATTATAATTTTAACAATATTAAAATATAAACGTATCCGCGACGACGCGCAAATCCACACTGACGTAATTAGCTATGGAAAACAACAGGATGGCGAAAACGCTGACTTAACGGAAAAATAAGTTATACACGCGTTGCCCTACACTGTTTATTAAAGCATTTTATTTTATATATCTTCACGTGTATTTAAAGATATAACAGCCCCCCGAATAAAATGAAGCATCTAAAAACAAAGATGCGAAATTTAAACTTGGATTTTAGCGTCATTTAAGATTAACAAACATATGCTTAAAATTAATGTTACACAAAGTCAATGATAATCTAATTATTATTTTATAAGTATTTCATAAGCTTTCAGACATTTATATAATAGTAGAGTAATACATAATTTAATTCTGTTTGTTTAATAAAATATTACGTTTTAATGTTGTCGGCCTGGGAGCTGATGGCACATCAAGTTCCTCGACCGTAGAGTATGGTTTATCATTGATTACAGACAGTTCTATTGCTTGCTGAGGATGACAGTTGTTTGCTTTCTTTGAGTTACACTGATTAAATATCTGTATACAACAAGGTGCTTTTGAATTTTGGCATAAATAATTACGAGCTTTGTAAAGTAAAAATAAGAAGAATATAATGAAGAGTATATAACTTAAAGACATGTAATGAATTCCGTATTTCTCGAAATGATTAGAATATTCAATATTATTTAATTCTTTTTCAAAAGAGTTTAAGTGCATACTAGCCTGTAATAAAGAGTCTAGGTTGTTTATGTTATTTAACTTTAGATACGGCATACGGATAAGTGAGTTGTTAACTACACTTTTTAGACAACAGTCATCTTCCACAAGGTTAAAATTTGAGACAATATGAGAGCTTACATTCAAAACGACGTTTGATGATGGCACAAATTGTAAAGTTTTATAAAATGCTTTACAGTTTTTGGGCAACGACAAAATTCCAGTACTAAATATAGTTTCATCGAAATTATTGCCATCGTTTTCACAAGATATATGGCATTTGCCGGGTTCAGACAAAACAAATATCCATCTATTATTGCTAATTTTATGAAATACTTCAATAGGGCCTCTTAACAATTTAATCTCACAAGAACTGGGTAGCTTATTCACTATTTCCGTTATAAGAATTGTTTCGCATACTGGATTCACTACACTTGAATACACATTTTCTAATTCACAAACGTAAAACTTGTCATGAACCGCTTTGCACTTGTCTATGCTGTGCAACAGTGAGTAGAACATATGATCGACTGTAAAACTGCAAGGTATGGCTGACGTGGAGCGATAAGCGCAAAGGTATCTGGTTGCGCAATATCGTAAGGAACAGGTATTGGAATAATATGAAATAGGTTGTATGTTTGAGGCAGGACGAGCGGGATTTTAATTACAACTATTATTTTATTATTATGAAAGTAAGAAATGAGTTTAGATATATCGATTATTTTATGAATATTTTGTAGAGATAAAGATACAGGGAGCTCGTTATACCTAGGCATATTATTCCTGTTCTGTTCGAGTTCATTGTATAGCTGATAAGGATTAAGTACAGTCGGGTGCAAAATATTAATCTTACTGAATAAAATAGCATTGTTAACATCTTCTATATCAAATGATAAGGAAATAATTATACCTTCGAGACCATTTAATAATGTATTTATATTAGACCTAATTTCCAACTTGTCATTAGTATTCGATATTTGTTGAAAGGCTTTATCAATGATTTCAAGGTTATTATTGAGACGTTTTTCATTTTCGTTTAATTTGGATATAGAACTATTAAATGTTGTAATTGTCGATTTAGTAACATGGATATTGTCTCTCATTAAATGCGCTAAGTGTTTTTCGTCTGACTGTACTTGCTCTATGGCATTTGAGAATTTAACGGCATCTTCCGAGTCTAACGTGCCAAAGAAAGTTTTTAAGATTGATCCACCGGCATCAATAAGGCCTCGTTTGAATCGCTTGTTATTATTTACAAAGTATGAAACAGATGAGTATTTTTTGACATTATTGTCATGTTGGTTCTGCAGTGCAGACAACGCATTTAAACAATCGACTTGAATCTTCGATGAACTGTAATCCTTACAAAATGAGTTAATTCTATTAAACAAAGATTCGACTAAATTTAAGTGCGATTGTTTTTTACTAATATCTAGATAAGTTACTACATTCCAATCGTCATTGGTGAATTTTACGTTAATCATTCTATAATAATTTAAACCAGGACTGCTTGTTATCGGCGTGATGACTTGATGACATAAGCACGACGCAGCAAGGTGCCTGTAATTAAATCAAGTGATCGTGTCATCGGACGCCAACTTAATTTCGTCATAATGATGACGTACGTGTTTACGGTTTATAAGGAGGGTCACTGTATGATTACCGTTTATCTTAACTATCTTATATGGACCTTTCCACACTGGAGACAAAGCTTTATTTTGCTTGTGGTGACACTTGAGATACACTGAGTCACCGACGCTATACGTTACGGGTTTAGCGTGAGAATCGTAATGACGTTTAGACCTTTCCTTAGAACTTTGTATGTTCTGTAATGCCTTTTGCCTACTGTAATATAGTCTATGATTTAGTACTCTAACGTAATCCGTGTATGTATTATTTTCTAATGTATCTATAGATTTAGGAATATAAGGCTTAAAACCAAGTAACAGTTCGAACGGAGAGTAATTTGTTGTAGAATGGATGTTGGAATTATAGGAAAACATGGCTGTATTTAAATACAAGTCCCACGTATGTGCATTCTCATTGACAAAGGATCTTAGGTATTGTTTTAACGTAGAGTGATTCCTTTCTAAGGCGCCACATGTCTGAGAATGATAAGGCGACGCGAGAATATGTTTAATGCCGAATAACTTACTGAGTTGTTTAAGAACTTCAGAGTTAAAGTTAGTCCCCTGATCGGTAACGATCATTTTGGGGATTCCGAGGTGAGATATAAAATGTACTAATTTTTTAGCAGTTTCCTCTGCTGAGCAAGTCTGTAAAGGATAGGTCTGTGAATATTTCGTGAGATCGTCTTGAATGGTAAGAATAAATTTGTATTTATATTCGTAGGTCTCGGGAAGAGGGCCTACAGTATCTAGAAATAACTTTTCTAGCGGTCTTGTAGCGGTGGAAGTTATAATCATAGGAGCACGGTTTGTTTGACGTTAAGGTTTATTAATCTGGCAGGATTTGCAATTTTTGACATAATTTTCGATGTCTTGCCGCAAGCTCTTCCACCAGTACATAGATTTGATCCTTTCTAACATACGCGTGATACCGGGGTGGCCAGCTGAGGGCAGGTCATGATTGTCACGAAGTATTTTTTAACTTCATCAGGGGTAGGATATAAAATAGAATTTATAAAGATATTAACTTTAATACCCGTGTTATGAAATACATAAGCTATTATACTGTAGGTTTTAGCATAAGAGAGTTTCGAGAATGGATCAGAGAAATCAGATATAGCGAATTCTTTCACTTCCATATACCAAAGTTTAATCATATCTCTATATTCCACTAATAGTTTAAAAATGTCTTCATAAAATATCTCATCATAATGATGGACTCGTACGAATAAATGTGTAAACAAATGGCTATCGTTTGACGTACTGTATAAGGTGTAGAGTTCACGTTCAATGTTACGAAAGTTAGGTTGACTTGTAGCTAGTTCTATAATATCTTTACAATAAGGTACAGAGTCGTCTAAATCAATTGACGTAGGATAGGCAATTAATTTGCACTTAGCTTTTAGTAAGGATTCTTTGAATTCTTGAATGTTAGTGTCGAAACTAAAGCTTGTCTGTCTAATAAGTTTAAGATATTTTTCGTACGTATCTGATGCGGAAGGCAAAGAACAATCGTAAGGTGAATTCGGCGATTTAGACACATCATTATTATAGATAGCGCATACAGGACGACCTGAATTATTATTATCGTCTCGTAGCGGGAAGCGCGATATAGCATCAGCGTTACAATTTAATTTGCCTTGTTTATGTATTATCTTGTAGTTGTACTCTTCTAATTTAAGTCGCCAATTAATTAATTTGGAACCGGGGTCTTTAACGTTAAACAACCAAACTAGAGGCTTATGGTCTGTGACAATTTTAAACTTATAACCAAATAGATACGGACGGAATGTCTTTACCCGAATAGAATGGCCAACAATTCTTTCTCCGTGTGGAATAGTTACCCTCGGCTTTATTTAATGTGCGCGAAGCATATGCGATAGGTTTGTCTTTGCCTATCTCGCCTTGCGATAGTATTGCACCTACAGCGTAATTAGAGGCATCAGTTGTCAACACAAACGGTTGATTGAAATCGGGGTATTGTAAAAGAGGCGCCGTAGTTAATTTTTGTTTCAGAATATTAAAGCATTTTCTTGTTCGCCTGACCAAATAAAATTTACGTCCTTTTTTAATAAAGAAGTTAATGGTTTTGTAATTTTAGAGAAATTTTCTATAAATCGCCTGTAATAACCGACTAAGCCTAAAAATGATTTAATGTCCTTGGCGCTTTTTGGAGTTGGAAATTTGGTAACGGCCTTGATTTTGTCTGGGTTAGGAGAGACACCTTTATCACTAATTATATGACCTAAATACGCCACTTCATGCCGTAAGAACTCGCATTTAGCGGGTTGCAGTTTTAAATTGAATTGACGAAATCTATCGAAGACTAATTTGAGCTTTTCCATATGTGTACTTAAATTTGGGCTATATAGTATACAATCATCTAGATAGATATAACAATGGAGGCCTTGGAGACCAGATAGGACGGTATTCATGAGCTTTTGGAACGTTGCGGGGGCGTTTTTTAATCCGAAGGGCATTCTTGTGAATTCGTAATGTCCAGAAGTCTCGTTACCTACTACAGTGAAGGCGGTTTTAGGCGCGTCCTCCGCTTTCAATTTCAATTGATGAAAACTACTTACAAGGTCAAGAGTGCTAAAATACTTAGAATGACCCAACTGATCTAGAATATCGGCTATTAAGGGAATAGGATAGATTTCGGTGACGGTTACATCATTGAGTTTTCTGTAGTCGATTACTATTCTCCATTTTTGTTTTCCTGTCGCATCTATCTTTTTGGGCACGACCCAAATAGGGGCGCTCCAAGGAAATTTCGAAGGCCGAATTATATTCTGATCGAGCATTTTCTTTATTTAGCTCTCAACTTCAGCCTTGTGGTATTCGGGAAACCGATATGATTTTGCATGGATTGGAACAGCATCGCCCGTGCTGATCGAATGCTCGATTGCGTTAGTACAGGTTAATGGCTCGCCCTCGAGGTAAAAAATATCCGTATAATCAGAACAACATTCTAAGAGGCATTTCGTCTCTTCAGGATTTAAATGTTCTGTTCGTATGAGGTCCAATACTTGTTGCGTCCTATTAAGAGGGGTTCTATTGAGACTATTAATACATAGAGGATTTTCGAAATGTATAGGACGGGATTGTAACGTAACCGTCTCGTAAGGAGTTAAATGAACACAGTAATTTTTAAAAATAACCTCTGATTCAGTGGTATTAAGTACCGAAATATTAATACGTTTATTAGGCTTCAACGAAACTATACAATTTGCTAAATAAACTCCTTCTGAATACCTGTGGTCAAGAACTAATCCTTCCTTTATGGATTGTAGTTCGTCTAAAGAATTTGATACGGAGCATTCAACAACCGCTTCCGAGCGAGGTGGAATAACGTATATAGGGTGACTAAAATTTAATGGAATAAGGTGACCTTTAATTAATAATGAATTTTGGGAATATTTAACATCGCAATCTAGTGCTTTTAAGAAATCATTACCTAGTATGCCGTCATAGTTAAGTCTAACCTTATCACTGACAGCATGTAAAATATAATTAAAATTAAGCTTAGAATTTGACTGTAAATTATATTGAAACTCGATTTCGAATGACCCTAATGTTTCGTAATGGGAGTCGTCTTCGCTTAGACCCTTGAGTTTGATTGTATCATTAGATAAAGATGGCGTCGAGTTAAAATTCTGAAGTTTAACTATGCTAACACTAGCTCCAGTGTCGATTAGAAAACACAGAGGTTTGTTCGAGTAATTAATATTAAGGAATACGTGAGGTAAAGAGATCTTGTAAGATTTGATTTCGTAAATTGGGGTGACAGATTCTTGATTCTGTGAGATATTAAAATTTAACGATTCAGAGATTCCTGGCGGAGTATTATGATTTTTATTTAAGATGTGTTCGCCTACGATTTGGGTCTGGCTACCCTGTTGTATGGCTACACTTGATTTAGAAAAGCCTTCGGTTTGGGACTGGCTACCCTGTTGTAGGGCTACACTTGATTTAGAAAAGCCTTCGATTTGGGACTGGCTACCCTGTTGTATGGCTACACTTGATTTAGAAAAGCCTTCGATTTGGAACTGGCTACCCTGTTGTATGGCTATTAGAGATAGAGAGTTGCTTACGGTTTGGGGCTGGTTACCCTGTCGATTGGCTAAGTTAGATTTGCCTACAGTTTGGGGGGTTACCCGGTCGTTTCGCCGAATAGGATTTGGAATGTGAATTTGTAATAAGAGGTTTAATTGTGCCTTGAATACGGTCGGGCATATGGCGGCACGAAAACGATACCCGACTGTTTAGTTTAAATCGTCATTATGTTCTTGAATTTCTTCCCACGATTCTGTTTGATCAGGTAGGGACACGATATTGTGTTGCATTGATGTATCGTTATTTTTAACCTTAGAATTATTATATTTGCGTTTATAACATTGAGAAATATCGTGACCCGGTTTCTTACAATATCTACAAGTAATGTCTGAAGACTGATACGGCTTAACATTTTGTTGAGATTGAAAATTGGAGGAAGATCGAGGTCTGTTCTGAGATTTTTTCATCAGACAGTCACTCTCCCAATGACCCGACTTATTACAGAGCTTACACGTCTTAGTGATTTTGAGGACAACTTGAGAGTAAAGTTTTGAATCTTTTCCTCTTCAATAGCAATATTAATAGCATCATTTAGATTTTTAGGATTTCTACACCGCACCATATTACTAAGTCTCGGTTGTAGACCAAAAGTAAAAGTGTGAAGGGCAAGGTCCTCCGTCATTGCGATTCGACCGGATAAATCTTTCTTTGTTGTTTCAGAATTATAAATTTCTGTCTGCATGTCGGTGAGACAGGTCTCTAAACGCAACGAAAATTGTGACACCGTTTCGTTTGTTTGTTGCCTACAAGACTGCAATTCGAAAAATAAATGACTATAATGTTTCTTTTCGACAAAGTTTTGACGAAGGAAAGACTGTAATGAATCGAAATCATCAAACACTTTATTAGAGCAAGCTATTTGATCTTTGCCTCTCAGTTTGGATAGAATATATTTAAGCAACAATTTTTTCTGACTCTCCGATGCAAGACTTAATGAATTTTGACAATTCGTTAGGAATGCCGATAAGGTTTCACGATCTCCCTTATATGTATCGATGAAATCACAAAGAATTTTAATAGGATATTGTTCGCTAAGAGTAATCTCACTTTTAGACATTTTTGAAAGCAAAATTAAATTACGATTCAACAAAGAAGTATAGAATTTTAAGCAAGGATGAAATATAATGATGTTTGGAGTAAAATGAAATTAAGATTTGCAATAACACAAGATAAAATATTCAACTCACAGCAACACTGCGAGCCGGAGTGTGGCGTACATCGTAGATTTCACGCAGATCACGATTCAGGTAACCGCGGGGCACCGGACGCACAACAGTACGTCAACAGGGCCTAGACAGCAGCAAGGTCGGGCACGTGGCGCACAGACAGTACGCGCAGCAACGACACCGACAGCAGGGCACCAGGTAAGTACCTAGTCGCACAGGATTGCAGCAGCAGGACCCGACTACACAGTCAGGTAAGAAGCAGGAACAGGAGCGACCACGTTGTGATAGCACGTGGCAATGAAACGTGGCGAGAGACACGGGGCGATGACCACGTGGCGGCTACACGCTAGAGGATGGCAGGCTCAGGCTCAAGTAAGACTTACTGTCGCAGTTCCACCAACATACAGCAGGATACAGAGTTTGTGATTTTACAAACCAAATGTTTGTAAAGATTTTGTAAAGTTCGCAAATAGTTCAGAAACGCATTCCGCGTGTTCGAATACGAGATATCAGCTAAACGATTGCTGTATCCCACTTCTGACACCACAGTAAAGGGGTGGGTCGAGATTCGGTTTTTAAAAAAAAATATGATTTATAGAACTGAAAGAATATTTATTATAATTTTAACAATATTAAAATATAAACGTATCCGCGACGACGTTCAAATCCACACTGACGTAATTAGCTATGGAAAACAACAGGATGGCGAAAACGCTGAGTTAACGGAAAAATAAGTTATACACGCGTTGCCCTACACTGTTTATTAAAGCATTTTATTTTATATATCTTCACGTGTATTTAATTATATTATAACTTTATTTTTATTGTGATATAACAGTACCTCTGTAACACAACATTCATTCAGCATCGATGAAAATATAATTTTCATACTTACATAACCGGTGAATGTTCCCGAGCCAGCTATTCTCATATTCATGGTTTGCCAACCTTTCTCAAAATTATAGTTTGATGGACTTTGGAAAGCTTGTCCAACAACGCTATCATGCCCATTTGGCGAGTGCTGCATCACCAACACTTGTATAGAATCGCCGCCATTTGTAGAGTCCATATAAATGTTTACTTCAACTGTACCACCAGCTGTTATCGAAAACATAAAGGATGACACGCAGCTAAAATCATTGTGTGGGTATATAAACTTAGTACTAAATGGATGTTGTCCTGTCACAGCTGTATCCTCATATCTGCCGAGGTCCCACAACGGTAGGGCCGAAGCACAAACTCCCAAGTCCGTAGTAAATAGCTCATTGTAGTTTTCTTCGAAAGAATATCTTATACAAGAGTCACCACTTGGTGCAGCACTCGCTTGTGACACCAGAATCAACAACGCGAAAAATCTCAACATCGTTACTCGCGACGTTATGGTTCCAAACAAGTACGTAAAACAGTCAAGATAATATTTATATAATTTAAGCACCATTATCGTCAATTACTACTATCTTAATTAATTTTTGATATTATCGCTGATGTAATTATCTGAAAGTAAGATAATATTTATGTTTTAAAGACCGACAGTGAACTCGCGCGCCGTGCCACGTGTGAACTTTTGTTTTAAAAATTTTCCTTATATTAAAAAGTTCTTTAATATAATGCGGTTAACAATTGATTCTTTATTACTTATAACATATATTAATGTCTAGCAGATGGCACATATACAGTAAAAATTATTTAATTATGTTCGGGTACTTTGAAATAACTACACCTAGAACATTGAGACAACCACCATCTTAGTCTCCCCGTGAACATGGCTGCTGAAAAGCAACCGAAACGTCGCGCCAAGTGTAAAACTAAGTCTAAGTAGTTTTATAATTAAAATAGCATAAATAGAAGTAAACAGTAAGTAGTGTTTAAAAGTGTTTAACAATAGTAGTTTAAAGTTTGAAAATTATATAATAATAGTGTTCTATAAAAATAAAAAACGCGATAAAATCCGTATAAAGTTGTTTAATTTTAAGGGACATATCATGTTTTTTTCATAATATCATTTTATGTTACTATGTTCTAACAAATGTTTCTTCCTTTTTTATTCACGGAGCAACGGCTTCAGCAACTCAAAGTTATAACGAACTTCTATTAGTTAACTAGATTAAAGGTGCTGACATCCTGTATCGAAAGTCATCTGATGATGTGGTTTGATTATTTGATAACTGCTTGACATGTAAATGTAATTACATTTTGTGAATTTTATTGTAGTTGATAATTTTCCGATTTTCATCATAATTATCAAGCAATATCGACTGGATAATCTTTTCCCAAAACTCTACTTTCACAATTTAGTACAAAACGTGATGTCAGTTGCCGAGCAAATAACTGACATTCGGATGAATACATGATCGGTTCGAAATTATATATAATAATAATAATAATGTATTTATTTTGCTTCAAATGTGGTACACAAAGATGTTACAGAATATAAATTAGAACAATACACATTTCACCCGTAATACAGGTATGCAAAATTATATGTCAATTAAGCTACTTAATTACATTTTTATTAACCAAATTCGGTACATGATAATATTGAATTTGAGATTAATTATTATTGTAAATAAATTCATTAAATCCAGTTCATTTCAATAAAAATAATATAATATTTTAATCAAATTATATGTAAAATTAAAGACGTTTCGTTTTCGTTTACATGTCAAAATTAATTGAATTAAGTGAATAGAATTAATTAATAAAAACAAAACATGCATAACATTAAATTAGGCATTTTAAAACACCGAGTTTTAGTCGTAATACAATGTTTCTTAATAAGTGCAGTAACGACAAGAGCTATTACTTAAAAAGTCTTTGATGGAATAAAAGTTTTCCTAGATAAGCCATTCCCGCAAAGCACAACAAAAGTTCTTATTCGGTAAATTCACTATCCTATTGGGCAAGGAGTTAAAAATGAGTGGTAACATATAGACACAACTTTTCCTAAATAATTCCAACTTGGGCACAGGCATTCTTATGGATAAGTGGGTGACATGTCGCTTATTCATATTGTCGATTTTTTCAAAAAGGTAATTGTGAGATTTGACGAATTTAGCCACTTCATAAATATAGATGCTGGGAACAGTTAGTAGCTTATTCGATTTGAAAATAGGTTAACAGGACTCAGACCATTTCATACCGAACAATGCGCGAATGTATTTTTTTTGCGCTATAAAACCTCTTAAAATTTCATTCGAGTTGCCCCATACAACTATGCCATAACGTATTATAGAGCAAATGTATGAGTGGTAAATCATTATGGCAGTTTGCCTGGATGTTGTTTCTTTAACCTTCCTTATGGCAAAAACGAACTTATTTATTTTTGTGCATATCTTATCAATATGTTCCTTCCATGTAAAATGAGCGTCTAAAGTTATTCCTAAGAATCTTGTACTTTGTATTTGCTGGACTTCTGTATTTTTATAACTGATATTTAATTGAATAGGTTTACTTTTGTAGGTTTTAAATTGTAAGAGTTTAGTTTTTTTTAATGTGTATTTTTAATTTATTTGTATCAAATAACAAAATAATTTGCGTTTCACTAGTGTTTTAAATTTATTAAAACTTAGATTTGATAGAGTGCGTGCCTACGCTGCAAAACTGAGCCTATTTTAACTAATTTGTGGGCCCACTGCAGCATTGAGTCTAGTGTAATCCCCAGAAATTGCGTGGTATCCATGAGGTCCGACACGTCGTGCTTATTTTCATAGATGCGACAATTTCGTCTTCCCGCATTTAAAAGTTAAAAGTAGGTTGTTAACATCAAACCAGTAAACCACTTCAGAGATAGAATGTTTAAATTGATTTCGTTTCTTGGCCTTTTAATTTAAATAATATTGAACTATCATCCATACACATCATTAACTATAAACAAGAACCGACCGAGAATTGAACCCTGAGAAACCCCCATTTTGACCAAAGACACGGAGATCGCTTTCCATTAACATCAACTTTCTGAATGTTACTTAAATGGGATATAAAAAGATTCAATGCTAAATTTTTGACTCCATAGTGATGAAGTTGCCTGATTAATGTTTCATGAAGTACACAGTCAAAAGTCTTAGACAAATTACAGAAAATACCTAGTATCTAGTGATTCGATACAGGCGTCAAAAAAAATGTTTCACAAGCTCAACACCAGCGTCAGTTGAGGAGCGACCATTTGTAAAACCAAATTGCTTTTTGTGAAGTAAATTATTATTATTGAAAAACTCTGCAATAGATTTAAAATAAATTCCTCTTTTTTTATCAAGGCTTGTTTGTATGCTGCTAAAGTAATAATAGATTTTGTTACTGTAATGGAGTTACCCTAGAGGTCAGAGGTCTTCTTAACGTTAATGCTATTAAAACTTTTTAATATCTAATGGACTAACATACTGAAATAAAACCACCATCAGTTTTACCATTTAGGTGTTTCGTGTGCTAATACGCCCTATAATGCTGTTAGTAAAAATAAGGATATTGATATATTAAGTCTGAGTTTACCTTTTTGTAAAAATAAATTGTTATCACTAAGCTGAGATATAGTAGTATAAAGTTTTTTATTTATATTATACATTTCTAAGTACTTATTAAGTAAGAAATTTCTTAATTTATGTTTTTTTAGTTAGGGGATCCCTTATGCTCCAAATATTTGTTTTGTATTTTGCTTGCCGTGGCAACCTGTAAAGGCAGTAAGGCAGCACCAATACATTTTTATCACTGACTTTGCAACTTAGCTTTTACGGTATATGTTCTTGTTGGCTGTCCAAATAAATAAAATAAAACAAATTTTGTGCTTTACTGTCAAAATGACTGCTCGTCGGCGGATGCCTGATGTCGTATATTCCACGAACAGAGCCCTCCACACCACGTGCTCTTGTGAAGTGGTGCCCAGGTCTCTACTTTGTCAGCCTTAGGAAGTGCTTTTACATGCCCCGTTTGCAGGACCTAAAAAGAAGGAAACACGTTATATATGTGTAACTTAAGCTTACGCTTACATAAAATACAAAAAAAGAGTATCTAGTCATGTTAACTAATTCATTTAATGCAATAATTTATTTAGATATAGAGATGATAAGCATATTTACAAAACAATGCTATTATATGGACGTGTACATTTTTATAGATTTTTTTTTTTTTTTTACTTGGGGAATGCAATGACGCATATCCCTCCGCGGGGGCGGGCGGAGGGATTATGTCGGACTCACCGGGGTAAAAGAAGATGGAAAGGAAATAATGTACCTCCCGGAATACCGACTAAACCTACCACGGTGTTCCTCAACAAAACCACTATCGGCGGGGCCGCGCGAATCGCTTTCGCATGCGGTCGCGACCCCGCCGAGGTTTCGGCCCGCCGTATGAAACGGCAGGCCACTACCCAAAGAGACCTACCCAAAGGACTCCCTCAAAAATTCCCTACTGTCTCCCCCCTAGGGGGGAGACGGACTCGACACAGAGGCGCGCGTGGGAACACGCACGCCGCCTCTCGGACCTGGTGCTGAACGGATGGCGGGCAGGCCCACAAAGCCCGCCACCCCCAGGTCAAACCTCAGGGTGGCTGGAGGTCATCGCGCGCCCTCCGGCGCCCGGCTCTGCGGTTGGGGAGAGGGTTTAAACGCTCCCTCTCCCGCTCCGCCGCCTCCTTGATGGAAATTACTTCCTCGCAGAAGGAGGCGACGGCGTTCCACGACCTCTCACTCCGGACCATAGACTGAACTACGGCCGGGAGCGAGAGGGCAACCGATCCGACTGCCGCGATCAACTCACGGCGCTGCGATGCCCAGGCGGGGCAAACCGCCAAAGTGTGCAGCGCCGTGTCCTCTATAACGTCGCGGCAGTCGCCGCAGTGGTGACAACCGGGCGTCTCTTGCCGGCGTATACGACACAGGAACTGGCCAAAACAACCGTGGCCAGTTAGTACCTGTGTCAGCCGGAAGGTGAGGGCGCCATGCCGCCTCTCCAGCCACTCCTCAAAAACGGGACTTACCGCCACGATCGTGGCGTGCCCGACATTTTTATAGATATTTTAAGGGTAATCAACCATTGTCGATGATTATCCAATATTAAAATATATAGAAATGACAAGCATAATTATAACTATATTATATATTGATTATTATATTATCATTTAAAAAAATCTCTATTTGTAACTAATTATAAGAAACGACACATGTCAAACAACATATTCAATAAACTAAAGTGAAATGAAATGTACCTATGAAATGAAAGCTATTGTAATCCGTACAAGACCAACAAAAAGGCTTTACAGTTCTCAATATCTAGTGTCAATATCTAGGATATACAACCAGTTGTGAGCAGTTTTAGGCCCAAACCAGATATTTCATGTTAAATGTTTACATAACAGCCAATCTTAGAAACAAAGGAAATCGACAGCAGTACATATAATGTTTCTATGGTCACTCAAAAACATTGGGAATTAAAGTTATGTCAAAGATTACCTAATACATCTAACCTCACAATATGTACCATTTAAAGAAAACACGAATCCCACAGTAGATATAATTCCTGTGTCGCGGGGATTTACAATCATTTACCACCCAGATTCAGAACAATAATTTATGAATCACACAATTTTTGTCACGTCTGGGCATCGAACCCACAACACTCGGTGCGGCGGCAGTGACAAGTCGGCCACTTAAACCATTGCGCCATTCGTCCGGAGTACCTATCTGTTTATTAACCTCTGAGTCTTCTTCGAAGAGGTTAATGAAAACACTATGTGGGTCTGTGTGTCTGTCTGTTAGTGATAGTTTGTTAGTGACAGGCAAAGCTCCAGAACCACTGGACCGATCGACTTGTAACTTAATGTGCAAACACCTTGGGGTCATACCTCGGTCGAGTTTGAATATTGGCCCCGTGGATCAAAAGATTCTCGAGATATAGGGGCATTTCTTTTCATTACTTTTACATTTAAGACGAAGAGGTTGAATCCTGGGTTTTACACCCATCTTGTTTAAGATGCCAACACGCAGGCACCTCAATGAAGCAACGAACCTACTAAACTTTCTGCATTGCTCATAGCTTATAGACCCGAGAGTGGCATAGGCCACGTCTAATGACGACAAATTGTTGATTTCTGTCGAATAGCAATGTCGATTTGCCTAGTCACTAGAGTCAAACCGTGAGTAAAAGGGAGAAATATAATTACTAAATTTAGCCGGCGGATTCGCCTGCATAAATGTTGGTTAGGTTACCAACATTACTTTTGTGGATGAAAGGTATATGAGAAACTGAATGATGATCAATCGAGTATGGATCCAGTAATTCAGATAGTCAAACCCAAGAAGAAGCAAAGCACATCCAGACTTCATGATACTTTGAGCTGTATCTGCGTAAATAGAAACACCAATTGAAATGAATTATGTTCGGGTACTTTAAAAATAACTACACTTAGAACATTGAGACAACCACCATCTCAGTCTGCCCGTGAACATGGCTGCTGAAAAGCAACCGAAACGTCGGGGAAAGTGTAAAATTAAATCTAAATAGTTTTATCATTTAATAGTTTCAATAGTAGTAAACAGTAACTAGTAAAAGTGTTTAACAATAGTAGTTTAAAGTTTCAAAATTATGTAGTACATATAGTGTTTTATAAAAAATAAACAACGTGATAAAATCCGTATAAATTTGTTTAATTTCAATGTTATAAGACGTTTAAGATGTACGAGGTTAATTCTAGACTAGCTGTCCTCTGCGGTTTCATCCATGTTTATGATTACTGTTCGCTTTCTTGGCTCATAGCGGGTTGTTATTTAGCCTATATTACTTCTAGATAAAGTAGCTTTCAAATGGTTAGAGTATAATTAAAATCGGTTCAGTAATTTCAGAGTTGATCGATTACAAACAAAAAACATATATACTTACTTTTTTTGTAAATACATACATGTTATAAGACAAAAATCTATGGCCATGCACACAAATGTTTGACTTGTGCGGGAATCAAAACTACCTCAGGCGTGACAGTCGGTTACATTAACCACTACGCCATCGCACATTTTCAGCCTTTTAGCATGGAATGGTATCATAAATCACCTACCAAACCACAAGCCTTACTTATAAACATATATATCTAGCTAATAAATACTTAGCTATCTCTCAACTAAAACGCTCTCAAGTCCTTGATCATTGGTTAACTTCTAATCAACAGCCCACCGTTGTTAAAAAGTATTATTCAAATAGCACTCAACATTGGGTAAAGTTTATGTTGTACTTCTTCTTTAAGAGGCACACCGATTGCCTACAAAATTATTCAATTAATTTTTGAGTTAAAATCTAATTCGAAAGAGGTCATCCTGCAGTGGATCCCCTCACATATTGGGCTAGTAGGGAACGAGAAGGTCGATGGTTTGGCGAAGGAAGCTTCAAGTGATGGCGAAACTTTGAACATATTACCTTTCTACACTGATCGTATCTACTTACTAAAAGAACACTGTTATGACCTATGGAAAGAATACTTTGACGAGCGATCGGTGGAGAAAGGTATATGGTATAAACTATAAAAAATGAGCCCTGCAGAACAACATGGTTTGAGAAGGGTGAAATTAAAAGAAGTACTTTAATAACAGCTTTCAGGCTTCGATCCGGGCATATACCACTAAATAAATTTGCACATCTAATGAGAAAAGTTCCGTCACCATTGTGTACCGCTTGCAGCAAACTAGAAGATGTTTGGCATATTATGGTGGAATGTGCTCGGAACGAAGATTTTAGACATGAGTTGTTACAAAATGATATTAATATTAAAGAAATAGGAGCTTGTAATGTAGTGTTAACATGTCCACTATCACAGGTGGCCATGTTATTATACAGAATCGTTGAAATCGGTATACGACGTCGAACCTGATATTTTTGCACACATGTTATTATTATTTTAAATGGTATTGTAGATGTTTTGTCACACTTTTAGATTATTCAATGGAGTAATGTAGTCAAGTCTGACTATACTCCTTAATAAAAGAATTAAAAAAAAAAAAAAAAAAGTTTATGTGATATTTTTTTACTTATTGCTAGTTAAATATTTAATATACCCTTAAATATTTGAGATTGGTTTACAAATAAGGCTGCTAATTATATATTTTAACATTTTACAGTCGAATGATTACATTTTTCCATTTAACATGTTTATTACCGCTAAATAAAACATAGTTAACTTCTGTTGTATTGTATAGATTACAAATTTTATTATACTTGACAAAGTGATGGAACATTATGCTCTAACTACGACAACTGCAGACTTTGAACGGCAACAGCAGAAACATAACCTACATAACAACATGACGATTAATAATATCAGCGCAGCAACTAATATCTTTTTACGTAATGGGGTCCAGAAACTATCATTGGGGTCATCAGAGTCAGGGAGTGTTGTTGGCAGCTCAGTTGGCTCCTCAGTCTTCTCAGTGGTTGTAAGCTCAGCAGGTTTTACTGTAGTTGTCGGCTCAACAGTCTTCTCAGTAGTTGTCGACTCAACAATCTTCTCTGTAGTTGTTGGCTCAACAATGTGCTCCGTAGTTGACGGCTCAACAGTCTTCTCAGTAGTTGTCGACTGAACAATCTTCTCTGTAGTTGTTGGCTCAACAATGTTCTCCGTAGTTGACGGCTCAACAGTCTTCTCTGTAGTTGTTGGCTCAACAAGCTTCTCTGTAGTTGACGTCTCAACATCTTTCTCCGTAGTTGTCGGCTCAACAATCTTCTCTGTTGTTGTCGACTCAACAATGTTCTCCGTTGTTGTCGGCTCAACAATTTCCTCTGTAGTTGTTGACTTAAGAATCTTCTCCGTTGTTGTCGACTCAACAATTTTCTCCGTAGTTGTCGGCTCAATAATCTTTTCTGTAGTTGTTGAATCAACAACCTTCTCTGTAGTTGTCGGCTCAGTAGTTGATTCACTAGCCGCGGTACTTTCAGTAGTAGACAGTTCTTCTGAATAAATTACACACTCTTTTTCATCCATGCCTGGCGGTATGTACCTGAACGAATCGACTAAAACAGTCGAAGATGAAACTGCCATGCCCATAATGGAAATCTGCAATAAAATTAACATTTAATTTTAAAATTGTCCTACAAATATCTCAGGAGCCGGCCGTAAGTAAGCGTTCTGTTAAAACTCGTTTTAAATAAAATGTCGTCCACAAGCAATAATTTTGGACGTTTTATGAAACGAAGTCACAATATATATACATTTACAGTTATAATTTCACTTCTACGCATACACGATGTATCAATAAGGTGCAGTCATATTTTATGGTCATAAAGTGTTAATGATAAATATAACTGTGGAATAACAAAGGGATGTTTTCAAATGCATTTCTATTTAAGCATTGAGATATACAATTCTAAACACCGTTATGCTTGCATGTCGATATTTGTAGTAAAGCTGGATAGTAGTTTTATTATGACTCCAGAAAAATATCAACTTGACATCAGCACTCACAATATTCCATTTCCCGATAAACTAATCTATCTTGTAAGAAATTGCACTGCCTATAAATAAAGGATGGTACAGGCTGCAATATATGTAACTACATATTGACAAAAGTCTAACCACTATTTCGTTTTTAAATTATATTTTGTAGTTATTATTCCGCTTATGAATTCCATTGAATGGCTTAGTCTTAATATTGAATAAAGGAGTAATTAAAAATCTCACAAATGCTTATCAACTTATGTTGCTGTCTGTACGTACCTCTGTAACACAACATTCATTCAGCATCGATGAAAATATAATTTTCATACTTACATAACCGGTGAATGTTCCCGAGCCAGCTATTCTCATATTCATGGTTTGCCAACCTTTCTCAAAATTATAGTTTGATGGACTTTGGAAAGCTTGTCCAACAACGCTATCATGCCCATTTGGCGAGTGCTGCATCACCAACACTTGTATAGAATCGCCGCCATTTGTAGAGTCCATATAAATGTTTACTTCAACTGTACCACCAGCTGTTATCGAAAACATAAAGGATGACACGCAGCTAAAATCATTGTGTGGGTATATAAACTTAGTACTAAATGGATGTTGTCCTGTCACAGCTGTATCCTCATATCTGCCGAGGTCCCACAACGGTAGGGCTGAAGCACAAACTCCCAAGTCCGTAGTAAATAGCTCATTGTAGTTTTCTTCGAAAGAATATCTTATACAAGAGTTACCACTCGGTGCAGCACTCGCTTGTGACACCAGAATCAACAACGCGAAAAATCTCAACATCGTTACTCGCGACGTTATGGTTCCAAACAAGTACGTAAAACAGTCAAGATAATATTTATATAATTTAAGCACCATTATCGTCAATTACTATTATCTTAATTAATTTTTGATATTATCGCTGATGTAATTATCTGAAAGTAAGATAATATTTATGTTTTAAAGACCGACAGTAAACTCGCGCGTCGTGCCACGTGTGAACTTTTGTTTTAAAAATTTTCCTTATATTAAAAAGTTCTTTAATATAATGCGGTTAACAATTGATTCTTTATTACTTATAACATATATTAATGTCTAGCAGATGGCACATATACAGTAAAAATTATTAAATTATGTTCGGGTACTTTGAAATAACTACACCTAGAACATTGAGACGACCACCATCTTAGTCTCCCCGTGAACATGGCTGCTGAAAAGCAACCGAAACGTCGCGCCAAGTGTAAAACTAAGTCTAAGTAGTTTTATAATTAAAATAGCATAAATAGAAGTAAACAGTAAGTAGTGTTTAAAAGTGTTTAACAATAGTAGTTTAAAGTTTGAAAATTATATAATAATAGTGTTCTATAAAAATAAAAAACGCGAAAAAATCCGTATAAAGTTGTTTAATTTTAAGGGACATCTCATGTTTTTTTCATAATATCATTTTATGTTACTATGTTCTAACAAATGTTTCTTCCTTTTTTATTCACGGAGCAACGGCTTCAGCAACTCAAAGTTATAACGAACTTCTATTAGTTAACTAGATTAAAGGTGCTGACATCCTGTATCAAAAGTCATCTGATGATGTGGTTTGATTATATGATAACTGCTTGACATGTAAATGTAATTACATTTTGTGAATTTTATTGTAGTTGATAATTTTCCGATTTTCATCATAATTATCAAGCAATATCGACTGGATAATCTTTTCCCCGAACTCTTCTTTCACAATTTAGTACAAAACGTGATGTCAGTTGCCGAGCAAATAACTGACATTCGGATGAATACATGATCGGTTCGAAATTATATATAATAATAATAATAATGTATTTATTTTGCTTCAAATGTGGTACATAAAGATGTTACAGAATATAAATTAGAACAATACACATTTCACCCGTAATACAGGTATGCAAAATTATATGTCAATTAAGCTACTTAATTACATTTTTATCAACCAAATTCGGTACATGATAATATTGAATATGAGATTAATTATTATTGTAAATAAATTCATTAAATCCAGTTCATTTCAATAAAAATAATATAATATTTTAATCAAATTATATGTAAAATTAAAGACGTTTCGTTTTCGTTTACATGTCAAAATTAATTGAATTAAGTGAATAGAATTAATTAATAAAAACAAAACATGCATAACATTAAATTAAGCATTTTAAAACACCGAGTTTTAGTCGTAATACAATGTTTCTTAATAAGTGCAGTAACGACAAGAGCTATTACTTAAAAAGTCTTTGATGGAATAAAAGTTTTCCTGGATAAGCCATTCCCGCAAAGCATAACAAAAGTTCTTATTCGGTAAATTCACTATCCTATTGGGCAAGGAGTTGAAAATGAGTGGTAACATATAGACACAACTTTTCCTAAATAATTCCAACTTGGGCACAGGCATTCTTATGGATAAGTGGGTGACATGTCGCTTATTCATATTGTCGATTTTTTCAAAAAGGTAATTGTGAGATTTGACAAATTTAGCCACTTCATAAATATAGCTGCTGGGAACAGTTAGTAGCTTATTCGATTTGAAAATAGGTTAACAGGACTCAGACAATTTCATACCGAACAATGCGCGAATGTATTTTTTTTGCACTATAAAAACTCTTAAAATTTCACTCGAGTTGCCCCATACAACTATGCCATAACGTATTATAGAGCAAATGTATGAGTGGTAAATCATTATGGCAGTTTGCCTGGATGTTGTTTCTTTAACTTTCCTTATGGCAAAAACGAACTTATTTATTTTTGTGCATATCTTGTCAATATGTTCCTTCCATGTAAATTGAGCGTCTAAAGTTATTCCTAAGAATCTTGTACTTTGTATTTGCTGGACTTCTGTATATTTATAACTGATATTTAATTGAATAGGTTTACTTTTGTAGGTTTTAAATTGTAAGAGTTTAGTTTTGTCAATGTTAATTTTTAATTTATTTGCATCAAATAACAACATAATTTGCGTTTCACTAGTGTTTTAAATTTATTAAAACTTAGATTTGATAGAGTGCGTGCCTACGCTGCAAAACTGAGCCTATTTTAACTAATTTGTGGGCCCCACTGCAGCATTGAGTCTAGTGTAATCCCCAGAAATTGCGTGGTATCCATGAGGTCCAACACGTCGTGCTTATTTTCATAGATGCGACAATTTCGTCTTCCCGCATTTAAAAGTTAAAAGTAGGTTGTTAACATCAAACCAGTAAACCACTTCAGAGATAGAATGTTTAAATTGATTTCGTTTCTTGGCCTTTTAATTTAAATAACATTGAACTATCATCCATACACATCATTAACTATAAACAAGAACCGACCGAGAATTGAACCCTGAGAAACCCCCATTTTGACCAAAGACCCGGAGATCGCTTTCCATTAACATCAACTTTCTGAATGTTACTTAAATGGGATATAAAAAGATTCAATGCTAAATTTTTGACTCCATAGTGATGAAGTTGCCTGATTAATGTTTCATGAAGTACACAGTCAAAAGACTTAGACAAATTACAGAAAATACCTAGCGTATCTAGTGATTCGATACAGGCGTCAAAAAAAATGTTTCACAAGCTCAACACCAGCGTCAGTTGAGGAGCGACCATTTGTAAAACCAAATTGCTTTTTGTGAAGTAAATTATTATTATTGAAAAAGTCTGCAATAGATTTAAAATAAATTCCTCTTTTTTTATCAAGGTTTGTTTGTATGCTGCTAAAGTAATAATAGATTTTGTTACTGTAATGGAGTTACCCTAGAGGTCAGAGGTCTTCTTAACGTTAATGCTATTAAAGCTTTTTAATATCTAATGGACTAACATACTGAAATAAAACCACCATCAGTTTTACCATTTAGGTGTTTCGTGTGCTAATACGCCCTATAATGCTGTTAGTAAAAATAAGGATATTGATATATTAAGTCTGAGTTTACCTTTTTGTAAAAATAAATTGTTATCACTAAGCTGAGATATAGTAGTATAAAGTTTTTTATTTATATTATACATTTCTAAGTACTTATTAAGTAAGAAATTTCTTAATTTATGTTTTTTTAGTTAGGGGATCCCTTATGCTCCAAATATTTGTTTTGTATTTTGCTTGCCGTGGCAACCTGTAAAGGCAGTAAGGCAGCACCAATACATTTTTATCACTGACTTTGCAACTTAGCTTTTACCGTGTATGTTCTTGTTGGCTGTCCAAATAAATAAAATAAAACAATTTTTGTGCTTTACTGTCAAAATGACTGCTCGTCGGCGGATGCCTGATATCGTATATTCCACGAACAGAGCCCTCCACACCACGTGCTCTTGTGAAGTGGTGCCCAGGTCTCTACTTTGTCAGCCTTAGGAAGTGCTTTTACATGCCCCGTTTGCAGGACCTAAGAAGAAGGAAACACGTTATGTATGTGTAACTTAAGCTTACGCTTACATAAAATACAAAAAAAGAGTATCTAGTCATGTTAACTAATTCATTTAATGCAATAATTTATTTAGATATAGAGATGATAAGCATATTTACAAAACAATGCTATTATATGGACGTGTACATTTTTATAGATATTTTAAGGGTAATCAACCATTGTCGATGATTATCCAATATTAAAATATATAGAAATGACAAGCATAATTATAACTATATTATATATTGATTATTATATTATCATTTAAAAAAATCTCTATTTGTAACTAATTATAAGAAACGACACATGTCAAACAACATATTCAATAAACTAAAGTGAAATGAAATGTACCTATGAAATGAAAGCTATTGTAGTCCGTACAAGACCAACAAAAAGGCTTTACAGTTCTCAATATCTAGTGTCAATATCTACGATATACAACCAGTTGTGAGCAGTTTTAGGCTCAAACCAGATATTTCATGTTAAATGTTTACATAACAGCCAATCTTAGAAACAAAGGAAATCGCCAGCAGTACATATAATGTTTCTATGGTGACTCAAAAACATTGGGAATTAAAGTTATGTCAAAGATTACCTAATACATCTAACCTCACAATATGTACCATTTAAAGAAAACACGAATCCCACAATAGATATAATGCCTGTGTCGCGGGGATTTACAATCATTTACCACATAGATTCAGAACAATAATTTATGAATCACACAATTTTAGTCACGTCTGGGCATCGAACCCTCGAACCCATTGGCCACTTAAACCATTGCGCCATCCGTCCGGAGTACCTATCTGTTTATTAACCTCTGAGTCTTCTTCGAAGAGGTTAATGAAAACACTATGTGGGTCTGTGTGTCTGTCTGTTAGTGATAGTTTGTTAGTGACAGGCATAGCTCCAGAACCACTGGACCGATCGACTTGTAACTTAATGTGCAAACACCTTGGGGTTATACCTCGGTCGAGTTTGAATATTGGCCCCGTGGATCAAAAGATTCTCGAGATATAGGGGCATTTCTTTTCATTACTTTTACATTTAAGACGAAGAGGTTGAATCCTGGGTTTTACACCCATCTTGTTTAAGATGCCAACACGCAGGCACCTCAATGAAGCAACGAACCGACTAAACTTTCTGCATTGCTCATAGTTTATAGACCCGAGAGTGGCATAGGCCACGTCTAATGACGACAAATTGTTGATTTCTGTCGAATAGCAATGTCGATTTGCCTAGTCACGAGAGTCAAACCGTGAGTAAAAGGTAGAAATATAATTACTAAATTTAGCCGGCGGATTTGCTTGCATAAATGTTGGTTAGGTTACCAACATTACTTTTGTGGATGAAAGGTATATGAGAAACTGAATGATGATCAATCGAGTATGGATCCAGTCATTCAGATAGTCAAACCCAAGAAGAAGCAAAGCACATCCAGACTTCATGATACTTTAAACTCTATCTGCGTAAATAGAAACACCAATTGAAATGAATTATGTTCGGGTACTTTAAAAATAACTACACTTAGAACATTGAGACAACCACCATCTTAGTCTGCCCGTGAACATGGCTGCTGAAAAGCAACCGAAACGTCGGGGAAAGTGTAAAATTAAATCTAAATAGTTTTATCATTTAATAGTTTAAATAGTAGTAAATAGTAACTAGTAAAAGTGTTTAACAATAGTAGTTTAAAGTTTCAAAATTATGTACATATAGTGTTTTATAAAAAATAAACAACGTGATAAAATCCGTATAAATTTGTTTAATTTCAATGTTATAAGACGTTTAAGATGTACGAGGTTAATTCTAAACTAGCTGTCCTCTGCGGTTTCATCCATGTTTATGATTACTGTTCGCTTTCTTGGCTCATAGTGGGTTGTTATTTAGCCTATATTACTTCTAGATAAAGTAGCTTTCTAATGGTTAGAGTATAATTAAAATCGGTTCAGTAATTTCAGAGTTGATCGATTACAAAACAAAAAACATATATACTTACTTTTTTTGTAAATACATACATGTTATACATAGAAATACCCAGACCAAGACAAAAATCTATGTCCATGCACACAAATGTTTGACTTGTGCGGGAATCAAAACGACCTCAGGCGTGACAGTCGGTTACACTAACCACTACGCCATCGAGGCCACCATTTACCATACCTCAATATTTATTGCGAATGTAGGTATTATATAGAATTTCTTGAGTAAGTACCTTTTCAGCCTTTTAGCATGGAATGGTATCATAAATCACCTACCATACCACAAGTCTTACTTATACCTAAACATATATATCTAGCTAATAAATACTTAGCTATCTCTCAACTAAAACGCTCTCAAGTCCTTGATCATTGGTTAACTTCTAATCAACTGTCCACCGTTGTTAAAAAGTATTATTCAAATAGCACTCAACATTGGGTAAAGTTTATGTGATATTTTTTTACTTATTGCTAGTTAAATATTTAATATACCCTTAAATATTTGAGATTGGTTTACAAATAAGGCTGCTAATTATATATTTTAACATTTTACAGTCGAATGATTACATTTTTCCATTTAACATGTTTATTACCGCTAAATAAAACATAGTTAACTTCTGTTGTATTGTATAGATTACAAATTTTATTATACTTGACGAAGTGATGGAACATTATGCTCTAACTACGACAACTGCAGACTTTGAACGGCAACAGCAGAAACATAACCTACATAACAACATGACGATTAATAATATCAACGCAGCAACTAATATCTTTTTACGTAATGGGGTCCAGAAACTGTCATTGGGGTCATCAGAGTCAGGGAGTGTTGTTGGCAGCTCAGTTGGCTCCTCAGTCTTCTCAGTGGTTGTAAGCTCAGCAGGTTTTACTGTAGTTGTCGGCTCAACAGTCTTCTCAGTAGTTGTCGACTCAACAATCTTCTCTGTAGTTGTTGGCTCAACAATGTGCTCCGTAGTTGACGGCTCAACAGTCTTCTCAGTAGTTGTCGACTGAACAATCTTCTCTGTAGTTGTTGGCTCAACAATGTTCTCCGTAGTTGACGGCTCAACAGTCTTCTCTGTAGTTGTTGGCTCAACAAGCTTCTCTGTAGTTGACGTCTCAACATCTTTCTCCGTAGTTGTCGGCTCAACAATCTTCTCTGTTGTTGTCGACTCAACAATGTTCTCCGTTGTAGTCGGCTCAACAATTTCTTCTGTAGTTGGTGACTCAAGAATCTTCTCCGTTGTTGTCGACTCAACAATTTTCTCCGTAGTTGTCGGCTCAATAATCTTTTCTGTAGTTGTTGATTCAACAACCTTCTCTGTAATTGTCGACTCAACAATCTTCTCTGTAATTGTCGACTCAACAATCTTCTCTGTAGTTGTCGGCTCAGTAGTTGATTCACTAGCCGTGATACTTTCCGTAGTAGATACTTCTTCTGCATAAATTAAACACTCTTTTTCATCCATGCCTGGCGGTATGTACCTAAACGAATCGACTAAAACAGTCGAGGATGAAACTGCCATGCCTAAAATGCTAACCTGCAACAAAATCAACATTGACTTTAAATTTTTTATATGAATATCACAAGAGTGCATTGAAGATCGTAATTTGTACTTTGATAATGTTAATACTAAAAGCCAATGATTAACTTCCTATTGTATGACAATTAACAATATAGCTGGCGAAATGTGAGTCTCCTATCTACTCGTTCGGAGATGTATTGCCTTGAGGGTGTGTGAAATATTTACCAATTGCATTGCCACGCATTGCAATTAGTAAATATACATGCATATAGCTGCACAGAGTATTATAAGGACTGCAAATAAGAAGTTAAAAAGTGCTAATTATGAACATTCAGAAAATGTTACCAATACTTGTACGTGGTTAATTTTGTTTTATGTGAAATCTATCTCTGCTCTTAGGAGTAAATACTGTATCGCGGGGGACTTTATAAACATTCAAACAAGGGACACAGCTAACACCCAGACCCGGTAGGACCATTTGTGGATCACAATAATTTCGTACCGTGTGGGATTCGAACCGACATGGCGTGAATTGTGGCGAGGCGACCACTTAAACCTAGTGGTTTAAAATGAGCGGGAACGTATGCAATGGCGTAGTTACCATTTCCCGCTCATTTTTATTAATTAGGTTTCCCTATCACGTGAGTCAAATCTTAAGGTTGTGTACATCGTTAGGAATCGAACACAGCATTGTAGTCCTACTTAATATTCATTCCATGACAACAATTTTTAAAAGAACATCCTGACTCGGAACAATTTAGTTGTTCCGAGTCCAGTTATTCGTTGCGTCCGTCTGTTGGTTGAATTTTTATAAAGTCCCTCGCGTCACAAGAATTATTTGTTGTGCGATAGTTGTTTATAAGAAATTATAATTATAACATAATTTGCATACTCACGTAGCCAGTAAATGTCCCCGTGCCCACTATATTCACTTTCAGGGTATGCCAACCTCTCACAAAATCATTGCCTAGTGACGGACTGTTGAATCCTTGTCCTACGAGAAAATGATTTCCATTCAAGGTGTGCTGCATCACCAATATTTGTAAAGAATCGCTTGTGACAGTAGACTCCATATAAGTATTCATTTCAATTGTACCACCAGCAGTTATAGGAAACAGGAATGATGACACACAGCTAAATGCTGGCTGTGGGTATATAAACTTAGTACTGAATGGATGTTGTCCTGTCACAGCTGTATCCTCATATCTCCCGTTGTCCAACATCGGCAAAGCCGAAGCACAGACCCCCAATTCCGTATTGAATAGCTCATAGTAGTTTTCTTCGAACGTATATGATACACATGAGTCACTGACTGCTTGTGACACCAGAATCGATAACACCATATATCTCAACATAATTATGTTTTCTCTTTACGATACAGTTGCAAACGACAAGTTTTGGCAGTAAACATAATATTTATATAATTTAAGCTTCATTATCATCAATTAGCAATATCTATTAATTAAGTTTACGATACGCAGATAACTTATCGTTAGTTATAAAGTAAGATAATATCCATGTTTTAAAAGCCGACACAGAATTCGCGGGCCTTAACACGTGTGAGCTTTTTGTGTAAAAAGTAATTGTCAACAATTACTTTTTACTTTTTCTATAATATTCTCATCGTGCAACAGTCTTTGGACTGTTGCACGATGAGAATATTATAGAAAATAATACTGCCGTCATCATAACGAAAAAAGACGTACCTATCTGCCAAAAAAGGAATTACATTTTATATACTGATTCCAAATACGTAAAATCTCAATTTCAGAAAAAAATTAAATACGTCTTTTTTCCTTATGACGGCAGAATAGTTGTACCTAAAAATATGACAGTCTTAGTCCAAAATCTTTTTTTAATTTAGTTAACAAACTAGCACTTTGGACGTTAAAGTTTATGAATTAGTAAGTTTATTGATTAATAACTAAATTTATATTTAGTTAGTTGCTAAGGTTAGGTAAATGATTGAGACTATGAGAAAACCAATAAAAATCTGTCTTTTTGATCTGTTAATCATGTTAATCCTTAGAACACCGAAAATTGAAGAAAGGTTATAGTTGCATTACATATTTAAACTTATATTTATGTTAGGACTCTTCACATTGGGCAATGTAAACTTAATGCACTTTGTATATAGTTTTCTTAAGATGGGTAATTTAACCCAGGTTTTTAGGCAGCTTTAATAACTTTATATCTTAGGTATAACTGGGAATGTTTCCGATACACTTTCCTGGTTTACATTTAATTTAATAAAACGTACATTTTAACTTTCAACAGTGGCATACGGCATTATATTAGTATAATTGAGATTTGTTGATATTGCACGTTTACGATGTAAATCAATTATCAGCTACAAAATATAATAACGTTCTGATGTCGCACAGTTATCTAATAAATAATCAAATCACATCATCAAAACTATCTGTGATGACTCAATTCGAGGAAATCATGAGGTTGGCTGCGCAGGATCTGTACGAATAACATACTGTTTTAAGTAGTCGCCTCGCTACTTCCACCGCGCTGATGAGGGTACGGGACAATAATTTGTGTTATCCACAAATGGTTGTTCCGAGTCTGGGAGTTCATTGTACCCGTTGTTTGAATGTTTGTAAAGCAGCCCGTGACACAGGAATTATTCCTACTGCGGGAGTTGTCATTATTTAAATAAAATAAAATAAATACTAAGTACATTTACCAACTACTGTGCAGCTGGTATTTAGCTGACGTAACCTATTCCCATCGGATCTCCTTGTGTGTACTTAGCCCGGCGCTACTTTCCTAGTTGTGGTAATATGGAACTTATTGTTGTATAGTTCAATGCAATATTAAGTGTAGTTTTATTAAAGTAAGAGGACGCCAGAATCTTGAATGTGGTTTGGAAGTCATATATGCACTTTCCTCTTGTACGCTGTACACCTACGAATATTAGACATCTAAACTTCTTAAAACTGTCACGTGGACGCAACGGTAGTAAATATGAATGCTTTGGTTTCAGGTCTGGTGCCCGTGTCGGGCATAGTATTTTAAAGCTTAACTGTCAGGAAATTCTCAGTATTTAGTTAGATACAGATACAGGTTGAGTGGTTAGTGTAACTGACTGCGACGCCTGAGGACGCGGGTTCGATTCCCGCACAAGTCAAACATTTGTGTGCATTAACATGGATGTTTGTCGTGGTCTGGGTGTTCCTATGTATAATATGTATGTATTTATAAAAAAAAGTATATATGTATGCTTATCCATAGTCTAGTACCCATAGATTGGCTAGATACTGTTGTGTGTATGCAATAAATAGATTATTAGATAATATAGCTTGCGGTATGCCGTCCCCGTCGGCATCATTGCATGTGTGTTAACTGCTAAGTGTTGTCCCCAAACACCTAAGTATAGCAATTAGATACCTTAATAAAATATCATAATTCTACGTGTATTATTCTACACACATGTTTTTAATGGTCGCAGCTCCTTACAGAACAGATTAGTAAAGTAATAAATAAATAAAAATTAAATAAAAAGTATTTATTTCAAAAAGTTTTACATTTTGTGTTATTACCAGCGGCCCCACACTAGGCAAGCCTGTCCTGTGGGTACCTATTGTAATTTACCATTTAACATTAACATATTGGGCTCGGTCGACATCATTAAACCTTAAACTTAGTATCTAACGAGTTAAACAATCATTTGAGAACAAATTTTACTAATGATTATGGAACATTGATTTATTTTGTTTAAGAACGTATAAACTAAAATATTACTATACCTGCATATAAAAATGATATTAATGTTATATTTAATTAACTATGTTATTATGTAAGTGTGTGTGTGAGCATGAGTGTGTATACATACATATATATGATAATAATAAATATATATTATAATAGTTGTTATATTTATTTGATCTGGGATTTTAAAGCGGATGAACTAAAAGACTTTCAGTAGAATTGTACGAGAGTAACAGCAACCAATTTTAATAATAAATAAGTAATTTTTACCTTTGCTTCTTTCACGGAGCACCGTTTAATATCACAAAAGTTTGTTACTTTGTTATATAATTAGTGCTCTATGAATGGACTAAATCGTCTAGCGAAGGATGTTTGTACTTTTGGCACTTTAACTCTGTATACCCGTCCATTTAAAAGTTTCGTGTATTCTTGAGAGTTTACCACTTCTTTATGCATTTTTACTGATAAAGTAAGAATATAGAGCTGACGAACATTTAGTACTTTACATTCTTCGTAGAGTTCTTTGGTGGGGTATCGAAATGGCTTTTGGAGCATTGTTTTAAGAACTGAGCGTTGAGCTCTTTCAGCTTGTATTATGACAGTTTTAGCAGCACTCCCCCAGCAGCTTATACAGTAAGTCATTAAAGACTGGCTAAGCGCAAAATAAACAGTTTTCAAAATAGCTTTGGAGGCAGACGAACGAAGCATTTTCATAATATTAACTGTTTTTCGTATTCGACCAGATAGAGCTATTATGTGAGCTTTAAAACTCAAATTTTGATCAATAATCACGCCAAGGTACTTAATTTGATCGGTTTTCTTAATACATTTGCAGTTACAGTGTACGTTGTTTTTACAAGTGTGTAACTTAAGATCAAATGAGGAACCTGGAGATGTAGCAGCTGTCTTGTGAAAACATATGTATTTTGTTTTTTCGGCATTTAGCGTTAATAAGTTATGGCGTAGCCATGTAGATATATGTTCCATTCCCGACTCTGCCCTTGAGAAAGCATCGGCCCATGTAGTGCCACCAAAAATAATCACTGTATCATCCGCGTAACAGATTATGTCATTTTGTGTACAATTGTGTATGTCATTCATATACATTATGAAAAGGGTTGGTCCAAGGATACTTCCCTGCGGAACACCAAACTTGACTACCCTAGGATCACTTTTGATGTTACATACTTTTACACACTGTGTCCTTTCCAACAGATAGCTTTTGAACCAATCGAGAGCTATTCCTCTAATGCCAAAGTGATGTTCTAGCTTTCGAAGTAGTATTGGAAAAGACACAGTATCAAAAGCTTTAGCAAGATCTAGGAAAACGCCTATGCTATATCTATTTCTGTCTAGATATGATGACACTGTTGAAGTTAACAATGATACGGCTTCATCGGTCGATTTCCCTTTTCTGAATCCAAACTGCCTGGCGGAAATGAGATTATTACGTTCGATGTATTTAACCAATCTTATGTTTACAATTTTTCTAGCAATTTTGAGAATGCTGTTAGGAGAGAAATAGGACGATAGCTATTTGGTGAGTCTTTAGGACCATATTTATATATAGGCGTAATCACTGCCGTTTTCCACACATCTGGAAAAATACCTGATTCCAAGCTGAGATTAAATATTTTAGTTAGTACTGGTGTAATACCAGTACTAACTACAGTTGTGAGTTTATTGCCAATTCTTCTCATTGGTTCTACGCCCTGGCTGTGATGAGCATTGCAACAAGTAATTGTAAATTCATATTAATACAGTTACTTTATGACGAATAAAAATATTCGATCCATAAAAAATACAACCATAAAACGTCCAAAAAATATTTAAAAAAATGTGGGTTACGCAACAAGCACTCCCTCATGTGCTACTCCTTATTAAACAACTACGAGGACTTAATTAATTTATTTATTCAATGTAATTATTTCATGCTATATACAGACTTAATAACATAATACGACGTGCTCTTGTCACTGCTGGCGTTCCAGCTGTACTTGAATGAATAATGTAAATGTAATATTACTAATAAAGACGTAGTTTTTCTTTATAATGTTTTTATAAAAGGCTAAAAGATCAAGATGCTAATAAATAATTAAATCATTTAATTAAAAAACTAACTTATACCTAAAATATTACATAATAGATATTAAGTGTGTTTTGACACAGACTTTATTAGTTACTTAATACGCTCCAGTTTTACATGCAGTATAGGTTTTAAAGAAATTTATATATATAATTAAATATATTTTATATTTAACCATACAAATTTACAAAACATCAGCTTTATCAAATCATTTTATAAAATTACCATTATTTTAATTTATTGTTTAATATTCTAACTTATCACAAAACACAGTAAAAAAAACCTGATTCTTTTTATAATTTCTTACAGCTTAGTGGGGAAACCGTTGATACTGCCACACAGCGACGCACAGTTCCTGACACGCATCACGGACATTTCGAAGTTATATGCGTATTAAACAGTGTCTATATAATAATATAATATATATACATATATATTATCGCTCGTTTAACGGTGAAGGCAAACATCATGAAAAATCCTGTATGACTTCTCAGAAATGCGGAATTGCACATCGAGAAATTTATGAAGAGCGAGAGCATATGTAAAATCTAAGGCCTAACTCATCTCACACTGAGAAGAGGTCCGTGCCCAGCAATACAACGTTTTACATATAGGGCTGATATTATTATTATACAATAACTTTAGATGGTATGTTATTTAAATGTTTAGTTTACAAACACTTTGTATACAATAATGGAACATCATGCTCTAACTACGACCACTGTACGCTTAGAACGGCAGTAACAAAAACATAACCTGCATAACAACATGACGATTAGTAATAACAGAGCAGCAGCTAATATCTTTTTACGTAATGGGGTCCAGAAACTATCGTTGGGGTCATCAGAGTCAGGAAGTGTTGTTGGCAACTCTGTTGTTTGTGTGTTATCGGTGTTTGCCTCAGCAGGCTTAACTGTGGTTGTAGGCTCAGCAGGATTTATTGTGGTTGACGGCTCAGCAGGATTTATTGTGGTTGTGGGCTCGGCAGGCTTCGCTTTTGTTGTCGGCTCAGTGGTTGACGACTCAGTAGGCTTCACTATGGTTGTCGGCTTAGCAGTTGTCTCTGTAGTTGTCGGTTCAACAGTCGTCTCTGTAGTTGTCGGCTTAGCAGTTATCTCTGTAGTTGTCGGTTCAATAGTCGTCTCTGTAGTTGTCGGCTCTGCAGTCGTCTCTGTAGTTGTCGGCTTAGCAGTTGTCTCTGTAGTTGTCGGCTCTGCAGTCGTCTCTGTAGTTGTCGGCTTAGCAGTTGTCTCTGTAGTTGTCGGTTCAACAGTCGTCTCTGTAGTTGTCGGCTCTGCAGTCGTCTCTGTAGTTGTCGGCCCAGCAGTCGTCTCTGTAGTTGTCGGCCCAGCAGTCATCTCTGTAGTTGTCGGCCCAGCAGTCATCTCTGTAGTTGTCGGCGCAGCAGTCGTCGGCTTAGTAGTAGTTGTCATCGTCGTCGACGTGGGCGCTGGTATTGTTGAATCGTGGAAATATAGGATACACTCACTGTCATGAATGCCCGGTGGCAAGTATCTGAACGAATCGACTAAAACAACTGAAGACGAGCTTGCCATGCCTAAAATAGTAACCTGCAACAATAGATACCAACATGAAGTATCATATATGTATGTATATACTACTAATACGTACCACCTTAATTTATTTACGATTAAATAACATTATATAAACGTTTTAATGAATCGTGTACAGTTAGGTCCGGCCGTTAGGGTCCTATTCCAGTACGACTCCGGCCTGGACGCACCCACAGTGAAAAATTTGTTATTCCGCTTTGCCCCCGGCCGAGACGCTCCTATTGTAAAACAACCGGAGAAGACACTTGAGCAAATACTGTTGAAACAAAAGTGTTTTCCTATCATGATTCTAAAGCTAATACATGTATTAAATTTAGAATTAGTAAGATTAGTTTCTAAGTATACTCTTTAAAAATATGTTTAAAAATGCAGTCTAAATTATATTAAAATATTTTCGTTTCCAAAGTTAACACCGCACCGCACGAAAAACAGTGAAAGAGATGCACACCCATTGTGTAGACTAACGGATAAGTGAATCACAATTTTTAAACATATTTTAAAGAGTATACTTAAAAACTAATCTTACTAATTCTAAAGCGATAGTAAAAACACTTTTGTTTTCAACAGTATATTTTGCTCAAGAGTCTTCTCCGTTTATTTTACAATGGGAGCGTCTTAGCCGGGGGCATAGCGGAATAACAAATTTTTCACTGTGGGTGCGTTCCGGCCGGTAGCGTACCGGAATGGGACCTTAACGGCCAGACCCGTAAAGTTTACGTTCCTATATAATATAAATTACCATTTTAAAAATATTATAATATTTCGTGTACTGCTACTACACGGAATATTACCATTTTAGCAATAAAGCCGATTTGAAATTGACAGTAAAATGGTTTTTCAACTGATCGAACTGACGAACAAGGTGAAAAAGCTTTAAGTCTTATTTTGATTAATAAAACTTTATCAGTCTCTTTGCACTAAACTATTACTGTAACGTATTTCAATGTTTAGTCAAGTAGGCCATGATTTGCAGTAAATACTTTTAATTGCTAGACAATTTCGTACGGCGTGTTTTTACACTTTTATAGTATTGGATATTTACTCTGCATCATTAGTCAATTAACTAAGTTAGTTATTTATTATATAGTCATAGACAGACACAGGAAGCATTTTTTTATTCATTTTATGAGACTTTATTGTGGAAGATGAAACTTTCTAATGAGTTTAGTTTTAGTATTTATAGTTTTAGTATTTAGCATGGAGGTATAATGAACAGTCCTAGGATAAAATCAGACTCTAAAGATTACTATCTCAATGCGTCACTTGAGGCAATTCTTTATATAAACGGTAATTACAAACATCTATTGTCAAGAAACACAAAATTTATGAATACCTATTCAACCGTCACTTAAGTTCAAACAATATAATTTTTTGCACTTACGTAGCCAGTGAAAGTTCCCGTGCCAACTATGTTCATCGACAAGGTATGCCAACGTCTTATAAAATTATCACCAAGCGATGGGTTGTTGTACGCATGTCCTACTACTTTATCATTCTCATTCGGCACGTACTGCATTGCGAACACTTGTATTGAATCATAGTCAATTGCACCGTCCATATAAATATTAACTTCAAGTGTACCGCCGGCAGTCATAGGAAACATGAAAGAGGACACACAGCTAAAATCTTCCTGGGGGTGTATAAACTTAGTACTGAAAAGATGGTGTCCAGTCACATCTGTGTTCTCGTATCTCCCAATGTCCCACGACGACATAGCCGCATTACAGACTCCCAACTCATTAGTAAACGAGCCATAGTAGTTTTCTTCAAATGTATATAATATACAAGGGTTACTAAACACTTGTGACACCAGAATCGATAACACAAAAAGACTCCACATGATTACGCTCGACGCTTACAGTTCAAACGAATACATATGTAGACAAGCAATTCATATTATTTAAGCTCTATTTATAATCATGAATTAACCTATCTAAATTAATTTTCGTACTATCGCAGATAAGAAATCGCTAGCTAGATAGATGTAAGATAATATTTATGTTTTAAGGGCCGACACTAGATTAGCACATCCTGGCTGCGTGAGAGCTTTTTCTTGTAATAATAGATACAAGTATAAGGTAATGCTTACCGTGAACAATCCGTCGTACGATACATTCTCTTAAATGTCAAAGCTCTTCAATAAAATGCGGGTATCGATTGATAATGAAGTATTTATTAACATCTAATAATTCATTTCCATACTCTGCTATAGCCTCGTTTCAAAATTAAGTTGAAACAAAGCCATTTAGGATGCCGTATAAAGAAAAACTGTCAGCCTTCGAGCGCTATAAATATTGAAAACAATTCCTGCACACTAAAGCTACTACAATGGCCATCCTCATCCTGAACCACAGAAACAACTGGATATCTAAGAAAGGAGCATACCGGAGTGTAATTAAATGTAATGTAGGTATATACAATACTCTCTGGTGTAGTCGCTTATCTCTAATAAGTACACATTTACCTATAGATATAAGCTTTGCCTCGAAAAAACATAGTCTTTAATACTGCTCCTGATCTCTCTCAGGTAAAGAAAGAAGAAAGTCAACGATCGCGCTAGATATAATTTCGTGTTGTGTTCCGTTAAGTTTTGTGAGTTTAATTCCCACTCGGGACAAAAATTAAGATAATCACTTTGTCTCCATTCTTTTAATGTCTGTAAAGTATCTAAGAGATTTGTTCCTAATTAAGGAAATTTTATAAAAATAAAACATTTCATTAAGTGTACTTACGTATCCGTTGAAACGTCGTGTACCAATGATTGTATCTGACATTCAAAGTATGCCACCCACTCACAAAGGAACTCGCATAAAACGGCGAATTGAATGCACTCCTTAAAACATTGTTAAACCCACTTCTATTGCGTCGCCTCACCATCACTTCTATTAAATCGACGCTTGACGATAAAGATATTTACATATATCTCCATAAAGATATGTATTTACTTCGATTAGGCACCACCTCTTCCATAGGAAAGAGGAATGAAGTTACACAGCTGTATTCCGGAGTTGGAGATATAAACTTAGTATTATGTTTATTATGATATGTTAATTCCGTGTCCTTGTAGCACTCAATATCCCAGAACGTCGTCCTAATACAGAATCTCTATTCATTGTTTAACAAGTCAGGGAAGACGTCTTTAAAAATATATGTATATAAGTATATTACACAGGATTTACTAAACGTATTTGACACAAGAGTCAACAAAGCGGTAAATATCCACATTTTCCACACTATTTCTACTCGCGTCATTAGTAGTTTTAAGAAAGTATGTAAGTATATTGGCAATACAGAAAATTTCTGCAATTTAAGTTTTATTTATCAGTTATCGATAATCCATATTATAGCGGATAAGATATATTTAGCTGGATTTAGGATAGTATTCATTAGGGGAAAACCCGTCTGGACCGTCAGACATTTTGTTTAGCCTTTAAAAAATAAGGATTATTTTATATCTTTGCTATGTTTTGTAGCCATAGTTCTGCCCTGGCGGCACAGTAATAGATGCGACTGCTGTATTTGAAGTCTCGGATTCGATTACTAGTTACTCAGTTTTTCTGTAAACAAATTTTCAGTAGAAACACAGGGTTTAAGAACAGGTTTGCCCCTGTTACGTGAGAACTAAAACCATAAGCTATCGTAATGGCTGTAATGTATTACAACCACGCTTTGCTAGCTATATATCCAAGAGCTATCCTATTTTTCTCACTAGTTTTGGTATTTATATTATTATTTCCAAAAATTTTGAAAACATATACCAATTTTTTAATTTTTATCCATCCAGGGTGGAAGATGCTGGCGACTGTGACATAGTTGACTCTAGTACAGTCGTCAACTCAGTTGTCACTCTGAGATTAAAAAACATTGTTATGGGTATATATGTAAATGTAGATTAAGAGATTTTTTTTAAGTATTGGTACAAATAAACTATTCTCTTCTATTCTATCCTACCGTCTCGGATATATAGCAAGCGAAGTAGAGGTGTACCTCCGCCTATATATATGTACAGCTATATATGCATGTAAATAATTGAAATACAGATAACTATAAAAAGTTAAAGTACGCTGTCTGCTTCATTAGTTCCTACAATTGTAATAAGGTTCTGCCCAGTAAGCAGTGGACAAAAGGGTATAGTCGTATATAATATATGTGTGTATTGTAAGGTTATGTTAATTTTAAACAAGCACTAGAAATTGTGATGATAGTTTTGAGGTAATTCTATTTTATTAAATTGTTTTTATGATACAAATGGCATCACTGTTTTCATACTAGAGTGGGGTTGATTGATAACACGACAGGTTATACTACTCTTATGAGTGGGAGTTGGTTTGTGTCCGAGTTTATTCTTTCATGTAAATCAAGAAATAAATATTGTGCAAGAGAAATAGTGGATATTATTATAGTATGTACGTAATAAAGTGGATTTAAAAGATAAACAATATCTACTGCTGCTGTGCAATTGGCAGTTATATAAGGGTCTATAAAAATAATTTTATCGTTGAATGGATTTACACTTACAGATAGCATTGATTACAAACTCATATTTTATTTTGTGGGACTTTCATTTTTACGATTTGTCTGCGATGATTGAGTAGTATGGCTATCGCAAATACCGATTTAAATACTTATACATAGTCTCACGCCGATATTCCCAGGAAGGATTGTACACCCAAATAATGCTGTATTATCGTTTTAGATACCACGTTATAGGGTACAGCGAGCCTATTGCTGGAGTTTAAATCTGTGGCATGCCTGCCAACGCGTTGCCATTGATAACTTTTTGGTAATACCCAATACCAGTAGTAGAGCCTCCCTGATTTTAGCATGAATGGGCCGGCTCGACCGGGGAAGGACTACCCTATCACAGAATATCGACGTGAAATAGCAGTATTCCCACTTTTGTGTTTCGTTCAGTGAGTGAGAGTGACAGAGGCCCAATCATCTTCTTGCCCCCTTCGCGCACCTTCTCCTTCTCACATCCTTTTTCTCTTCTTCCTTTCCTAAAGGGTCGGCAACGCGCAAGTGATGCGTTTGGTGTTGCAGGCGTCCATAGGCTACGGTGACTATTTACCATCAGGACCGTATGCTTGTTTGCCAACTTAGTTATATAAAATAAAAATTCCACTTTTCCCTAAAATATATTTATTCTAGTTATTTTTTATGACTTTTGCTTTTTTTGGATGACAGCTTTCTCACTATTTATACATACTAAATGTATCGCAGGTTACAAAAATTCAAACATCGGACCCAAAGAATAACCAAAATCGGAACAACAATTTATGAATCACAAAATTGTCGCGTGTGAGGATTGAACCCACAACACTTGGCGAAGTGCCAATGGCGAAGCTACAACATAAACTACTCCTCGCTACTATCCATGCAATGGAAGAAGAATATTTATACTTGAAAGAACGATTTTTGAAATACCATTTGTAATCGTAATCGAACCTACACACTTATCGTACTAGCAGTGGCGAATCGACTACTTAAACATTTATCAGCCTAATTCTCCCTCAAAAAAAATGTTTAAGTAAGGGGTAATGCCTTACTCAAACATTTTTTTTTTTCATTCTTGCATTAGTATCTGTTATCAGCACCGATTAAACGTGAATACATTCCTTAATAAAAATATATATCCACTGTTTAATGAAAAGCCCGTCATCGCAGGGGAATTACCTTAGAGTGTAAAATCTTTTATACTATAAACGGCTACGAGCCCGTACGCCCCTGGACTTTCGCTCCTTTCATAAAAATACTATTTTTGGGTGGATTTAAGAAGAAACCTAACATGTACCTACTAGGGGGCGAAACTTACGACTAAACTATTTACAACCATCAAAACAGCTGCCAGGGATTCCAAGTAATCATTTAATTTATAGGCTCTGACACATCTCTACATATTGATAAATTTAAATTAGTTCTTGGTACTGATATCGGCAATAAAATTTACGATGTTTTTTTATTACGTACAACACAGCAAATATTTTTACATTTAATTAACAACATGTTTTGATCTGATAAACGCACAACTAATTTCTTTAGAGCCTGAACCTATATAATTGTGACTTACAGTGAAGTTTTTTTATGGAGTACTAGCAATTTGGGTTTTAAATTACTAGTATTCTTGTTAACCCCTCCAGCTAAACTAGAATGCTTGTGTTAGGAGCGGGTCCACGTCAGTAGTGCAATAGCTGAGTTTAGAACCCGCGACTTCTCGATCGCAAGTCCAATGCCTTATCCATTGGGCTATCGCCGCGCCGCTTAAATTATTGAGATATTAGTGGACTGCAAGTAGCGATATCATGGTGAGAGATCATTGGAATGCCATGCAGAGGACCTAAGTTTGACGCCAAGCCATGCACCCCTAATATTTTGAAAATATGTGCGTATTACATAGTTAATTAACAATCGCTCGCTTTAACTGTGAAGAGTTATTTAAGAGTTTTTTTAATGGTACCATCTGGGCCTGGGCATGGCACGTGGGCCACGCTGGTTACAGCATGAATGGGCCAGCTCGACCGGGGAAGTACCACCCTCTCACAGAAGATCGACGTAAAATAACAGTATGTTATGTTTCGTTCGGTGAGTGAGAGCACCGGAGGCCCAATCAACCTTCCCTTCCTAAACCCCATCCTGCTCCATTTCCCTTTTCCATCCGGTAGGCAGCGACTTGATTGTGTTTTTTTGACATTGCTTCTTAATGCTAAGAAAACACAGCCATGTGTATGAGCAACGGTTCTCGCTTACTATCAGGTGGGCCGCTGGCTCGTCTGTCACAGACGAATGCAATAAAAAAGGAAAATGTTCTCCATTATGTTCTCTAAGATGTGTAAGGTCTGCAAACCGGCACTGGGCCAGCGTAATGGACTATGGCATATACCTTCCTCACATTGAGAAGAGCCGTGTGAAACGGCAGGCCACTACGCGAAGAGACCTACCCAAAAGACTCACTTCTATAATATACCCTACTGTCCCCCCCCTAGAGGGGAGACGGACTCGAAACAGAGGCGCGCGTGGGAACACGCACGCCGCCTCTCGGACCTGGTGCTGAACGGATGGCGGGCAGGCCCACAAAGCCCGCCACCCCCAGGTCAAACCTCAGGGTGGCTGGAGGTCATCTCGCGCCCTCCGGCGCCCGGCTCTGCGAATGGGGAGAGGGTTTAAACGCTCCCTCTCCCGCTCCGTCGCCTCCTTGATGGAAATCACTTCCTCGCAGAAGGAGGCGACGGCGTTCCACGACCTCTCACTTCGGACCATAGACTGAACTACGGCCGGGAGCGATAGGGCAACCGATCCGACTGCCGCGATCAAATCACGGCGCTGCGATGCCCAGGCGGGGCAAACCGCCAAAGTGTGCAGCGCCGTGTCCTCAACAACGTCGCGGCAGTCGCCGCAGTGGTGACAACCGGGCGTCTCTTGCCGGCGTATACGACACAGGAACCGGCCAAAACAACCGTGGCCAGTTAGAACCTGTGTCAGCCGGAAGGTGAGGGCGCCATGCCGCCTTTCCAGCCACTCCTCAAACACGGGACTTACCGCCACGATCGTGGCGTGCCCGGCACTGCGGTGCACAAATCGTTCCTTCCAATTCGCCACTAGGACCTGGTGGAGCTCGGACCTCGCCGCCTCGACAGCGGAAAGAACTGGTCCTTCGCCCCGAGCTAGAGAGAGAGCCAACGATAGAGCGACGCCAGGAGCGCCGCTTCCAGGTCCCATGGCATCGATCCGGCGAGGAGGCTCGCAGCCTCGAACGAGATCGTGCGGTAACCTCTTATCAACCTGACGGCCATGGCGCGCTGTGGCGCACGAAGCGCCGAAATGTTTCGGGCCGTCAGGCTGTCCGCCCAAACTGGGGCCCCATACAGGGCCATGGACCGCACGACCCCCTCGTAGAGCCTCTGGCAGGAGGTGTTTGGCCCCCAAGGTTGGTCAGCAGGCGCGAGAGCGCGCCTGCAGCGCCCCGAAGAATGGGGGCCAAACGACGAAAATGGGCTATAAAGTCCCATCGGCTGTCGAGCAAGAGACCTAAATACTTTAGGGTTGACTCGATGCCGATGCGGACCCCTCCTCTCCGGCGGGAAATCGAACCCCGGTCTCCCGCGTGAATGCGGACCCCTCCTACCATAATATGGGCCCCTGGAGGTGGCCGTTTCCGAGGGCCGTGGAAACAAACGGCCTCGGACTTGGACAGGGCCACTTCGAGGCCCAACCGCCGGATACGACCAACGACTTGTGCGACCCCAGCGGTCGCCAGTATGGCCGCCGCCCGGTGCGACTTACCCCTCGCTGTGACAAGTGTGTCGTCGGCGTAAAAAATGACGCCGACGCCACGGAGGAGCGCACCTCGCAGCACCCAGTCGTAACCGATGTTCCACAGGAGCGGACCCAGAACCGATCCCTATGGAACACCGCACGACATCTCTCGCCGACTCCAACCGTCGTGACCCGGGTAGACGACTACCCTCTCTGATAAATATGCCCCGACTATGCGGCGGAGGTAGGTCGGCACTCGATGAAAGATGAGTGCCAACTACATAACTATATACAACTCCAGGGCAAGGTATTAAAGGCATTCGCGATGTCCAAAGACACCGCGAAGACGACCTCGCCCCGGGACACCGCATTCTCCGCCAGGCTCCTCTCATGCATGACTGCGTCTATAGTTGAGCGCCCGGGGCGGAAACCATATTGATTCTCCGCCAGATCCGGACCCATAGAAGACAGATGCTGGACGAGGCGCTCCGCGATGATTAACTCAAACAGTTAAGCTACCTCGTCCAGCAACACGATGGGCCGGTAGGCGGACGGAGAGTCCGCCGGGCGCCCTTCCTTCCTAATCAGGACCAGTTTCCCTACCTTGCAATAGTGAACGTACATCAACTTTAAAATTAGTAAAAAAAAAAAAAAAAAAATTACAAAAGATTATATTACAAATGCATACATATATTCACGCCTGTTTCCCAGAGGGGTAAGCAGAGAATACTGATTTCCATTTGCTACGATCCTGACACACCTCTCTGGCTTCATTCACTTTCATAACATTCCTCATACACGCTAGCCGGTGTAAGGTGCTCTTAACCTGGCCTTTATCCAGAACGTCTCCGATCTGAGCGCGAAACGTTCGCCTAGGTCTTCCCATTGCGACTGTTCCATTCACACTAGCCTTATAAATTTTCTTAGTCTGTCTTTTCTCGTCCATTCTTTCTATTACAAATAATTATTAAAGTATACAGTTGCAGACTCTAAGAAATAATTGATAGCAAAACCAAACTACTCATTGCCCATCCTGGGAATCGTAAACAAGACATCTTGCTAGTAATGCTAGATTGAATAACCACTGCTTAAAAGCTTTGTATCAACAATCACACGTACGCCGGCGTGTAAGATGAGTATCGGCCCTTGTGACGAATGTTATCTGACTACTACAAACATCTTATCAGAGACGAAATCAAAGCAAATGAGATAGGACTAATGGATTATAATAAGCACGAATCATAGATTATCTTGAGTTCATTATCCATACGTTGTTTTTTATATTGGCGGTAGCCCAATGATATGATGATAAGGCTTGGCTTAGGATCGAGAGTTCGCACGTTCGAATCCCATTTCATGTACTACCGTCGTGAAACCGCTCCTGAACAAACATTTTAGCTTGCCTGAACGGATAAATAAGCAAATAGAAATTTGTAAACAAAGATAGAAAAACTGTTTATGTCGCATCTTTTTTCATACTTGCTTATACAAATGCAACTTGGTATTAGGTACAGATAGTGCAATCCACGAAGACGCGCTCCACCAATTTTTGGTTGAGGGGATCGCGGGGTGCGGGGAGTTTGAGACTCGTCACGAAAGTTGCTCTACTTTATATTTTTTTTAAATGTCGAGAAAATCACAGGGTGTTGTACTTAAAAGCCAGGTATGTAAATGATATTTACATTGTTTAGAAGTTTGTAGTTACTAAAACACATGAAATAAGCAGAGGAAAGTAATTTAATTTTTAAAAGTAGCAAAATTTATTATAAAAATAATATAAAAATGGTAATATTATAGTATATTCACTAATAATTACATAAAATAAACACAGCTAAAAAAATATAAAATTGAAGTAGAGCATCTTTCCCTTTGACCGTAGATTGCACTATCTGTACAAATGCACCTTCATGTTTATGGGTATAACCTTTTGATCGCCACAGTCATTAATACATGACAAAGCAAAATGTGTCCAGCACGCCACGGTCACGACTACATTACACATTAAAGGATGAAATCGTAGCTTGGCGCCGAGAGTACGCTTTTGCTTTTTTGACGTGGCAGTTACATTTCTGACTGGTTTAAGCGATTTATTTAGATATATACCGCCAGTGTGAAATATATTCACCAAAATCATTACCTACTGAAAACACGCAAAGTGTACCTATGTTGAAATTTTACATACACGTTGCGTGTTTTCAGTCGGCAGGTAATGAATAGTTAAGACGTAAAAGTATAACAAACCAAGTTACATTAGGATTTTTAACAATACTAAAATTTGCCTGCGGCTTTGCTCGCGTAAATGTAAGTTATGTTAAGTAAGTAAAAGTACTTTTTTCTGGATCAAAGGTATGTGAAATTTCATGACGATTTGTTAAGTATTTAAGGCTTGAAACCATATCATATCAACAAACTCACATTCTCATTTATATCTTATGGGAATTACTGCGTGGTATATTTTAGGTAAATCTTATGATCCATAATGATAAACATCATAAAATGTGTTCTTAAAAAGCCTGATCATGAAAATTATGACTCACACTACAACAAGACTTAATAAATATATGTAATGCATTATATTAATCATTTAATCGATTATAACTTACCTTTGTAAGTTCATATATGATAATTTTGGTAAATATCAGACTTGATAAAAAGTCATTCTTATCAGATTTTGATATTATATGTTTTAATAATATATGTTGTATGATAACAATGATTTATAGATCGACCGATATATACGATTAAGTTATAATTATAATCTTATAATCTTAACAGGAATTAGTTTGTTTTGTTATTCGGTTATATTAATATTACCTGACTGCCTCGTCGGCGCAGTGTTCATTAATACGACTTCTGTGTTTAATGAAGTCTTGGTTACGATTCAGATTTTCCTGTCAATAGATTCTCAGTAGCCACACTTAACGACACAATTATCTACATAGGTAAATTGTATGCTTTTATAGAATTTGTCGTTTGTTCGTCGTGTGTAGGTACATAGGTATATTCTTTATTCGGTAAACCGTAATAATCGGCAATAAATGCGTATAAAACTTCAGTTACATTATTGCTCAATATTGTTGCCAATAATTAATTATATCTGTTTATGTTTAGGCTTATACAACGTGTAACATAATAAAACGCACATCCTTAAAGTAGTTTGTTCAAAATGAGCTACTGAATCTATTCCAGCAATTTTTAATATAGGTACTTTTTATACCTAAAATAATTAAAACGAATTAAATTATAGTCACCCATTTATTAAACAGCTGAAATAAACGAAAATGTATCATAATTCAAGGCAATAAGATTTTTGATGCAATAAAGGCAATAATTTTAGATTTATTGTAATACACTATCCGCGCACAATAAGGAGAACTATCTTGATGAACTATTATTATAATTCTCTCCTGACATCCAATCTAATTAATTAAATTGATTTTATATTGTTTGATTTTGAACTAATTACTTATTTTAATTTTATATAATTAATATTTGCATGCCGCTATATTCTGGTCAAAATACTTGAATCTTAATGTATTTCTTTGTAACACCATTTGTCACAGTATTTTTGCAAATAAATATTCTGATTTCTGATTTCTGAACTAATTCGTTAAACTAAAATATTTAAGTACATAAAAGTTAAATTTTAATGATTGTATTATTAGTATGTTACACGTTGTATAGATTGCCTTAGGCCTATAACCCCGCGGCGGAGCGGGAGAGGGAGCGTTTAAACCCTCTCCCCAACCGCAGAGCCGGGCGCCGGAGAGCGCGAGATGACCTCCAGCCACCCTGAGGTTTGACCTGGGGGTGGCGGGCTTTGTGGGCCTGCCCGCCATCCCTTCAGCACCAGGTCCGAGAGGCGGAGTGCGTGTTCCCACGCGCGCCTCTGTTTCGAGTCCGTCTCCTCTCTATAGGGGTGACAGTTGGGTTTTATGAATGAGAAATGCCAAATTGGGTAGGTCTCTTTGTGTAGTGGCCTGCCGTTTCATACGGCGGGCCGTAACCTCGGCGGGGCCGCGACCGCATGCGAAAGCGATTCGCGCGGCCCCGTCGATAGTGGTTTTGTCGAGGAACACCGTGGTAGGTTTAGTCGGTAATCCGGGAGGTCCATTTTCATTTCAACATCTTTCTTTACCCCGGCGAGTCCGACATAATCCCTCCACCCGACCCCGCGGAGGGATAAGCGTCAATGCATTCGCCCAAGTAAAAAAAAAAAGGCCTATACCTCTAAAGGGATATGCTGACGTGTAATAACACTAATATTTCACCAGTTATGACTATAGGTCCCATTTAGTAATGCGCGAATGTATTGCTGTATCCCAGGTACAGATCCAGACTCCGTGATGCTACTGAGAATTTTTGAACTCTTTTACTCGGGTATTGAACCCGAGAGCTCATGCATATCAGACACTTTTACTACCAATGTGCCATCCAGGCAGCCGCCTACTCCGCTCGAACCAAGACCAGTCTGATAGGATCCGGACATATCAGACTGCTCCTGGTTTGAATTCTTATACATAGGAGAAGATCGCAGAAAAATCACCGTGTGCTGTGTGCCTGCAATACTGGAGTAACTTTACTCCAGTGCCTCCTTTTAAGTCATTGAACCCCTTTATCCTTTTGTGTTTTTTTACATATATTACAAACAAGAATGGGCTTAACATTGAGCCCTGAGGCATTCCCATTTTTACCACATCGAAACCGTACCATATAGTGTTTAAAAAGAGATGTCTTTAGTAATTCCCATTCAGACCATTTGTCTATTAATAATGGGATTTGTTGACAGTTCTACATTACATCGCACTACTTTTATAAATAAAAGTTATATAGGTAATGGCTAGAAAACTATCGCCTCCTAGAATGACTTATAAGTACGTTTAAGACGTGCGATTGTTGCCCAGAGAGATAAGCTGACTTAATCACGTATATATCACACATTATCAGAATACATTTTTGTTATTGTTATCCCACCAACAATACGCTATATTCCTTCTTCTTTAAATATACAACTCCCGCACTAGGAATAAATTCTATGTAGCAAGGATCTTTACAATTATTAAGAGAAAGTACACCCAGACCACTAACTATTTGCGAATTACACAAATCTTTGTCCCTTGTAGGAATCGAGCACACAACACACGGCGCAGTGGCAATAGCGAAGCGACCACTTAAAACCACCCGTGTCATACGTTGATATATCTAAGTATATTATAATTATTATTATCTATCTATATCTATAACTTGAAATTGAACAGCCATGCACGAGCATTTCCTAAAGCAAAAAATAATAAAAAGCTCACACGGCTGTAACGTCAGAAGTCTATTCCATTACTTATGAATAAAAATATTTATCATACTTACAGCATATTATATCTTATCCACAATACGAAAAAGATAATGATAATTGATTATATTGAAGCTTCAGTTTCAATTTCACGTTCATTATTAAACAATACTTCGTTTGGAATTGTAACGTCGCGAGCAGAAATGTTGCCGATTTTTTTCGCTTTGTTGACGCTAATATCACATGCGTTTAGTGATTCCTGCATGACTTATACTTTTGAAGAGGGCTACCCTGACTCGTTTATTAATGATTGGGCAGTATGTAGCGGAGGACTGCTGTACTGGGACCTTCGAAAATACGATGACACGGTACTAACTCCCCACAATGAACTTAGTACTAAGTTTATAAGCCCATTTCAGGATATGAGCTGTGTATCTTCTTTCATGTTTCCTATGAGGTACGGTGGAAAGATCGAAGTCAATATATTTATGCAGGCTGATCCTAACATTGATCCAATGGATATAATACATATTTGGGTGAATAAGTACAATGCAAATGGCGAATTTGATGATGTTTTGGAGTATACATACAACTCTGCGATGGATGATAGTTTTGTGAGCGGCTGGCACACTTTGCCGATAACGATCAATGGTGAAGGCACAGCTCAATTTACAGGCTATGTAAGTTCTATTTTTATTTTATTGTTAGTTTTTTATACTTAGGAGCTAAAAAGCTATGTAAAAATGAAGGTCATTAAACTTATACTATAAACCTCAAGGCTCCACATAAATCTGAATATATTTAGTTTGCTGCAATCAGAGTTTGATTGTAAAAAGATGACGTAGGTAATAAGCTGCTTTTGTATACTCTTTTTCTTTAATATCGTTCTTAATTAATTGAGCAAAGTTCGGATGCCGGAGCCCATAGTTACTTATTTTGAATTCTATATAGTTTAATATATAAATTACATTCCCCGTGGTATGTAATTATTATTGATTAGTTTATTTATTTTATATTTAAATATGAAGTCTAAACGACTGTCATTTTAGAATGCCTAATTGTGGACACAGGTAGAGGTAAACGGCAATAGACTCGCCTCTAATAACGTGGGCCTAAAAACATATCATGCTGGAAAAAAAGTGTAATACACACCGTCGGTGATATAAAGGCATAAATAAGGCTATAATAATATGATACCTACAAAATATTAACGTTTCATACTTTGTTACAGCTTTCCATGTTGGGCATGGCGGCTTCTTCTTCAACAGTTCTAATCGACTCGTTCAGGTACATACCACCAGGCATGGATAAGATCGAATGCGAAATATATCCACTAGAACCGACAACAACAACTGAAAATGAATCAACTACAGAAACAACAGAGCTACCAACAACTCTCCCTGTCTCAGAAGATCCCAACGTTTCATTCTGGACCCCGTTAAGAATAAAGATAGCAGTTGCTCTCTCAATATCAATATTAATCATAACTTTACTTTGTAGCATCTGTTTCTGCTGCTGCCGCAGTAAACCTCAAGTTTCAGTAGTGGTAATCAGATCTTAATCTTCTTTGACCAAATAAAAATATTCCTTATCCAAGTCTTAATCGCTCGTAGTCGACTGACATTTAATTTGAACACAAATAATGTTGCAGCTCCTTACAGAAAAGATTAGCAAAATACAATACCTACAGTAATACCTCAACTTATGCTACCCCGACGTACGGCCCGGACCATGATAGTGACCTGTGATGCGAGCTCACGGGGCGTCGGCGCTGTGCTTGCACAGCGAGCGCCCGACGGTTGTGAGTATCCTATAGCGTACGCATCAAGGACGCTCCCCTCCGCGGAATATGATTACAGTCAATTTACACAGAGAGGCATTAGCTATAGTATTGGCAGTGAAGAAATTTCATCAATATTTATATGGCAGACCATTTGTTTTAAAAACAGATCATAAACTCTCAGTTAGTATATTTGGATCGGAATTAGGAATTCCAAGCATGACAGCTAGTAGGTTACAGAGATGGGCGTTAACATTATCAGCTTATGATTTCAAAATTGAATATGTGAATACAAATTCAAACGCAGCTGACACTTTGTCTCGATTAGTAGAAAGTTATTAAGCTATTAGCGAAACAAGCATAGAGGAAAGTTCCCGAGCAAACGTACCTTCACTTTGCATCGGATGCCTTGTAACTTAAACATGAAGATATTAGAAAGGAAATAAAAGGAGACCAAATGTTAACGCGTATATTGAGCTATCTATCGTATGAGGATGGTTGGCCTAAGGAAGTAGATAATATTAAGGAACTTAGACCTTATTTTAATAGACGTAGTGAAATATATAGCGAGTTAGGTTGTCTGTCAGAGGTTAATAGTGCCAAGATCTTGTCAAGATAAGGTATTGATGGAGTTACATGATACTCATATGGGGATAATTAAGACAAAATGTATAGCTAAAAGTTATGTGTGGTGGCCGGGGATTGATAAAATGTTGGAAAACCTATGTTGCAACTGCACAATCGGTGCAGAAATGGCCGAGATGTCATTACACCACGCACCGCAGCCTTGGAACTGGACGTCTCGTCCATGGACTAGGTTACACGTAGATTTTTTAGGGCCTATACATATTTAATAATGATCGGTCTCACCTCGAAATGGATCGATGCATGTCCAGTCGCTTCAAAGCAATAATATGTAAAATTAGACAAATTTGGCCACGTTTTGGTATACCAAAACAATTCGTCTCGGATAACGGGCCTCCCTTTAGCAGTGACGAATTTAATACATTTTTATAATTTAACGGAGTAGAACATGTATTTTCCGCACCATATCACCCAGCTTCCAATGGTTTGGCGGATAATGCGGTTAGGCAGTGCAAAAGAATTATAAAAAAACCTATTATTCAAAATATAGATGTAGAACTTGCCCTTCAGCGGTTTTTACTAGTACATAGGACCACTGAACAAAGTACCACAAAAGAAAGCCCGTCACAGATATTGCAAGTTAGGACATTAAGAACTCGGTTGGACCGGCTGAAATCGTTGCGCGAGAAAATGGTGGCCGTCGAGCAGCTCCGACAGAAAAATGGAGGTACGGCGGACGAGGTATGGTGCCGGGTGTACCAAGGAATAAAGAGGTGGGTAAGTGGTACGGTGATTGAGCGCCTGAGTACTACAGATTATCAAATAAGATTATTAGATGGCACAGAGATACATAGGCATATTGATCAGTTAAAGCTTAAATGTAAGGCAAATCAGCCACAACCGACTGATGAGGTAATAATCAGCACAAAAGTAGGTAGCGCCCAAAAACTGTAACCGGCATTCAGGTAATGCACTGGTTTTCCCTACAGTACCGGTTAAAAAAATACCCACAGAAGGGTGCTCAGGAGGTGTTCAAGATGCGGTAAGGATGAGGCGCTTTTAGAACCGGGGCGGGGTTGATAACGCCGGAATGTAAAATATCATGAAGTCTAGCTGTCGTTTGCGACTTCTCGATTGGAATGTACCACCAGCTTGGGATCCAGTAATTCAACTAGTAAAAGTAGAAGTTTAAAGTTTCAAAATTATGTAAAAATAGTGTTTTAAAAAAAATAAACAATGCGATAAAATTCGTATATAGTTTGTTTAATTTCAATGTATCTATAACATTCGCGTAAACATAAAACAATATTAAATAGGAAACCTCGCCAAAGATATGGTCAGCCCTAATTATAGTTTAGTTTAGATTAAGCACTAGTTTTAGGTCTTTTAAATATAACTAATAATTTATCAGTATCGTACATAATGAGTTATTATTATGTTAATAGATTATAAATACCTAACTATGTACCTAAGTTTAATTTAAGTTACTTATTTAATAATAATATTAAAAATCATAAAAATAGTTGTATTAACGCTTGCTTTAACGGTGAAGGAAAACATCTTGAGGAAACCTGCATGTCTGAGAGTTCTCCATAATGTTCTCGAAGATATGTGAAGCACTAGGACAGTGTGGTGGACTATGGCCTAACTCTTCTCACAGTGAGAAGAGGCCCGTGCCTGATATTATTATTAATAATAAAGGTGGAGATGTTATGTAGGGTATTCTTGAGTAGTGTCATGTAGGTATAAATACTGTTGACCAACCGCGGCTTAATTAGTTAATACATGTCTTCCGAGCGAACTACGTGTTTTACTTAACAATACTACAACTCCTAGTGCAGGAGTTAGATGAATATGTCACGGGTAGGGCAGGGCTTACACTAATAACTTTTAAATATTAAACCGGCGGTCGATCACACTAAAATGACTAAGGCCTACGACAAAGTTAAATATAACATTTTATTAAATAAACTACATGGAATAGGTGTCAGAGGAAAAGCGCATGAATGGTTCGCATCTTATTTATTAAACCGAGAGCACACAGTGCACACAATTTTTAATATAATACCAAAGAAATCCAAAGTATACGTTCTGACAAGGAAATTATCAACGCCTCCACCCCACAGGGTAGCGTCATCGGATGTCTACTATTCCTGCTGTATATTAATGACTTGCCAAAAAATACACACGGTCCCTGCGTTTTATTCGCGGACGACATCTCCCTATTGGTATCATGCCGGAACAATATAAATTTAAATAACCAACTTGATACTCTCTTAAACAATGTAAAATCCTGGATGAACCTACATAACCTAGAAATAAACTATTCCAAAACCAAATTGATAACTTTCCATCCGCCTCAAAAAGTGCCATTAAATATAAATTTTGCGTTCCAAGATCAAAAGTTAGAAGTAGTTAGTAACTTTACCTTATTAGGCTTAAACATAGACACCCATATAAATTGGAAATCTCATATAAATAAAATTAAATCAAAATTAGCTAAGTTTTCATATGCTCTCCGCGAAGTAAAAAAATCCACAGATATCCAAACCGCACTCGTCACCTATTACGCCTATGCTTACGCTTGGCTCAACTATGGCATTATCCTATGGGGAAACAGCTCAAAGGCGCCTTCACTTTTTACCCTTCAAAAGAAACTTATACGAATACTTGTACACATAAAAGATACTGATAGCTGTAAGCCACACTTTATAGAACACAAAATATTAACGCTACCTAGCCTATACATTTTAGAAATATGTAAGTTTGTTAGAAGTCACCAAAGTTTCTATACAACACGAGAAGACAAAAACCAGAGACTAAGACATAAAAATAGATTAAACCTCCCAAGCTCCCGTCTTAAAATGCACTCATCTAGTCCACATGTCATGTCGATAAAAATATATAATAAGCTACCCCCGCAAATAAAAAATGAAATTAAAGACAGTATATTTATAAAAAAATTAAATCACTTTCTATTAACTAAATGTTACTACCATATAAATGAATACCTAAATGATAAATGTATATGAAACATAATAAATGGAAATTTAAATAATTACTTATACCTAATAATAACATAAATACAAATAAATACATAATATATAAACAAACATGACAAACATTTATAATAATAAAATCTGGCGCATTTAATTCCTTTTCTTTTTTACAAACTTTGATAATAATGATAATCTACAATAATATATAATTAATAAAAATATTAAAACATATACTTAAATAAAATAATATAATATTAATTATATAATAGAATACCATATAATAAAAATAATTATAGTAATATATCTATCTAACTATAGTAAGCGCACCTTAATAAAATTACCTATAATTATAATAGTCAATAAATATCAATCATAAGTAAAATAGTTAAATAATAAAATATGTAAAACTTCCTCCTCTCACCTACATCTTGCCGTGCCGACAAGGCCCACACATGTTTCTTATATTATACCATTGTAACATCTATTTACCTTGTGGAGTGCAATAAATGTATTGAGTATTGAGTAAAATAGTTCGGTAGGTCATAATTTTGCGCCGAGATTGTCGCCAGCAATCCCGCTTAAAACAGAATGGAGGGATTCATACATTTAATATGTTATGTGGTGTGGCTAGCTGGCTTCTATATCAAAGCTATTATACTAGTGCCAGGATAGATCTAGATGCCTGCACTGCCGTCATCTAACTAAAAAGACGTTAAGTGATATGAATTGTATATGGCTAAATGTCCTTTGTTCCCTACGGTAGTGCAGTACAGACTCAGTACTCGTGTCAACTGTCATATACCACTACAGTACTCGTGTCAACTGTCATATACCACATCAACAGAATCTAGGTATATTTTATATTTCATCAAATATCTAAAATCTATGAAGAATTTTCTGATATAGTAAATGGAGGAATGATAAGACATGAGGTCCCATGTTCTTTGCAAGTGTTCGTAATATATTCCATCGTCAAATTTGGCGGGAAATCTCCTTTGTTACATGTACCAGGCATGCTCGATAGGATTCAAGTCGGGCGACTGTGCAGGCCAATCCAAAACTTGAATATTGTGGTCTCGAAGAGCGGCCGACATCACGCAAAAAGGAAAGGAGCCGGTATAGGAAGGAGCATTATCGTGCATGAGTAGAAATTCCTGGCCCATTAGGAATCTGTGTAGGACAATAACATACTCTACTACCTCATTAGATCCAAACGAGCTGGGTTCGTCCACCAAGACGAATTCCTGCCCACACCATGATTGTCGTCCCGCCTAGGTTTGAGTGGACCTCCCGAGGGTGCCATAGACCTCTAACTCTCCCTGAAGTTCTCCAAACGTGTTTTCCGTGAATCCGGATGAAACCCAAACCAGGACTCATCGGTGCACAGCACCAAAGACCACTTTTTCGTTCGTCACTCCATGGTAAATGCTCCCGAGCCCACGAAAGCCGCCGACCACGATTACCATCTCGCAATGCTGGAACATGTAGCGGTCTTTGAGCATGAAGACCAACTTCATGCAACCTCCTTCGCATGGTTTGATCGCTTACCAGCAGTTGGTGGTCTTCCTGGAGCCTTTGTACTAGTTGCATCGCTGTGTTATTGGGTTGTCTTCTGACGGTCATTTTGAGAAATCCATCATATCTCTGCGTAGTAACACGATATCTACCCGCGTGCCGTTCAGCCACATCCCCAGTACTGCGATAACATGACGCGTTTTCTACATGCCCACGGCTTGTAACATTTCATCTAGACTCAAATGACGACGTGACATCACTCTTGAAGCTCACACGGCAAGTTAAATTATAAAAGACAAACAATCTAATCCCTTTTCATTAATTAATATCAATAAAACAATTTTAATTTTCCTTATCGTAACGAATTACTAACAATTTTGACGTCGTATTTCGTTTTCTACTTTTTTTTTATTTACGTTCTTATATTTTGAAAATATAATAAAAGAGGTTTTAGTCTGTATATTTTTATGGCAACTAAAAAGATTTTTAACTATAAAGTCGTAAATAATTTAGGATTAAGGTATCCCTAGATTCTGTTGATGTTCATGACACTTCAAAGGCTTATATGTGTTGTAGGCAGCACTGGAAGCTTGTCACATTAGTCTGAACAGAAAAGTAGTTAAATTTAAAAAAAAAATAACGAAATGGCCTGAGCCACCTTACCTGATCTGGGAGTCCACTCCGGGTTCTAAACATCAACAGACAATTGAGGCAGACACACATTTAAATGAAAATGCAATAGTTTATCGAAATAATAAATATAATCAAAGTACATAATACAATTCAATTTTGCAGTAAAATAACAATTTGTTGTTTTACAGTCAAATCCGGTGTTGCATACTCGGTACACTTATTACATTGTATGTCATTGGAGAAATAATATCACAATTTGCAGATCATTATAATAATGAAATTCATTTTAAAAAGATTCCATTTGTATAAATTTTTAAGTACAATAAAATATACTTTGATATAAAAATTTCAGTCAGATTATACAAAACAAAACTTTTTTTAATACAATGGAACATGATAGCAGAATAAACATAAGAACATAATTTTGTAAATTTTTTCTATACAATAACTCGATAATTTTCAAAACATTCACCAAATTCCAGTCCGTGTTCACAGATGAAACTACAATAAGGAACTATTCTTGTACTTTTTCATACTACGCTCAGCAGTGACACAACAAAAAAACTTCCAAATACCGCTAACAATTTCCCGCCACATCTTAACTGTCAACTATTACATGAAACTTTGTTTGCAATAACAATTTAAATCTCGTTTACCTAAAACAAAAGCTTTACAAAAGCATAATTTTCTAGGCAATATGAAATGTTTGAACAGGCACTAATTTTTTAATATAACATTATTCCATTTTGGAGCCAATGTTAGGGCCATCATTTGTACACGTTTGTACTGACGCAAGTCGTCGGCCATTTTATTTAGGAACATGATTGGGGTCAACATTGGCCCCGCATAGAGACGAAATGCAAAGCCGTGTGCGTGTTTTAACACCTTTATTACGTTCAAATAAGTAAGAAAATTGACAATATGATACGCATTGACGCATGACCAAACCGTACACTACTCAGAATATCAGTCTGAAGGAACTTATGATCAGAATAATAAAAATAAATACTCGTAATAAAATGGACCTTTCACGAAACTTAGGTTCGAGTTGGAAAATTAATAAAAATGATTTTCTTATTTCATTATAAAAATATATAATAACACTAAAAATATCCATGTTTAACGGTGCAACATTGATCTATATGTTACATTAAAATTACACTTATTCAACCGTCTTTAGTGGGCTGTACCAACCATATTTATTTAACGAAATCTAATAATTTGATATCTTTAAAAATATTAATTATTGCAACACACAATATAATACATTTTTTGAGATCAAGTGGCAGTGCTGGACCATTTTTGAACATCAAAAATCGAATACTTTTTACACGCACTCAATGACGATATAAAGTTTATAAGGACATTTGGTATAGCCAACTAAAGCGTCATATAAAAGGGATCTCACTTCACTGGACCACGATCACATTATTGCCTATGAGATTACGCCAGTTCACTTCAGTACATCACTTCGTAGACGGTCGCCTTCTTGTCCCCCGACCCCGTCACTATGAACTTATCGTCCGCCGATATATCACAACTGAGCACCGATGATGACTCCTTTGACTGAAAATACGTCGATATAAATTAGTATTATATTGCATATACGAATTTCAGTCGTTACAGTTACTCATGTTTGTTGCCATTGGTAGCATACGAATAGGAGGAAACTGCCGCGCAAGGATATGACTGTGTGCTTTCGTCATAGCGAAAGCAACACGAACGAATCACAATCTAGCTGTATAAGCTATGTCGGAACAAGAATGACAATACTGGCTGACAATTAAAGCAGAATAGTCGATCCATATATATATAAATCGCCAAGCAGATTTGCTCAAAACTCAAAAATAATATTTAAAAAATAGAAAATTATTTTATTTTATAAGAAAAAAATGCATTGTCTGCCAAAATTTGCATCAGAGTAAATGTCACTGTACACAAATAAAATACAGGCGGCGTTTTTGCTGACAACAAACATGCACATCAATTTGAGAAACACCTACAGAGACTACACATTTTTACTTTCTATGAGCTAAGGCTACATTCAAACTGGTTCAAAATTTTAAAGCCAAAAGTATTTTATTTCATAAATTGGTACGTGTTTAGGCACTTTCCTTGCTATCTCTTCATATAGCTATAGTAATATTGTTAAGTATAATTATTACGATGCTCACCTGGAATATACTAGCGCCATAAGGCGTCCGCCACGCATTTAGCAGGTTGTCCTTCCCAGTGGACACGAACCACTTGCCGCAGGCCGCGAACTTCAGCGACAGCACGCACGACTCGTGCAGCAGCAGCTGGTAGCGGTCCGGCTTGCCCGCGTGCAGGACCTCCACGTGGGAGTTCTCCATGCCTACCGCTAACCATGAACCTGCACCGAACATTTGTTATTTATAGGTAATATTATTAACTAAATTGTTCACAAAACAAGAGCTGAAAAGGGATTGCATTTGAATAAGTTGTTATACAATTTCCTGTAAGAAAATCCCACACCGTGTTGTCGAGCCCGTCCGTCTACAGGTGCGTATAAGTGTTAGTACCTGTGGGACAGTAGCCCAGCGAGAATATCTGGCTGGAGAAGTCGTGCTGATGCAGCTGGCGACCCTCGCGCAGGTCCCACGAGCGCACCGTGTTGTCGAGCCCGCCCGTCCACAGGCGCGTGCCGTCGCCGCTGATGTCTATGCACGACGCGCCGTCCGTGTGCCCTGGACAGAAAGTAGCGTCACTCAAACCGACATACATCCAAGTACACTCCTAAATATGGAAGTCGATTTATAAACGAGTCTGCGCGTCAACTAACGCTGGAGCTCGAATGGCGGAGGACAGAGCGACAAGAAATGGCGCCAATCATAGCTCGACCAATAGCCCATGCGACACGGCCACGAAGTTAGTAGATAGACATGTAAAGGAGGGAGCATTAGGGAAATACCCTCTCCACGTGGTACCAGTCGGGAAAATGCAGAGACGGCACTGCGGTAAATAAGGCAGAACATGCATTAGATAACCGGAAAGTATGCATTACTGCAGTCCTGGATATTGAGGGAGCTTTCGATCGGACCACCTTTGATGCCATTAGTGTGGCATCGGCAAATCACGGCATAGAGCCCACCATTTGCAAGTGGATCGATTGTATGCTCAAAGGAAGAATTATAAGGTCCGAGTTGTTAGGAGATGAAATTATTGCAACGACCACCAAAGGCTGCCCTCAGGGTGGAGTACTCTCACCACTCGTATGGTGCTTGGTGGTTAATTCACTCTTAGAACAACTCAACAAAGGTCCGTACTTAACGGTAGGATATGCGGATGACTTGGTGATACTCGTCAATGGAAAATTACCGAGCACAGTATCCAGTCTCATGCAGAGGGCCCCGAGTATGGTAAAAAAATGGTGCAGTAGTAACCATTTATCGATCAACCCAGGGAAAACTACTGTCGTGCCATTTACTAGGAAGAGGGATCTGACAGGGTTGGGAACTCTATCCATGTATGGTACACAGCTACAATGGTCCACGGAGGTGAAGTATCTAGGCATGACCTTAGATAACAAGCTAACGTAGAAACCGCATGTAGACAACGCCATAGTGAAGGCCCAGCTGGACTTCGGCATGATTCGTTTGACTTATGGGAAGACCTGGGGCCTGAAGCCCAAGCTCATCAAGTGGCTATACACGATGATGATAAGTCTCATACTCACATATGAAAGTATTGTCTGGTGGCCAAGAACTAAACTAGCAACATGCAGGAAAGCGTTGTCAAAGCTATAACAGGAGCGTTCCCGACTACGCCAACAGCTGCGTTAGAGATCCTGCTGTACCTAACGCCGCTACACATTGTTGAGAGGCGATAAAGGCACTACATAGACTATCTATACATGGGCTGTTGAGCGTCAACATGCCAGAAACTTGACACACAAAACTGGAGATTTCAAAGGATCTCAAAGAGATTATGAGCATCGGATGCGACAAAATACAACCAATGCACAAATTAAAATAAAGGTCTCCACAAGTGACGAATGGAGACAAGGTCTACAATCCCCTGACAAGGGATGTCTCATCTGGTACACCGATGGTTCCAAAATTATTTATGTTATTAGTTCCATTAGAATGGGAAAAAGCTAAAGTCGTCCCTGTCCATAAATCAGGCCAAAAAGATGTTATACACAACTATAGGTCCATATCAATCCTGTCAACTTTCGCTAAAATATTTGAGTCGATGGTGTGTCCATACCTTCAACGCCACTTTAAACTTTATATCCATGAGCGCCAACACGGATTTATTGCATCGAGATCAACAGCTACAAATTTGCTAACATTTACTGAATCTGTTATACAAAGCTTAGATGCCAATAAGCAGTATGATGTAATTTCTACAGACTTTAGCAAGGCTTTCGACAGGATCTCCCATTCTATACTAATTTATAAGCTATCAGCATATGGTATCACTGGACCTTTATTAAATTGGATCAAATCATATCTAGCATATCGTCAGTTCTATGTCGTGGTAAACGTGGTAAACTAGAAGTAATGGCATAATTTGTTCAATCTGCAAATTATGCCATTACTTCTGGCGCCCCACAGGGTTCTCATTTGTGACCGATATTATTTAAAGTATTCATAAATGATCTTCCGGACTGTTTCCACTTTTCTGATTACTTCTTATATGCTGATGATTTGAAATTTGCAAAAAGAATTGATACCGTACATGACTGTAAACTTTTGCAAGAAGACTTAAACCGGGTTATCGAATAGTGTAGCTTTAATAAAATGGAACTTAACGCATAAAAATGTAACCATCTAAAATTTTCCCGAAAACTCATTACTATTGACTCACATTATTTCATAAGTAACCAAGAAATCAAAGAGCAAGACACAATTAGAGATTTAGGTGTAATATTTGATAAAAAGATTACTTTCGTACCACACATCGAAAACATTTTCAAAAGGGCGTCAAGAATGCTCGGGTTTGTTTTGCGAAATACCAAAGAGTTCCAAAGTAAAACTAAAATATTTTTGTACAATAGCTTGGTAAGGAGCATCTTGGAGTATTGCAGTGTTGTATGGCGACCACATTATGCAACGCACATTTTGCGTCTAGAGCGTCTACAAAAACGCTTCTTATGGCATCTGGCTTTACGAACAGGATGTCTAAACAGCTGGTTTCTTATAATGCACGACTGCAGTATTTCAGGATGCACCCTCTTTCTTTATGATTATCTATATTATGAATGGTAAAGTTGATTGCCCAGAACTTCTCAGTCTTTTCAGATTTCGTGCACCAGCTAGGTATCCTCGAAATAAGATAACTCCTTTGTGCCCGCCATTGAGAAGGACTGAACTTGGGACAAACTCTCCTATGGTTAGAATATGCAAAATTGTCAATAGTTGCAGTGACCTCGTTGACATCCATAGCGACAGTATAGGCAAGGTCTCAAGGGGCATTGTCACGTGTCACACGTGGGGGAATGCATTGACACATACCCCTCCGCGGGGGCGGGCGGAGGGGTTATGTCCGACTCACCGTGGTAAAGAAAGATATTGAAATGAAAATGGACCTCCCGGAATACCGACTAAACCTACCACGGTGTTCCTCGACAAAACCGCTATCGACGGGGCCGCGCGAATCACTTGCGCATGCGGTCGCGACACCGCCGAGGTTTCGGCCCGCCGTATGGAATGGCAGGCCACTACGCGAAGAGACCTACCCAAAGGCACTCACATTCATTACTCCATATTATATTATATATTAAACTCCGTAGTTCCGTAAGATGTCAATAGATGGTGCTGTAATAAATTATTAGAAGGGGCTGCCGAGTCTTCCCCACAGTGTCGACAGATGGCACTAGCCGTAACAATACTATAAACATAATTAATTTTATAATGCAATTTATTTTTCAATTTGTCTCTCAGTAACCTGTGCATGTGGCGTTAACCTCTAAGTAATTGTTACACTAACTAATGTTTCAATTGATTCTATTTTATGATGCCTTTGTATAAGTGTAAACAGTTGCTGTTAATCAAATAAATAAATAAGTAAAAAAATGGAAACAGGATCAGGCGTTGGTATTTATGGCAACGACTGCAAGGTGAGTCAAAGCATGGGCAAATATGCAACTGTTTTCCAGGCGGAAACCTATGCTACAATTGCCTGTGCGCAGGAGAATATTAACAGTAATGTCACTGACAAGACTATTTATATTCTCAGTGACAGGCAAGCTGCTCTGAACTCCTGTAGGGTGACTGTATCCGGACTGGTTCTGAACTGTGTTAAAGCCCTTAACTAACTTGGCAAGAATAACACAGTCAGGCTGTGGGTTCCGGGGCATGCAGGGGTGCAGGGTAGTGAGGAAGCTGTGGGTTCCGGGCCATGCAGGGGTGCAGGGTAATGAGGAGGCTGATGAATTAGCCAGGAAGGGCTCGGAGCAACTATTTGTGGGCCCTGAGCCATTCGTAGGACTCTTTGAGAGTACCAAGGCAGCTTTGAATACACATGGCAATGATAGACACAGGCTAGAGTGGATGGGCCTTAGGGGTCTGGAACATTCCAAGAAATTTATTGCAACCAGAGCCATATGCTTCACCCGGAAGTTCTGTTCTGTTCCCGGAAGCTAACAGGAGTGTTCACTGGACATTTTGGCACCAACGACTTCCTGTGCAGATTGAGATTGGCAAACAATTTGATCTGCAGAACCTGTGGTGAACAGGACGAGTCCATATCACACCTACTGTGTGAATGTGACGCGTTGGCTGGACTAAGGATGGGTCTGATGCGATTGGCATATCCGAACTCTGAAGACTTCAGGCTTCTCCCTCTGAAGTGCACGCTGCGACTGATGCAGTACATTCATAGGGAGATAGCTCAGAGATAGATCTCGGGGCCGACAAAAAAGATCCCACTGGGTCGAAGTGTTGCTAGTTTACAACACTGGCCCCCGAATAAGATAAGATAAAATTTCTGCTGCAAATTTATAATAAATAATATAACCAACTCGGTGACTTTGATAGCTGAACTATAATTGGGCAGTAAATGCGCAAAAGGTATACAACAAACACAATATTGGTATAAGTACTTAGTGTGAAAAACTTTTATTGCATAAGCATAACATCGTAACGCAACCTGTAGCTTGGAAAAATAGCAACTTTTTTTTTTTAAAGACTGTTCCCGCTCTATTTTCTCCACAATACAGAAGCATAGCCGGGCTTTAGTACGGCGGCAGGCGCCGCGAGCTACGGGAGGCGCTCCAAGGTGCCTGGAGCCGTGCAGCCCTGGCCCCGCGGCCCCGCGCGCCACGCTCACCGTACGAGACGACCACCGCACAAGCAACCCTACATGTAGTATAGAATCTGCTTCTAGTCTTTAATATACTTTGTCACGTTAATTTCAATAAAATACAATAATCTTTTCGTCGGACGCCGAATATCATGAGTAGGAACGGACGCAAGATGAAAGTTTTCCAAATACACATCAATATGGATAATTGGAAAACCTTCGTCTTATACTCTCTCCCCTTTCATCCAGGTATGTATTTATATTGTCCATACCCAATATATTTATTACATAGCTTTACGTAAAATGACCAAACGTGATAAAGATCTATACTTCTAATAACTGTAACTTTCTTTATACATGATAAATCCAATTTGGTTAAAATACTTCACTATGAAACAGTTTTATGATACTTGATGTAAAGTTTTAGATATTGTTTTATCTCTAACACAACAATTTTTTGTGAAAGGAGAAGAAAGTTTTACATACCTTGAAATTGTCTAACTAATGTTTGGTTCTGAAGATCCCACACAGCTATGTTACCATCTGAACAACAGCTGAAACACACCTGCAAAAAATAAAGTCTTTAAATTGTAGTCGTATATATTATACTGTTACTGCGTTGCGGACGGTGCGCAACGAACACGTTGGAGGTCACTTGGAGGACAATCGACCTCTGCCGACCCCGCCTTCGCTCCGCGCACCGAACCACGCGCTCGCCGTACATCGCATTGCGCACACGCAACGACGATTACTATATTGTAACAATATAATGAATCTATAGACAGATTACAATAATGGAAAATTACAGACGTCAAGAGCAATGTATGTACCCGTAATACACATGACACAAATCCGGTCATTTGATAATAACTATTTGCGTTAATAAGACATTGTAGAGAACTTGTGTTTACTTAGTAGACTTTAAGATGGTCTGCAAATATTCGGTATCTGGCTATCACGGCAAAACAAACGACTTTCCCTAAAAGTATAACTGATCCCAAGTATGACCCTTGAGGGACACCAAACGGTACTAAGCGAGCAATAGATTTATAACCTTTAGAATATAGAAGCTTTGTGATTTATACTGAAGATAACATTTACCTCATCTAAGTACCGGGTCATATAACATCACATGAGCTAACATTTTCACAGAAAAGACTAACATCAACTACATCAAAGGCTTTTGAGAAATCAGTGTAGCTAGTGTGCACTTATTTAGTTTATGCTACGGCAATCTTTGAATTTAGCAGGATAAAGAAAACGAGTGAGTGACATGCAGTAGTGTAGTTAAGTGTGTACCTTAGAGTCGGGCGAGATGGCGAGCGCGTAGCAGGCGGGCGCGGAGGAGGTGAGCTCGGCGCGCATGCGCGGCGTGGGCGCGGCGAGGTCCCAGATGGAGAGGTTGGACGCCTCGCCGCCCACGATCAGCGTGCGACCGTCCGGCAACAGCTTCACCGACCGGATGTAGTTGTCCCGTTGCTGCAGCCAACACACAGGTTTGTTTCATTTGCTATAGCTTCACCAAACGGTGTCAGCTCGTAACACTGACCAATACGTAGTACAGCTGTCAATTTAAAGTGCCGTATGTGGCATTTTAAATTAACAATTAATATAAAATTAGTAATATTAGTTCCATGCATACATGCATACATGCCTGGAACTAATATTACTAATTTCATACAACTTTCTACACACACCTTTTTAAGCACAAAAGTAAGATGACTGCAGCCTGTCGAGTGAGTAGATAGGATTTTGATATGTTTAATAAATTTTTTATTTGCTGGGCTGTCAGATATATCTAAAAAACAAATGTGTCAAGCTGACGACGAGTCGCTGCAGCTCGAAACCTTAACACGGAAAACTAAGGCAGCATAACATGACAATACTATATCGCACGGCGCACACCACCTCGCCGTGCGGTATAGTGTTGCAATATAATGTAGTCGCTCAACACTTACCAGACAGTCTAACTGCGAGAGCGGCTCCAGCGCGGTGGGCGAGCCCGGGTTGGAGATGTCCCAGAGCTTGACGCAGCCCTTGCCGCCCGTGTAGGCGTGCCGCGCGGTGCCGGACAGTGACAGCGCCACGGCGCACACCACCTCGCCGTGCGGTATAGTGTTGCAATATAATGTAGTCGCTCAACACTTACCAGACAGTCTAACTGCGAGAGCGGCTCCAGCGCGGTGGGCGAGCCCGGGTTGGAGATGTCCCAGAGCTTGACGCAGCCCTTGCCGCCCGTGTAGGCGTGCCGCGCGGTGCCGGACAGTGACAGCGCCACGGCGCACACCACCTCGCCGTGCGGTATAGTGTTGCAATATAATGTAGTCGCTCAACACTTACCAGACAGTCTAACTGCGAGAGCGGCTCCAGCGCGGTGGGCGAGCCCGGGTTGGAGATGTCCCAGAGCTTGACGCAGCCCTTGCCGCCCGTGTAGGCGTGCCGCGCGGTGCCGGACAGTGACAGCGCCACGGCGCACACCACCTCGCCGTGCGGTATAGTGTTGCAATATAATGTAGTCGCTCAACACTTACCAGACAGTCTAACTGCGAGAGCGGCTCCAGCGCGGTGGGCGAGCCCGGGTTGGAGATGTCCCAGAGCTTGACGCAGCCCTTGCCGCCCGTGTAGGCGTGCCGCGCGGTGCCGGACAGTGACAGCGCCACGGCGCACACCACCTCGCCGTGCGGTATAGTGTTGCAATATAATGTAGTCGCTCAACACTTACCAGACAGTCTAACTGCGAGAGCGGCTCCAGCGCGGTGGGCGAGCCCGGGTTGGAGATGTCCCAGAGCTTGACGCAGCCCTTGCCGCCCGTGTAGGCGTGCCGCGCGGTGCCGGACAGTGACAGCGCCACGGCGCACACCACCTCGCCGTGCGGTATAGTGTTGCAATATAATGTAGTCGCTCAACACTTACCAGACAGTCTAACTGCGAGAGCGGCTCCAGCGCGGTGGGCGAGCCCGGGTTGGAGATGTCCCAGAGCTTGACGCAGCCCTTGCCGCCCGTGTAGGCGTGCCGCGCGGTGCCGGACAGTGACAGCGCCACGGCGCACACCACCTCGCCGTGCGGTATAGTGTTGCAATATAATGTAGTCGCTCAACACTTACCAGACAGTCTAACTGCGAGAGCGGCTCCAGCGCGGTGGGCGAGCCCGGGTTGGAGATGTCCCAGAGCTTGACGCAGCCCTTGCCGCCCGTGTAGGCGTGCCGCGCGGTGCCGGACAGTGACAGCGCCACGGCGCACACCACCTCGCCGTGCGGTATAGTGTTGCAATATAATGTAGTCGCTCAACACTTACCAGACAGTCTAACTGCGAGAGCGGCTCCAGCGCGGTGGGCGAGCCCGGGTTGGAGATGTCCCAGAGCTTGACGCAGCCCTTGCCGCCCGTGTAGGCGTGCCGCGCGGTGCCGGACAGTGACAGCGCCACGGCGCACACCACCTCGCCGTGCGGTATAGTGTTGCAATATAATGTAGTCGCTCAACACTTACCAGACAGTCTAACTGCGAGAGCGGCTCCAGCGCGGTGGGCGAGCCCGGGTTGGAGATGTCCCAGAGCTTGACGCAGCCCTTGCCGCCCGTGTAGGCGTGCCGCGCGGTGCCGGACAGTGACAGCGCCACGGCGCACACCACCTCGCCGTGCGGTATAGTGTTGCAATATAATGTAGTCGCTCAACACTTACCAGACAGTCTAACTGCGAGAGCGGCTCCAGCGCGGTGGGCGAGCCCGGGTTGGAGATGTCCCAGAGCTTGACGCAGCCCTTGCCGCCCGTGTAGGCGTGCCGCGCGGTGCCGGACAGTGACAGCGCCACGGCGCACACCACCTCGCCGTGCGGTATAGTGTTGCAATATAATGTAGTCGCTCAACACTTACCAGACAGTCTAACTGCGAGAGCGGCTCCAGCGCGGTGGGCGAGCCCGGGTTGGAGATGTCCCAGAGCTTGACGCAGCCCTTGCCGCCCGTGTAGGCGTGCCGCGCGGTGCCGGACAGTGACAGCGCCACGGCGCACACCACCTCGCCGTGCGGTATAGTGTTGCAATATAATGTAGTCGCTCAACACTTACCAGACAGTCTAACTGCGAGAGCGGCTCCAGCGCGGTGGGCGAGCCCGGGTTGGAGATGTCCCAGAGCTTGACGCAGCCCTTGCCGCCCGTGTAGGCGTGCCGCGCGGTGCCGGACAGTGACAGCGCCACGGCGCACACCACCTCGCCGTGCGGTATAGTGTTGCAATATAATGTAGTCGCTCAACACTTACCAGACAGTCTAACTGCGAGAGCGGCTCCAGCGCGGTGGGCGAGCCCGGGTTGGAGATGTCCCAGAGCTTGACGCAGCCCTTGCCGCCCGTGTAGGCGTGCCGCGCGGTGCCGGACAGTGACAGCGCCACGGCGCACACCACCTCGCCGTGCGGTATAGTGTTGCAATATAATGTAGTCGCTCAACACTTACCAGACAGTCTAACTGCGAGAGCGGCTCCAGCGCGGTGGGCGAGCCCGGGTTGGAGATGTCCCAGAGCTTGACGCAGCCCTTGCCGCCCGTGTAGGCGTGCCGCGCGGTGCCGGACAGTGACAGCGCCACGGCGCACACCACCTCGCCGTGCGGTATAGTGTTGCAATATAATGTAGTCGCTCAACACTTACCAGACAGTCTAACTGCGAGAGCGGCTCCAGCGCGGTGGGCGAGCCCGGGTTGGAGATGTCCCAGAGCTTGACGCAGCCCTTGCCGCCCGTGTAGGCGTGCCGCGCGGTGCCGGACAGTGACAGCGCCACGGCGCACACCACCTCGCCGTGCGGTATAGTGTTGCAATATAATGTAGTCGCTCAACACTTACCAGACAGTCTAACTGCGAGAGCGGCTCCAGCGCGGTGGGCGAGCCCGGGTTGGAGATGTCCCAGAGCTTGACGCAGCCCTTGCCGCCCGTGTAGGCGTGCCGCGCGGTGCCGGACAGTGACAGCGCCACGGCGCACACCACCTCGCCGTGCGGTATAGTGTTGCAATATAATGTAGTCGCTCAACACTTACCAGACAGTCTAACTGCGAGAGCGGCTCCAGCGCGGTGGGCGAGCCCGGGTTGGAGATGTCCCAGAGCTTGACGCAGCCCTTGCCGCCCGTGTAGGCGTGCCGCGCGGTGCCGGACAGTGACAGCGCCACGGCGCACACCACCTCGCCGTGCGGTATAGTGTTGCAATATAATGTAGTCGCTCAACACTTACCAGACAGTCTAACTGCGAGAGCGGCTCCAGCGCGGTGGGCGAGCCCGGGTTGGAGATGTCCCAGAGCTTGACGCAGCCCTTGCCGCCCGTGTAGGCGTGCCGCGCGGTGCCGGACAGTGACAGCGCCACGGCGCACACCACCTCGCCGTGCGGTATAGTGTTGCAATATAATGTAGTCGCTCAACACTTACCAGACAGTCTAACTGCGAGAGCGGCTCCAGCGCGGTGGGCGAGCCCGGGTTGGAGATGTCCCAGAGCTTGACGCAGCCCTTGCCGCCCGTGTAGGCGTGCCGCGCGGTGCCGGACAGTGACAGCGCCACGGCGCACACCACCTCGCCGTGCGGTATAGTGTTGCAATATAATGTAGTCGCTCAACACTTACCAGACAGTCTAACTGCGAGAGCGGCTCCAGCGCGGTGGGCGAGCCCGGGTTGGAGATGTCCCAGAGCTTGACGCAGCCCTTGCCGCCCGTGTAGGCGTGCCGCGCGGTGCCGGACAGTGACAGCGCCACGGCGCACACCACCTCGCCGTGCGGTATAGTGTTGCAATATAATGTAGTCGCTCAACACTTACCAGACAGTCTAACTGCGAGAGCGGCTCCAGCGCGGTGGGCGAGCCCGGGTTGGAGATGTCCCAGAGCTTGACGCAGCCCTTGCCGCCCGTGTAGGCGTGCCGCGCGGTGCCGGACAGTGACAGCGCCACGGCGCACACCACCTCGCCGTGCGGTATAGTGTTGCAATATAATGTAGTCGCTCAACACTTACCAGACAGTCTAACTGCGAGAGCGGCTCCAGCGCGGTGGGCGAGCCCGGGTTGGAGATGTCCCAGAGCTTGACGCAGCCCTTGCCGCCCGTGTAGGCGTGCCGCGCGGTGCCGGACAGTGACAGCGCCACGGCGCACACCACCTCGCCGTGCGGTAGCGCCGCCACGGCTCGTGCTCCGCGCGGCACACCGGCGCCGCCCAGCGCGTCCGCCGGGAACCCCACCGGCTGCAGCGGCCCGCCACACGAGTGATACGAGTACGCACTGGGAAATATAAAAGTAGGGCACTCGTTTATCCACCCTACTGAGAGCCTCACATAGTCCGATAACTGAACACTAAAAGTATGGTTCGCTAAGTTATAGCCTCGATGAAGTATTCAGCTTTATACTACGTTGATCATTTACAGTGAAGCAATCATTTACAGTTGTGCCTGAATGCTCTGTTACAGGCACAGGCAATACGAAAAAGGATCCAAAGCATCTTCATTACTCTGGCGGCTGCGATCTGTATGTGCGGTTGGATTAACATGTTATTCGAGGAGCTTGCCTTTACAAGATTTCTAAGGAATTGCGCTGAGGACCACTTTCTAGAAAAGTCATCGAAATTACTGTTTCGAAGATACCACTGATAGCCCTTCCCAAGAACTGTCTGGACTGAGATGCCAGACTACGGCAGTACTGCATTTTGACAACCCAATCAAAGGCTACATACAGTACCAGCCTAGAAAGTGAAAGCAAATATTTTTCCAACAGCGTATTCCAACCTCACTTAAGACAGCCATCGCTCCATTGCCTATGCCTATTATTTAAATGGCAACGCATTTGCTCAATTGACAGCAGGACAAAAAAAAAGATAAGCAATGGTGGGAGAGCATGGGACCTTGCGGTACACCTGAATTTGTGGAGTCTGACTTTGGATACGGGGCAGGTACCTCTACAATCGACAATTATTTTAAGTAGGATCTCATTCAAGACGCTGGCTCCTTATAATGATTAACTGATACTTCTAAGAATATCGATAGACCGTTTAATGCAAGACCGTATCTAAAGTATCAGTGAAGTCGAGGCTAACAGCGAGAGTATTACCCTTGCCATTGAAGGCATCTACCTCGACAAGTAGAAACACTAGATGATCATCTCCTGAGTGAACATAGAACCAAAGGATACTTTGAACAATTCTCTTTAGGACGGATTTAAGTCGACAATAAATGTCATGCGTTTCACACGTGCTGTATAGCAATTTATGATTTTATGAGTCTATGAATATATAAACATTGATCTGCAAAAGAAAAAGAGCAACTATGAGGAAAACATTGACCCCTGTGGTATGCCAACTTAAAACAACTTGGAAATCGGCAATAATGTAGAACAAGTAACATTGACAAGTACTTTAGTGACGTAATGATCCAGAAAGCTCGTAATTCATTTCAGTATTATGAGATTTTATACGGTGCTAACTTTGACTGCAGCATCTCGTGTAAAACTCTGTCTAATGCATTAACGAAATACGGCCTGTATTTCGTACTACTGCGAAATCTTCAGCTATACCATCATCTGTCTTCGAAACAAAAATTCACAATGCACAAGATAACTGCTGACCGATTGTGATTAAATTGTACTGGTAGTTTTTGGTTAGCTGGTTCTCAATCGGTATGAATATTGGCTAAGTACACAATAAAATTTGGAGACTGTTAAGGCGCAATGAGGTTCGCAATCGTGTGAGGAGTTTATATTTATTTTATCGAAACTAACATGTTATAATTATTTCCACAAATTGTTTTTTGACAGACTATTATTAAAAAAAATACGTTACTTTTTTTGAGTAGCAAGCATTAGCTTGTTTGTTACACTTCTATGGCCATCAGTCAATGTTAATACAATAATAAAAGGTGATAATTTCAATTAGCATTACACTTAAAATGGCTAAAGATTTAGAAGAAGATTGAATAGGTTAATATTCAAGAATTATTCCTTTAGAAGTTATCAAGTTTAGAAGAATAAATAGGAGTATAGAATGAGCTTACGTGTGTATGTATGTAGTTGTTACAAATCAAAGTGGTCCTGCCAGTTTGGTGGGATTTAATGTTTGTATTTATGTTTTGGTCTTAATAAATATTTTTATTATTGTAATTACTATAACGAGCAGTTTAAGTGTATATGTTTGTGTGTTTGTGTATGTGTGTGTGTGTACGTACGGCTTGGCGGGCCCGATGCCGTTGGTGCGGTGGTGCGCGTCGTAGTGCAGCGGCGCGGGCGCGGGCGCGGGCGGCGCGGCGCCGCGGTACGCGCCGTACGCGCCGAACGGGTACGCACCCCGCGCGGCTCCCGCGCCCGCGCCCCCCGCGCCTCCCACGCCGCCCGCGCCCGTGGGCGTCGATGCGCGGCCCAGCTTGCCGCCTGGTGTGCCCGGTTTCTCCTGTCAACGTTATCCATAAATTACGCCCTAGGCCTACTTGATACGTCTTAACTTTAAACACTTTAATATAGTGGCCCATACCTACTCCCTTCACCTGTATAAATTAAAAATACGACAGTAACTTTTGTAGGTCTAGTTGCAACACACACATCTATTTCTTCAATTAAATATAGTAATCTTATTAATATTCAGCCTCATTCATATGTATCTACAACATATACCCCCGGTTTCTAAAATACAAATCGACAATGTACAAAATCGAACTCATTTCAAGTAACTTGATTGGCCATTGCAGCAGTTGACATGCGTTTGACCGTCAGTTAGGAATTTGTTGTAGTGATCTGTCTATCAGAAACCGGATGATATTATGTTAATGACAGGGTTTTAAAAATAATGAAACCTTCTTTTTCTGACAAATTTAAAACAATTAATGACTACAAATTTAGAATTGCATCAAATTTACCCTTATTTTGTGGTGGTACCTTAGGGATCGCGAGCTGATCAGTGATCGGCAGTGGATTGCGAGCTGATCAGTGGCCGGCAAATTTTCGTCACGTTAGCTCAGCTAGTGATCCACTAGTGTACATTAAGCACCGCTGGGCAAAACCTTCAGAAGAAAAGACCGAGGCTCTTACCGTTAGCCTCGATATAGTTATATTGTTTGACAGGACATTGATATCTTTCGAAGTTGCCATGATATGGAATGCTCGGGGAACATTCTGGATCAAAGTAAAATTATTTTTAATTTCTAGAGTAAACGTCAGAAGTCAAAATCGTGCCTAAAGATCTTATTTTAAGTTTAAATTAGTATAATTCATTATTAAATATATTTAATATTTATATTAATTAATATTTAATTATTAATTACAATAAAATAGTGTATTTGTGACCAAAGAAGTGTTTCATGCTGTTTCTTAAGTCGGATCCACGAATCTACATAAATTACTGTCGTAGGAGTTTATCACTGTGACAACGGACGAAATTTGAACATTCATCGTGTAAACCTGGGGAGTATTCTACTTTTTAAAGCCCTAACAGACACTCCACAACACTTGTTTACTCTGCTCACTTTACTGTGAGTTTTGTCCACCACACACCGGCACAGTTTTGTCTCCTTTTGCTTGACAGTAGGTGGAAGCAAAATTGATGACTAAACATAAACATTCGCCTCACGCATGCATACACTCATATTTAACACTACTTTACTGCTTTAGTGTGCATTCATGTAAATTTTCATTAAGTATAATTTCGCCTTTTCCCTTAAATTTATTTTTTAGTTTGACTCTCTATATTGCATAAAAAAATAAACTTCATCTTTTACAACATAATAAATTAACATTTATTATCAATTTATGAACTAATACTAGTTAAAGCTTTTCTTTTTTTACATTACTGTTTGTTTATAGTAAATTTTCAACAATTTAGATATATAGGTATAGCTAACTATCCCATCCCACTTTTGTTTTTCTATCACTCAGTTGTTTCTCTCTCTATAATTTTCAGGTGCTTGGTGATTTATACTCTTCTTCACATAGTTACAATGAGCACTTACAATATGTTGACCCGTAAGGGAACAACCAAGGACTTGGAGAACAAACTAAAATAATAATAATGTCCTCCTAACCAAATTTCGGTCACGCCGGCTAATCTTAACGGAGACTGGCCATCGGCGCAGGAGATATTATAGTGCACAAGTGTGTGCGCAAACACAAGTGCACTCTCTGTTCCCTAACTCTCATGATCCGATGGGACGAATAATCCGACACGACCGGAGAGAGATCAGGCGCAGGACCAACGGCTTTACGTGCTTTCCGAGGCACGGGGGTGTCTAACACCGCCAACTTCCTAAATCCGGGCTCGTATTGAGATTTCTTAACAGACAAACCCAATAACTTTTTGTTGGCCCGACCCAGGATTCGAACCCGAGACCTCATGCACAGCAGTCACATTCACTACCGTGCCAAGAGGAAAACATATTGAGGGAACGTATTGATTGTGAGGAAGATATTAAGGTTGTTAATGACAAGGTCTTTTATTTGAAAAATCTACTCGCTGAATTCTACATTGAGCACATGGACGTTCTGGATCAGCGGGATAGACTCCAGGAAGAAATTAATTCCTTAAACACTTGCAATCAGACCTATTCATGTTCTTTAAATCGCATAACAGAATTAGAACTTAGCTTAAGTGAGGCTCAAATAAAAACTATTTCATTACAAAATGACATACAGACATTGAATAGTAGTGCGGACCCAGAACCTTAACACAGATGTTTAAGGTGACAGGCACAACTTACAAAATAAGAACTACAATAAGTAATGTAAAATTAATTTTAATAGCCATAAAAAATTAGGAAATATTGTCTTCTCAAACGCGAATGTTATACATTGAAATTAAACTCATTTATACGGATTTTATCGCGTTGTTTATTTAACACTGTATTATATAATTTTGAAACTGTTACACGACTACTACTATTGAATTTTACAAATTTTTAAGCTAATAAAATTATTAAAACTATTTTTTAGGTTTACACTTTCCCCGACGTTTCGGTTGCTTTTCAGCAGCCATGGTCACGGGGAGACTGAGTGATAAATAGTTTAAAGAGTATGCAACTTAGCTAAGTCCAAGTTCGTCAGTAACAAAATCAAACAGTCCTCTAATAAAGTTAAGGCAAGCTGGCGAGCTGTTAACGAAGCTAGTGGCAAGATAACTCAAAGAGACAATAGTATTAATCTGATGGACAATAATAAAATGAGCAAAAATAATGCCGATGAAGCACACGTGTTCAATAATTTCTTGGCTAGTGTACCGATTACCACCACGAGCGCATTTAATTCTTCATCTATAGACGCAGATAGGTTATTTCATTCCAGCGTAACAAAGTGTAGAGTATTATTTAGATTTGATTATGTTAACGCGACTGATATTATCAACGCTTTTCAATCTCTGGAATCTAAAAATACGGGCAATATCTGGGGTATCTCCGTTAAGGTCGTAAAAAGTATCACAGATCTAGTTGCTCCTTATTTAAGAGTTATTTAATAGGTGTGTTCGGTACTTTTCCAGATTTAATGGAAAATAGTAAAATCCTACCTTAATTTCAATCCGGTAGTAAAACTGATCCTAGTAATTTTAGGCCAATATCAATTCTACCAGCTTTTAGCAAAATATTTGAAAAAGTCATACTCAAGCAATTCCTTAGACATTATATTTAACTGTAGCATCACAATATATTTATTTTAGCATTATGCACGTCCGTCAAAATATACATTTATACATAAAAAATAGTGACATACATAACATCAATACTAGAAATAAATATAAATTGTGTTACATTCTACCGTCTACATAAAGTTCATGATTCCTTCATGGGTCTTGGTATACGTTTTTATAATAAAATCCCGACCAATATTCTGGAATTACCAGATAATACATTTAAAGTTAAAATTAAAACTTGCTTATTTTCTAAAGCATATTATAATATAGATGATTATTTAAATGACAAACATCCATGGCACTAATATTTGTATCAAATCACAGGACGTTAAATGACAAATACTAACACATATTAAATTTTATATTTTTTTTTTGTAATGTTGTGCACCTTGTTTAAGCTAGAATTTACATTGTTGTTACACTCAGTCGTATTTTAATCAAGAACAATGTGCAATGAAGACTACTCATGATCATGGACAGTTCCGTAAAGTTTTCTTTTTGAGTCTTATTCTGAGTTCGCATGCTAAGGACCGTCATGCTCACTCAAATGTCATTGCTTGTGGTGGCGTCATGGACCAGGTCGTTCCCTTCCCTTCAATATGGCGAGGGGAGCGATGGCTGGCCCATGCGTCGTACTCGTGAACGGGTGCTACTTGTGGCGACTGGTCGACCTTGGTTTCGGTGAATTCGTCGATAATTTACTTACTACATTTTTATTTAAACAGTTAGATTAAACTACGGACAACAATCATGCCTTGTCTTGATTATTTATGTACATGTAAGTGGATGCTCCTATTTACCATACTGCTGCTTTAGAGGTTACCATCAAATTTTATTAAATGCTTGAGTATTTTCAGAAATGTTTGCAACACCTTACAATTGTCATTTATAAACGAAATATTATTGTAAACTTGGCGATTAAAAAGAGTGACCATGAGTTTCTTGCCCGTTCTTCTCATGAGCCCTACACCCTTGCTTTGCTGAACTGGCAGTAAAAGTAAATTCACAGAAAAAGAATATTGTAACTTTGACATTCATAAGTGTTACCTTGTAACCTAACTTGAATAAATTTATTTTGATTTTGAAATCATTAGCTTTCTGGATAGTCGAAGCATCAAATTCGTCGTGTTGGCGTTTCACAAGGCTTGGTGTTTGCCACAACGCTGTTGATTTTGTATATTAATAACTTGTTGTCTATTGAGAACAAGCATTACTATACAGGTCACAACACAGTTGATATGTGTTATACCAACAATTAGAAAGTCTTTCGGTATATGATATAGAAAAGCCTGTCACAGCTTGTGTATGAACTCAAAGGCTTTCTAGGGTGAGCCTCGATATAGATGAATAGAATATATGAACAGAAGGACCCTTTTCTTCATAGCTATGCAGAACCAAGAAGTAACTCTTCGTATTTTAGAGAGTATTGGAATCCTCCTCCAACGAAATCGCCAGCAAAACCTAATTAAGAAGTCATTTGGAAGATAAAGCTAAACTGGCGAGAAAATGATAAGCGTTCTAAACACAGCCAAACAGCCAATAGGCTTGGTTGAAGGCATGTGGTTTATAAAGCACAGATCCTGTTTCACGAGGAAGACTACTCATATTTCCACGCATAGGCTCTCAAATACTAACACGATCCATTCTCTACAAAGACGTGGTGATCACAAAGAGATTTTGGATCTCCCTGCCGGTTGTACCGGTCTTTTACTGGAAAAGCCTTGTCGTCTTAGTACTATTAGCACTTTTTCCATCGTACCAATCAACACCAAAGTATCTGCTGCGATGTTTCCCGAGTGATTATGACTTGTACTTTTTCAAACGGTAGTTAAAGAGATACTACTCAGCTAAACCGGCTAAGACACAGGCTACCTACCTACGTACCTACTTTAAAGACCATGGTTTTAAGGACTTGCCTGGTCTTGCCTGGAAAGTGGTGGTTTGTCTGCCACTAGAGGCAATGAATAAAAAACGTACCCCTTATCCTCATTTAATATTTCGTAGCACCTTCTAAACCAACAAAAGCCCTCGAACACAGAAAAATAATGGTTGCAAGAATCCTATTGTACCACATATTTTCCAAACATAGATAAAAATGTGTTATTGATTTGTCATTTTTATTTTAGGGACTGTATCTGGTTGTTGTAGCTTAAGCAAAAAGGGATAAATAAATAACTGCCAAAAACTACAATCGTTCATTATATTATATTTGCAAACTACGGCAATAATGTAATCGTAGTATATGTCATCTGGGCTTAGTACTCGACCATAAGCTGAACTGGAGTAAGCACCTAAACACGAAAAAACCCAAAGCATGCACAACATCCTGGCAATACAGAAGATTAATTAATAGGAAGAAAATGGGCCCTCAAACCGTCCATAAGCTTATAGCTCTACATAACCATAATACGCCCCATGATTATATATGGTGTCATAGTTGTGTAGCACAGTCATACACAAATTACAAAGCCTACAACGGCTCGCTTGCCTGGCGACGACAGGCTGGATGAGAACAACCACCACGGCAGCGCTGGAGGCCATACTAAATCTCAGACCGTTGCACCATATCATACAGCAGGAAGCAATCACAGCTGCTGGAAAGGTAGGGCTCTGGAAACGGGACAATAGAATAACTCATGCGCGCCTAAAGGAGTTAGTATATAACGAAATTCCAATGATAGAGGCGACATGTGATATCATCCCAAAAACCTTTGTTTTCGACAAAAAATACCACATCCAACTTCATGAAGAATCTAAAGACAGCTCTGGCATACATGAAGTGAGAATATACACGGATGGATCCACAATAAACTCAGGAACAGGAGTCGGAGTGATCTTTCACGAACTAAACCTCAATTACTCAACAACCTATGGAAACCTCAAAACTATCTTCTAGGCAGAATGTGTTGGAGTCACCCGGGCTGCAACAGCAGTTACATCATGTGGGTATAAGCGATAAGTCGATTCGCATTATTTCAGACAGTGCCGCGGTACTACAAGCTCTTAAGAGCAACTGCTTTAACAGTGGACTCATCCTGGAATATCACCATGAGCTGCAAAATATTGCAACAAAAAATCAGGTAACGTTGCAGTGTATACACGGCCACAGCATCTCATCTGGCAATGATGCTGCAGATCGACTGGCAAAGAGAGGATCGAACACCAAAATGGTAGGACCCGAACCAATTGACCCGATACCCTTTTGCCAACTCAAAACATGGTTATGCGATAAAACCACGAAACTAAACGATAAACAGTGGACAGAAACAAAGAAATGTAGACAGACGAAGGAAGGATGGAATCCTTAGACAAACATCTGTCAAGCAAACTGCTACGTTCCACAAGGAAAAACCTACGCCACATAGTGGGAATAATAACAGACCACTGCTCACTCAACAAACACCTATTCAACATCGGCATCACTGACAGTCCCTTATGCAGAGACTGCATGGAGACCGAGGAGACACCGGCTCACGTGCTCCTACATTGTAAAAGCGTGAGCAACCAACGGGCGAAACTTCTAAACAGGCCAGAAACAACGAAGGAGGTACTGCGCAACACCGGTCCCCTATTATCTTTCTGGACGGAGCTGAGGTGGTATGAGTAACCGAACAGTATTTCGCGTTGGTTACTTACGCACTATGGCCCAATTGTGGGGCTATGTGTGCATAACACACATCCAACTAACTAACTAAACTTACGTCTTTAGAACTCTTAGGCGTGGATCGACTGGATGAGGAGCCAGATCTCGAAGGCGGTCGCGGTCCGTTCTCTGTTCGTTCACCGCCCTCCGTGCGAACACTAGGTGATCCTCTTTCCTCCTGAAATATATATTATATTGATATAGCACAGTCAACATACAGTTTGTTTACTATTATATTATGAGTTATGAGATGACAGTACGATATAAAATGATACATCCATGCCTTTGTAATCCTATCTAATATTAAAATGTGAGTCTGTTTGTTTGTTTGTTACGCTTTCACGCCTTTACTATCTGACCGATTATTATGAAAATAGAAAAGAACAAAGGGTACCTTATCCAGAAAATAGTACTGGTAATCTAACCTTACCTAATCCCTGGAGTAAAGTCTACCTCAGAGACGTGTGGAAAAATTTATTTTATAGCCATCAGAGATAAGGAATAGTGTGATTAGAGAGAGATGCGGCATAAAAGTGGATGTAATGACGAGAATAGAAAAGGGTATGTTAAGCTGGTTTAGGCATGTAGAAAAAATGGACGAGAAAAGACTGACTAAGAAAGTTTATAAGGCTAGTGTGAATGGAACAGTCGCAAAGGAAAGACCTAGGTGAACGTTTGTTTATCAGATCGGAAACGTTCTGGATAAAGGCCAGGTTATGAGCACCTTAAACCGGCGAGCGTGTATGAGGAATGTTATGAAAGTGAATGAAGTCAGAAAAGTGTATCAGGATCGTAGCAAATGGAAATCTGAGTCTCTGCCTACCCCACTGGGAAACAGGCGTGAATCTATGTATGTATGTATACAATAGAATCGCTTAATTTATATAGGTAGTTTAGTAATCTTTCGCGACACGTAGCAAGTATATGAAAACTAGTTTGCATTTAATTCCTTTCCACAACAGCTAACATGAGCTACACAACTCAAGAACTCTCGTTCTCCAAGATATGTGGAGCCTGCCAACTCGCAGTGGACCTAACCCTTGTCATACTTAAAAGAGGCTCGTTCCCAGCAGTGGGACAGTGAATAAGACTATAGAGCATTGTATTATTAGCCGAAGGGACCGGGTTAATACTTAGCTAGAAATAAACACATTTTGCCGTAGCTTAGCGTTGCCCTCGTTTAAAGCTTAGTCACACATCTCTGATGAAAACCGCGGACATAAAGTAACAAGCATTTAGCTTAGGTAAGCAATGCAATTTAAAGTCCACTTAAATCACTGAAAAGTTACCCGTATAAATATTGCAGTAGACTTATTTTATTAATATTAAGATGGATAATGAATAAAAGTTTGAATATGAATCGGCTGTATGAAAAAGAATAACAACTTAAAATTATTTATCATTTAATATCGTCATGCCATCATGCCTCATGTCACATATTGAAAATGAGCAAAATTACTCATATTTGTCTTTATAGCTTTTCTATTTACCATTTAACAATCGGTACCTTTATGCAGACCAGCATCTTTTAGAATATCTGTCATAAAACATTTTAGCTACACTCGTGTGCCGCAATTGCTACATCATCTATATTTCTATTCACCACTGTATTGATACGGTCCAGCTAAAAGTAATTCATTTACAATCTGGTTACGATTCCACTAATACAATCGTATGGGAGTAATGGGGCAAATGAGGCTTACTGCTTGATTAGCTGGTACTTTCAACTGTCAACGATCGTTGGCAGTCTTTAACATACTTTAGCTCGAAGGCCATGAAACAATCGCACCAAGCGAATACATTTAACGAAACGGGTTTCGTTATACTATTTGTATCTGAATCTTTCGAGATACACTCACGATACGAAGACAGAGCTCACTCTTGACACACAAAGCGTATTGCTTAAAACGTCTGTTTCGTGGCCCTCGGTAAACTGTAGTATTGCCATCAACTGCCTTATTCCGTATTGCTAAAGACACATGGCTATTTATCACAATTCCTTTTGTAATCCTCAATGCACTGTCACCATCTTACCTCGTTGGCCACATCAACTACAAGGTCCTGGTCACTTTTTTCAGCGTCGCTGTCCTACAAATGTATATTAACAATTAATATAACAACAATATATAACAATGTTTATAGTAACACCCAGCAATCACATTAATTTACATCTATTGTATCACAGCCATGATTAAAAGCAATTTATTTGATAAAGCTGAACAAACAAGCTGTTTTAGTGGATGGCTCTTGCTGTTATTTTTATAATAATATGCAAGTCCTAACTAAAATAGTAAATTCGAATGTGACTTTATTTGTTACGTTATTACGCCTTAACTACTAGACCGATCATCATGAAATTTCGCATACACATTGTCAGGGGTACAGAAAAGGACATAGTGTAGCTTTCATCCAGAAAGAAAAAAGTACTGTGCCCGAGGGATGGAAAATTTACATAGCATACATTAATGCGAGCGAAGACGCGGGCTTAATCTAGTATGTTGTAAACATTTCGTTCCTTTTATTTATTTCTTGGTTTACCAGCAGTTATTACACTAAAACATTAATTACAAAACAAAACACAGAATCCTTACTAATATTAAAAAAGCGAAAGTTTAAAGTATGTATGGATGTTTGTTACTCTTTCACGCAAAAACTACTGGACCGATTGCGAAGAAACTTAAATAGCTGGAGACCTGGATTCACACATAGGCTACTTTTTATTTCGATATTTCCACGGGAACGGGACATACGCGGATGAAACCGAGGGACAAAACTAGTATAATATAATTCCTTATTTAAAGCTAGTGAAAACCAGTGTTGTATAAGGTATTCTATAATAGCATTCTCCAGAAACTGAAAATAAGTATTTTACTACTTATTAGCTACTTATTTTCAGTTTCTGATTTCTAATTCGCGAGATCAAACTAGAGAAAGCGATCTAGCGATTTAAACCCGGGATTTACGCTATACGCTGCGCATCCAAGACAGTCATGCAACGTCATGTATAATATGTACGAATTCTAAATATTTAGCCTTTTTATCCTCTGAGTCTTCTTCGAAGAGGTTAATGAAAACAATGTGGGTCTGTGTGTCTGTCTGTTAGTGACAGTTTGACAGGCATAACTCCGGAACCACTGGACCGATTGACTTGTAACTTGGTGTGCAGACACCTTGGGTCATACCTCGGTCGAGTTTAAATATGGACCCTGTGGGTCTAACGACCCCCGAGATATAGGGGTCACAAGGTCACATGTATTTTAAATGGGAAAATATTGACTTGTAACTTGGTGTGCAGACACCTTGGGTCATACCTCAGTCGAGTTTGAATATGGGCCCTGTGGGTGAAAAGATCCCCGAGATATAGGGGTCACAAGGTCACATGTATTTTAAATGCTTTTACATTTAAGACTTTGTAACTTAGTGTGCAGACACCTTGGGGTCATACCTCGGTCGAGTTTGAATATGGGCCCTGTGGGTCAAAAGACCGCCGAGTATAGGGGTCATTTCTTTTCATTACTTTTACATTTACACTTTTATGTATGAATATAGTATAAATATATTGTTATCAAGTTTATATTTATTATTTTATCCCATTTTTTGTATGTTTTATTTTGTTATGCATTGGTGTGTAGTAAATTATTGTTGGTAGACCTGCGAGAATACCAGCGTTGCAGTCTATACTGCAACAATAGCTGACGCAGTTGTAGAATTTGCTCTCCGTGTACCGTTTTCTGTTTAATTGAATTTATTATTGTTTTTTAAAATTATGTATGTTTGGGGATTCAAATCAAACATTTTTCTTTCTTTCTTTTCTTTCTCCTAGAAGAGGTTGAATCCTGGGTTTTTACATCCATCTCGTTAGTCAAAATTCAGACCACAAACGTTATTCGTAAAAACATTTCCATTACTGATGTAGTTAATATTTAGTAGGTATTTGAATTAAATTAAAACTAACAAGGTAATAATAAAATAGACCCGGAAAACACTTATCGGTTGGTTTAGGCACATATGCACTAACTTGCTGCTAAAACGAGTTTTGAAACTCGTTATAAAACGGCGGAATTAATAACCTAACTGTTTGTGCAAACACAAATTGTATTTACCGCGTGTAACAGAAAGATGTGGTCATATTTTTAAGTCGTATAGTGGGCATTTAACTAATGTAATATTGATTAAAACCACAATAAATATTTTGACCCACCTGAATTTTTTATGGAGGATTTGATAAAATGTTGCTACAGTAAATATGTCATTGGTTAGATGAGCTGAAGTGAATTAACTGTAGGTAAATACAGTTGAGAATACCGAGTAATTTATAAAAAAACTGTATTTTAGAAATGAGTAAACTTGAAAAAATGTTTACAAATGAACAAAATGTTGTAGGTGACCACCAAAAATGTTTTCGGGTTGCTTCTTATCGCCAACAAGACTTCGTTAAACAATAACCAAGTTAAACATAATATAATTATATACTATAACCTATGTTCATCAGGATCACTGTACATATAAAAAATTGACTAAAGGGACGGCGTAGTGTTTACACAGAACAAAAATATTTGTGATCCTAAAACAGTTATTCTTACTCTGAGTATAATTTGTGTTTGTTTCAAAGATTCGGTTACACAGGAAACTAGAGCGAGTGATGAAATTAAAAAATACAAAATAATGTTCGGATCCATGACTTTTTGAGATCCTCCACATAAATACAAAGTTCCAAAACTTTATCTATTGTAGTATAGTGTAGATACGTTAGGACCACAGCTAACAGCCACACGTCATATAGACGGCCACAGCAAGAGCCAGCCACATATAACACGGTGGGTATTTAGATCAAAAAGCAAGATGAATGTAATAGAAGCCGACACATACACTACATAGACTCACATGTCCGAGTACCTTCTCCTCCTTCCGTCGCTTGGCGTCCAGCGCGTCGGGCTCGGCGGGCGAGCGCGCGCGGTACTTCTGCTCGCGCTCGCGCTCGCGCTCCAGCGGCGATACTGACCGCCTCTGTCGATATAATAAGACATTTAGATTTTCGGTTTGAGGACTTTATTTCTTAAAAATAAACCTTTCATAGTTATTTTTATCTTTGCTTTTTTAATATGTTTTCTATCACGTACAAACGGCTACACATCAAGTTAGGCACCTATACGCATAACTACGCTTCATACAAAAAGGAGAATTATCGGAAAGGGACATCCCCTTTTCTCTACGACTATCCCAGTTTATGATATAGCGTTCCCCTACACCAACCGTTAGGTTATAATAGAAGGAGCCGCTGTACCTTTCAGTGCCCGAGAGCACCTTCCGGGACCAGTTATAGACAAGTCTTGTCCCCAAATCCCGACTCTCCACCCTAACCTCAGAGATCCGGTTCTCGTAAGCGAGCTACCTCGTGCCCAAGTGACACTACCTATTCTCCAGATAGGTACCGGAGCAATAAAGCCGCTCGCTACTCGCAACTCAAGGAGTTGCTAACGATAACCTCGCTGAAGCCGACGGAGAAGCCGCCTCCCATATCTCCAGTATGGTACCGGAGCTGTGTAAGGCACGCTCACTTCCCGACATACATCCGTACGCCTACCCAAATAGGCCTACAAGCCGGGTGTGGCCCGAGTCACTCCAGCTATGACTCTTACTTGCTGAGCAGGCAAGCTCCCGAGATGCGTTGCGGCAGTGAGACCACACTGCCACTTCGCTAAAGGCAACTCCGTGCCTCATGCGACCGACTGGTTCGCACTGGCCGCGTCTTAGTCCGACGCTCGAACGCAACGTGCTTGCCGAGCAAACGAACATGTCGTCCTCAGCGGCCAACCACATACCCCTGCGAGTCCAACACCAATGTCAGGCACCGCGCACTCTAGTCAGCGGTCGATAGAACACGCCTTTCGAGGCGCAGTGGGCTTCCTGACCCCGCAGTACCCTGGTCCAAAGGGGGAGACCCGTAGTTCTCCCCCCGAAACCCTATCTACTCGGGTCCTGAAGGTATGGGGATAGAGCGTCGGGTCCCGTTCAGCGTGAGTGAGACAAAATAATAAAAATATAACGCACTCTCTCGCACGATTCATAGCGTTCAACTTCTAATAGTTCAAAGGCCAAAGAGTTGAGGTTGTGTATACACACAGCAACACATCAACCTAGACTGTTTGGTTAGATGGTGCACCATCCAGCCCAAACTAAGCAGAGCTTGTACTATGGGTACTAGACAATGAATAAACATACATATACAGGGTATCCCAAAAGTCAACGTCAAGGCAGAATCAGGTAACAGCCTAAGTTATAATAGCAATCAGAAAAATATAAAAATGAACTTTTTATATTATTATTGTTTTGTTGTGTAATCTCGAATAAAACTTTTTTAAGCTGTAAATGTTTTTCTCGATTATTCAAGTTTACGTGACAAAAAAATAATTCAGAAAGTAAATATCTGTAGTAACAGGAGTGAAAAGACCGTCACAGGGTGTAGATGTTTCTGAATTTATAAATTGCCTATAATTTTTAAAATACGTAACGTAATTTTATATTTAATTTTTCTGGGGTTTATTATATCTTAGCCTGTTACCTGATTCCGCCTTAAAGTCGACTTCTGGAACATCCTGTATACTTTTATTTTTGTAAACACATACATATAATACATAGAAACACCCAGACCAAGATAAACATCCATGTCTATGCACACGAATGTTTGCCTTGATGAGCGGGTATTGAACCTGCGTCCTCAGGCGTGGCAATCGGTTACACTAACCACTATGTTATCGAGGCCGTCAAGTTCACTTAAAATATGAGAAACAAGTACATACTAACACTGTATAGGTATAAGATCAGTCGAGTTCAAGTTTGTTAACAGTCAATTTTGTTTAACCCGTTCAGTACCCAGAAATCACCCTATGAGTCGAACAAAAAATCGTTCATGTCCCCAGAACTCACGTCCGAGTCATGTAACGAGTAGTTTTACTCGGATACGGGTACTGGACATGACGACAAGTCAATAATAGATACGTATAGACTATTGACACGGCTCGGATGCAAGTTCTGGGCACACGTTTTTTTTTTCTCACAGTAAAACTGGATCTTGCCTGTCTCGGAACAGGTATTCTTTACGTTTTTGGTAGCTTATTATATAACTGAGCTCCTTTATACTGTATATCGCCTCGCCATTTGCCACGCGTCGCGTGCTGCTGTTTTGATCCCTACACGGAACAGTACATACATAATCTCACGCCTCTATCCCCAAAGGAGTAAGCAGATGCGTATTATATCCAAATTTCTCAAAATATGATAAACCCACATAAGAAAATAAGAGCTTTTGTAGTACCGAGCACAAAACCACACTCCATTGCTACTGAGAATTTCTTGTCTGAAAAACACAGTAATGTTTCGCCTAACCTGGGAACTGGAAAACGAACCTAAACCTAAAGTATAGTAGTCAAATTCACTGCCGCTACGCTACCAAGTCAGTCCCAGACAAATAATTATATGATCTACACATAAGTTTTCCAAGCCCGAGTCTTCTTTAGATCTGTTATTTGACCAGGAAATACCAGGCGTAGGAACATACATCTCTGCCTGCTAGGGCCCAGCCTAGTGCCGTCTACCGGGCAGTTTAAAAACCTTCTGAAAATTTATTGACAAAAAATTCCAATAACACTTTGACCTGGAAAGCGAATCACCAACAAACCAGTAAATTTTTAATATTTAAATAAAATAGTCAAGAAAGCGCAGGTACCTGTTGTAAAACTCTAGAAGATAGTCTGTCGTCGTCGCGCGAGGGCGGCGGCGGCGCCGGCGCGCCCGCCAGCGCGCCCGCCTTTATGTCGCCCGGCGGCGGCAACTCCACCTATGGAACGCAATATTATCTTAGTGAAAGGCAACTATTGATGTTGGTTAATGTAGTTTCAATTGGCTGATCCTACACGAACAAAGGTACAAGTTGCTGCGATAGATGGCGCTGTCCTAAATTACATGCTTCGCCATAAAATCCTTAATCGCGCAAACAAACTTTGTACAGGTTACTTTCTATACGATCGTAAGGTACAAAAATATGCCACCAAATAACTTTTATATAATGTCGCCCAGTTTCTGAATAGCAGATCAACGCAATATGAGTAAACTAACTGTTAGGATGGACATGACTTTTTTGTCATGTCGTTGATTAGCCTTTCAGAAACTGGTTGTGTATCACACCTAATAAAATAATATGATAGGCAAATTTACTTAAGTACTCTACCAAGGCTTGCAAAGATAAGAAATATCATTACATGATATTTATATCATGCAAACGTTATTAGATATTAACTTTTAATTTGGTAGGTGTTTGTTTTCATTTTATATAATTACCTACATAGATTTGACTTATTAATAGACATATGTGTAAAATAAGTTTTTGAATATAAAGCAAGATAAATAATCATTTTCAAATTTCTACAATATATTACCTCATCAATCAGCCTGAAACTAGACACAACAAAAGCACTGTGTCACCGAGGATTGTAATAAATATTAAACTACCACAAAACTCATAGCTGGCTTCTTTTAATCAGAATTATTTTAACACCAATTATTTTACCTTATGCGCGGGCGGCGGTAAATGCGGCGGGGGAGGGGGTCCAGCTCCCGGCGCGAACAATAGACCTCCGGCGCCTAACAACCCCCCCGCGCCCCCCACTCCATGTGATAGCCCCGCGCTTGCGTGAATTTGTTGCTAGAAGGAAAATATACACATTGTTAGGTAAAACTGTTTAAATAGCCTGCGGTATTGGAATCGTCGAGCTAAGCATGATTTGCGGTTTAACTTATTAACTCGGTCTAAATGCCGTTCATGTTTCAACGTTATAAATATCGTATAGTTTGGGTTGGTTATGAATAGAATTATTATTACATATAGCTAGTTTTAGGCATATATCAAAGAACCGTTTGAATTGTTACAACATTAATAAATAAATGATTATTATTAATTCTATTCAACAATAATGGCTAATATAATTCTTGAATTATTAACCCAAGTTTAATTCTTAGTAATAATGACAGCCATTTCGATAACAAGAAGATGCTTATTTATATAATTGGATGACAATACTAAGAATAAAATTAATTAAGAAATTCAGAAGGTTAATTACTTTTTACCAACGGATGTTTTGTTTGTTGGAACCGAGCTTAATGCCCAAATTAAAACAATTTTCAAGAATTTAAACTACTAGAGACAAAATAATGTCAGAAACTCCATAATATTCGTGCCATATATCTCTGTTAGGTCAAAGAATAAAAATATCATGGTCATTATTTTTGGCCTGGACACATATTTTAGAATTACCACAGTTATGACATCTGTACATGTAATATAATTGTATCTGGTCGATGACTCTATATAGAAGATTTAAACAAAACTAATGTAAGGATTTTAGAATTGTTTCTGTCTCTATGTTTTGTACGCGTATCACGCAAAAACGACTGCTCGAAATTGAATGTGTTTTTTACAGTTGTATTGCTGGATTGTTTTCTTTATAATATAGTTACTTGAAAATGAAATGTAAATACAAATCAGTCTTCGGTCAATGGACGCCAAATAGTAGGCACTGTAAAGTTTCTATTAATAGAAAAATATTAGAAACGGTTTGATAATGTCAAGAGGTTTAAGTTTTATATACCCGACTAACAAACAAACAATATCACTTTATGATATTAATATGTATAGATAACATTATTTTTACGGTAACACCGTAAATATCACACAGCATTTTTATCTTTACATGTTCCTTTAATAATAATTATTCAATAAAACGAGTATGTAAACTTTGGAGAACAACAAGCAATTAGTTTATCAATACCGGTTCAGTGACAATGTGTATCTATTTTACACAATAAGGTTAATAAGGGTATCGGTATCAACACCTTTAAAAACCTAAAAAATATCCGTTGAAAATACAACAGTCATGCAGATATCGGTGATAATCCCAATGTAAATAAACCGGTGAAATGAGTGAATCCTGTGATGCGCAGATTGTTTGATTTTTATGAACACAGATAAGCTCAGTATCGGCTGGACTTTGCACGCTTTAGCATCGTTAATGTGCATCTGATTTTCGCTCATTGCCAACAATAGTATCGATTATTTATCTCGTTCAAATTTTAACTACATCTCTTTTTAAATACCTTGTCCCGTTGACAACGATTAGCGAGAAGCGAGTCGAGCTACTATTAGGCAATAATTAACAGAGCTGGAAAAGAGAAAGCAAGCGAGAAATTTACGACTAGTTGTAGTAGTTTTGCCGAGTGTCTCGGACGATTCCTGGCACCGTTTACTAGTTACGTAGTAATTTCTAAGCATGGAGGCAGAAAACATTTCAAAGCTTGCTTTTGCTGAAGTAAAGTTCTCGGCGCCAATGTAAATCTTCGATCACCTATTTTATATTAATCTCTTTTATATACGCAGAATGTTTAATATTTCTTCATACGTTTTAGAAGCGAAAAATTGTCGTACGCCTATCGCTGCCTCGTCGACGGTGGGGCAAAATCCTTGGTCATGTAATAGGAATATGACAGACCATTATTAGTGGTGCGAAATTAGTCCGCTACGTCGTAAATAAAAAGTGCTTTATATAGGCTTGTCATATTGGTTTCTGCGAGACAGTAACTCTTTTTCTTTTACGTATTTTCTTAAGTTTCTTGGATACGAGTTCTAGAAACGAACAAGAAATTCTTCTATGTGAATATTTTAAGAACTTAATTCATCCCTTCGGGATTATTGATGCATAGTGCTATCTGTAATCATATTTTACATATATAATATACATACATCTTATCTAGTCTTACCCGTTGGCGCTGCCTACAAATAACCATTGTAATCTGCCGTTCTATTCAAAAATCTTTACTAGCAAATATCTACTAATCTTTTGAAACTGACAAATATTGCTGTAAGATTAAAAAAACCCGAAAATGGCTGGTCAAACTATGATCATTAATAGAGGTGTAGATAAAATTAACTATAATTTAGTCGAGAAAAATGAGCACAAAAATAGAGATGCATATTCATCGATGCCGCTACGTGGGGCAATGGCTGCCATCGTTACAGCTCTCATATTATTTCACACAACACAGACACATATAATAATAAACCTTATGTGCATACAATAAACACCAGTTTTGCGTGTGATTAGCTAACAGTCTACCAGCCTATTCTAATGCTAATTTTATTTCATAATACGATAAATAGTAACTAATACATAATGTAGTAAGTATATAAATATATGTGTTAACAATAAAGCAAGAGTCCATATTAATGTGACAGAGGAACACACAATTCATTTCAGACACAAGAAATAAAATTTTCAATTAATGATACAAGCGTGTGCATGAAATTAATTAAAAAACGTATAAACACTACATACGTACATAATAATTCGTACAATACAATACATTTTCTAACTAACTGTTACTTTTATTACTGAATAATTACAGTTAAAATGCGCTAGTTACAAATTAGTTCCAATTTTCACGTAAATGCATAATGAGTATAATTATGATACCGTTATTTTGTATAGGGTTAATAAATAAGTATTAATCTGTGCTCTGTTTGGTTTTTAAAAGTCTGTAATAAGTTTCATAACCCTCAACATATCTCCACACGTTCGAATGTCAGTATGTATTTACATACATTTTGATTGGTTCATCTACGTTCACGCTAGAGGCGCTTTAAGAGCCATTACGCACTGTCGACTAATCGCCCGCATCTTGGTCTCTCGTCGAGAAAATGCAAATTTGAAAATATATGCAACTGGGACACCAATTGGAGCAATTAATCAATCGTTGGGCTGTCTTCGAATTTAGGCAGTTTCTTGTACATTTGTGAAGAAAGATGTGAAAGTAATTGCAATAATAGTGTTGCTAATTTAAAAAGAGAAAGAAAAAAGAAGCGCGTTTGTTATGGATGCATTATTTACTTACAGAAAGTACCTACGTATTTTATATGATTACGTTCAAAATGTCTGCGCATTTGTGATAACTTGCAAATTCTCTTTTTAATATCAATAGTGTCGAAAAAATCGCCTCAATTGTGGTTCGTAGTGTGAACACTACGATATACACCTGTGTTTCTATTGGTCGCGACGCACACTCAGTCACTTGTGCGTCGATCGAACCGCCTCACCCGACGACCAGTCGACAGTGCGTAATGGCTCTTAGAGAATAAACCAATGGAAAAGCCAAGTATGAAATGTACCAAGTTTGCAACTGATACTAGACCTTCTATACTCAATTAAAGGTTTATGATAAAACAAATCATATCCTTAATATAGCGTCACTTGTTAGGAAATTCTCAGCGGCATCAGATTCCGGAACCTAAGGTTTTATGTTTTTATTGTGATTTACATTCACTTTAAACTTATATTGAGGCGAGTGTACGCAACGTAACACAAAATCAGTGACGTAGCGTAGTGGGGGCGGCACGGGCGGCCCGGGATGCACTTTTAGGGGGCGGCAAAATTACACAATAAATAATAATAATATTTTGTACTTAAATATTTAAACCATTTCATGATGAACGAGAGGAATGGACAGATGTACAATACATGACTGTTCTTGCCGAAAAGGTTTTTAGTATTACTGTATATTTTAGTCTTTTAAATTAAAATGCCTAAATAAGAGGGCAGCAATATTTTTTTTCCGCCTTACACAACTTAAGCTGCACAAAATTATAAGCACTGCACAAAATTCTTCAATTTTTGACCTCTTATAACTGATGCCTTGGGATACGCTCACATATGAGGATCGTAACGCCTGACCAAACCCCGGAAGATAGCAATAGGCCTTAGGGCCTATTGCTATCTATGCTATCAAGTAGTTAGCTACTTGGGAACTAAATCATGGCTGACAAAATGTTAGCGTAATTGACCTCTGCCTACCCCTTCGCGTACTGTTAGACTGTGTATATCAAAGTAAAAGAGTCAATTTCAAAATACATCAATAAGCAAACTGATTTACGGCCAGCGATGCGTAAATCCCATTCATCACGTGAAAATGTTCATTATAATGTGAAATTAAAAAAGAAATCTATAATATAAATGTGCCGTAGACATCATAAAGCACGAATTATCGCATGTTAGATGCAATAACGACACGCGAGTAAAGTGTGCTCGCGTACAATGAAAACGTGGTGATAGAACTGCGGACATAAAGAATAGTGTATACTATGAAATTTTTTGGCAACACACCCCGGTTCAACAAAGCAATTTGTTAACAAATGATTAAACGTGCGCTGAATTAGCATCAGCCAAACAACCTCATCTTCAATTTTTACGACTAATATGGCTCCATGGAATAGGTATCGATAATACTGCCAACATCAGGGTGGAGAAAAATAAAAACTTTAGATAAATAGATTGACAGGAAGACAGTCAAATACGATTGGCCGGTAATTAGAGCGACAACAGCCAATCAATCACCTGCCTTGTCAATTGTAGAATCCAGATTAATGCCGGTTATCTTTTAAAGACAAAAAAATTAAGCTGAAGAGTTTGTTTTGTATGAGTTAGCGCACTCAAACAAAACAAACTCTTCAGCATAATTTTTTTTTAATCTCTCGAACTACCTGTCATTTATAAATTTTGTTGCATTTGATTGCACTGTTTTTAATATTAGGTATTATGTAGGCTACATAAGATGACGCTACAAACCTAGCTAGTTTTTGCGTCCAATTGTAGTGAATTGGTATCTACCAATTCACTACAATTGGACGCACTTACACATAGACATCATAGCATCCTGTGTTTTATATTTAATTAATGTTATTTACCTATAAGTTTCGTTTGCCCGTCGCAAATACAGAAATTAACACTTGTACATCACGGGTAGTCCAGAAATATTATACTAAATTTCGCCAGCTATATTTCAAGTCACACGAAGAAGAGGGTGTGTTTTTTGACATATATCAGACACAACCAGACGCCGTAATGTTATTAAAATTTCTTAACAGCATAACACCTCGCCGGACCCTTGTATCAAACTCAATATCTCACAACTAGGAAGCTTAACTGCCTTGGCAGTCACAGCAAAGGCAAAATGTTGCACAACATAAAGTTTCCTAGTGTCTACTCATCTTTAAACAATAACGTCCAATTAGTTTTTCCAATTACTGTGACATAACTTATGTTAAACGCTTGTGGTTTATGTTTAGCTTGTGCATTCTCTTGATTGGCATCGTTTTATTGCTATTTTTTTACATTTGATGACGTTATAGTAATGGGTTTTAGTAGGAGTGCAAGTAAAATATGTCTGGGAGCCATGATTAGAAAATTAAGTTGGTTTAAAGAAGCATTGCTATATGATGTAACTAAGATTTCAAAAGGATATGACTCCGTTTGCTCTAATTGTTAACCCTACGTAACGCACTTTTAATACTTTTCTTCTTCTCCCTAGCCTTTATTATTCCCAAGTCACTTAGGGTCGGCTTTTCTGGTCTAACCGGATTTGCCTGGATATCAGTTTTTACACGGAGCGGCTGCCACCCGACCTCCGCAACCCGTAGGCTAACGATACCCTAAGGCTAGACCAGTGTCAGGATATTATAGGGTACTGACTTCCCAATAACGACTGCCATAGACGTTCATGGCAGCCGGGACCGACAGCTTAACGTGCTCTCCGAGGCACGGAGCAGGCGATAATTGTCAATCAATATGCACATAATTTCGAAAAGTCATACAACTTCCGACAGTCAGAGGTGCGCGACGTGGGTTCGAACCCGAGACCCTCTGCATTGCAGTCTGTTGGTCTCCCCACTGAGCTATCGCTGCTACTTTTTATATTCTTCAGTATTATGGAAATTATTTGAAGTGTAAGAAAATTACGTTACCCAATTATAAGTTAGGAAGGGGTCTGGTCAGAAGTTACGGTCCTTGTACGTTAAGAGAGTATACGCCAAACAGTCTTACGGTTACGCGAATGTAATACATTGAAATTAAACTGCTTTATACAGATTTTAACGCGTTGTTTATTTTAAAACATAATATATAACATAACACATAATTTTTTTTAAACATTTCACTGCTTCTACTAATCTTTACTACTATATAAGCTATTGAAACTATTCAGATTTAAGTTTACACTTGCCGTGACGCTCGGTTGCTTGTCAGCAGCCATATTTACGGGGAGTATAGGGCAAAATTTTCGTTATGTGGTGGCAAAAATTTAAGATATTTTTGTTACATAGTCTACGTATAACGCCGTAAAATGTAGTTTGTCAGTTTTGTTTTACAACTGATACTGTATTGAATAGTTTGTTAACAAAACATAACTTGGCTATAGGTGTATACCATCTACATTTCGTAAGCCATGTTTGAGGTAACCGGTACGTCGCTTATTGTCGTGTACCGAGCTAGCTAAAGAGTCAAGACGGCTTTTAGAATTCAAAAACACTCTTACACAACAGCTTTGTCCGTCTCTCTGTTATACAACTTTCAACTCAAGAACCGCAAGAGCTAGAGACTCGCGGTCAACGACATTCGACTCAGCATAGTCGATATAGCCCGAAATTACTATGGCCTTTGACCTCTGACCTCAAGGTCACGTAATACTATTTTTTCGAACTCTAAGATTTACGGCAATTCAATGCCGTTTCTCACTTGTTTATATTTATATCAGATTTCTGTTTATATTCATAGGAATCCGTACAGAGCTGAGCTTTTAGATTCTTAGAATAATCCACTCGATGGATTCCTAGGATATACTACACTTTACGAGTAAATTAGTCGCGCAATTAATATCTCTAAGACTCGTAATTGACGTCATCGTATCCATTCCTACCAAATCGAGGTATAAAACGCAATTTCTATTATTAACACAGATATAGTACCACTAATATACTAGAAGAATATAGCACCCAGACTTGGTGAAGCCCGACTGTGAAAGAATGGAGATAACTTAAGGGTTAATACTGTAGAGTTAAGACTCTACAGTATTATGCAGCCAGATAACCTAGTGTAGTATTCCACCTGTATATAGGGAACCCAAAAATCAAGAAGAATGATGCACTACCCTATTAGCAGGGTACGAGAAGCCTACGTCCCTTACACTAGCAGCATAGTAACTTCTTGTTTAAGGTTGGTTAGGCTACTAGATTATTGTAACCTTATACAATCAGCATTGGCATATAGAGTAATTTTCTAGGATGTAGGAGAGGCAGCCCGTAAACAGAGATGGCCCAACCTCTACGGCGTAGTGGTTAATGTAACGAACTGCCACGCCTAAGGTCGCGGGTTCGGTTCCCGCACAAGTCAAACATTTGTGTGCGTGAACATGGATGTTTGTCTTGGTCTGGGTGTTTCTATGCATAATATGTATGTATTTACAAAAAAAAAGTATATATGTATGTTTATCCATTGTCTAGTACCCATAGTACAAGCTCTGCTTAGTTTGGGCTAGATGGTGTTGTGTGTATGTGATAGAATAGAATAGAATAAAACCTTAAAAATTTGAATTTAAACCTATCAGCCACAGCCTAGTTGTCCTCTCTTTATAAACATTTACGTAGTTTGCCTGAGGGTCATACAGACTGTATAGCCATTTGCCATCTTAGTGGTATAAAAAAGGGACTTTATAATTCTAAGTCTTCTTGTGCAAGTTTAAATGCTACAGCAAGTGGCTTGATGCAATCATTAGTGGTAAAACTGGCAACTGCATTAGCTATTAGGGCGGTTTCGATTTGTAGATACTAATAAAGATTATCTTTTTTAATTATTTACTTATGGTCAATGATTGTTAGCCTTGTTACTGTGCATCTATCAGCAAAGGCTAGTGCCAGGCCAGCACACAATAACATCACAACAGATATATTTTGTTACAACAAACAATTTAAAAAGCAGATTCTATTAGCTATGTCTACAAAAAGAAACATATTTCATATACATCAGAATTGTTAACATACATCAGAATCTAACAATAACTATAAGACATTAATCAACTATCTAAACGATGAGAATGCATAAGCCAGCGTGAAAAAATGACATCATGAAAATAAAACGTAAATAAATTAAAATGGCAACACAAAATAATGGCTAAATGTTAATCACAACATATATCATGTACCAAGCACAGTATATCTTGACTTACAAGCAGTTGCTGTAGACCCTGCTGTTGTTGTTGCTGCGGACAACATTAATAATATATATGCTATGCGGTCTTAAACCAATTGAACCCAATTGCTCCCCATACAAACTGCATAGAGAAGCCCATCCATATAATGGGTTGACCTAGCGAAGAAGTTCTTTCTATAGACTCATCAACAGATTGGTCATTTACATAGTCATCATACTAAACTGATTATAACATCATTTTAACGAAGTTCTTGTATATAGAAACGTAAATACATTATTGCAGATGTTGACCTTTGATGCCAGTGCATTTATCAATCCAACTGCCTGCATGTTACTACTGTGCCCACCTTAATATCTGTTGTAGTAAGCTCACAATAATCTTTAACCAGTAGAAGTAGTGATGATTTTGAATCACCATCGTGTAGTAGCATGGCAATTGAAGTGTGTTAGTGCCAACAAAGCTTCACACAGCCATTAGTTAGGTATGCAAGAATATTGAAATTCACAGTTCTTTATATGAATTTCATACTTTCTATGAAACCAGTGGACTAATGGTTCCTTCAATTTTGAATTTAGCAAAAGCATTTAATAAATAGACATAATAGTTTAGTCTGTTAGTTAAAAATATCCCTAAGGGTGCACATTATTTTGACACTAACTTGTGTATGTAAAATTATTATTTCCCTAAAATTAGGTAACTGTGATAAGTTTAAAAATAAACTGCAGTCATCTGGGTAAAAAAAAAACAGAAATAAAATAAGCAAAAGAAGAAATGGGCTAGATTAATGAAAATTTGGAACACTAAAAGCCTTTTATGGTTTAATTCCTTGAAAAACTCTTAGAAAATTGTTTGAGCGGAAGTTACAGCACTACATTATTGCTATGAGGTAGCTTACCCCTATAATAGCATTCAGTTCTGACATAGTCACTTGTTTGGCTCTCTCCACTGCCGAAGCCACTTGTTGCTGATGTTCCTGTGCTAAGAACGGAAGCACCTGTCCAATAATGGCGCTTAGTCTTTTTGCTATTTCTGTCTGCAAATGAAAGTTGTAAGAGCAATTTAATTTTAAAATTTAATAAAAAAAAACCCCTCTTTTAAAATTATTCTTACCTGTTTATGCATCTCAACATTGAGACCATATGACATTTCATAATACTGGAAAGAAAAATGGGATTAGATTGCAATGATTCTTGTATATTATAAAATTGAAAATATCTGTAAAACAATAAGCAGTTTAGTCATGTCTTTGATTACAAAGGTTATCAAGGCAACAAGGTAATATATATAAGGAAAAAGTTCTTGTGGTACAGACATTGAAATAATTAAATATTTCATCATACTATTATGCAGTGCCAAGTAACAAAACTCGTCACAGCTTTAATATTACTGCTAGTTACTGTATCAAGTTATGTACATTCCATTGAAAAACGAGAAATACCATTCTCTCACTTACATTACTCAACATACCAGCTGCATATTGACTAATTAAACATATTACTCATAACTATTTACAATAGAGATAGTATTGTTGCAGTAAAGATTAAACAGATTTGGCTCATTATGTACATGTAACGGTAAACATTGTTTTAAATAACCAAGCTTGATTACACTTATCATCTTAAATAAATATTCAATATTTGAATGTGCTTGTTTTCCTTATAACTTTTTGTGTTGACTAATGATATTTCCTTATGTAATCATTTTTCTAGTACAATTTTTCTCTTCTTGGAGTGCAGAGAAGATACTTTACCATAACATAATGTCTCTGCATTTCTGTCTTCTCACTGGCCAGTTTTTCACATTCCAATTTCAAACTGTAAATAATGATGTGCCACTTAATTTCGTGATAAGTACATTTTACCTTAATAAATAACAGTTCTGCAAATATTATGAATGCTCATTGAAAATTGTTTTACTTACGTGTGATATTGAGCTTGTAGAAAGTTAAATTCCTCTTTTATACGCTCTAATGTGTCTGCTATTGTGAATTTTATAGGTCCTGCTGGTGGCTGAGGTCCCTAAACAAAAAATACAAACAATAATATGGTCTAAACAGAATCTGTTCCAAATAAAGCAACTTTGCAAGATCTAAAACAAGGAATAGGTTATTGCGATAAACTTAGAGCTTCTTTTAGATAGAAAAACAACACAAACCCTTACCGCGGCCGCTGGGTGCCGCGTAGCTGTTGGATACATCTTAGCAAATATCTACTCCAATAAATCCTCTATACACAATCAAATATAGTTCTCTTTTGATCCGTTTGCTAACACCATTGGGACCATCTCATATATCACCGGTCACCGCTGCTATAACACACCAAACACCGGAGAGGCTGACTTACGCGCTAACGACAATGATATGCACAAACTTTGTCTTAAAACTTTTGAATTATCGGTCATTATACTGACATAAACAACTTTGATATACGATTAAAAATCACCATTTATATAACGCGCCTAATTGTAATATCAAATACTTTTCAAGAAACGATCAACAAAATTTCGCAAATTTTTTAACCATAAATCCACGCCGTAATTTTTGTTCGGCTGTCATGTCATCCATCATCATTCATCACAGAGTGGCATTCTCGAAATTGTTATACATCGTCATATTTGTACTGTGTACATTGGTGGTTTCCAATTTTAACCCATCTTACGGTCATAAAATATATCGAGAATTTCAGCTGTATTTTAAAAACATTGACAAATGTCTTATAATGTTGGCACACAGTATACATTACTATGTTGGCAGTAACGGACATAGGTACTAAAACGACGAAGACTGAAGTAATTTCTTGTGGCGCTAGTGTCTATACAATTATATAAATTTTGTACTATAGAGAAATAGTTACACTATTGTACCGTGATCATCTTTTAGCGCGTACACCATAATGTAAAAGAGTTGCCATTTAGCATTAAATTTCGCGCCACGAAATGACAAATGTTACGGGAAGCAATACATTTACGGAATCACCGCATTTTAACCAAATTAGACCGTAATCGTACACGAAGGAATCATTTGTTACGGTCTATACCTAGATTTTTGTAATTTTATTGTTTCAGCCTCTAATAAACAAGAACGTCCTAATTATTCGCCAAAATGTAGTCAATGATTAATTTACTAAATTTTGCTTCGGTTTCGCTTGCTGTAATGTATATTTTGGCGATAAATTACCATCCCTGAGTAACAGTACATTTGTTTCAAAAGTGTGTGCAAAATTGAATGCAACATTTCATGATGATCGGTTAAGCAGTTAAGGCTCAAAAACATAACAACCAAAAAACAAACTCACATTCACATTTATAATATTAGATAATATTTGAAAATTATTTTCTATAGGTTCCCTCTAATCTTAATTGTTTATAAAAGCTTTAAAATAAATACTTATAAAATAATAAATTAATCATTGTTGAGTCCTAGCGTTCGGATCTTGCATGTTGGGGGGAGCTTGCAAAACGCCTGAACGACACTTCGTGTCATAGAAGGCTGGTCTTTTCTTAGCCCACAGAATCAACAATGCCATTCAACGTGCCAATGCTGCCAGTATTGAAGGCTCGTTACCAATTGACAGCGATGCTGATGAATTCTACGACGTGGTCTGAACCAGCTTTGTAAACATTTACTATTATAATAATTAGTATTTTATAAATATTTTTCGTTTTTAATACTTGTGTAAATATATTATATATAATAATAGTGTATTAATAATGTAAAATGTTTTTACATTATTAATACACTAAATTAATAAATAGTTTATAGTTTATAAAGTACTTTCCATGGTTCCACTAGGCGCTTACAACGCAATGGAACAGTAAAAAAAAGCGTGACCATAAGAGGCAGCATTGTAGTCTATAAAAGTTTATAAAGCAGAAAACACAATAACTATTATTTTAGACTTTAATAGAACAGAATCAAAATTAGAATTAAATATGTAAAACTAAATGATCAAAAGGGCTAAAATTATCATGAACATACATTGTATAGCTCTAAATTGCGTTAAAAGATCTCTTTCTTTTTCTGGCTAGGTATCCCACATGGTGATGGGATCAGCCTTCTTTATTTTAGCTTTCTACTTCATTATATCCTTGACATCGTCGTCCGACAACTTGCATTCCCTCATGTCTGTCAACACTTCATCTTTCCACCTTGTCTTGGGTCGGCCTCTGGATCTTTGATCAGGGATGCTGTAGTGCTGAGTTTCCTATGTAGTCTGTTGGCTTTCATTTCACGTGACTCTTTGGCGACATCGCATATTCCCAGGCTCCCTTGCACGTATTCATTGCGGATTTTATCGAGCCTAGTCTCGCCGAATATCCAGCTTAGAACCTTCATTTCGACCATTTGAATAGTAGGTACCTATATATGTTTTTTTTTTGTGGTGACTTTCGTTTCACAGCCATACATATGAACTGTTCTAATGATGCTTTTATATAATAGGCCGTTGAGATTAACAGGCATTCTTGGATTAAAAATATAAACATAATTATTTTGTAATTTATTTAAATCTTCTAACCATGGTAATTACATTTATTGCCAAAGCTTATTACTTATTCGCTTCAATTTCGTCTATTATAATTGATAACTACAAATCTGATCTAATCTGATAAAATTGACAACCGAAAAAATATAAATCTAGCCACTGAAGAGCATTTTCTTTTGCAAAATAATTTTGTAAATTAGTCAATCATTAATATAATATTATTGTAGTACTCTCAATACTGATTGTTTGATAAATCAAATTCATACAAGTTCTCATTACACTTAGAATCATAGAGTTGACTAAAAGGTAGATAGCCAGATCTCGAACATTCTTTATAAAAAGTACATCTTGTTATAATTTTGTCTATGGTTATTTTTATAATGGCAGAATTGGCAGATCGTCGTCGCGCTGCAGCTGTTTGATCAGCGAGTGTGTTAGCAGTGTCGAAGTGTTTTGAAATAAACTGACTGGTTGCTTTGTACGAACGTGATATAGTGCATTTTCAATGATTATATTCAGAAGAAAGTGCTGTTCCTGAAGTGATATTCTGTTTATTGTGAGTTTTTTTACGTAGCAAAGAGAACCATCATGGATTTCAAAACAGTCGTTTTCAACGCTGCACGAGATGGAAATCTTACGCGACTGAAAGTAAGTATTTCATAAATATATAATATTTGTCATCAAATAATTAAATAACAAGAAAGATATTGTTCAATGTCCTACGCTAGTACGAGCAACCAGACGATCTATTAGATTTTTCTTGTTCATAACTGTAGAAAATACAGTTAGTTCCACGTTTATAATTGTCTACTCGTTACGACGTGATTGCAGATAAAAATATCGGAGAAATTATAACAATTGCTTCTTGTATAGATGATTGTCCTAATTTTATCTTATCGCCGTTACACCTTAGAAATATGGTTGCTTCAGAGTAACTACGTATTATGTTGTCGAAACGCAGGCCTGAAAAGTCAGCCTGTTTATACGAATTATATTTGATGTCCAGCTTTATTAGCTGAAGTTGCTGAAATCTTCTATTAAATTCAAACTAATTATCTACTGCTGTGGTTATCTTTATAAGTCACTATTTATAATTAACATTTGCTCCTTATCAATGAAAATATTTTGCCACAACATGTTCATTTTATCTATAGCACTATTTTAATATGTTGCCAATGGTTGATATTCAATGTTTGTAAAAACATTCCACTTATGGTATTATTATAGTAATATGCTTATACAAGATCTAGACACAACTCATTTGAATGCTACATTGTGCTTGAGTTTTGTATAAATGAAGAACATAATTATTTATAATGCTTGATTAAAGTGAGTCAAGTGACTGTAATACAACATAAATTAAAAAGTATTATCTAATTCTGGAACCAAACTGCTTTATATTTCAATATTTATTGTATTTTATTTATTTTTATAAATGAGACTATAATTAGAATAAAAAAAACACCATCTGTAATAAAATAATATTTTAGATAATATACTAAAAAGATTATTTATTCATTATTCAAGAATAAAATCTTGTTAGATTAACAATGATTGAGTTCTAAATTTAAGTTAACTATCAAACTATTGTAAGTATTCAATATTTCTACTGAAATGTATTTCATCATTAAGGGCTGGTTTTTCAATCATCAGATAACTTTTATCTGAAGAATAAATATGGCGGTATGACATATTTACTAAAAACATCAAACATATTCCCTAGATAAAAGTTATCTGACGATTGAAAAATCGGCCCTAAGTTTTGTATCACTTGTGTTATTCAATGCTAACTGGTCTAGTTTTGTTACTGGAGGTTACTATAAACATGCTGAAAATGAAAACAACAGAATCATAAACATCTTTTGATTACATATTTAGAGTAGACATGTCTTCTTTATTATAACCTTCCAGTAATGTTTTGCTCAGAGCATAGCTGGCAGAGTGCCATTGTTTAGAAATTGCTAGTTTTTCTTAAATAGAAAGTACTCACTTGGCTATAACATATTTGTTGTTAATTCTTTGTCAATTATGTTATGTTATAACACTCATATATCTTTGGTTTTATTTATGAAATGTCAAGGTAGCATAGCCACTAAGTCTTGCTTTCAGTTTCCTGTAAAAATATATGACATACAATCATGCTACCATCACATACATACAACACCTTTCAGAGATATGTATCTCTAAATGTTTTATACTCTCATTTTGCCAGCTATGGTTTAAGTACCAAAGTAAAGTGGGAGACTCTGTTGCCATCTACCTGGCTCTTTTCCTGTCTGGGGTGATATTGAAAATTTTATATGAGTAACAACAAATACTTTTGCTGATCCTCATATATCACAAAGCATCCAGACTAGACCCTAACCAGCAGCTATACTTGGTCATCATTGTTAATATCTATACAAATCAAGTGCTCATACATATATTTTATACAGTACACATTATACTTTATATCTGCCTACTTGGTATTCACTCAACTTCTAAATGTTGTTCATGTTCAATGTTCATCAAAATCTACACATCTAATGATTATTAATTTATGACTTATTTGAGGCACTAAAATTCTTAAGTATCCATACTTAGTCTTAATGTATTTATTTATATACCATATTTTTTTTTGTTGTTATTGCTATATGTTATTTAGTTTTTGTCATAATCAATTTAAAATACAGCCATGCATGTATTTGATACATGGTTAATCTTTGTTTAACCAATTTATGTTATTATTTTATGAGCTTAAAGAAGGGGTCCTATACTACCACATTGTGGTAATGGCCTGTTTTGTATAAAAATAAATAATGTTAGTGATGAGCTATTAAACCAAATGTTATTTGTATGTAAATATATGTATAGCTTAAATCTTAAGGTACAAAACAAACTGCCTTTACAATGTAACCAATTTTGTCAGTAAATATTTATGTGAATTAAGTTATTTATCATTTATTAATAAATCCTCAACATTATAATATAGCCAGAGAAGTGTGTCAGGATTGTAGCAAATGGAAATCCATAGTTTCTGCCCGCCCCTCTGGGAAACAGGCGTGAATTTATGTATGTATGTATAATATAGAATTTTACATCATTCTCATTGTCAAATGTCAGTTTTGTTTATACTGTGTGAAGTCAAGGCTAATATTGGCTGTCCGAATATTATAATCTATAGATGATTTTAACCCATCTTACAAGTTTCCAAACTTAGAAAAAGATATTTATGGTTTTTATATAGGGCAAAAGACTAATTGTTATACAGTAAAAACAAAAGTATCTTCCTTTCTGATTTTGTTGTTGTAGGTATCTTAATAATAACAATATTAAATCTCTATTTATTAGGATATTTTAATGCAAAACTGTGTAAGTCGGCTTGTTATTGTTTCACCCTGCAATGGATCAAAGGAGCAATGTGATTTTTTGCATACATATTGTTTATAAACAATAAAGTTAGATAGGCACTTTTACCAGCTCTTGAGCAGCAGGCTCAGCAGCTAGCTCAGTGGGGAGACCAACAGACTGCAATGCAGAGGGTCTCAGGTTCGAACCCAAGTTGCGCACCTCTGATTTTCGGAAGTTATATATGACTTTTCGAAATTATGTGCGTATTGATTGACAATTATCGCCTGCTCCGTGCCTTGGAGAGCACGTTAAGCCGTCGGTCCTGGCTGCCATGAACATCTATGACAGTCGTTATTGGGAAGTCAATACCCTATAATATCCTGACGCTGATCTAGCCTTACGGTATCGTTAGCCTTCGGGTTACGGAGGTCAGGTGGCAGCCGCTCCGTGTAAAAACCTAATCCAGTAAAATCCGCTTAGACCAGAAAAGCCGACCCCAAGTGCCTTGGGAATAATAAAGGCTAGGGAGAAGGCATTTTCACCAGACATTATATTTATTCCATATTGTATGACCTATATGGAAGATCTACCTGTATTTTAGCCCTTGTTGTATATATGTATAATTAGGTCAAGTAAAGCAAAGCTCTCATACAAAACCTATTTCCTATTTGATACAATGTACTATTTCTTTGAATTATTTATTTATACACTGACCATTAGACTTGAATACAATATAAATACATTTTCTTCCTACCAATAGAAAAGTTAAGGTCTGTTACAGAATTTTATCTATTCATTATCTCATCAATGCTGTGTATAAGGTGGTGCGTTCGGGAGATCAAGGAAACGACCGTAGCTCTTGTACTAACATTTATTACTGACTTAATATTTAATAGAATACAGATTATATAGTTACTTATTCATAGGGTATACATATGATGGGCTAGTACATATTGTACACACACTACACGCCCATCGGATAAAAAAAATAAAAAATAAACTTACTTTATTTTTATTTACGTAACTTAAATCTAGAACTTATTCTATTACACAATAACATCTTGGCATTAATACAAACATTGAATATATAATTTGAAGTATAAAAATATATTTTACACATTAAATAGCATTACATTTATAAGGTCTGGTTCTATTCTTATGTACTAACATTTCCTTGCCTTTATAATCTATTTTTAGATTTGGTTCACAATCTTCGATAACCTTATAAGGACCGACATATAGAGGATCAAATTTGTTTACACATTGTTCGTTTCTTAATAATATCATGTCGCCAACGTTATAAGTGATAGGGTTCGTATAATTATCATACTTAGTTTTCCTGATATATTTGCTTGTAATTAAATTTTGTCTAGCATCATATTGCGATTTTTGAAGTCTGTACTTAAGTTCTTTTGGATAATCATAATAGTTATACAAAGGATCTACATCTGATGTTAAGTTACTGGGTAAATTACAAAATTTGCCGAAAACTAACTCGTAAGGTGTATATTTTGTTTCGGAGTGAACTGTAGTATTAAAAGCAAAACACCAATAGGGTAACCATGCGCTCCAATTATTTGGTTGGTTATTAGTCTGAATACGCAAAAATGACATCAAATTTTTATGACTATTTTCTAAACCTCCAATAGATTGATGATGATAAGCTGTAGATGTTATCTGTTGAATTTTTAGAATCTTACATACCTCTTTCATCACTGCAGAAACGAACTCTGTTCCTCGATCCGATATGACTTGTCGGGGTATACCATACCGTAAGATAAAGTTGTTTACAAATGCAGTTGCTACTGAAATACTATCCTTATGCCTAAGAGGATAAGCCTCAACATATTTTGTTAAGTCACACTGTAGTGTGAGAATGTAAGTATAATTATCGCTATCCTTAAATAAGGGCCCTACTAAATCTAAGTAAATTCTATCAAAACTACAACGTCCTGTGTCTGTTATGACCATGGGTTCTTTTATATATTTATTCATGTATTTTTGACGTAAGCACTTATCACAACGACTTACAAAGTCATGTACGTCCTTTTCTAATCCTGGCCAGAAGTAACGTCTTTTAATATTATTTACCATGCGCCTTATACCGGTATGTCCGCTGGTTGGCAGCATGTGATAGTCGTTCAATATTACACGCTTTGTATCATTATCGCTTATTCTTTTGACACCATTTAAAACATATAATCGCGGTCCGGACCAGTTTCGCGTGTCATTTATACAACGAGTTAATTCTCTAATTAATTCAATATTACTAACATTCTTTATTATATAAACACTATCAATATTTATCCGTTTGCAAAATGAACCCAACTCCCTCACAAAGGCATCTCGTGCACAATATGATCGGTAAGAAGGATTTACGTAAATTACGGATTTCGACGAAATAAAAGCGAAAACTTTAGACTTTTCCGTTGCCATATTTCCTTTTACACTCCATTCCATACTATCCACAAACAACAATTCAGTGCAATCCTTTGGTATTTTAAGAATATCCACAACTCTTGGGTGATCAGTCCAATCGTTAGTGATTACCTTATCATCCAGAGGATTGTCACACTCTTTTTTCACATTTTCAGTCAACTGTTTTTTCTGCGCTCTGGTTAGCACTGACATAACATGCTCGTTCATCCTTTTTAGTTCTTCACTTGACAATCGAATGCGTGACAAAGCATCTGCAGCTGCATTGTCCGCTCCTTTCACATATTCAACTTCGTAATCGTACTCTTCTAATAATAAACGAAATTTAATCAATCGACTAGACGGGTTTGTCATATTGAATAGGTAAATTAAAGGTTTGTGATCAGTTCGAATTAAAAACTTACGGCCGTAAAGATAAGGCCTGAAATATTTGACGGACCACACTATAGCAAGGAGTTCCTTTTCCACTGTCGGGTATCGAACCTCTGCTTTATTTAAATTTCGACTGGCGAAAGCCACTGGTCTGTTATCGCCGTTGCTTAGAACCGATCCGATTGCATAGCCAGATGCATCCGTTTGTAAAATAAATACATTTGTTACATCTAAATTTGGGTATTGTAGTATTGGTGGAGATATTAATGCATTTTTAAGGGATATAAAAGATTTTTGGCATTCCGATGTCCATTCAAATTTAACATTTTTGCGACATAGTTTATTTAATGGTAATGATTTCGCTGCAAAATTGGGTATGAATTTTCTATAAAAATTTGTAAATGCCACGAACCTTTTTGTTTCGTCTACATTTTTTGGAATAGGGTAATTTTGAACTACCTTAATCTTTTCTGGATCTGGTTTTATACCATTTGTTGTGATAACATGGCCTAAAAATTGCATTTCTTTTCTTAAGAAATCGCATTTCTCGGGATTTAATTTTAAATTTACTTTACGTAATCGGGTTAAGATATCTATAAGATTTTTATTATGTATATCTAAGCTGCGTCCGAAACATATTAAATTATCCAAATAAATAAAAAGCTTTTCGTAAGTAAGTCCCGACATGGCCACTGTCATGAGGCGAGAAAAAGAACTTGGGCTAATTTTTAATCCCATTGGGAGACGCGTCATTTGGTATTGGCCTGAAGGTGTGGTAAAAGCAGTGTATTTTCTAGATTCTGGGCTTAATTTTGACTGATAATAGGCCTGGGACAGATCTAGTTGAGAAAAGTACATTGCTCCAGACAGGGAATCTAAAATATCAGTGATATTGGGAAGTGGGAATTTGTCATCCAAAATTTGATCATTTAATTTACGAAAATCGATCACCAATCTCCATTTTTTTGATTTATCGTTTGATTTTTTAGGTACTAGCAAGATAGGGCTAGACCATTCACTTTTTGATGGTTCTATAATATTTTCGGAAAGCATTTTCTGGACCTGATTTTCAACTTCTATGCGCTGTGAAAAAGGGAGACGGTATTGTTTGACATATACCGACCTCGCATCTGGTTTTAACTGTATAGTTTGATCATAAAGATTCGTTGTAGTTAATTTATCATTCGGTAAATGAAAAACATCAGAAAATTTCGCACAAATATTTTGAATAGATGTCCTTTCCTCCTTATTCAAATGATCTAATTTTAAATGAGAAAACATTTCACGTACTCTATCTCCATCAATACTATCATTTTTCTCGAAATTACAAATGTTATATTCTGATAAACTATGTATTTCTGGTCTAAAATAACTCAGATTCACGTGTGTTTCACGAGTATTTAAAATTTGAATACTAATTTGTCCATTTAACGGTTTGCATATGCTTCCAGCCATGAAAACTCCTTCACATAACTCTTCAGGTAAAACCACGCATTCATCTCCTGAACTACAGTCTATCTTAAATATTTTTTCGCACCTAGGTGGAATGCTTAAAAAACTACTTTTTCCTAATGGGCCATAATTCATAGATAACGTAAAAGTATGCTTACTATTGTTTAAAGTTAAAGTATTATTTTCGAAATTTAAAATAGCTTTATTCTTTCGCAAAAAGTCTCTACCAAGAATACCATGTTGTAAACAAGGTAATGTTTTGATAACATAAAATTTGTGTGTAAATTCTTGACCATTTATGTATAGTGTAACAAAAACATAGCCTGCACTCTGGACTTTACCTCCTATACCATTTATGGAGACACATTCTGTATGCACTGGAACATTCCAATGCTTTACGGTCTCTAATTTCAACACGGATAATGATGCTCCGGAATCTAATAGCAAACTGTATTTGGCGTTCTGTACTAAACATTCCACTGAACTATTATATTCACATGCTAAAACAAAATTAACATCGAAAAAATTCCAAAGGTTCACTTTTATTTGCGTCCGGGGTCTGATTATGCCTGTCATCTACTTTAGGGTTATTCGACTCATTTTCCATAAAATGTAAGTTATTTGTATTAGTACGAGTGAAATTCCGATTCTGTCTACCGCGATAAAAACCACGCCTATAGTTAGGATTACCACGCGCTTGATACTGACCCCTAGCTTGATAATTGGGATTCAATGTTTGATAACCCCCGCGCGACCATTGGCTATTCGAAGGACCCAGGCGGCCTCTGAAGTTGCCCCTATTGTGAAAAATTCTATTGCTAGACTTACCTTTCGATGTAAGGAAGACTTCTCGTTCCGGGTATTGGCGACTGCACGACGCCTCCTCATCCTTCGCTGCTCTAATCGTGTCCTTTAAGGTAGAATAGTTACGCGCTGATAGTATAGTACCTAGTTCACGGCTTCTCAACCCGTCGGTGAAACTTTTGATTGCAAGTTTTTCGTTTATTGGTCGTAAAATCTTATAGGTATTGCTATCACCGTCGGCTTGAGAAATCGTCAAGTCAACAAATAATTGGTCGACCTTTTGGCCGTAATTGTCAATAGAGGTACCATTTTGCCTCATTTTCACTAACTCCTTATGAATGGAAGCGCTAGATTTTTTAGTAAGTAAGTGTTGTCTCATATCACTAAGAAGCGAGTCACAAGAATCATATGAAGTGGGCAGCTTAAGTTTCGCACTTTGACTCAAACGTGATTTTAAAACAAATTTCACTAACATAATCTTACCTTCCTCGTTGAGCGCGGAGCTGTACAATTCAATTGCATCGATGAGATTTTTAGTGACATCCTCATCACCAGTCATCACCGGAAGTAGTGATGTAGCTACTTTGAAGTCAAACTTTTCCATGGTAGGGGTTTTGCTTTCCATACCTTTGACAGCAGACTCGGAACCTAAAGAGCCATAATCCTTTGAACAAAAATGTTCAATATGTAAATATATATCTCCTATCGAATCGCAATATGATTCTATTTCTTTTAAAACCTTGCCTTTTAATAATTTTTGTTCAATTTGCTGTGATAAAAACTTAAGACATTCATCAAATTGGTAACGTAATTGGATTGCCTCAGTTAATTTTGCTTGCAAAACGATTTTTGTCCTTCTAGGATAACTTAACTTTACTAGAGCATCTTTAATACTCTTAAGCTTACAATATATTTCTTTTAATTCACTTGCCATCAAGGTATATTCATAGTTACACAAAGAAATTGCTCATATTATTAGTTATATGATATAAGTACACAAAACAATATAGGAACTGTAATAAAAAATAAGGTAAGAGATAACATTATACCTAAGTATATATGTAAATGAATATCTATTATAAAAAGTTTCAAGAACCTTTTACCATCACGCACTACGATTATACACTTTCATCTTATATGCACTGAAATACGCTTTACCACTTTTATCATATTCGCACTAAAATACGCTTGCCCTTTTATCGTATACGCACATTTAGCACTCGTTAGGATCCTTTGCTTCCTGATGCCGCTGCTGACCGTTACATACGTAGCACGCACGGACCTCCGCACGCCGAAATGATCGAGACAAACGTTGGGTCAAAAATTCGCTTCTGATCCAGGAACGGTGGCAGTTTTTGTAGAGTTTGTACAGGCCATACAATCCAGCGATGCCAAGCATTGTACATATAATAACCAGCACAACGCTTATAGTTGACAGATGATATTCTTGTACTGCCGCAGAATTTGAACCACCGGAAGTGTTTTGGGTAATAAACACTTCATCTTTCTCAAGGTTGGAACGGCACATATTTGCAACTTTGAAAAAAAAAATTGTCTTTGTGTCTACTTATAATGTCTCTCTACAATAAAGACGCGACGCGCGACCGAATTTGAGCCGACACCCGTACATGGCAGGGTCGCCATATAAGGTGGTGCGTTCGGGAGATCAAGGAAACGACCGTAGCTCTTGTACTAACATTTATTACTGACTTAATATTTAATAGAATACAGATTATATAGTTACTTATTCATAGGGTATACATATGATGGGCTAGTACATATTGTACACACACTACATGTGGAGATAAATTAATTATATAAAACAATTGCATGCTTAGATTGATAAATAATCGATAATATTTCTACATCTAATTTCAATATTAAACTTGATTGAGCTACATGATATAAAAGGTATTTTGTAATTTTTCATTTGAATACAATGATTATATTGTAAACTCATTTCTTGTGCTAGTGAAACTATAATATTATCAATAACATGTACCTACTTTTAATAACTCATTTTATTCAACTTGTGTTTGATGTTAATTAGTTGTCTCTCAGTTTCTTTGCTGTTGATACAATAGGTGATAATTACATAATGGTTATTGCTTCAGTACTCCTTGGTTATAACAAGTAATTATTGCATTATGATTGCTGCTAGTGAAGATTTAAGAATTACTAAACTTGGTTTTAAGTCAAGCAACAATATGTATATGCAAAACATGAAATATAATGTTGTTGAATTTGTAGACATGTACAAAACAATTTCATAGAGGTGAAATCTTATAAACTTTAATTTTTGTGCTAATGCCACCCACGTCCCATGTATCCACAATAACACCTTTGTTACCAGGTTCATTAGTGGTGAACAAGGAAAACACTGAGCTTTGACACTTGTAAAGGTCTGAATAAGCTTGACTGTTTTGTATTAACATTAAGAGGAACAGATACAGGAGACATAGTCCCCTGTTTTCTCCTTGGAAAATGTCAGTAGAGCAATCATACTCTTTCAAAAAATGTATGGCCTCTATTGGATTGTCCCTATGTTTTTCTTTTTTCATAAATTAATTATTAAAAACCTGCCAAGCCAGATTTTTTACTATTTTCAAACATCCAGAAAACAAATTTGACTAGGTTATATAAAAAAAGAAAACATAGCCAAAGCCTTCCTTATTTTTTAATGGAAGAAGTAGTTAAATCGATCAAGTTATGGAGAAGCAACCAGGGGATTACGAAACGTTGATTTTGTTTACTTTTAATAGGTATTTTCGGTCCAGCAGCTGTCTCTATCGCGCTCTGCGGGCACTGCGCGACAGCAATAGATTTTACAAATACCTATTTTTCAATTCTCTCGCCCTTAGTGTTTCCTCTTAAAGGGCCTAAAAGTCTAATATTTATTATTTCAAATGGCACTGATATTGTTTTTCAGTGCCTTATTGAATTAAATTGTTTGTAATCAAGCATAACAAGTGCTCTTTAGAACATAATACTAGTTATATATTGTTCCCAACTTCCTCAAAGTTTGTATCGCCTCGGTTAACTTACACTTATGAGGCCGCCAGACTGTTGGAACTTGAAGCTTGTTTTAAATATATATATAACGTGTACGTAAGATAATTCTGTTTGTGTTGCTTTAATTTGAGCACACACAGATTTCAAAATGGTTTACTAATTAGTGTTGGTACCTCTGACAAATACATCTTTTTTCTCTGTAGATACTCGATCGCACGCCTATATCACCCAAAGCCATGCAGACCGTGCTGCTACTAAGAATTTTTTGACAGAAAAACGCAATAACAATGATAGACACGGGAATCGAAACTAAGACATCGAGCACAGCAGTCTCTTTCACTACCGCAACGCCAACTATGCAATCATTTCAAATCAATCTATACCAAACAAAGAATAATTATTATCATAGCTTGTTTGAAGTCTATTGTTGGATAAATCCTTCTCTCAATTCGCACTTTAGGGACAATACTATCTCTTAAAGCATTCTTATTGCATGCGCAAGAATGAAAACTATGATTTGCTCGATTCGTCGTACATACTGTGGTACGAATTATAACTGTTACCATGTGTAATTCTTACACTATTTTCTTATATGTTATCAAACGGACGTCACTGGCGTGTAGGAAAGCACGTCACTGGTAACACCGGTAACTATGCTGCGCTACGTATTTAAAGAAAGCTGCGTATTAAGTCTTTGTGACGTTGTTTGAGCTAATGTAGTTCTGTAGTCTTGAAAATTCTCATACTGATAGTTATGATTATGAGTAACGATATATACATAGAATCAATCTTCTAATCTTTGTGTTTAATAGGCGTCTCTGTAAAGCATGTGACAGAGGCTTATTACACAGAAAATACCCTAGTTATGTTTGTTTAGCTCTCTCGTAATACCGGGGGAATCTATTGGCGTTCTGTAGACAACGGACAGCGACGGATCAGTCTATTAGTCCGACATTATAGAATATATGGAATCCTGTGCAAGTCAGCCGACAAAGCAGCTTGCGGCTACTCGTATTGGTAACCGTAATCTCGGGCGGCACGGATGACAACTGATATAGCCGGTCTTTTCTGACCGTTGATAAAAAAGACTATCGTCTGCGGTACGTCTTACTGCTCACCAGACGAACTTGTCACCAAGTTGCAACATGAACTTGAGACGTTGCGACCCTCAGTATCACATGCGATTACGTCACTGAACTGGCTATACAAATCGCACTCTTAATAAAACAGAGATTGAGAATATCCGAATATTATGGCTTAAACAAAATTTAACCTCTGTTACCAATTATTTAACAAAAATATATTAGAATTTAGTCACACAATCAGAATTGAAATTGCCTGAATGCCAACTTTGGACTTAAGTCGCTATTTTATTAAGAGTGAAGAAGAGTAAGAATGAAGGTTCGATTTGTGAATCTTCTAAAGAAGAGGAGGTCTCATCTACACATAGGCTCACTCCTGTGATAGTTGCAATATTAGGTAATATCATATTACAAAGGTATATGGAATACGCTTTAGGTACCTATATGGAAAAGAAGGGCTTTCGGGTAGAAAGCTAAATAATCAAAAATAAAACTACGTGCGGTCGAATTTCGACCCCTGGACCATTAGTATCTAAATCAATCAATCCTTTCCTTACTTAATAATGAAATCCTTAATCATTTATATGTGAACTTCATCACTTAACTATCATTACATATTATTATAAAACAAAGTTCCCCGCTGCGTTTATTCGCGCTAAACTCAAAAACTACTGAACGGATTTTCATGCGTTTTTCACCAATAGACAAAGTGATTCATGAGGAAGATTGAAGTGTATAATTTGTCAAGGTTTAGTGTAAATTGAACTAAGAAGATAATTTTGTAATACCCGTGCGAAGCCGGGGCGTGTCACTAGTTCAAAATAATCAAATCAATCCTTCAACTCAACTACAAAACAGATAAATTACAACAATCTAATTATACTTGACAGATATAATGTAAAGTTTGTATACGTAAGCCTAATAAGATCCTTATAATTAATAGTCTCCATCACGGACTGACAGTCATCAATGCTATGTTTGTGTTACAGTCATTTGTTATCCCGTAATGAGCTTGCGCCCACTTCCTACATTATCCGAATGGGGAAGTGAAACCGCTTCCTTTATATAACTGGAGTGAAGGAGACTTTCCATTATCATCTAGAAAGCAAATATTAGTTTTCATAGACATGTGTACACAATTATTGTAACTATCTTGTGTACACATTAGCTGAAACCTTTAAACTAGATTTACAATGATAATAGTCGCATATTTTACTGATATTAATAGGCGACTATGGCAAAGTATAATCACTTAGAATACGCGCTGTCAACCATTGGCAACAGCTGTTCTATGCTGCTGAAAATGTTATTTCGAACTCGATTGTCGCCTCCCTAATAAACATAGTAGCCAACTGTTATTGCCTTGGTTACTGTAGAAAAAGTTAAATTATAACAGCTGACTCAATATATAATATGTATGTATTTACAAAAAAACTACTCTATGTATAATATGTATGTATTTACAAAAAAAATAGTATATATGTATGTTTATCCATTGTCTAGAACCCATAGCACAAGCTCTGCTTAGTTTGGGCTAGATGGTGTTGTGTATATGTGTAGAATATTATAAAAATAAAAAAAAAAAATAAAAAAAAAAAAAAAATATGTGAGATTTAGCTGAATAGCTTAGCACGAGTGAAAGATGGAATGAAAGGAAAGGAACAGGATAGGTATGTGTGTGAGCGTTCAAAACTTTTACTTACCAGGCGTACTGCAGTGAAAGTGTTACTATTCGTATGTCGGTTTCCTGTAATGCTGGGGCTACATTATTGGGCGAAGATTTATGTCGCGTTGGCGCGTTAAAAACATATCGTGTATACGGGCATAGGCGATGCTCTTGTCTACATTAAGCGCGTTGCGACGATCTAGCCGGCCACACTCATCGCGTTAACACGAATATTCGCCGTAGCCCGCTAATGTAGCCCCAGCATAAGAGTCCAGAGTAGTATTATCGGACAAGCCGGCTTATTCGTACCGTCACCAATTTGGCAACAGTGAGCTCTTTCACTAAAATTATGTTTTGCGCCGAGTGTTGTAGGTTCTCAATTATTCTGTATCTAATCTACATAAAGTTGCTAGGACTCGATTTGTTGCTTTTGTCAGTTGTTTCAAAGCTTGTAAAGTCTAACGCGACACAGAAGTTACTACCTACTAGAATCACTCTTGGCAGAATGGCAGGTCTGTATAGCTTTTGTAGGTATTAATGTTACCCAAATTAGATCAGATGTAACCTAATAAATAGTTCTAGAACAAATACTGCTTCCATTGTTATTTGAAACTTATAGCCAAAGTCGGTATCAGATAAAACATATCGTTTGAACCCTTAATAGCAATTTCGGGCACATATTCCTAAGAATCTAGGTAAACAGGTTCATAAAGAGTCGCAAAAAGTGGCAAACAAGAATTCACTTAAAAATATGAGACAAAGATTTTTTGTGAACGTGTCACTGACAAAGACCACAAGCATAACTGTTTATTTTTTGGCTTTTTCTGGATGATTCCTTCATTGTTTATTCTCAAAGCCCTGACCTAAATCGCAACAGACTTCTCCAAAATCTAAAAATACTTATACTTAACCTAATTAACACAAATGTTTATGCATTAAAAACAAATATATGATACGTTAATCATATTTTCTCGTATTATCGACGTGTCTTTGTTATCTGTCCACCGGCGGTAAAATTAAGTGAAAATACAACAAAATTTGGTGGCTGCTAGCCAAGTTTATCCTAATACTACTGCAGATCACATTGAAATTGGTTCAGCCATTGTGGAGATTAGTACGCGCAGATATGTAGACAAAATACGATTTTATTTTAATTACGTTATAAGTATCACATTAAAATCTCTCAGAAATAGTAAAATCGCCTGAGCCTAACAACTAACCTAAAGGTAGCTTAGGTAAATTCATCTTTACTAACACCTAAATTATGCCGTTCATAAGTGTTACTCTGTGACCGAAAAGATAAATAATTTTTGAGTTTATTTTTGATCACGTAGATATAAAAATAATTTCTGAATAGAATATGCCAATACCAAAAACTTTTTTTTCTTTACATGTATCTAAAATATTAGGTACATTATTATTTGTTAGATAGCAAGCAAATGCTTGCTGCTGAGATAAAACATAATATTTATTATTATTCTGCCTTAAAGTTATATAATAAATACACACTATTAAACTTGGAGCTTCGATCTGCTTTACCAAAGTTCAAAATAATATTGTCTTACGTTTACACAAATGTTATACATTGAAATAAAACTACTAATATGAAATTTATGGCAGCTTATTTTAATGAATAGACGTTTGGGTATTTTAGAACTATTAAAATTTAAATTATAAATGTAGTGTTTTCTTTTTAAATTAAGCGTGATTAAAACAGCAGTTTAATTTCAAAACTCATAATTCTTATTATTATTATATTCGATGCCTGAATCTTTTAAACGAATTAACCAATTAGGGGTCCATTATTTTCTTATTTTAAAAAGACAACGCTCGCACTATTTGTAATTCCTGTATCTGTGATACGGGCTTATTATAAACATTTAAACAATGGGCACAAAGAATATGCAGATCCGGAACAACCATTTGTGAATCACACAAAATTTGACCCCTGTGAGATTCGAACCCATAATACTTGGCGCAGCGGCAGTAGTTAGGTGACCACTTAAATAACTACGCCATTAGTGCAATCAACATTTATTTGTTTTGTTTTTTTCCATTGTTATCCAGGAATCCAATTTACGACGGCCTTTTTCTGAAATCGCCATCAATATTGCAGGTAGTAGTTGCCTATATTGTCATTCTAAACGGAGGCAACGATCATTATGCTACCCTACATCTTCAAAACAAAGCTTTTGTAAGTCGAATACTATGCTAATACGCGGACGTTATATCTTATCTTGTGTGTGGGGCCAGTCAGTACAGACCGGCGACACTTTGACCCAGTGGGATCTTTTGTATCGACTTCCTCAATAACGACTGCCATAGATGTTCATGGCAGCCGGGACCAACGGCTTAACGTGCTCTCCGAGGCACGGAGCAGGCGATAATTGTCAATCAATACACACATAATTTCGAAAAGTCATATAACTTCCGAAAGTCAGAGGTGCACGACGTGGGTTTGAACCCGAGGCCCTCTGCATTGCAGTCTGTTGGTCTCCCCACTGAGCTAGCGCTGCTCTTTCGCGGAGTTATATACTTACTGAAAGATTTTAGATGCAATTGCTGGTGATAGCCTAGCTGTGTGCGAAGTGAAACATTGTGAAACATAAACTCGAGGTTAATGTAACATGTCGACGATGCGACCACGTCTATGTCAGTACAATTGCCTTGAACCAACCGCGATATGCTTATCTGCATATGTAAGCTGATTATTCCGTTGTCAGATGCACAATAATAATTCTCTGTAGGGAAAGTAGGTGGCAGAGCGTTGACCCCATTCGGGTTTTGTTTACACACAGGCACAACTGTGGGCGCATGTACTCAATCAGAATTCGTGATTGAGACTAAGAAAATTCAGTGTTAGAATTTACTAAAAGTGAATGGCGTAAGAGAAATCATAGATTTGTTTGCTCCCAAGTTTCTATTTTCGGATGATTGAGTAGCTTGTAACGAAGTTACTTTTTTGGCGAATTGCACAGAGGTGCTCTATAAAAATGTGTATGTAAACTTTAGGTGTTAGTTTTTATATCCGTGATTTGTACTTGATTTAAAGTACGCTCTAAATCGTCTCACCTGTCGTCTCCGTTGAGAAATGTTAGCGAAACTTGGTTACCGTGAGTGCCAAGAATCAATCGACGGTGAATATTTTGATTGATATCCGGTTTATAAATACTAGTTTATCTGTTGACTCATCAACGAACGGATTAACATCGAAATAGCTAGATCATCATAGAGAAAAACAAACGCGTATTTAAATATGTCATTGGGACGACCTCATTAGCAAAAAAATGTGCCTACATTATATTATTACGATAGCATAATATTCTCTTTTTGGAAACTTAATTGTCGAACAAAGTCCCATATTTTGTATATGTAATCCGGTTTGTATGTTGCAAAACACTTTAAAGACGATTTCTTCATTAAATAGACTTGTTTGTTAGTAGGTACTAAAATGAAGACTCGTGTTACATAGACAAAGATATAAAAAATGTTTTATACCTGTATAATTCAAAGACATGAAGATTTTGAATTGAGGGAACGTAATTATCTCTAACATGAAATCTAATAATTTTATGTATAGGAAACATTAGATCAAAGAGGCAATTTTACAGCTCGCTATAAAGTTGTGTGTGTGAAATTACTCGTGGAGCAACTAACAGTGTGTCGCCAAGGCAATACTGACACAGGAATGTCCATAACACGAGCTATTTCTCTTAACGACTCTATTTAGCGCAACAGTAGCAGTTGCACTGATTCCTCGTTCCGAAAACGTACCGTCCATGCTCCAGCGCATCTGTTCGTTGGACACAGGCGATATATTCACCACGTGTTCCCTTTACGAGATTTAAAATAAGTATGCGAACGGATTTAGAGCGTTGAGCGTGTTACTCATCCCGACTGCGCGAATGCAGATTGCAATCGTCTTGGTTTACTCACAAAACGACGCGTTGAAATTAAACCACAGTTATAGCGATATGGTCCAATTTAAACGACCAAGCGGTCAGTGATGCGAATAATGTTCGACTTAACTCACGTAGCAACTGGATTGGTAGCTATGTGAATTTAATTTTGGGGCGAAAAACAATATGCGCCTTGTTATTCAACCTAAATGCCCGTTATTGAAAACAAGTTTTTTTCATTACATACATAGGATTTTCAGTCGTTGAATTTTTACCACAAAGCTTGCGAGTAAATATTCATCCCGCCTGCAGTAAGCGTACCTACTAGTAAGCTGTACCAGTGATGCACATCATTTCATTCGAATCATATTCGAATACAGCTGTGTGCATCACGATACCTACCTACTTTGCACAGTCAAGGACGCAAAGCGCATGTGTTGTTAATATTTTCGAATATGAGCCGAAGGCGATTGTTTCGATTGCTATAAGTCAAAGTCAAAAATCATTTATTCATTTAAGCCACAAAGTACGAACGTCAAAGGCGTTAGTGAGTTTATTACAATTGCGGAATATACATTTATGTTAGTTCTAGGTTCAGGTAAAAGGTTGAGCCTATGAGAAGATACCTGCAAAAATCTCAAGACCACTCTTCTAAATCGCCATCAAATTATAGTTTCAGTATTTTATAAGTCTCTATATACCAGGTGTTGCAGTCATTACGTGTACTGTACCAAGCTTAATACACGGTAATATTATTCGTGATTTTGTCAGCGCCCACTAGTTACTACAACTTGTAAAAGTATCCGTTTACCATCAGGCGGGCCATATGCTTGTCTGCCATCATAATGAAATCAAAAATGCATAATTTCTGCAATCTTGCTTAATTGAAGCTATTTATAAACGTTCGACTCGTTATAATTGTATAAACAATGTAAGTAGGTGTTTAATTAAAATGCCGTGTATTCCAATTGTAATTTATTACATTATACATACATTTACGGATTTCTGAACGCGCATGACTTCGTCGAATCTTCGTGAGTTTACGTTTACATAAACAAACTGATTAACTAAAAGCGTATGTTTGTATAAATACTTATTATGTAAATAGTCAGTTGCGTAATGTTTTCTATATAAGTATTTATTACGCATTGCCCTGAAACTCCACTGCGTTAGTTGTAACAGGAAGATTTCAAAAGTTTTCCTTTCTGTCGTATACAGTTAGACATGTTAGTTTTTTGTGCGCTGTTGCATTTGGAATAGACACCAACAATGATATTGTTATTCTAAACACAAAGCATAATGTGGTCACAAAGCATTTAAAACGTTCTAAACGAAATCCTTTTTTAAATTTAGACCACAACCACGCGCGTTCAGCTTTTCCTCTATTTCGTTTTGTCGCTGGTCGTTGCCGGTTCTTTGTCCCCCCATGACTCAGCCGCTCATTCGAAGTCAACCTCCTGTTCACCACGGAAGATGGAACAAGGAAGGACGTCATTTTTGTCATGTCTTCCTAGTAGGCCTTTGTTGTGTGAGAACATTGGATATCGTTTTTTAATCGTTTTATTTGGACGAGTGCCAAAATAATAATGCGTTAAGGCAAGTTTCAAATTATTCCGCTTGAAATTTAGTTTATTAGGTTAAATATGCTCAGAATGTTTATTTATGTAAATTAATTTAATTTTGTTTTCTTTGGTACTTATTTATTTGCCACGGGACTTCAGATGGCATATAAAAATTACATGGATTAAGTATCCATCCATTTACAGTATGATGGATTGTTTTCAATGTACTTGTATAAGTCAGTTATTAATGAAAACGAGTGCACGACTAGCGTATCTTTTACGCACGTATCCTCCTACGCTTATCGTTAAGGTCATTCGAGGTAAAAGCACTATGGTTTGGCGTCAGGCCAGTCGACCGTCACTAAAAACCATTTCTAAAAGTATTAGTGGCTTCCTTTCGTATCGCTTCGAGATCGTTTTTATTACCGGAACAGACGACAATACCATTATCGTCTCTCCTAACCTTGTCACCGAGAATTGCGGGCCTGAAACCATTGTCAGTAAGCTTTCTTGGCCGTAACAGACATGACTCACCAAGCGCGCGAATTTTAAATTATACCGCTTTCAAAGAACAGCTATCATTTCGAAAGTAACCGCAGACAATGGAAATTATCATCAAAAGAGTTTCAAACGTTGATTCAGAAATGCGTTTGATACAGAGATCTTACAAAATACGAGTCAGAAATGCGTTCGATACAGAGATCTTACAAAACACGATCCAATTTTAAAATCGTAAATTTCTCCGAATCGTTTTGTTTGTGAGCTGTTGAGTTATCGGTCAAGTAATTGTAAATTTAAATCCGCCATCACATTTGGATTTAAAATGTTGTTTTGATGTTCAAGGGAGTGCTAACATTTGGGTCAAAACTCAGAATGCGTCTAACGCAATGAATATACTACAATTGTGATTCACAACAAAGAAGCACGAGTGGCCAGATCATTTGAATGTAGTGCTATTAAAATTCCGTTGCAAAACCATACAGTTATTTCCATGTTGGTGTGTTGCAATTTGCGTCTAGGTATTATCCCGTTAAATAGTGATGTGCACATTATGGCTTTATAAAATACTAGTTAGCTCTTCTTTAATATTCGCTACTAATAACTATAGGTCGCAGTTCAATTGATAGATTATGAAAACGAATACTAGCTGCACCCATACGCCAAATTATGTGAAGATTATATGAATTAAGATTTGTATAATCGATGGCTGGTTATAAAACCGTTGAGCTGTTAACTGGTAGTTAATAGATTAAGCACGAAAAGAACTTTGAATTTAGAAACAAGGTGGTACTTATTTCGCAATTTTAAATGTGTGTCCGGTATTGGTTTATATTGTTTTCGAAGCCAAGTGACGTTTACCAACCCTTACCGGCGTAGAATCATTATCAGATCTAGATGGCTGGCAAAGTTTTCCAACTATCACTATGCCCTCATAGTCACTCGCATGCAAAAACTAATTAACCCTTTTGTTAAAGTACAGTAAGAGAGCCCCATGATTGACTCTTAGTCTAAGATGTAACAGCACAGTAGAGCTGATTAGAGTTTTGTACCTATAGTTCAAATAATATACGTAGACTATTTACTTGTGTATGTAAAATTGGTAGACTATTCAGCATGTCGTTGATTAAGCTATTTGTATATTGTTTATCATAAATGTTTGGCACTCGGCATATCCACTAGTGCCCATAACTCATAAGGTATCAGACATGTGCCAACAACATAATCTGTCTCTTAAACATATTAGTGCATGCCCAGTTTAGTTTTATCACCATTGATACAATACCTACATCGATTCTGTAGTCCTTGTGTCATTATAAAACTGTTAACTAGAAATTGTCTTGCTTCACCCTTGCTCAAAAATCATGTGTAAGAGCAACAGCTACATAATAATCATAAATGGTTTAAAAAAAAAAGGATAGCTTTTGTATGGGTCAAAACTAAATTTCTGAGGAAGACAATACAATTAATTCTCTGTCTTGCTTACCAATATTCCCGACTTTGTTAAGTCAGTAGGACTTCACGTAATTTTGGTTATGGTCCCGATAACAATATTTTAGTTTCTTTTTACTTTAATTTCAGTTACGTATTTACATTAGGGCAAATTAACTCCCTATTTCATGACTAAATCGATTCGAGCCACCACGAAATACAATCTGTTTGATATTGTAAAGCTGTTTTGATTTTTTTTTATTTCGTGTTAGTAGTTCAATGTTTTAAAATCATCTAAATTAAAAAATAGAAACGTAATTTGTGTAATTTTAACAACGAAACAAATTAAATCCTACTAGCCTCTTTAAACTTAGTCGACTAAATACCACCGGTCAATTAGTAATTTTGGTCCATCACTGTGTCGGCTACTGCAATTAGCGTTAGGTAATGTTAGCCTAAAGATTACGGAAGTTTAAACGTTCGTTTTAGATTAACATCGATAGAGTCTTGGTCACGATTTTGAAATTTAGCTGAGTATGCTTGGAGATCGTTTAATGAAATGAGGTCACAATTCAAAAGATGTCGGAACGTATTCATTGGTCCATTATTTTAATTGACATTTTATATATTGCTGATCCTGAAAAAGAAAGTTCTGATAGTGCCAAGTTACAGAAGCAAATTACTGTTTAATCAGTTGCTTTTTTATTATAATAACGTTACTGTACTAATTTGGGTTACGAATTGCTTGCTCCTTCAGTAATGCTTGTGTGAGAAGTGGATAACAAGTCCTATGCCATGTACATTGGGCTACCCACGCTTTGAGGAGTTTTGGTAACTCGACTAACCACTAGAACACAGCACAAGCTAGCTTGTTTACGTTATATTTCATATTTTCTACCGTTATAGAGGTTAAAGATAAAGATAAAGATATATTTATTTCTAAGTATATGGTACATTGAGATCTTACATTAGACATTGATTCACATATACTACCATTTCTGGTGTAGAAATATTAAATAAGCTAATTCCATGCAAATCTTAGACATTACAATAGTTTTAATTTGATACAATTATATTAATTAATTTAGATTCATTGAAAGGAAATACATGTAATGTCAAAATATTAATTATTATGTCAAAAATAAGTACAATACCAAATAAAAAAAAATATTATGTCATAAATATAAGTTCCAGTGTCAAAATATTAATCATAATGTCAAAATTCTAATAGCATAAAATATTAATTACAATGTCAAAAAGTATGATTTAAAAATTCATTAACGGAATAAAAACACCCGTCTAAGAGCCAAGTAAACATTTTACATTTGAATTTATTAATTGGTAACGTTCTCAATGCAGGTGGTAATTTATTATAAATTTTTATTGTCATACAACTAGCATTTCTACTATGTAGTTGCAATCTCTGAGGAGGCACAAGCAATTTTCCTGCATTTTTTTTTGTTAGTCTTTGGGAGACTTGTTCATTTAATAAGAATAAATGAGGATATTTTTTTACAAATAGACAAACCTCAAGAATGTACAAGCACGGGAGGGGCAGAATTTTTAATTTTTGAAATAATGGCTTGCAATGATCTAAATATTCTGCTCCACTTATGGCTCTGACACATTTTTTTTGTACTTTGAATGCTCTGTCCACATCCACTGAATTACCCCACATTACTAGTCCGTAGCGCAATACTGACGAAACATACCCATGATAAGCATTCATGACAGTTTGTTTACTAGACACTAGTCTTAACCTGCGAAGAGCATATACAAACTTATCAAGCTTGTTACATACTCGTTCTACATGTTCCTTTCAGTTCAGTTTGTTGTCAATTATAATACCTAAAAACAAAGCTGACGGTTCTGGTTGCAAAATTGTATTATCATACCGAATTGTTATTGGTGTTACTGACAAGTTGCATGTTTGAAATTGAACTATTTTACTTTTATTTATATTAACATGAAGATTATTGTCGTCGAGCCATTTTATTACATTATTTAATTCAATATTAGTATTAATTTCTATGTCAGTTTTATTGAAACATTTTATCGTCAAAGTAGTGTCGTCAGCAAATTGAATGCAGTCATAATTTAAGCATTTACTGAGGTCATTTATGTATAATGTAAATAGTTGCGGACCCAGTATGCTTCCCTGTGGAACGCCAGTATTATTAATTTTTAATTCTGAGCAGTATGTCGTTCTAGTGATTTTTGCTATTTTAGATATAACAGTTCTCTGTTGACGATTAGACAAATAGCTTTTAAGCCAATCATACGCCTTGCCTCTTATTCCATATCTCTCTAGTTTGTACAGCAATCGTTCATGTGAGACAAAATCGAATGCTTTGCTCATATCTAAGAATACCGATAAAGTAGACATTTTTTTATCAAGAGCTTCAGTAATTAGTTTTACTAAAGAAAAACAGGCTAGGGTTGTTGAACAATTTTTCCTAAAACCAAACTGACTTCCTACTATTAGGTTATATTTAGTTACAAAGCTATTTATTTTATCATGCATAGCTTTTTCATAAATTTTTGCAAAGATCGGTATTAGTGTAATAGGCCTATAATTGCCCATATCAGAACATTTACCCTTTTTGTAAAGTGGTTTAATTATAGACTCTTTTAGTTTTGATGGAAAAACACCTTCTTCAAATGAGAGGTTTATTAGGTAGCTAAGTGGGGATGCTATAATTTTCGCGCTCAATTTAATAATTTTAGTGGTTACTTCGTCAAATCCCGTAGAATTTGTATTATTTAATGAATTAATTATTTTAATAATGTCAATTTCATTTACAGGAGTCAAAAATAAAGTATTTATGTTATTTTCAATGTCAATATTATTTACGTCATGATTATTATTGTCATTTTTTTGTGTCAGCTCGATGAAATAATCATTAAATTGGTTACATATGTCAATAGGATTATTAATTTTTTGATCATTTATTATTAATTCATTTATGCAGTTTTTGTCATTAGGTTTGTTAAAGTTATTTTTTATGATTGACCATGTCGCCCTACATTTATTTTTAGAATTATTGAAAAAATTGTTGTTATTTATCTGCTGTGATTTTGATATGCATTTTTTTAGGATCTTAGTATAATTTTGGTAATTTTTCTTGTGGTAACCTTTACTTAGAGCATCGTGTTGATATGCGTATTATAAAGTTCTCTTCTTAATGCATGATATTTTTAATCCCCTACTAAGCCATTTATTTTTTATGGGTTTATTGATCCTTTTGACGAGTATTTCTGGAAAACACAATTTATAAAAGAGCGTGAATATGTCATGGAATATATTAAATGCTTTATTGCAGTCACTCTCTTCGTATATTTCACCAAAACTTAAAGCTAAGGTTCTAAACCTATGTTGACTTCTATGAGAGGCAAGTAATAAATGGTCATTAGAATCAAACAATGACATATGAATACGAAAGAAATGGTTTGAAAAGTAAAATAACGCCAATTACGGGAATAATATATAAGGTATAGTCAATGATAGAATAACAGCTGATATGAATATGAAATATGAACTTTTTAATTTGGAAGACAAAAGGTATACTGCATTGACCTCAATTCAATTGGCATCTCTGTAGGAGAATTATAAAGAGTCTAATAACGAGCAATAGCATCGATGGAAGATGAGGAGCCAGGTAGGTGAAAACCAAAATGATAAAACCCTTTAATTATTCTGCACGAGTGACCATAAATCTTGTTAAGTGCCATATTAATTCTATAGAAAGGGTCAAAGTTGTCCCTTGAGAAACTTTGAAAGCATTTGAATAAATTAAAAAGTTGTTTCATTATTCATTTAATTTAATAAGTACTAATAATTAGTTCTTTACTAATGATTTGCTTATTGACGTCATACCGCATGCTGGGCTGTTAGATAAATTCTCAGTAGCAGCACATGTGTTGAGAACCATGCCCAGTAGACGCCATTAGGCTCGCTTCTTATAAGAAGGACCTAAAATAATAGGTGGGCGAGATAAGCCGGAGACTATACATGTAGGATACATAGTAAACTAACCAGACAGAGTTCTTTATTTCTGATTAGTTCTTATATACATGTGATAATTGTTGAATCCTTACTAATATTATAAATGTGAAAGTTTGTGAGGATGTATGGATGTTTGTTACTTTTTCACGCAAAAACTACTGGACCGATTACAATGAAACTTGATATGTAGATAGCTGGAGAAGTGGATTCACACATAGGCTTTTTCTCCCGATATTCCCACGGGAACGGTATTTACGCGGGTGAAACCGCGGAGAAAAACTAGTTTATCATATTATAACGAAAGTGATTACTTTTAACCCTGTATAATAAGTAAATATTTATGTATCTATAGGTGTATATAATATACAAAAACAGATGTATAACATAACAAAGGCGTTCAAGCGTTCACGATTTGACACATACATATACGGATGTAAAATAATATATGTAAATGGTAGTATTATTCAAATTATACAGACTATTTGCATTCAATGCTCTGAATTAGGTATTATTTGTGTCTGTGCCATTTTGGTTGCGTTGTAATACAATGTCTTTGTGTGTGTGCTTGAGTTATGTATATGTATATGTGTGCGCAGGTGGTAGATTTAGAGAAATGGGTCAGCAGTCGCTAAAGCCTTGGAACACAGTCAAGTACATATTGCAACTCAGTTATATTTGGACAAAAGATATTATTTTGGAAATTTTCTCTTTTTGGATGTCATGTTCTTGTGAAAGTAGTTGTCAGCAACGTCGCAGTAAAAGGATTATAAATTTGTTGTATGTGTTAAGATCATTTATTTCTGACCACTTGCACGAAGACGTTTTTTTAAACTACGAGAATAAAAACCGTCTGTTGGATAACCGTTAGCGTGCCAGAATAGAGAAATAAAGTTAGGTCTTGTAGGCAGGGCAGGTGCGTCACACACGTGATCAACATTCATATCTTAACAATAGCCGTTGACAGTCGCCCTCATATCATGATACCATGTGAAGCTTCGCAAGTACTACTTTGTGTCCGTTAATTGTATCTTGGTAAGGCCTCAGCGACACAGGGCTTGACCCTAAGGCAGGGATTGTCTTTTATAAAAAGCTAAATAACCAAAAATATACAATGCCAGCGGCATCACTTCAAATTCAAATTCAAATTCAAATTCAAAATTTTATTCATTAACAATTTTTACATTGTGTTTGAATTAGTACATAGATAGTTCAAAAAAGCAATAAGAATCGGAAATTTCACAATGCAATTAATAAGTAATACACAATAATACAATGAATGATAACAAAAAAAAAAAACATTAAGTCAATACAATCAAAAGTGGTCAATAATAAGTTAGAATTGAAAATAATAATGTCAATGATAAAATGGTATTAATAAATGTCAATAGGATAAGATATAAAATAACAATCATAATGTATGTAAATGAATTAAAATTTATATTGATTGTAATTTATTATTGATCTTCCATATCACTGAAAGTACACTTTGGCATGTCATCTACAGAATATAAACAACCTTTCAGTAGAAATGTTTTAAGCTTGGTATTAAAATTACTTTTATAGAGCAAGCTCTTCAAGCCAACGGGCAACTTATTAAATAATCTGACAGCATTGTAATGACTACTGTGCTTCACTATATTCAGCTGTGGTGTACAGTTAGACTGAAAATCCTTTCTGCGCGTAGACTCTCTTTGATGGCGTTCTTCCTGTGTTTAATATTTATGAATGTTTTTTGCAAAATTTGTTAGTAATACCAGTATGTAAAGACTCGGCACAGTTAAAATGTCTAACTCAACAAAATATGGTTTGCAAGACACGTCCTGTTTTATGCCTACAATCGTTCTAATCGCCCTTTTCTGCAGAATGAACGCTCGGGAAATGTTGTAATTATAGCTACCTCCCCAGAGTAATATGCTGTATCTCAACTTAGACTCTATTAGAGCATAGTATACCATTTTTAAGTATTGAGTACTAACTACATCCCTCAAACTTCTTAGCACTAGCGTAATAGCGTCCGACACTTCAGAAAAAGAATCGCTATGCTTCCAGTGCAAAGGACAAAGACTATTGGAAGACCTGTAATCTCTGTGTTGAGCACAGCGCATACTTATGGCGTTACAAAAGCTTTTCACCCGCGGAATACAACTAAAGGCTGTTTAGCTAAAATCCTCTCTAGGACGAATGTATGTCTTCATCTCCAGGTCCAGCTTAATCGAAATTGCAAGTTGAAAGCCATCTTAACGACTTTTTTATTTCCGTCTTACTCGAGTAACGTGTTGTAGCGTATATTGGCACAAAGAAAACTTTACTATAAAAAAGCTGTACTATAACTATTTACCTTGAAGCAAATCTTGTAGCAAGTTTGGTTAGGGTTGTCATCTCTTCGTAACAAGGTATTGGCATTTTTGTTTGCACAGCATATTGACGAGAGTGAATAAGTTAATAAAAGGACCTTATTTTTCCTTTGTCGAAAATTATAGTAAAAAATTGGAGTTCCTTTTTTTATCATGTATGACTCGAGTTTCTTGTCTTACCAATATGTTTCGTTAGGATTTCTTTCAGTATAACAGTTAACATTCAGTGACAGACAATATTTTGTCCAGTGGCTTAGCTGTGAAACCTTAACATTTAAGGAAATAAAACAGTGAGAGCCTGGACACGATCCTGGGTGTCACAAAATTTAAGTCAATAGCAGTACGAGCTTAAAACTCCGTCGTATACAACAATAAACTTGACTCTGCTACGACCAAAACAAAGCTGATGAAATGTTCTACTCCTTTGACTAGCCTTTGAAAGACAAACTGGGTATAATATTTCAGTCAATACATTTTATTAGAATCTGCCCGCGACACCACCTATTTCAATTAGGCTTACTGAAATAAAAAGTATTCTTTGTGTCAGTCCAGGTCACCTTGTGTTATCCATATTCTGGATTAACATTCAAATCCGTATAACCGATTTTACGTTTATTTCAGTAAGAAAGATCCAAACCTCCAAAGATTTTCATACAAGATTCGATGCAAATAAAGTTGGTGACCCTAAGTTAACACAACACGTATTTTACATTTCACTGAATTTATTTCATGAAATGTGCAAACTTTGTAGTATTAACTCGGGTCTGGCGCGTTGTTCAGGAATTTGTTCTAGAACAACAAGGAGTTATATTTTGTGTGGTTTCACTTCACGTTTCATTGTAACGTGTTCTACTTCAGAAAAACCTTTGTTAAGAATTGTGTGGCTGGTGATTTTGTCTGCAGTATTGGTGTTGGTTTTAATAGTTACCATAAACAACGGCAAGTGTTGATCATTGCTAAGATTCATCAAATACAATCAGTAATTTCAGTTTTGGAGAATAGGCCACGCGGGAGTGTTAAGCCTCATGTAGCGGCTGACAATAACTCCTGCCACGGTATCCATACCGTCATACAGACTGCAGCCTTGTTTACTATCTTTATAGTAAAAAAACGGTCAGAATCCTTAGGAACGGCGACAGAACATCTTCATAAGGAAACCTCTATATGTAGGAGTTATTTGTAATGTTCTCGGAGATATCTAAATTCTGCCAACACGCTTTAGGTCAGCGTGGTAGACTAGTCTAAACCTTCTTACTTTGAGGGGATGCCTGTGCCCATCTGTAGGATATTTTTGCAAACACGGCATATATTTTTTAGGACTAGTCTTGCAAAAATTGCCTCAGCTCAAAATAGCCTTGATTTTGATTTATATAATAATAATAATAATCGTTTATTTACTCTCTCACACAGAAATAATTACAAAAAATCAGAATCTTAAGCTAGGGGTTACATTTATAAAAGGGTGAATCTGTGTGAGAGACTGGTATCTGTACTAGGTAGACCTGTATGACAGATTACCAGCCTCTCCTGACTCCAGACAAGTTAGTGCTCGGATAGGAGTGACCTGATTTTACAATTATGTACCTTTAATATGTGAGGTGAGTAATTGAGTAGACTATAAGATATGGAGTGAGTTCGTGCACGTGTGAGTGTCTGTATGTGTGTGTGTGTGCGTGTGTGTGTGTCTGTATGTGTGTGTGTGTGCGTGTGAGTGTGTGCGTGTGTGTGTGTGTGTGTGTGTATGTGTGTGTGAGTATGCGTGTGTACAAGGGTACGTGTGTGTGCGTGTATGCGTGACGTGTGGGTGTATGTGTATACGTTTTATGTGTGTGTGCTAACCCTACGACAAATGGGGACAGATTATCTTGGGATCAGAATCTGCTGGCAAGCCAGGAGATCTGTTAGCTTGTTGATGCTGGATGGATATGTAATACTTAACAATCTATTAAGATTATGCAAAAGATTTTCAGTTTCCTCATAACTAAGGGACTTTAGCCAGAGAGAGAGAGTTCTTTTACAATTATAATGTGTAAGTGAATAAATTTGTAATTTCTCATTTATTTTGTTATAGAGGTACTTTCCTAGGAAGCCGAAAAATTTTCCAGAGAATGCTGTGGACCACCGATTCCCTATAGAAGGGCAAACTTTATGTTTTAGTCTCTTATTAGTACGTAAAGGGTTGTACGGGAGCAAAGAATGTTGTTTTAGCACTGTGTTTAAAATGTACAATTGCCGCACCGTTAGGACATCCATACGCTGGTAAAGATCCTTGGTGGGATAAAGAAAAGGCAAGGAAAGACTTACCTTAAGAACTGCCCTTTGGGCTCTTTCCACCCTAATCAGACTGGTTTTGCAGGCACCGCCCCATACTGTGACACAATATGACAAGATAGGTTGGCATAATGACAAATAAACCAGTTTGATTACGTTTTTATCAGCAATGTGACGCAAATTTTTGAACACGAACATCAGTTTGCGCGTTCTTGATGAAAGAAGGTCTAAATGGTAACTGAAGTTGAGACTGCTATCTATCATAACACCAAGATATTTAATGTGAGAGGTACTTTTTAAATCATTACAGGTACATGAGTGATGAGCTAAGCACGTATGGGCAATAATAGAGTGATCGTGAAGTGTGTTCGATGGAATGTTTTTTATTGTGAAAGGTATGTATTTTGTTTTATCAGTGTTAAGTGTTAATCCATTTGTCATAAGCCACGAGGACACTGCATTGAAGCCAATCTGTGCAAAGGCATAGGTATCATCCCAAGTATCTCCATGGAATATCAACGCGGTGTCATCAGCAAAGGTTACAATTTTACCGTTTTTTAGTTGGAGATTACACAGGTCATTGATATAGGTGAGAAAGAGTGTAGGGCCCAATACGCTGCCCTGTGGCACGCCAAAAACAATGGGCAGGTCATCGCTAATGACTTCGTCGACTCTTACCCTTTGGTGTCTGTCAGTGAGATAGTCTGTAAATAGTTTATGTTGAGTACCACGGATACCCATTTTTTCTAGTTTGTCCAGTAGGAGTGGGACAGAGACTGTGTCAAAAGCCTTGGCTAGGTCCAAGAATACGGCGATAACTTTTTTCTTTTCGTCTAATTTACACACAATGTGATCGGTTAATTCATGGACAGCATGATTAGTTGAAGTGTTTGCCCTGAAACCAAACTGTGATTTAGATAAAATGTTTTTTGCCTCTAGGTAGTCAATTAAACGTTTATTTAAAAGTCTTTCTTCTTTATTTATATAGGCTTACCAACAACTACTTACTCTAATACACTTTTCTTTTAATAAAAATAACAACATTATAGTAGCCTTTTACATAATGTATTATATTATTTGTGGAAGATGAAAGATAAACAAAATTAATATATATTTTATTACGATTTAATCCAATAATTTATATTTATGCTCCACGACGTGCAGAAGTCGGGGAGACAATACTAGGTGAAAGATAAACTTTAGCGAGTCCATTGAATAATTAAGAAGGCTATCGTAGCACTTTACCAACGTGACTGAGAAGTATGTTCTTGTTTAGGCATCTGCCACTTTAGGATGTCTCGTGAGAAAACGTGTGACTCGTTGGGATAACATGTATTAATAATGCTTTTATTTCTTACAAAGGTACTGATGTCATTGTATTCTTGTATAAAGCCTAGTCGGACTTATAAGGGGCTTGTATGAAGCTCTAAAACTCCCTGAGAGATAAAATTAACTTTAAAAGGTACCCTTTAATTTCATTTTGTTGACAATTTGTATCATGACTTGTACAAAATATTAATTTGTGATACATTTTGTAATTGCACTTATTGGTCTTTTATTTCAACAGCTATGGTTTTAAGGCCCACGTAATAATAATAATGTTCTCCTGACCGAATTTCGGTCACGGCGGCCAATCTTAACGGAGACTGGCCATCGGCGCCGGAGATATTATAGTGCACAAGTGTGTGCGCAATCACAAGTGCACTCTCTGTTCCCTAACTCTCATGATCCGATGGGACGAATAATCCGACACGCCGGGAGAGAGAACAGGCGCAGGACCAACGCCTTTACGTGCTTTCCGAGGCACAAGGGTGTCTAACACCGCCAACTTCCTAACTCTGGGCTCGTATTGAGATTTCTTAACAGAAAAACCAAATAACTTTTTGTTGGCCCGACCCGGGATTCGAACCTGAGACCTCATGCACAGCAGTCGCATTCACTACCGCTGCGTCACGTAATAGAAAGCAGGCCGTCTACTGGACGCTTTTCCAGATACCTTGTACTGATGAATTTCCTAAGAAAACCATAATAACACTGGTCGACCTAAAAATCGAACTTAGCATTAAACGATCGACTGCAAACTTATGATGTAGAACTAATGAGGCAGTAGGTACTTACATTGTCGTATACACGCCTCAAGACACTATTAACATATATTTAATATCATTAACTGTGCTATGATTCAGGTGAACAAGTACCGTACAAACCTGCCTAGAATATGAGTTGCTTACCGCAGTAGGCCACTTAGGTACAAGTGGTTCAACCACTTTTATATTTTTTCTTCTCATTGCATGAGTAATAAAATACATCTTCAGAATTACAACCTGCCTGACTAAAAAAATCGGCATTGAATTGAGTTGATATTTTTTTCATTTAATTTGCCAGCACCTCATTATACCGGATCCAGTTTGGTGTAAACAGAAACTATAATTATACTGCGTTTTAAATAGGCAGCAAGTTATCATTATGTCAACGATCTGAATACTTTAAGTTGTAAACAGGAAAATAAGGGAAGGTACTTCACTAATTAATGCATACAAGCTACAAATATACATATTCTCCATTATGCACTCGAACGGGCAGCTATGTTTAATGCCTACATTTCTTTAGCTATTATTGAAGTCTTACGTAATAGGGGTCGGCGCTATCGAGAACATAAAGGCTTATCCTGTAACCCATACATTGCAATGAAGTTATCTCTGGCATGCAACCTTAGCTTCTCGAGCCACTGAAGACAGCTCGTAAAAGCCAAAGAGCTCGGCTTGCTCTACTAACGCCCCGGTTTCCGAAACAAAAGAAAAAATTGTTAACAGACGGTAAAACGCATGTCAACACCTGGGATTGGCTTACTAAATTCTATAAAATAATATTCTATTCTAACACATACACACAACACCATCTAGCCCAAACTAAGCAGAGCTTGTACTATGGGTACTAGACAATGGATAAAAATACATAGGTATATACCTTCTTTTTGTAAATACATACATATTAAACATAGAAACACCCAGACCAAGACAAACATCTATGTTCATGCACACAAATATTTGACTTGTGCGGGAATCGAACCCGCGACCTCAGGCGTGGCAGTCGGTTACTGTTTTCTTGGTTCATACAATATCTGCAATACTTAGACAACAGCCATGTCCATGAGTGGCAGTTATAGTATAGTATCACGGCTATTACTTAGTTAAGTCAGTGGACGGACCGAAGTCTTACGAATCGGGAGACGACCCCTTAGAGCTATAAGCATCAAACATCTCTTCCAAACTTTGTACCGCTACGGAGAATTTCCCTCGCCTTAGACCTCGACCGCTATCATGAGCGTAAGCGTATGTTATTAGACGAAGCAGGCAATCTTTAATGACGTCTGGCAGTACAAAAGAAATGTGAGCTAATACTTAAACCTAAACCGGAGTTAATCGATTGCGCCTCAGTTATTGCGTGGCCGTGACGAAGATATAAAGCAACGTAATATTTCGTAATCGCATTTAAGAGCAAAACCTTACATAATAATTATGACGGCTGTAATTCATCGGACGGTGTAAGGTTTTTCTTTGCAATCTTTGGGGTATATAATTACTTTGTGTTGCTTTTATTTTCGTCGTGATTATTGTAGTGGTACTTATACTCTTGTTAATACAATATATTGTTATATAACATCACGCATGCATGTTAGGGTATATGCAGAATTGTATCTCGCCAGATTACCTTAGTTATATTTGGTTACATATAGGAGAAGGAGCCTTTTTTTCATACTCATAGACTCCATCTCAACTCAGAGAGTCTAAATCTTAAAAGCTATAGGTTAAAAAGACAATCTATTCTCAATAGATTCTAATATAAACCTCTCACTGCATATGTACTCGCAACACAACGCGACATAAGTGTGTATGATTTGTATTTGCTGTAGGGAAGAAATACTTTCCTAGTAGACACGATACAAAGAGAATTTCTTACTCATTTAAAATGTTGTCTAAAATATATCTACAATGCACAATCGTTGTAGATATTATTTAACAGATTTTTTTCTTTTACATTGTATAACTTAACCTTAAATAATATTAATCGTGTGTTCAAAATTCAAAATTAATAGGTATCTATTGGACAATTTAAATAATGTGGGCATTCCAAAGAAAAGTGGAAATTCTAGAACGATTCAAAATAAGTAAAATAATAACTCGACGACGGAAAGAGTTTTAATTTGAATATGTTAGCATTTCGAATGCTTGTTAGCCAGGTGCATATTCAAATATCGTCAATACATTGTCATCGATGGTTTATACAACTTGCCATTCTGTTATCGCGTTAACGTGTACATACATTGATAAAATGGCAAACAGTGATAATGTGATACCCTTGTTGACTGGTCAATAACAACTTTCGCGATACGTGTGGTGTGCTTCACTCCGAGTTGATAACATTATTTGCATACTACACGTTTATTTCTCCCTGAAGTACTTTCTCATAGACATTCATAAAATCTTCATTTCTATGTATTTCCTGGTGTATTTTAGAATATCATCAATAATATTGTCTTATGTTTACGCAAATGTTATACATTGAAATTAAACACTTTATACGGATTTTGTCGCGTTGTTTATTTTACTTTAAACACTGTTATTACATAATTTTGAAAACTCTAACACTACTATTATTGAACTTTACTACTATTTAAGCTATATATATTTTCAGCAGCCATGTTCTCCCCGTGAACATGGCTGCTGTAAAGCAACCGAAACGTCGGAGCAAAGTAAAACGACCGTATAAAGTGTTTAATTTCAATATATAATCAATAAGTTTATTTACCAATCATAATAATAATATAATATTCTACCACGTACACACAACACCATCTAGGCCAAACTAAGCAGAGCTTGTACAATGGGTACTAGACAATGGATAAACATACATATGTACTGTTTTTTGTTGTAAATAATATATTATAAACACCCAGACCAAGACAAACATCCATGTTCATGCACACAAATGTTTGACTTGTGCGGGAATCGAAGAATGTAGACTTATAATGTTAAAATTATAGCGAATTCTTGTACATTTTGTTGTAAGGCGTAAAACATTTATCAGGCGGTTAACATCTGCATATTAATTGACAAACTGATGCAAATATTTATGTTTAGGCAACCATTTTCAAGATATGTAGATATCGGAATGAATGTTGAATGTGTCTCTGTAGTTTCTGAGTTGCAATTCACAGCAGTATGCAGCACATACGATTGTCGCATAGATGTGATGTTTTTTATTTAACAAACAGTTATTAGGGGTGTAGGTAACTAGGTACCTATGATTTGCGTTATAATTTCGGATAGTAGATACTACTGTATCTACGTCCGAAAAAAGGATATTTACACTCGAGAACAAGATGCTTGTGTCGCCGCGATTTTACGAACATTGATAAAAGAGATAAAAGTTATACAAGTGCCTGAACAATTTGTTCATCAAATCGCACAATTGTAATTCAGATGTGAACATTCGTAACATCGTTTGTGTCTGACATTTATGAAAATAAAATAATAAAATATATTATCATATAGGTATGATGTTCCCTTTGTTTGAAAACATAACCCTTCCAGTGTCCTTGGAGATGTCGCTACAAAATCAGTAACTTGCCGAAACATATAGCTGTATTAAGGTCGAATTTTCCTTGAAGAGCCAGAAGTGGAATACAAACGTGTATCCAATGTACTCATATATATTGAGAGCACGATTTGCAAAGAGAATATTAAAGTGAGGCAGACTTAGTCGTCGAAATCGTGGCACGAGACACGAACTTTGCTTATTTGAATGGCCGTGTTTTTGTCGTTCGAAGTTATTTGTTAAGCCAAAAGTAATAGTCATTTCAAAGAAAAACAGCAATGTAATGTAGTGTAAAAAGATAGGTGCCGTTTCTAGTCTTACTTAGCCGGGTTGGGATACGATGAGTATTCACATTAAAATTGCGATAGTGCTCAGTGTCACTCTGCGCTGGCAATGCAACGATATGATCCACAATTATTATTTATTCTCTAAAGTCTTCAGTCACCCAAGTTGCTTGCTAAGGCCTCGGTTAAAACAATACATTAAGTATCCTATAAAATAAGATATTACTAATTATGTATTTTACAAAATCGATTGGCAATCTTAGAAACGGCTCAAGCGTGCATTGGAATAAGACTATATCTGAGTATCGGTAGCCACGATTAGATTTATCATATTGCCATTTTTTCCTACACCAATTTGAATTGAAGACGTAAAAATACATTGCTTATTTTGAAATTTCCAATGATCTACTAACCTGATAATAATAATCTTCACGTGATGGACTAGAACATATATTTATTTTCTTGTATGTCAATAATGTTTTGGTCCAATATGTACAAGAACCCTAAGTCAGTCAAGCAATGTTGGTGCGTTCGCAAGAATCTCATGGGATTTGCTCTTTCACGTACCGTTGTCCGGAACCTGTAGACCCTTCCAATTGATTGCATTGCAAAATCGATTTGAGACCTGTCCAGACTTCGAATGACATCCCCAAGGAATTGTCAGACAACCGGATGAAAACTTAGTTAAACTTCATAAGTACGGGGTTTCTTGTTGGCATTAAGCAGTGCGAAATAGGGTAAGCGAATCTAATATAGTTTGTAATCACTAGAAAGTATTGAGTCGATATTCCCTGAAAGGCCTTAAACTAAATGTACGTTTATACAATTGATGTTTCTTTCTAGTATATACTTACGTGATATACGTGCTATTTAGCCGTGATAAGTTCACGTCAGTTCGGTCAATGTCAAATGTTCTCATGACCAGCATTGTGACACCGCATGTCACTTCCTTTATTCATATCCGAACTGTAGAGTAAATATGTATTTTTTATTGGGCCTAAGGCAACGGTGCAAATTGCATGAAGCCACCGGAGTCAAGTAACCATAACTAAAATGTCACTGTTAAAATGAAAATAGCGCAAATATAGCATTTATGTCGTCCAGTTTGAGCACATTATAGCGTGAATGACTATTTTATGGTAATACAGACACAGTTACGACCTTTAAATGCTACTTGCTCAACGAATGCATTGCCCTATGTTTGACATTGATATTATAGGATCAATAATATCCATATTAGAAAATGCGGATACGTCAAATATTACTAATTCGTATTTTTATAAATGAATTTTGGAGCCAACAGGACGGGGATCGATGTAATGTTAATTTCATGTAAACAAACTGTCATTATGTAATTATATTATTTACATAAGTTGTCCATTATTGACGTGTTAGTTGCGCAAACATCAATGACACAGCAAAGGTTTATTACATTAATTTGTAAATATTATCAATTGTATATTAAAAAAAGTAATAAGTAAAATGTAGGGCTTGTGAACGTATGGAACAGTCCGTCTAGGAAATATTTCCACTATACTATAAACTCGCAGTCAACAGGAACGCATTAATTACTTGATCTTGTGTTGTGTTTCTGCAGAGAGCAAGGTCTCTAGAGCACTGCGCTGAGCAGAAACACAGATCGTGTTAGTCCTCCCTGGCAGTGATTGACCGTTGCCAGTCTTGTCTGTGGTGTCGCTAGGTACAGTTACAACTTACGTTACTGTTTCATGTTTGTGTTTTCTTAGACATACAGTTGGGAAGCCAAGGAAGGGCACCGGGATAGCTGGATGCAGATCTTCAGTCAAGGTGGGCATTTACAGAGGACACCCAATTAATACAGGAAGGGTTCTTAATTCATATATACTGTTATAGTTGGCAGTAGATAAGAAAAAAAAGACAATGATACTACGGACAAGACGACAGGTTATGCAATATCAATGTATCCAGAAGCCGAGGTCGCTATCTAAATTATCTGAATTTGGAAAGGTTACGATCAGAATAACTTAAACTAGCCTTTTACTGAACGATGAGATCTGAGAAGAGCTATATGTTTTAATTGCCTGGTTAAGGCGATTGTGTAAATGTCAGCACGACTATAGATCGTGAGGTTCGGTGAAACTCAGACAAGTGTAATTGGGTTTTCTCATCTGACTCATAGTAGTAACACGAATATTGGCAAGAACAAACACAAACTTTTTCCAATACTGCGAAATGCATACGCAATAGATTTTTGGTAGAAGCAAGCAAGTCACAGTTTGTTATGGTAAGCGGTGATACTTATAGGCGTTTGCTATATCAGTCTCTTACTAGATAATACTGTCTATATTATACCAGAGTCATGACTAGCGAGTTGAATACTTTAAAACAGACGGACGAAGAGTACTAGAGTACTAGTATTACCAGAATCTTCATATTGTCAGTACAGCACATCCTCAAGGTACTAGAGAAGCCTACTCTCTCCAAGAATATAACTCATAGTTGTAAGCAAAAGTGGTTATGTCTGCCCAAAAGGAAAAGATTGGTAAACATGCTGACAGCATAGAATATTGAGTTCTGGCAACGAGCCCATATAAGAGGTGACGTATAGCTTATGTTCAACAGCGTAAAAACCAGTAAGTAAAGAATAATTACCTATAAACTGCGTATCTCAAGACGACCTCCACAATTTTCACAATGTACGCAGATATTATCGATTTAACCGAACAAACAAAAACATATCCCCAGCATCTCACCGAGAAAGGCGCATTAACATCGAGACAATGTTTAAGGTCGTACGCGTTTTCAATGCCAAGGACTCGCCGATCGATCGACATTTTTATAAGTAAATGTACTACAGATGATTGCTCTGTGGAATATATTAATAATACATTATGATGGTATCTTATGATAACATTTTAATGTTGTTATTATTTGGTTAAATATGTAAACGCCATCTATAAGTAAACTATATCAAATTTTAATACCATTTTCTAAATAAAACTCAATTCTCCTCTTCCTTTTATCGCAGGCAGACGTCACGGTTTGTGATCTGACTCGACTAACTGTTTCTTTTTGCCTAATCTTTACATGGTTCTCGTAAATAAAAATAGTCTTTTTGTTTATTAACTGATTTTAAACAGTTAGTATTTATGTTTTGTAATATACCTCTTGTAATCCCTCTTCGATACTCAAGTGACAAGCTAGATGTAACTATGAAATATGGTGAGCACGTCATATGATGTGACTTAAGAAATATGATTTTATACAATTCGTACTTTGAACCAAGTACAAAACCTGTTTGCGATATTTAATATTCGCTCATATATAATCTACCCTAGCTACATAGATGCGCATGTAAAAAGCAAATACATAAATACATAAATAAATTGTTTATTGTTACCGTAATACGACGCAGACGTTTATTATGACAATGACCTTTTTTTTTCAACAGAAAATACACAGATTACTTTATAAACGCTTAAATAAGTTAATAAAAACCTATTTGAATGACAATACCATGAATATTTGCGTATATCAACGGCATATATTATGCATTTTATTTTCACGCATTGAGCTTCATACGATTACCCAGAATGTGTAGTGGTATAGTTTTAATTTACTGGACCTGTTGGCTTGAGGTCTTGGAGAAAATTTCAGTAGCATCACGAGCTCTGGAATTGTGCCAGGTAGACAACAATAGGGTCGCATCCTATTTTGTAGGCTAAACATGGGTGTTCTATACCTTTGTTTTATCGTATGGATATATTTTAGTTTGTTGCTTTATTGTAATAAACTAGACGTATATTTGAATAATATTCGAATGCAATTGCGCGCATGCACTCTGGTTTTAACAAACGAAAATTGAATTTCTAGTTATACATCACGCTTTAAACTGGAAAAACTACACCAAAATCTATTCAGTGCTTATCCGGTGATGCCAGAACACACAAACACAACGATTATAAAGCCTTTATTTTGGGTACCATTAGCCCAATTAGTTTGCCAAAACATATTTCAAAGCATTTACAAAGCTGAAGTAGGTATAGAGTAAAATCCGGCGAAATAGCGTGTACTCGAATATAATCTGAACCCTTAACACGTATCACGCGAGATAAACTGATTATATTTTACGACGTATATAAAGAAATCGTGATATAAATTATAGGTGACCTTGTTAAAGATCATAAGGTCTTTGAGGTCATCAACGAAACTAGGAAGACGCATTGTGTGCTAGTAAAAACTGCGTTTAAAGCATTTACTGCAATGGTTGTGATGTTGGCTATTGTCTTCCGTATCTGGGTGGTAAAAACCTAAGTGATGAGCGCTTTGTTCGAAGAATCTTTCATGATTATCATCAGACCATAAAAGTGTGCTACTTTAAATAGGCCACGATGATGTTGTTGTATTGTTTTTATATTAAACTTGTTTCTACCAGCTACTGAATCCCACGGAATGCACACAACTAAAAGATAGCGGTGCCAGTTTGTTTCCTGGGAAAGGCCCCAGGATACATCCTGTCTCTTTGTCAAATTGCATTAAGATCCGTTCAGCTTTTTAGTCGTGAAAAGATAACAAACAAGTTACTTTCTCATTTATAATATTAATATGGGACATGAAGGATAATTCGTGTTTCGCGTGGCTGTCTTGTCAATAAAGTGGACGAAAAAAGTTTTTTTCTCAAAGCAATTTGGCCACACTCATTTTTATCCCGTCAAGGAACACGTAATACTGTCCCTTCACGGGATAAAAATAACACATGAACATTAGAAATATCCATTGCTATGTAAAGGACTGCACGATGGCGATTGAACTATGTAGTATAAAATACTTGTATAATGTGTTCGTCCGCATATTCAACAATCACTTTCTACTACATCTACAAGTAGGTCATTGTTAAAGGACCCTGTTGGGTCCTGTGTTAGTCATGCTGCCCTCAATTTCTGTACGAGTCCCGTTCAATTTTGTTAATGTATTTTATTGTCTTGGAGCTCTCTGAATCAATGTTTTTCTTGTGTTATGGTTATGTAGGTAGTAAAATGCTTTAATTTTATTTGTATTATAATTTAACCTGCGTTATATTAGCAAATCTAAATTAAATCTAATATCCACCACAATATAACAAGATAATTTTAGAAGTGATGGGGATTTCGATCCTTACACAAGCATGTTAGCTTAGCTGAAGGGTTTAATAAAAAAAAATACTAGTAATTTGTAACCCAAATTGCTACAAATATTAAATAAAAATGTAATCCTTTGAGATTAATTATAATAACGATGTACGTTCTCATATTAATTTGATTTGTCGTAGTAATTAAATGTTATGACAAATACCGACTATTCCCTTGATATCTTAACAGTCGAAATGTATCCGAAATGTATCTGTTCATAGAGGACTATTAGTGCCTACACTTATGCTTGGAAGTGAAAGTTGGGCATGGCAAAAAAACATGAGAGCAGAATAAATGCTGTAAAAATGAGAGCGCTGAGAAATACATGTGGTGTGACTCTGAAAGATAGAATAAGGAATAGTCTGATTAGAGAGAGATGCGGCATGAAAGTGGATGTAGTGACGAGAATAGAAAATGCTATGTTAAGCTGGTTTGGGCATTTAGAAAGAATGGACGAGAAAAGACTGACTAAGAAAGTTTATAAGGCTAGTGTGAATGGAACAGTCGCAAGGGCAAGACCTAGGCGAACGTTTCTTGATCAGATCGGAGTTGTTCTGGATAAAGGTCAGGTTAAGAGCACCTTAAACCGGCGAGTATGTATAAGGAATGTTATGAAAGTGAATGAAGCCAGAGAAGTGTGTCAGGATCGTAGCAAATGGAAATCCGTAGACTCTGTCTACCCCTCTGGGAAACAGGCGTGAATCTATGTATGTATGTATGTATAAACTTAAATCTTGTTATAAAGCCGGTCTTTTCATCGCAACTACGTCCATTTTTATTGAACGCGGCGGTTTGTTCCAATTTTAATATACATTTGACGCTAAATTCATGAATAAACTAGATGGAGATCCGCCCACGGTCCCATTGAGCAAAAGTTTACAGATTAACTGGACATACAAGGACCTACTCACAACTCATGGTTCTATATCGCTGAAAGGGTTAGCAGAGATTACTTGTAAATTTCACTTATTATGTTTTGTAATTGGGTGCGAGCTTATTGCCGTCTATCGGGTACATGACCTTTGAGATGATTGAGACTACAGAGATGATTCTTTGAGACTACAGAGACTTTCCTAATAGAAAAAAAGTAAATGCTAAAATTAGTCTAGCGGAAGCGCAATGTCATACTACAGAATCAACACCGATGATTGTAATTAAAAATGTTTCTATTTCTTGAGTTTCTTGCAGGTTTCTTCTCATAATCTCAACTCTTTGCCTGAAACTAGCAACTAACCTAAATGTTGCTTCAGTAACTTAGTAAACTCACTAATTTAACTATTTTGATGTACTTACATAAGTGATACTTTGTGACCTAAATGAATAAATGATTTTTGACTTTGACTCTTTAGTCAGTGGTTTTGGTGTCATACTGGAACTAACAGACAGAAAATTTCAAACAATAACACGCAAAATGGTCGCTAAGGGCTCGCTCTCTATTTTGGTACTTAAAAATAGGAAATGTGGGTGTTTATGTAAACCCACACATAATATACCTTCGTATGTAATTAGTTCATTGAAATTTTATCTTTAACCCAGCTAGATTTTGCCCACGTCTTCGCTTAGGAACATAACTTTCTTTCTGGATGAAAGGTACCCTATGTCCTTTTTGTAACCCTGACAACGTGTATGCAAACTTTCATGATAATTGATCGAGTAGTTAAGACGTGAAACCGACACAAACAAACTTACATTCGCATTTACTAGTTAGGATGTAGTTACAGCCTTGTTATAGTTTTATTATTTTAGTATAGATAGATTTGAGAGCCAGATCATTCATGCCGCTACCTTAATTGCCTTGTTTACTAAATATTAGACGAGAACAGGATGCCAAACTGGTTTTCGCGAGTTATAGTTTTTTTACCAAAAACGTTTTAGTTAAACCTGTACTTAGTATTTAAATTTATGATACATAGTGTCATCTAATATTAATGATGTGACCTTGGTTTATGCGAATATCATAAATATGGCGTAGTTTCCTTAGTGTCCAATTTACTTAATGTAATTTATTCTCGGTTCAGTAAAAACGCACCATTTACGAAGTCGTTGTGACGAGTAATTATTTAAAATTGTTTTGGTAGTGCAATGTTGTTATAAGAAGTGATAAGAAGCGTAACATAGGCAATTTTCTATGATTGTAAACATTCTTCTGAATGTCCAGTTGTCGAAAATTCGACCGCAATACAATAAATTCAGAGGAAAATCAATATTTTTAAACGTTTTTCTGCACCTCCTTCTCCATATAAATTTTCACTATGCCAAATAACACACTACTTCGTCCGTGCAATATCCTTAAAAAGGAATACAATCTTTTCTCTTCACATAAATAATATATGATAATAAGTGATTCTATAATATAATAATCGTTATTTGCTAGAAACACGGTTACAAATATGTTTAAATAATAAAATTAGCACAGCATGTTTCACTAAATAAACGGTATGCATAATTAATATTTAAGATTTAACCATACGTGAATATAAATTAACATTAATAAAATAAATATTGTCCCTAATTAATTAACGTCGTCAATTTATGTCAAGAATTAAATTACATTGAATAAGGAATTATAAAATTGCATTAAATTATAATTAAAACATAAAATATTATTATTAAGCTACATTATTAATTAAATTATAAGTCTTAATAGACTTATGATTATTTTTATACATTTGCACATTATCATATATGTATTTGTGTGTCTTATTATAAGCATAGCTATATAAATAATAACATAACTAGATTCATTAGAATTATAATAGTTTACATTATTAATTAAATTATAAGTTTATTATTTTTATACATTTGCACATTATCATATATGTATTTGTGTGTATTATTATAAGCATAGCTATATAAATAATAACATAACTAGATTAATTAGAATTATAATAGTTTACATTATTAATTAAATTATAAGTTTATTATTTTTATACATTTGCACATTATCATATATGTATTTGTGTGTATTATTATAAGCATAGCTATATAAATAATAACATACCTAGATTAATTAGAATTATAATAGTTTCTACATAAGTTTTTGATACTAACAAATATTTATTAATTTTTGCATTATAAATTCAACAAGAGTGTAAAGGCATTTATTTGTGAGTCATTGTTTTTATTTATGCATGAATTGTGTCAAAGGCAATTCTCGTATATTTTTTGGTATTTTGTTAAATACTTGTATGCTCATACAAATGCTATTTCTTTTGTGCAGAGTAGTTGATATCATGGTATACTGTAGTTTACATGTAGTTTGAATGTAATTGCTAACTACCACAATGCTAGGCATATAACAGATGATTGTTTATATTTGATAATAATATGAGGGAGGCTGTGGCTTAAAAAATATATATATATACTAGCGGACTAAACAGACATCGTCCAGTATACAAAAAAAAAACCAAATCTAAACCATCCTCGAATCCACTTGAACACACAAAAAATTCATTCAAATCGGTCCAGCCCTTTAGGAGGGGTTCACTGTCAACACACGTACAGAAGAATTATATATATAAAGATATAATAAAGTTCCAATATAATAAAATCGTCAACAGGCTTTTGTCAACTTTAGCATAGATCAATTTCTATGTAGCTTTCATTGAGAATGCAGAGGACATTTACGCTTCTGTAAGGCAGATCAACACAAACATTGAAAACAGACTTTCAAACGTATGTCAATTTATTGTTGTGATTGACTGACTGAATTAGAGACAGCCAATCAGATCACTTGATATTGCTTTAGATATTGATACGTCGTTGATTAACCTTTTAGAAAATAGGCAAACAGTTTTATTTATGCTGGTTAAGTTATAAAAAATATTTGTGTTTATTTTAAAGTACGGTAATTACGTAGGTATAGATAAAAATAAAAAGATTGACTGTTTTATTTTATGTTTTATTGATTGTGTATATTTATTTGTTTATTTCTATCTGTTGCAGGTAAGTTGATTCTTCATAATACGATGTTCGACTATCTAATCAGGTACCTATTATAATTTATAAATATTATTATCTATGTTTCGTGGGTATTTTCCTAATATGTTACGTTTGTAAAATACTCGACTCTTTAGGCACGGTAATTATAATATATACTGTGTTTAGGCGACTTTACGAAGACATGAGTCAAATATAAAAAGCCTTTAGAGAGTTTTAATCTGGGATGGTACACCTACAAGTGCTTCTACAATTGCACTTTTAAGTATTGTGGTGAATTGGTCACGATAGATGTAAGACTATGGTCAAATATAAACGCAGCGTTGGCGCAGCAGTAGTGAGGTCTCTGAGGAGTGAGGGTTTGATACCTGGACCTGGGTTTTCTGTCAAGAATTTCTTTGTATGGCCTCTAGAACTACGCACAGTTGACGGCAAAGTTCGTTGCCTATTCCGTGTGACTTAGAACAGTCATAGGCGAAAATTGGCTGTAATAATTCACCTCTGCCTACTCTATTTTTGAGGGACATAAGCGTGAGACCTATGTATGTAGGAACCCTTATAAATCTGGGCCATGTAGACAGTTGGAGTGTTTGAAAGGCGCGTATAATGATATCTGTGTAAACAATTTTCTATATTATTGTTATTTATATAAATAAAGCAATCATCACTCTGTTTACATAAGACTGCAATATAACGGAATCAAACCGTGCTTGTTTTTGTTATGTATCGAGTTTTACGCAAACATTGACATGCCGATAAACGTTTTATAGATACGAGCGACATATCCAATCATATTTTGTAGGATTTTAGGACAGTTTGATAATGTTGTAGGTATTTGAAGACAGTGTAATTGGTTTGTAAGTGTACATACATACGGAGGCACACGCCCGTAGCTTCGAAGAGGTGAGTAGAGTTATATAACTGCTACATATCGCCAGCAAGTTTTTGATACTATGCAATAAAGAGTCTATTGTCGTTTATCTGGCACAGTTCCAGACTCCTTGCTGCTACAGAGAGTTTGTTGTTAACAGGTTCACCTAATAAAATTGCTTCGACGCGAATCGAATTCGAGATTTCATCAACAGCCATAACGAAGTAAATAAACATACACAAACAATAATTTCCAATACGTGATCTATCTATGGTTTTCCTCGCTAGAGATAGAAATTTGACATCAGTACTATAAAAAGTATGTCAGATTCTTATCGCTAGTATGGAAAACCACACATAGATCGGGTATTGGAAAACACATTATTTAATGTTAGCGCCATTAGTTAATGGATTAGTCCAGGTAGGTACCGATTACACCTAAACCAATAACATAACCTGGTCCTGGTAATATATGCCATGGCGAATAATTATAAACTTAACTATCGTTCCTTAGATATAGAAAGGAGAATGCTCACTCTTTGTTTCGCTTTTTGATGAGTATATACACGAGATAATATGCCTAATTTATATTACAATTTAATATGTGTTTATGCTTAATAAAATCCAATTATTTTGTGGCATTTTCTGCTACCTATTTATTTGTTGCTACATTCCTACGGGGGAATGAAAGCTTAAAATATTTTGACATTTGATATCACCTCAAAAACTGAAATAAAGATATTATTTCTACAAAAACCCCACAAAATAAATTAATGATTTTACCCTACATCTAAAGTACTTAAATAGGACTATTGACTGTCCAATTTTCGTTCGTATAATCGCATCCATTTCAGGACAGTTAGCGATAGTTCGGCGCCATTGTAATATGGGCGTTCTCCTTTGACGTAAACTTCACACGAATTATGTCAAATTCTTATCGCTTATACGAACACCTACAATCAGTAATTCCCAATTACTAATCTATCTGTGGTTATAACCATCATTAGTTAATGAATGAATCATGTCCGATTCAGTTTAAAGCCGGAGAGTACATGTGTATCTTTATATCATACGGAAGAATCTTACACCCATGTCTGCCGTAAAGGTTGCGTGTGCCTTAAGGCTATTGTCGTTGTTAAGGACAGATAAATCTAATTTTTAATAGGTACGCTGCTATTGACTTGACTTATATGTATTATGGATGATAATGGAATCGTTTAAACAGTGCCGAATGATCTGGAAGGTAGCGTATTAAAAGCCGATGACAATGCAATAAATGTATGAAAAATTTAACAAAAGAAATACGTTCGGAAAACTAAAGCGGCTGTTTGAAATCAAAATATTACTAAATAAAGTAAAAAAGGTGTGACATTTTATTGATTTACGACTATCTAGCGAAATTCGAAACACGTAGTATCGTCCTAAAGTTAGTTAGTTTAACAATGGTTATATACATATATTTAAACATTATCTTTTTACTTCTTATTTCACTAAAATATGTTACATTTTTATTTATTTCTTATCCGACCTAGATACAAATAGAATCTAACAACTACAGGATCTATCAATTTTAAAACATCAAGAAACAAAACATTGAACCGATGAAGTGCTAACATACTAAACAAAAAGATACAGTGAAGCAATATAACGCAGTATAGTACATATGAACCGGCGCCTGCGTCGCTCGGTCACGGAGGTCACTGCGTGGCGAGCGTGGGCCGCGGAAGCACCTGTGCGCGTGCCATGACCGAAAAGGGACACTCGTTGTGTGACCAATGCACACCCGCGTTTTTGTTGTACGACATACATTTTTATTTTTATATTGACTGGTTTTACGCTGCCTCGCCGCGTATGTATGCGCTTACGCATAGTCGAACCTGTCCGCCTCGGGTGTCCAACTTCGATTGTTATTGGTATTTCTAAAGATTCTCATTATTAAGACAGATTCAATAGATTGATAATAGATTCGTATATTATAATGTTCGACTTAAAAATAGTTATCTTAATGGTTAAATTACAATTCTGTATAACTCTGTATTAATAATTCAATCACAAATGTATACACATAATATACCAAAATGTTAATTTCCTTTTCGGTATATTAAATTTTTTTATTATTTCCTTTCATAATTTTTTTCGTATTTTACTGATAAGTAACAAAATTGTTATATAAACTATCTAAATATTGGACACAAGTTCACGAGATCGAGAGTCTAATAAGCTTGTGATAAGTCGTTACGTTTCCACGTTAAAATATTAGTGTTTATACATATATTTACATAATAAATAACACCCATCTTTTTACCAAAAAATGAGAAGTCTTCAGCTTTAATATTTTAGTTAGAATAACTTGGAAAATGAAACTGATTCGCATAGATAACTCGATGACTTCCGAACAGAATTGATTCGCAGAGCTGCATACAAACTACAATCGCATTTTTTCCATCCACGAGCCAAAAATATTTAAATTAATCAACTGTATTCGAATTACAAAATACGCTTGTGAACGTGGAACGACCGTCGTCGTCGCGTCGCGCGTCGAAACGGTTACCTCACAACAGATTGACGTACAAACATGTTTCCTACTCGAATACCTCGCGTTACAAACACAATAACTCACTGACATAAATGGTGGACGATGTAATTACATTTTCCTTTAAAGGCGAACAAATAATATCTAGTTTTCTAAAGTTCTCACACGATAACCCTTTTCACTTCCACGTATAGCTGCGAACTGAGAGTGAGAGGGATAGAGGTATCATCGCGGAAGAGCTTGCTTATCGATTGGACCTTGAGAGCCTTGATTAATGCTCATATGTCCTAATAGTTATTGCCTATGACTTGGCTACGGATCTGGTTTCATGTCTATTGTTCCAAGCCTGTTGTTTATTTACTTTCCGTTTTATGGGCTGGTCATGACTCGTATACACACTATTTGTGTACTGCTGTTTTTTTTATAGCGCTAAGGTCTGAATATGACAACAATATTGCCTCAGTTTTTTTACGAAGGTGTTTTATCTGACTGGATGTCTGTTAGCCTGTCGTAAGAATGTCTAACTGTCATAACAATAAAAAATTTAGAAGTGTTTTAATTAGTTATTAAATTTCGTAGTTGGTTCTAAACGCGCGTTGTACCTTATTACTAGTCTCTTACTGCTGCATTCAGAGACATTTGAATGATTATGTAAGCGACTTCTTAGCAAAAGTTCACCATGTAAATCTTTAGAAAAGAGTCGGTAGTGTATTTGTTAAATATATCTGGTTGCGCCAGTAAATTTTTCATTAACAGCAAAGAATGGCTATATAAACATTTTACAGATATTAGTTGTGTTAGTTGTCATATTTAGTCTAAATACACGTTAATGTATCTGGCATAAAAAATCATAATATTGCTTATTTATTTTTACATACCTATATTATGTTTATATTAATAACACTACTCATTGGTAGGAACTATTAATACATATAATAATTTACAATATTCAGAGAGAAATATGTCTCTGCATAGGTCGTGTTTGATGAATTTATCAAGTTTTTGATGTTTTCTTGATTATATATTTTCTTTTAATAAAAAAGAAACATTGTTTAATGCAATTACGCTTGTTATATCCAATAATAACAAATTTAACATAATATCCTTCCTACTATTGATTGATTTATATCTAATTGCAAACAAAGGGTTGTAAAAATATTTATGTTAGAATATTTTTATTCTATTGTATGTTTTTTGTGTTATCATTATGTAGTTCTATAATATTGCCTTAGTATCGCATATCTATATATTCTCTTTTGCAATGTTAAGAAATATATTATTGAGAATGGATATAATAGGGGGTTTAAATATGAAGTAGTAGAAGAAAATTGGTAACGTTGTGGTTTTTATATTAACTATTTCATCAACATTATTTGAATGGCCACCTCGAATTCTATGTGTTCTGTTTCATGTATCTTATCTTATCTTGTGTGGGGGCCAGTCACTACAGACCGGCGACACTTCGACCCAGTGGGATCTTTTGTGTCGACTTCCCCATAACGACTGCCATAGATGTTCATGGCAGCGGAGACCGACGACGGCTTAACGTGCTCTCCGAGTCACGGAACAGGCGATAATTGTCAATCAATACGCACATAATTTCGAAAAGTCATATAACTTCCGAAAGTCAGAGGTGCACGACGTGGGTTCGAACCCGAGACCCTCTGCATTGCAGTCTGTTGGTCTCCCCACTGAGCTATCGGTGCTCCTCTGTTACATGTATATTTCCTTGTATTTCGGCCACTATGGATTGTTTTAAAACATTTGTAATAATAAATTTAAATAATAACGATCAACCGACATAATATAATTATGGTGATTAAAACAACGAATACGGGCAGACACTAAGCGGTTATAACTTTAAATACAAATGATTTATTGATATTTATTACTAATAATACATGATAATATTATAATTTATAATCTATTCCCAATATATAAATAAAATTTTAAATAACTATTGCATTCTGTACAGAAACCAAAAAATTAAATGTACACCATAAACGGCAATTTCATAGCTAAATACCTAATATAGTTTTCGTACTGTTGAATGGTATAGGATATGTTTTTCTATTTACTAAGCATGGCATACTAGCACCTCCTTTAAAAGTTCACCGAAAGTTTTCTTTTTAGTTGATTCGAAGCTTTTACCAATAAATACTAATTAACTTAAAATCTCATTGTGTTCGTTCACAAAACATCTGATAGAATATGAGATTATTTTCGCCTAAATGTGTTTACTGTTGATACTTTTTTTGTCGTAATCAGTAGCAGATGCCTTGTGACGTCATTTATAGCTTCATATTTATTTTTGACATCAAAACATTTTATTAACATAAGTCAATATTGTTATTTGATAAATTTAGTAGAACATTCTTAATTATACGCTTTATTTATGCAGTCAAGTGACATGTCTCTATTTTAAAATAAATATTTATTAGAATGCACTTCAGATATTGCAGAAATAAAATCTAATCAATCTGTTTTTTTTTGTTATTGCACCTGACGGAAAACTCCGATTTGAAGACCGTTAAGTCTATTCTATTTATGATAATTTATTTTTATTTTTACCTGTCCATATTTATCGGGAGTTGTCATTCGTCATAATCGCGTAACAGATCTTATATGTTAATTGGTTTTTAGACTTCCGTAGTTTGGCAAAGAACCTGCTTTGGTCGTCCAACCTCTGACGACAGGGGCGATATTTTAAGAAAAATATATTTATATAATCTACAACATTTAAAAATAACATGTGCATCGTTAAAACTAAATAACTTATATATATTTACGTCTACATTCTAATTATTCGACACGCTTTTGTCTGGGTTTTTATAGACTATATTTTGACTAAGAATAAATACATAGACAAGCCGAATTAATTTAAATACTTGCAATTAATTCTTAATAGCTTTATCAAGTATTGACATGTTTTCTTAATATAATTATAGGTTAATACAAATTATGTGTTTATTAAAATCGTAGACAAACATGTAGCGTGTTTTCGTTGTGTTTGAAATGATTTGTTAACATTATTACATTTGAAACACTTCATGCTTGTCATTTAGTTTTGTTCTTATTTCATTTATTTTATCTCTGATAAATAATATCAGTAATGTTGACTTAATTACACGATTGTAAATACGATAACACATTGAATATGATAAAACACTTCAAATATAATATGACGTCTCGTTTCAGCTACCATGTATGTAGTTGTTAGTAGCGTGTTATGGCTTCGATCGATTTGTTATTTCGTACAAAATAGACCATTGTGCGATCCGAATATAGTTGTTCCGGGTTAGCGTGTATTGTGTCCTTTGTGTCCGTGATATCACTCTTTGTAAGACTTTCTCATCTTATACAATTTGCTGTGCTTTGTGTAACCTTTAGCCCTTTGCCTAAGTTATATTAATATCAGTTCATCGTATGGCTGATTTACTGACTGTCAAGCAATCATAATACGCAAGTAGATAGGTATATAGCCGCGTTATTTTCTCAAAGGATAATAATATAGTTCTATCGTACATTAATTTCGTTAGCTATGTTGATGTCCCACGTGACAAACGTCTGATGGCATCTAATAGAAACAGTATCAGACTCACTCGAAACAATAGTCTGGTACATGAGGGCGTGATTGAAAATTGCGCATGCCATCACACTTACGCCACTGCACCTCGGCATTCCAAAAACATGAAGTCGATTATTCCTTTTTAGTAATATAATTTATGCAACTCGAACATTCAAATCTTGTCACGAAGTTGTTTTTAATAGTTCACCGCGCGACATGCTTCCATACGTCATCACACATGATGATGAGCTGACGTCACCAAATCGAGCAGGTGCAAAGCCGTGACTAAACCAATTATTACCATTGCCTTGAAGCGATAAGCTACTGTTATTTTCTATGCCATTTCATTTGTAACCACCCCTGCCCGCATGCAAGTGTAATTTTAGACTTGGAAGCGTCATAAAGTCATTCGTCTTTTGAACAAATTGCAAGGGACGGGCGTTCTAAGAGTGTTATTAGTCTATGATGTCAGGCGTTTCATATTAATTTCTATGAGGCGATCAATGGCTTTGAAGTTATCAATGAAGCGTAAGCGTGTCCTAAAGTTCATTCGCTTTCGTGATGTACTATTTTTTTTGTTATATATAATAATAGTATAAGTACTAACTGTAACGACACATATTTATGTGTCAAAAATTAGCAGTCCGTAGTTAAAATTATTCGTTTTTAGATATTAATTAAAACAGGCCATATAACGTTTCGTAAGCTCAGTATCCTACCTTGTAGATAATAAGAATAACTAAATATTATATTCTACTTATAATACGAAACGTAACTCATTACAAACAAAACTGTATAGGAGAAGTTGCGGAGTTCGTTGCTCGAGTTAAAATGTGTGTTTCGAAATACATATCAATATTTCGAAACTCGATGTTATTTACGTGTACGGACTGCGTTACTAAAGAGGTCTACAATTTTGTGTTTAATTTAATCTTGGCAGTTTTACTTATTCACAGCCCGTTTGTCCTTTCCTCAAACAATTTCTGATCCTCGTCTCTCTGTAATTTAAGTTTGTCCGCCGCGCCGCCGGCCTACATCACTGACTTCTAATAAAATTCTTTTCGTACACGAGGAGTGCTTGTAAAAAGACCTCATGAACGAACATTCAGTAGCGATCCGATGGTTTTTATTGAAAAGTTTATCGGTACATTTACTTAAGTTCAAATATAATCATTGAGACGTGAAATGAAACTCGAACGAATAGTGAGGCGTCGTTGAATCGATTCGACTCGGTACCGTCGCTTCCGCAGTTCTCCATAGGTGAAAGTGGTCTAGAATAATATGATTAGATGTGCTGCTACAGTTAATTCGACAGAATAGTATCTCTGCCTTTAAATATCTGTGAAATTAATAGATTCTAATTTAATATTATGTTTTAAATGCCCTATTAGTTGGAAAGTAAATAATGATTACGCAAAGTTACTAAAAACTCTTTTATATTCTTTCAAACTACCCGCGCTAGAGCTGCTCCATTGTGATATAATATATTTTATAGAATGGTATACACATTTAAGGAATATTTAGATCCGAAACAGTGAAATATAGATGACATTGTAATGGTCAACATAAGGCTTTTGGGCTGTGGAAGCGACGATATACCAATAAATAAAGCATCAAGAGGTCTTGGATTTGAATCCACCTTTTGCACTTTAGACTCGAATTCACTCCTAATATAAATAATAATAATAAGCATTAGAAGAGTCTGTTTCATAAATTGCAAGTAGCAGTTATCTAAAAGATAAATATTGCCATCACTCCTATTTACCCTCACAAAATAAAGACAGCACGCAATACATATATCAAGTAACTTTTACTAGACCATTATGAAACAGGCCATAAGTGTATAATATTTAACACGTCTATTACACACGTAAGCTGTACACAGTAATAGTTAATTATCACACAATGGCTGAGGTTAATCATGAACATTTTTATTTAATGTTTGGAAGGCCGAGCGTGCGAATTCACGATCAAAATATATTTATAACTGTTGTATTAGCCTTGAACTTGTTTTACTTTTATATGTTTAAACTTTATAATCTCACGCCTCTTATCCCTGAAAGGGGAAGCAGATGTGTACCTTAACCAAAGTACGCCTATGATTTCAACATCTAAGATTTTAGGGTCACACGAAGATTTGCCCGGTATGGTAATAAGCTCAAGGGCTGGGCAGTCTGTCGTCCGAGTCGGAAGGCCCGATGTCTCAGGAGAGCCAAACATAACCCTCTCGCCTCACCTTGTGGCGAAGGGCATCATAAAAAAGGGCTGTCTGTCGTCCACTTACTAAAAAGCTGTTAAATGATATGTGTTCTCATATTATTTAACCACTTGTTAGTTAGCAGACGGCACAGCTCAGTTCCAGACTCTGTGTTGTTACTCATAATTTATTGAAACAGAAAAACTTAGTAACTATTTTCTCGATCCGGCAATCGAACGAGAGACCTCACGCACAGCAATTGCAGTCACTACTGCTGTGCTGTTATATTAATTTATAATACCATTTTAGTCGTTAATACTTCACAAACATACAGAGTTTACATTAACATTTATTATTTTGTTATTTACATTACGTGTGGTTTATATTCAGTAACGAGGTTACGTTTTAAAGTTATATTTTATATATGTTAAGTAATTTATAAAATATTTCTAAATACTTAATATAAATTAATATAATAATATTCTATCACATACACACAACACCATCTAGCCCAAACTAAGCAGAGCTTGTACTATGGGTACTAGACAGTGGATAAACATACATATTATATGTATATATATATATATATATATATATATTTTGTAAATACATACCTACATATCATACATAGAAACACCCAGCCTAAGAAAAACATTCAGGTTCATGCACACAAATGTTTGACTTGTGCGGGAATCGAACCCGCGACCTCAGGCGTGGCAGTCGGGTACACTAACCACTACGCCATCGAGGCCGACATTTTCACAAATTAATATTACTTAATATAAATCTTCTCCCTTCTTCTCCCTAGCCTTTATTATTCCCAAGTCACTGGGGTCGGCTTTTCTGGTCTAACCGGATTTGACTGGATATCAGTTTTTACACGAAGCGGCTACCACCTGACCTTCGCAACCCGAAGGCTAACGATACCCTAAGGGTAGACCAGTGTCAGGATATTATAGGCCTTACTTAATATAAATATTGAGTAATATTTTAACGAGATCTTCTTGGGTTTCGTGGTATAAGTATGGGCTTTCGCTTACCGACCGTCACCCCACAAGTTCGTTGCTCGGTTTAGACAGTAGTATTGTATTCTGTTAGGTATATACTTTCAGTGGCAATACGATAGACGGCAATAGGCTGGCTCCCCATTATATACTTAAACATGACCAGCTAAGTGTGGTAATACATTTCTGCTTAGCGGCTTTATACGACAGCATGATGCTATATTATCTTGTTAAATATAAACATAAGTTTTATCAATATCCGTCCTTCCAAAATACTTTGTTACCTCTCAAGTGAATAGCTCTCAAGTCAATGATTAACTATTGATCAACGCCCCTGTCACTTAACTATTATTTTACTAACACTCAACTGTAAGTACGAGTAGCGTGTAGCGTTGGACTTTTTCTAATTAGTCGCTCATTAATACTTAGTGACCTTTTATTTTAAGAGCGTCTTATAAGTAGGTGCACAGTCTTACCTATTAATAAACCACTAGGTACTCTAATAAAGCACTCTCACTAACAACTGACAAATAGATAACTCTGTGTAAAATGCAACATTTTTGCGACCTTCTTCCCACATAGTGCATTTCACATTGATGTCAAGTGTTGTCTTTAACACTGTTCCGACGGCCATGGTCTACTTATCTGCAAAATTAAAATCAATAGAGTATAATCTCCACAATGATTAACCTTCCAATCAATGGGTTCAGTTCTGGAATTAATATTGCATAAGCTTTTGGTAACATGTATAGCGGTGATGTAAGTAGTCGTCTTGGCACTGCGGCAAATATTGTGGGCTCGACCCCTACACGGGACAAAAAATTGTGTGAACCAAAAACAGCCTTCTTTCTGTGCATTGTTTAAATGTTTGTGAAATCCCCCGCGACACAGGATTATCCAAGTGCAGTAGTTGTTTTATAAAGGAAAAGGAGGAGATTGTTTATCCGTATTTTATTATTATTGTGGTGTACGACCTTGTACACCATAATAAAAGGAAAATAAATATCAAAAACTTCAGCTAATTTTGGAATTTTCTAGAATCTTGATTTGAAATTGAGGAAAATATGTATAAAAACTAGTGAGTTATTGAGGTGATTGTCAGGGTCAGGAAAATCCTATTCAAGATAAATATCTCTGGTCTAAAAATACTGATGCACTCATATTATTGCTGTCATAAATTAGATGTATACGGATGGTCGGCTTAAAACACTATATTATTTGGCTTTAGATTCATACTGCAATTAGCGAGTCAGCATTTTGTTAATTGAATGATTGTAAAGGCCGCAGTTAACCAGGGCTTGACCACTAATGCGTTGGTTTATTGCATTCGCAATAATACGATCACGCAACTATCAATCCGATCGACGCACTTTACCGCGATTGTACATCGGGTGTCCTAATAGAATAGTTGCGTCGTATAATGGCGCGATCTCAGATGCGCGGACTTCCGCCGAGATTATCGCACGAATGTTGGTCGACCACTTGCGTATGAATTAGATTCGCACGAACTATAATCAAAGATATTAGTCGCGCGGTTGCATCACACGTGTCAATTAGGCAACATGTTAGATGTACGTTTCATTGCGAATTATTACGAACAAATATACGGGAAGTTCTGATGCTCATGTACTGGCATCCTTCTAAGACGACGCTTATTTGTGAAGACGTCAGATGCAGTGGTTTTAGCCGGCCATCTTTTTTTATGTTGTACTAGATTTTACCGCGGTTTCACACGCGTAAATGTAGGTTAAATTAGATTAGCAATAGTACTTTTTTAGATGAAACCTTTTTTATTCCCCTGACAACGAGAATGCTAATTTTCATGATGATCGGTCGAGTAGTTAAGGCGTGAACACGTAACAAACAAACTCACATTCGCAGGATCTCATTTGTGTTGTTGTTTGCTTCTATATACATATTACTGTTGCCAAGTTAACAAATGGCGCTTAGATAATATAACTATAATAGCACTATCGCCGTGCTAAATTCTCGAAGTAGTTTCTATTGACATTGATATTATTTATATATTCCCTTGCAATAAATTAGTTTATCGCACTTGCAATCAATAATAAATTGTTATTAGCTGTATGCATTATAGTACTTTGAGAATTGAATTGTTACACTAGTAATACTTTTGGTTGAAGAATTGTTTACTAGTATAGAGTCAATATAATCTAATAATTATATCTAAATACAATGGAAAAAGTAAATAAGAAGAGTAAAATAATATAATACATGTAGTTCAAACATAGCTATAAAATGTATATAAAAAAGTAACGAATTTAACTATGTCGAGTTTGAGAAGAATGGAACGAATAATCTAGAAAACAATTAAAATAGAAAGAAATGATTAATAAAAAAAATAGCTAATAAATAACGTCTTTAGATAAATAATAGTAGGGTTAAGTAGATTAGTTACTTGACACAGCACTATAAGAACGAAGGATATTAGGGCTTTTAGAAATACTTAGAAAGTTAGAAGTCGCTAAAAATAAAATGCCTTTTATATAAATAAATATAAACATTCTACCACATACACACAACACCATCTAGCCCAAACTAAGCAGAGCTTGTACTAAGGGTACTAGACAAGGGATAAACATACATAGGTATATACTTTTTTTGTAAATACATATTAAGTATACATAGAAACACCCAGACCAAGACAAACATCCATGTTCATGCACACAAATGTTTGACTTGTGCGGAAATCGAACCCGCGACTTTAGACGTAGCAGTCGGTTACACTAACCACTACGCCATCGAAGCCGACTTATGTCGGACAGGAGATAAACGCGAGAGATAGAGACTAATCACAACATATTATAAAACAAAGTCCGCGTCTGTCTGTCTGTTCGCGATAAACTCAAAAACTACTAACCGGATTTTCATGCAGTTTTCACCAATAGAAATAATGATATATGAGGAAGGTTTAGGTTTATAATTTGTTAAGATTTTGTACTACCCGTGTGAAGCCCGGGCGGGTAGCTAGTACATATTATTTGTGTGTATTTAATACATATCTGTATACTCCATCGGATATATAGTATATACATATATATGTATCGGAATCTATTTATCTAAGAGCCATTGCCGTATTACGTAAACTATTGCTTCATTGAAATGACAGGTTCTTGATTGCTGTCAGAGAAATTACAAGGACATAAACTTGTGATAGCGTCATACGGCTTATATTGTTTTCCCTATGAGAATACACTATATCTTATTCACTATAATATTCTACATTTACTATATTTATCGCAGTAAAATTAAGTAATTGCTGCGTAGAAATTAAATATAAGTCGTTTGGAAATTAATAAGTCTATAAAATATTAGTAACAGGTATCTCTACTACACGTTACGATAAAGTTACGTCAAGCGACGCAAAACTTCATGTGAACCAATTATAACTTAATCTGATACATCGAAACACGGAGTCAAGTCACTTCATCAGAATTTTTCATCGTTTCGTTGCTTCTTTTCGTTGTTTAAGAAAGAGAAATAAACATATATACATATGGTAATTAATATATCCGTCGGCGTCTGGACGGAATGCTTTTATCATTACATCTTTGTATGGTAAGCTGACAGATTAAAGTTTAGTTAGGTTATCACCTTAAGCTGCATCGGTGACGCAGCCTTAGTCAATGCCCTCATTCCACCTTCCCGCTCCTTCTCCTTCCTACTTCCTTTCCTAAAGGGTCGGCAACGCGCAAGTGATGCCTCTGGTGTTGCAGGCGTCCATAGGCTACGGTAACCACTTACCATCACGCGGGCCGTATGCTTGTTTGCCACCTTAGTAGTATAAAACAGATACAGGCTGTATATGTGATCTCTTATTCTGACAAATAATTTTCTGTTACAACACGGAGTGTAAATTCATCCGGTTGACAAAAGACTAGCTCCCCTGTTATATAGGATCTGAACCTTAGCTTGCGAAAATAAGGTGTAATGTATAACCATAACTTTGTATTACATACATACAAATATACATAATCGAATTGGTTTATAAGTTACTAGATTTTGCCTGCGGTTTCACTCGCGCAAATGTAGGTTAGGTTAAGTTAGTAACAATACGTCCTTTTCTGTTCCACTCACAACGTGTATGCTAAATCACATGATGATTGGTCTAGCAGTTTAGGCGTGAAAGCGTAACAAACAAACAAACTCACATTTGCATTTCTAATATAAGTTACGATTAGGATTAAAAAAACTGTGCTGAATTGGTATATAGTTTCGCGGACACTGATTCCTCCGCCTACACCTCACTGAAACACAAACCGGCAAAAAGTCTATCCTATGTTTCAATTTAGGACATCAATTCAGGTCTATTTACGTGCAAAGTTTTATTCAAATCTGTTCAACGGTTTACGCCGTAATTGAGTCACAACAAGAAAACATCTTCATAAACTTTCACATATTATGAGTAGAATAGAAATAAGACTTTCTCACATTCTTGATCTGCGCTATCCTGTAGTTTCTTTCTTGAATGAACCTCGATGTCTCAATAATCATATGAAAAGCGAAATCATCTCAGAGAAACGTTTAGAGATCGCAGCCAGCGCAGAAATCTGATTTGTATAAATATAATTCTATACAGGGTGATTTTGAAATCGTGTAATTCCTTTTAACCACGCATTCTACTGGTGATACAGAATAACCCTGACCATATCTTTTCTTAATTAGAATAATGGTTTCGGCAAAATTAGAGTACAGATTTTTTTCATGAAATGATTTCAAATAGTCATATTTTAACCACCTGACACAATCTTAATATTTTACTAATTTAAAAATAATAACATAACAATAACTGATGTCGTAAATAATAAGGGGCAATAAAAAGGACCGCCCGTTATTATTTAAGACATTAATTATTAATATGTTTTTTATTTTAATTAGTAAAAAATTAAAATTGCCTCGGTTGGTTAACATATGACTATCTGACACCATTTCACGAAAAAAACGGAATAATAATTTTTCAAAAAAAATAAATCTAATTAAATAAAAATATGGTCAGGGTTATTCTATATCACCAGTAGAATGCGTGGTTAAAAGGAATTACACGATTTCAAAATCACCCTGTATACGGATGTGATCTGATTTTTACGTACACATCTTCACGCCTATCTATCCTCGAGATACAAGGTAGAGTTGTAAGATGCACAGATTGAGGTTCCTCGTATTGCAGGGCAGGTCTATTGTTGTCAACCAGCTGTAAAAGATAGTGCTGTAGAAATTCTAGAGAAATGTTATTGGAATATTTATCATACCCGGGTCCTAATCTCGACAATAACATATTATGCACCAATTATTTCAATATGGGATTTATACTAATAATATAAATACAAAAGTAATTTTATCTCTGTTCGCTACGCTTAAATGGTAAACAGCTCAACCAATTTTAATAAATTTATACATGTTTATATCGAGATAACTTGAACTATTGAGAACGATAAATATAAAAAATAAAAATCGAACAAATTTATTATCAGCGCGATAAAAGTCCGTTTTAATATTTTATATATCGAATGATGCCTTTTAAAATAAAAATGGATGTATCGACAAAAACCGTTCCGATTATAGTTCATTATGAATCACAATGTTAAAGGTCGTCAGTTAATGATCTTCCGCAAGCCTGATATGGTGAAAACACGTTTTGTAACATGCACGTCGACGTCAGGGGTCGTTCCGACCATCAGGCGGCATTATCCGGGTTTCACGTGTCCTTCTAAATTGGCCGTATTGTTGGCATAAGGGAGATTGTTCACTTCGGCTTTAACGCGCGTGAGACGCACTGCAACGCGATGCTACATTATAAATAAGCGAATATAAATAATTAATTAATTTCGCCTCGCTCTTTTTGTATTACTGCGGACGTGCAGTTAGATACATAAAACACAAGACAATGGTGCCAATTCTGTTGTCACAAAATTCTCTTATCTTAGCTAAAAATCTCTAAAATTTAGTTTAGTCCTGTCACTTTTGGCGATTTCTGAATAAGAAATGTCGTTTGACAGGACTAAACTAAATTTTAGAGATTTTTAGCTAAGATAAGAGAATTTTGTGACAACAGAATTGGCACCAGTATCAGATAAATACCATACCTTCATATGAATCTAAAATCCGGCTTGCTTAAAATATGTAACTTATTTTCATACAGTGTGCTTTGGTGAAGATTTCGCTGCACTAACACAAAAAAATACATATTGGCATTGCTTTGTGACATTCCAAAAAACCTCCTTTGACGCGATCTTAAGTTATAGCTAAAACACAGCGCGTTGAACGCGTCCGTAACGCGCGTTTTCATAGCGCTTTAATCGGATACACAAATAACAATACGAATACAATTTGCCTTCTTTTTTGGTTTTGCAACGCAGGTAGTTGACCCCTATTCCGTCTAACAGCGCGTTCACACTCTTACAATTATACGAATCTATAATATTGTTATGGTTAGGCGTATGAAAACATTGCGTGTGACACACTATGCGTCAAAACCGTTTGCAATACGCTGTTGTTTTCCCTATAAACCAAAACGTAACCGTAACGTAAACCGTATCAGCTATACGTTTTGTGAAACTGTACGAGTGTGTACGCGCTATAACGTGCGTGTTTTGGCTTTAAATATTTCATACTTTGTTGAGGTGCCTTTATTGTGTATGTTGTGAGAATTTTATGTTCGGTTGTTCTGGTAATTTGTGTGATTTGGGATTTATGGCATAATATAACATCGTATATTTATCCCAAAAGGTTTATACATGATGTTATACGCTTATATACCTTTGCAGAGGCAAGGGTGTATGATAATATCAATATTTTGCCAGGTAGCCTAGACGCCGGGTTGGTTTCGCTGCCAGCGTAAAAATCTTAGAGAAAATCACTTCAAACCATAAATGTCATAATAATAGTTGTTCTAAATGTAAATGACCTTTTTCAATAGCCCAGCATAATAGATAAAGAGATTTATCATTTTGATCCCCACTTGAACCTGATATGTTGCTCTAAATAAAACAATTCAGCTAAAAAAATTGTAAAATAGGTACTGTTCCCGAAGGATAGCTTGTATAAGAATAATTTTCTGGACTCTGATTTCAAAATAACACGAACACCAGTCGTGTCACTATACCGACAAGATGCCAGTGACTTATGAAACGACGCTACTAATTAGTTGTGCAACTTTAAATTATATAAAACATTACTAACGTAAACCTACTTGATCATTTATAATTGAATGCACACTTGACCCCTTTTCTGTTAATAATCTGCATACCTAATTGAAACGAACGAATGTCAATTTACTGTCATTTTCATTAAAGTTTAGTCACGTTTTTCTTACGAATGCGCCGTTAATGAAGGCAACATTGAGTGTCATCTGAACAGTGTATAATTAATTTAGAATGCGTGAAAGCGGTTCAGTTGTGGGTGGCCATATTGCTTGTGAGAAAGTTGGTGTTAGGTACTAATACAAAAAGCGTTTTACAATTACTGTGTTGTTTAGCTGACTTCAGCGGGTATATACTATATACTATAGATCAGAGGTACCCAGACTTTTTCTCATATACCACTTTCAAAATTTAGCTGGTTCCGGTAGACTCCCTGCAACTAGAAATTTAATCCGCCAAGTAAAATCGGTATATTCGGACCCAAAAGTTCAATTGGGTTAAAATTAAAAAATGTGATCAACTCTCTACGGGTATCGACCGTTTTTTTTTTTAATTTTCTGATCTTCTAGTAGTATTCCTTAAAATATCCGTCATTATCTGCCTACATTGATAGGTGAAGTCAAGGCAACATTTTAGTTCTTCACTATCGAAAGCAAATAAATTTTCGTGGACCCCCGCTTACGAATTGTGAGCCCCGTTTTTTGTCACGCCTATGTAGACCCCCGTCGAGATTTCCGTGGACCCGTGGTCCACCTGGACCACTTTGGGAACTAAGGCTATAGATCGTAAGGTTTCAAGTTGAGAAGGGCTGTTGTGTTTCTATGGAAATGTCCAAAGATTTGCAGCGTTAGTATATACAACTCCTGCCCATGAGCTTTCAGGTTACGCGAAATGTTATTGGTTTTTTGCATCAAGTCGTTTTCAGCAGCACTTAGTTTGGAACTGCGTCAGATATACGCCTATAAACTCTCGTAAAGACTCATCCACGGTAACGTACGAGCTAATGTTCAAGGTTTATCATATTCATAAAGCTAGGTACAGACAAATGTTAAGTTCCACGCAGAATGTAGTTCTTATTGCGTTATCAGATTTCATAGATGTACAATAAAGATTATCATAACTCTATTCTCTAAAAAATATCTTAATTCTAAAGAACGTTTTGTAAAAATAAATCATGTTTATCGGGGTTTTCCGACATTAATAACAAGGCTACTTGCGCAAATACTATTGCAACAAAAACATCTATTAAGAATTAGGTAAGTATTCTCGCTATTGAATACATTTTTGTTTTGTTCAGTAAAGGGGTTTCTAAATGAGTATTATTTTTATTGCATTGTTTAGCTGCAATATAATGCTCGGCAATACTGTTAATAAAAATAACTACATATGCAGTACAATGCATGGCGTGTAATATAATACGCGCGTATGGCCCGGCTACATACCCAGACTATTTTGTTTGGCATGTTCGACACATTCAAATGTTGTTGGTATGGCCGGAACGTATCTGGAAATATTGCAGTTACACTTCTTCTCCCTAGCCTTTATTATTCCCAAGTCACTTGGGGTCGGCTTTTCTGGTCTAACCGAATTTGACTGGATATCAGTTTTTACACGGAGCGGCTGCCACCTGACCTCCGCAACCCGAAGGCTAACGATACTCTAAGGCTAGACCAGTGTCAGGATATTATAGGGCACTGATTTCCCAGTTACGACTGCCATAGATGTTCATGGCAGCCGGGACCGAGCGACGGCTTAACGTGCTCTCCGAGGCACGGAGCAGGCGATAATTGTCAATCAATAGGCACATAATTTCGAAAAGTCATATAACTTCCGAAAGTCTGAGGTGCGCGACGTGGGTTCGTACCCGAGACCCTCTGCATGGCAGTCTGTTGGTCTCCCCACTGAGCTATCGCTGCTTATTATATACATATTGCGGTTACACATGGTAGTATAAATATTACCAGTTTAGAGTCCTCTCAAGCTTTTAGCAATACAATTACGTGATTAGTGTTCTGTTCGTGTAAAAATGTATTGGTATTTCTTGACAGGTTTATTTAGGCTGAAACTAACATACCTACTAATTGCCTACTAATGATTCTAGTTCAACTTTATCTAGGCCGAATATCGGCCTAATTAGGTCTGACAGAGTAAATTAACTAAGTATACAGAATTACGTACATTTACATTATAAGAAGATTTTTTTATATTGAAGCCAAGAAAATTTACTCACGCTTTGTACATTAATGCCCAAAAGGGGTAGGGTATTTTATCAGCATTTCACAAATTATGTTTTAGGTCCCATCTCATAGGGGGTGAGTCCTTACGATAGTTCTTTACAACGTTCTGGCTTATTAGGGAAATAAGTACACAACTTTGAAACTTACCCGTTTATACAGGTTATTTTATTACCTGTCCGGTAATTAATGGATAACCTGGAAACGTCTTATAGTGAAACTGACGGCCGTTCAGAAAAAAATATGAAAAAAAATATCTATCCTACTACTACTATCTGAGATGTTATTTGATGTAATTACCATGTATAACTTTCTGTCTCGATTTTTGTTGTTTTATTATTAAACACTAATTATGCTAATAGATAGACAGTCAAAAGTATGCTATACTTATATAGCTTGCACTTTTTAATATATATATTTATTTTTCATTTTTTCTGTACGGCCTTCCGTTCTACTATAAGACATTTCAAGGTTATCCATTAATTACCGGATACCCTGTATAGTTTAGAACTAAATTTTTACTTAAAATTGACAAGTTACAGTTAATATCATGTTTTGCCATATTTATACTAATATCATAAAAAGGAAAGATTTGATATTTTGTTTGTTTGTTTGTAAGCATGTAACTCAAAAATTACTCAATCTATTCTAAAAATTCTTTCACCATTTGAAATCTATATTATCACCGAGTAACATAGGCTTTTTATTTAAATAAGAATGTATTGTTAAACTAAGCTAACTTGCTTTGACGTGAGCGAAGCCGCGGATAAAAGCCAGTATACAATATTTTGGCACATTGGATGTAGACATTTTTATGAAACTTTGTACAGTATACAGGGATACAGCGTTTAAGGGTAACTGTTTTCTTTTAAAAAGCAATATACCTTTGGATACCTATAAAATGTTCTCCATCTCATCATAAAATCTTAACAAAGTACAGGTAATATAAAAATATTTCTTATTATAGAGAGTACGTTGACACGTACCCATCAATCTGTAAAGGTGTAACGAATCTTGAAGAACCTATTTTCATCATAAACGATATTTTATTTAGTCGATTGCTTTTATTTCGTTGTCGTTCTGATCTCGGCTCGGTCATTGTCCCGGTGTGGATAAGCATGGATTCATCGGTACGGATGTTACTAACCAGAACGAATCGATAGAAAATAATGTTAAATATCAAAAGAATAGGAACAGGTGTTTAGAATACCATTTCAAAACAGTAATTTTAATTACTGAACAGGTATATAAAAAAAACTACACGGATATCGTAGTGGTTTGTGCGGTCTTTCTTGCCACTATTAGTGCGCTGAGTGTTGTGAGTTTGATCCCCAAACGGAACAATAAATTGTGTGGTCCCAAAATAGTCGTTCCAAGTCTCGGTGTTCTTTGTGCTCCTTGTTTCAATGTTTATAAAACCCTCTACAATACAGGATTTAGGTATATGCAATGGAGCTCCATTGCATATACCCCCATTGCCGCATCTGCATCTTAAAAAAAAAACATGAGGGGCAGTCTTTGGGGACTGTCGATAGAAGTGAAAACTAAGTAACTAGCGTGGGGTGACTATGACGCGAGTTTCACGCTTTTTGTTCACCTAAAAAGTACACATATATACACAGTATATATATAGCTCGTGGAAAGCATTTGGTGACGACGAGAGTTCCATGATTTTTGTTCACCTAAAAAGTGCTCAACGCGCCTAAAGAAGGTTTCCCTTCAAAAATAAATAATCAATTCTGTTATGTATGCTGCTATTCAAAAATGTACTCTATTGAATACGCTATAAGTATAATATTTGCATGTATGTAGTATCATTGCCTCAGTCATGTCATAATGTCAATGAAGTTCATACGACAAAGTTGTGGTACGCGCATGACAGGTACTGCTTCCTCTACCGTCACTTTACCGTGACTGTTACGATAGCGATACGAATACAATCGTAATCCATATTACGTTACGATTTATGTACGATAGTGAAAGCGTGTGTCTTTGATTACATTAGTCAGGAGCTTCGAATAACTTTTGGTTGATACTCCAACAAGTTAGTATGAGTTGTGATGTATTAGGACAGTCCCTTGTTTGTAAATAGATTGATACAGAGGTTAAATTAGATTATTGATCTTATTTATTGTCTGTTTGTCGACTATAGTGATGTTAAGAATTAGATTCTGGCGAAATGCATGATTATACAATCACGAAGTCTGCGATTTCATACACGCTAACATATTCTAAAGCATTTTCTAAGCTATTTAAAGTTAATATGATATACAATATGAATAATAATTTCAGCCACTAAATATGAGCTTATCTTAATATAAACTATATCGGTATTAGTCCAGTCATTCTGGAGATAAGCGTGCACAAACGTACATGCAAAAAATCTGTTCACTGATTTTATTATGTGTGTGTTGTATACATTTATATCGAAACTCGTGTAACAGTAATTGGATGTAATGAACGCCGCTACGGACGATTGAAAAGTTTCCAAAACACGTGATTCGTTCACGTGCGATAACATTCGTAACGAGTGTGCGGAATAAAGCGCTCCACGCGAAATGATAGACGCGAATCTTGATTTCTTGATTGCTTTGGTTTAAGTGGCTATGTTATGACACGGGTCGACTACACGTATGACTATACGTACGTATGATGACGTAGGGCTTTAGTTGTCCTGTTTTAACGCCTAACGCTGTGAGAAATTAAAAGGTCTCCAAACTCGAATCTGGATTTCTTGATTGCTATGATTTAAGTGGTAATGTTGATGTGTCACGGGTTGATGGGATGGCGTAGAAGTTTAAGTGGTCTCGCCAATGCTTAAACGCCTAGTGCTGTGAATTTGATCTACAGGATAACATTTTGTGAGCTTCAAAAATAGTGGTGCAGAGGCTGGGTGTTGTTTGTATCCAATGCCCATATTTATAGGTTAATACGGCATCGTATTTTATTAAAGGATTTAAAAGACGAGTCACCATATGGGTCTTTATTCTTGTTTACTTCTTTGTGTATATTGATAATATTTCTGGAATACAGCCTTTTAAAAGACATAATTTCTTTATTGTTTATGTTGACGAAGTACTTTTAATTTTTCGGCGTAAAATTTCCTTAAATATGATTAATGAAGGAAGTAATTAAAATTGCTTTTGATAAATTATGAGAAGCCATCAAATAAAAGTTGTTGAGATATTTGGAAATTAAATTATGACGAAATATGTTTATTCAAAAGTAGGCTTTGTTTTGTCTAATAAATTTTAAATTAAATTCTACATGGAGCTTAACTAATTTAACTAGTTGAGCTTGCTTAATATCAGTTAAATTTTAACAAAAACAATTCACCGACGTTAGCCAATAAAAATTTACGAAACTTTAAATTGTTATATTACTCGAAATCATTATTATTCTCTTTTTTTTTCTACGTCATAATTATAAGAAATTATGAACTCATAAAATAGTGTATCGAAATTATTCAGTGGTAATTTTACTAATTTTAGCCGACTGTACAATAGTGCAGACTTAGCATAGCATGTGACTGGTAAATTCGTGATTGTGTTTATCACGTGAATAACAAGATTCCGATTCACTGTCTATAACGTTTCCGGACTAAAAGGTCAGTTATTGTTATAGTGACACAGTTTGAATGACGAAGGTATAAAGAAAACACCGATAGCATATTGGGAGACCGTTAAATTGCCACGCACAGGTCTCGAGTTCGATCCCATTGCGCGCATCTCTGACTTTTCGAAGTTATGTGCGTATGAAATAGTTAACTATTTGCACTTTAACGGTCTTTCTTTCTTTCTTTTCTTTTCTTTTCGTGTGGTTAGTGGCCAACCTGAGTTGTTCAAGCCCCTCGTAGGCCTCTGATATGGCTTAACGACTGCTGTCAATTTGGCAACAACCGGGAATCGACTTTTTACGTGCCTTCCGAAGCACGGAGTCAAATGAAATACCACTAAGCGGTCACCCATCTATAGACTGACCGCACCCAACGTTGCTTAACCTCGCTAATCTTTTACCGATCAGTGAGTGCAACTGACTATGAGCGCCTCAACGGTGAAGGAAAACATCGTGAGGAAACCTGCATGACTAAGAGTTCTTCATAATATTTTCGAAGATCCGCACTGGGTAAGCGTGGTGGAGGTAAGGCCATAGCCTAACTTTTCTCACACTGAAATAAGACCCATGCCCAGCAGTGGGACAGTTTAATACAAGATAATTTAATTATAGGTACGAATACTTTGGGACACGATACCCTGTTGCTTATACCGCATATGTCCTCCTGACCGAATTTCGGTCGCGGCGGCCAATCTTAACGGAGACTGCACAAGCGTGTGCGCAATCACAAGTGCACTATGATCTGTTTCCTAACTCTCATGATCCGATGGGACGGATAATCCGACACGACCGGAGAGAGATCAGGCGCAGGACCAACGGCTTTACGTGATTTCCGAGGCACGAGGGTGTCTAACACCGCCAACTTCCTAACTCCGGGCTCGTATTGAGATTTCTCAACAGAAAATAATATATATATATTAACTTTTTGTTGACCCGACCCGGGATTCGAATCCGAGACCTCATGTACAGCAGTCGCATTCACTATCGCTGCGCCACGGAAGCAGTTAAATACGTAGATATACTCACCCCTTTTTGTCGAAGGGATAGGCACAGACTTGACATTTTCCCTCTCTCATGACATTCTTCGAACACGTTAGATGCTTTAGGGTATTGTGGTTATCTGCGTTCGTTTATATCTAAAATGCGCAGTACATATGATTGACGGGCAACATAAATGGTGTTGCTTTACATAACAAAGCATTACATCTGTAGGTACGTTCCTTAGGGGGTAGACAGAGGTGAAATATGCACAATATGACTCTATTTAGCTACAGAGATTTTCTTCACCGAAGACTCCAAGATGAATCCGATACGGGTATCGAACAGAGTTTTCTCACATAGTTTTCGAAGCATATCTACGCTTTTAAGTATATATATTGTATCATAGCGTTACGCCATACTAGTAAAGAAAACATTATTGAACTCTTATCGCCTTTACATAAAACAGTGTGTGAATTGTTTGCAATTATGTAAAGTTTATGCGGTTAATGCTTACTTATTATGAGCTGCTTTCAATCAGCTATACTTATCGTTATATTAAATGCAATAAAATTACGACTGCATTGTTGTTTTGCTAATATGTGTTGTGACGTCATAGTACAGTACCTGAATGCTATAATTATCATTATCCTTTAAAATAAAACTCCTGTACTTGGAATAAATCCTGTGTCGCGGGGCTCTTTACAAATGTACAACAACGCACACGAAGAACAACCAGACCAGGAGTGGAACTATATGTGGAACATAGCAAGTTCTCTCCCGTGTGGAGATCGAACGCACAATACTCAGCGCACACTTCTGCGTCGAGCAAAATGTGCCAAAACAGGCGTTTACAGTTAAGTTGATAAATTCAACACTTTTTGTTTAATACAAATATAAAATATACATTTACTATAACAATGAATGTGTTTACAATTACTCCGTGTAAAAAACTAAAAATAATTAATATTTTCGACTACAAAAACGTAAACTCGTTTAACGTCTCGTGTATTTTTAAATTATAACAGTTGAAATCTATCCAATTTTACAGGTTAAACGGAACATAAATAGTTATACTTATTACAATTTGTCTGTCCCAAATATTAGTTATCGGTTGACAAAGATACATATTTATCAAAAAAGCACTTCAAATCCTCCATACAATTTTACTATGGTGGCCGCGCGCCGATTTGTTTATCGAACTCTGTCATTCAGTCCAACGCGCAACGGCGCAGTCTTAAATCACTACGATATTCGTGCAGTCGAAGTTACCATCATTTAAGCGACTATTTGTTAACGACTAGTTTGGTTCTGAAGCTACATAAATAAGTCTTAAGAAAAATGAACCCGCCCCAGTAGATACTACCGAGTGCTCGGTATATGGCAATAGCTTTGTCCCCTATTACGTGGAACTGAAGTACAGCTGGCGAAATGTGAATGTATATACTACTGCCTACCTTTCTGAGATGTAAGCGAGATACTGACTATGTATGACTGTATAAAAAACTGCAATATTCTTTATAGGAGTCAATGCTATTGTAGCATTCTTACATAATGTGTGCAAAAGGCTTTCGGTTAAATCTTATATAAATATTATGTATTTGTTATATGTAATCGAAAGACCGACTTTATGTAATAATGTTGTTGAAATTATTATTTCATGTATAAATAAACTATATACTTTTATGTAGCTTGAGTCATATAAGTAGGTAATACTCATAACATGCTTGTACGGTATAACTGTACATAGATCTTTTAATATGACATATTTATGCGCTGAGGTTTGCAGGTGATTGAGATGTCCCGGTTACCTGAGCGGGCAGTGAAATTAAGGCTATTTCTTACAAAATTCTTAGTAGCAGGAGGTTACTCAATATGTGATTGGTAGACTATAATAGCTCGCCACTATTATGTGGGATTCTATTAACAGAGCAGTCAAAGTGTGGACTTCTTACACTTGTCTTCCCTTTCTGGTATTATACTTGCGGTCTATATAATAACATAGCCATCATGTTCTATAATAACACAATATAGGTCGATTTTAACATGCATCTACGTTAGATGGCGGTTAAGCTAGAAAACGATAAAAATACCTAAAATGTATCTTGAACGAGAAGGCGGTCAAAATCTTTTTCCGAATATCATTACGTTCCATCCTCTATGTTAGTAGGTACAGGAGATGAAACTCTCATATAAAACCTGCTCTCGATTCTCGACGGAAAAGGACGCGAGCAGTTCGCCTACATTTTCTTTATGGCGCACCTCAACAGTGGTGCAATTAAAAAACAGGTCGAGCCAGTAACCCTCCTGTTATAGAAGCCACCAACTACTGTTTTACTATAAAGAATGTACAGACTTATATTTAAAACAAAGGAACAACGGACGTTCCTAACAATGTTTATTTTTCTGATTTAAACTACTCTATCCGCCTAGAAATAAATTCGGTGTCGCAGGAACCTTTAAAAACCTTAAATCTAATAAATGGAGACAAATACCCAGACTAGAAACAACTATTTGTGTCGAGTCTAGGTTCAAACAAAAGGCCCGTATTGTGGCTAACAGTTTTTCTCTTAAAATGATAGATAACCTTCGTATACAAACATTACAACAACGGACACAAAGCAACCAGAATTTTTGTCTCGTAAGAAGTTCGAACTGACAGCTCTCGGCGCAGTAGCAATAACAAGACTTCCACTATGTTATCTTTGCAGTCTCATTCCAACTATAATGGTTCGTTTACTCTTCCGTGACATAAATGTATCATGTATGTGCAACGGTGAACAGCCCTTTAACACGCAGAGTACAAATGAGTGCTCGCTCCGGATTCATACTGATTGCACTTCGTACTTCAACACTGAAGAACTACCGAGCTGCCGTGGGAACCCTAAATAAATATTCTGTATGTGTCTTTTTACATGCTCGCACGTAAATTTAACCGTATGCAAACGAATAAGAACCTTACTGCATTGTAATATAGTGTATCTTTTAAAGGCCGTATTCAAATTTCTGCCACAATAATTCATGTCTTCACACAAACGATACGTCGCTGTTCCACGACAATGTTTTTAAATATAAATTGTGATAATGCGATTCAATGAACACAGTCGTATTTCAAAGTGTGTGTTCGTACAGAATTTTTCCTCATTCTCGTTTCCACAATGACATAAATAATAGCTTTTGTACGTAATGGGAACATGTCCGATGCAATTAAAACTAACAAATCATGTGTTTAATTATCACTGCACTTTTAAGTGGCGCTTGTATTCCGCGTGGCATGAAGATTTTAATGAATCTCAGAGTTAAGTATACGACTGCTTTTTATTTCTTTACTATACTAATTTAATAAAGAGAAGTTTCGATTTTTTATTGTAAGGATTTAACTCTAAAACAACACAAACGATTTATACAAAAAATCACCATTAGAAAGCTGTATTATCATTTATCACCGAGTAACATAGGTTATATTTTATTTAAAAACAAGTGACAATCGGCAATTAATTGCCGTAAATCTTAGAGGTCGACAAAATGGTTCAAGTAATATGCGCAAGGTCACGTGGTATCACGTGGTCAGAGGTCAAAGGTCATAGTAATTTCGGGGGTATATCGACTATGCTGAGACGAATGGCGTTGACCGCGAGTCTCTAGCTCTTACAATTCTTGAGTTGAAAGTTGTATAACAGATAGACGGACGGAAGGACAAAGCTGTTGTATAAGAGGTTTTCGAACTCTAAAAGTACTGTTACTAACATAACCTAACCTATTTTTACGCGAGCGAAGCCGCGGGCAAAAGTTAGTACTTTATATTTTTTATGCTTAGTAGATGAGTTTGCATTATAATTGCAGTATTTTACAATTTATATCAACAAGATTAGAATAAGAGTAACATATTATGTGATCATCTACATTGTTTCTTCAAGAAAACTGCATCTAATAAGATAACAAGGCGTCTATTCTGACATTGTTGTGATTTGAATGCATGTAGATGCATAAACAGCACCAGCTTTGAACGTAAACGGAAAATATACAGGAAAATCATGTGCTAACTATAAATTGTTTAAACGGTTCTGTGAATAAATTGAGGATAAATAAAACTATTGTTTGAACATTGTTTTCTTATAATAAGGCTGCGGCTATTTCTGGAGCAATCACGCAATTTTTAGTATTAAATAACTCTGATTACTAGACATTAGTATTCAGTGTCACTGTTTGTTTTGAACATTTATCTTAGCTATAGTGTAAATGTACCAGACGCCGCCGTCCATATTAAAATCTCTGAATTATGTCCGAGGTATACATATATGTCAATACTTAATTTTTTTTTTAAATACGCGGGGCGGTTGTGTTTACCAGATGGAAAAATCAAAAGTCAGAAATGACCTGATTTCCATTGAAAAATTCTAAGATTTTTTTAGTTTGAGTATTTTCTCTCAAAACGATATTAATCTAGTTTCCATCGCAACCCGTTATCACAGAACACACTTAAAATAAAATGTAAGCTGTATTTTATTGAATATTCTAAAAATCCTGAGATTGCATGAGATTTGCAAAATCCAGCTGCAATCCTGAGAAGAGTCCAAATATCCTGAAATCTCAGGACAAATCCTGAGATATGGTAACCCTAGTCGAGGAGGACTTACAGACATTCAAGCAACGGACACAAAGGACACCCGAACTCTGAACAACTATTTGGGCAGTTTTACAAACTTAAATTAGTTTTGTCCCGTGTCCCCGAGCCAGATGCAAATGCATTCAAATAATATTTGAGTACAACTGTATTACGCACATAAAATTTCCAACCCATTTTTATCGTAACTTATAATAATATTATGAATGCGAATCTGAGTTTGTTTGTTACGCTTTTACGCCTTAAATACGCGACCAATCATCATGAAATTTTGCATACACGTTGTCAGGGAAACAGAAAAGGACATAGTATGTAGTTCACCATTAATTCATCAGCAAAACATGCAGGGCAGTCTTTGGGGACTGCCGATAGAAGTGAAAACTAAGTAACAAGCGTGCGGTGACGATGACGCGAGTTTCACGCTTTTTGTTCACCCAAAAAGTACACATACATATATACTCAATATACATATAGTTCATGGAAAGCATTCGGTGACGATGACACGAGTTCCATGATTTTTGTTCACCCAAAAAGTGCTCAACGCGCCTAAAGAAGTTTTTACTTCACGTACTGTTACTAATCTGACATAACCTACGGTTACGCAAGCGAAGCCGCGGCCATAAACTAGTAACAAATATAAACAATACACAGATTTGAAACAAATATATTTTGCCTTGACCAGGTATTGAAACACATAACTACTTAAATAACTACGCAATAATTATAATTGCAAAATTAATAAATAATGCAACAAGCAGATACATTGATATTTATCGTGTTATAACATTGATAAGAAGATCAATATGTCAATCTAGTATCAATAAACTAACGGCAAAGGCAATTAAGATATTAGTATAATCACCATTTTATCTGTGGGGATTCCTTCAAGATTTTCCTTCAGCCCATTAAAAACTGGCTAATTCTCACGATTGTTAAATTAAAATAACGGCTCCCTTCGATTAAACGATTTCAAACGTCATCCAATATTTATATGTCGACATTAGACAACAATGTCAACTTCTTGGGTATTATCTCCATTGCACATTCCATTAGCCTACTTGTAACATTTATGTAACTACATTATTTAGCACCCTGCTTGTCCCAGATGCGATTTTCATTCGACAAAGTGTTATTAACACGCTTTTATTAGCTTGGTGTGTATGTATCTATGTAACGGAATCTTTGAACGTGATTTTCACCACTTTCAAACCGACCGATTGATTTGAAACGTTTCACACTTATCGAGGACCGATGACAATACAATTTTATATATTATACACTAAATTTAATAATAATTGTTTAAAAAAACATGTTTTAAAAAGTATCAAATAATTTAATATTTTTAATGTAAAAAAGCGTGGGATGGGGGTTATCAAAATGTCTTAGAAAGTACAATTTTTTTTGTAGCTACACTATTCAAAGAAATACCAATGGCTGGTTTAGTACAATATACGAAATCTGACGCGCTAACTAACATATAGATAAATATGTATGCAGAAAATTGGCTGACTTAGGGGTGGCCCTAAGTCAGCCAATTTCACTCAATTTCAATCACCATCTCTAAAAGTATTGACATTGCATGTGATAGAATGAAACAACGAATAGCTTTGCCTCATTCTCGAGCATGTATTAACCATGATTTATGTAGTAAGTCCCGTGATTAAGTTCGCTAATTGTTTTGCACGCGTTGCACTTTTGCTTTCATTTATGTTTATCCAATTTGCGTATAACAATTTTAGCTTTATATAAGGTAGGTAGTACTACATTTAGCTAGGCCTTAACATAGTTATATCTGAATGTAATACACCAATGCTTGACGTGACTCCACGTACGTTAATGATTTTGTAGTATGGATTCCAAATGATTATGAAGCGATAACCCTGGCCTGACATGCCTATACCGATCACTAGTTGCCCAAGAATGGCAATCATAGCACAATCACCAACAAGACGCTTTGTGTGAGCATGAATTTGTGTCAAACAATCAACTTTGACATTTTACTTAAAGCCCATCACACACGTACTTATAATATATGTACATTAATGTGTGGAGGATACTAAAGTATCTTGTTTATTATCAAGTATGCATGCATTGTTGGCCTCAGGCAGTCGTGATAGCAAAATATGTCGTTATATTACAATCTTATATGTAAGTATTTCATTATGGCGGCGATATCACCAGACTTTCAGCCTAGAAATTGTTAGCTGCAGCCATAGCCTTTTAAAAAGAATATATAAACCTACAAGGCATAATACCATCTGTATTTTTTTGTCAACGTAGAAACTTGAGAAGTTTTTATCAAACAGACGAATAACTTTATAAGTCAAATTTCTATGTAGTAATGTCACATGCAAGCATCAATCATCAATCTTGCAGTAGTTCTCTCTTTGATAGTAACGAGCACAACAAACATACCACTGCGTAATAAATTAATTATTTACAGATATGAATAGCGTATAAGAAAGCATTAGCAAATCATGCTATAATTAATTTTAATGTATATTATAGCGTGCGTGACGGACTTTATATTAACATACTAGAAACACAAACGATGTTTGAATATTTTATTCGTTGAAATGCTAATATTTATTAGTCACTAATTTAGTATGAAATTCAAAAAGAGCAGCGATAGCTCAGTGGGGAGACCAACAGACTGCAATGCAGAGGGTCTCGGGTTCGAACCCACGTCGCGCACCTCTGACTTTCGGAAGTTATATGACGTTTCGAAATTATGTGCGTATTGATTGACAATTATCGCCTGCTCCCTGTCTCGGAGAGCACGTTAAGCCTTCCGTCCCGGCTGCCATGAACATTTATGGCAGTCGTTATTGGGGAAGTCGACACAAAAGATCCCACTGGGTCGAAGTGTCGCTGGTCTGTACTGACTGGCCCACAAGATAAGATAGTATGAAAGTCAATTATACCCACGCATGTTTAGGAACATATTTGTTATATAATCAAAATAGGAAACGAGCTTACAGTCCGCTTGATGGTAAGTAGTTACTGTTGCGTATGGATGCTAGCAATAAGAGGAATATCACTCGCCTTTGCCAACTGAAGGTGTACCATCTGTCGGCATATTATGTTATTTTTAGGTGGCAAGTAATAAGGCCAACCTAGTTCTGCCTATCACATTCCATACTCCGATTTTCTACTAAGAATTTCTTAACAGAAAACATCTTTAACCCTTTCCTCTACTCTGGCGTCGAGCTCGAGACCTCGTCAGCAGAAACAGACAGCCAGCCTCTAATTACTTAAACCTTACAGACTGCTAACGAGCACACTCACAGGTAAGAAAAATACCGACTAACCGCTTCATTTGCTGGTACCGTCTATGTTGACAGGTCAATGTCTAACATACTGTATGGATTAGTGTAGCAATTAATTCGTGATATTTTTTTTTGCCTTCAATATCGCTAACCCATTGCCAATTAAATGAACTCACGATGTATTCGCTCACAAGTTCCGCGGTCAACTGCATTTTTTGCTAGCCTACATCAACTGGCTGATTTATCTACTAGATAATATCTTTTGAGTATCGATTTATAAATATGTATGAGTATAAACCAGAAGTGTCAGACTTGGAGTTAGAATTTATGACGCTCGTAGTTGCCTACGATGTACTTATGTATAGACTAGCTGTGTTCGCGGTTTTGAGCGTAAGCAATATTGCATAACGAGACACAATTTTGTTATAAAAGACTACATTTGTGCTTTGATTAATTATTGTACGGCAATGGACTTTACAAACGTTCAAATAAGACACAAAGAGAACCCAGACACGGCACAGACATTTGTGAATCACACAAACTTTTGATCCGTGTAGGAATCGAACTCACAACACTGCGCAATGCTACGACTTAATTATTGGTATTCGCGACTTTGTTCGTCTGCATAGCTTAAATTTTCATCATACCAAAAATATCTAAATCTGTAGGTATAGTGTTTAGACGTGCGAAGTAAAAGCCAGAATGAGAAACTCTCTTATTTATAATATGTGTATGATTACTACATTGGCTCGAAAAAATAGATTAAGTCCCATGGTATCAATCATTATTTCAACTGTAGTGTGCAGAAAAGAGATGCATTTTTTGCTGATCTTACAGTACAATACGCGAAAGTAACTTAGCATCTTAAAAGTACTTAATATAAAGTGAAATTGCAGCTCATGATTAACGACTATGAATAGCTTAATTGGTAAGCGACCATACTGTTTGTCGAGGTCAAGGGTTCAAGTTCTGCTAGATAGAACGTATTTTTTCCTAATTCATAATTTTCTTTCTTGGATCGCATGCAATTTTGCACGCTATATAGCATTTGAAAGTAATTCTTTTATCTATACTACATATATAGATTCACGCTTCGATACCGCCAAATGGGTAACAGACGTACATTATTTCACTAACATTTCTCTATGTTTGTAGTCCCAAGAATTAGGCTCCGAGCCTATTTCTATACTGGGAATATGTCTAGATGCCGTACTGCTTTTGAGAATTTTCTAGAAAAACTATACTAGCCGACTCGAGTCTTCATGCCTAAACTTATGCCTCGAGGCAACAAGTCAGTCAAATTTATAATATGAATTACAATCAGATTTATGTTTGTGTCTGAATAAATCCATGCATAATGCCCTCTAGATTAACAAAAGTGTAATTGATATGCACTACCTAATGTAGTTAGATGTTTTGCGTCAATGGAAATGTTTTGTTAATTTAGATGTCTTTGGTTTTTTATGTACTATTTAAATGTTATAATTACAACCTGTTCTCTTCTTGATTACATAATATACGAGTAGAAACGAATAATGAATGTATAATTTCATTGGATTCGTGTATATTCACGCTGTGCTGGCAGGATGATGATTACAGACACTTGCTTTATTAAAAGGATATCCTTACTAATAACGTCCAAATGACTGTCTAGGTAGTGCAGTAATATATTTCTAAACTTTTATTAAACTGCTTCTCTAGAGTGAGTTAGCATTTATGTTGGCAAGATGTTATGGTTGTAGGTTATATGCTATGGACGGCTCCCTCGATGGCGTAGTGGTTAGTGTAACCGACTGCCACGCCTGAGGTCGCGGGTTCGATTCCCGCACAAGTCAAACATTTCTGTGCATGAAAAACATAAATTTTTCTTGGTCTGGGTGTTTCTATGTATAATATGTATGTTTATCCATTGTCTAGTAGCCATAATACAAGCTCTGCGTAGTTTGGGTTAGATAGTGTTGTATGTATGTGATAGAATATTATATATTATAATATGCGGACTTAAAACAACGCTAAAGAAAAAAATGGAGAGCGATGTAAACTTTTCTAATCTACCCTTTCGGGAATATGTAGGCGTGAGTCAATATTTGGATGTACTTACAACACTGCCGTCATAAAGGTCAAAACACGTATTTCTTAAAAAAACAATATTCAATATAAAATACGGGCAGAGGCGTATTTTTTACTGATTGCAAATATGTACATAAAACTCAATTACGGAAAAATTTAGATATGTCTTTTTTCTTTATGGCAGAACATTTTACATACGTGTAAAGTAAATAAAAACATGGCCTTGAAATGCATGTAACAACAATCAATTAACCGTTTAATCGTCCGAGTAAGTCACCTTATTAGTTAATCAAACGACATTTGTTTGCAAATGAGTCAAAACTTATTAGGCTTCGCCTTTGTCCACCAAACAAAGCATCAAAACACTCTATTTCTACTAACATTATCCTCGATTACAACAGTCTCGATTCTCGATACTTATTATCGATGCGATTTCAATATTCCAATCGTTGAACGATTAGTCTACTTTTATTAGAATAATTTATCGATGAAAAGGACTAGCAATGCTTGTTTATTATTACATCATATTATATAATTGTTTATTGTCGAGAAACAATGTTTCTGTTTAAACCGTCTTGATTACTTGAGATAAAGCTCCGTCGTGATTCATATTACGTCAAAGGAATAATGATTCGAAATTAGATTGTTGTTTGCAATTATTATAAATTTGTTATGATGTGAAACATCGATTTATTATACGTCTAATCGATATTTCGTTATTCGATTAATGTTAATTTAATTGGTTGAGATTAAAAATTAAATGAAATATTAGTTTATTAAGAAGTCAGGTGATCGTGCTAGATGTTTGGAATGATTTTTTGCTGACTGTAGAGAAAGCTGATTGTTCTTCGCTAATCGCGTATTTCTATTGAATTAGTGACAATTAGTTAATTGGTGCATGTATCCTGTCACCGCAGTAGTTTTGTCTAATTATTAAATGCTTTATCATTATTTTCTTTTGAATCCTTTTGTTTGTTTATTTCCAAGTCAACATAAATTACATTGATAGATACCTAAATAATGTTGTTGTAATCCTAACAAATTTTATAAATGCGTATGTGTTTTTGTTACGCTTTCACGCCTTAACTACTTGACTGATCCTCATGAAATTTAAACACGTTGTGAGTGGACCGAAAAAGGACATAACTCCTTAACCTGACTTATATTTATGCGAATAAATCCGCAGACAATGTCTAGTACCAAATTAAATTTACTAGCGATCGGCAAGTGGTCAAAATGCGACTATAATTGATTTAAGTTTTAAGTTTTATCGTTATTAATGTTTAATTGTCTATAAGTACTAGTTACGAAGAATTCTACGACGTCACCCGAACAATGCCGAAAAACTACGAACGATTCGACTGCTTGTGTCGAATGCATGGTTGTGTGCGTGTAGTGTTTTTTCATAAATTTAATGTATTTCTAATGCATATTTTATAAAAATATTAGGATTCGCCACTTTCTGAATATAAACTATAGCTGTGCCTTTCATACTCCTCCGTCCGGGCAATTTTAGTAAAAAGGGGTACAAATTTATGAATGAATATTATACAGATTTTAGAAAAATTTATAAGTATTATGTGTAGATTTTATTTTCAATATTATAGAAGTAATTTAATAGGTCTGCATATTATTTAAATTATTCTTACTAACCCATTAAAATAATAAGTTTCCTCGCGAATAATAACGATGATTAGTCATGTTTGTGAAATATAACATGTACTATCGAGACATTTTGTATTTATACCTGAAAGATGTAAATAACTTTACCTAACGATAACGATAGACTATGGCCTAACCCTTCTCACACGTTTGACACTGTCTTGTACTGCTACGCAGAGGTCTCGAGTTCGAACCCAAGGCGCGCATCACTGAGTGAAGTTATATGCGTATTTAATAGTTAATTATCGCTTGCTTTAACGATGAAGGAAAACATAACGAGGAAAGCTGCATATCTGAGATTTCTCCATAAAAAGATCGTTTATATATCTATGTACATACGTCATAGAACTCGCAACTCTACGATGTAGCGAGGTGACCAGATAAACCACTGCGCCACCCAAGCAAACATTTCCAATCGTAACGCGACTTATAAATACAAATTGGTCGGTATCAACGCATTGTTATAAAACAGACTTGGCACTTCGTTCAAAGGTCGCATTATAATTGCGTGAACACTGGTGTTACACGGCAGATGTGTTACATCTTGTGGAACATTGCACAGTCGTTGAGCACTACACGTATAATATGTTATGAATTATGATACTTGAGACAAATACTCGTTTCAGTCGAGAGGGAAAACTAACGTGTACTAAACCAGCTCCCATTCGTGGCTTCGCCTGAATGAATACAAGAACGTAAACCGGATAAAAAGTATCCTTTATGATAATCAAGGATATAGTGTACCTGTATGCAAATTTCCTTCAAATACGCTTAATAGTTTAGGTTTTAGAGTAATAAAGATCGAAATATTTTTAGATACTTACACGTCTATAATTTGGTGCGATAGTTCCTTTAATTCTCGTATCGAACTTACTGGAAGATCACGTCACGCCTATACCTCTGAACGGGACCAAGAGTGTATTACATCCACATGTGGCCAGCTATGATTTAAGGACTCACGTAATAAGTAGGGAGTTTTAGAGCCACCTACCAGGCGTATTACCAATCTATATGCTATAGAAAATTTCTCATTTTTTTTATTGTAATAGTCTTGCGTTTGATCGTGATCTCACGTGATATTAAATGACGATGCTGTCGACTATGGAACACGCTCGCCTAGAAGATACCTATTCCGTCGCGACTTGAAGACACCCAGATTCTACTCATCGGGAAATACAGTCTTAGGTAGTGAGTTCCATCACGAAGAAGAGCTAAGGGCATATTTCGCCTGCTATAATTTACACCGAGTGCTGCTGCTTCTAAGGTTTTTTGACAGAAAAGCCCAATGACACTTCGCTATTGGGTTTTTCGAATCGTTAATTCACAATGAAGACAAAATCTGGCATTGTCACATGTCTCCTACGTGTTGTAAATCACATAAAAGAACGAAGTATCACAAGTAAACATCGTTCCAAGTATTACGAATGTATGTTTGTCATGCTACACGAGTTACAACAGTTGGGTAACTGACGGAACTCGTAGTGAAGCGCTCGTGCAGACACCGTGCGGGCATCCTGGCAAGACATGAGTTCTTACACCTTTTTATAGAATACCATTGATGTTAGTTCATCGAAGATGTATATTTGATGGAATACACCTAATTGGTAATGTAATAAGTCAAACGATGTATGTTATATTTTTTATCTCTAGATCGGCAAACCAAGGTGAACATTCTGGTTTACCGAACTAAAGATAAAATTTTGATAAAAGCTTGAAACAAATTATGTCAAATACCTATCGCTAACAAAGCAAATCGCATATACTTAGATCAGTTTTTAGAGTTAACATTCGCGTAAACAGAAGACAATATTATTCGGAAAAACTCTTATACAACAGCTTTGTCCGTCTGTCTGTTATACAGCTTTCAACTCAAGAACCGTAAGAGCTAGGGACTCGCGGTCAACGCCATTCATCTCAGCATAGTCAATATACCCCTGAAATTACTATGACCTTTGACCTCTGACCACGTGACCTTGCGCATATTACTTGAACCATTTTTTCGAACTTTAGGATTAACGACAATTCATTGCCGTACCTAAATCCTAAACTTGTTGATCACTACCGTTTGTCATTCCCTAGAACTTATGCTATCTATAGAGATAACATAACAGTTTGGCATGAAATTATAATTAATAGACGTATAAACTTTAAAATTTATTATAATATAGATTATGTTTTGAATTACTTATTTTCAATGTTTCATATTTCTTAACATTTTGTTCCGTTGTCATCGACTTCATTCATATATGAAGTAGGTTTTTCATACGTGAGAATTTGTATATTACAAAACGGTCCAAACAATGATACAAATAAGTCAGTCCCATGCGCTTGTGTGTACACAAATGATAATTAAATAGAGGTCAATGTCGACTCCCACGTGCTCAACGGAAATGGCCCAATTTGCGAGACTATATACGATAGATAATATGATATACGAATATGGCCACGTTGTTATCCGTTGGATACTCTGTTATCACTAAGTGATACACAAGTTCGAAGATATATGTATAATATCAGCTCTGTTCCAATGCTGGTCATGAGCATTTTTTCGGTATGAAAAGCGTTATGCCATAGTCCACCACGCTGGCCTAGTGTGGTTTTACAGACTTCACATATATTTAAAATATAATGGTAAGTTGCAGATACTTGGGAACTAACTGAAGGAACACAATGTAAGGTTATATCGCTACGACCCTCTGTAGGATGAAGTTAATGTTACATCAGCTTAGTAGTTTATAATTATTACAAAAGACAAAGTATCCTACTTTATGCTTTAAATTTTGATAAGTTAACAACATCACATATAAAAAAAATTACACAGACAGTACAAGCATTTATAATAGGTACACGTATTAAATGAATGTGCAGTCGACTCTAACCCTTTAGCCTTTAACGAAAACCAACTACATCGAGTTATACCATTTAATTCTATTAACTTTAATACCACTATACACACAGTTAGTGTACAAGAATGTGTAGAGCGGAAAGCTTCTAAATTGGATAGCTATTAATCTCTAGGGAAGCCATATAAAAACGACGGGAATATGAGCTTTACCAGGAGAATTCTGTATTAAAATTAACTTCATGCCTTGTATTTCCCTGAAGAGGTATGAGAAAATAACGAGATAACGTGATAGACAGCATAATATTCTCTGCACCGAATATTTTTCTATAAATAGTCTATCGTAGCAAGGATGCGAAGTGATCCTTGCCACGATATGGCATGCCTTGTCATGTACCACGGTGGACAAGGATAGTCTTTAAGACGATTGGATAGTAATACTATCGTTTGTATTATGGGACGAGGTAGCCTCTCTGTTCTCACAGTACAGAAGATAATCATAGCAGTATTGTATAAAAGTAAAATATAGTGCCTGAAGCATATATCTTAGTTTAATATAGCTTATTGATTATAAGTGAAGTCAACGACTCTTGACGTCTATCGGGCATAGTTCCAAGACTTCGAGATCTCTGTCAAGGAAATCTTATTTCGTTCTTTTGATATCAAAGTATCAAATTGTATTATCAATTTTAAAGCGGTGTATTATAATCACATCTTTTAAACTGTTTGTTAATCATTTTAAATTAATATATATACTTTCCCCGACGTTTTAGTTGCTTTTCAGTAGTCATCGTCACGAGGAGACTAAGATAGTGTCCGTCTCAATCTTAAATACTGTCTTTTATAAAAATTACAGACTATTTCGTTATCTTAGGTAATGTACTTACATCTTCACATACAATTACACATATTTTGCTTACTTAATCAATTGTTTTATAAAGGTGACATAAAATTACAAAGGAATATTTCTACGAACGATTCAAACTAGCGTTGAATTGATTGAAACAAATGTTTTGATATCCGCACTAGTATCTGCACGTGCAACACGTACATACAAAATTGATTCAGTGCAGAGTATGTGACGTGTTTGTTGTGCTGAATAGAATATTCTGGAATAATGCTCTTGCTTACGAATATGGAATCTCGCTTCGATATCCTCCTCAGAAACGTAAAGTGGAGATTGTCTTCTGTTTACGCGAATGATATTCATTGAAATTCAACTACTATATACGGATTTTATAGCGTTGTTTATTTATCACTGTATTACATAATTTTGAAAACTGTTAAATAAGCTAATAAAAATATTTAAACTATATAAATAAACAACGCGATAAAATCCGTATATAGTAGTTTAATTTAAGTAAAGTGGAGGTGTTTGTTCATGGTGCATTTCACACTTTTTGTAATCTTTATTTAAGTCTCACATTATAGGGAGCTAGACTAATACCATCTACGGGATTTTAAATTCCGTGTTTCTACTGAGAATTTTTCGTTTAAGAAACAGCGCTTTACCCGAGCGTGGTAAGAATGTTGCTGTTTTGATGCAATTACATCCTTAGTTAGTTTATTTCTATTCTCTAACTAATATATATGAGATAGGCAACGTAGTATGTAGTGAGAGTAAATGAAACAAATACACTACGTCATTACTATAGTAGATTGAAATCAATACCTCTTTATAAAACATACCTATGCCTCAATGTATATGGAATGCTCTAGAACAAGGTTTCTTTACATCGTACTATAAACGTTAAGCTAAACAGACAGTAAGCTCCTTAAATACACTAACCTCGCCTATTTTAACTTATATTATACATGCGAAAGTGAGTTTGTTTCTTAGGCCTTAACTACTCGATCGATTATCATGAAATTTCGCATACACGTTTTCAGAGGTATTTTAAAGGACATGGGTGCCTTTCATCCAGAAAAAAGTGCTGTTAAACTAGGCTACATTTATGCAAGCGAAACCGCGGGCATAATCTAGTACTCAATAAAATTCTAAGCGAGTTTCACTCGACATCTACATCGCAAATCATTCACTTAAGACCACTATCTATAGAGAATAGAGATAAATAAATCTACTGATAATGTACGTACATTTATATAAACAGAACCTTGTAAAAAGGATTTCTTTAAGCACTAATTAAGATAAATCTTTATAGGCACTGTGTATCGAAGTATCCGTCATTATTTATCTTACTTCTTATATCTCTCTTGGATATCAAAGTAACTACGCAATATACATTTATAATTATTTTATCGTCTTCGTAACATGCTCAAGTTCTGACTGGTATACTGTTGATGTACTGTATCCTGATATCCAAGCAACACCAGGTATGCTTCGTGCTTTGTCGATTCTGCCTAAATGGAGTCTGCGGTGTCATAGCAAAGAACAGAGATATATGGCGTTGGTAGCCAAGTCACTGCCATTATGCCAAGTGTTTGTGGTATCGATCACCACATGGGCAAAAAATATGTTATCCACAAATAGTTGTTGCAAGATTGGGTGTTCTCTGTGTCTATTGTTTTAAAATTTGTTATGTTCCCCGCGATACAGGCAATATTTCTAGTGCGTTACTTCAGTTTTAAACTCAGAAGATCAGGATGCCTTCAAAAATATCCTTTATCAAACCTGAACATATAGTCATATGTATATATATATACGTCGCTATTTTTTACATATAGTCATATGTATATATATATACGTCGCTATTTTTTATTATATATTATTAAAATAACTGCGATCAGAATCGATATAGAGATAGATTGATGACTCTCGAAATACAAATTTAAAACTCTTTATATAATTAAATCTTCAGAACTAGATTTCTATTAAACATGATCTGCCGAACTCGAGCTCACTTTAATTAATTTTAAAATAAAGAGATCGACTACAATCTACATCGTTTGAATCAAACATTAAAGGTTAAAAGCACTTTATATAAAGTTATAAATGAAGCTCATGAATTGGTAGTCTCGTAGAAGCTTATTAAAACGAAATCCTCTTAGCCTAATTCATTATTCTAAAGCGTATTGAGGTCGGTGTATAGTCTAACCAGATGGATCGATTAAAAACGACACGATAGTTCTTTGTATCCTTTTACTTCAATGTGAAATGTGAAAGATAATTTATTAATTTAGCTAACTAGGTGCGTAAGTTTATTAAATTCACCGAAATAATGGAAACGTAGGGACTTTCTTTGAATTGTTAAAATAATACAGCACTAGATTCGGCTTCATATTTAATCAATCAGCCTATCATAGTCCATTGAAGGACATAGTTCTCTCACATTATACGCTAGAACCTCTGGTCTGCCGCTAACCTTATCCATTCCAACTCAGACACCTTTTCCAGGTCATCGGTTCACTTGGCCGGAGGCTTCCTATTATAGTCAATTTCATATCGATTACATCAAAGTTTTATGAGTATCGATAAATCGGGTTGAAAATATGTGTTCAACTGAATTGGTACATAACTGAGGTACTGTGGGTATCTGAGGCAAACGCCATCTGAAAACATAATTAGCCATATACATTATTTATAAGATATGCCATTTGACATTTTAGATGCTATTTCAGAATTTAATAGTTTTATGTTTCAACTGCATGGACGACGCAATGTCTTAATTTGCCACATCGCTGACCAGCAATGCACGAAAGATACTCACAGACTTACTTATAAATAACAATTATTAATATCCTACTTTTAATTAATTAATTAAAAGCAGACAGGCAGGTATTAATTTTATTTTATTATTAATATTTAATAACTAAATATTCAACGAACACTCAACTTTAAGTAATGTGATTTTTATTAGTTCCTTGATAATAATGTTTTACCTTTTAAATATTTAAGATTAGTTTATAAGTAAGACTGTCAGTTGTTAATCAACCATCAATAGATACACATTTTGTTTATTATAGACAATTCCACAACAACACACACATTGGTACTGCCGACGCCTCTAAGCTACTGCTTTATAAATAGCCTCAACGTTTCTAAGCTCTAGTAGTTTCGCTTTCATGACACATCACTTAGCTAATCCTTTAACTTGTATGCTTACATTATTCAAGACCGATAGTTAATTACGCCGGTATTGTTCAAAAACATTTAGCACTTTCACTATGAATAACACAAAGTGAAATCACTTTACAATAGCTAAGCTAAGCTTCTTCGAGTGGGCTGTGCCAAACTAACGTGACCTCTAACACTATTAACTAATGTTTACAAATGTATGAATCACTGCAGTTCATTATATTTTGGATGTCCCCTCGCTGATGGTATTGATTTCGGTCATAAATCTGGTTATGCATAGAAAGTTTGCTGCTCTAAAATATTGTTATAGATAAAATCATTTGTTCTGTACGATGAAATGGAAATGAGTATGCTTTCGATTTCGATGGACTTCTTTATAAAGTTTACATTATAGGAAAGTATTGTAAGGAATCCTGCATGCTTGAGAGATCTTTATGATGTTGTTGGAGATGTGTGAAGTCTTACAAACCGCATTTAACAATCGTGGTAGAAGTGATGCACATAACTATATTTACACAGCACAACACGATACCTATTTTACTATTTCTGAATGCACCCTTGTTTCCTTACCAAACACTGATCTCCCTATACTGTTCGAAAATCACTTCTAGTTGCAAAAGTGAAACATCAACACTTTTTCCTTTTCACAAATCTGTACAAGTCTACCTTGGTCTTCAGCCATCCTTCGCCGCGTATACAAACCTATTTTCTATTTCCTAAGTGTGCTAGAAACTTTATATCAATAATTTTTTATTGATACAAAATTCCTTATTTTGCAATCCTAGATGAAACCATGCAATAAACTTTTGTTTCTTTGTATATTCTTATTAAGTCTAAAGTGTTATTTCTTATAAAGTCTTTCTTTCTTTTCTTATAAAGTCTAAAGTGTGTCAATTTATTCGAAAACATATTACATGTAATTTTGCTCTTTGTTATGTAATAATCATTGATTAAAAACTAATCCTTGATTTAAATTGATTCTTGAAATGCGACACGTGTACAATTATATTATTATGAAAGCGAAATCTAGACTGACATTTGACAGAAAAATGCAGCTAAGAATGCAAGTAAGTAGAAATATATATATTATTTTTTTAGCTAAGTCGTTATTGACGTCATTTATATTCCATCCAAAACTTGTTAAAGCCACACCCGTCATATCAATTAAGGAATACTTTATCTAAAATTGCATGTTAAGAAACATTCATGCATAAATATGGATCGAACAAGGTAATTAGGATTGCCTTTTTAGAATCCAGCCAAAAATCTTTTGAAATTGTTGCAATCATAATAATTTGCCTATCGTTGCAACACTATCATTTTGCTAAAAAAGAATTTAATCAAATGATAGCATTTAGCAAATATCCATGATTCTTCGTATTTTTGTTTATTATAAATAACGACGCACAAGGCATTTATATAGATTACAAGTAAACAACGTAATCTTCACTATGGAGATGTGATAATGACAATCCTATTATTATAGCTAACAAGTACGTAATTTAATGGCGTTGTATGACAAACTTACAATATACATACACAGTCTATCGCTTGTATATATACCGAAAAGGTTAGGCAGAGGTGTATTACACCCTCATTTCATCAAGTATGGTTTTAGATACCATGTAAAAGGGGGCGAATCTCTTGCCATCTACCAGGCAAAGTTTCGGAATCCGTGCTGCTGCTTAGAATTTAAACCCTAATAACACTTTGCTCTACCAAGAATATAAGATCTCATTGTCGCATTCACTGCCGCTCGCCGCCATGGCAGTCAAACTAATAAGTAAGACATAAATATTGATGTCTTATTTAACCTATATATCTAACGAACTGCGACACAAAACACATAAATACAGCAGACCGAGTTCGGGTCAAATAAATCGAATATTTACAGCATTCGGTCGACTTGATCCGAAATACTACGAGTCACGAGTGACCTAGCCATTTATATCTTTTGATTCTTATGTCGTGTGATTAAGATTGATAGTCGTATGGACTCGGGTTTTATAGGCAAAACAAACGTATTGTCGGCTCAAGTAAATATTTCACACTGGTTTATTGAACAAACTACAACATACAACAGATATGCATATCTACCTATACTTAGATGCGACCATAACATGCCGCCCACCAAAAGGGGCATGACCCTTTTAAAATAAAGTGAATGTAGTAAGACGAGTAAGTATAATTTGACAATTGATGAGGATGAAATTATTAGTACTTAAAATTACTTGTAGATTTAAGTATTGTGTCTTATATGAACTTATACATCTACAACAATTGTTTTTCTTTTATAGCTAATAAGAACACATTAGTGTCATGTATGTGACATATAATATAACATCCATATTGAGACGGAAAGAATACAACACAGTATAGGCAAAAAATAATAAAAATATCATGCAATTTAAACAAAATCATGTAACAAAATTAAATTAAGCCATATAGAGTATTGATAGTTTACAAGTTAACAAGATTGATATTAAGTTAAAAAAAATTTATAACCATATTTATTATATAAATCATACTCATTAAACTTGTTCATCATATTTTATCAAATGACATCGTTTTGTATTACATCGTTTAGTGACACTAGTACCGCTGTTAACGCTATATACTCGCGTTGCACCGTCCGGGCCAGGATGTTTATCCATGATACGACCGAGGAGCCACTTCCCAGGTGGAAGGTTAGGTTGTTTGATTAAAACGACATCGTTCAATTGAAACTCCTCTTCAGGTTTCATCATTTTCGTCAAGTATTCTACCAAAGCCACTTGTGCCAGAAGTCATTGAGCAACTTCTGCGTAAACTTCCATCGTGTCAAATGATTATTATTGACATCTTTAAGGTCTGGCGAAGGAATTGTCGTTGGTGCTTCTCCTATTAGGAAATGTGTAAGCGGATCTATGTTTTCTGTGTCATGGTCGTCTATAGACAGTGCTCATGGGTCGAGAATTCATGTATGATTCTATTTGACACAACAAAGTTGTCACGATTCTCTTCAGATGGTACTTGAAAGATTTTATCGCAGCCTCCCATAAACCAGAAGTTTTAAAATCGTATGCTATGAACTATTATTCTTAATAACGAATAATAAGATTTCAATAATTTTCAAAGCCTAAAAATTCCTTTTCTATTTTCAGGTCCTCTGGTATGTTCAAGTAAGTTGTTATTGTCTTTGGCTTTTCTAAATCTGTTGTGTTATTGTTAGGTCTCTTGAATTAAATATTTCTTTCAGATAACCAATGTGGCCCATAACTGATTTTCTCTTAGGTTTGTGATTGTTGAATTTCGTGAAGCTATGTCAGCCGGGTTGTGTTCTGATTGCACGTGGTACCATTGGCTATTGTTAATTTTGTCTTGGATCTCTACAACCCTTTTGGCAACAAATGGCTTCCAACGATGTGGATCTCCTCTGAGCCAAGCTAAAGTCACAGATGAATCTGTCCATACGTAAACTTGTGAATGTGGAATTCTCATTGCCTTGGCTATGTGTTTTAGTAGTTTTAATAGGAGTACAACTGCGCACAGCTCGAGCCGTGTTATTGATGTTTGTTTGACTGGGCCTTGTTACTTTCGATCTCGCAGCAACGATTTTTGTAGAAACCATTTTATCATCCTGGATAACTCGGCAGTAGACTTCAGCAGCCATAGCGTGCATTGATGGGTCGCTATAGCCATGTAATGTAATATTGTTTTTATTATAGCTGTATGTATTCAGCCATCTTTGTATTCTTATTTCACGTACATTATTTAAATTTTCTATCATTTTATTCCATTCTCTTTCTAGATCTTCGTTTATTTGAACGTCCCATCCAGTCTTGTAACCACAGTTTCTGTATTAGAATTTTGACCATAACTACAGCTGGAGCAATCCATCCTAGTGGATCGAATAATCTTTGTAAATCAGCCAGGCTTGAACGTTTTCTATAATGCCTGAGCTTCCGCAATAACGTTTGATGTTCAACGCAGTCAAAGACTTTGAGAGATCATAGAATATGCCAATGGCATCTTGCGAATTTTCCCAAGCAAAAATATGTTTTTTAGCAGGTAATATAGAAATCTGTCTGAAATTAAATTTATCACTACTGCATACATTTTTAAATAATGGTATTATTTTGCTACATTTCATTAGATTAAAAAAATGCCTACATCAATGCATCCGTTGAATATTGCGGCTAAGTGTGGCGCTATATTATCAATAATACTTGTTACTAATTTCACAGAAATCAGCTGATTCTTTAATTAAGTGGCTGAATACTTTTTTGTCATGCGGATGTACATATTTATTTTTTAATTTCGATGCTAGGGTCATATTCAAAGTCGCGAGTACTCGATATAACGTTAATGCCAATCACCAATGCTAACAGTAAAATATCTGCTACGACTATACTTATTATCCTTAGGGACGACACGCTCGCGAACTTCAGTTAGTTTTTATATAATAGAGGTTTCACAGCATAATTTTATTTAGAACATTTTTAGCAATATACTGTTATGACTTTAATTTATCCGACTTGTTTTTCGTTCTATACGTCCCTTGGTACTCAAGGGTATATGATGTTCTCTAGATACACAATACCCATTATTGTCTATACTGTGCTCTCGACTAGTTATTAATTTGACTTTCAACAGACTACAGACAATAAAACAAATACCCGACCAATGACATGTGGGTTGTAATGCTTCAATAAGATATGCAGAGTCACGATTAAGAACAATTTTTTTATTAACTTCGTGATCGATTAACCTGAAAAAGAAACCGGTCTATATTTCGTGGTTAAAATATTTGTGCTTGAAAGACGTAACGCAAAACAGTTTTGACTGGATTTCACCTCTTTAACAGATAACAGATAAATTATACAGTCTACCGTTTTAGAAATCATCAACCTGGTTGGTATTAATCATAATTTTTTGTCATTAATATTGAACTAGACATTATATTTAGATATTCTGTATATCTGTTATGTTCAAATCATAATTACACCTAACCGAATTCCAAGAAAAAGTAATTATAACCTATTGGATGTTCCATTCTCAAAAACCAACCTGGGTCATTACGCTGCTGTACCAAGGCTTTGTAGGGAATATAATGATTTATCAGTCTTACGATATTGATATTAGTCAACCCTTACCAAAATATAAAACACACTTAGAATAGGTTATTTGAGCTTTTCATTAACTTTCACATTTTTTATTTCTTTTGTTAATTTAATTCCTAACGTGTAGTTTATTTTAAATAATTTATTTTGAATTTTCTATTTTATGCTTTGTCTCCTACGAGTATAACTAAAGGAGTACACTATACAAAACTAATGTTCATTTGTCTGTGTAATTTTGTGTATACTCTTTGATGGAGATCCTTAATAAATAAATAATTCGTTTAATTTAAAAGAAAAATATGTGGTCTGACTTGAATATGACTGGGAATCTCAGTAGACCACTGTAATGAACCATGATCGTGTATCTCGCGAAAATAAAAAGTTCATGAAGCATAGTTTTTACTAGACTAGAAATTTTGTAAACAAGCATGCGGTCCGCTTAATGGTAAGCGGTTACTGTAGCTTAAGGGTGCTTGCAAGACCAGGAGCACTTGTCTATTGTTAAGCTTCAAAAAGTGAATCTCTGTGTTACCAGCACAGGTGTCTGAAATCACGCTCATCATGGTAACAGCACACCCTTTCAAATACTCTTGTACTATATGGATGCTTTATTGATAAACTAAACATAAAGCGAATGTGTTAAACATAAGGCGAATGTGTCATAAAACCATGTCACGACATTTTTATTACATATATGTTAACCACAAGTACGAGGTATGTCATACTATTCAAATCAAACACTCTTTCTATAATCACCTTGTATTGTATTGTTAGTATATGTTCACATTACGTGATGCGACATCGTCGTGTACCGCTTGCGGAAATATGCTGTTTACTTTCTTCTTCAACACTTGATTGCTCATGAACAAGATGGTGACTTTCTCGACAGATGCGTATGCGTATCTTACTATGCGTTGTACTATGATGTGAGTTATTGTTTCTCTTTTTCATGCATTACAAAGGTATTGAAAATCGACGCAATTTTTGTTCCTTTTTTTGTCTATATGATTATAAACGTATCTGTCGCTTGATGGTAAGCGGTTTACATAGCTGACAAGAGAGCTTAACTTTCATCCGAGGATTTAAATTACTCTGATTAATTGTAATTACGAAATACGACGAATAAAAATCGCGATGAAATCCTTGTTGTAATAAATTGTACGATGTTTGTCATGTTTTCTTGTTTATACTGCTTAACAATACAATAGAGTTTTTGTAGTATTAAGCTCATGCAAGGTATTAAATCATTTTGTTTATTTCAATAATTTGGTTTATGAATAGTCTGTTTTCATTGAAATAATTGCATCATTAGATTTTTATTTTAAAGTACTTTTTATCAAACACGTAACTGAAATTGATTGATTACTCAAAGCAAGAACGTTTCAACACCAACTGAAAAATACACTATATAACTTGGATGTATATATTGCCATCTTCATATATATGTCATTATAAATAGTAATGTGTGATTAGAGGTAAGTACCTCGTGATTACAGACTTAGTCACATCAATATGTAATATTTAGATGACACGTAAGAAAAGACACTTAAATGACTTAATAAGAAAAGCGAAATAGCACGAACAGTGAATCGTCAACCAACTATTAAAAGCCTACAAGATATTTTAAAGGTTTGGTACAGCAGTATCTTATATCAAAATTAAATTGTATTGTTTGCCTAATTTTGACCAAAATCCTATATAAGATTGTAGCTATATAGTATTTTGCTATGTGCCTCGCGTTAGTAAGGTTTTTAGGTATCCTTGAGACGTGGTATCGTTGCCAGAAACAGAACCAGTTGAGTACGTTCCTTGCCCTGGCAGAGCAACAACAACTTTTCATAGTTTCATATAGCATATCACTTTTTATTAAGCAGACTATATGCTTTCATACGTCTTTAAGGCGTAATAAAAAACGGAAATATCGATCACCTGGTACTAATATTGAACACATTTCCGCGTTTACGACCAAGCCGAACGAATACGCTTTTGTATTCATTTCCCCGTTCACGAACGAATGCGATAACACTTACAGAATAAAATTGTCAATGTAACAGTACTAATACCAGTTTACCACAAACGATTACGTCACGTAATACACAACAGCCCTTACCGTTGTGACAAACTGCAATAAAGTGAAATCGTAGCGAAAGCGTTTACGCAACGCTCACAGTTCCTAAGCAGGAACTCTCTAGATCTAATATCTCGCTTTAACAACATGTCTACAGCTTTTCTAGGTTAAAACTGGACCCCTGTTCAGATAAGGTATAACTTGACAAATCGTGATAGTGGATAAATTTCTCGTTAGTTGTTTTATAAGCTGCCTGATAGGCATTAAGTGACTAGTCCTGTTTGGAGCCCGTTAATCTGACAAATCGGTTCTGATTTTGAAAATAAATTCAGATCACGAAATTCTGATTTCTCGTATTGAAAATGAAACGTGACAAAACTATACGCCTCCAACTTCTTCATCATGTTTGTGTACTTGTGTGGAGAATGGTAATCTCTTTCTCCATTTAGTCATTATCCAGCTATTTTTATTCTGCAAACAAATCTTAGCCATAGGATTATTCATACTTATTATTATGAATATAATTTAGCTATCAATGAAAACATATAAATATCTATTAATTTAAAATCAATCAATATTACAGTCCACTGCAAGGCATTATCGTCTCCTAATTTAGAATAGCAAAGTTATAATTTCCAATTAGTCTAAATCTACTATTTAACATTGTCGTGCTATAAAACAATTACTGGTACAGAGAAAAAGATAATGGTCAGTAATGACATTATTTTTGCAGTTTTACTAAGTATTTCGCATATAATTGTCCGATCGACAAGCGATAATGATCAATCGATCATAAGTCACAAGTCTTAATAAATCGATATTTTTTATATTTGTAATTGTAGATAATGGGTGATTAATTCAGGATGATTAAAAGTGTGGCTAAAACGTACAGTATAACTGTCTTCGCCATAACCAGAAACAAAGCATTTCAAATTATTTTACTTGATCAATATTTTCGATCCACAGATAATCACTCCGAGTCTATCACTCCGAGTCTGGGTATTCGTATCTGTGTGTCTATATAGCCTAAAAGAGGTTTTCCTGAAAGTCATTGCAAGATCCCTGTAGTCAACTAAATAGGTACGCTTTTTCATTCTTATACCTAACTTACTATTCTTAAAACTTTCTGTAGACGATAACTCGTTTTGCGGTATTATTGAACTTCTTCCTGGAATATTTGTCCGTAGTGAAAGTACTGTGCGGCAAATTGTAGTATTAATGTAGTTCTAACCACATGACGAATGGCGATATGTTCGTTTTAGACAACCACAAATAATACGAATTAATAAAACCTAAAAGATAATCTAAAACTAGGCGTATCGTTTTTCAGTCGCGACATCAAGTAGTATGTAATCAAATGATGTTTGTCAAAAGGCTTGTTATTATTCAAATCAAATTACTGTAATATTTCCATCGAAGGTCAAGATCAGGTCAGGTCAAAAGCCTTCAACATTCATCTACATTATTCTGTTAGAGATTAATGTACATATGCGCAAGTAGTAATGATAGTTTTCGTCGATGCACAGCCAGACAATTCTAGAATGCTCCAGCGGACAAGACAAACTAAACTTAAGTAGTTTATTTTACTTTATACAAGTTTACTCATGTATTATCATCATCCAAGCAGTTTCCATTCTCTTGCCAAAAAATCTTCACTAAATTACATTTAGTACCAATGTTGTGAACTGATCGTTGATAAAATCTCAGTATGCAGTGTCAAGTTCATATCCCGTTGCCAAGATATTAATGCGAGTCAACCTTATCTCTCAGGTGATGCTGACATTCAATGATAACCGAAAGATATCAACGTTTTCACAAAATGTAAAAGCAGAGCCTGTTATAATATAAATAGAATGTCGATAAGTTCAAGCGTTGAGGGGCGTCTAACAAAGTGATTACAGCAGCCACGCCCACATTTAGTACTTGGAAATTTCAAACATGGTAGACAAACAACATATCTAACATTGCTCTAAGTAATTATAAATTGGAGATGCCTTCACAGGCAATCATTTCATGTCGTCAAGGTTTTGTAAATAAAAGTCTCCGTGCGTAATCTTAGTGATAAAATTGTCCTTTGGATTAGCGTGTGTGGAGATACGAGGACGAAAGGACTTTATCAAAGTAAAATGGATAAATTGGGGAAAGTTTACAGAGCTTCCTTCCTTCTTTCTAATAATATAAATGCAAAACTGTCTTTCTTGGTTTGTTGTTCTTTCAGGTAGATACTCAGTAGGAGATCGATATGACTTCTTGTATACAGAGTTTATGGGCCTGAGAGTCACATAAACTACTTTTCATCTCGAAAGTGATCGGTTTCTGTGGTATAATTACATACCTTTAGAATCACGACAGTAATTGTGAATGAGTATAATAGCCATGTAAGCTTCGATTGCGCATTTCAAGATTTATTATGACGTCATAATTTCTAATGATATCGTTCGTTTTATGGCTGATTTTCCCTCTTTAAGTAGGTACTGTCACATTTGCAATTGTACGCAAGCTATTTAAACTTTGAAAGCAGTTAAAATACTTACAATATGTTTGAAGTTTTAGCATTCCAAAATGTCTCCCAGTAACATTGCCACATATAACGTTTAGTTCATGACGACAATACAAAATACTTTGAACTAACAGAAGTAGTACGACGTTGTGCAATAATAGTTTACTGGGTGCCTACGATTCGGCGTTTCGATCGTTTGCGATTGAGTTTCGTGAGCGTTGGAAAGTGGCGCACGGAAGTTGTTAACCGGGCCACTAGGTGAGAACGTACATCTGAGTAAACGAGGCTCCTGCAAAAATTGCGGAACTACAATTATTTAGTTCTTCAACCCCTTAACATGCCTGAGAAGGTACACACCAGTTTTTCAAATGTGAACCTTACTGTAACTTATTACGTGCGGAATTTCACCAGCAATAGTAACGTCTGTCTTCTTTTTTATATTAACCAGCGACAACATCCTTTTACACTTTCCTTTTTTATATAAAAATGATTCAAGTTCAAAAATGTCAGTGCCTCACCCATCTATTAACATATTTATGATAATGTTATAAAAAGCTATGTTCGTGACATTTTTATGTCCCTATTTTGAATGGAAAGTAGGTATTGAGTTTGCAAATTTTTTGTGTTTAGACATTCATATGAAATATAGATATTAAATACTGTACTAAATTCGACGCATTATAATATACTTGTATAATATATTTTTGGCGTCACCGAGGTAATTATTTAAGAATAACTTGTTTAATTTAACAGGTATTTTCAGATAATTACCGCGCTGACTCATCTTCAAAATCTTGAGGGTAATACCCGATGACTCAATCCTTAGAAGTTGGAATGAAGTTAGATTTTTGATAACATTAAATAGACGCAAAAACTGATAATGACCAATTTCAAATTGAATTCTTAGACATTTTCACAGCGCCTGTCCAATGCACACTAATCGATTTTTATATTCATTCGATTTAGCATTGCTAGTCATGCCTATTCAACCGCAACAGTTTTGAAAAGCTGTAATTTGGAATTTAAAGGAATCGCGTCATCTTACAAATCGATTAGAAATTGTGACATCAATGTTTATTTGTTACAATATCAAATAAATCTGTTTTCAGACACAATTACTTCTATATCCTTTATAGGATAGATAGCGGTACATTACGAAACCGTATTCCATGTTTATATTTGGTCACTCTTTGTTTAAACTTCTCGAAGATATGTAAAATACCTGAGATTACGTACCTACTCACCATGTTATTGATTTATAGTACGTAAGTATGCTAAATAATTTACATTTTAATTATTGTTTTATACTTGTATGCTGTGATATAAATTGATAGTCACTGGTTTGACTAGTAACTAATATTATTTAAAATGTAGTTAGAGCACGGTCGGTGCCTCATACGGCCGGTTGTACATAATTATACTTGACAGGTTTCGTGTTACCGCCTTTGGTGACGTACAATGTCATCTCTCGACCAACATTTATACTAGCATGTTTTTATGAGTAACGATGATATGTCTGTTATCTAGTTTCCCTATATAACCTACTTCGTAATTCGTTTTCTCGCCATGTTAACATCACGTCTTTACTGGCAGTTAGATAGGTCTTATACAAATTCTCAGTTCATATACAGTTGATATAAGTTATTTCAGACTATACATATATAATCTGAAATAAAGATGCCAGTTGCTTTACCATTGAAATCAGAGCTTTTAAAAGGATAGATATGGTCTTCTTGCTCTTGGTCATCAGTAATGAAAATTTGTTTTATGATATCTATGTAAAATATGTTACCAAAAACATATCACACACATACAAAAATATTTTTTTCATTTTTTTTTTTTTTTTTTTTGGTGTTTGGGTGTTTCTATGTATAATATGTATGTATTTACAAAAAAAATAGTATATATGTATGTTTATCCATTGTCTAGAACCCATAGCACAAGCTCTGCTTAGTTTGGGCTAGATGGTGTTGTGTATATGTGTAGAATATTATTATTATTATTATTATTATTATTTACCACTATAGAGAAAAGTTAATTTATATCGCAAAACCTAAGCTTAAGTTTAAGGTTTTAGCATTAAGTTCACTTAAATGTCTTGAACGCGGTTTCTGGTTCCAAAAATATAGCGACTTTAGTTTCAACATCTATAAATATTATTAATATAACAAATTGAACGAGCAAGATGCATTCATCGATGCGGATATTAATAGAGAACGCGATCCTCTATGGCAACATCAAGCAGCTTTTTCGTTGTCTGCGATTAGACCTACATATTGTGTTGGCATACGACAGAATTTGTCGCTAATTGATATTGAATTTTTAAATGCACCATTAAGTGTTCGATGTCATTGTGCCAAATGAAATGACAGGTATAAACTATAAATAAATAACAAAGATTTATATATATTATCTTTTCCTTATATTCCCAAGGCAACAAGCATGCCGAATAGGTAGAAAAAGAGAACTGTAATAATTAAGCAAAATTTGTATAATATAATATATATATAATATATATCTTTATTCAGCAAATAAATGGATTTGATTTGAAGAAAGCGAAATAGACTAGCGTTGTGGTCATCGATTACTATACCAAATGGTCGCTTGCTATATCAATCGGGTCCAGCAGGTTGCAGGTCGGATAGGAGAGGTACTTATTAACTACAAAAACACAGTAACAGTCTCACTTCTTTTACGCCGCTTGCCTGTAGAAAAGTGGTACTTACCAGTACGATCCGGCTTATTCGTAACGGCGGCGCCAAGTATTTGGCAACGGTGGACTCTACTACTTATTGGTAAAATGTTGGTAAACAGTTTCTTTAGTTCACATGGTAACAAGGTGCTCTTACTTCATTGCTTTATTCATTGTTTTTATGAAGTATTACTAGTTTATGTCTGTCTTATGATTTATTGTCAAAGCTAGAAAAACTGCAATAATACTTTATGACTATTTGTACTTTTATTTGTAGTAGTATACACATAAAATATAATTAATTATTTTAAAAAACTTTCATAGCTATTAATAATTTCATATATACAAGCGCAATTACCTTTGCGAATGATTTATTTGTTTGTCGTAGCTCCAGTTATTTGCGTTATATACTTACTCTACATGTATTCGTAACATCGATATGATTGTAAGCGTATTTGAAATAATTGTATTTCTGTTATACATCTCTTCACCTGAGCCTTTCTAATTTTGTCAAAATCTTACGTTTCCGGGAAGATAACTGAATGCTTTCTTATAGAATCAGTCTAGTATTTTTATATATTCCTACCTAGTCTTCTTGTACGTTGTACGCCGCGATGTGTATTACAAAAGAAGTCGTTTCGAAGAACACGTAGTTACGTCGCAATCTAACTAAGTAATGGATTAGCGATATAGTCTGCTAACTCTCGCGCTAAAGCAACTGTGTGGAGGATTGCCAGACAATACATACGACGAACGTACCGACTAACAACTCGTCTAGCCAGTACTTACATGATGTGTCAACGAATGTAAGCAGTCTGTATAATATATATACGGATTAACTTTAGCTAGACTAGTTACGTGTGACTGACCCCTTTACAGATTTGCTGTTTCCTTTTACTAGGTAATACAATCAACTCGTTTTATAGTTGTTTTTTAAAGCGTTCATTTCCTAAAGACGGCCACATAATTAGTCTAATTGGATGTGTTTTGGACCGTGGACTGATTGATGTAGCGGTTCGAAAACACGAAGCGATTATTTCATCGCGATCGGCGAGGTGCCGCAATTCGGTTGTTGCTTAAATAAATTACGTTTATTTGTGCCATCCGAATTGATTTAGTGTTTAAGAGAAAAGAGTTAAGCGGGCAGTTGGTTGGTCTACCAGCTTTCTGATATGACATGCCACAAACTCTCCAAATTTATAATTAAGGTGAGCAATAGAAATACATGCAGTCATCAATTTTATTTGATTGTTTTTACTCATCACAGTTGAATGGCCATGTTTATTTTCCACCTTTTCAGACAAATGTTTTATGGCTAAATATGTACCTAGTGTTCTGCCCTGTAAAAATACCTCTTGATAAATGTCAATGTCAATATAATTATGGGTACTTAAAAACTCATAAATAGATATCAGATTTTCTTAGATAAGATTGGACTATTGAACTAATAAAATGTAAAATTTTAATTACTGCGTCATTCATGCGTGGTTACTAAAGGTTAGTCTACAGAAATAGTCTGTAAAAAGCTTTGTTTACGATCGCAAGGTCGCCATCAAATGAAAGTGTTTTTCTTTCTATACTTGAGCAGCACAAAAAGGTTTCGTTGGATTTCAAGTCATGAAATTAACATTTGATTTATTAGCATAACTAGAACGCTATCTCTTTGTACATGTGCCGTGAAGTGACTGGCACCACTGTACTCCAAACGCTGTATATCAAACATTACATACAAAAATAGTTGATACCAGATCAACTATTTTTAATAAGGCATTCTTTTGAGACCATATTAATCAACTGTTACGTATTGCCGCGTACTCCATATTTACTTAAATACGTTTTGCAAGATATCTTACATGGCCACTTGGTCACGAAATAGATGTAATCGATATTTAATGAGACAATCGACATTGCTTTAAAACCCTTTGCCTTGGCAGCGTAGCTTCTCTGTTGAAATTACTTTGTAATCTGCAGTTATTAACCATTAGTGTCCCAATTGTGAGGTATATATGTTCAAATTGGAAGGGTTTTCAGCAGTTGCCCGATCAGCTTTAAATTTATGATTGGATTGTCCAGTAATCCAATTTTCCAAATCGCATTGGATTCGCGTGGCGGAACGCAATGCATTCGTCCTTGACAATAAATTAAGAGAGAAAGGCCTGTGTCAAGGAGTGGAATGTTAATTGTATATTTGTATTTAGTGTTCATCGACTTAATACTAAAGAAGGATTGGCCCTGAACCAAAAAGAAAATATGGAGAGTTGCTTTTATACATCATGTACTCTACGTCTAAAATTCATTTGTCATAGAATGGTGACAATATGAATTTATTACATGTATATAGTAGGTACCCAGACACAATTTGCTAGTTTTTATACAAACTTAGACTCACACGTAAATCCGAGAAAGGATAGACAGAGGCTTGTTACATATACATTTCGCGAAATATGGGTTCAGGGGCGAGCTTATCCTCCTCATAGGACACAACTTCAGATTCCGTGCTCCTACTTAAAACTTCTTTACTAAAAATTCCAAGATGACTTAGCCTGACGTAAGAATCGAACGAGAGTTCAGCAGTCGCATTTACTGTCGCTACTCTACCAAGGCAGTCTAACTTTTATAACATTCATTAAAGCCCTAGAAGCCTATTGATTTGGAGATTTAATTAAGTTACTTTGTCGAATACAGCTTTTATATAAAAAAAAATAGTTTGGTAAAAATACAATTTCGGTACCAAACGACCGAGTTTATTCGCCTAAATCACCTCTGTCCCTGTCAGCCAATAAAAGTATTAACTGTAATATTTCACTGTAACGGCTTAACTGGTTTATCCATAAGCCCGTAAGCCGACCCTATAGAATTATTAGATTATCAGAATTAATAGCAAGATGGATTCTCTTAACGAGCGACGTTGTAAACAAATTAGGTTAATGAAAATATAATTGGAATTTTTCTTTGAAACATTCTTTGTTGTTTCTTTGTATTATATTCGCTAATGAGGTGGAAACCTTAAGAATATTTATATTAATAATGGGGTTATTGTTGAAGTAAGAAAGCTGTTTTATTAAGATATTTAAGTACGTATCCCATTGTTTCCTATAAATCTTCTTGCAAAATTTTATAGATTATAGAGATTACTATCTAGTCGGTATCGTCATTATGCTTACCGTTACATTGGGTAAAGACTAGTAGTTAGACTATTGTAGACTGGACAATTGGGTTGATGCGGGCGATACCACAGGCAGAAGCCTGTGGTATCGCCCGCATCAACCCAATTGGAACGCATAACGTGGTTTATCTGTACCTAAACCAAGTTTCGTGTAACGATTTACACGTGATTGTGTAACAAAAATCTCAACATTTTCACAAAATATCAGATTTATAATATTTACTAATATTATTGAATTAAAAAAATGAAACCGAAGGGGTAGACTATTACACCCTCATTCGCCAGCTTTAGGATTAGGTCCCATAAAATGAGGGTCAAAGCTATTGCCGTCTATCAGACATAGCTGTAGACTAAGCACTGCTTAGAATTCCTTGACAGAAAAACACAATAACATCTCCTGACCACGGAAAGTACAGCTTGGCGTGTGCACTAGAAGGATAGACAGACGCCATCAAATTGCTATGTAAACTGAGTGTTGTTAGTCAGCGAACAAAGGGACGTCTTGCTCATAACAAGATGACGACAAAGTCGGATGCTCTTCATTGTCAATATCTTCATATTGCATTTGTTAGCATCACAATCTGAGAGTAATTGATTCTTCTTTCCAAATACAAAACCCCAGCCTCTGAAACGCGGATTAACGCAAATATTAGTAAACAAACAATCAAACGTATGTCAACTGCAGGAATTAGCTGACTGAATCAGCAACAACCAATCAAATCACTCAACATGACTTCAATTTGTCACGTCGATTATCCAGAAACCGCGTGTATTTTATCTAATCTTGATTACCAGCCAATATCCATTTCCATACGTTTTCATAAAGGGCCTTGACCACTTCTATCTGCAACTTATCTTCGGTCGATTTCACTTGACCCGATACATTTGCAGCTTTACGTGATCTTAACCCAGTTTCACATACGGCTCTCCAGACGTAGCATCAAGATATATCTTAATACCAGTGGAAATACTTGTTTAGAATACATTAACACCACAAACAACTACATAATTATAATTGGTCTTATTATCAACTGGTTTTATCACTTGAATTAAGGATAGGACAAACATACTTTATATTCGTATAGCCAAGCTAATTGTGCATGAAAAGGAAAAAAAGGAGTAAGGCGTATATGCAAGACGATGAAAGTTCATAATGAAAGTGAGAATGGAATAATTGAAAGGGCTGACTGAGTCTGACCAAATTAGACACATTCATTCTGCAATAAGGCCAAGTTAAGAGTGCTCTAGCCCTAACAAGGTATAGAAAGTAACGAGACTGAATTACGCAGAGTTATAATGAATTCAAAGGCAAGTACCATCTGTCTATTCGCCCTCCAGAAACAAAATTGAGCTGTCTATTCTATATTCATACACAATTATGTCTAAAATATTCTACTTAATATGAAGTTTAACATGTAATCCGTTTTCCTTCTTTCTAATATGAATAATAAATAGTTCCGCCTTTATATAAGGGTACCCTTTTACCAGGAAGTAATAAGTGGGTTTATATTAAATAGTCGCCGTGGGAGTATGTTTAGTTCTTGAGCCTGTTCTATATAATATACTACCATCGTTGTGACATGAGTTGTTATATACAAGGATATATGGTCACAACTAATGTAAGTTATAAGTGCCTGACGGTTTAAGCATAGCTATTAAACGCAAAGCCGCTGCTTAGTCACTTAAACTTATAAGGCGTTGGCGTTTACGATCTTGGCTAAGTGCTTGCGTCGGTTACGAAATAATGTGTTGAGCAATCGTTTCTCAACGTACTGTTTGCTATATTAAAATATGAGATTTTATAGCTGAAATTTAAATTTAAATAACTTCTGTAAATAAACTGCTAGTATCAAATATTATTCAGGCAAGCCCTAAAAACCAAACAAAATTTAAAATAAATTGTGTTTGATCTCCGGTGTGCAGCGGTGGTTTGAAAGGTTAAGCAATTTTTTAGTCGCATCGAAAATACGACACTCATGAAATTCAGTTCTTACTTCTTTTTAAATGGTTGAATTAATTGGTTGGAAATTACTAGTATTCTTATCATTTTATCCAGGTAAGCTAAATATTTAAACCGCATGTATTATTGAATCCTTAAGACTCGATTGTATGTCTAAAGCCGGTTCAATTTGTCCATCGGCATACGGACACCGTCATTCAGAAACAATGTTTTATTCATGTCTGAATTGGTTGAACTGACAGGTTAGGCTAAGGATTATAAGTTATTGAAATAAGCTTAAAAATGTTTACGATCACAACTATCGTATATTATTATATTAGGTATGTGATTGTATTATTGTTACATTGCCTAGCAGACCATAAATCAATTAAAAAATGAATCGTTCCAAAGGCTGCATCAAAATGTTTCAAAAGAAAAGCAAAGAAGAAAAGTTAAGCTTATATTAAATTGATAAGTATACTTCGAGAATGTGTTGAAAGTGAATTTTCTGAGATTAGTGCCTCCAGATAAAACGTGCATGTGTATACTTATGTAGGTGTGTTCGAAGAATCGGTCACTGACAACGACGCATTATATCTACCCACACTAGAAAGTAGAACTGCAAATAGAGTTAATGTCTAATGAAAACAGTCGTTATAGATTCTCATTGTATCTCTATTGCGTTTAAATTGGGTTGATTTCTTTGTTATTTTAAGTACATCTAATAAACAGATGTATCGTTACATTACCGGTAATTCTCTCTACTACTGTGGTTACATATAAGCATACGATCTACCAAATGGTAAGCGACTTCTGTAGCCTCGACTTCTGCAGGGTAAGACTTGCAGGTCACCAACCCTGGCAGATTATTGTTGCTGTGTTGGCGATAATAAAGCCTATTGGAGCCGTTCCTATAAACAGAACACGTTTTTAGGTTCTCAAATGTGATTTGAGTGAGACTCAGCACAGGCAACATATAACAATTTATGGTTAATAAAACTAATCACTGCGGCGGGTGTCGGCACGAATAGTAGATTCGATTCTAGAATATAATATTCTATCACATACACACAACACCATCTAGCCCAAACTAAGCAAAGCTTGTACTATGAGTACTAGACAATGGATAAACATACATATATACTTTTTTTTTGTAAATACTAACATATGATACATAGAAACCAGATATATGATGATACATAGAACCCAGACCAAGACAAACATCCATGTTCAAGCACACAAATGTTTGACTTGTGCGGAAATCGAATCCGCATGAGGTCGCGCCTCAGGCGTGGCAGTCGGTTACACTAAAAACTACGCCATCTCGTCGTTAAGTTATAAAGTTCTTCCCGATTTAGAAATATATTGCTAATGTGGGAGTTGTATATTTAAATAGAAAGTTTATTCGTCCCCGAATTCTGTGATCTTCAATAAAGCGAATGTATTTTTTAGTATTGTGTATAGCTATAAAAACAAGATTGAGAATTTTCCTATTTTCAGTAAAGGTCAGGTGAAAAATTGGAGTGATGAATAAATATGTTTTTTGACATTGGATTATTTCTTAGATGTTATCGTGGTTTGTTTACTTTTATAACGCGTTTACCGTCAGACAGATTCACGCTTGTATGTTAATCGATAAAAAGGTAAGCAGAGCTGTGATACTAGTAGTGCTCCTACATTAAGCTAGCTATATCTTAGACCGCATACGACGTAATAGCCGGGAGACGGTACCTACCAGGTATTTATACAGACCCCGTCCTGCTAACGAGAATTACCTAACAGAAATCGAACCAGGGATCGCATATTTATGTAAAGGTACCAAAAAAGCAATCAGTATTCTCAAACTGTGAGTAATATAATATACTTACTTAAAAAACGGGTACTCATATATTTATGATAGGTTCGCTAATGTTTCAAATCTCTAGTCATATCATTGCTTTTAACCGCGGAACAAACTATTATGTTAGAAATACATTCTTTGCAAAGCTGTTTTTTGTGTACCTAGTAAATTATGAATGATTTCCTGTTCGAAGCAACACGAGTCTGGTCTATTTGCAAAGCAAACATATTTAATGATGACGGAGTAGGAAATGGACACGTGTGTCTTCAAAGCAAGTTTAAATTGAAGAGCGCTGTATTTATTGTATAATAACGCTGATCTATTAAATTAAATATTTACTTAAAACCTTAATATAATTGACAAAGTGTGCATGCGGTAAAGAAATGCCTAAGTTAACCATTCGACGATAAGTAGATAACACTTTAATAAAATTTGGTGTATCCACTAAACAGCTAAAACGAAACTGATTCAGAGCAACTACTTATGAAATAGACAAGTTCATGTCTCATATAGATATCGAACTTTTAAGTCTTATATTATAATATAACGCACGGGGTATTGACTATTTTGTCATTGCCATTTGCGCAGTCAGTGTGCTACAACATTGACTAACTGTTAATTCAATAATTTTCTTTAATTGTAATACATATTCGGTTACTGGAAAGGCAGATAAACTGGAAAGGCAAAACGCCTTCAAGGAACCGTATATTAATCTGTTCTTATTCCAGTCCGACCCATTACCACCCCGTACACACTAATCCTGCATTCCCTCGGCAACTGTACTTAACATAACATAATGGTAATGAGGCAACCTTTACATGTATCATATCATAAATATGAGCGGCACAAGCGTTTTAAAAGCAGTTACGTGATGTAACAGCGAGAGGGGGGAGCTTTTCAATGCATTTGTTGCTCGTTTGCGCAAGCACGTTTTTATTTAGTTTTACATAATATGCTTCGGCCCCTCACTTAGCTATGTAATGTTTGTTTCGATCAAAATAGTGATCTGAAATTAGGTTTGAATAAGTCTCAAAAGATTTAATGTATTCTGGCTGCATGGACGCAGCGCGCAAGCAGTCTCCTCGCGGCGCCGAGTCTTTGAATCCGACATAGGACAATTATTTGTTGCATAAATGATTGTTTTGAGTCTGAGAAAATTTCGTTACGAATACTATTTGTTCGTTAGTTGTGAAAACTTTCGCGATACAAGGCTAGTGCGGGTGCTGTCAAATAACATACATATATATCGTGACTGTCCCGACTGCGAGTCGTGGCTATAGGATTAGAAAGCCCTATATCCAGACCGCCACCATGTCGACTTCGAACATTTTTTCATGTGAAAATCTAATAAAACGATCTGGTCCAGAAAATGAGCTGGTAACTTTAAATTTTGCCATTTCGCAAGCGCCCCTTATGCTACTAACCATCAAAGCATTTAAATAAATTGATTTGGTTATAGAAGAATGTTTATAATTACTGCTATTTACAGCACATTTTGTATGCAATTGCATAAATGCTATATTGTTATCAAGATTGAAGTCTACACACGCGAATATTTTGCGTACCGAACCAGTTAAGTTAATGTGACCTTTATCGAATAAGTAGAAAACTGAAGTTAACAACCTGAAGTCAAGGTTCTCGTGTTAAGTTTGCATAATACTCGTGTGTTGTACATCTTGATCCGTCTGTTACTTAACACTTTAATGTTGACACGTTGTTGTCTCGAACATAATGTCGGGTGTCGGGTTAAGTAACCGATTTCTGTGAACTTTGAGGGTGGTCCAGTTTTTATTTTGTGCTAGATTTTGCTCGTGGTTGCGAGTAAATGTAGGTTAAGTTAAACTGAACTTTTTTGGCTAAAAAGTACCCTATCTCCTTTTCTGTTCCGTGATGATCGATCATGTAGTTTAGGCGTGAAAGCATATCAAACAAACTCACATTCGCATTTATAATATTAGTTAGGATGACAAACAGAAAATACTGTTTATTGGTTAGCGATGACCGTAAAGGCAATACCAGGGATATTATTAACTTTATCCTTTTATACTCGTGTTTTGGTGATTCTAATATTAGCGTAATTGCTTTCACTGATTAAATTATCTGTATCAAGAGATTGTAGGCGTTTAAGCAGTCTCACGCGATCCTTGGGGCACCCACTAATTAGAAACACGGCTCTGTTAGAAAGCGAATGGCAAGTAATGTCTTTCAATGAAACTGACATATTTTGTGAATACTGCTATCTTGGTGATAGCATTTCGCAAATATAATAAGATCAGTACATGTGTAATAAGCAATCTTAAATCGCTTGTTCGAGGGTAGTGCTACATATAGTTCTTGTATAGTTATAAAGTATGTGTGACCTACGATTTCATTTTGCACTCAAGTAAGATGTCTTAGATTCTGCCGCTATTTTTGATATCATAATTTCTTTCTTGTATGCTTGAACAAAAAAATCCAAGTAGTTATTTTTCGGTATGGACTAGTACTTGTTTGTTAAATGACAAATAAATGTTCCAGCAGCTACTAATCTTTACTTAAATTAAAAAAAGCCTATATTTAATACCTAATCTCCTTCTTTATTACCTCAAGCAGTATGCCAACTAGGTATTATGAAAGTATAAGATCCACAATTTCGGATATTTCTAAATACTCGCTTCAGTTATGCATCAGAAAATAAATCGAACATGTCCATTTTGATTTCATTTAGTAGTTGATAACATTTGTTTACTGATTTACATATAACGTTTTGTCACAAAAACACGTTGTTTTCACATAATAAGAAATTGTCAGCTATCGTGTGCAGTAGAAACTTGACATAATTATAAATGTTTAATAGCTCTCGAGGTTGTTACAATATTAAATCATCTTATCTTATATCTTTATCGCACAACAACATGTCTATTAAACGAATCGCAATTTTCCCTCAACGACACTAACAATTTAGGTCGAGTTGATACTTCATTAGTGTGGGTGTGTTATCAAAGACTCATTATCTTCACGTTTTTGTCCTTAAGTGAAAGTGGGACGCGGTGTTTTATTGTTGTTATACTTTTTGAATGTCATAATATTACTACATATATTGCTTTGGATTTACCTTCTTAGGTCACCTTGACCGTTCTGTGGACTGTAAGATATTATTACAACAATATAGATCCGCGAATGTTGTATCGGTCTCGTAGCTAAAATTTGCTTCTGTTTGCGTCCTGGCTCCCGGGAAAACTGTTATTGGATTTTCTGTCTGCAAAATTGATAGTACCAGCACGGAGTCAAGTTATGTGCATAGTGTACGCGATTGGACGCTCTCTATTACGTAGGAGCCATAAAATGTTGTTGGAATATGTATCATTACACCTATATTTAGCCAAAGGCTAGCCAGAAAAATTACCGTCGTTACTTCAGCTTTCTCGGTGTCAATTGATTCTATCAAATATATTTTCAGCGTCAGGATGGAAAGAGGAAAAAAGGATTGATAAGTAGACGTTGTACCGGCGTAAGCCGATATATGAATATATGTGTTTAAGTCTTATGCATATCAAGAAAAAGTTTAATCAGTGAAAAGACACGTGGTGCATACAAAAACTTAAATAATGTTTTTGATTCAGAACTCTTTCTCAGTAATTCACTCTTCACAATTGATACACGCAAAGGCATTCCGTCACGCACCGTGGTCGTAGTCGTGGAATTATCGTATCTGAACCGCGGGTGTACGTCATTTAATGAATTAATTATACGCTGCGATCATAATACCATACGTATATTAACATAAGTACCGTGTAATGTGGTTTGTAGACTATAATACCTCTATGCTTCATATACTAACTGCAAAAATGATGTAGAGACTTAAGTGGTCGCTTCGCCATTGCCAGTGTGCCTTCACGAATAGTTCAAATCTGTTTTTTTGTGTTCATTGGTTCAATGTTTGTAACGTCTTCTGCGACAAGCATTATACCTAATCCGGGAGATCTGTTTTTAAAAGACGAAGAAAAAGATATACAACTGTTATAAGAATCACCTTTAAGAATAAAATGGACTACAACACAGCCGCAAACCGTCGACCACAGAAACCGCAATTGTAAAAATGTGGCAATATAGACTAATTTAAAATTTGTTTTGTTTTTATAACGATCTCTTTTTGTTATATAAGAACTCTCCAGTCTCTTCAGAAAGACAATTATTTTGCGATTTTATACAATTCTGTCGGTCGTGTCCGCATTGCTCGCCATTTTAACTTAATAGCAATTTTACTCAAATCTCAGTCTTGGTAATTTTACTATTAAGTAATTAAGAAAGTTTAAACATTTGATTCGATATCTGCATTTTAACTTCAGAGTTCAAGGCCCTCATTTAGAAATCTTGTTGGTAAGGATCCGTTCTACGAACCAATTGAGCCTAAACACACAAAATCTTGATTTATCCTCGGCTAATGGTCTAACGGTATCGTTGGATTGTTTGCATTGAAATATTTGTATTCCGATGAAAGCAATAGAATGTTTAACCAGTATTGATGATATTATTGTAATAGGTATCGACTTTCAGAAATATTATCATGTGTAAGCTCGCTACCTTATGTGAATGTTGCTACTGTTTGGTAAAGAATATTGGTTTAAGTATTCATTAGTAAATAAGAACCGTTAGCAAATTAGGAATACTTTTTGTTGCTTGTATACAATGCAAGTAACGTGTGCGGCCTACATGCGCAAGTTCCTCGCGCTACATGCGCGAGTTAATCGTACGGATTACTCGTGCTTGCATCGGCCGTTTACACAATGCATACAACCCACGCAAGCGTCTCAACTTGCGCATGCTATCCGATTCGTATACATGCGTCTTTAGAAAATACACTAAATAATGTATTGTTTATGAATTCGATTTTATAAAACTGTTGTTTAATACTAGTAAATAGATGAAGATAACATAGATATTTTGAATCACGATGTTGGAAACATATAGATAAATTGATTAAAGTCAAGAATCATATCGATAGAAATGGCGGCAAATGTTTACCGGTAAATGTATTTTAATTACAAGGTTGTTTAATAGATCACTCTTAGCATATAAACCAGCATACATTTTAGACATAATTTCAGATTAACACAACTATTCTAAACCAGGCCTCTTGGCAATCACCTGTGTGTACCTACGTCAGATAAATATATTAGGAACGTAGACTTTTTTATTAGTGATATAAAAACAATGCGTTGTTTTGTTGGAAAGTTACTCTGGCCTAGACAATTCGACGAAATTAGAACGGGGAACCCGGAAGAATCACCCTTAGCGTTTGAAGTTCAAGCTCTATTCTTTTAACATAATGGGGCAGTGGTTTCTTTTTCTTAGTAATTTTATGTCAAGTTTGTGTGTTATGTTAAGACTAAGAATGGGTTTTACTATATAAAAGAGTCGTTTCAGCTACAGAAAGATACATTAAGCAAATTTTTTTTTGTCAAAAATTAGTTATCCGTCGGTCAAACGATTTGATTTTTGGATATTGACACAGAGCTGTCTTTGCTTTATTTGTGCTATGAACTATCTTATTTTCTATCTGTTACGTCTAATTACAGGGCAACGGCCTTACTGACATTTTTTGGTTTTAAAGTGACATGGCATATATTTGATATTTTTTTAAAAAGTAAAAGGTATATCCTTTTAATTTTTCCATAAAGCCCGCCTAACGGCAAGCGGATACCGTGGCCTTTTATCGCTTGCCATACCAGGTGTACTATTCGCTCATTGCTAATCTTAAGAAAAGAGAATTTAGATAGGATAAAAGGAAAATAATGGATAAGTATGGCAATGTTATTAACTTATTAGTTTTACGCCGGATTCTGGAATACGGGGTCATTCCTTAAGCAAGCTAGATCATTCATACCGTCACCAAATAATTCGAAAAGGCTCTTCCGTTCACACTCAACTTCACTGATCACATAGACACGGGTCGTCAACATTTGTCGGAGTCTGTTGCAAGTTTTAATATTTGTAACAGATGTCGAAAATATTATAGCAATATTAATTAAGTGTTACATAAACATGAAAATAAAGGTGATCGAAACATTAACTGTTTGACTTAATAAACTATTGGGCTTTTCTCTCAAGAAATTCGCAGAAGCATTTCAGATGTTGTTGATGTTAGTAAAGAATTTATTAACTTCTGGTACTATGCGTGCGACGGCAATAGGGTCGCCCCTATTACTTATAATATGAGACCTTAAAAGCATACCTAGCGGAATGTTGCTTTATTGTACTTCTGCCTACCACTTCGGGTATATAGCACTAGACTATGTATATAAATAGTATATAAACTACCCAAGTCGAATAGAATGACTAATGCTCATTGCTTATGCATATTTATCGAGCACACCAATTTTTTTACATCATAACTTATTAACCGATGACCTGAATAAAACAGTCAAGCACACACAAAAACGAAACGAACCGTTATATAATAACTTGTGTAAAAAATTATTAAGTGTGTTACATTAAAAAATAACAAACGATATTACACTAAATCAAATGATGCAACACTAAATCAACAGGTACCTAATGTAGACACTAAACTGGTTACCTACTTGTGTATTTTCTAACAATTCGCCACACGGCATGTTTACGTGCTATCAGCTTGGAGCACTGGTCCTCGAAAAAAGCAATTGCTACACGCCGCAACATTGGAAAGGCAAAAGCATGTGACGTAACAGTATTGTGTAATCGTTCGGTGAAAGAAGCTGTTCCACCAACCAGCTGCAGTGTTGCATACGGCTTAACCACGGCCGGTCGACTCCGCGCTCGCTCCTCGCGCAGTGTAATACGCTCATTAAACTATTTAAACTCAAGTTTTGATGTGATTGTGCAACCGCCTGTTCGGCTTTGTTGTGTGTGCGAATGACTTATGTATGACGGTTTTTTATAAACAACTCTTTTTTATTTTCTCTAATGGTTTTAGCTTAGACTTGTGCCCTTGAGTGTTTGCGTTTGTTGTTATCGTTCGAAATATCGTAGAACTTACTAAAAATAATGTCATCACCGCTTGCTTGCTACTAGTTTTAATGAAAATATGGATTTAAATATGACTCCGTGTTTACTTAACCTACTAGACGAAGTTGCGAAATCAAATCCAATCGTTCCAACAACACAGCCTGATTGCAACAAATATTTTTGCTTCATATAGTGATAATTCAACTAAGTAAATTGTTTTACTAATGAATGTTTACGAAACTAACAAGCAAAAACATGGTCTATTTCTTTATAGTACAACTATCATTATTATTGATAAATAGCAACTGATCAATTGTCGTTATCTCTTTCTAACATAAAGGTCTTATTCAAAAACATTAAAGCCTAATTTCAAGTTTAAATTTCGACTAACACTTCCTTATCTTTTGTTTACATCAATTGAGGAACCTCGTTTCTAGACCGAGCGATTTGAATTGTGTTTTGATATTATCTATTGGTATAGTGCGATTACGCATTCTTCCTGGTCTTGTTTTATTGCACAATAACAACTCGAGTGCCTCGTCTATTGGGCAATTTGCCTGACCAAGGATGATCTATTTGTTTCATAATTGGGTTCATGTCAACAACGAGAACTTATACGACTTTTTAATACTGAGTCATATACACACTTTTCGTCAGCTTGCCATATATTTAGGACGGCCATATTGCCGTCGTCTCAAAATCAAGTAGCTGCTGGTCATAATATATGTAGGGTACATAATTATGATCGCAGCTAATCAAAATTTTGCTGTCATGTTGCAGTTAGGAGGGCCTATAGTCTCTGTTTCGTACATCGGCATTGCGATCACTTTCCCCTAGTATAGCAATGGGTATATGCTGCTATTACCGCATTTCTTCTGACTTCTTAGTATACAAAATACGGCTGTATGTTATACTGCATAGTTCGTACACTATATAATACTTTCGTCAGCGACAATGTTACAATAGCTTAAGTAACCAGTAACGGTCCGTAGATTAAATATATTAGAAAGCACGACGCTTTGCAGTCAGGTACGCTTTGCAGTACCTGTTTTGTCGATAGTACCGAACGTCTAACGGTGCAAAAACGACACGATTGCTCTACTGTGCCACTTGTTTTGTTTTTCATTGAATACGTACCTACTGACATGTTCATGTACCTACAATCTAAGCAAATAAAATTTATTCTATTCTATCTGTTCTATTCTGACTGTACAGTAATTACGGGACTTTGTTATGCCAAATATTCGCATGTGTGCTCGTCATCTGAATGTTGACTGCCTCGGTCACGCAGCCCTATTACGTGGTCCTGAAGCATAGGTTGCGATATATGGATGTAAGGGGTATATACCCCTTTGCAGAAATAGGCGCATGAATATGTATGTATGTATGTTGACATATAATATATCCTAAATTCTAACACCCGGTTGGTAACAGGCAAATCAACGCAGAAAAGAATTAAAAACCGTCAAAGGCATTTCATCTGCTGTGATTGGCTAACTGAATTAGAAACTGCGAATCAAATCACTTGATATGATAAGTTGATTTGTTGATTAGCATACCTCGATAACGCAGTTGGCTCTACCGAGATGTTAGGAACAGAATATACAAAATTTGTTTTTCTGTTATTATAAGCCGCTCCTAAACTTGTATTATTTTTACCGCTTTATGGCTGTAACATAGAGACCGGCAGCGCTGTCAGGAATACATGATAATATTGCATATGGCCCGGCTATATAGCCAGACAATTATGTCTGGTAAAGCCGAACGCAACAAAATGTTGATGGCCGAGCTTTACAAAATCGCTTTAGCGTAACAATAGACGCAATATTATAGCTCCTAAAATATGATACCTATAGTACATTTTACATTAGGCTTAATCCAATCTTAACGAAGTCCGGCTATACAGGGTGTCCGGTAATACAGACTCAATTCAGAAAAAAAAAATATATATATATTAAAAAGTGCAAGCTATACAAGCATAGCATACTTTTGACTGTCTATCTATTAGCATAATTAGTGTTTCATAATAAAACAACAAAAAACCGAGGGATTTCATTCATTTATGGTCGTAGTATACAAGAAAGTTATACATGGTAATTAAAAAAGAAACACATATCTCAGGTAGTAGTTAGGATAAATATTTTTCATATTTTTTTCTGATCGGCCATCAGTTCCACTATAAGACATTTTCAGGTTATCCATTAATTACTGGACATCCTGTATAGTTAGTATAGTTATTCATACGTCTTAAACACAACCACTATTTACATGCCTTGATTACATAATAAACAAAGTATATGAAGTCACGATTACGTTACATCATGACGTTGAAGCTAGATATTAGTGCCTTGATGTCTGTGAACACGTGTATAATCACCCATGTTTCTCGAAGGAGTGCCTATTCTGGTTACGATCTCTCTTACCGTATCTTGATCTGGGATTAGATTGGAAGCATACTGACCTGGGGACTTATCGCTGCATGCTCAAGAGTGAGACTGTATGTTACATAGTGTATGTCTATTTGTGACAGCCTGATTTAGTCAGAGAGCGTTCCTCGGTCTTCCCATTCTGAATGGAACTTACTTTACTTTAATATTCTTCACGCGCGTTATTTGTTTTAGGGTAATCTTAACCTGTCCTTTCTCCAGAATGTCTCTGATGTGGTCAGGTAATTGGTATAAAGATAACCCTTCCAAAGCAAGGATTTAAATGTTTCATTGCCAAGTTAGATTTTAAAAGAAAATTTGGTAATAACTATTAATTTTGATGTTTACTCCTTTGTTATAATTTCAGTATTTTTATGCATGGCAATATAGTGACATTGACGCATTATGTTGCGATATTAGGTCACCTACTTTAAACATCGAGTGTGAAACGATTTTATTATTACTGGTGCAAACCAATCTATTGTTTACCAATTGTGTTAAAACTGTATTAATTTACATCTATTTTTAAATTTATTTAGATACTTGTTGTTCCTTGCGGTTCCACCCGCTATTGCTTCGCGACTTTGCGTCATATCGTGATGAAAAATGACTCATATTCTTCCTTGATAAACGGTCTATCTAACGCTAAAAGAAATTTCCATATTGGAATAGTCATTCCTGATATTATCGCGGTCAAACATACAAATGATGGATTCGTTGAATCTTGGACAAAATATGACGACATTGCAATTATATTAGAATTCATTAAGACGCGGACGTAGAAACTATAAACAGCGTTATAAGTTGAAATATTTGCGAGATTCTAAATAAATTATTTGTGCAGCAGATTTTAATTAAAATTTTACTTATTCACAGTTCATAACTACAGAATAAAACTATAAAATATAAATATAAAATAAATTTTCAGTTATTTATATAATACTGGCTCAGTTGCGCGTTGCTAGTGTCTACATTTACACATAAACTGGAGAACTCATGTTCACGCGTTGGATGTGTATTCCCTGGTTGGACAATTGGGTGCCTGGAACTGTGTACGGTATACGATAATCGTCACGCCACATATTACGTGGGACCTTAAACCATCAGTTAGCGGGTGAGAGAAATAAAGGTGCATATCTGCCTACCTCTTCTAGAATATAGGGGTGATTAAGACGATGACGTCGAAATTAGAAATTTTGATAATGTAATTAAACTGTTATTGATGATTTCAATAAATAATAACTATGTTAACATAAATTAAGGCTAAACTGTAAATCACCTTTGGTTCAGGTCATTATTTTTATATTCTTCAATTAGGAAGAACCATTACCAAAACAATAATCTCAAAAAGGAAGTTGCGTCGGTATCATAATGAGTAAGTTTAGGTACTTGAGTAACATCCGTTTATATTCTTCTTAATTTTCGTAGAATGTGTTTATTTGTATTCCACTTAAAATACTTAATAAAACGTTGTCAATCGTAGCGATGTTCTTGTTTGGTACGAAAATATTTACGTACTTAGCCCTCAATCAATATTTGTGATGTAATGACCTTTATGTCTCACGGAATAAGGTTGAGTTTGTGATTACAGTTGCGTGTTTCCTAGTAATAGCAAGGTGAGAACGTAAATGATAGACTAGAACTGAATACTAACAATTAAAGTCAAACAGCCATAGACGCTGTTTCCTAGAGTTGTAAAGCTATAATGAGGAAATTATATACCATCAACCTTTTGATGAGATTTCAAGCATTTTCATTGTAACAAAACGGTTTTATAATACTAGTAGGCAGCTGCCTACTTATGTATGTCCCCACGCAGTTTTATTAACATTTATGATTACTGCGCCGCTTTCGTGGCTCGTAGCTTGATTTTATATAGGACATAACCTTCCTGAAAAATTGGGCTATCTAATGCAAAAATAATATTCATATCCGACTGGTAGTTCTATAGATTAGCGCGCTCTGTAACTCATAGGTGAGATTCATAGTATAGACCATAGGTGTGACCCAGCACTGTACTGGGCACTACAAGGGTAAACTTTCTTATATCAAGTATTAATAGAAGTTGCTCATCAGAAAATCGGTAGAGCGGTTTTTGAGATAAGCGTAATAAAACATACCAATATAACAAAAAGCGTTCCAGCTTACGATTATTATAACATCGCGGGAATTAAAAATCTTGGTTAAATTGTAACAATGATTAAATTTAATTAATTAAGTAACTAATTAAGTAATTTAGTGTTTTATCTAATATTTTAATCTAAAACCATATTATGATTACCTTAATTAGTGGCTTTAATTGTTACTATAAGTTTTATATTACATTTTATTTTAAAGACTTTTTTAAATGGTGCTCATAACATTTTTGTTGTGATATATTTAAAGATACTAAATATAAGTTACTATGCAAATATTTTTCTTAAGATTGCTTTTTATATTTCGCGTGTCGGAAAGACTTCTTGATTTAATTTTCAAGTTATTTGTTATAACACACTTACAATGTACTTGTATATAGCATAAAGGAAACTATACCCAACGTTTTGCAAAATAAAACATTATTGTACAAACTTGATTACAAAGTTAACAAAAATGACAAAAATAAATTGGTCTTGGCGATTTTACTGAAAACACAGAATTGTTTGAGACACTCTCTCATCTGTAATAATACTTATTATAAAGCTAAAGAGTTTGTTTGTTTGGTTGAACGTGCTAATCTCAGGAACTACTAGTTCGTTTTATAAACACAGTCGTTCAATAAACATTATTTAATATTCATTGAAATTAAACTACTATATACGCTTTTCAGCAGCCATGGTCACTGCTGAAAAGCAGAATAGTAGTAGTAGTGTAATAGTTTCAAAATGTTGTAATACAGTGATAAATAAACAACGCGATAAAATCCGTATATAGTAGTTTAATTTCAATAAATAACATTCGCGTAAACAAAAGACAATATTATTTAATATTAGTAATATGATATATCTACATACATATATCTACTATCTAGTTATGTATAATGAGTATAATGACTCGTATAATTTCTAGATGGCTCAGCACGTATCAGCATAATATCCGTGTAATCATAATTATGTGTAATAGTTATGCGACTGCTCGAAAACGAAAGCGCAATCGTGACGTTACGAGCTGGACATAGTATTGCAATCATGTCCAAAATTTAGAATGACATAGAAGTCAAAATTTTTGTTTATATGGCATATTATGCACGACCTAAATGTCTGCGGAATACTGTTTCTAATATAGGTACTAAGCCATAAATTGTTTTCTATTCTCCTCTGTTTACCCCGGGGATTAATGCGTGATGTTAAAAACAATGTATATATATTTAAAGTAGTAACCCAAGTTCAAAACGAAACCGAAAACAGTATTGACCGGGCTGATGAATCACCACAAGACAAAAGTAGGGTGTGGTCTATCGACCCGGATTCGTGAATCATTGTAAAACATACGTGGTTAAATTTTGCAAATAATACTTTTTCTATACAAGCACTTATTTCCAAACAATATATACTCTATTCTTACTACAATAGAATACTTATTGCCATACCAGGTTTTCTAGAGAAATTTTCTACGACATAAATAGTCAGACCTACTCGTAATACTTCAGAGTTCTCATTAGCCTAACGAATGCCTTAGCTTCATTAATAGTCGAACCTTTGTTTAATTAATTAGAACATTAGTGGTTCCAGAATTTTCTCTGTTATAATTATTTGTTAGCGATACAGCGATAGCATAGTGGGAAACCGTTGGACTGCCACGCAGAGGTCTCGAGTTCGAACCCAAGGCGCGTATCTCTGACTTTTCGAAGTTGTATGCGTAATAAATAGTTAATTATAGCTTGATTTAACGGTGAAGGAAAACATCGTGAGGAAACCTGCATGTCTGAGAGTTCTCCATAATGTTCTCGAAGATATGTGAAGTCTACCAACCCGCACTAGACCAGCGTGGTGGACTGTGGCCTAACCCTTCTCACACTGAGAAGGGTTAGGCTGACTGACTGTGCCCAGCAGTGGGACAGTTTTATACTGGGCTAAGGGCTGATATTATTATTATTATTGTTTGTTTACACAATAAGCGAGATTTTGCGTCATGGAAACTGTAGTTCAGATGCGATTAAAAATATATTATCATTAAGTTTTGGTAGTATCGTCCTTAAATGCTGATGACCAATGTCGTTGCCGTTGTCTCGAGAAAACATCATTCTCCGACTTACTTTATAGAGTAGCTGGAATCAATAGAAGATTAGAAATGTGGTCAGAGGTGATAAAATATTTGAGAAGGAGAAGCAAATAGGTCTAAAAATGAAAGTAAAACAAGGCATGTATTTAATAGACCGCCTTATTTCAGTATAGTAATTTCTTGAATGCATATCTTAATTTTTCGTATATTAAGATAATGTATAACGTAAAGTATGATAGTATGCTATTCAGGTTGCCGTGGTCGCTAAAATACAATAAATATTCAAATGATAAATTTTGAGTTAAAAAAATATATATAAACTGCTGATAAAGGCGATAATGTACTCCTTTTCCGATGTCTACAGAATACCTCAAAAACCATATAACGAACTCTTAATTATGCTATTCGGTTATTTGCGACAAGTTTCGCTCGTATGCGGAAGCTTAGTAACCTTTATTTCCGTTGCCGTCACCTTCATTCTTTCACAAATAGGGATCCGTTAAGATACGTCGCCGGTCGTTCCACCAAAGAAAAGGTCAGGGTTTGTAATGCAATTTAAGGACACTGGGCTTTACCTGTTGCGTGTGAGCCTCTTGAATGGCCATGTAATTCTACTTTCTCATTCTTTACAGTACTTTACTTTAATTGGAGGCTTAAACACTTTCATAGTTGTTCGAAAACCCAATTTCTCGTGTTCTTCAGCTTGAAATTGAACTTCGGCGTCACATGATACGCCATTTTATTCTGAAGATCCTTGAAAAGCGAGTAAATTATGTTACAATAGAGTCTAGAGAAACTTCATTAAAGCCGTGTATCAAATTTCAATTTAAAATATGCTACCTAAAATAGACCGATTATTGACCGCGAAGCAACCTAAAATGTTGGCACATAACAGATTGTTTACATTGCAACCGGTTTTCACGTGACCTGCAATTCTGGTAACACGCGCGTTGTGACACAGTTTTTGGTCGTATATATACGAAGAGGCTCATAATGTCGTACAAATATAACCGTAAGCGTGGGCCTGTAATCGATTTTAACGGTTACATAATAAAATAAACATCGTAACATTCACACGTTTATACTTATACATCACGGCTGCCTTTTCCTTTAATCTGTACAAGCGGTGTAACACAAAGATTGTCCAACGCACGTGTGGACATATTATTTAAACGTGACATTCATTGCTTTGATATCCATCAATAGAATGATTGTGTGTACGGAATGTCACCGGGTGTATTTTGTTTTGATTGTATGTCCATGCTATTGATTAAAAAGATAACAAGTGATTCTTGTCACTCCTGTATAGTCAGTTTTGGTTATATAATTTATTAATCAAAGCTATTTCTTGCAATGTGTTGTAACAACATTTATATTGCATATGGTTTAATATAACATGTTTCCATTGCATACCAAACAAATTATGGAAAATTTTGATTCTTGCATTAGAATTGCAGACGTAGATCTTGTCACTGCATAAGTACTACCTATATTCTAGATCTTGACTTCGACTGTTATTAATCTATATCTCCCGTGTCTTAAATTTAAGTGCACGCGTAACTGTCCGTTTATAAATAAATCGTATCATAATATGAAATCATATTTACTATCAAAAACACCCACCATTCGGCAACTAGCACAGAGTCTGATCCATTCCCGCTAGACGTCAGTAGTTGCACCTCTTTAACGGTAGTACGTAACTGTAATTGGCAAATGCGGATGCCATACACTGGGGTCCAACGCTCGGCCGAGGAGATGTTATGCATGCGTAATACGTGAATGACTCATTCTGGCTTTTGACATTTATACCTAAATGTCATAATACCTATTATTCTTGGGTGATTACTATCAAATGATCAGCGCAGTAACGTAATAAAACGTAGATTCGTAATATTCGCGATAGTAATATTTGTATATATTCTCAGGTTTACAGTATGATAAGTCTGATTCTAAATTAAACATTGCATCTGCATTTCTTCCTTATAATCCTGGGATTTAAATGGAACATTTATATTATTTGTTATTTAAATTACGCATGAAGTGCTAAAACGTTTTCCTTCTTTGCGGTGACATATGCGATGCCTTTGTTTACATGGCACATGGAAATATTCGCTGTGTGGTTAGAATAAACTTTTTATCTCTTTAACGTAAATGTTCGCACATTTTCTCCGCCTCATAAATTTCTGTGCATCCTTATTGTGATATGTTTTAACACCGACCTACGGGAACATTTTGCTTAATGTTCAAATATGAATCATGTAAGGGTGGAAATTGAAATAATTATATAAGCTTTAACCGAGAAGGAAAATATTGCCATGTAACAACGTCACAACGATATTTTTTTAGCAAAACTACAAGTACAATTTTCTTAAGGAAGCTCTCGGACAATTAAAACATCGGACCTATTCATAAATATAGTCCCGCACTTCTATGTAAACTGTACACTGTATGTTTCTTTAGTAAATATACCAAATGGCTTCAATACATATAGACGATAAAATCAAAAGTTATTAAAGTTTATGCCATCACGGGTACGAGACCGTAACACTTTCTAATAATACCGCAATTAGTTAGTTTTATTGCACAGGGAATGGCTGTATTTAACCTAGACACTCTCTTACGTATACGTTATAGGTTACTATTTATTCGAGAACATTTACTACATACTTAGAGTTACATACACACTGGTGATAATCTAGCAGAGATTCTTTGGTTAGCTTAATCAAATTCTTTAATTCCATTCGATATCCTATCTTTCTCATGTATATGTATTTCTATTAGAAGTAACATTGAATAATTCACGTTATTGTTTCATTTATTAATTCTATAACAAAGACGGATATACATAGGTGACGCCTTAGATTTTTATTATTTACCAGTATATTTTATTGACAGATAGCATTATGTACAGGCACGTTTTTACTGATTGAACGTTAGATAAACTATAAATATTTTATAAAATTTATAAATACTCTCTAATAAATAATATCATTGTTATTAACAATTTATCTAGTTTCCACTCTCAAGATCAGGTGTCTGAGAGCGCCGTTTAAGGTAATTTATAACACGTTAGATGCGTCATATAAAAACAGAAAATAATTCAATTAGAACAGTTTCAGGGTTAGATACTACGTACAATTCCGTGGAGAAACCCTGCATAATATGATTATTTATGCGAACCTAACAGATAATAATCGGTTACACAGAATTCCGCTCCTTTCTGCGGTTTATGAATGCCTTATATTTATCTGTGGTCACTCGAGAATATCATTTATGGGCGTGAAGTTGGAGCGTATGCACGATTTTATTAATTAGTTCACGCATAAAGTCTTTAAAACATCTTAGAGAAAATTAAAATATTAAATTATAAATAATTGTAGATCGCTCAAGAAGGACCTTTCCAAAATTTGCAAGTCTGTTTATAATTGTATTCTATATTCAAAAAGACTGTAATGTGTTGTGAACAAAAGTGTTAGTGAAAAATATTAACAATTTGTGATGTGTTAAAAATATGTCTGCTGGTGTTTGGGATCTGATGCCGGTCAGGAGCCGGTGGATTGAGACGCTGAGGCATTGCGGGAAAACTCTTTTACGAAGACAGCGACGGTTGCTCAGGCGACTGAAAAAGGTATTGTAAATGGATAACAGCAAGAATTTAAAAATATGCTTTTGATATAGCGGCGTTTATTTAATAGCTTCACTTAGTTCCAATTTAAAGTTTTAAAGTTTTAGTACAAGTATGGGTGTCGTTTTTGTTGTATAAAAGTTCTAAATCAGATCATCTCACCTGACTGAACGACAAGGCGTTACTTCGTGACCGAAAAGAATAAATTTCGATTTTGAAATAAATATCCGAAATATTAGGGACAAGAAAAACACATTATGTTGGTATTCAATGCGAAAATATAAAAAACGTCATCACATAATGAATTGACACATAAGTCAAGTAAAACAAGTTTGTTAAAATTAGAATCGCCATAAAATCTAGATGGTCTGTCAATACTTTTTATGTGTAAATTAAGTCATCACAGTTATGTTTATAAATATATCGGGTAGATATTATGTTATTTGCATGTATTTAGATATATGTTTGTATGTAATAATGTCCTCCAGACCAAATTTCGGTCACGGCGGCCAATCTTAACAAGGACTGATCGTCTGCGCAGGAGATAATTATAGTGCACAAGTGTGTGCGCAAACATAAGTGCACTCTCTTTTCTTTAATTCTCATGATCCGATGGGACGGTAATCTAACACGTCTCCCTGTTGGGCCTCCGGCACTCTCACTCACAAAACGAAACTATAATCTAACACGACCGGAGAAAGATCAGGCGCAGGACCAACGGCTTTACGTGCTTTCTGAGGAACCGGGGGTGACGAACAGCGCCAACTTCCTAACTCTGGGCTGCTATTAAGATTTCTTAACAGAAAATCTAATAACTTTGTTTTGGCCCAACCCGGGATTCAAACCCGAGACCTCATGCACCGCAGTCACATTCACTACCGCTGCGCCATCCTGGATAGAAGATTTCAAAAATGCTATATGTTACTACCTTTCATTTACCTACAACTTTTTTGTAACACAACACAAACTATGAGTATTTCAAGGTTTTCAAGGATAAATTAAATGGATGCGATTTCGAGGAAATTTTCTCCTGAAACAATTTTAACTACAATAAAAATACCTTAATAATTATGTTATAAATATGAAGCTTTCTACAATTTCGTCAGTCAGCTATTACTAAGTAAAAATCACTTTTCGGATTGTGACACCTAGAAAATTAAATTGCTTAATTACTGAACTCTTTCGAAATGTGGTGTACAATGAAGAAGCAAGTGCCTTGACTTCACCTGGCCTGAGCTACGAACGAATACTAATACCTATATTTCTATTTACTATAATAGTTGTAATTAAGACAAAGAAAATAGAACACTAGATTTTGCTGGCGGCGTCTTCGCTCGCGGTAATCTACATTTTGTTAATACATTTGTATGTCTCTAGAACAGTACTTTGCCTGGATGAAAGGTATTCAATGTCCTTTTCTGTACCCCTGACAGCGTGTATGCGGAATTTCATGGTGATTCGTGGATTAGTTAAGGCGATAAAGCGTAACAAACAAACTCAAATTCTCATTAATATTAGTAAGGATTTCACTTGTGCGAATCCTAGTAACTAATATTAAACGAATCTCTTTAGAAGATAGTCGTACTTACGAAATTGTATGTTGGTTATTGTCTGAAGTTGCAAAAATATTTCACTTATCGAAAAGAAAGTACAAATCTACATATTATACTAGGTATGTTTGTAACATTTAAAATACATATGAAGATAAATTTTCCGACATAACACGTGAGTAAAAAGGTATGACGTTCGCGAACTATAAGGCTTCGGTCAATAGATTAACATAATGTATCGCGAAGCTATGTTCTATACTATAGATATATAGGTATACAGAATTATCTTGTAGTATTTTATACCAGTTACAACTATTCTTGTGACATTATCGTTAGTAATAACTTCATTCCATATTCGAGCAGTTTACATGTTTCTAACAAAGAGGTATGTTGTCACCAGTTTACCACAACCAATTATATCTTGCCTTATTTAGATTAAATGATTAAATAAAATATTATAAAAACTTAAAACTATAATATTGTCTTCTGTTTACGCGAATGTTATTCATTGAAATTAAACTACTATATACGGATTTTATCGCGTTGTTTATTTATCACTGTAATACAAAATTTTGAAACTTTTACACTACTACTACTATTGAATTTTACTAATTTATAAGCTAATAAAATTATTTAAACTATTAAATCTATTTATATTTAGGTTTACACTTTCCCCGAAGTTTTGGTTGCTTTTCAGCAACCATGGTCACGGGGAGATATTTTTTATTAGTACCTACCTAGAGATAGGTAGATCTCAAATATGAAAGTCAGTATGTAAGATTTTCACTTTTAAACTAATGAATAAATATTAGTGAAATTTATTATAATGGCAAAGAATTTAAGCTTTAAAAAGATAAACAAAGTCGCGGGTAACAGCTTATATTATGTGCTAATTTAAAACAGGAAATGTCATTTAATTTTTAAACAATAACATTATTATTTATATACTTCATCAGTTATACAAAAAACGGTGACATCAATAATTTCAGGAGTTAATCAACTCGTCACCTTTGTTTTTTGTATTAATAATGCGATGAAAAATAAATATTAAACCCGAATTACTTATAAAGGTGACATTGCAGCAGCATTAAAACCTTTGTTGTCATCAGCTTTATTAGTCATTGTCGATCTTGACGTCCAAGAGTCACGGCCGCCGGTACAATACAAAATTGTGAAATAAAACATTACTTATATACGTTCATTGTCTTAAAACTATTTAATTAGACCCCGTGCTGTATTGATGAGCCAGTATTGTGTACGATCCGAGTAAACATTAACATCTTTGATCAATTATTTTACCTGGAATCTATTTATTTAGTAGAGGATACAGTCTGTAAGTTGTATTTGTAATATTATTTTATTTGAGAGGCATAACAGAGTAGGCTTATTGAGGTAACCATCAAACCCGATCATATGCAGCCTGACTGAGAAGGTAACTGTTTATAGAAGGTAGCTGCCAAATAACCTTGTATTGTCTGTCTGCGATGAGTAGACTAGCCATAGCTCCTTAATAAAACGTGCCTTCAGCGTGGAGCTGGCTTCCCCTGCGCTAACAACACAAAAACTTATTCTTAAATACTTTATAACCTGACTGTACGAGTGGACAGTTGAATTATTTTGTTATTAATATTGTTATTATTAATATGACGTTGATGATGTATTTTATAAAAATATCTTGTTTATTGAAATACACAAAATCTACACCAATATAATTTCCTCCATAAAGTAAATTAAAAAAAATAAGATTTAGTTTAGTTTTAGTAGAGCACCATTTAAACCCATTAATTTAAACACTTGTTTTATATATTGTCTTCTGTTTACGCGAATGTTATTCATTGAAATTAAACTACTTTCTACGGATTTTATCGCGTTGTTTTTTAATTTTTATTAATAGTTTTAATAAATTAATTAGCTTAAAAATTAGTAAAGTTTAATAGTATTAGTATTAGTGTAACAGTTTTCAAAATAATAATTAGGTAATAAAAGTACTTTAATTTCAACACTTGTTTATTGAGAACGAAGAGGTTGAGATAATAAAATGCGATCATTGTCACTGCTCTTGACATCCAGGTCTGTCTAACGTCTGTTTCTTATTCTATTTAGTTTTACCATGTACTGAATTGATTAGAAACCACTACAGTTATTGTACATATGTCAATTTCTCGTGATAGACACCGCTCAGACGGCGCAGTGATGTTTTTGCGTAGTTACTAACTATGCAATTTGAGAGCGCACGTTATAATTTCTAATTATATTCCTACGTCAGAATTACATCTTACGATATTTTGTGCGCAAAACATGTACCATTAGAAAATTTCTGTAACGCATACACGTATACTTACATAAGCAAGTAAAAGTCTATAACTCGTCTAAAAATATTAAATACTTTATCTTAATAATTAGTTGCAAACTTGCTTCCGATCTTTTTAATTTAATCTTAACGTAACTGTTTAATAATGAATATAATGATGTATAACACACCGGCGGTCTCTCGCTGTTTTACGCGTGTTACATGACGGTAATGATTACTCCCTTGGGTTGTGCGGTGTTTATGGTGCTTAATAAAAGAACTGTCTAACGTCAAAAGCTATCGGATCGCTCTAGTAGCTCCTGAGAATCACGCGGTCAAGCATACATACTCTTTAAAGATTTGTTAATCTATATATTGAAGAACGAAAAAATATTTTGAAGCATATTGGGAGGAAAGGTGAAATGAAGTTTTGGTTAACTATTTAAAGTTTATTGAGAAGGTATGCAAGAAGTCTAATTGTTTCTAATTTAATTATTTATAGTCGAATTTCAACCACTGGGCGATCACTAGTTAGTACAAATTCAGTAATTTATAATATAATAATATTTTTGTTTTCGTTAGCTTTTTGATATGTCCATTGCTGGGCAAAAAGCTTCTCCCTCAGACTTTCAAATTACTCTGTTGGTGGATATCCCCATTTATGCCAGTAATTATTATAGACATAATTAATCTTAACACAATCCTTATACATTTTCATACATTACTCTATAACGTATTCATGAAGCATATTTACATTCAGCTAGAACTAATGGGATCACTACTAGTTTGTATCAATTCCAACGAAGTTAAAAACAAGGTAAGTAGGTACACTTAACTTTCCACGTATATATAGTAAAGAAATTCTAGTTTTGCCGTCCGAGAGAACAGTTGACCTATTTCTCTCTGTTGACTCTTACGTACCGCGTAAGATTTCCACACAGTTTCAATTCAATCAGTGTTGAAATACATGAAGCCCTTGCTTTGCCGTATATTTTGTACGTCCATATATTATTCAGTACCGACACTGGAAAGTTTTTAAGAAAATTGCTAAAGCAATTAAATTTTTGATATGTTTATGTTGTTTCAGACTGGCAAAGGTATGTTTTTATATACCTTTGTCAATCTGAAGTAACGTTAACCTATCTAAATTTAATTGCAACAACAATTTTCTTTTAGCAAGCAATCTTAACTAATCTTAGGTGTCTATCTGGAAGGTAGGGACCTTCCAGATAGTCATCATATCATAGGGATCATAGACTGGGTTTTCTTTGGTGACCTATATGTTTATTATACATACATATGTATATAACGTGTGAAATGCAATAGAATATTGTCTTTTGTTTACGCGAATGTTATTCATTAAAATTAAACTCATTTATACGGATATTATCGCGATGTTTATTTAACACTGTATTATATAATTTTGAAACTTTTACACTACTACTATTACTACTGAATTTTACTAATTTATAAGCTAATAAAATTATTTAAACTATTAAATCTATTTATATTTAGGTTTACACTTTCCCCGACGTTTCGGTTGCTTTTCAGCAGCCATGGTCACGGGGAGACTCAACCTAAACCTAAATAAAGCACTTACCCATCCTTGCGAGGTTTACAGGGCGTGGCTACGTATGCTATTAAAATTCATGCTATTTTTCACGTAGAATCAATTTAGACGACATTACAATAACTTTGCTTGTACTCAAAACGAGATCTGTTTACATACTTAGCTTCTTTCGACCATGATCTTTTAGATCAAGGTTGTTCTAATAAATCCAACCAGAGCTGTAAATTGTTCAGGGATTCCTAGGTCTCGTTCACGTGTAATGAGATTTTAAACAACGAAATAGGGCTTCATTGCGTACTTTAAAGCTAGTTGGAATTTAGAGTACTAAATTAAATTGTAGAGATGCCAACAATAGGCTTTACATGTGTAGTTATATTAAACTAGATTTTGCCCGCGGATTCGATCGCGTAAATGTATAGGTTACGATAGGTTAGTAACAGTACTTTTACTGGATGAAAGACACCCTATGTCATTTTCTGTTCCCCTGACAACATGTATGCGAAATTTCATTATGATCGGTCGAGTAGTTACGGCGTGAAAGCGTAAAAAACAAACAAATAGACTTACATTATTCGCATTTATAATATTAGTTAGGATGATAAAACAAAAATTTTCCTAAATGACTTTATAATTACTCTAATTTTTTATTAAGCTTCTTCAAGGCTCAAAATTGTCTGATCTTTATTTTATTTAATTGTTGTTGTTTTTGTTATTTTCATTATGTGTAACTGGGCCTGCAGAGCCTTATGTGAATGCTGTGCTCACTATTTTAGGAGGCATACGATGTGTTGTTTTTGTTTATAGCTGTAAAATAAGATATCTCAAGTGTGCTTTCAGTTTGTGAGCCTTATTAAAAAAAAAAAAAAGAGTAGGCATGTAATGCAGTTCTACCAAGATCTAGATTTAAACGTGCCGTTAGAGTAAACTCGTAGCTTAGACGAAGTGAGTGAGCGAGCATGAACTATAACTCATCTTAGAAACCATCTGGTTGTGATGTTTCCTCTAGCACGTAGTAGGCATCGCAATGGTTCAGACTATTTTTCGTTTTAAAGAGATCATTGCAAAGCACTTAAAGCTGTTCAATGCTGTAAAATTCAAATTTGTCATTTATAAACAAAAATTTTCTACGGTCACTATGGAAATAATAAGTGGTCACTACCATTACAGCCGACGTGACTACAGAGTTCAAAATAAGATTTTAACAATGTGATAGATTAAAATATCTTTTAAGGCTTTATAATACCACAAATAATTAACTTCTATTGTGTATTGATACCGGTGTGCTACTGCGACTCAATAGGTTAAAGTGCTACTTGCGCTCGCCTCTTAACCTCACTAGTTATGGCTGAATATTAGGTTGTCACAGCACAGGGGCTCCATTTTTAACGACTGGTGAATACATATAGGACCATCTTAAGAGCTTTGATACTCTTTATGCTTCACAGTGACACGATGAAAGATTATAGTGAAGCCTTCTAACCGAGAGTCGCTTCCCTAGTTGCTCTGTTATAATTTGAGCGACACGCAAGCGGGAATTCCGCCGTGTTTTACCTCTTGTTTCTTTGAAATAATATTAGATATGTTGTTCTAAAAATATATATCAGGTACAGGTGTATTTGCCGAGGAACGTTTTGCAAGCGGCCGAGTGCGACGTTTCGTTGCGCCATGACGTTGGTTGCCAAACTTGTGTTATTATATCTGAAGATTTCACTTTTGCGAATCTTGATACCGGTCGATGACGTCACGATGGCTATAACACTACACTCAATGTATTCTGTTTGAATCTTCTACCTAGCCTTATTATGTTCAAGGAAATTAAGGTCGCTTACTTATAAAGCCGGGGGCCGTTCAAAAAATATTTTGTTCAATTACCAGGTCTGCGTATTGATTGCAGTTATTTCGCTGCAATCTTATTTAAATGCTTACCTAATCAAGTCGTAATCCGAAAGTGCTTTCGATGGCGGTACTGTGTGTCCTTTATGATTTATTGATGATTGATAGATGTCGTTTGTTGACATTTTTATCCCTTCGTCAGTGTGATCAATAGACTCAGAAGAAAATCTATTGTCTGATAGTCATCAATCTGTGACATCACATTATCAATCAAAACAATCTCTACTGTTGATTAATCTGGGCGGGTAAATGGCATTTTCAATGCTCATCACAATTAGTTAAATATTTGTAATACAAATCATTATTTGTGTATTAATGAGTATTATAATGGAATTATATTTAAACAAATCAATATAGGCATATAATTAAAATTAAGCATGACATTAAGTATGTAAACTATTATAGTTCGTCGATAATATTTTCTTCGTTTCCTATATATTTTTGCGTATTTTTTTTTTACATTACAATATTTGTAGATCAAATCCTGCCAACCAACTTCCACGAATTTATATTGATAAATACATACCAACAATTACAATAATTATATTATTGTATGAAATACTCATTCCATTTTGACATTAAAGTGACCTTATTGTTTCGGTAAAATCGTATTTTTATACCGGTTTAGATTATTACCTACCTGTAGTATTGCACTAATGAATCATAATTTAAAGGCAACATGCCACTATCGGCATTTTGAAATATTTTATGGCATAACATTTATCAACCGATTGCCATGCATATAATAATTGTCATTTGTGTTATATGCAGGTTGGCTTCCAGTCATCGCTTTGTTAAATTTATATTGACGTCAACACACATTATTTCTATTTTCAAATATAGTGTCAAAATCAGCAGGTAATATGTTTATTTTAGTATTGCCCAAATAGACATGTCAGCACCATTTAACGGCTAAAATATATTAAGTTTTGATAACTGGACGATTTCCAAGTTATTGACAATGTTTTAGCTCTTTACACGATCTCACACTGTCTGTGACACGTCACAAATATTTCACTATCATTACGACGCATTGACTAAAATCCGTCAACACTGAGAATCGAGGTGCAGACAAGTTGAAGAGATCATAAAAATAGTCTTAATATGTTTGTAATCCTCGTGCTTAGTTGATCCCGTGTTAAGCAATAGTGTGGCCTGTACCCGACTCCCTAGTCGGATAAGTGTTATTTGGATTTCTAGTTTAAAACTCCTAGATGCAGCACGGAGTTGGGAAAACTGTTGGTCGGCTTTAAGCTGTCTATTACGTGACAGTTTAGGCTGCTTAAATGTGACGTAATACATCACCAACAATTTCTGAGATATTCAGACGTGATTCTATATATGTGTGTTTCTTTGTTTCTAATAGAAGTTTTCTTGTCTTTCCAGGCATACCTACACAGTTGGCGCTCTGCTGACGAGCTGAACATGTTGGTGGGTGCGAAAGTAGGCGGCGCGACTCCACTTGTGATCGCATGCAGAAATGGACACTATGATGTTGCCGAATACCTCATCGAGAGATGTAAAGCTGATATTGAACAACCTGGTTCAGGTAACAATTCTTTGCTAATAACCTTAGATTTAAAATAATAATAATATCAGCCGTATATTAAACTGTCTCACTATACTGGCCTCTTTTCAGTGTGAGAAGGTAAGGCTATAAGTCCACCACACTTGTCCATTGCGGGTTGGCAAGTTCTACTTATCTTTGAGAACATTATAAAGAACTCTCAGACAAGCAGGTTTCCTCACGATGTTTTTCTTCACCGTTGAAGCGAGCGATAATTAACTATTTAACACACACATTGCTTCGAAAAATTGGATGCTTCGTATGAAATTCGACATGTTAATGATCAAAATTGAGCCCTGCTATACCCTATAAATCTCCACCGAGATGTGAAATTTATCCATTTTAGTAAAGATTTATAGGGTAGACGATCGAGCGGGGACAGAAATTCCTTCCACGTGGTGGATATTCGGCAAATGTAGATAGCTTCCTAACAAATATTTATAACAGTAGCCGTACGTTGTAGCATTGTACTCGCGAGACATATTGATCTGATCAAACAACAACGTGAAGTCGAAATTTCTAACAGACAACAAAAGAACCCAATACGAAATTTAATTTACGAAAAATAATTTCGAAACGCAATATATTATGGTTACAATACAAACCAGAAAAAGAAATTCAACTGCGACATTTAACGTTGAAATCAACTTGTTTCACAATAACAAGCATTGTGCCGGCGAATTGTGTCGGTGTTGGCACCAGGTCAGCGGTCAACGTCGGCGAAAACATTACGTCGACATTCATTTGTCGGCATATTATGTCGGTCAATCAGGACCTCGTTAATAACTCGTTATTCCAATAATTTGTTTATCGTTGCCATTTTTTGTATCTTGTTTCTAGGTAGTCGTAACTGTTTGCTTATTGCGTCAATGATTTGGCCTGACGCCATTTCACCTTAGTGTAATGGCCCGTGCTCAAATTTTACGGCGGCTGAATGAAGTCTTATTTGTTAATTTCTACGTCGTATCCAATAAAAATTCAATTGATGTATGACTTTACATGTACAGTAATTGAGATTGGTGGAGACGAAACGAGAAGTGCAATGTTCGATTAGACAATTTTGTAATATATTCAAACTCAATTAAAAATGCATACCTATGTAGGTATGCATTTTTATACCTATGTCATGAACTTGTCATTGCAAGTATGTACTTGCAATGACAAGTTCATGACAGATTTGTCGCAACAATTTGTTATAAAATAAGGTTACACTTTGCGGTGATTGCATATCAATATAAACCTATTAATATAATGTAGAATATTCTCATTCTCAATACTCAATACTCAATACATTTATTGCACTCCACAAGTTAAATAGATGTTACAATGGTATAATATAAGAAACATGTGTGGGCCTTGTCGGCACGGCAAGGTGTAGGAGAGAGGAGGAAGTTTTACATATTTTATTATTTAACTATTTTACTTATGATTGATATTTATTGACTATTATAATATATAGGTAATTTTATTAAGGTGCGCTTACTATAGTTAGATAGATATATTACTATAATTATTTTTATTATATGGTATTCTATTATATAATTAATATTATTTTATTTTATTTATATGTTTTAATATTTTTATTAATTATATATTATTGTAGATTATCATTATTATCAAAGTTTGTAAAAAAAAAGAAAAGGAATTAAATGTCCCAGATATTATTATTATTAATGTATGTCATGTTTGTTTATATATTATGTATTTATTTGTATTTATGTTATTATTAGGTATATTATTATAAGTAATTATTTAAAATTCCATTTATTATGTTTCATATACATTTATCATTTAGGTATTCATTTATATGGTAGTAACATTTAGTTAATAGAAAGTGTTTTAATTTTTTTATAAATATACTGTCTTTAATTTCATTTTTTATTTGCGGCGGTAGGTTATTATATATTTTTATTGACATGACATGTGGACTAGATAAGTGCATTTTAAGACGGGAGCTTGGGAGGTTTAATCTATTTTTATGTCGTAGTCTCTGGTTTTTGTCTTCTCGTGTTGTATAGAAACTTTGGTGACTTCTAACAAACTTACATATTTCTAAAATGTATAGGCTAGGTAGCGTTAATATTTTGTGTTCTATAAAGTGTGGCTTACAGCTATCAGTATCTTCTATGTGTACAAGTATTCGTATAAGTTTCTTTTGAAGGGTAAAAAGTGATGGCGCCTCTGTGCTGTTTCCCCATAGGATAATGCCATAGCTGAGCCAAGCGTAAGCATAGGCGTAATAGGTGACGAGTGCGGTTTGGATATCTGTGGATTTTTTTACTTCGCGGAGAGCATATGAAAACTTAGCTAATTTTGATTTAATTTTATTTATATGAGATTTCCAATTTATATGGGTGTCTATGTTTAAGCCTAATAAGGTAAAGTTACTAACTACTTCTAACTTTTGATCTTGGAACGCAAAATTTATATTTAATTTATATTTATATTATAGTAATTATGCTGTATGTATTTGGAAAGTAATATAAACTCAGTACGCATGCAATACGAATTTCTAATGGCTATAAATGGCAGGTATCAACTGCAACTATCTAATCAAAACAAAATTATTAATTATACACATTCAGCGAGGCTATTAATATTGCAATTTATACGTCCATGTTTCAATTAAAATATAAAGATAAACCAGTTGAAAGTTGCACTTTCTGAAATTGATTTAATATACATATTACATACATAGGTCGATGTTGAGCCGCGACGCCAGACATAGTGAATTCGCGTGTGGATATGTAGGTATATATTGACACTGCACTTTTAGCAGAAAGGCTGTTTTTCAAATTAACTATTTATTTATTTTATTAATCTTTATTGGCCAACCAACAATTGTTTATACTTAATATTATAATAAACAGTTAACCTAAGTACTTAAACTATGTAGTATAACAATCTCTAATAGGTAAGCACCGCATGCACAAAATCCGATATGTTCAGAACAACACTTTACAAGTTTGGTACATTTAAAAATATAATTAGAACGACAAAAATACAACTAAAAAGAATTGAAATCTTAACACAAAATATAATAGGTATAAGAAACAGAGTACTTAAATGAAAATTTTTATATGGTCAATAATTAATTATAAGGCCATTAACTACCATAGAAGAAGTTGTTCTCGAAGATATGTATGTGAAGTTTGGCAACCCGCGCTGTGTCATCGTGGTGGAGTATGCCCTTACCCTTCTCACACTCAGAAGGGCCGTGTCCAGCAGCTGGACAGTATAATACATGGCTGGTATCATTATATTAAACAGCCAAAAAATAAAAAATAATGTAAATTGTTGTTCTAGCGTTATATGTTTATGTACTATTTAGAATGGTTTAGCTGTTGTAATCAAGTAAACAGTTTTATGTACATGTACTATGTAACTCAGAGAATGTCCTGTGGAGACATTGACGTTAAGTGAAAAGCTCACGCGAGCTATTATATACATGAAACATATTTAGATCAAGGTCCTAAATATTTTTATTTACGTGGTCACTTTTAGTTCTTCGTGATTAAATAATATACACTACAAACTGATGAACTGAACTTGATCTCCTTTTCTGACAATTGTCTGTTATTATACTATAAGTAGAAATTACTCACTTTTGGTAAAGCTAGTAAAATATTTTCAGAAAACATTACGCTATTACATAAAAGTTAGGTCTCTGCAACATAGATGTATCGGAATATTTTACATATCATTAACTCATTGAAAATCGGTCGGACGCCTGCTTCTAGCCACAATGCTTTTATCATGAAGTCTTGATACGGATAAAGTGACAGACCAACGCGCTGTTAATATCAAAACACGCGTCCATTATTTTTTTACCAAACTTCACATACTTATAATAACGAAATTCATATCCCAGTAGCGGACTTAACAGACGTTGTCCTTCCCGAATGCACCAATCGCAACGCAATTTACTGGGTCCAATAAGTAAGGCCTATGTTTGTTTTTGTACATTATGTTCATAGCAAATAGCAATCAAAAGAAATCTTTTTGTACAAACAGTATCAAAATTGCTTGCATAAAGGAGTAATTAGAATATTAAATTGGGATGTAAGATATTGTGGGGCTGTAGTGTATCTCGCTATCTACCTCGTCGGACAGCGGCGTTTAAATAGCGGTTTGATGATTGTATCGTGCATCCTTTTTCTGTCATTTGACGTTATTTCCGACTACCAGATGTGAAACGATTGTATCTTATTTACTTTTGATGAGACTTCAAAAAGTCTGTATGTTATAATCAGAGTACCTACACGTTTTCTGCCGTATTTTCATCCCTCTGGGAAAATTATAAATATTGGTCCTATAATTTCGAGAGACGACTGTTTTTAAGGAAAATTCCTCTTCTTTTTTAATCTTTTTTAGATTTGAAAAACCTCAATCAGTTTTTGAGATATTTGCTAAAAACTAAACCCCATTTTTTCTTATAGTTAATTGTTTATAAATTTGGCAAATTTTGAAGGGAGTCTTGAATTTTTAAAAATCATCTACGTGCCATTCCGAATCGAATGACACCTCGTTCATATTTTGCCGAGACTGCTGAAAAAAGTTGATCAAAAAGGCACTCGTTGACTAGACTATTAGGAGGAGTTCAATGGTATACACACGTACAAAAGAATGATATATCTATATGCGTTTTGATTGTTGTAATATGTAAGTTGTTTGTCGTGTTTCAGTGACGTTCGACGGCGAGACGATAGAGGGCGCGCCGCCGCTATGGTGCGCTGCGGCGGCGGGGCACCTGCCGCTGGTGAAGCTGCTGGTGCGCGCCGGCGCCAACGTCAACTCCACCACCAGGACGCACAGCACGCCGCTCAGGGCCGCTTGCTTCGACGGACACTACGACATCGTCAAGTTCCTGGTCGAGAATGGCGCCGGTCAGTATCGTACTCCTATGTGTTGTACATTTAATATTATAAATTAAACTTCATTATAAAGGTATGGCTCATCTGGGGGGTTTTAGCCACAATCGCCACGCTTGGCGGGCGGATTGGCGATCGCAGAGCGCAATGGATGCGGGGAACCCAAGACCGATCTGTGTAGAAAACTTTCGGGAAGATCTATGTCCAGCGAACGTCTTTCGGCTGAGATGATAATGAAACTTTATTTGGTATACTTCATACCAAATTGAGGTATAGAGGTCAATCTATATCTCAATATCTACTAAATCGATTTCACGATACCATATTCAGATGGCTATCTATTTAGAAATCATGTAACAACTACCTACTGTATATCTCTGATAGGCTACTAAACGACGTGTCAAAATTAAACTTATGTCAAGAAATCAATTGACATGAGTTCTACCGTCTGCTAACTATACTTTGTGTTGTCCTGCCTTCAAGAAACATTTTCTTAAAATTTTTCTTTGTTACAGACATAGAAATATCGAACCGTCACGGGCACACGTGCTTAATGATCGCGTGCTACAAGGGCCACATCAGAATCGCCAAGTACCTCCTATCGCTGAACGCCGACGTGAACAGAAAGAGCGTTAAAGGCAACACGGCGCTGCACGATTGTGCTGAGAGCGGCTCCTTGCACATACTCAAGATGCTACTCGGACATGGAGCCACTATGGATGTTGATTCTTATGGTGAGTCTTCCGCCATTCTTCATACTTACTACTAAGATTGTGTTAAACAAACCATATGGTTTTTCTTTATACTGTCAAGGTCGCAAAAAAGTGTACGTTTTCTCTGATGGTAAGCGGTTACCGTAGCTTATGGATGACTGCAATAATATCTCATCAACCAAAAAAATAACGACTGTCTCTGCTAAAAGGACATTATCTCTTCAAGGGGCTTGGTACTCTAGTTACGCCACTAAGACCCTGCAACAAAAGCGGTATAACTTGCGTGTTACTGATCTTAAAAAGAGGTTTGTGTTTTATCGCGAAAAGTTATTTTAGAACAGTATTAGGACGAAGCAGGCTTCGAATCGAAAATCTCCTTGCTAGAGGTGCATCGCATAGAAAAACGATCCTATATTGTATGTTAATCAATAATTTATACATAGTATCTCGTTTGTCCTATGGTATACGTTTGCACTTACACTTACGAGCTTTCATTAGGATTGCGTAGGATGAAAATATAGTATACAAAATGCGACTAAAATACAATTCGTCTGTAAATATGTACTATCGACTTGAGCGACGGATGACCACTCCTAAGGTTAAAATCGCATAGCAGGCCAAAACTACGACCTTTTTGTTTGAGTTTTTTTACAAGGGTTTTTTTTAGGGCGGAGTCACTTAAATTCAACATGTGTAAGCGAATTTTTTTCTGAAACGGTCAACCCTCGCTCAAGTCATAACAAGTACAAGTACATACATTTCCGGGCCCCGACAAAAGTGCTTTCTGTCGAAACTTTAATGACAGCTCTATGCTTTAGTGTTTAATATAGGGCTAATCTTATTGTTAAAGGTATGACACCACTGCTAGCAGCGTCAGTGACGGGCCACACGCACATAGTGGAGCACCTGATCACGGCGGAGTACGGGCTGGTGACGCGCCAGCAGCGCATCGACGCGCTGGAGCTCTTGGGCGCCACCTACGTCGACAAGCGCCGCGACATGGTCGGCGCGCTCGCGCTCTGGAAACGAGCCATGGACGATAGGTGACGACTTCTATACATTAACTAGAAACCGATACCGTACCGATAATTATAGAGGTGACAGATGTAGCAATAACGCTTCGATGCGATAGAACTTTTAAGTGCCGTTTACGTCGATAGCCATATCATACACGTCGATGCAATCGAAATTTGGTTAACATCCCTCTTATCTATACTTCTGTCCCTTTTACTAAAAGTACTTCTTAACCAAAAATTAACAACTCGCGATTTTTATACATATTATATTAAGCTGTTTCGTTTTTTTCTAGAGTTATTGTCGTAGGTATATGAAACTTTTTTTTTCGCCGTACGCAGTTAGTTGGGAGCGGACGTGTTTGCCGACAGTTCAATAATTATATAAATCAGTTAAATATCCACACATACGAAAGTTGTTCTTATTGACTGTACTTACCATACATCAATTAGTGAATACTGGGTGCAGTGATTTAAGTGAAATATTGGTATAAGTGTTTGCTCTGACGGTCAAGGACGATAGATGCTAGCGGGGGGAGCACCTCACCGCTGCGGTAAGAAACAGTAACAATAATTGCTCGCTCTTTCTAACACACTGAGTTTGTAACGCGAGTGCACAACATAATTATAAATTATAACCATAATGAGTTGTTGCGCGGCTTGTCCTGATGCGATCAACGACGATTGTTTTATGAAATGCCACCGTTGCTCCAATAAGTTTCATCTCTTATGCATTAACTTAAAAAAATGTGATTTGGAAAATGCCCCTCGAGATTTTAAACAGAATTGGCTATGTCCTATTTGTCAAACAAAACAGCCAAAAAATGATAACTCGAGTAAACCAGTGCGGCCATCTACGCCTACGGGAATGGCAGATATGACTTTTATAAGTACGCGCCGTAAGCTGCATAGCCGGACCGACAGCGACCCGATTCTACATTTATCATCGACCACCGATACGGGCGTGCAAAATATACGAGAAATCATTCGCGATGAGCTGCGCGGGGTAATTAAAGATCTTATGGCAGAATGCATAATTGATTTTAAGAATACCATAAAAGTGCAATTCTCTGAAATATTGAGTGATTTCAACGAATTCAAAAATTCTTTAGAATTTATTAGTGACGGTTTTGACAGTTTCAAGAAAGACCTAACAGCTGCTAATGCCGATATTACGATATTAAAAAAGGAAAATGAAGCCCTAAAATCTGAGTTACAAGCATTAAAATTACGCTTCAATACTTTCGACCAGCTGTCCCGCTCGTCCAATTTGGAACTGCAATGTGTTCCCGAACGCAAGGCCGAAAACTTAATAGACATAGTACAGAAACTTGGCAAAACGATTAATTTTGATGTGAATGAGAAGGACATTATGTACTGTTCTCGCACTGCCAAGCTACAATCTGACAGCCCTAGGCCTCGCTCAATATTAATCAAGTTAAACTCACCTCGAACCCGAGACTGTTTTCTCGCTGCTGTTATTGATTTTAACAAGAAAATTTCTAGTAACAAACTTAATACCGGACATCTCGGAATATCTACTACTAAAATGAGCCCTATCTATGTTACGGAGAATTTGTCTCCAGAAAACAAACATCTTCACGCTGCAGCACGCAAATTGGCTAAAGAAAAATGCTACAAGTTCGTGTGGATCCGTGGTGGCAGAGTTTACCTTCGCAAAACGGAAACGTCGGAAGCTATTTTTGTACGTAACGGGAATGTGCTAGAAAACCTTTAATTATTGATAGTTTATTTGAAACAATTGTTTTCTATAAAAATGTGTATTTTAATATATTAGTTATTAATGGTCTCCTCTAAATTAAATTTCTACTTTCAAAATGTGAGAGGTCTACGTACAAAGACAAATGAGTTATATATCAACACAGCTAGCTGTGAGTATGACATTATTATTCTCAATGAGACGTGGCTTAATAGTAGTATTACCAATTCTGAGTTGTTTACGAGTAATTACAATGTTTATAGACGTGACCGCGAAACCAGCTCTTTACAACGTAAGAAAGGCGGGGGTGGTGTTTTGATAGCCGTATCAAAGAGAATTAGTTCACGCATTTTGAAAAATTTTGAAAGCGATTTTGAGGACTTATGGATCGAAATCGAAGTCTTAGTTGATAAAAATATTGAAAAATTATTACTTTGCACGGTATACCTCCCGCCGCCCGTCTCAAAACAACATTTTGAACACTTTTGTAATAATGCAAATATATTTCTTAGTAAATATAACCGGATCCTGATTTGTGGAGACTTTAATCATAGTAGTATTGACTGGATTGGCACACCTGGATCTCCACTTACGCCTAATATAAATTCTAGTTGTGCAACATCGCGGGATCTTTTAGACTTTATGTCATTTAATAACTTATATCAACTTAATTTCATAGCCAACCAAAATAATAAAGTTTTGGACTTAATTCTTACCAATATACCAATATGCGACCTTGTATCCCCACCAGTATCCCTTAGTAAAATAGACCTTCATCACCCGCCGTTGGAATTTTATGCTGTTTTTGATAAATTTGTTAATAGTTTACAATATAATATTAAATCCTTTAAAAACAATTTTCATAAGGCAAATTATGACAACATCCGTAATTACCTAGCAAAGATTGAGTGGTCTCAAGAATTTATAACATATACATCAGTAGATTTAATGGTTGATAGGTTCTATCAGATCCTGAATTCTGTTATTATGAAATTTGTACCCATTTCACCTGTCGCCCCTAACACAACCCCAGTTTGGTATTCCAAAGAATTAAAACATTTACTTAAAGAAAAAAATAAGTATCGGGTTCGTTTTAAAAAATATAAAAATCCTTTAGATAATTTATCTTTTAAATCATTAAAAACGAGATGTAACGGTTTGATTATCAAGTGCTATAATAACTACATACAGTTAATTGAAGAATCTATCAAATCTGACCCAAAATTATTTTTTTCTTACGTGAAGCAAAAAAATGCTAAGAGCACCGCGTTCCCGTCTTTAATGAAATATCATACCACAACAGTTTCAACAGGTCCTGAAATATGCAACACATTGGCAGCATTCTTTGCGGCTTCTTACAGTGCGGATGACATTTATAGTTCGTTTGATAACCACAATAGTAATAAATGTGATGTCCCCCACTCCTTGTGTGCTATAACTTTCTCTGAAAACGAAGTTTTGCAACGTCTTAAATCCCTTGACAGATATAAAGGAGCTGGTGCTGATGGGATACCTTCTGTTTTTGCTGTCAACTGTGCTAAGCAATTGTCACTGCCGCTCACACTTATTTTCAATGTTTCACTCGCTTCGGGTACCTTTCCTTCATCTTGGAAGTTGGGCCTCATTGCACCAATCCACAAATCTGGTGACATAAGCGATGTCAAAAATTACAGGCCCATTACTATATTGTCAGTTTTCGCCAAGTTACTGGAATCCTTGTTATGTCCCTATGTATCATGGCATATTAAGAGTATACTCGCAGACGCTCAACATGGATTCGTCAGTACTCGTTCCACTTGCACCAATCTTGTCGATTTCTTTGATGATGTGTCCCGCTCTTTGAATAGTCGCATTCCAGTAGACGTCATTTATACGGACTTATCGAAAGCTTTCGATAAAGTTCCTCATAGTATCTTACTTCGAAAATTATCGCAGATCGGTTTTGCTGGCGCCTTTCACAAATGGTGCTGGTCATACTTACGTGACCGCACATCAAAAGTAGTAGTCAGTGGATATGAATCGGATCCTTTTCCTAATTTGTCTGGTGTTCCCCAAGGTTCCCATCTGGGACCTATATTTTTTAACATATTTATGAACGACGTCTCTTCATGCTTTAGAAGCAGCAAATTATACCTTTACGCGGATGATCTTAAGTTAATGAGACCAATTAGGGAACTTCATGACATAACGCTACTTCAAGACGATCTAAACAGATTGGTTTGCTGGTGCATTGACAACAAAATGGTATTGAATGTAGACAAATGCTGTTATATTCGTTTTACCCGTAATTGTAATACTGAATTGTCGGGTGGTTATACAATATCTGACCAACGTATTCAAGAGGTTGAATGTGTTCGGGACCTTGGTGTTATTCTTGATAAACAACTAAATTTTAAGGAACATTATGATTATATAGTATCTAAATCACTAAAAACTGTCTTATGTTTACGCGAATGTTATACATTGAAATTAAACACTTTATACGGATTTTATCGCGTTGTTTATTTTACTTTAAACACTGTTATTACATAATTTTGAAAACTCTAACACTACTATTATTGAATTTTACTACTATTTAAGGGGAGACTAAGTCTTAGTCTCCCCGTGAACATGGCTGCTGTAAAGCAACCGAAACGTCGGGGCAAAGTGTAAACTTAAATACAAATAGTTTTAATTAGAAAAAATATATAGCTTAAATAGTAGTAAAATTCAATAATAGTAGTGTTAGAGTTTTCAAAATTATGTAATAAACAACGCGATAAAATCCGTATAAAGTGTTTAATTTCAATCACTAAAAACTCTCGGTTTTATAATAAGAAACACCAAGAAGTTTAAAAACAATATAACTATTATAAGATTATACGAGAGTCTGGTCAGGTCTCTTCTTGAATACTGTTGTGTGGTTTGGCATCCGCATTATGAAGTTCATTCTAATAAAATTGAACGCGTCCAAAAAAGATTTATGTACCACTTGGCATATAAATTTAACTTGTCAAAGAAGCTAACTAGTTACACTAACCGATTAACTCATTTCAATATGACATCACTCAAAAAACGCCGTAAAATTTTAAATTTATCATTTTTACATAAATTAGTCAATGGAAATATAAATTGTCCTCATCTGGTACAGAAACTTAATATTACAATCGCTCATAAACTTCCATGGCTGTCTAGATACTCCTTGTTTACACCTAAACGATCCAAAACTAACCTAGGCTTTTTCTCTCCTATAAATAGGCTCCAAGCGGAATATAATTCTGTTAGTAAAAACATGGATATTGATATATTTAATCTAAGTTTACCAACTTTTAAAAAGAAAATATTGTCACTAAGTTGAGATACAGTAGTATAAAGTTTTGTTCTTTTAGTGTATACTAATTATGTAAGAAATTGTTAATTTAATTTTTTTATTTATAAATTCTGGGAAGCCTTATGCTCCCAACTATCGTTTGTATTTTGCTTTCCGTGGCAACCTGTAATTAAGGCAGCACCAATACTTGTATACCACTGACCTTGTAACTTAGCTTTTAAGGTGTATGTTCTTGTTGGTTGTCCAAATAAATAAATAAAAATAATAAATAAATAAATAAAATGGATTTTATTAATTGATTATAGATTTACTATTTGTAATATTCACATATGGCTCCGCATATTGCTACGAAAAGACAGACAATAATACGTTAAAGTGATAAAATTGAAGTGCCAAACACGTTACAAGGTTAGGTATAATTTTGCGATAACCTGATCGACTATATTATTCTTACATACAAATTTTGTGAAAATGTAGAAATTTGTATGTTTCTTGTCCTCTTTGCCAGGTTCCCGGCGGATGAAAGCGAGCCGATCCCCAAACCCAAGGATATCCCACGCATAGAAGCATATGATTACGCGGTAGAACCCAGCAACGCACAACAACTTGAGGAAATACTCGCAGACCCTGATGCCATGAGGATGCAAGCTTTAGTCATTAGAGAGAGGATTCTGGGTAAGTTATTTGTTATTTATTACTGGCTTTATCCACGTTCAGATTACTCCTTCACTTCCACAAGATCACATCACGCTACGAATCACAGTACGTAGCGTGATGTTATATAACCTATACCTTTCCATAACAAACTAGGTAGAAAACATTTTTCGTTCCTACTGTTGTATCCAGAAAGCGTTTAAAGAAACCTTTCTTGACCTATAACCATCCTCAATTTGGCCTATCAAAAATATTTTTTATAATCCCTAGTAGTTACAGAGATTAGTGCGTTCAAACATACAAACTTTTCAGTTTTATTATATTTGAATTATAGATTTTAATGTTATTTTAAAAGTTTATATACATAGTATAGCAGCTTAAAATACAAAATTCAACATGAGGTAAACTTACGCAACTACCATTCGTGCAATCCGAGATTCGTTATCCGGTTTAAATATTATTGGAGCCTTCTCTTAGGATATTCTAATGTAACACAAAACTGAGAAAACTATTAAAAGTAACATCAAACCCGTTCGCATCAAATCGCATTTTATCAATTGAAAATTGCAAGTTTTATGAAAAAGCTTACGCACCAATTCTACTATCCCCGAGGATTATCTTTACCATTTATTTTTGTATTAAAAATAAGCATATACAGTAGAACTCGTTTTAACATTTGAAAGGATGCATATGATATAATTGGCATCGTAAATTAAGGATGCTTATCCAATGAAACGCATGAAATCAGATATTTAGTCATGCAAATGCAGCTTTACTCAGCTAATTGCAACTGATCAGCTGCCAGTGTAGACAGAGTGATAGACAAACAGACAGCATGGTTGGGGTTCAAAAGTGGCATAAACAGATAGCATGGTTGGGGTTCAAAAGTGCCATCGTAGGAATCGTGACAAGTTCTTGATCGACCTACCTATTCGTATCCTAACTATTGTATAAATGCTAATTTAAGTTCGTTTATTTGTTACGCTTTCACGCCTTAACTACTCAACCGATCATAATGAAATTTCGCATAACTACACGTTCAATCGATCAACCAAAATAAAAAAATGTCGGTTTAACAGAAAAGACATACGGTTTCACTTATAAAAATGTACTTTTCTCGAGGAATAGAAATTTATTGACAGAATCTATATTAATGCGAGCAAAGCCGTGGACAAACGCTAATAGGCTACGTAACACTACACTACGAGTCACGTGAGCAGAACAGGAATCGTAATCATAAATATAATCGGTTTTACCCACGTTTGTAACTTCTTGATATTCTTCCACAATAAACTGACAAATTACGTAAACAGCATTTTTCTAATCGTACTGTTATTTCCATATTTAGAGAGCTTTTAAACAAACTATGAAAAATACAATCTCTTTAGTTTTACAATAATATATATATGCTCCTAAAAATATGCTCTTCAACGACTTTGGTTGCAGGTGATATAGACCTGCATGCATATGATATTATTCCAGTCTTTGACTCACAATACGCATAAGTATGAGCAACACAGCTAAATCAATACTGATATTCAATAATTAATGTGATTTCACCTTTATCATAAACGACCGTAAATTTGCGATTTAACAGCGTCTTCCACTATTGTTAAGTTAAATGTAATTTTGAACTACCCGCTCCAAATAACATTAAATTCCAAAAAGATCTGTTCGTTACTTTAAAAGTTTCAATTTACTGGCGACAACTGCTAACCTCTGCGTCTAAAACTAATAGTATGATGAAAAGTCTAAAAGAGATGACTCGAAGGGATTATTTGCTCGCAAACCGGAGACATGAATCCTAATCTCTATCTAGAAACTCTGGAAATGGAGATAGAAGGGGAAACGCCGTCCATTTGATCGAACGAATGGCTTCTCTCATGTGAAGTTTACGTCAGATACAAGCGTCTCTAACTCATGTTGCAACGAATTTAGATTTTGTTTTTACAAAAAGCTTTCTTTAGATGCTACGTGCCGTTAATTAAGTACAATGCAGGCAACTACCTTAATGAGTTTACCCCATCTCATAAAGCAAAATTGCGGCTCGCTGGCCTTTAAACTTAAAGTTCGATATAAATAAAATCTGCGATAAAATCACGCCGTTAATTAAACCAATATTAATACCTGAGCAACATGGTTTCACGTGTCTGAAATCTACTGAAACGAATTTGTGTGAATTTATTGAGCATATAACAGCAGCTATGGATAAAGGCTTTCAGGTGGATGTCGTGTATACTGATTATTCAAAAGCATTTGATAAAATTTCTCATAGACTACTAATACGTAAACTAGAGAGTATCGGTATACACGGTGATTTACTTCGATGGCTGGAGTCTTACTTAAGGGATCGTAGTCAGGCTGTTACTATCAAGGGCTTCTGCTCAACATTTATACCCATCACATCTGGTGTACCACAGGGCTCGCATCTCGGACCGCTCTTATTTAATATTTACGTAAATGATGTTTATTTAAATTTCAATAAATCAAATTTCTTACTATATGCAGACGATAAGAAAATTTTTAAAGTTATAAAAAATAGTGATGGTTGTCAAGAGCTCCAAAATGATATTGATAAGTTGTGTAACTACTGCAAGTATAATATGCTTTACTTCAATGTCCAGAAATGCAATGTCATTACCTTTACTAAAAAGAAAAAATATATTGAATATAAATATAAATTAAACAATGAACTTATCGAAAGAGTATCCGAGGTCCTTGGGATCCAGTTAGATAGTAAACTAATTTTTGATCGTCAAATAACATCTATTTCTAACAAGGCTCTACGAATGTTGGGTTTTGTATTCAGGGTTACCAAGGAATTTAAGCGTCCATCCACAGTGTTGCTCTTATATAAGACTATTATTAGACCGATACTCGAATATGGATCGGTAGTGTGGAATCCACAATATAAAATCTATATTGATCAAATAGAAAGGATCCAAAATGCATGGAGATGCTATAAATATGAAAACTGCGGTGAAATGACTGCCTTGCCATCTCTCGAGACGCGACGGAATGAACGTGACCTAGTATTTTTGTTCAAAATTATAAGGAATCAAGTAGACTCATCTTATCTTTTAAGCAAAGTTGACTTTGGATGTCCACGTATCAACGCAAGAAAAAGCAATTATTTTCTGTGTCCTTTGCTAGGACTAATTATAGGAGGAATTCCTTTATAATAAGATCCTGCCGCTCGTTTAATAACCTTGTTAATATCTGCAGTGACAATCCATTGATGTGTTCCACCTTTCTTTACCAAAATTCAAGAAATCTATCCATGCCTGTCTTGTTCCTGCATTGTGAAACTGAATTAAATAATATAACTTAGTAACTCTGTGTTCCTGTGTCTGTGTTACTCTCTGTTCCTAGTACTGTACTTCTTTTTTAAAGTAATATTTTTGTCTTTTTTTCTATTGTTACGCTAATTACTTGTGCATTTGTTATTTTAGATTATAACTTCAAATATTTTTTGGCGCTACTGTATATTTATATGTGGAAACTGCTTTGGATTAAGTGTAGATAATTTGAACATTAATTATTTTTAAATTGTATCTGTTTGTTTCCCAAATAATATAAAATAAAATAAAAATAAAAATAAACAAGCTAGTTCTAGCATGAACTTGGACAGAACTAGGATCACGGTCAATGATTATGTTTTATGTGTAGAATTTATGCTCGAATTTGTCCAAAATTCCTGTAAATACACATTTACTTTGAGCAGGGAATCCAACTAGGCAAGAGAACATAAACAAAAAGAAAACTATTTACAAATTTTACCGCAATGCTTAAAGAGGAACTTGTGTCCTAATTGTGTTGATTTTTATAGATCAACTCAATTAGGACACACCTGCAGAGACACTAAATACAGACAGACGGGCTTATTTACAAATTAAAAGTAGCCCAGCGATCTGAACAACGAACAAAGCTTGGAATTTTCCTTGAAGAATAAAATTTCGAACGAGGTTATCCAATGAAAAATCATAGTTACTGACGTACCTCACGCAATGATAATGTCAATGTGGCAATTAGCTGGCAAGAATCAAGTACTGTCGAAGCAAACGAGTTATACGGTTGAGATCGATTTGTTACGCAGTCCCTAGGACAGGTAGATCGTTGAGTCGAGTCGGTGGTAAAGATTGGACGCCGAACACGACGAATGACGTGTTCTGGCGCAAATTGAGAGATTTTTAGTAGGTACAGCAGTAGATCGCTAAATTGCTATTGGTAGTGGCGAGCCTCGCCTAACCGCTAGGTTTGTGTGGCAGGTCCGGCGCACCCCGACACGTCGTACTACGTGCGCTACCGCGGCGCGGTGTACGCGGACGCGGGCCGCTTCGCGCGCTGCCGCCAGCTGTGGCACCACGCGCTCGACATGCAGCGCGCCGTGCTGCCGCCGCTGTCGCCGCTCACGCAGTCCAGCCTCTACAGCTTCGCCGAGCTCTTCTCCTACATGCTGGCGGAGCGGGCGCGCCCTCCGCTCAGAGGTAAGCTATGGACATGTGCTCTGTGACTACGTGCGCTACCGCGGCGCGGTGTACGCGGACGCGGGCCGCTTCGCGCGCTGCCGCCAGCTGTGGCACCACGCGCTCGACATGCAGCGCGCCGTGCTGCCGCCGCTGTCGCCGCTCACGCAGTCCAGCCTCTACAGCTTCGCCGAGCTCTTCTCCTACATGCTGGCGGAGCGGGCGCGCCCCCCGCTCAGAGGTAAGCTATCGACATGTGCTCTGTGACTTCGTAACGACGCGACATCTGCGGTCACTTCTGCCGCTTACGACGATAATTGTAACGACGTATGCGGCACTAAACAATACCACTAAGTCACCCTTCGATGCATTGCAGCATCGTCATGCCATCCCTACATGGCTTTAATGAAGAAGTAACAACTTGCGGGAGTGATATTCATTATGTAAATTATATTTTTTGTGTGTTTGTCTATATTTTTGGGTTACGGACTGACTAGTTTGTCATAAGCAATCTATAGCAGTGGCGACGCCGTAATAAGTCGCTCCTATTCAACCCATTGCGTTCCAAAGTGGTCAGGCCAAGCCAAAAATAACGACAGCAGTACAAAGGTCAAAATAAAATGATTGAAGAGGTCGAAGGAATGGGATAAGTTATTTACACACACACAATGATTAATGAAATATTGGTGACTTTTATTGCATGGTGATAAAGTATATAGCAGCAAAATGTACGGTAAATACACGAGACAAAACTGAAAATTTTAATCTTGTCGTTTACAGGTCGCATAGTACCACCAGTGACTTTCGAAGACATTGAGCCAGTATTCAAGAAAGCATTGTCCGAGATCGACAGAGGCATGGAACTCCTAGACTCCAAACTCAGCATCGACCGCGAACAGACCCTGAGCACCCTACAGAGGGTTCTAGTTATATCTTTGCACCTAGCCGCCCTCATGGCCAGGCTATTAGAAGCACCGGATTGTACTGAAGAAGTTTCCAGAAAGATTCATAAGGCTGTGTACTCACTCGTTAAGTTAGATATTAAGGTTAGTATCTACTTTTTTTATATACTGCTATATGAATATATTATCTATTTTACGCCAGTTTCATCTTAAGAATTATGAATCTTGAAGAGTTGTACAGAACTGCGCAAATAATGCTCATGGTCGTTTATCGAAAAGGTCATCATAATTGTGAAATATTTCTTCATCTTATATTTGTCTTCGTCTTTGTATAGGTCAACTTTTTAGGCAACAATCTGTATAGTATTTAGGCTATCCGGTACTATCAAAATGATTACTTTAGTTCTTATGTTTTTAATTCCTTGTTAATATTTCTTCTTCATGTCTCTGAGATTAGTTATAAAGTTGTTGTTATTATGATTTAAATCTTAACCAATTATTGGGTTGTGGTCAAAATTACGGATAACGAACAAGTCATTTACCAAACTGGAGTTCATTCCTTAAAACTATCTGGTCTTTGGTTCATTGTCGAATACTTTTGGTTTAAAGTTTATTCTTTATTTAGCTAGTTCCGGTGGACCCCTTGCAGCTACATTCTACAATATTCCTTGATTGAACATTTGATCAAATCTCTACGGGTTGGATTTTTCTTTTTTAGAGATTCTCGGGACTATACTTACCACGGTCACAGATAATATAATACTATACTAGTACAGATACTCAATCCCATACAAAAATCATGGTCACGTCTAACTCTGGCTGTTCTACTTGCTATTTTGGTACCTATCTTTTTTACACTAGACAAAACTAGCGCCACTGCTGCCATCTGGGTAGATGTTCATCTTGTTATGGGTATAACAAGTACACAAGTTGCGAATCCTATTTGATACTAGCTCATAAGAGATGGCGTTGTGACAGTAAATAGGTACTTGACTGTTTACCACGGATAGAACATATTTAAACGAGCAGACGCAAAATGTGCGCAACCTTGAAAATAAAAGTTATCTACCTATAGTGTTGTGTGCCGAAATGCGTACGATCACACTTTGATGATTCTCATTTACTCGGTCGGATTTGCGTTGTGAATTATATCGTGTTGCTGTCAAAATTTGACCATGTATATATTTTTTTCATATAATTTTAATAAATGCGTTTTAAAAAGTATTAATAAAAGAATATATTTCATTATGTATGCGATTGCGATTGATGTTCGGGTACTTTGAAAATTACTCATTGGCGTATAAGAATTATACTTTGGCAGTTAGTTATATCTATATTTCACTATAATTGTAAATATAAAATAACATAAAATAATGCACCCAGATTTTTAAAATCAACTGTACAATGCCTAAATAGTAATATCTGTTAAAATTTACTGAGTTATGACTATTTATAAAATACATCACATAGATTATTTTGAATTTAACTATCGAAAAATATATAATAAACCAGCTTTTTTTTATAAGGACTCATACGGTTACGCTTATGCCGTGTAACAGACTCAACACAAAACATCTGTTGATCATAATTTATTTTCTGTGTGAGAATCGAACCTATAACACTCCGCACGTCGATAAGTACCCGGTTTAAGCGATTAAACCACTACGTCATGCGCCATAATTGAAATCAAATCACACGCACGCGCGAGTATCGCCTGGCGGCGGCGGCGTTCAGTTTATACCGGTCAGCTTCGTGAATTATCGAGTACAATATCGTGTAAGGGCGCTGCTGGTAGCGCGGCGTCGAGTAGCGCGCCTGGTTGCTTAATACTTTAACAGAAGTAATAGCTAATAATATAATTATTGATATACCTCCTATGAAATAATAAATAGTTTAAAAAACAACTGAGTTAGTAGGTATGCTTTACGCTTATTAGTCATGGCTCGTAATCTTTTAACTATGTCATAATTATTGACATTGTATTCTTTTGCTTTTATATCCATATTAATTATTGATTTCCCTACAAGTTTAAAATCAAGTAACAAACAATAGATAAGTACCTACTTAATGAATATTGTGGTACTTATGTAAATAAATATTACATTAATATACCATGATAAATGCGATGTTACTAATCCTAAAACACTATTCATGCTTTGGTATGATTTATTCAAATATTCCTGTCTAAATAATAATTATACGGATATATGGTGACGACGACGTCCAAGAAATATTTATCTCGTGTAATATTACTATTACAACCGAATATTTATTACAATGTCAACTTAAAAATGATGAGTGTGATGTGATGAGCGAGTGATGTGAGTAAAATAGTAAATGATATTATTCGAAACGAAATGTGATGTCATAATATCGTCACGTGACGTCGACAAAACGACGAAACAAACCGCATCCAATTATTAAAAATATTGCTCAATATTTATACGTATATTTTTCGAAGTAAAACAAATAGTAAACATCGTTTCATACTTGGCCTTGTAGCGCGGCGCGGGGGTGGGCGGGTCGTCCCTGCGCACCCCCGCGCCCGCACCAGCGCGTGCGATGAGTGCGATCCTGTCCGAAAAGATTTCGTTTTGTTGTTGTAGGAGACCCCGATTATACATAAACTAAGACATTATCTGACTCTCAGACTATTATGAACTACTTAATATAATGCTAGTTAACGGGTCTTACTCGCGATAAAATTAAAAGGTAATCGTCGTTTCGACCGACCTGAATGGATCGTGGTCACGGGTTGATTAAAAAAAACGTTTATTACGAACTACCTTCCTTTACGATAGTTAGCACGAATAACTTGATAGTCGCGTATTTCATCACACTTATTATAGATATATTATTTAGTAAAAATCTGGTTACGACTTTCCTTGATAATAAATATTTGTTAGATTTAACTAGCATCAACAAAAAAAGTTTCCAAAAGACAGATTAAATAATTTTCAGATCATGTTCTTTTTACCTAAGATAGTAAACATACTCTATTTGTTCAAAATAAAGTTGGCAACCCTAATCACGATTGTGCCTAACTAGCTTTCAGGCCCTTTGAAACAGATTTAGTCAAGTTGCGTCTAGTAACCAAATAATGCCAGAAATTGCGTAATAACCAAATTAACAAAGCGGTATAAACAAATAACATGCTTTAATTTTATAGAATTATTATTATGTTATGTTACTTAAGTAAAATATGTGTGCTTAACAAATGTTAATGTATTAAACAAAACGTTTTGTTGTAAATTTGTTGTACTACATAGCATTAAATTAATATTAATATTTACCTAACTATTTTTAGTAAAATGTTCCTATGATTTATTAAAACTGCATTTCTATCGGCATGTCTATCGTAAGTTTGTAATTCAATTTAGAATAAATAGGTAGCACAGAGATAATGATAATAAAACGCCGACGACTGCGTTATACTCATTTATACTGCCGCACAAGTAAACGAAATTTGACAATAGAAGTTACGAGAACCGACCAGGTGTTTAAAAATAATGCTATATAGTACAACAAATTTACAACAAAACGTTTTGTTTAATACATTAACATTTGTTAAGCATACATATTTTTCATGTTATAAGTAATTTCTTATTATTTAGTATCAGTAATAAACAAAATATATTAAAGTAAACCAAAAGAAGGGTATGAAATAAAAACAATGTGTTTTGTAGACTTGTAAAAACACATAAAAGAGCCATCTATCGCCTTATATGTAAAATAAAATGGTAGATCGACTTAGGTAGTCGATCTATGGGTGATGTAAAAAATACTGGTTCAATGATATCTTTAAAACATAAAATAAATGCGTTTACCTTGATGTCCGTTAATTAAATATGTAAAATGTTTATTTTATGGTCAATTTCTTTTGAATAAAGCATTTTAATTATACCTCATATTAATATTGGAACTCATAGTGCCATTTATGATCTATTTTTGGAACTGTTTACTTTTTGTTCTTATTGGTACCCCATGCTACGGTAGACGGTAATGTGAAGGAGATATAATTAAGTTAGCACCGATATTTTGGACGAGGCTTATCGTGATGTTCTGTGCAGGTGCGGCAGGGTCGTTCGGCGCTGCACGTGGCGTGCTCGGCCGAGACGTGCCGCGGGCGAGGCGCGCGCGCGTGGCTGCCGCCCGGCGGCGCCGCGCCCGCCTGCGCCGCGCACCTCGTCGCGCTCATGCTGCGCCTCGGAGCGCCGCCTGACGCGAGGGACGCCGACGGCAACACCCCACTGCACCTCGTCTGCAAGGTACGTAGTCTACTGCCGCCCGGCGGCGCCGCGCCCGCCTGCGCCGCGCACCTCGTCGCGCTCATGCTGCGCCTCGGAGCGCCGCCTGACGCGAGGGACGCCGACGGCAACACCCCACTGCACCTCGTCTGCAAGGTACGTAGTCTACTGCCGCCCGGCGGCGCCGCGCCCGCCTGCGCCGCGCACCTCGTCGCGCTCATGCTGCGCCTCGGAGCGCCGCCTGACGCGAGGGACGCCGACGGCAACACCCCACTGCACCTCGTCTGCAAGGTACGTAGTCTACTGCCGCCCGGCGGCGCCGCGCCCGCCTGCGCCGCGCACCTCGTCGCGCTCATGCTGCGCCTCGGAGCGCCGCCTGACGCGAGGGACGCCGACGGCAACACCCCACTGCACCTCGTCTGCAAGGTACGTAGTCTACTGCCGCCCGGCGGCGCCGCGCCCGCCTGCGCCGCGCACCTCGTCGCGCTCATGCTGCGCCTCGGAGCGCCGCCTGACGCGAGGGACGCCGACGGCAACACCCCACTGCACCTCGTCTGCAAGGTACGTAGTCTACTGCCGCCCGGCGGCGCCGCGCCCGCCTGCGCCGCGCACCTCGTCGCGCTCATGCTGCGCCTCGGAGCGCCGCCTGACGCGAGGGACGCCGACGGCAACACCCCACTGCACCTCGTCTGCAAGGTACGTAGTCTACTGCCGCCCGGCGGCGCCGCGCCCGCCTGCGCCGCGCACCTCGTCGCGCTCATGCTGCGCCTCGGAGCGCCGCCTGACGCGAGGGACGCCGACGGCAACACCCCACTGCACCTCGTCTGCAAGGTACGTAGTCTACTGCCGCCCGGCGGCGCCGCGCCCGCCTGCGCCGCGCACCTCGTCGCGCTCATGCTGCGCCTCGGAGCGCCGCCTGACGCGAGGGACGCCGACGGCAACACCCCACTGCACCTCGTCTGCAAGGTACGTAGTCTACTGCCGCCCGGCGGCGCCGCGCCCGCCTGCGCCGCGCACCTCGTCGCGCTCATGCTGCGCCTCGGAGCGCCGCCTGACGCGAGGGACGCCGACGGCAACACCCCACTGCACCTCGTCTGCAAGGTACGTAGTCTACTGCCGCCCGGCGGCGCCGCGCCCGCCTGCGCCGCGCACCTCGTCGCGCTCATGCTGCGCCTCGGAGCGCCGCCTGACGCGAGGGACGCCGACGGCAACACCCCACTGCACCTCGTCTGCAAGGTACGTAGTCTACTGCCGCCCGGCGGCGCCGCGCCCGCCTGCGCCGCGCACCTCGTCGCGCTCATGCTGCGCCTCGGAGCGCCGCCTGACGCGAGGGACGCCGACGGCAACACCCCACTGCACCTCGTCTGCAAGGTACGTAGTCTACTGCCGCCCGGCGGCGCCGCGCCCGCCTGCGCCGCGCACCTCGTCGCGCTCATGCTGCGCCTCGGAGCGCCGCCTGACGCGAGGGACGCCGACGGCAACACCCCACTGCACCTCGTCTGCAAGGTACGTAGTCTACTGCCGCCCGGCGGCGCCGCGCCCGCCTGCGCCGCGCACCTCGTCGCGCTCATGCTGCGCCTCGGAGCGCCGCCTGACGCGAGGGACGCCGACGGCAACACCCCACTGCACCTCGTCTGCAAGGTACGTAAAGTCCGGTCGCGGAGCAGGAAGAATTTCGTACAATGACCTATTTGCCTATTGACAGTGGTCACAAACATTTTTGTATTAAGTGCGGTTTATATGAAACTAGTTTTTGCCCGCGGTTTCGCTTGCGTTAATTTAGAATTCGACAATCAATTCGGGTTGCTCAACTCTGTTTGTAATAATATAATTCAATCATGATTCGAAAGACAAATGGCGCTATCTATTATCATACGAACGTTATTGTAGTTTTCAAACAATAAACTAAGATAACTGCGATAACTGTGTCCGAAAACTGAGCAAACACTAACGCATCCCAAGATGGATGGCGTTCGTTCGTTATTTAAAAATTATTAATTATGTCAAGCAAGTCGTGGGTTTTTGTCGTGACTCTAGGCCAATCAAAAACCACAAACAAGAACAAAATGTTTACAATCCCTGAGAAATTTAGTTAACGTGTACGAATTTCTTTCTGCTCCGCGACCGGACTTTAGTCTACTATCACCAGTCGGTGGCCCTACATCGACACCTCGTACCCACTAAGAAGAATGAAAAGATTAGGTATGGTGGACCTTCGTCATGCCTATTATTACCATTCGCAGCTGAACCCGTGCCCGGCGGACGTGGTGCGCTCGCTGCTGGCGCACGGCGCGCACATCGACACGGTGAACTACGAGGGCGAGACGGCCGAGGAGATCCTGAAGGCGTCGGCGCAGAGCCTGGGCGCCATCGTCAACCCGCTGCGCTACACGTCGCTCAAGTGCCTCGCCGCGCGCACCGTCAAGAACTACCGCCTGCCCTACCGCCACGTGCTGCCGCACTGCCTGCACGCCGCCGTCGTCACGCACTGAGCGCGTGGAGCGCACCACCACTCCACGCGCCGCAGGTACTCCACCCGCTGCCAATGGGAAACTCCTATCGTTAAGCAATATCGACCTCAAAAACTTATCTAGTAGACGCGTAGACGCTTATATCGGTAGACTACTCTAGTGAAATGCACCGAGCCAGTACTCCGTACTTGTTGCTCCGATACGTACCGTCTCCGCGGCTGTCGTGATCCCGCTGGAATTGAAGACGTTTGACGCGTCACTGACGCGTGGCACTCTGACCCGCACTTACACATTTTGAAACTTTAGTTTCGATTGAAACGTTTAGATTGGAACGATCAGTGTATATTTTAGGAACTTTTGAGGCTACGTTATTATTCTTTTAAATCGTTGTATTACCACCGGATTTGATATCTTTATGTGTTTAACTGCCATACGAAGTAGACATTTGATACGAGGCTGGGTCATAAGTTTATACTGAAATTGCTAAATCTTTCAGAGTTATATATGTATTCTTACATGTTAATATTAATACTGATAGCGTTAATGTTGTGCTTAGTGTAAACTTTGACGTTTAGAAGTTCAATTTTAGTGTAAACTTGGTTTCATCTGTACCATCTATGTGTGTCACAGTATTTTTAAATCGGTAGCTTCACACCCAAAGCGGAATTAATATCTTTTTAATGTCTTCAGTACTGTGAAATTTTATTTTATAAATTATTATACTTTGTAATTCCTTCAACTAGTTTATATTTGTATTATATTATTGTATAATTTTGTTTTGTAGATTTTTTGTCCATGGATGAGCGTAGACTATATAGGAGGTATTATTTTTATATGTGTCAAAAAGAAATATTGTAACGTCCTTATTTTTCGGTAGATTATAAAGGTATCTAGAAATTAAATTTCAGTGCTGTGCCGTACGTGATTTAAATAGATATAGTTATGTACATTGGAAATAGGTAAATTGATGTTTTAATATATAATTGATATATTTGTAAATTTACGAACGGGCAGTATGTTTGGGTACAAGGGAATCATTATGCTGTTTGATGTGGCCGCTGTATTCAATAAAAACATTTAACGTCACAAATAGTTTAATTCTTTAGTATTGTTTAATCATGTTAAAGCTCAAAATCAACTGTCATATCATGTATCGATTAATGTTGGTGTAACTACCGTGAGGCGGTTTTATTTTAATTTGTATCGCACATTCAACGTGGCAGGCTGTAGTGCAGAGCCCACACGCTGAGATGTGTGTAACATTAGCCCACGAGAGACGGCTTTTACAGTTACAACTGGCAACACCAGAGTAACTTTAACGTGACATTTAGTGCTGTCATGGAAATGTCAAAATCGAGAGTTCTTGAGATAAAATTGTTGTAAATTCGGTACAGTGAGAACTTCATAAGAAACTTAAAAAAATACACTTTTTGTTTTGAGTTAATATACCCAAACTTATTTCAATCACATTATTAAATTCACTGTTTATATTGCTATTAAAACTTGTCATCTAATCAATCCAAGTCCAATCACGCAACTGATTTGAATTAAGTCAGCTGTTTCCTTCGTTCTCACTATACCGTATTCGTTACGTTGAACTTTACTGTCAGCCGTCGACATCCAGCCGAGTTCTTTGTATATCATCATATTCTTCCATTATATACAATGTAGACTACCATTTCATAATTATGTTTAGATAAAGACAGTGGTGTGATAACTAATTTACGACCGAGTTTGGTCGTTCATTGTCTATCACAAATACAGGTTTTCTTTGTTACAAAACAGAGATGTTATTGAATTTAAATTATCCTATGTCGAGATTATCGACATGCGCGTTAGTTTGATTTAGAAATACGTCGTTTGTTTCCGACAGTCCTAGCGCGGGTTTGTCTTGTCACAGTTTTATGTCACACTGTATCGATATTCGATGAATGGTATTTTCTTGCTGGTCAATAGTATTTAGCCATTTAACCCGCGCTAGAACTGCAGCTTTAAAGGGAGTTCTTTATCTAAACATAATGCATAGAGTTGATTTCCAAGTGATATTCGCTTTTAAATAGTTGACGTATAATCGTATTTCGCTAGACGCGGAGCACAAGGGTCTGTTGGACTAGAGCTCAATCATTAGTCGTGTGATCCACTAGCGCCCTCTAGTCCCTTATTTTAGTACTATCAGGATATCCTAGTGTTGACATAGATCATTCTTTTATATAAAAGTTATAATTGTACTCTATGTCTCTGTCAGTGATTGTTCGCTTAACGCGTAAATCTGTGTAAAAACAAATTAGTTTAAGTAGGCATATTAGAAATTAATGGAGATACTTATAAATTGGTAATGTATATTAGCCGACAAAGTAAACTATTAGTACTGAATTATAATAAAATATACGTTGATTATGTTGTAATAACGGCATCGTTCGCTATAATGTGTGTATTTCCTCATAGAATTATTATAAATCTAGTAATACTGCGTGATTATATGCTAGTTATTTTTGAAATTAATAAAATGCTTTAAAATATTTTTGTTTTTTTATTCGTTTGAATGGGACAGCCGACAGAGGAAGGGCTTTACATCGAACTGCAGAAAACAGGTAAAAGTATTTTAGCTGCTGTGCTGAGCGTCAATGTTAAATATAAGCAAATTAATCTTATGATGTTAGGTTTTGCTCTTAGGTTCACTCGTTTAAATGTAGGTTAGGTTGGAAAAAGAGTTTTTCTGGATGATAGGTATGCTATGTCCTTTTCTATTCCCCTGACAACGTGTACGCGTAATTTGATGATGATCGGTCGAGTAGTTACGGCGTGAAAGAGTATTTTTTGTAAGGCGGCTGGCGTTTCCCTTGATGTTAAGCGATTACCGCCGCCCGTGGACACCAATAACACCTGACGAGTCACAATCGCGTTGCCAGCCTTTTAAATTTGTCCCCTCCTCCCTCCAGGAGAAAGAGGGGTTGAGCCTCCGATACCATCACTCACTCGACGAAACAACGCAAGCGCTATTTCACGCCGTTTTTCAGTGAGGCCGTGGTATTAACGTAACCCACGAACGCCTACAGTAATAAGATAAAAAATCACGAGTGGTTTGACGACAGGCCGCAAAGAGTCGTCGTCTTAATCAGAATTATATTTATTTTTATTAGATTGATTGCATACAAGTCATATGTTTAATTAACGTAGTTACTCACTCTTCACATGAAGTGATATTAATAACACAAACAATCAGTGACAGTGTTATGGACGCTTTTTACATAGTTAAAACCAAACGGGAGCAAAATACGAACATAACTAGAAGTGACTTTAAAACTCTAAAATTAAGTGATAAACTTCAATGAACAAAAATTTCAAACGTTTTAAGTGAAAATACAGTGACAATAAGTGGATTAACTCAAAACTGACGAACTGGATTGCTTTATTTCTCTTTTTATCACGATAAGTACCGTTTTTTATTTGAATTGTTATATTTGTGAAGACGCTAACACCAATTAATAAAAAACAACGCTACCAACATTAGCGAGCTACACTCGGGGCGCGTTCCAGCTACATAGTTGCTTGAAATTTAGCATACGTCAGAACATTGATACTGAGTCTGACTTTGGCCCAATAGCTAACTTTGGCCCAATAGCTAACTTTGGCCCAGTTGGGTGACTTTGACTTTGTATTGGTTGCAGTTTCTGAATCTATTGTTGATCAATAATTGTCAATAAGCCTAGGATTTAAGACGAAAATGAATTTTCTTGACAATATAACATTCAGGCGGACTCGAGTTCGTACAATGTCAGATCCAACAATTGATGAAAATAATGATACAAACACCGATACACTAAACTTTACCACCGGGAGTATGCCTGATATCTCAGATCTGATCTCGGATGAAGACGTGGATCGAGTAACGGAGTTGAAGGAGATAATTCAAAGACTTAGATCTCAATTAGATAGTGCACATAGCGAGATAGAGACATTGTTATTGGAAAATAATAAACTTAAGTCATTGAACAGTGAACTAACTGAGAAAAATAACCTGTATAAGAAAGTTGCAATAAGCAGTCCAATAGCTAAGACAAATACGCCAAAGAAAAAACCTCAAATTATTTGCAAAAATAAACAGACACAGACTGTCTCTATAGAAACAAAAGAATATGAGGAAAAGCAAAAGCAAGAGTCGAGGAAAATTAACAACGAAAAACCAGAGACTTCAAAAACCATAAGTAATGAAAGTCTTAATCAGATAACACCACGAGACCTCCATCAAAACAAACGAAACAAAATGTGTATTTTGAGCGCCAATAAGCAAAACAAGGTGTTGTATATCACTGAGGAGACAATCGGCAAACAATTTAACTTTTGTCATTACTTAACTACTGATGGAGACGTACGTAATCTTCTGAAGGGAATAGACACGAAACTAGCAGGATATACGATGAGTGATTATTGTGTAATTTTTATTGGTGAACAAGACTTCAACATTAGTAACAATTACTCGAAACTTGTACTATACATAAGAAAAACTATAACAGAGATTACAAATACCAATGTTATCATATGTTTACCAACGTATAAGTATAATGTTCATTCTAATATGTATAATTGGCGGGTTCGACAATTTAACTTTCTTCTTTGGAAAGATATCAGTACGCATAAATACGCATATGTTTTTGACTCTAATAGCAATATTAGTTATGACTACAATACTTTCTATAGACATTCTGGACAATTAAATAATTATGGGCTACGTATGATATTCCTAAATATAATGAAATTTATAGTCAACTTACAAAGTTTAAACTGTGTAAATGTAAATAGTAATTTAATCACATTGACTGTTCACGAACCGACACATGAAACAGAAACAAAACAACAGTTTTTTCGTTGATAAATATATTTACGTCATGCATCAAAATATTGCGGGACTCCTGAGCAAGAGTGACGACCTAAGTATATGTCTTAATGAATTGTCAGATAAATCTATCCACGTTGATGTTTTGTGTATAACAGAGCATTTCATGATGTCTGGTTATGAAACACACCTAGAAATTCCAAATTATAGTCTGGCGTCTTGTTTTTGTAGGAACGAAAGTAAACGAGGTGGATCATGTATTTTAATTAGAAATGGACATCAATGGAAAGAAATACCTGAAGTAGCACAAATGTCTATGACCGGTATAGCTGAATTTTGTGGTGTAGAGCTTACTCAATATAGCATTATTTTTATATGTGTATACAGAACCCCAAAGCTGACTAACTTAAATATATTTTTTGATTTGTTACAAAAAGTGTTACAAAACTTATGTAGAAAGAAATATAAACATATTGTTATAGCAGGTGACTTTAATATTGACGCAATTAAGAGAAATAGAGCCAGTTTAGAATTTGAATGTATATTACTAAATTTCGATTTAAAATTAGCCATAAAACAACCAACAAGGATTCGAAGCCAAACCTGTATCGATAATTTTGCACACAATTTTAAAGTTAAATGTAATACGCAGGTTATTGAATATGCTTTGTCTGACCATAGTGCTCAAATTTTAAAATGTCCTGTGAATAAAACATGCATTCTAAAGTATTGGCGCGTAAAACGACGAGACTACAGCGTCGAGAATATGATCAAATTTAAGAATTGTTTACAACATCTGACATTTTCTGAATTATATGGAATTGATGATCCGAACAATGCATATAATAATTTCATTGACATTTTCAAACTTTTTTATAATCTTTGTTTTCCGTATACATTAAGAACTGTAAATATGACAAAGAAAGCTAAATGGATTTCCAGAGGCATAAAATTATGCACTAAAAAGAAACGTCAGCTACTATGGCGTTACAGATTAAAGCCTACGTCCATGAATAAGTTTGCATTTATTAATTATTCCAAGAGACTTAAAAGGATCATGAAGCTAACAAGACGAGCTCAAAATAATTATTCGATTAAAGTCTCAAATAATACATCGAAAACAACATGGAATATTATTAATAATTCAAAACATAATTGCCCTAAAGAGCCGATAAGTAGTATTAGTGTAGGTAATAAAATAATCAGTAATGCCCAAAATATAGCTGAGGAGTTCAATAATTACTTTATAGATAAAGTTCAACCGATTCAATGTGCAAGTTCCAAAATAACGGAACTTATTTCAAAACGCAAGGACTCTATTTTTATTGCACCCAGTTTAACAATAGATGTTCAAAAAATTATAAAATCATTAAAAAACAAATAGTATAGGTTATGACGGGCTATCTACGAGAGTTATTAAGTATGTAGCAGACATTATAAGTGCTCCCTTGAGTTACGTTATCAATTTAAGTATTTGTTCAGGTATATACCCCGATGGCCTAAAAATATCTGTAATAAAACCATTATTTAAGAAAAATAGCAGAGAAGTTATGGCGAATTATAGACCCATTTCTCTAATGCCCATATTATCAAAAGTGTTTGAAAAGTATATCCATAAGGAATTATATTCTTACTTTGAAAAGAAACATATCTTATGTGAAGAACAAAAAGGTTTTAGGGAAAATCGGTCAATAAACTTAGCCATTTACGATTTTTTGCATAAAGTGATGATGCACGTGGATAACAGAATCCCGGTGTGCGCTATTTTCTGTGACATGACACAAGCTTTCGATTACGTTAATCATAACATTTTACTACAGAAATTAGAAGCTTATGGCATACGCGGCAATATTTTAAATCTTATTAAATCATACATTACGAACAGAAAACAGTATACAATAATCAACAAGATAAATATAATGACAAAGAGAGAAGAAGTATACGTATCAGAGAAACGTTCACCTCAACACGGAGTGCCTCAAGGCAGCGTGCTTGGACCTCTTTTATTTATTTTATATATAAATGACCTGCCTAGAGCTATTGAACATTCAATGAGTCTCTTTGCAGACGACAGCACATTGACAATAACATGCAAGAATCAAAACACGTATGAGGATGACATAAATCAGTCTTTGGCATCAGTGATATCATGGCTAGATAAAAATAATTTAAAAATTAATTTGAGCAAGACAAATGTTCTACATTTTAGTCAACGTGCTCCCGCTGTAACGGATATTAAAGTTCAGTACAGCGATATAATACTTAGTGAAGCAAAGTCGACTAAGTTTCTAGGTATTATAATAGACTCAAAATTAAACTGGAAGGAACATATTGAATACCTAATAAAAAGATTGAGCTCTTCTTCATATTTGTTATACAAACTTGCACCAGAGCTTAACTTTGATGCTCTACTTACAGCATACCATGGGCTGGTAGCGCCTCTGTTACGTTACGGTGTAATGTTTTGGGGAAATTCTACAGAAAAATGTCTAGCTTTTAAAGCTCAGAAAAAATGCGTCCGGGCTATGTTTAATTTAAGACAAACAGATAGTTGCATACCATTTTTTAAAAAATATCGTATATTAACACTCCCTTCAATTTACATTCTGGAGACCGCTATATTTGTCAAAATGAACTCAGAATTATTTCCACGACTAGCCGATACTGTAAAACGCAACAGGCGTGATGATAGTAAACTCCGGTTGCATACTGCAAAAACAACTCTAATGAGACAAAGCATTTTCTGTATGGCCCGTATTATTTATAATAAGATACCTCAATGTTACAAAGAATGTGATATTCATTTATTTAAAAGAAGGATGCGAAATTTTTTAATTGACAAATGTTATTATGACGTAAATGACTTCTTAACAGATAAGTTCTGACATTTAATTTGTATGCGCCATTGATATGGTTTTTATGGTTTTTATTATTTTTAATTCATTTGTTTGCATTGTTAGTATTATTGACATTACTATTTACTTTGTTATATGTATTTAATTATTATTGACATTCTAATTTTGTGTATTTAATTAGGGCGCACATTATTATTACATTGCCCCAACGATAATATTTAACAAATTAATGTTGTATTATAAAAATAATTTTAATAAGAAAGAATGTATATTTTTTGAAATTTGTACGCCTTTCTGGCAAAACATGTATGTGCTTCAATATAAAAATACCATCTGCATGCTCACTATTGTTTGTATGTATACGCATGTTTTAACAAATAAAATTATCTTATCTTATCTTATCTTATCTTATTACTCCGGTCAAGCCGGCCCATTCGTGCCGAAGCGTGGCTCTCCCACGGTGGAAACAAACAATAGCGTAACAAACAAACAAACTCACACTCACATATATAATATCTGTATCAGTTAGGATTACGTTCACAGTACGTGAAAACCGTAGTCTCTTCTTTGCCCGTCAGAAAAAAGTCCATCTCGTAGTTTCACAATGTATGTAACGTGTTTAAAATTGTCCTAAAGTTCATAAGATCTGAAGTATTTACCAACACGTTGCCTTAGCATCATTATGACGTCAATATGAGGATTTAGGACCGCCATAATACCATTGCAAAGTGTAGGCACTGAAGTCAAGATAGAAAGAAAGAAAAAGAAAGAAAAATGTTTTATTTGAACCTCCATACACACATAATTTAAAAGAAAACAATATTACATACAATTTAACGACGGTACATGGAGATCAAATTAGGCACTGCGTCAGCTATTGTTGCAGTATAGACTACAACGCTGGTATTCTCGCAGGCCTACTAAATAATAATTTATTATAAACCAATACATAATAAAATAAACATACAAAAAATTTAATAAAAATAATAAATATAACCTCATAACAATATATTTATATTATCTTCATATATTATGTAATATATATAGATATATGTATATATATAAACGTAAATAGTCTATATTCATTAGCGTAATATATAAAATTATGTTATACTACAAAATACAGCATGTGATACACAAAAAAAATAAAAAAGTAAAAATAAACAAAAGCAATAACGAGAAAAACAAAGGAACAATATAATATTAATGAGTTTTCGAACGCCAATTAAACTAGTCACATCTGTCACGAATGTCAAAAAAGCGTCTACCAGAGTCGAATACAATGATAAAACATACATTACCGCTGCGTACGCGCAAATTAACAAAATATACACTATGTTACCACAATCATTATTCAATTTATTTATACAATATGTTTCGTAATGATGGGTACCATACGTGTAAGTAAAGTTGCTATACATATCTGTTATAAAGGTAAGTACGTAAAATTATAACAATGATTTTTGTTTGTTTATTAAAAACATCTTAAACTTATTACGGAATGTATGTAATGTTTTCAGATTTCGCATAGGCGGCGGAAGGTCATTCCAGCAATGGGTTGCGGCGTATCTGAAACTACCCCTGAAAGCCGTGGTTCTGTGACTCGATGTGACCAAAAGATGTGATGCCGCCCGTGTACTGTACTGATTGACATTACGAGACCACGTTAATTTTTTGTACAGGTACTCCGGTTTTTTGTATAGAACAATGCCAAAAAGTAAAATTGCCAGATGAAGGTGCCTGCGAGTAGACATCTTCATCAGGTTTCCACTGTTCAGGAATGGGGTGACATGTGTACGAGGTGGGATGTTATAACAAAATCGAGCACATGCGTTCTGTACTCGCTGGATTACTTTCTCCGTTCTTTTCAATATGCATGGACCAAACACAGTATCCACATAGTTTAATTTTGAAAATATTAGGGTCTCACAGAGCAATATACGCATTTCAGTACTCAGGAGTTGGCGAATTAGGTATAGCAACTTGAGACGGTAAAAACAGTTTTTCACAGCTTCAAGTACATGCGTCTCAAAATGCAGTTCACCATCCATGACCAAACCTAGATTTCGAGCCTCACGAACTTGCTCAATGGGACAGCTATCAACCATTACTAAAGGATTTAGGTCTTGTATCTTTTTAATGCATTCCTTTGAGCCCAGTATTAAAAATTTGGATTTAGTAGGGTTAAGTACCAGTGAATTTTTCCTAGCCCAGTCTGATATTTTATCTAAATCTATATTCATTTTATTTACAGATCCATGGCAGTCATTGGGGTGAAAGGATATATATAATTGCAGATCATCTGCATACATATGAAACTGCGTATTATGTATATGGTTGGTAATATCTGCACTGTATAATAAGAAGAGCAGAGGGCTGAGGACAGATCCCTGCGGGCAGCCCCGTTTTACCTGACAACAAGAAGAATTTGTCTTGCTACCATTTCTGACATTATCCAGTTGAACAAATTGAGATCTGTCAGTTAAATAACTATAGAACCATTTTACCGTTGCTGAGTCAAACCCATAGTAGGAAAGTTTAGCAAGCAGAAGGGAAATATTGATTGTCTCAAAGGCACGGGAATAATCAAGCAGGGTAAGCAAGGTACCCATACCCTTGTCCCTAGCTTCTAAAACGTCATCAACTATATCAATGAGAGATGTGGTTGTACTGTGACCTTGGCGAAACCCAGACTGTTTCTGAGGTATGATGCTATATTTCTCAAGGTACTTCCTTAGTTGACTGCCTACCACCTTTTCCAATACTTTTGATAAACAAGGAAGCAAGCTGATAGGTCTTAGATCTTTAGCTAAGGTTGGATTGAGAATTTTAGGTATTGGTTTAATAATAGCAGTTTTCCATATATTAGGGAAGGTAGAAGATGTAATAGATTTATTTATAATAGCTGTGATGTATGGTAGGCTATGAGGAAGTGTCATTTTTAGCATTTCTAGAGAAATGTTGTCAACACCAAGGGCATTAGATTTAAGACTGCTAATATGCAGGCGGACAACCTCTTCACTAACTGGCTCAAGAGTAAAGGTATTTGTGTGGAACCTGTTTGTCTCAAAATATATCAAATCAGGCAAAGAAATTGTATCATTACCAGGGATATTCAAGAAATGCTTATTAAGATCTTCAGGGTTGTTAAGGGTATATGGCAAGTCATGAATTCTTTGTTTACCAATCTTTATGGTTGATTTTAAATTGTACCATAGTTTCTTTGGATCTTTTATGTGTCCATTTATGTAAGTTTCAAAATAGGCCCTTTTCTCACAATCAATTGCACTAGATACAATATGTTTCAAATCTTTGTAACTATTTTTGTGTATGGTTGATTTGCTTAGTTTGTATCGTGCCTGATATCTGTCACGCAATTTCACCATCTCTTTAATTGTGTCTGTAATCCATGGGTAGGACCTCTCTCTAATTAAAACCCTGGCAATTGGTGCATGTAAATCAAATAGAGTTATAATGAAAGCATTAAATATTGTAACCATGTCACTCACATTATCCTGAGTTAATAAATAAGACCAATCTAATTTGCATAGGTCTTCTTGGAAAATATCCACCATTATATTAGCTAATGGTCTATAATGAATCCACTGCGGGATAGCTTTACTGATTTTGAATGGGCAAGTCACAGATAAAATGGCATGCTGCCCTAATTCAGGTTTATATTGAACTAAAACATTGTTCACTTGAGCATCAGTGCACACAATATCTATGAGTGTCTCACTATGATCTGTGAAATGTGTTGGTTGCTGAATAACTTGGTTAAGACTGGTGTACTGTAAAAAAGCATTTAACAAAATGGTACTATTATCATTGTTTTTTAGGCAATTAATATTAAAGTCACCAAGAAGTATGGTTTTCTCTGCTTTACTGAAGGATGTGAGAGAGGCTGTGATTGCATCAAGGAAAGTGTTAATGTCCAACCAAGGGGGTCTATATGCTGTACCTATAACCACTACTTGTGAGTTGACAGTAAGTTTGAGCCACATTTGTTCGACATTCGGCGTGACTGGATGTGCCATGGTTCGAACCTTGAGATCGCGGCGCACATAGAAACCGACACCCCCACCACGTCCATCCCGCACATTCGACGGCCTCGGTACGTGTCTTAAGCGGTAGTTAGGAACTGCCGGCGCACGCCCCTCTTCTCCATCCCGCAACCAAGTTTCGTTGATTGCCATTATGTCAACTGCAAGCTCCTCCATTGCTAGTAAGAATTCATCATGACGTGTTCCTAATGATCCAGCGTTGAATAAACCTACTTTTAAATATTTATTCTTAGTCATTTATGTACATTTATAGAATAAAACTTATTGTCTTTAAATGTAATCAGAATATCTATTTGTAAATATATATATAAGTCTTGTATATCTTTTATGACTCTGAGATTAAAATGAATGCTTTGTATCTTATTTAGTAATAAATGTGTATCATATATGATCTGATAATAGACTAGAATATTGGAATATGTGATAATTAAATTGTACACCAAATTGACTAATAATACGTTAGCTAGAGATACTGAAGATAACACCTTGCAAAAAATATTATGAATTGTGTACACATTACTTTGTAATAAAAAAACACATCTTCCAAATTTTCAGACAAACAGACAACAGACACAAATGATACCCAGACTCGCCACAACTATTTGTGATTCACACAAAATTTTCCTGTGTCCCGTGTCCCCACACAGTCGGCCTCGATGGCGTAGTGGGTAGTTTAACCGACTGCCACGCCCGAGGTCGCCGGTTCGATTCCCGCACAAGTCAAACATTTGTATGCATGAACATGGATGTTTCTCTTGGTCTGGGTGTGGTAGAATATTATATTTTATTATTATTATTATATATCCCCATAGAGTACAAAAATTAAACATTTATGTGATAATTCTAATTACTTGTAGGATAAAGTTATTTATTATAGGTTTTTATTAGTAGAACAATAAGTAAAGATACCTATTTCATATGACATAAGTTAAGTAATGAATATGCCTATTAAAAATATTTACAAAACGATAAGGTTGCTAGAACTACTCGATAAATTTAAAACAACAGTATGTGTGGATTGTCCTTTATTTAATCGAAACAATGGTTACAATAATATTTATAGTAAACATCATGGTTATATTACACTAGAAATAAACATAAATTATATTTATTACGATTATAATTCTTATTAAACATATTAATCATTTTTATATAAAAACAATGACAAAATAATTATACATTTTTGTAAATGCACATTAATAATTTTGTACATTAAAATTAGTTGGCAGAATATCATTATACATTAAATATCTGCCGGTAAAATTGTGTCCAGGCAACGTTCCAACAGTTCTATCAACCTTGGAACAATTTCTTAAGCTGGGGCGTTTCATTAATAAGTTTTTCCAGCTCACGAAGCGTAGCGTTTGGGAACATCAACCATACACGCTTGGTGGTAACCAAGTTCCTCTTCAAAAGTTTCCCCATAGTCACCCCTTCGTTATTCTTTACAAGGCCCATGCTTGTTACCAGTGCTATAGGCAATTTGTTAAGTTGAAATTTTCTTATTCCACAAATGAGTGGGAAGTATGAAAACTGATCAATCATGTTTTCGGTGCCGCTGACAGCTGACAGGTACAGCCTACATTTATCGTCGTTGTTATTGTCCCACACTAGTCCGAGGGACTTGGCTTCACTGGACTCGATGACGGGGAATCGATGTCTGTTTTCGTAAGCATAAGCAGCGACAAGGCCCGCCAGGCGATTGTACGTGAATTCGTAATCTTCGACAGTCACGCCCTCGCCAGCTCTCTTGACAATCAATGGAGTACTAAAACATAAAACATACGTTATTTAGTAGGTATCCTATTGGAAACGACCCAAGTCTGGTGATTAATTCAAATATTTAACGTTACGCTAAAACGCTGTTATTACAACTACTTATTTATAAATCTACCATTATTGTCACGTGATACACATATAAATCAAACTCGTAAATGTGGCTTCTATTACTACGAATCCTGATGCATAAGTACCTTAAACCATTTATATGACAAAATAAACAATAGTTTTTAACATTTTAGTATTTAACAGATTTCGTTTTAAGTATACTAATATTTTTTTAAATATCGTATTCTCACCAATGTTAATGTGACAAACTATGACAATTTGTTATTTAAAATAGGGTAGTAGGTATTTAACTGTTTCTCAATTTTTTGTCTTTGTTCCACCAAAAATACTAATTACACAGCAAAATATATTCAAAGAGATCAAACTAAGTCGACGTCGACTATTTTTGGGTGGGTTTAAGAAGGAACCTAAGATAACCTAACCCTTCCGATACGCAATGCAGTGATTTGAGGCGGATAGATGTTCGTTATGATATATTTTAGTGTGCAATTAGTAAGTATATTTGATGGTCATTATGTTTAATCCTTTTAAAATATACCTAGGTACCTACGTTGATTCCCAGATTATTTAATAGTCGAATAAAGTCAGATTATTCAATACCTACAGCTGTGAGCTGTAATTTACATAGTGCAAAGAACTTGTTCCTATTTACCAAAATGTGAATATGGCGAAATGTGTTCAGCACCTATATAATCACACTATAATATATTTACCATCTACTTTCATAACTACCACATTTTACCCAAATAAATACCATTATTATAGTAAGAATTAAATTTTGATTGAAAGATTCCATTACGTTTATACATACACGTAATTTTAAGTTAACAAAAGCATATTCAAACGGGTAATTTCCGAGGAAATTAAGTTACCTAACAAGCAAAGATCATTTTTAATATGTTTAAAGTATACATGAGTACACCGTGGCTATAAACCATTGCTATATATGATACTCAATGCTATGTACACTTATATAGCATTGACTAACATATATATCAACGGTATATAGCCAAGGTACACTCATGTAAACTTTACATATGTACATTAATAGATAAGTTATGTACTTTGGTATAGCGCTACCACAGTAGGTACATAACTTGTCTAATAATGTCCTGTCACCATACACAGTACACATATTACAGACTAGACGCAATATCTATATTAATAGACAAGATTATAATTTAAAAGGTATAATAGTATTAACCTCATATTAAACTGGCCCACTGCTGAACATGGGCATCTTTTCAGTATAAGAAGGGTTAGGTTATTGTCCACCACGCTGCTCCAGTCTGGGTTAGCAGACTTCAAATATCTTCGAGAAAATTATGGAGTTTTTCCTTCACCATTAAAGCAAGCGATAATTAACTATTAAAAATACGCAAGACAACTTCGGCAAGACAGCGATTGACAGCCTTGGGATCGAACGCAAGACCACTGCGTGTCAGTCGAATGGTCTCTCACTAGGTTATCGCTGTTATTTTAAAGAACAACATCCCATTTCTACTTACTTCCTTTCAAGATTCATGCCCTCGATCACAATAGAATGACCAACAGGCAGAGATTTCACCTTCTGACGCACGAGGTACCCACGACCCAGAATCTTCTCCACATTGGCATCAACGCGGAGAAACTGAGCATCTTTGTAAACGTTGTAGAATATGGGACCGTTGAATACCGTCGTTTTGTTTTCTGTCGATGTCTGTTCTGAAGTGAAGTCAAAACTCTCCATTTTTAACGCCGACATAAACCTTGAATTAAAAACAAATATGTTAATCTTTCTGTATTATTCAACTAGATGCTCCGCTGCTTTTGCTCGCGTTAACTTACATTTTATCAATCAACTATTATCCCTTGGGAACAGTACTTTTTTCTCGATGGCCCTTACCCCATGTCCATTTCAGTACCCCTGACAATCAGTATGCAAAATTTCATGATAATTGGTTGTCAAAATGTATACAACATTTACATAATAAATTCATTTTCTATATGATTAAAAACATTTAGAAAATAATAATAATACTCTATCACATACACAACACCATCTAGCCCAAACTAAGCAGAGCTTGTACTAAAATGAAAAATACCTGCGTATTGACATTTCTGATTTTGTAGCATAATATTTTAAATTAATATTATTTTTATTTTATTTTATATATTAAAACAGCGAGAGCCTACTGGCACTGGACTTGCAACACAGAGATTATTACATTTAGCACTACCCGACCCGGAAATCAGATCTGAGACCGTCACTGAGGCAGTGTCTATATCAATAAACATAAGTTGTACCTTATCTTAGAAGCTTTCCTGGCTTAATAGCGGACTTTCTATTAATATAATAATATTTAGTATAGTTTCAGTGCCTAGTTCCAGAGATTACTATTTACTCCATATAAACTAACAAAATATTTATCTTTATTTCAGTAGTACTAACAACAACAACATTAGCATGGGCTAATGATAAACACAATTTTACTCTTAAACGTAGGTACACGTTTGTACAACATACATTATAATTTCGTTGCGTAAATAAATAAATTATTTTATCAATATAAAAAATATACCATACGAGCTTAGTTAAATAAAAGTCGATAACAACATTAATTAAGATATAATTTACGTATTTAACATAAACGATATTGAATCCTATCTAATATTATAAATACGAATATGAGTTTGTTTGTTTATTACGCTTTCACGCCTTAACTACTCAACCGATTATTATGAAATTTCACATAGGTACACGTTGTCAAGGGAACAGAAAAGGGCATAGGATTCCTTTCATGCAGAAAAAGTACTGTTATTAACCTTAGTACCTACCTAAATTTACGTGACCGAAGCCGCGGGGAAAATCTAATAAGTTTATAAATATGCTTTAGATTACCTACAATATATAAATATTGTTTTTAAAAGAGAACAAACACATTGATGCATTATAAATAAATGTAGGTATGACACAACACCATTGAGATAAATTTATGCCTACATACCTAACACACTGTTCTGGATTATTCATCTGATTTTAATAATAAACACAACAACAATATCTCTTTAAATATTCCTTTTTTATAGCTGTCAATTTTCAAAATATTCTATATCTATTAATTCCAATTATCGTTATTGCTCTTTTCTTAAAAAAATATTTTTATCTTCCCTTAGTTATAATTATTAACATATAATAATGAGATACTGATGTTACATCATAATAGTGCATGTTGTGACGCCTTGAAATGTCCATTTAGCCGCTTGTTTTACCAAGCACACACTAAAAAACTTACTACAAATGAATATGTAGATCAACAATATTTTCATCAACAATGTTAGTCTATAAGTTTCTAAGTCTCATCATCTCAATCATTTATCACTATTATGTTCATAAAATATATAAATACATGAATTATACATAAGCAGTTTATTTGGCCGCTATATTTAACTTGAAATTTTAAATTTTATAATAATAAACAAACTTACTGTGTTTAGACGCACAACAGATGACTCAATGGATACAAAATTAGTTTTTACAATTAAAATGTAAACAAAACACAACTTCTCGAAACAATTGTACGAAACGCAATAAATAATTAACTACAAGGGGAAAGTCAGATAGCTAGATTGGAGTTATGGAACTTGGTTTATATATAACAAGCATGAATCATTGTTATTAGTAGATTTTGAGAAATCGACTAAAAGGATTAATTAATTTATGTCAATGATAATGACGACAATTTATTTATTTTAGATTATATTATTGCTTTATTTACACTTAATTATGGTATATAATTCAAATTTTTAGTAAGATTATATAAAAACAATTACTTATCTAATATGTAGAATCAAAATGTTACATAAAGAAACACTTTATATTAAAAGTTAATTTTATAGTATCAAATCAATAAATTTTATTTTTCTTATCAATCAAAATGTTAACCTTTTATTAGGATTTTTTTAATCGACTATATACTCTTACTTAATTGTCTTTGGTCTGTTAGCTCTCATTGTCTATGGTCGGTAATTCCAAGATGACGTGTTTACATATTGAGCATTGCGGTTGCGGCTCCATTTGTGACTAAAGGCGGAAACATACTTACGTGTCGTGGCGTGTCGTGACGCGCCAGAAGCATATCGGTTTCATACATTTAATATGGTTAGGGGCATATTTGCATGTCGTGTCGTGTCGCGATTAGTGGTGGTTAATATAGCACGTAGCGTCATAACGTAGCACGCTATATTTACTCAACGCATAGCGCGCGCTAAATCGTTTCAATCTCGGCGCTAGAAATAGCGTCGCGCTATAAATGCCTAGTCTGTTATGCATAGCGTGGTAAAACGACAAGCGCGCTGCGCGATGACTCGCCAGCGCGAGCGGCGAGCGACGTCTAGCGTCTAGCGTAGCGCGCTAGATACGCTACGCTATTTTTTTAAGTATTTAGTCGCCGCATGCTACCGCTCGCTGTATGACGTATTATCTTTGTTTACGTAACTGTACTATTGCGGCCGGCTCATGTGATTTATGTATTAATGAACTTTTAAATCGCCTATAATTGGTTTATTATTATCGAACACATCATTATTATTATTCAGTAGTCACGGTCAATTAATTATAGACAGTCCTAAGTCTCAAAAGTATAAAGGCGAGTTCATTGAATTTATTTTGCCTATTACTTATTAGGTTATATATTTTTACAAAACACGCTCCACAGTTAAAGTAGCGCATTTCAAGGTTATATTCTCCAAGGCTCTACGCTACCATATTCTGTTACGCTACTAGCGTGCCTACGCAGCGCGCTATAACATAGCGTATAAAATAGCGCGCTAAAAAAATATAGTTTCTAGTCCGTAGCGTGCTATCTTAATATAGCGGATTGGAACACTACTAGTCGCGATGCGTTCTGTCGTGGCGTCGACTGCTCGCCACCGATTGCGCCAGAGCGGTGGTGGGGGTTATGACGCGACACGACACTACAGGCAAATGTGTTTCTATACCGCGCGTGACTCGTGGCGCTAACATCTAGCGGACACTTTTTATCTTATTATATTTGCAGCATATTTCTGAAAAATTACTGACGAGCTTATCGAACTTGTACGTCATCGAAAAGTTTTATGTGACACAAAGTGTCTCCTTCAATCAGCGAATGGACTTCCTCATATTGTGCTTTGTTCATTCTAAAGTACTGATGAAATTTCTATTCATCACTCTCTAATTCTTTAACAAGACGATGAAATTCACCCTTATTTTTATTTTATCTCCCTCTGTTTATAGGGTCAACCCAGTACCTTCTTTTCTTTTTATAGCCCTCTAAAAGATTAATAATTGCTAACAAAAATTCAAGGTCTTCATCAAAATCGCTATCCGAAACAGAAGAAAACATTATGTACGTTTAAACGCTGCGAAGGTTCGATAAGTACTATTCAGAAATAACGCCAGAGCACGCCACGACACGACACATTAGTGTGCACACTCACCGACACGACAGTAAGCAACACGACACGCCACGACACGTAAGTATGTTTCCGCCTTAAGAACAAGGTCGTTTGTGTTGCCAGTTTCGCAATATTGTCCTAAAATTAGGGAAATACTGACGTCCGATAGTATTTCCCTAATTTGAGTGAAAAAATGAGTAGACTTTTTTTTAGATTTTATAATTATAATATCTTATTTGACAGATTAGCTAATAAGTTGCTTGACTTTTTATATCATTTATAGTAGATACATTTTATGGATTAGGATTTTAAATATTATCGGGCAGTTATTGTCTAATGAAATAATATGAATATATCACGCATATTTTTTCAATTATATCTAGCATTCCATATTTAAAGGTTTATTCATCGTACTGTGTGTAGTTGCATTTCTAATCAAATCTTTTTAACATTTCAGTAACATAAAAAATAATACTAGTACACATTGTACCAAAAAGAGTTCTAGCGGTAGTTCTGTAAAAGTTTACATCTCGATAACTATAGAAAGGACTTAATTTTCGTGGGCTGAAATAAACTTAAATATGTTTATTTTAACAGTTTACTTTGAATACAAAACACACTGCGATGTTTGACTAAAGCATATAAATACCGCGATAGTGGTTATTTATTATGATATGTTTCTATAATTGCTCTGAGATTTCATAACAAAAGTTATATTTAATGTAAATAAACTGTAATACTGACTTACTTGAGAAAAGCCAATTGTCAGAATGAAAAATGTGTAAAATGGTCGGATTTAATTTAAACATCATATATGTGAACGAATAAAATGTGTAAAAGTGAAATGCATTTTATCTAGACGTACATCAAAGATAAACATAAAATCCATTTTACATATTTTTTTTTATTTTATGATATATTGCAAGAACATTTATTAGCCAATTAAACATATACATAGGTAAATCTTCGCTTGAAAATTAGGCCAACACTATGTTTTACCACTGATACGTTCCTCATTAATTATCACGTCACATAACATAAACATTTAAACCATTCGCAGTCCCGTGATAGAAGCAATAGAAAATCTATTGTTATGTATCATATGATTCATATGTAATTCATCGAACAGGAAACCTGTTAATGAACTAATGCATTGTACGTATTTGTTCGTAAGAACAAAGGTTGCTTTTTAATCTGGTTGGACAGTTACAATGTTACCCCAATGTTATATCCAAATTACTGATTACACAATTCCACACACACTAAAAAGAAAACTAATTGTTTTTAACATAATAGACTTACTATATGCCTTTACATTCGCTTCGCAGAACAAAGGTTTGTTATCAAATGATTTTATTTTATTTTATTTTTATTAAATAGGTACAGTAACAGACAACAGATTAAATATTTACACATTACTCAATTAAACATTAAATAGTTGCCAACCTGAAGTCCAATTAAAACTATTATCATCATTCATTGATTAATGCTCATTAAATATATTGAGTGCTTATTAAGTATTGTTGGATAATATTTCCTTGTAAGTAGATACTTAAGTAATTATGATAAATGGTAAGGATATAATCAGAAAACTGATATTCAGCAAAATCTCGTTAGACCAGAAATAAGCGGATCCTGGCATAAGCTGGGATTAATAATCGCTTGGAAGAAGATGATAAGGATATAATCAGTACTATCCTAACTAATTATGTAAATCCTTTCCTTACAACAATATTATAAATGCAAATGTGTGTTAGTTTGTTACGCTTTCACGCCATAACTACTTGACCAATCACCATGAAATTTCTTATACGCGTTGTCAGGGATACAGAAAACGATGGAATGTGAGTTGTCGTACTTTCACGTCTTAGCTTATCGACCGATGCATGTATTCATAGTATACTTATTTGTACATAAAATACATGCATTTATATTACGTATAGAATTATATAATATAAAGAATAAAGTATATTTGATACGTATGCAAGACATCGAGAATTTTGACTATACTAATTTGCCTACCCAATATATAAAATTACACAAGTATAGCAGATTTTTTGCGAGTTCCTTCAAATGTGATAACTAATAAGTGTATCTCAATTATTTATCTCCTAACATCATTTACAATAATCATAAATGTATTTTAACGCTGGTCAAATTGAATTAACAAACCTGTCTTGACTCGCACACCCTTATACGCTTTATTTTAGTGCGTTTTAAAGGCAAACTGTAAAATAGGTATTAATCAAAAAAATGTAAAGCGTTACAAAAAATATTATTACATATATGTATTAATAATTTTTTCCAGCAGGTAATATTGATTCGTAAATTGGTAAACTGGTTGAAAGATTAAATGGGAATTCCCCTCGATGCTTCTAATGGACGAGCGAACACAAAACATAGAACACATTATAGACACAAACTATTAATGATATACAATAATATCTCATTCATAGCATAAGATTGTTGACTTCTCATTAATAAGTAACTTGTTTAATAATTAATATTACTAATTTCACTGCAAACATACTTTAACTTATTTAAATAAATACTACATAATTTGTGCATCCGGCGTCACAATCAGATTCACGAGGAACGTACTATGGACAAAGATAAAATAATTCTCGCTCGCACAACTTCAGTCAGTAAACTTCATTGTTGTGATTGTTATTATTAGCAATTCACGGACATTGCACTTGTTGCTATACGCTATGGTTGCAATTTAGATAATTTATTACAGAGCCATCTGTTTATTAATGTCTAAACTATGACATTAAAACGGTGGCACAACGCCATCTCGTGTGAAACTACATTAACTAGATAATTAGCTATAACAATAATTTTATAAATAATACTTTTAATGTTTTGTATAGAAGATGTATTTTTTAGAAGATTTATTTGGTGATGGTACCTCATTTGTACCGTCACCAAATAAAACCACAACAATGTCGATAATACTTCTTGTCCTACATTTTTTAACAAAATATGATTACTTTAAGGTTAGTGCCATCTAACGTAGAGTATTGATAACTAAATCACTTCACTACAATTGATTAGTTAATAGCTTTTTGAGCAGATGACACTTTTATAGAAATGTATGATTAACTTATAAATGGATGTCGCCACCGATAGATTATTCTCTGTTCGTAAACAGAATTGCACCGAGTTATTAAATTGTATAATAATTAATAAGTATTTTATTTTTATATAACTAGTTCGCTGCTGCAGGGTTTGCTTCAAACAGAACGAAATTGTAAATTAGGATAGAAATATACCTACAAATTTCTGTTAAATAGAAAGTTTGTAGACATGGATACTTACGAATAAATTTGGTATTCTTAGCATTGCTTGATTATAACGAAACAAATATATCGACCTATGAAAGGTTAATCACTAAGATAGGTGCCATACAGGCGAAAATCTTTTCATATACTTACTAGGAACATATCACTCGCATTGACGAACTAAGCGCAAAATAATTTAAACTGAAATAAAAAGACAAATTGAGACTTATGAAACTCACGGGAGTAATGCAGTAACAGTGACTTTTACGCCGGTTCCCTTAGGGCCTCATAATCTTTGATACAAACGACAGAAATGATCGGCATCATTTCTTTCTTAGATCACATAAAGTTTGTAGTAGGACTTCTTGACCATACTTGGCTATTTGACTCCACGGAGGTGGCGAAGTAGTATGAGTGATCGCGTCGTTACTAGATCGAGTTATATAGGTTTGATTCCCACACGAGACCAAAATGCAAGGCATCCATCATGTGGAATAGCTTATAGGGCTGTACGAAAAATTATGGCTCTCTTTCAGAGGATGGTATGTCCTTATGCGTCATGTGTGTATTTTTGTTTGTAATTAATAACAACAAATTATATGTCAAGAAAAGCGAGACTTTAATTTTTTTTACTGCTTTATCCAGAAGTGACATGGGCTATATAACATTACGCTATAACCCACAGGAACAAAGCAGTAATTATAAACGTGAGTAAAACCGCGTGGGACAACTACCTAGTATTATTGAAATTAAACTACTATATACGGATTTTATCGCGTTGTTTATTTAACACTTCTGCGTAAATAGAAACACCAATGATTAAATTATGTTCGGGTACTTTGAAATAACTACACAGGAACATTAAGACAACTACCATCTTAGTCTCCCCGTGACCATTGCTGCTGATAAGCAACCGAAACGTCGGAGAAAGTGTAAACTTAAATACAAATAGTTTTAATAATTTAATTAGCTTAAAATTAGTAAAGTTTAATAGTAGTATAGTAGTGTAGCAGTTTCTAAATTATGTAATAGAGTGTTAAATAAACAACGCGCTAAAATCCATATATAGTAGTTTAATTTCAATGAATAACATTCGCGTAAACAGAAGACAATATTACCTAGTATTAATTAAAACTATTATCGAGTTAATTAATCACCTGCTTTACTTAATAAACGCCATTATGCTAATATTTGTTATAATTATTTAGCGGGTTTACCGTTAAGCTGTAAGCAGGTGATAAGAATTTTGTGGTTTACCTGCTCAATGTCTGCATCCTGCCAATTCCTGGTAATTTAATATTACCATTAGGTTTCTAATCCTTTATGCCTCCTCTCCCCCTCTCACTACTTGAATATTTTTTAATGATGCAATAACAGTACCTACATATTATTATCTTAACTAATATTATAAACGTGAATGTGAGTTTGTTTTTTAAGCTTACAGGTCTTAACTACTCGACCGCTCATCTTGAAATTTCGCAAACACGTTGACAGGGGTACAGGAAAGGACAAAGGAAATCTTTCATCCACAAGAAAGGGTCCCACTGTTGGGCACGGGCCTCTTCTTAGTGTGAGAAGAGTTAGGCCACAGTCCGCCAAGCTAGCATAGTGCGGGTTGGCAGACTTCACATATTTTCGAGAACATTGTGTAGAACTCTCAGACATGTACATAGGTTTCCTCACGATAAGTTAGCGATTTAATATTTAATACGCACATTCTTCGAAAAGTCAGAGATGCGCGCCTTGGAATCGAACTCGAGACCTCTTCGTGGCAGTCCAGTGGTCTCCCACTTGGCTATCGCTTCTTTACCGTCATCTAAACAAAACGGGTGAGCGTTTCTGATAAGCAATATAATATGTATATTATTTAACACTTTTAGGATATATTTATTATCCTCGTTGGGTTTGATATCAAATGGTATGGTTCGTACCTACTTTACATTATGCACTAGCTGACCCGCGCAGCTTCGTCTGCTTCACATAAGAGAATTTAAAAATTCAAAGTCGAAACAAGTAAGGGCTCCGAGTAAAGTGGTGGTAATCAATTACTAGGTGCGTTTAGTTCATATTAGACGAACCATGAAGCTACTTTGTATTAGCTTCATGAGACGAATCCCACTATTCCGCAAACTGTGTAATCAACACTTTGTCTTTGTCTGAACAAATGGTATCTTCTTTACTTATTTTTAAAACTGCCCTAGGACTAATTCTTGTGTCGCGGGGGGATATAAAGAACAACAATTATTTGCGAGAATTTTTTGTCTCGCGTGGGGATCGAACCCACAACACTCGGCGCGACGGCAGTGGATATGTACCCACTTAAACCAGTACGCCGTCCGTATCAAATATTTACGTAAAGTTTAAAATAAAGTAATGTTATTCTAATATGGACATATATACATTACCTAAATGTTTTATTAATTGCATAAAATAATAATGTCCTGCTGAACGAATTTCGGTCACGGCGGCTAAACTTATCGGAGACTGGTCATCTGCGCAGGAGATATTATAGTGCACAAGTGTGTGCGCAATAACAAGTGCACTCTCTGTTCCCTAACTCTCATGATCCGATGGGACGGATAATTCGACACGACCGGAGAGAGATCAGGCGCAGGACCAACGGCTTTACGTGCTTTCCGAGGCACGGGGGTGTCTATCACCTCCAACTTTCTAACTGCGGGCTCGTATTGAGATTTCTTAACAGAAAACCGAAAAGCTTTTTGTTGGCCCGACCCGGGATTCGAACCCGAGACCTCATGCACAGCAGTCGCATTCACTCCGTCTGTGCCACGGAGGCAGTTTACCATTGCATAAAATACCTAGGTATTATACAGAGCGCTGGGTTACGGATTGCCGATAACATATACTTTCCACTTAGTATTCATGCCGTCAAGTATTCAGACTTTTTTATAATGTAAAATATATTTATAATTTTCTTAATTTTTTTTTAGACTTCTTTAGAAATTTGTTCTAGTTATATTCTAATGTATGTATATGTTAATCAATAATAATTTGTTAAATTAGAATCTTACAATTATTTATTATACTATAAACATAATTAATTTTATAATGCAATTTATTTTTAAGTTTGTCTCAGTAACCTGTGCATGTGATGTTAACCTCTAAGTAATCGTTACACTAACTAATGTTTCAATTGATTCTATTTTATGATGCCTTTGTATAAGTGTAAACAGTTGTCGGTTAACCAAATAAATAAATAAATAAAAAAATGGAAACAGGATCAGGCGTTGGTATTTATGGCAACGACTGCAAGGTGAGCCAAAGCATGGGCAAATATGCAACTGTTTTCCAGGTGGAAACCTATGCTATAATTGCCTGTGCGCAGGAGAATATTAACAATAATGTCACTGACAAGACTGTTTATATTCTCAGTGACAGTCAAGCTGCTAGGGCTCTGCTAAGGCTCTGAACTCCTGTAGGATGGACTCAGCACTGGTCCGGAACTGTGTTAAAGCCCTTAACAAACTTGGCAGGAAAAACACAGTCAGGCTGGTGTGGGTTCCGGGGCATGCAGGGGTGCAGGGTAATGAGGAGGCTGATGTATTAGCCAAGAAGGGCTCGGAGCAACTATTTGTGGGCTCCGAGCTATTCGTAGGACTCTCTGAGAGTACCGTCAAGGCCGCTTTGAATGCATGGCAATGGCAATTATAAACACAGGCTAGAGTGGATGGCCCTTAGGGGTCTGGAACACTCCAAGAAATTCATTGCAAACAGAGCCACGGGCTTTACCCGGAAGTTCTGCAGGTACAACAAGGACCAAATATGCCTGCTCACAGGAGCGTTTACTGGTCATTTTGGCACCAACGACTTCCTGTGCAGATTGAGCTTGTCAAACAATTCGATATGCAGAGTCTGTGGTGAACAGGACGAGTCGATATCACACCTACTGTGTGAATGTGACGCGTTGGCCGGACTAAGGGTGGGTCTGATGGGATTGGCATATCCAAACCCTGAACACTTCTCTTCAGGCTTCTCCCTCTGAAGTGTACGACTGATGCAGTACATTCGTAGGGAGATAGCTCAGGGATAAACCTCGGGGCCGATACAAAAGATCCCACTGGGTCGAAGTGTCGCCGGTCTACGCTGACTGGCCCCCGAATCAAGATAAGATAAGATAAGATCATTACTGTCATCATGAAGGTCATTAGCAAGCTATACACTAACAACAGTATAAGTAAATCGACCGGCAACTTCATTTAACCACGTCATTGATTTAAAAAATCACATATCGAAAATTTTATATTTCAAATATTTGCTACGCGCAAAGCGGAACCTAAAGGTGCATGAATTGTATGTCATCTTGATCGCCGTGTATGGTACAATAGCTCGTATGAGCACCAGCCCTTCAGTTCCATTCAGTTTAAAAAAACTGTACTTTAAGTGTTGTCTCCCATACAAAAAAAAACACAAAACGTTTTTCTCATGCGTGGAGCTACTAATACCATCCATACGTTAATATTACGTCAACAGAGGCATACCAGACACATTATAATTTTTTATTTTTGAATTCCTTACTTTAAGATTCTTTGAGTATGGAGCTCCATTTTCAGACCACTGTGGGCCGTCGCGATTAAAATGTTCTGTGGCCGTCAAGTAGACAGTAGCATACTCAGAAAGGCATGTATTCTTGCATCACTCAAGCATGACCACATCATTCGTCTTGTTCGCATATATTATGATAGCGAAGTACCACTAGTGCTAATGGAAGTCGGATTTTTCGGTGATTTACTTCAATATCTCCAGTCTCGTCGGTACTAAGTGGAAAATGCAGCTTGTGAGGTGGAAAATGGTGAATTATCCGGCGAAGCTGCTCATATATCTGCCAAAGCGTGGACAAGATTCGCTCGCCAAGCTGCGACAGCGTTAGACTATCTGTCTTCACACCGAGTGATTCACCGGGACTTGCGTGCTTCTAATTGTATAGTTGATGCTAAACGTTCACTAAAGTTGACAGGTTTCTGTATGGCCACAGAAGGTAGAAATTCCATGCATGCAGCGTGGACTGACATCCATGCAATGTATGGTGCCTGAGAGTCTGCTTGAGGATTTCTCCGCAGGGTCCGATATATGGGCGTTTGGTGTGCTCGTGTTTGAACTGATAACACTAGGTGCATGTCCTTATCCGGATTTGTCATCCTCACTGATTAGAAATTTGGTGTCTGAAGGCAGTTGTCCACGGTTGCCTCTCGGTGCCTCACCACTGACGTAAGTACGGGTCATCCAGATAGCACAGTATTGGGCTGACGTAATTTTTCTTGCATAGTAATATAATAATATAATATTCTATCACATACACACAACACCATCTAGCCTAAACTAAGCAGAGCTTGTACTATGGGTACCAGGGTTGGAATAAAAGAGTTTTTAATCTTTTAAAACAAACTGTTCAAATTGTTTTAATAAACAAGTGTTTTTTTTTGTTTTTAAGTTTTTCTTTAGTTTAGACCATTAATTTCATATCAAATAGACCTATATTAATTCATTTATAGACTAGGTATTCTTAAATTAGCCATAGTAACCCCAATATTTATATTATTGTATATTTAAATAGTGGAATACCCACTAGTCCACTGAATTACTTTCTTTCGACTGCCCACATAGGGACTTTCCTAGCGGGACTTTACCGGCAGGGAATTACCTATGAATTCTATAAATAGAATTGCCTTTTTTCTAATGTTTAATTTCATTATTAATTCTGTGACTGATAACATGTTTATTAAAATGTCAACTCCAGGACGCAGAAAGAATGCAATTTGGGAACAATTCACATTGATTCCTCAAGAAAATACCACATTGAAGACTAATAGGGTGCGATGCAGAAAATGTAAGAAAGAAGAAGAAGTTGTGATAAGAATGGAGGCACACTTTCAGCAATGTAGCACCACCGGTTCTACTGATGCAAATCTTGACGCGGTCGAGGATTTTGTGGTGGAGGAGCTGTTGATGTTGGGTGATGCTGGTTCTTCCCGATCTTCAGATAATTCTTCTGCCAGTTCTGCCACACGCATACCTGTTACTACTCTTCAATCTAAAAATGCCAGTAACAGCAGCAGCGTGAGCGTGAATATCTCAATAAAAAAATTTACTATTGCCACAAGTCAAAAAGACAAGAAGAAAATTGATTTACAATTATCTCGTTATATGTTTGTTACCAACACGCCTTTTAACCACGTAGAACAGCCATAGTTCCCGAAATTAATGGAAATTTTACACCCAGGATATAAACCACCAAACCGAAAACAAATTGCTGGTAATCTACTCGACGAAGTCTACAACTCGACTCAAGAAAGCGTAAAAATGAGTTGGAAAACAAAGTTGTCAATCTGGCAATTGATGGTTGGAGTAACGTTAGGCAGGACTCGATAATCTGTGTCTGTGTCACAGATGTGTTGACAAACTCAACTCATTTAATTGATACAATAGATACAGGCGCCGAAAGCCATACAGCCGACTACTTGGTTAAAGTTAGTACTACGGCAATAAAACAATGTGAAACTTTCAACTGCACGGTGCGAAGCGTAATGACAGACAACGCAGCAAATATGAGTCGTATGAGACGAGATTTGGCTCAACAGGAAGAACTAGCTTCTCACAAGGATATACTGACATGGCTGTTCGTCACACCTGTTAAACCTTCTAGCGAAGAATTTGAATGCAGAAGACATTACTGAGAAAGTTAAATCGATAATGCGGTACTTCAAATACACTCACTTTGCATCTGCCAAATACAAAGAAGCTGGTAGAAAAGCAATTGTTATACCACAACAGGTACAGTGGAACACAATGGCTGACTGTTTAAAGTTTTTTTTGGAAAATTGACATATAATGTCAGAAATATGCTTAAATAATGCAACTGCTATAGATTTGTCAATTTCATTGCAAGTAAATGACATGGCGGTGAAGCAACAAGCCCAGGCTCTCTATAAAAAACTAGAAAATATTGCAGTTACACTTGACATCTCCCAGAAGACATCCTGCTGTATTGGCGAAGTAACTGAAGCATGGATAGAGCTAAAAATATGTTTGAGGGTAAGAATGTACGACCGCGTGAGACCGAATATTCACTGGATGATTTAAGTAAGTTCTATGCCCGGCTTGAAATGGCAATGTCTCCAGCTCATTTTGCAACAAACTTACTAAATTCTAAGTACAGGGGCGGAAAACTCACCAGTGAAAATATTTCTGAAGCTTTATCATTTATAGAAGTTTATCACAAAGAGGCAATCCTATGTTGTAAAATACGGGGCAATGACAGATCCCTTTCATAACTTTCTATTTGAAGGTCATGTAGTAAATCAGGTCGGACCTCTCGAACGGTAGCTGTCATTAAAAAAACAAATGAATGGCCAAACAATGGACTTAGTGACTCAGCTTCACTCTGCTGTAGCTTCAAGTGCTGGAATCGAAAGACTGTTTACAACATTTGGATTTATTCATTCTGACGTACGAAATAAACTGGGTACCGAGAAAACTGCAAAACTTGTAACAGTTTTTAAATACCTAAATAAGAAAAAGTAATTGTTGTCTTGTCATATTGTCTGACGCTCACTGACCTGACTAACACAATTTTGATTTTATAATAACTTGTTTTTATTGTTTATTAATTGAAATTGTTATCATTATAACTTTGATTGATTTGAACTGAATATTATAATGTATGTTTTAAAATATGTGTTGTCTTGTCCTATAAACGCATGCACCAAATATTGTTTGTTAATTAAATTTAATGGTACTTTGATATTTGTTTGATTGAACAAATTACTTGTCATAAAAGTAATATGTTTTATTTAATTAAAACGCAAAAAGAATTACAAAAGTACAAAAAAAAATAACATAGACAACTGGTTTTATGGCAAGCTATTTAGAGTCCTAAATATTTCATTTATTTCCATTCATTCGCTATGAAAAGTAGATTTAAAGGTTGTTTTTTCTTATTGTTTTATACATTGTTTAAAACTTGTTTTAATCTTTGTTTTTAAACACTTGATAAAAACACGGTTTTAATTCAAACTGTTTTAAACACTGATTTAAAAATGTGTTTTAAAACAACTTGTTTTAATCATGCCAACCCTGGGTTACTAGACAATGGATAAACATACATATACACTTTTTTTTGTAAATACATACATTTTATACATTGCCATACGCCATTGTAACCTTTAGAGTGGTTTCTACAGGAGATCTGTTGATCTAGAAGGAACAGGCCACGCCGTAGGGGCGTGGTGTCCCTAGGTGAATTTAATGAGAGAGAATAATAATAGATGGTATGACAATTACACTTTTAATATATTTAGAATACAAGTATAGGAAATAATAATCATTACTACATAACAATAGTCAGGGCGTGGTTCGTTAAAGGCTTGCTTCGTGGTCCTTGTAGAATCAGGACACTTAGCTGAAGGTGTGGAGCCGGGCCGGGAGAAGAAGCGCGATAGCTAATAAGCGTATAATATGTAGCACGTGTAATGGAATTATCTCGAATAACACGGCGTGGATAATGAAAATGTATGTAATTTCACTACGCGATCACGCACGTGGTTGATTAAGCACTTAAAAAAATAAAAAAATAATAACTTACATACCCTTTGAGCAGAATACACACGCACAGTACACAGTATATAACAAAAATATAATAAATACCACGTAGCAAGCCTTTTAACTTAATTGCCGGGCGCCATTGTAACCTTAACATTATAGAAACACCCAGAGCAAGACAAACATCCATGTTAATGCACACAAATGTTTGACTTGTGCAGGAATCGAACCCGCGACCTCAGGCGTGGCAGTCAGTTACACTAACCACTATGCCATAGACTTTACTTTGACGTACTTTGCATGTATGATTTGGTGCAGATGTGCTGGTGTCGTGATTCAAATCAGCGGGTGACAGCAGCAGAGATTGTAACATACAAGACAGCCCACCGCGTTACTCCCCGCACTTGGATTTGAAGAAAACCGATCGCAGTGACTATAATAATGTAAGAAATATTAACATATTGATATCATGATAATTGGACTACACAGATGACGTAGTGGGGTAAGCAGTCATCTTGCCATTGCCACTATGCCGAGTGTTGTGGATTCGATACTTACTCACTTGGGATAAAATTTGTTTGATCCACAAATACTTGTTCCAAAGCTGGCTGTTCTTTGTGGCCGTTGTTTGAATGTTTATTAAGTTTCCCGCGACATACCATTTACTGCTAGAGCATAAGCGTTCTTAAAAGAAATTAAAATATTATAATGATAATACGAAGCTAGGTTAAATTATTATTAAAAAAAAAAAAAAAAAAAAAAGGTTAAATTATTATAATAGTATTGGTTTTATATTGTACTAACAGCAGATTTTTTAAACAATTAAGGAAATATATTGATTTTGCTGATCGCGATTGACAGTTGGTATATAACAATACAAATGGCATGATATCAATGAACGGATCTATGAATTGTTTCAGATGGCAAAGTAGAGCAGCATTTAGTAAAATACCTCATAATTACGTAATTATAAGTTGAATTAATGAAGAATGTTTTTGTTTCGTGAAGAAATATTTAAATGTAAACATGCAGTAAATAAGGTGTGCTATAAATGTTTATAAATTAAATACTCATTTAATTAAAAATGAATAGTTTTATTTTTGTTTTTGTACCATAGTCATATCATCTCAGAAATCCGTACTTTAGAAAGTAAATAATTTGATTCGAACTCACTTCAAAAGAAATTCTTCATCCTTAAGGTCAAGTGACTGAAGATTTTAATTCGATCGAATGAAGTAAGTGAGCGCAAATTGTAATGTCGGGTTACCCTTTTGTGAAAGTAAGTAAGTCTATGTATTTTTTTTTTTTTTTTTTTTTTTTTTTACGTTGGGGAATGCTACGACGCATATCCCTCCGCGGGGGCGGGCGGAGGGATTATGTCGGACTCGCCGGGGTAAAAGAAAGATGTTAAAAGACAATGTACCTCCCGGAATACCGACTAAACCTACCACGGTGTTCCTCGACAAAACCACTATCGACGGGGCCGCGCGAATCGCTTTCGCATGCGGTCGCGACCCCGCCGAGGTTACGGCCCGCCGTATGAAACGGCAGGCCCCTACGCAATAAGACCTACCCAAGATAGGAACTTCTCAAAATAAAAGCCCTACTGTCTCCCCCTAAAGGGGGAGACGGACACGAAACAGAGGCGCGCGTGGGAACACGCACGCCGCCTCTCGGACCTGGTGCTGAACGGATGGCGGGCAGGCCCACAAAGCCCGCCACCCCCAGGTCAAACCTTAGGGTGGCTGCAGGTCATCGCGCGCCCTCCGGCGCCCGGCTCTGCGGTTTGGGAGAGGGTTTAAAAGCTCCCACTCCCGCTCCGCCGCCTCCTTGATGGAAATCACTTCCTCGCAAAAGGAGGCGACGGCGTTCCACGACCTCTCACTCCGGACCATAGACTGAACTACGGCCGGGAGCGAGAGGGCAACCGATCCGACTGCCGCGATCAATTCACGGCGCTGCGATGCCCAGGCGGCGCAAACCGCCAAAGTGTGCAGCGCCGTGTCCTCAATAAGGTCGCGGCAGTCGCCGCAGTGGTGACAACTGGGCGTCTCTTGCCGGCGTATACGACACAGGAACCGGCCAAAACATCCGTGGCCAGTCAGAAACTGTGTCAGCCGGAAGGTGAGGGCGCCATGCCGCCTCTCCAGCCACTCCTCAAACACGGGACTTACCGCCACGATCGTGGCGTGCCCGATGTATAAATCAACTCAGGTTAACTATATACAGCGAGTAACATTAAGGTGTAACCAATACAGAGTACCATCGTACCGGCCTGGATGTTATTGGTGCCCGTTGCTTGAATGTTGGTCAAAGAACCCCCGCGACACAGAAAATATTTATAGAGCAGGAGTAATATATGTATAAAAAAATGCTTATATCTTATGAGGTCCTATAATATAACTTCAAATCATCTGATGTTTGATTTTACAGTGACTTACTTAGAATATACTTATCGCATTCTTAATAAAACAGAGACCTATCTGAGTATTTTGGATCAAACTAATTTGAACTCTGTTGCAATCATTTAACACGAATATATTATTAGAATTTATAGTCACAAAATTAGAGTTCGAATTGCCATACTCCCAAATTTCGAGTTAAGTCGCTGTTTTATTAAGCATGCGATATATAGTCTTACACTTTATTTTCTCTAGCCTCCATTATTCCCTAGTCACTTGGGGTTAGCTTTTCTAGTCTAACCGGATTTGACTGGATATCAGTTTTTACACGGATCGGCTGCCACCTGACCTCCGCAACCCGAAGGCTAACGATATCCTAAGGCTAGACCAGTGTCACGATATTAGGGGGTACTGACTTTCCAATAACGACTGCACTAGATGTTTATGGCAGCCGGGACCGACGGCTTAACGTGCTCTCCGATGCACGGAGCAGGCGATAATTGTCAATCAATACGCACATAATTTCGAAAAGTCATATAACTTCCGAAAGTCATAGGTGCGCGACGTGGGTTGAACCCGAGCCCCTTTGCATTGCAGTCTGTTGGTCTCCCCACTAAGCTATCACTGCTCGCGACATACATAGTCTTACACCTATAGTACATCTATCTACTAGATGTGTACTACATCCACATTTCGCATACTATAGGATTTTATTCTACACTAGATGTGCCCGCGGTTTTATCCGCGTTTATGATTACTGCGCCGTCCCCGTGGATCGTAGCCTGATGTTATGCAGCCTATAACCTTAAGAAGGTTATAGGCTATCCAACTAGCTATCTAACATTAAAATAATTTTTCAAAGCGAAGCAGTAAGATTAGCGCGTTCAACCAAACAAACAAATTCTTCAGCTTTTTATTATTAGTATAGATTCCTCACGTATTAAGGGGCGATCCTATTGTTGTCTATCGAGCTTAGTTCTACTCAGTACTGCTATTGATATCTTCATGACAAAATAATTCAATAATATCTCGAACTATTTATTTATTTTGACCACCGAGGTGCCAATCTCGTGCCTATGACCTTTGACCTGGAGCGGATGCTCAGTAAGGTTATTAAGAATTAAAATGTTCTAATTTGATTGAAGAAAACGATTGGAAAGTACCACTAGCTTGGAATCCAGAAACTCCTTCACTCAAACACAAGAGAAGGCAAAAAACAGCTAGACTTCATGAGACTTGGAGTTAATTCTGCATAAATAGTAATCCAATAATTAAATAATAATTGTGTAATGTGTGATTGATTCGTGAGTGTAATGATTGCAGGTTCTTGCAGATCTGATTTGTAAAATAAACAATTGTTAACATGGTAATCAAAAAGCATGACCGCGACTTTCTTTTATGATTAAAGGTTCTACGCCCTTAAACAGCTAAATATGACTTACAGGTAATTTGCTTATGTAAATGCACATTAATAGATGTAACTTTGATGACCGTAAGGGTTAGTTTGAACAAAAAAAAGTAACGTGTTTTGACTTTGGTACTTTAAAATTAATACATTTCTAGACATTGAAACCACCACTATCTTATTCTTCCCGAGACTGGATGCAAAACAGCTGAAACGTCGGGGAAAGTCGAAATATAAATAGTTAAAGAATACATACAGCGACAAAATCCGTATAAAGCAGTTTAATATAAAATTTGCACTGCCATTGTTTGTAAAAAAACGGTTAACAAAATAAATTGGTTTGATTGTTTACATCTCTTTCAAGTACTATATAAATAGAAATTTTAAAATTCCGTTTCCTTTAAATTTCTTTGAGTGATTTATGTTTATTTTCTTGAACGAAATGTATGTAGATCCGAAATACATAGATAAATATTTTCATCGTCAGTTCGTGAAACTCGCTGGCGCGAGCAAAATTTATCTTATGAAACACTGTCTGTGCGGGTCGTGGTTCAAATGGTTGCCTCACTGCACTCTTGGCGGCCCAAGAGTTGCGGGTTCGAACTCAAAAAATTGTGTGATCCACCAATAACTATTTCGGATCTGGGTATGGTTTGTGTCCTTTGGCTGAATGTTTATAAAGCCCCTGCGAGACAGGAATTATTGCTAGTGCAAGAGGTATCTTATAAGAAACACATATAATAATATGTTATCTCATATTATAAATAACAGCCATAACCTTGTGAGAGACCGTTGGACTGCCGAGCAGATGTCTCAAGTTCGATGCCAAGGCTCCGACTTTTCGAAGTCATGTGCGTTTTAAGTAGTTAATTATCGTTCGCTTCAACTGTGAAGGTAGACATCGTGAGGAAACCTACATATATAAGAGTTCTCTATAAAGTTCTAGAAGAAAATATCTGTAGTCTGCCAACCCGTACTTGGCTAGCGTGGTAGACTAAAGCCTATATAAATAATATAATAATAATATCAGCCCTGTATTAAACTGTCCCGCTGCTGGGCACGGGCCTCTTCTCACTGTGAGAAGGATTAAGCCATAGTCCACCACGCTGGCCCAGTGCGGGTTGGCAGACTTCACATATCTTCGAGAACATTATGGAGAACTCTCAGACATGCAGGTTTCCTCACGATGTTTTTCCTTCACCATTAAAGCAAGCGATAATTAACTATTTAATACGCATATAACTTCAAAAAGTCAGAGATACGCGCCTTGGGTTCGAACTCGAGACCTCTGCGTGGCAGTCCAACGGTTTCCCACTAGGCTATCGCTGCTTTTAGACTAAAGCCTAACCATTTTCGAAATCTTCCCTAAATACAAATCTTCTCTTTATAATTAATTTGGTTTTAATTGGTAATTACCTACTTTTTATTTTTTTTATTGCTATAACGTTTATTTTAGTGACATAATTAAATAATTAACATAATATATACACAAATTATTTACAAGAAATATAAACTAAAGAGAAAAAGTAACTTCAAAATTAAAAAGCGTCATAATATTCCTCCGCATCGTCGTCAATTGGCAACGTGCCCAGAAGATTGGCAGCATTGCCACGTTGAATGGCAATACTTAATTCTTTGGTAATTAATTAAATTAATTAACTAATTGGTAATTAGATGAATATGTTGAAAATAATTTATTACAGTTTTATGAGTTTTGTCTCAAATCCATTGACAATTGACAACATTTTTATTATTAGCACAGCACTTCTAAGAGAAGAATTTTAGTAACTATACTCACAGCAGAATAACAACACAAATTTTATTTTGTCTAAAATCTTTTATAAGTTCTTCACATTAACTATTTCAGTTGGGTTCCCTTGGTTTATAATATCTGTGCCCTGGTTTTAACGAAGGAGATAGGGATGGAAGGGGATTGCCGTACTACTTCAATGTATGCGTGTTCGTTATCTGTGTACGTGTGAGTGTGTTTGTGTTTCTGTGTTCTATATAATATTTACTAAGCGTCTATGTTAAAGTTATTACTTTTTTACTGATAAACTAAGTTCTTAAGCCCACTAATAAGATAACCGCGTAAGGAAAATATTAAATATTATTATACAGGAAGTTTTGGCATAATTTAGTTTATTGAAACACTTTGGATTTCCAAGCTGTTAGTTTATCTTATATATTTAAAACTAGTATCTAACTAAATATATAGTGTGATGTATTAAAAGCGTTTACACCTTGTAGTCTCTTATAAATGGCAATGTCTTCTCTCTAATTTGTATTTCTTTACTAGGTAAAATTGGGTTTAAAGTTTTCGATGCGTAATGTGCAAAGTAAATTATAATTATATTACATCTATGATAGGTACACTTTTTACCTTAGTCTATAGAGCCCATTAAAACATTAAAAAAAAGCCCAAACAAATTATTCTACGTACATAATTCATTTATTTGGACCCGAGGTTTTTAAGTGTTTAAAACCTTAAAAATGTACAATTATCTTTGACGTTGCCGATAGGCACAGGCTACAATGCGTAAACGCTCTCAAGTACTTGTAGTCGCATCAATTCTGCATAAGAAGCAGAAAATTGTATGAAACGAATTCTTTATTTCACGTTTTATCGACGGACACATTTTAAATTAAATATACTAAAACGTAATCAAATGACTCACAAACCAATCACTGTAATATACAGGCGCTCTGTTTAGTCATGTTTGTTTACAAATCACTCGAGTTTCAAACCAACAAGTAACGATTTGTTTTTTGATCTGTTAATGGTCATGTCATGCTTTGGTTGATTTTAGGTAAGGCTAGATTGGTCACAGATCTTTTTTCAAAATAAAAATACCGTATGTCCTTTTTAGGGTTCCGTACCTCAAAAGGCAAAAACGGAACCCTTATAGGATCACTTTGTTGTCCGTCTGTCTGTCTGTCAAGACCCTTTTTCTCAGGAACGCGTGGAAGTATCAACCTGAAATTCATTTCAAATACTTAGATCTACTGTCCCTTGGAGCTGTGAATAAATCAAACTTCTAAGCCAACGCAATCAAAAGATACAGCCGTTTATGCTGCAAATTTTCGACACTCGCAAGGAAATCAAACCTACAGGGTACTTCCCGTGAACTCAGAATCTTAAAATTTGGTACGAAGCAACGTATTATAGCACAGATAAAGAGATGATAGATAAAAATAAAAAAAATTTGTTACATCATATAATAAAAATATTTTTAATAATTTTAAACTTACTACCCCTTTGAAATTAAACTACTATATAAGGATTTTATCGCGTTGTAGACACTATTTTACATAATTAAGAAACTGTTACACTACATACTACTACTATTAAACTTTACTAATTTTGAAGTTAATTAAATTATTGAAACTATTATATCTGTTTTGATTTAATTCTAACTACCCCTTTGCTCATGAACGCGTAAAGGTATTACGAACGTATGAAATTTATATCAAATACTCAGGTCTATAATACCTTTAAGCTGCAACAAAATCAAACTTCTATGTCAATGCAATCAAAAGAAACAGCAATTTAAGCAGCATAGTTTGAAACTCGCAACTACTCGTAAGGGAATCAAAACCTAAAGGATACTTCCAGTCGACCTAGAATCTTGAAATTTAGCATGTAGCAACGTATTATATATAGCACACAAAGAAAATTTTGAAAACCTAAAATTTTTAGTTACATTTAGTAATAAAAATACTATAACATTTACTTATATAACTACAGGTTTGTACGGAACCCTCGGTGCGCGAGTCCGATTTGCACTTGGCCGGTTCCTTTTAATCCCCTGACAACGTGTATATTTAATTTCATGATGATCGGTCGAGTAGTTGAGGCGTGAAAGCTTAACAAATAATATCACATTCGCATTTGTATTATTAATTAGGATTTGCTTAACGTTCAGCTACTTATGTTTCTGACTGTATGTAGTCTGAAACTTTGGCTAGTAGGCGGCAGTAGGCCCCTATTAAGCCGGACTTAAAGCCATAGTTGGAAATGTTAGCGTAAGGCGCTTCTGTCTTATCCCTTCCTGATACTAACTATGTATGTACCTATGTACAACCTTACTAATATTATAAACGCGAAAGTTTGTATGGATGTTTGTTACTCTTTCACGCAAAAACTACTGGACCGATTGCGATGAAACTTGGTATGTAGATTTTTATCCCGATGTTCCCGCGGGAACAGGACTTACGCGGGTGAAACTGAGGAGAAAAACTAGTATGTACATAAATACTTTTGTGAATAGAGCTGCTTACATTTTTAATTTTAATTTTAAAAAAGGCATCTCCCGCTCTAGAGCTAATTCCTGTCACGGGGAACTTTACAAACATTCAAACAACGGATAAAAAGAACACCAAGACTCGATACAACCAATTGTGGATTACACAATTTTTTGTCCCGTGTGGGATTCGAACCCACGACACTCATATTGTTCTTGTTATTGATGACTAGCTGTCCCTCGGGGTTTTATCCATGTTTGCGTTTAGCGCTACGCTCCTGATGCTCGTAGCGAAATAGTTTTTAAAATTCGACTTCGTTTTTTTTTTTAATTATTTAACTAAGGTGGCAAACAAGCATACGGCCCACCTGATGGTAAGTGGTCACCGTAGCCTATGGACGCCTGCAACACCAAAAGCATCACTTGCGCATTGCCGACCCTTTAGGAAAGGAAGTGGGAAGGAGAAGGAGCGGGAAGGGGGAAATAGGGTGACTGGGCGAATACGGATACGGGTGAATACGGATTTTATCGCGTTGTTTATTTATTACTGTGATAAATAAACAACGTATATAGTAGTTTAATTTCAATGAGTAGGAATACTGCTATTTCACGTCGATATTCTGTAAGAGGGTAGTCCTTCCCGGTCGAGCCGGCCCATTCATACTGAAATCAGCGAGGCTCTACTACTCTAAAATTTAAATAATAATAATATAATATAATATTCCATCACATACACACAACACCATCTAGCCCAATCTAAGCAGAGCTTGTACTATGGGAACTAGACAATGGATAAACATACATATATACTTTTATTTTGTAAATACATACACATTATACATAGAAACACCCAGACCAAGACAAACATTAATGTTCATGCACACAATTGTTTGATTTGTGCGGGAATCGAACCCGCGACCTCAGGCGTGGCAGTCGATTACACTAACCACTGCGCCATCGTGGCCGTTCAAATAATTTTGTGATTCTTCGTTACAAACAATAATATACAGAAATACAAAGCTTTCATCTTTGTAATATCAGATACTAGACTGCCCGCGGCTGCGCTCATGTAAATGTAGGCAAGGTTAGGTCATGTTAGTAACAGCACGTTTTTCTGGATAAAAGGTACCCTATGTCTTTTTCAGTTTCCCTGACAACGTGTATGCGAAATTTCACGAAGATCGGTCGAGTAGATAAGGTGTGAAAACGTAATAAACAAACTGTAATTTGCATTTAAGGTGCGATTCCATTAGGCAAGTTACTTGCATGCAAGTTGTACAATGCATACAACTTGCATACAAGTTACAACTTGCATACAAGTTACAACTTGCATACAAGTTACAACTTGTATGGGGTACCTAGTTTAAACTTGTACATATTTTAATTCAAGTGACCTGCAAATTGAACGCGCAAGCATTAGTTGCACGTTTCGAATATCAAACTAGTCATGTGTACGCACGTGATATCTATCGCTGTACAAATTATCATAACATAATGCCTGTTAGGTGGACGCACGAGAAAATTATCTTTTTATTGAGGAGCACGTCTTCCACTCTTGATGGCCTACTCAATTGAACATCTCCACTTGTATGCAAGCGAAACCTGCATGCAATTTGCATACTCTCGAAAACATGTTTCCAATGCAAGCAACTTGTACGCAAATGTAACGTCATACTTGCATGCAAAAGTTGCCTAATGGAATCGGGCCTTTATATGACCAATATTAGTTAGGCTAGCAAAACCACTCAGATAAGTAAATATATAATTTTTCATTAAAATCATTTTTGATTTCATTTAAATGAAGGACGGCTATATAATATAAGATAAATAGCTACGCAGTTACATAAGGATATTCGGAAATAAACATATTTTACCTCTTAACCAGCAGTGTTACTTCGTAAGCAAAGCGGGAGCGTTGCGTTATAGTTTTATATTCTCCGAACGATTTTTATATATAGTGTATGAGTTTTTATGTGACGTCGCTGTAATGTTACGTCACGCTATACTGACACTGCTAATAGCGTCACTCATGACAGCCGCAGGCGCATTATATTGTAACAACACATCGACAGAAAGTGAGTATTCGTTTTAATCTATACTGATATTATAAAGATGAATGATTTGATTTTTTGTTTTATATTTGTTTATAGGATTTAAATCAAAAATTACACAACCGATTTAAAAAAATATTTCACCTTTAGGAAGCTTTGCCTATGTTTCTGATAATACATTATCAGAAACACACGCTATGTTTTATCGATAACAGTAAGTACTGTTACTAACATAACCTAACCTATTATTATGCGAGCGAAGCCGCGGGTCAAAGCTAGTATAATATATAGTTGTTAATACTGTGACGTCATTCTATTACTTGTATTATTGGTTGTGGTATCAGTGTTTCTATTAAAAAACTAGCTGACTCTGGCCACGCTTCTTTCTATCTTCTTTTGATAATTTTAATTTCACATTGGGAATTTTAGGATAATTAGTGGTCGCCAAGTGGTCGAAATTCGACCATAATTGATAAAAAATTTAAGTTTGGTCGTTATTATATATGACCACGAAATTGCAATAAGTACATAAGGTATGTAACCATAGTTACGAAGAATTGTACGACATCAGCCGAACCATGCCGAAATACTACTAACGCGATTCGACTGCGTGTGTCAAATGCATGGTTGTGTGCGTGTAATGTATTTTCATTAATTTAATGTATTTCTAATGCATATTTTATATAAATATTAGGATTCGCCACTCCTTCTCCGTGTACACTTTAACTGTGCCAAATTTCATGATCCTTCGTCCACGCAATTTTCGTAAATAGGGGTACAAAGTTTTTGCTTCACGTATTAATATATAGATAAGCTTATTAAAACACTCTTATACAGGGTGTTCGGTAATTAATGGATAACCTTGAAATGTCTTATAGTAGAACAGAGGGCCGTTCAGAAAAAATGAAAAAAAAATACCATAAAAAAAAATATATATTAAAAAGTGCAAGCTACATATTAGCATAGCATACTTTTGACTGTCTATCTATGAGCATAATTAGTGTTTAATAATAAAACAACAAAAAACCGATGGATTTCATTCATTTATGGTCGTAGTATACAAGAAAGTTATACATGGTAATTAAAAAAAAACACATATCTCAGGTTACTACCTGAGATGTGTTTTTTAAAAAAAATCTATCATAACTACTGTTAGGATATTTTTTTTTCATTTTTTTTTCTGAAGTGCATCTGTTCCACTATAAGCCATTTCCAGGTTATCCATTAATTACCGGACATCCTGTATAAAAAAGGAACGTTGTGTGAAAATCCAAATAAATTTATCAACTACTTTTCGATTTTTACAGACACAAACATAAGCTGAATGTTTATACATAAAGATTAAAGTCCATTTCCATATAATGAGTAGCGGTAAGCAAGTTGATATAATATATACTGATTATACAAAATGTTTTGATAGAATAGATCACACCATGTTGATTGCAAAGTTACAGTTAATCGGGATACGAGGAGACTTGTTGAGATGGTTGGCATCATATATAACTAACCGTTCGCAAGCTGTCGTGATCAATAACTACATGTCAGGTTGGGTAAAGGTACCAAGTGGAATTCCACAAGGTTCCCTCCTTGGGCCCTTGTTATTCCTTATATTCGTTTATGATATAGATAAGTGTTTCCAAAATTGCCAGGTTTTGTGCTTTGCTGATGACATGAAAATATTTACAGCTATTTCAACGCCTACGGATGTCCTTGGTGTTCAATCAGATCTTATACGCTTAACCGATTACTGCAAACTTAATAAATTAGATTTAAATCCCTCTAAATGTCTGGTCATGACCTATAGTAGAAAACCCAGCACTTTATCCTCTGAATACTACTTAAATGGCCACAAACTACAACGATGCAGAAATGTTCGCGATCTCGGCGTATTACACGATCCTAAATTACTTTTTGATGATCACATTACTAGCATAGTAACCAAGGCATACCAGGCACTAGGGTTCGTAATACGTACATGTGATAGTATCAAAGAAGCCAAAACACTAAAAATTATATACTGTACCTATGTACGCAGTATATTAGAATATGCAAGCCAGATTTGGAATCCGCGATATAATAACTACATCTCTAGAATCGAAAACATACAACGCAAATTCATTAAATTTTTATGTTATAAACTGAAAATACATTATAAGTCCGATGATTATTTTATTCTCTGCAGAAAATTTCATATACTTCCCTTAACCCATCGCCGCGCAATTGCCGATGTGACTTATTTGTTGAATATGTTATCCGGTATAATTGATTGCCCTGACCTTTTAAATAAAATAAGTTTTAATATACCATCCAGAAGCGTAAGACATTATGTGCCTATACACCTACCATTAGTCTCTACAAACTATCGTCAAAATGCATTTCTCTGGCGAGCAGTTAATACTCTAAATGGACAAACAAAAATACATGATTTTGATATATTCACTTGCAAACCCAGTTCAGTGAGGCGGATGCTCAGTCTTGATTTTTTCCATAGATAACCGCAATAAATTAACACAACAACTTTTTAATTTAGATTTTTTTTACGTCTTAATGTTTTACATTGTTTTTAATTTTCATTATTTCGTACATTATTAATATGCTTGTTTGTAAGTTCAGTGTTCACGCATCATTTTTTTTTTATTTTTATATAAAGTAGCTAAAAGCGGAGACCTATAATTGGCTATCTGTTGCGTATTGTATGCATTTAAAATGTTATTGTTTGCTGTTGGTCTTCCAAAGATTAAATAAATAAATAAATAAATAAATAATAAGCTTATATGAACTTTGAAAACGGATGGCGCAGTGGTTTTAACATTCGCCTCGCCACTGCTACTGGCTCGAGGGTTGAGAGCTCGATTACCGAATGGCACAAAAATTGTGTTGTCTACAAATAAGTGTACCTGGGTGTTTCGTTGTTGCATACTTTGTTAATGTCCTCACGACACAGGAATAACTTTAGAATTTCCTTTTTGCATGTTAATTGTTGGCATGCTAGTCATAATAAAACCAACCGCTGGTGTGCCGCTCAATGGGTTAAGACAAAATATTATTACATTTATAATAATATTATAAATATGAAAATTGTTGTGATGATTTGATATTTCTTACTTTATATCAGTCCCGTATTAAACTGACCAGCTGCTGGGCACGGGCCTCTTCACAGTATGATAAGGGCTAGGGCTATAGTCCACCACGCTGGCCCAGTGGAAGTTGGCAGACTTCACATATCTTCGAGAACATTATGGAGAACTCTCACACATGCAGGTTTACTCACGATCACAGTTCCTTCACTGTTGAAGCGAGCGATAATTAACTATTTAATCCGTACTTAACTTTGAAAAGTCAGAGATGCGTGCCTTGGGATCGAACTAGAGACCTCTGTATGGCATTCCAACACCCACTAAACTAGCTGGTTTATATTTAGTAATTATTTACGCGTAAACCGTTGATTGAATTTGGATGACTTAATTCAACTTTTATCCCAGTATCCCCACGGGATTTTCAGTTCTGCAAACAAAAGTTAGAGCCGAGCCAAATATAGTAACAGTATTATAGTATCTGTGTCTCTCTTGACCATTTCTGAAGTTTATTCTAGCTGGCAGCAGAGTTTGTCTTGTAGACATAGGATGTATTAATGTTGAGAATGATGTGATATATTGCCACGCCTTGCATTGCCATTTTTATTGCCTCGTTTTCGTCTCTACATTCTTTTTGGATTAATCTTACCTGCAATCACACTAATGTAACACATCTGGAACCAAGTTTAGAAGTGGTGAACATAAAAAGTACCGAGTTTTATCACTCGTGAAGTCTTAGGGAAAGATAGAATGTCTTGGAACCCGTAAGAAATTTATTCAGAATTATTTATGAGTTGGAAAAGTTATGCACCTGCCCTTAATTGACTGACTCGAACTTAATTACTAGAAAATATAAGGATATAACATAAAGGACCTAAATATGAACTTGAAGTAATATGTATGGCAGAAACGCCTAAACGTACAATTTTTTTTCTACTTGATACAAGATCGGCATAATATACAACGCCGGAAATTATTTATAAATTGTTAAACATATTTATTTTTAAAAGCAGATATTGTGGATGATCATAAGACTGCCACGCAGAGGTCTCCAATTCGATCCCAAGGTACGCATCTCTGACTTGTCATGAAATGCTCACAGTCTTGGAGATAGTCGTGCGTATGCAAAATACGTATCAACGCGTATTATGTTTTCGGAGCAGTAAACTGCAAGCGCCAAGATCCCACAGCGCGGATTTATCAACCTTTTTCTATTGCAGTAGTTGGGGTGTACAATCCGTGGGTTGCGGATTCCTCTCGTCGCAATTAAAAAGAAGAAATATTCCATAAATATATATATATATATTTCTTTTTGTGCATTGTATAGATATACATTTATTTTTTACTAATATATATTTGCACCCGTGCAGTTACTAAAGTAAGCTTATTGAAAACCGCTGCCAGGCTTCCTTAGCCTGGCATATGCTGAACTAGGTCCTATTTGACAAAAAATATTTGTTTTATATTATAATAGCTTTTGACACAATAAATTAATACAATTGTTGGGAAGTGAGGCCGTCAAAGTAGAGACCTCAACATCGCCTCGGCTGCTATGAGGACGATGTGGAGGCCACTGCTCTTAGACCACACGACTGCTTACCATCAGGCGGAGTGTGGTCATTTTGACGAGCAAAAAAAAAAAGAAAATGAAACCCTCGGTTTGCCCACCTTAACTATAGCAATAGAGAAAAGATTGACAACACTGAACTCCACTGGATAAGGACAGTCGCGTCTTGGGATCCCAGCGTACGCCAACTTGCACAATGCTGCTTCAGACACAAAATATGGGCCTGAATCAATGTTGTTCCATCCTTTCTTTCAATTATCGTATGAAAGGTATTTAATTAACAATTTGTCATTACAGCTTTAAAGGAGCAGTACATCAGCAGACAAAGGCAGATCTTGAACGTGACGCTGCACTGGGCGAGTGACCCGGCGCGCGCCGCTTCCGCGCTCTTCGCCGCTATATTGCGGCAGTCGCTTCGCTACAAGAGCGTGTACCTGCGACAGAGCCCCCATTTCGACCTTCGGACCTTCGCTGCGAAAGTTTCACACAACAAAACCAGAAAATACGATGAGTAATATACTATTTTATTTAACTTTTATTTACAAGTAGATTATGCCCGCAGCCTCGCTTGCGTTAATGTAAATTTTGTCAATAAATTTCTTTCCCTCGGGAACAGTACTTCTTTTTGGATGATAGGTACTTTTGTCCTTTTCTGTTCCTTTGACAACGTGTATGCGAAATTTTATGATGATCGGGCGAGTAGTTAAGGCGTGAAAATATAACAAACAAACTCACATTCGTATTACAATATCATCAACATCCTAGTTAGGTTTAATTTTATATAATTAAATGTTGTTAAGCTAAACGTAAATGTAGGATCGACAATAAAATATCTTACCAAGGCTATGTCGTCGATGACATAAGTTTGACATTTCTTACATTTTAACAACGCTAGTCGGAATGCCATCATTGAGATATTATTATTTCATAGTACTTGATATTCATTGAAATTAAACTACTATATACGGATTTTATCGCGTTGTTTATTAATCACTGTATTATATAATTTTGAAACTATTACACTACTACTACTATTGAATTTTACTAACTACTATTATACAGTGATTAATAAACAACGCGATAAAATACGTATATAGTAGTTTAATTTCAATGAATAACATTCGCGTAAACAGAAGACTGATAATTTTAAAGTTAATATTGTGGTCTTTATCAGGGTGATATTGGCGCTTTCAATGGCTTGGGAGCCTAATAATAATCCAGAATGGGCGCCAAATGTGGGCGCTGTGTGTGGCTTGGCGGGGCCTCGCTTGGAAGAGTTCGGTGCGAGCTCAGTACCAGTGCGACAGCGTCTGCACGTGCACTTGGCCGAGTACTTCCGAAACCGAAGTGAGTGCCTCAACGTCACTCAATGGAGCTTCTATACCAATGATAGCGAACTCCAACAGTGCGGCTTTACGAATAATATTTCTAGGTAAGAAACAATTGAATCAACTTTCCTTTTTTTTAACGTGTGGGAATGTATTGATGCAATCCTCTCCGCGGGAAAAGGGGAGCTGAGAGATTATGTGGAGCTCACCCGGGGAAGATGTAACGTTCTGCGTACAACCTACTAAACCTACCACGGTGTGCTAACTCGCTGCCTTGAATGGTGGGTGGGTCGCTCGAACTGAAACTACATCCCAACCCACCCAGCAGTGCCATGTCTCAATTATCCTACTACCACAAATCACATCTCTCTCTCTCTTTTGTCAGAACATTGGACATTTACTTTCCATGTTTATTCTTGAAGTATCCCCTTTTTTACGTGGAGGACTACGCATTTAGGCATGCCTCTTCACTGTGAAGGGTAGTGGAGATGGTATCCTCTCCGCTATACTTCACAGCGAAGAGGTATGCCTAGGTAGGTAGGTAAGAGGACCTTCACCAGGTGAAATGTCCAGGTCCTATCGAGTATACCCATCAAGGTGTGCTGACTCGGTGCCTTGACTGGTGGGTGGGTCTGTAGTACTGTAACTACATCAGTGATCTACCCAGCAATGTCCAATGTAGAATGCATAAGCGCCTGCGAGCGACGACTCCTAAGCAATGCTCTGGCACATCTTTGGTCATCACCACCGAACACGTTATTGACCTAGCTGCGGGCTGGAGATACCATTTCTTTTACAAATTTTGACCAAATCAATCAAAATTTGCAACTGAAGTTTGAAGCAGTTGTCGTTGCCCGAATAGGCTGACATTTTGAATTCATACATAAATCTGACGACAAATTATTTACTATATGCTCGTCAATTTATTTTAATTGATTGGTGTTCCTATTGCGCGACTCCTTGAGAAGATACTATACTACAGGATCATAACAAATAACAAATGATTTCGATCTTTAATAGGTTTTGGGCTTGAACTGAGGTTTATTGTGCTAATAAACTGTTTTTAAATATTTTAATTAATGAAATATGTACATATGTATGTTACGACTTGTATAATTTATCTGACAGAAAACGGGTATTTACACGGGTATTATTATGATCGGTATTAACATTTTTTTATTGGCTTGATTTTTCGGCTAGTTACCCTCTTCTGGTATCTGGCTGAAAATACTTATTTGGTATCTATATATGACTTTTCCGCCAAATAACGGCGAATCAAACATGTTGTGTTGATACCCGGTTTCCTTTTTAACCGACTTCAAAAACGAGGAGGTTCTCAATTCGATTGGTATTTTTTTATGTACGCACACCTATTACGCTGTTATTTATGATCCGATGTGCGTGATTTTTGTCATTTTTGTTGCCATTTGGTCCCATAAAAATTTAACATAGTTTAGCCCATTAGTTTTCATTTTATGAACATTTTTGTTTACGTGGACGATGTAATTTTAGTTTTTCCGGTGTTGATTCCTTTTTCTGTTCCCGTTTCTTGGGATCTATATTGTTTAAGGCGCGCGGCACCTTCTGTGGAAATTCAAACCTATCAATAGGCAGCACATAAAAAAATATAGTATTTTATTAATATTAAAGGTATTAGGTTTGCATAAGAGGTGTATTAAATTAAATCTTTATTAAGTTATTTTATACTTTTTAGATTTTCAAGTCGGTTTTTTTAAACGTAGTTTTTTTAAATAAATCAACATACAACACGAAATTATAAAAAAAACTATTTTATAACCTATAAATATGTTCGGCAAAGTAGTCATTAGCTGTGTGGTTACAATATAACCATGTGATAGTCACAAATTAGAATTAGGTACAATTTATCCTGTTTAAGATAAACTATCATAAATAAATCATTATATTACAAAATGGCCTTATAGTGCAAAATAGCAATAATAAGGTAAAGTATATATTTATAAATACATTTACCTTACTGATATAAACTTTGTTCAGTTATGAGTTAAAAATAAATGAAATATATATATTTTAAGTCATTTCAACATTAACAATTTAAGATATTCACCATAAAATCTAGAAATCTAAAACTACTCAATCACTATATCAATCGCATGTATTTATTTGTATGTATATACATAAGTATCTTGCGAACAATTAAATATTGACCTGTGGCCATGAGCTTTTGTCTGATTCTTTTCATTAGTTCAACTTTACAAAATGGCACGATTTCAATAATCAATAAATTCCTATGTTTGTAAATAATTTTGAAGTATCATGTATTTCATAACTAAAATAAAGTACAATCTATAAAATTTATTTAAATTCAATATCAAACCTGTTTATCGATTTCAGTGACGAAAACAGGACGAACGCAGTGGTGTATGAACTAGATTCGGTGAACACAACGATGTCAAAACTGAAAGAGTTCGCCGACTTACTACACTTCCAAGTCAAGAACACAAATCGTACGATACTCTTCGAAATGCTACGAACTGGAAATCACTCGTTTTTGTTCGTCGATTTCGACATCTGGTCAGACCACTCGTACGTGAGACCAATATTGCAACCTTTCTGCTTACCCAGCGCAGGCTCTACATGCCTACTGGAGCAAAGTTCCGCTGTAGCCATGCGCATCGGTGACGTCTCTATGTTGACAGAGTATGGACCAGAACTTCTACAGATCGCTAGTAATTTTACAACATCTACCAAAACTATAAGAGAAATATTAGAACTAGAAAGTAAAGTAACATATATTGAGCAAGCCGCCTGTGATTGGGTCTCGAAAAATAATGCATCGTTAGAGTGGACGATCAATAATTACAACGCCAGTCGTAAACTTTACCAAATAATATCATTTCATTGCCAAGACGATCCCGATTTACATAAATACTACGAACTAATTAAACGTATGTGTAATGGATCAATACACGACTTTAACAAGTCTTTGTTCACAATCAATTCCGTTGGATACTCAGTCGATTGTTCGGATGTTAACCACGTCAAAAACATTCTAAACGATTTTTTGTCTTTTGGAATCAAGCAACGACTCATTGGCGTAATAGTGGGAAGTGTGAATAATATAACACATGTTGCCAGGACTGTCGAGGCATCCAATGTGCCAGTGTTGTATTATGATGCAATCGAACTTGACACGGTCTCGAACCAGCTAGGTGTCTCGACGTGGCTCACCACCGGCCGCTCGCGCCATCTAGCACTTGCTTTGCGCTATTTTATCCTCAGCATGGGCTGGATACGAGTCGCCGTGTTATCAGAACCGACTGAGACAGCCAAACGCTTCGTTGACGATCTAAGCATAGATACGAATAAAACCATCGTCTTTGGTAACCATTATGTGCGACTGAACTTGTCGAAGTGGGACGCTAAGAGTGATCTTCGGAAAATAAAAAATGAGAGCGCACACATTATTATAGTAAATACTAATTACAAAGACGCTGCCACGATTCTAGCTGCAGGAGCAGAACTTGGGATGAGCTCCACAAAAAAATACGCCTGGATCGTACGTGACTGGCGTCCGAATAACAAAACTGCTAATATAAGGCACTTTACGTTTTCATTTTGGTGCCGTTGTGGTAGTTATCCTTCAAATGACGACGGGTTACCAGAAATTCGCAAGAAAATTGACAAATTATATCCCAATTGTACATGGCCACCACACGCTGCAACAATTGCTGACACAGTACTAACACTTGTTAACGGCTTCAAATCTGCAATACTGAAATGTCCTCAGATCCGAAACGATTTACGCAACAACGAAGCCATTCAGTAAGTATTTACATAAGTAAAAATAAAAATATAGCGAGCATTTTTCAAAGGTAATATCGAATAGTTTTCTTCGAATGTAAGGTCATTGCACTACAATCATAGTAGAACTTCACTAAGATGGATTATCAAGAATACTAGTATTGCTACATAAATCCCTAAAATAGTAGTCTTAGCAAATGGTCACGGAAGCTTTCAAAATTTAAACTTTCCTAGCTTGTTACATGCAAGATCAGTTAATAGCCTTATATCGCGAAATAATAAATAAAAGTCCTTTGCCACCACTTGTAAAACAAGCCGAACTAAAACTTTCCCCGACGTTTCGGTTGCTTTTCAGCAGCCATGGTCACGGGGGTGGTGCAGCCATGGTTATTTCACGCGAACATAATTTATTGATTGGTGTTTCTATTTACGCAGAATGAGCTCAAAGTATCATGAAGTCTAGCTGTGGTTTGCTTCTTCTTGGATTTGACTATTTGAATTACTGGATCCCAAGCTGGTGGTACATTCCAACCATCTTCTCTATTAAAATTAGCATGTTTTGATTTCAATAGCCTCGCGAAGCATCCTTGGTAGGAATCGGCGTTCTTTAGCGAGAATCTGTGGTTTGTCAAATCTCAGGTAGTGGTTGGTCCCCTGTTATACATGTTCACACACAGCAGACTTCAAAAAGCGTTGGTGTTTTACATCAGCTATGTGTTCTTTTATGCGGGTGCTTATGCTTCTCTTGGTTTGACCAATGTATGAGAGTCCGCAGTCACAATCTATTTTATAGACCCCTGCATCTTGTAAAGGTAATTGGCACTTAACGGATGGTAAAAATTTACTTATCTTCGTTAGCTGCTTGAAGTATGTGTTGATTGAAGCTCGCTTCAAAATGTAGTCAATTTTGTCAGTGACACCCCTTACATAGGGCAGTATAGCAGGCTGGCGCTCGACTGTGGCTGGCTTTTCTCGGGATCTGTGACAGCGGCGCGGCTGTTGGAGCTTGTTGTCTTGCAGAGTATTTCCTTGACATGTTGAAACTCGGCGTGCAGGTGTTTCTTGTCACAGATCCCGTGGGCACTCTATAACAAAGATATTCTCACGGTAGCTAACTGTTTAGGATGGTGGTGAGATTCATCGTTTAAATACCTATTTGTATGGGTCTTTTTCCTATACACAGTGTGGCTCAAAGTATGATCAGGATTCCTGATGATAAGTACATCTAAGAACGCTAATGAATTATTTGCTTCTAATTCCATAGTAAATTGGATGTTGTTATTAATGAATTAAGATGTTCTAGGAATACATTAACACTATCTGTTTGTAATACTGTAAAAGTATCATCTACAAACCTCTTATAAATAAATCCTGGGTGTGATGGGGGCAGTCTGTAAACTCGAGCCTCGAAGTCCTCCATGGGTGAAATTGAAGTCATAGGCATCCTTTTAAACTAAGATACTATTAATAATGTTAATTGCATTGGCGCTATTATTACGTTAATCAAACATATTATTAACGTTAGTATGGAAAACACATAAATGTAGTAAGTCATACGAAGTCTCAAGTAGTTGCGCATCGCGCTATACACAGACGCTATGCGCGTGATCTGTGACCCCGTCTGAGTGAGCTGACTGATAACTGATAAGTTGAAAGCAATAAAATTTATTTCCAACTTTCCCTTCATACTTGGCCGGCTTAGGACGGTCAAAACTACTTAAACGAATACTAGTTTAAAATTTTCAGATCAATAATTGTACAGCAATCACGATTTTTATTTACAATAATTTATGTATAAGTATGTAAGTTAAAAACTAGGCACTTACACGTACTTTAAAACATGTTCAAAGTGTTCACCGCCTGTTTGAATGCATAACTCCGCCCGACGTCTGTGATTGTCTTTCAATCTGGCCAATACAAATGCCTGTGACTTCAAAATTTCAAATACACTAATAATTTTCTTTTTTAATTCGTCTCTAGACTCATTTTTTCGCTCATAAACAATAAGTGATCTCGCCGGCCATGGCACGGGCCCACCGCGACCTATCCATTGCTAGCAGAATATTTCGTTTAAATAAGCACGAACATCACGTTGGTAATGCGCCGGAGCACCGTCGTGCTGATAATACATATCACTAAGATACCTCACAGGCACTTCCTCTAGTAGCTCTTCCACAATAACACTCGCAATAACTGTAGGTACTTTATTGCGGTTAGCCTTCTTTCTATGAAATACGGACCAGTAATTCTATCATTTAAAATTCCAGCCCACACATTCACGGAGGACCTATGCTGAAACGCGTCGTCAACGTGTTACGTGAGGATTGTAACCACGACAGCAGCACCAATGTTCGTTGTGGCTATTAAACAGTCCGATTCTAGTAAACGTGGCTTCATCTGTCCACAAAATATTAATATGATCCAAATTTTGAATTAGCCAGTTACAAAACAGTACCCGGGGTGTGTAATCCGCCAGTATCAATTCTTGCACCGTTTGAACATGGTATGGATGCTGACCTGAACTGTTTAATAGTTTTCATACATAATATTGGCTAACGCCAAAGCGTCGCGCAGCTTGTCGAGTGCTTGTGGATTATTTTGTAAAATCTTCTTATTATCGATACGAAGACACCGGGTAAACAGGTGCTCTACCGCGCGTTTGTACGTATGCTGAAATGTGGAAAGATGAAAAGTGTAATAGGTTCAGCGTGGTTCTTAATATGAGGCCCCGTGACGGTATGGGGGCGTTTGGATAACGGCGATGGAACAGTTCCTGAGTTCGCACTAAATGGCTACAGTGACCGTACAACCATTTGTAGGTATTGCTGGTTCGTGTACCTAGCTTGCACATTACGCGGTCGAGGCATCGTAAATTGTTTCTACAATTAGTTCACTGACAATAACACAAATAAGCACTGCAATCCAAAGGGTAACAAAAACAAACAAAAACGCGGCGCGCGCGACGATTCCAGAGAAATTGGCATGCGTCAACGCACTTCCGTAATTGTTACGACACGGGAGCCACTGGAGAGGGTGAAATTTGGCGAAATATTAGCGAGCGAGAGCGAGACGGAGAGAGTGCGGGGCGGCGGCGCGGCTACGGCATTGTAGATACATACTTATTTGTTTTTTTATGTGCCGGCCGTATCTACCTAGAGTTATTAGTGTTACATATTTATTATTATGTTTATGTACGTACTTCTTCGTTTCGTGCGGTCCGCGACCACCACGCTTTTGTGTTTGATACTTGAAGTTTATTGGTGTTCATTCATTATTATGTTTTTATTATTTTATGAGTTCATTTACAATAATAGCCTATCCGATTAATATGATTTGTCATTTAATGATTTATTGGGTTTTCCATACTTGCGTTAATAATATTTTTGATCTGCGTAATAATAGCCCCAATGCAATTAATATCATTAATACTATCTTAGTTTAAAAAGATGCTCATGACTACAATTTCACCCTGTATATGTCGGCAACAACAGGCGATACTGGGGAGTCCATTGCCACACCATCGACTTGTATGTAGAATTTATTATCCCACAACAGGGGCTTACTCTTGATTTCAATTCCGATCTATCGACATTGGAATTATGACGTTTCGTACTCTTGAATTCGACACTAGCGCCAAATTGTTATCAAATTGGGTGTCCATTTTGGGAACTAAGTAGAATCGGGATCGGGCTTGGCGTGCTATAAACGCTACTCTTGACTTTATTTTGACAACTGTGTATTGCGCCAGTATTGCGTTGGGATTCTTTGTTGATTGTGATTTTTCCAATAGCGAAAGTGTAACTTTTTTGAAATTGTTTTGTGTTTTTAGTAGTTTTTAGTGAGTAATAAGTTTATAATATGGCACAATTAGCATTTATATATAGTATTTCACATAATTCCCAGAAAAACAATTAAAACAAAGACGAGATGAGCGTCGGATGATGCGTTATAGGGACAAAGCGTTTTCTATGAATGAAGACGAATTTAAACCAAATTATAGAGTGAATAAGAATTTATTTGAGGAAATTTACGATAACATTAAGCCCTTTATGCCAACTCCTTTGTCCTTTCTGCTTTGCCTTGAGTGGTCTTAAGCAAACCTTTAGCTATGCCTGGGTTTTGCACCAAGAATTCCATCAAACCTTCAAATTGGGCGTAACTAACACGATTTGTCATTGTATCTGCAATTGGAAACTTTTATTATGTACAAGATAAAGTTATTTTGATGTTTATTTCGTTTATTATGCGGCATTAAATAAATTTTTGAAAATTCAGAATTAATCTCCATTGAATTATTCAATGGTATATAAATTAAGTAGGTTATGTGTACTAGCAGGAGTTTTAAAAATAAAAACAGTTGCAGAAAGGAGGCAAAACAAAGTTTTCGATTGCTGAGCATTTTAATGCTTCGCATGAGTCGTGCAATATAAGTGATTATATAAAACATAGACCAAGAAAATAACTACAGTGACAAAACAAAAATATTTCACTTAATAATTGTATATTTGAATATGATTGTACATTTGCTTACTACCTGTATAAAACTTTAATATTAAATAACTTAAGGGACAATCAACTGTTGTTACTGAAATAGAACCACACGCGAACAATATCTTTAAGTTTTAATGTTCTAAACAAACTTGCATTTCGAATTCACTTCTAATTTCTTCCACTTGACTTTATTTTTGAATTGGAGATTGGAGAACTTTTACATCGTCTTTTTTTGTAGTATAGGCAACGACCCTGTCTCATACAGCCAAAGTCGTGTTTAATTTTATGATTTTAATCATGTTCTTACGCCCAAATGAATTTAATACGTTACAATTAATCAATTAATCAACTATTTATATCATATTTATTTATTAACCTTGTTATTTATAGGATAAAGCCTTTTAAAGCTCTATTACTAGTTTATCATAATGAGCTGAACAACACTATTGCGGGGCGAAACATAGCTAACTTCACGTGTAACAAAATAATCGCGGAGCAATCCCAATTTCAATCCAATGTTGACAGTATTGGTTTCAAGAGTACCAAATCACGTGACTGCAAAATTAATATTGGAATCGTATTGGCTTTAGATTGGAATTGAAATTAGTTTGAAGAGTAAACCCCCAGATAGCAAGTTGTTAAGCAATTTTCTGCATATTCCTCAGGCATATTGTACTCTATTAACTTCTTTTTAGTTATTTCAATACAGTCATGTACAGGTATGCATGTAAATAATGACTGTACATCAAAACTAACCAATATTTCATTGTTATTGAGACATAGGTGTTTAATCTCACTCACAAAATGGTATGAAATCAAAAAACATCCTAATTTCAATAGAGAAGATGGTTGGAATGTACCACCAGTTTGGGATCCAGTAATTCAAATAGTCAAACCCAAGAAGAAGCAAACTACAGCTAGACCTTATGATACTTTGAGCTCATTCTGCGTAAATAGAAACACCAATGAATAAATTATGTTCGGGTACTTTGAAATAACTACACTGGAACATTAAGACAACTACCATCTTAGTCTCCCCGTGACCATGGCTGCTGAAAAGCAACCGACACGTCAGAGAAATTGTAAATCTAAATATTAATAGTTTTAATAATTTTATCAGCTTAAAAATTAGTAAAATTCAATAGTAGTAGTAATATAATAGTTTCAAAATTATGTAATACAGTGTTTAACAAACAAGGCGATAAAATCCGTATAAATGAGTTTAATTTTAATGAATAACATTCACGTAAACAGAAGACAATATTATAAAATGAGAAGCACCTGGTAGGATGGAGTTTTCCTCTTTTGTTATTTTTATAATTTATTTATAAGCAAGTGAATCTTTTTTAAACAGGGTTTTTGATAGAAGTATCAGCGATAAACCAATCCAAGGCGTCACCCAAAATTTAACGTATAAGGGACATTCGTTAGAGGAAACAGTAGTGTTTATAGATGAGTGGCACGGTGACCAACACAGTCATCTAGCGCGCTGGCGCGTCAATGCAGAAACAGGACAAGTTCTCATCGAGCATAAGCAGCGCGCTGCATATCCCAGCCAGAGAGACCAGCCGCACGACGGCTCTTGGGCATGCCTCGTAAGCTCCGGTGATCCGTACCTACCGACTTGCCATGACTGGGAATTGATTATTGCACTAATATTCCTATTTCTATCGCTACCTACCCTCATTCTGGTTTACCGTTATCTGCGCTATCGCTTCAAAAAGCATGAAAGGGAGATCATTTATAAAGTACTAGCGGAACGTCGGCAACGCGCTGCCGCTCTCTCGGCTAGTTACCTGGTGGATCGTTCTGTATTGACACTACGTCATGAACTTGGATCTGGTCGTTTTGGATTCGTACGCCTTGCCTATCTACGGCTCCCTGGCCGTGCTCCTCAATTCGTCGCTGCTAAATCACTTCGTGAACACCAAGACGAGAGCGAAATTTTATATGAGGCGTGTGTTCTCGCCTCTCTTCATCACGAGAATATTATTCGACTTATTGGTGTGTGTGTCGACAAAGATCCGCCACTAGTACTCATGGAGGTTGCGTTCTTCGGTGATTTACTTCAGTACCTTCGAGATCGTCGGTACCTCGTTGAGGGAGTCAGCTCTGAGATAATGCAGTCAGATAGAGGTGACGAGGAGGTTAACCATGTTTCAGCAGAGACACTGACACGTCTGGCGCGACAGGCTGCTGCGGCTTTGGAATACCTTTCCCAGCGGGGTGTTATTCACCGCGATTTACGAGCCTCAAATTGTCTGGTGGATTCTAATAGGAATCTGAAGCTAGCCGATTTTGGCTTAGCGCGTGAGACAAAGTCAACCGGCTTGGATGGAGGTGCAGAGTATGCGTGCCGGCGGCGCGGGCTGTTTCCTGTACTTTGGATGGCGCCTGAAAGTCTCCTACACGGTGTATTCTCCGCCGCATCTGATATGTGGGCGTTCGGCGTCCTAATCTTTGAGCTCGTGACACTCGGCGCGCGTCCCTTTGGAGACATGTCGCCACTCCGTGTAATGCAGTACGTGATTGGTGGCGGCAAACCTTCGATGCCACGACATGCTACACCACAAACGTAAGTACAGCGCAGCTTATAATAATGGATGGCGTAGTCGTTTAAGTGGTCACCTCGCCACAGCCATGGTGCCGAGTGTTGTGAGTTCGATCCCCACACGAAACATAAATAGTTTTTCCTGGTATGGGTGTACTTTGTGTCCGTTGTATGAATAATTATAATATAATATAATATTCTATCACATACACACAACACCATCTAGCCCAAACTAAGCAGAGCTTGAACTATGGGTACTAGACAATGGATAAACAAACATAAATATTTTTTTGTAAATATTTATAACGTATACGTATAAATATGTATTATACATAGAAATGTTTGTAAAGGGGAATTATTCCTAGCGGGAGAGTAAACTTTGACAGTTTCTTATAACAAGAGAAAAAAATTATTCTTGTACATGTTGTGTATCAAGACGTGTCTATATATCAGAATACTTTATGCACGTTTCAGGATTGCTTTGACGAAGCTGTGTTGGCAGCGAAAGGCGGAGCAGCGTCCTACTGCGGCCAACCTGGGAGCGTACTTAGCAGATCAACCTAATGCTCTACGTCCTGCGTTAGATAGTAACAACGAGCAGCCAGATGGCGATAGTGGTTGTGGCGACTCGCCCATTTCTGAGTTTCTATTGTAAGAATCAATTTTAAAGCTATTTAATTTTTTAAATTTCATTTACATATCTCCGCAACTTTTATTTATTCAAGTTAGGTTACAAGGTAACACTTATGAATGTCAAAGTGGTGAAGGTAAAGTGTAGGGCTCATGAGAAGAACGGGCAAAAAACTCATGGTCACTCTTTTTAATCGCCAAGTTTACAATAATATTTCGTTTATAAATCATAATTGTAAGGTGTTGCAACCATTTATCCATGAACTGCTACTGAAAATTAAAAACATCAATTCAAGAATTTAATAAAATTTGATAGTAGCCTCTAAAGCAGTATGGTAAATAGCAGCATCCTCTTACATGTACATAAATAATCAAGACAAGGCATGATTGTAGGACCTAGATTAAAAAATATATATATATTTTAGTAAATAAATTATCGCACCCGTTCACAAGTACGACGCATGGGCCAGCCATCGCCCCCTTCGCCATATGGAAGGGAAGAGAACGACCTGCCCATGACGCCACCACAAGCAATGACATTTGAGTGAACATCTGTCCTTGGCATGCGAACTCAGAATAAGACTCAAAAAGAAAACTTTACGGAACTGTCCATGATCACGAGATGTCTTCATTGCACATTCTTCGTGATTAAAATACGACTGAGTGTAACAAAAATGTTAATTCTAGATTAAAAAGGTGTAACACTACAAAAAAAAAGTTATTAAGTGTTAGTATTTGTCATGTAACATCAAATATTAGTGCCATGGATGTTTGTCATTCAAATAATCATCGATATTATAATATGCTTTAGAAATTAAGCAAGTTTTAATTTTAACTTTAAATGTATTATCTGGTAATTCTAGAATTTTATTATAAAAACGTATACACGGTAGAATAGAACACATAATTTATATTTATTTCTAGTATTTATGTTATGTATGTCACTATTTTTTATGTATAAATGTACATATATTTTGACGGACGTGCATGATATTAAAATAAATATATTGTGATGCTACAGTTAAAATACCTATTTTCTTAATTTTTCTCTGAGCGAGATTCTAGTTCCTAATTGATAAATAGCACGCACAGCTCTTTTTTGCAATATAAATATACTTTGTATACCAGCTGCTTTATTCTATAATAATATTCCATATAACATAACGCTGTGAAAGTAACTAAAGTAAACTAATCTGGCTGTATCAACGTCAGTTAATCCACGGACTTTTCTGATGGCGTAAGCGGCCGAACTAAGTTTCGCTGAGAGATAAGATATGTGCGCGCCCCACTGTAATTTTGAATCAAGTGTAATGCCCAAAAACACTGTGGATTCTATTGCTTCCAGTACCTCACCGTTCAATGTTATGCTAGGACCAATATGTTTAACATTAGGCAGTGTGAATTTAACACAATTTATTTTTTTGGCGTTCAGTACTAAATTATTTAAAGTAAACTATTTTGTTACTTACGTAACTGTAATAAGTAGTATTTCTATTTATATTTACAAACGTATTAAAAAAGGATAACATAATTACAAAAACACAAATAATTAAAATACTAAATATTTACAGAAATGGTTTAGGCATCGTAGAATTCTTCAGCATCGCTGTCAACAGGTAACATGCTCAGAAGACTGGCAGCATTGCCACGTTGAATGGCAATGCTGATTCTTTGGGCCAAGAAAAGACCAGCCTTCTGATCACGCGAAACGTCGATCAGGCGTTTTGCGATCTCCCTGTACAAAATACGAGCGCTCGGATCTCATAAACCTTGGGTTTCCACCCCAAACGGCGCAAAAATGTAATTTCCGACTAAATTATTATATTTGCGATGGATCTTGTTATTCAAATACAACGTAATTACATCCAGTGCATTACTCTGAACACCGTAATGCCTTAGTTTCCGTATGAGTGTAACATGACAGACGCAGTCGAATGCTTTTGAGAGGTCGCAAAAAATATCAATAGCATATACAGAGCGTAAAGTAAAGTTTGAGTAAAGCTATTCCTACATCCGTTGTTGAACGACCCTTAGTAAAGTATTGTTTTCGCTATAAGCTGAATTCTTTGTAGATCGATTGTTATTAATTATTCTCATATAAGAATGCATCTTCTGACTACTCCAGTGGTCTTAAAAGTCAAAATGTAATTTAATAAAAAATATCGTTTACCTGTCGATCGACGTTTAAGCAGTAAGGAATGCCCATACAAGTTAAAGAATAGGGATGCGAATTTAGATTGTTGGAAATCAGTAAAATAATCGGGTGAAATTCCATACATTAAAAAAATCGTGGAAAATTGTTCCAGTTCTGTAGGACAAGCGAAACATCGGTAGGTTTGAGAATAGTTTACGTGGTCCGGTGGTCGCCTCGTCAGTGCCACTGCGCAAAATTCAATGGATTTAATTCCTACACGGAACAAAAAAATATGATGTAAAAATAGTAGTTCTAAGTCCGATTATTCTTTGGGTCCGTTGTTTGGAAAGTCCCGCGCATTACAGAAATTAATCCTACTGCGTGAGTTGTCTAACTATAAAAACGAAAACAATTATCCGAAATTTAGTATAATCTCCTGACTAAAAAAATATTACTTACTTTATTTTTTGCCCCATGAAATAAGCATTTTTATTTTCTTCTAGCTCTTAGGGTTTATGACGCTGGTAGAGCTGATATCATACGATTAATTTGAATTATGTATATTTCAGAGGCTGAGAAGAAATGCAATCAATTTGTAAAAGTATAAGAGAGAGCTCCAGAATACATTTTAGTGATCAAAAATTTCAAACTGTGTCACTACTTATAGCGAAAGAACTAAATATGAAGAAGTAACTATCTTGCTACGAATGACGATGGTGAAAATCCCACCGAGAAAAATGCTACATATTGTGTTGTGTACTGAAGTAGTAGCTTTTATACAAGGTGTCCGGTAATTAATGGATAACCTTGAAATGTCTTATAGTAGAACTGAAGGTTCCCTGTATATGCTCAAAGTACTGTGAAACATATGTTTATCGCATTTGATTTGATGTGTACAAAATGAATTCTGATTATGTGCATGTGTGAGTAATCAAACACAGGAATTTTGGATTAATGTGACTTAATTGTCGAAGAATTTTACATGCGTAATTTACATACACAGTTATTTTTGTCTTTAGTACTTTACAGGTATTAGTTTTTATACTAGTTTATATATAATACTATAATACTTTTGCTCGCGGCTTCGCTCACGTAAATGTAGATTATGTTAATTTTCTATCCTTCGGAAATAGTACTTATTTCTGGATATAAGGTGTATACCAAATTTCACGATGATCGATCGTGTAATTAAGCGTGAAAGCGTTACAAGCAAACAAATCACATACGCAATTATAATAATATTAATCCTTACTAATATTTTGATTACTAATGTGATTAGTTTGGGATATCCTTATATCCCAGGCAAATGAAGGCTGCTCCACCAATTGTCTTTAAGTTAAACTAGACACACATAATATCCTCATTCTACAAAAAAATAAAATCGATTATTGAAACTAAATAACATGTTCATCCCTTTTTGTTTTATAATGGCTCCAGATCATGAAAAGGCTCTGCAGTATTCATATCAGACACACAATACAAGGCTACAAGACTACAATATGATATATCTATGCTGATTTTGTTTATTTCTGGGCAGCCTGCCTGGTCTGGTATGTTAAACTGCTAGAAGTGGCCGCTATCTTCGCGTTCAGGGACTGCCAATCATCAGATTTCGAGGTTAACTATTCAGTACGGGATTAAAATAAAAGACAAATTGTGTGTTGAAAATAACGTCGTCCGCAGCCTATTTCTAAATACAATTTGTGAAATTTCTTTTGCGGTTCTTTCACACATACTAGCTCGTATAATTTAAAAGCTTTTAATAGGCTTTTAAGCATATATGTATGGCACCGATCATCTATAATAAATAAGTACATGTAGAAATTCGACGGAATACTGTCAACATATTAAAACCAAATTGAACAAATTATTGGTTAATAATACTAATATTCTATTGATGATTTTCTGAATGATAAGGACTTAAATAATATGTGTCAGTCTGTATTTTATGTACTTATAATAAATTATTAGCGTTTAATTTTAATGTATAATTAGTTGTAATTTCTTTCGTAATTATATTAATTGATATTATTCAGGACTAAAGATACCTGTAAATTATATTATAATTTGTAGACCATATTATATGGCAAGACATAGCGTACTTATAACTTAGAACTATATTACTAACCTATGTTCCACAAATAAATGATTAAGATAGGATACAGATATTTTAAACTATTGTAAATAGAGACCATGAATTGTACTCTGATCTCTTTCCATTATCATTTCTTTATTTTAATGTTAGTCATAGGACTATGATTGTTAAAGATGTTGGTATACATCAACAGACGGACGGCCTCTTATGGCCAGTCCTACAATTAACTAGTAAACGTTATCAGAAAGAGAAAGCGCATGCTGTCTCACTCTTGTTAGGTTAAAGAAGAGAGATGGCGAGATTTTTGTTTTATAGATAAATGCTATTTGGAGATGGTGGAACGAGCCCTTAATCTCCTATTTCGCAAGAGGTTTCAATAACATTGCAAGTACCAGCAGGATGCTGATATCAAGGACGAAGGGAAATTCAGCTCACTTATTTTTAGGGTTATACGACGTGACTTATTTTACCGTCTTAAAAAAAATAGGTCGTGATAGGTAAATAGAGTAGAAGCCTCAGGCACAGTTATTAATGTTATTATATTAAATTTTATTTTTTACTGACTTGTTCTGAAATTAATCTACCATTGTACACTCCTTATTTATAATCTATTTTTCATATTAAAACATTTAAAAAGTAATTCGAAAATCAAAATCGTAAACGTATCACCCTAATAACGCGGTACAAATTATAAATGATTTCGTTACAAGTAACGTTATAAAACTATCTTCAAGGGCACTCGCACTCGCCGGCTGTCGCTAGCGCCGAACACAGATTAATATGTAGCAAGCTGCGCCGAACACCCGCTCCCACCCACCCTCTCCTGGTCGCCCGCCACCCTTTTAGTCGCATTGGTCGCATGCGATTAGGCACACTGTGACGTCGCGTGAACTCAAAATGCTAGAACACAAATACTATTCGATTCTATTCCACTTACACAATACACCATATTATTATCAAGATGGTAAAAATTCACGCGATATATATGTATAGTATATTATACATTCAGATACCTGTACAAGCGAGTCTATGGCTACATCCATACATATATCCCACATGTTTATTTTAGATTGTCTAGGGTATAACTCATTGGAAATCAGACGGGAGATGTACAAATTGTAGCCATGTGCAAAATTCTTAAGGGAAAAATTTATGCACCAGACCCTAATGACGAGCTGCTAAGTCACCCAGGCCGCGCTCGCTTTCTGCTCTCAACGCTCTCCTGCATGCCAATCTTGACTATGATTTGTTTGCTGATAGATGGCAGAATATATTGTTAGAGTATCAGCGATTTTGTGAGAAGAAAGGATGATTGTGTTTGTCTTAGTGTTGCCCATATGTTTTATACCTTTGTTTTAAATTTTGTATTTATGTTTAATGTATTCCTATCTTTAATTATTGTAATTGGTGTACAACCGTTATAATTTATAAAAACAAAATAATAAATAAATACATGTTATGACGTTGTAATTTTTTATATTACTGTCAATTTGGCTTGGAAATAATTAGCTTTGCCAATTAGCGCTTCGCTAACTAAAAAGCCATCAATATCCTAGCGGCTTTTAGTAAGCTACCGTATGATAGTTGACGTATGATATGTGACGTATGATAGATGACGTATGAGAGGTGACGTATGATAGGTGACAAATGATAGAGAGTGAATGAGCGTTAATATAAAACTTCAAGTTTCATAGATTATATCATTTAATAAAAATTACGATAATTGATAAGCGTTATGGAAATGTAAATAAGTGAAATTAATTTGTTTAATTAATATATGTTAATGTGAAAGGACAATTAAAAATATATCCACAAATTATGTTTATTTATAGTTTAATCTATGAATAAAGCGATTTTATTTTTCATGTAAGTGCGTTTCATTTTAAACAATGTTTGACAGTACAGTACAACTAATATTATAAATGCAAATGTGAGTTTGTTTATTTGTAACTCTGTCACGTCTTAACTACTCGGCCGATCATCATGAAATTTCACCTGTATGTCCTTTTCTGATTCCTTTTACATTCGCATTTATAATATTAGTTACGATTATTTAATATTTAAATACTTATTATATAAATATTAATTAGATTAATATTTAAATATATTTATAATATAGTTAACGACCGATCAGCGATAAGTCGATCCGAAGCGCATTTCGTTTTTACAGTTTATCTCATATTGCGAAAATTTATGTTAAGATTGAGCCCTAACACCTAAGAAAATACTTTTAAAAGTAACAAAATGGTAAGTTATACCTAAAATGCTTGATCATTCGTCAGCCAGTAACTAAAATCTATGGCCCGATTTCTGTATACAAGTAGGTACATGATTTTCATAGATTTTCTTTTTTATGTGTTAAGAGGTAAACGAGCAGACGTATCGCCTGATGGTAAGCGATTACCGTCGCCCATGGACACCCACAACTCTAGAGAAGTCACACGTGCGTCCGGCTTTTTAAAAAGGAGTACGCTCTTTTCTTGAATGTTTGAAGGTCGTATTGGTCCGGAAATTCGGCAGGCAACAGTTCATTCCACAGTTTGTTGTGCGAGGCAGAACAGGCAAAATTTCTGGAGAAACGCACAGTTGTGGACTGCCAACCATCTAAATAATAGGGATGGAAATGCTGTCGCGTAGGACGATGGCGAAAAGAATGTGGCAAAATTGACTGCCCCTGGGTAAACAACACGATTGTTGAATACAGGAACCGGGCCTATATCGTTCATCGAGCTACGTGCATCTCGCCTTGAGATGCGTGGCTTACTGAAGAACGTAGCGATATGAGAGGCGGGGTGGCGCGAAATATAAGAGAAACCGGGTACTGGGTACATAAATTACAAAGCTCTAAGATGTATTTTTCAAGATTTAAAGTTGTTTATACAGGCAAAAGTTAATATACCTCATGATAATGATCATTTTAAGTCTCCAAGTACACAAAAAAATAATGAGAAAGATAGGCTAAAACCTGGCACTATACCATATTATTTCAAACAAAAAGCAATTGATAAGGTAGGGTTTTTTCGCTAGTAAAGATGAATCAGCTGTACTAAATCTAAGCGCTGAAGAAAATGTATATGGAAATGAGCTTAATATCTTTCACCAAAATGTATGCGGTCTTAATAATAAGCAGGATGAATTGGAACTATATTTGGACAGTTTGAGTTATCCCTTACATTATTTATGCATTAGTGAACATTTTCTAAACAACAACCTTGTATTGTTACTTAATTTCTGTAAATATCAAATTGCTTCATACAACACTAGAGTAAACAAGCAAAGGGGAGGTACACTCATTCTAGCAAACAGAGACAGAGAATATGAAGAATTAAAAATAGCTAAAACATTATACATGGTTGAAAGTTTTGAAATATGCTGCGTAAAAGATGTGCAATCAAATGTGTGTATATGTTGCTGCTATCGCACTCCTAATGACAAAAATGTAGATGTATTTCTACAAAGACTAGAGAAATTATTAGAATACTTTTTTGACAAGAACTGTATGATATGTGGTGATTTCAACATTGACTTATTGACTGAGAGTAAAAAGAGAAATGAATTACTTAATTTATTGATTTGCTATAATTTTAGGCCTTTAATAAACACAACAACATTTATTCGTAATGATTCTCAATCATGTATAGACAATATATTTTCAAATTTGACTAATTATAAACTTAGAAAATGCGAAGTAGACCATAACGGTTTAGCAGATGGCCATGCAGGATTGTTGTGCTGTACAGTAATAAAGAATTCCGCACCAGACATAGGTAAACAAAATACTTTTGTAGAAGTCATGAAAAGGAAATTCACTGAGAAAAATAAATCTTTATTTCGTCAACTATTGTTAGAACAAAATTGGTGTAGTATGGGCATAAATTCATTTATCAAAGTGTTTAACGAAATCTTCACACACTGTTTTAAGAAAAAGAAAATAAAAATAAATCTGTCACGTCCTACACAATTGCAATGGATATCAAAGGGTATAAAAGTGTCAAGCAATATGAAAAGGTTCTTGTGTGTGGGCAAAAGATATCAACAAAATGACACTATTGTAAATTACAGGAAAAGGTATCTCACATTATACAGAAAAGTAATAAAAACCTCTAAAAAATTAACTGCACAGTCAATGATAGTGAAGTCAACAAATTTGTCAAAAGATGTCTGGAAACTGATTAATAAACATAGAAATAAGAGACATAAAAATGTAAGTAAATTGATCTTAAAAAGTACAAATAAGCTTATAGCAGAACCATCAGAAGTAGCCAATATTTTTTTAAAGCAGTTTGAGCTGTGCTCAAAGGTTAGTTCGACAAATACAAAAGATGCTATGGATATCTTACGCAATACTGCAGACAAAGTAAAAAGCATTCTTATATTAGATCATTCAACTCCACGAGAGATACAGAAAATGGTACAGAAAATGGAGAGTAAGAAATCAACTGGTTATGATGACGTACCAATAACAATGATAAAAGAAAATATAGATATACTAGCAAAACCACTTAGTAGTTTATTTAATAAATGTTTTGATGAAGGCATTTTTCCAGAACAATTCAAGATAGCCAAAATAATACCCATTCACAAGAAAGGATCGAGACTTGATCCGAATATGTACAGGCGTATCTCATTGTTAACTACTACTTCAAAAATTCTGGAGAAGCTAATTAAAGACAGGTTATTGACGCATCTGAATCGAAACAAAGTACTCAGTAGTAGACAATTTGGGTACCAAAAGTTTGTAGGGACACAAGATGCAATTTACACACTTATAACGGATGTCGTGGGTAGAATGAACAATAAGAAGAAAGTAGCAGCACTCTTTTTGGACTTAAGCTCAGCATTTGACACAGTAAGCCATTCCTTACTATTAGAAAAACTAGACTACTATGGAGTACAGGGTAAGTCTCTGGAACTTCTGACATCATATCTTAAAAATAGAAAAATGTTTGTAGAAATAAAATCTTGCACTAAAGAACCAGATTCTTCACATGATAATGCACTTTATGAGAAAACACATAAGTCACACATATCTCAAATAAATGCCGGTGTACCCCAAGGTTCTATATTAGGACCAATATTCTTTCTAACATTCATTAATGATCTTATATAATATGTAACTAACATAATTGGCGACTCTACTCAGTTGGTTATGTTTGCTGATGACACAAATGCAGTAGTATCCGCCGATGACATAAACACTTTGAATGTTAAGGTTAATGAGACATTAGACACTTTTTACAAATGGTTTACTGTGAACAGCCTTAAAGTTAATATTAGCAAAACAAACGTAATACTGTTTCGTTCAACTACCAAAAATAATGAAAGGTTGAATAGTAAAATTGACGGTGAAAGCGTCACCCAAACCTCGGTAGTTAAGTTTCTAGGAGTATACATAGACGATAGACTAAATTGGAAGTCAGAATTAACACATATAGAAAATTCAATTAGTTCAGCCTGTTATGTACTCAGAAGTCTTAGAAATGAAATTAGTATAGAATATTTAAAAAAGGTATACTTCGCGCTAATTGAGTCCAAATTAAGATATAGCATACTTTTTTGGGGAGGAAGTTATGAGTACAATATTCATAAGGCGTTTGTTGCCCAAAAAAGAGCAATCAGAACAATTGTAAGGATTCAGCAACTAGAATCATGCAGACCACATTTTAAAGAGCTTAGAATATTGACAGTTCCATGTTTATACATGCTAGTACTATTCACTCATTTGAGAAAATATGTTCATGAGCATGAAAGTCGAGAAGAAGGAGAAATAAGGGAGAGTACAAGAAGGAAAGACCTGCAAACTAACTATATACCTAGTCTTGATATTGTGAAACATGGCGCCTTTTATAGATCGGTTAAGCTTTTTAATAAATTGCCTGTCGATATAAAATCATTATTGTACAAAAGGGACTTTGAAACTGAGCTCAAGCGGCACCTGTTAAAAGAATGCTATTACTCCATAAATGACATGTAAAAATTATAATTTATTTTTAACTTGACATGATATATTATGGACTGATTCTGACATTCTTATTTATATTTTATTTTGACATGGCAATTAATTTATTAATTTATTTTTAATTAGATAAATATGTAATTTTGATCACAATTGAATTAGTTATTTGATGTAATGTTAATTTTATTGAAATAATTATTTGATTATATTAGTATTATAATTATTGTTGTATGTTCACACACAATGTAAATTGTTATTGAATAAATAAATATGAATATGAAATATGAATAATATGAATATGAACCCTTTGTAAGTACCGACAGACTATCCGCTTAGATCTTGCATAATTTAAGTTGTACATAGCTATTTGTTTATTTATCTTGTTATAGGGAAAAGATCCTAAGAATGCGAAAAATCTATTTGTAAAAACAAACTTTTATTCAGAAAGTGTGGTACAGACAATATCTTCCGTCTTTTAATAAGGTTGATGTTATACGTAAGTTTTGCGTGCTGTTTAAGTATGGTGTACAGCCTACAAACAAGTAAAGGTACCAGGCACGCACACTATAACATTATGTTGGTCTGTAAAACTATCCGCCACGCATGCACACATATACGGTACAGCTACGCACTCATGACCAAAACAGCAGCCAGTGCACACACACACGTATGGCCAATGTTTGTTAAAAACATAACTCGTAATACCGGATCAATATTTAGCACAATCTACGCATAGCTTCCGTGGCTGAATGGTTGAATCCATGGCAACACGCAGTTACATGTAAGGGTTCGAGCCTTACAAAATTGTGATAAGTTCTTTTTGAATTTTTAGATATTTTTGTTACAATTATTCTTCCTTTTAAACAAACAGTTCCACAGCGATTCTCATATTTTTTGTTGTCCTTTTATAAGCAAACTATCCATTTATAATATGTTTTTAATTTCTGTTAGAATATATTTTAAAACTTCCTCTACAAGTTTTTTGGGCTTATATAACATACATATTTATCCATTTAAAAGCAAACTACCCACATATATATTTAAGATTCCTTCACAGCTTTAGTTGCTGAATCGTGAGTCAATCTGCTTAAGAAACTATTACTGATAGTTTCTTCACTTGATCTTTTTCGTTAGTTATTAAATTTTTTTTTAAAGTTATTAAATTTCACTTTTATATTTTTGCACCGTTTGGGTGGAAACCTTAGGTTCATCGGGTCCGAGCGCTCGTATTTTGTACTGGGAGATCGCAAAACGCCTGATCGACGTTTCGCGTGATCAGAAGGCTGGTCTTTTCTTGGCCCAAAGAATCAGCATTGCCATTCAACGTGGCAATGCTGCCAGTCTTCTGGGCACGTTACCAGTTGACAGCGATGCGAAGAATTCTACGATGCCTAAACCATTTTTGTAAATATTTAGTATTATAATTATTTGTGTTTTTATGTATACTACATGGTATTCTTTGACGATTTACAAATTATGAACCAAATGTATTTAGTAGTTTAGCCACACGACATTTTTTTTTGTTTTCATAATTTAGAACATCATTTGTAATGCAGAGATAAATGTCAAATACCTCAACAATATGTTTTTACCTTAATAAATTAGTTATATTATTGGAACATAATATAATGTTATTTAAAATACATACCTATATACATATATATATATGAAGTAGGTATAGGAAATTAGTGATGTCCTTAGGTATATCGACTCTTCAAGTATTGGATCGCGTGCGTGTTGATATTTCATATTATGATTGTTTTTAATGTTCTTTTGTATGCATTTTCATTACAGAGGAAAGCTGTTCGGCTGTGGATTAGACATTACGCTGAATCTGTCTTCAGCCTGGTCCAACAGTTGTGGCTTTAACAAATGACTCGCCTCGGCATCGAGAGATTGTAGCAGTTCATACCGCCGATTCGTTTGCTAACACCAGTGTGACAGCACCGGCACATGGTATTACGACTCAAACGGTACGGAACCACCTACGAGCTGATGGCTTGAGACGTCGGAGACCGGCGCGGAAAATGAACGAAGGCGCCCCTATTAATTATTAAACTTTTTATTTATTTATACTTAATATACTTAAATACACATATTATAACATTTTTAACAAAATCACCAAACTACACACGCAGTTTGTTGGCGAAAGAGGTGCTCTTACTTAGTATAATAATATTATTAAAAGTATTTAGGTATCGGTAGAATACATTCTCATTAGTGAGTGAAGGCCTGTGTCCAGCATTGGGACATGAATAGGCGGTTTGTTCCGCATTCGCCCCTACCTTACGTACCACATTCCAAAATGTTCCTCATTCGCCCCTCTTTTTTATATATTCCTTTTTCATCCTACATTTTTGAGCATATGGTTAGCAAAACATAACATGTTTAAAAATATTTTAAGTCTTTGCAATGTCGGGCTCGTGATGTCATGCAATCATAAGGCCAAAGTTTCGCCGAAGGATCAAGGAGGTATTTTAAAATATTTTTCGGCTGACAGTACATCAAAATCTACAATACAAAAAAAAAACAGGGTCAGAAAAGGAACATAATTTGGGGCGAAATAGGAATTACGTTAAGAAATTAATATTGATCTAAATTTCGGGGCATGTGAGGAACAATTTTTGGAGCTAATGCGTATTTTTACATTCGGGACGAAACATGAGGGTCGAATGCGGAATAAACCGAATAGGCTGCTATTACCTATATCCTTTTTATTTTTGAACAGTAGATTATACCTAATCTCCGTTCGTCCTAAAGTGGAAGATACAACATAATCATATTAAAGCTATAAAAGATTATACATGTCAGTGATGTTATTGTTACTGGATCAAACATATTATAATCTATGTAACATGTTAGTTCACTCCCATTGTATATTAGAATTGCAGAAAAATAAAATATATGTCGTCCAATATTTTTGTAATGAAGATAATAAAACATGCTAATTAATAATAATTGTTTTGTTAAATTTAAAATCTTTTGTAAAAATAATAAAAACAAATGTATTATTTAAATTGTGTAAATTAAATAAAAATTAATAAAAGTAAATGATTTTTTTATTGTAATTAATTACATATTTGACAAATAAACAACGCGATAAAAGCCGTATATAGTAGTTTAATTTCAATGAATAACATTCGCTTAAACAGAAGACAATATTATATATTATTTTATTAATTTATTTATTTTATTATTTTACAAATGTTAAGCTAAATTAGGTAGGGCATTACCTACATTTCGGCGCTTCGTGCGCCACAGCGTGCCATGGTCGTCAGGTTGATTAGAGGTTACCGCACGATATCATTCGAGGCTGCGAGCCTCCTCGCCGGATCGATGCCATGGGACCTGGAGCCGCGCTCCTGGCGTCGCTCTATCGTTGGCGCCAGGAGGCGCTAGCTCGGGGCGAAGGACCGACTCTTCCCGCTCTCGAGGCGGCAAGGTCCGAGCTCCGCCAGGTCCTAGTGGCGAATTGGAAGGAACGACTTGTGCACCTCAGTGCCGGGCACACCACGATCGTGGCGGTAAGTCCCGTGTTCGAGGAGTGGCTGGAAAGGCGGCATGGTGCCCTCACCTTCCGGCTGACACAGGTAATGACTGGCCACGGTTGTTTTGGCCAGTTTCTGTGTCGTATATGCCGGCAAGAGACGCCCGGTTGTCACCACTGCGGCGACTGCCGCGACGTTGTTGAGGACACGGCGCTGCACACTTTGGCGATTTGCCCCGCCTGGGCATCGCAGCGCCGTGAGTTGATTGCGGCAGTCAGATCGGCTGCCCTCTCGCTCCCGGCCGTAGTTCAGTCTATGGTCAGGAGTGAGAGGTCGTGGAATGCCGTCGCCTCCTTCTGTGTGGAAGTGATTTCCATCAAGGAGGTGGTGGAGCGGGAGAGGGACCGCTTAAACCCTCTCCCCAACCGCAGAGCTGGGCGCCGGAGGGCGCGAGATGACCTCCAGCCATCCTGAGGTTTGACCTGGGGGTGGTGGGCTTTGGGGGCCTGCCCGCCATCCATTCAGCACCAGGTCCGAGAGGCGGCGTGCGTGTTCCCACGCGCGCCTCTGTGTCGAGTCCGTCTCCCCTTTAGGGGGGACAGTAGGGTATAATAGAGAGTGAGTCCTTTGGGTAGGTCTCTTCGTGTAGTGGCCTGCCATTACATACGGTGGGCCAAAACCTCGCCGGGGTCGCGACCGCATGTGAAAGTGATTCGCGCGGCTCCGTCAATAGCGGTTTTGTCGACGAACACCGTGGTAGGTTTAGTCGGTATTCCGGGAGGTACATTATTCTTCTTATTCCATCTTTTCTTTTACCCCGGCGAGTCCGACATAATCCCTCCGCCCGCCCCCGCGGAGGGGTATGCGTCAAGGCAATCCACCTCGTAAAAAAAAAGAAACAAAAAAAAAGGCATTAGGTACCTAGACTAGCTTAAATTTTCAAGACCCAAAACTCAAAAAGAAAACGAGACACTCGCTGTGGAACCGTATGTTAGAAAAATTAATAATTTTAACAAAAATCTTAACAGTTCTAAAAATCTGAATCACATTTGTGTGAGGTTCGAACCTACACACTTTGCCGCCTGTCGCCACCATTCAGCCATTTAGCTATGGAAGCTATACGTAGTTTGTGCTAAATATTGATCGATTGATTACAAGTTATGTTTTTAACAGACATTGGCCAAACTTGTGTGTGTGCGCTGGCTGCTGCTTTGGTCATGAGTGCGTAGTTCTACCGTATATGTGTGCACGCATGGCGGATAGTTTTACAGACCGACATAATGTTATAGTGTGCGTGCCTGGTACCTTATCCTGTTTGTAGTCTGTACATTATATAAAGGAAAATAGTTGAGTTAAAGTTTTTGGCATGTAAAACTCGACAAGAGTGGCTATTATTTAAATAAATGCGACTGTCTCTTACTAGAGGACTTCGGTATTGTCAACCTTTTTCTGTTGTTATGATTGGGGTGAGCATTCCTAGGGTGCGTGGTGGTTTCCTCTCGGCTGAATTCGTTATTGCCATGGAATTCTGGCAAGTATCGCTTAATTCGATTCAATATGATCTGACATTCCTTTGTGGTATTAATCTATTGTAATTAATAACACAATACTCGTGAAAAACGATAAGTTTGGTCAAAAACAAATATTTAACTTATCATAATTATACCTATTAACATTGTTGATATCGCATTGTTTAAACAGAAATTACTGCTCTCTTCTTCTCTGACAAGGGCAACGCATGAATAATGCGGGGTCTTTCCACGTTGCAATTGATGACATTGTAACTGTACTCAGAGGTATGAAGCGTGACAAGTCGCCGGGCCACGATGGCCTTAGTACAGAACATTTGTTGTATGCAGGCCAGTTTGTTTGTGAGATATTGGCGCAGTTCTTTAATCTTTGCTCGCAGCACTGTTACTTACCAAAAGACCTTATACGTGCATTGGTTGTTCCTATCACCACGAACAAGACTGGTGATATATCGAGCATGTCTAATTATAGACCTATATCATTAGCTACGATAGTGGCTAAGGTGCTTGAACGTCTAATACATAAAAAGTTGACTCCATGTCTCAATATAATTGATGGTCAATTTGGCTTTCGTGCGGAGGTGTCAACAGACATGGCTATATTTTCGCTCAAACAAGTTGCCAAGTATTACGTCCATCAGAAAACAAGCGTTTATGCTTGTTTCCTTGACCTTAGCCGTGCATTTGACAGCATTAACCATGATCTGATGTGGGGGAAATTGGAGAGATGCGATGTATCATCTGGGGTTGTTGGTCTGATGAGGTACTGGTACCGTAATCAGGTAAACAATGTCAGATGGTGCAATGCTTTGTCTAATGACTACAAACTGTCATGTGGTGTTAGACAGAGAGGACTGAACTCTCCAGACCTGTTTAATGTATATGTAAACGATCTGATCGAGGAGTTGAGCAGAATACCGGTGGGGCTTCGGGTAGGTGACAGACGTGTCAATAACTTGAGCTATGCCGATGACATGGTTCTGCTCAGCCACTCGATCAAGGGTTTAAGAAAATTAATATATTCATATCTGTGAAGGGCATGCTAAAGAGCATGACTAAATTTATATATGGATTATATGTCTGGAAATAAAGATTGTTATTTTTATTATTTAACGGTGAAATCATCACATAAACATCAGGAAATCTGCATGTCTGTGAGTTCTCCACAATGTTAACCATTATCACACTGAAAAGAATGCCAAGCAGTGGGATAGGGTGTACCCAGGGCTGATATTATTATTATTTATCTTTATTTTAATACATTCAGAATTTATAACATTTTCAAAGACATGTCATTACTGGTTCTGTTCATTTATAAGACCCAGCACAGCTAGTTGCTTTATAGTTCCTATATAGTTTAATTAATCTGGTATAATATTTTACGGCTTGGCTGTATTTTTTACATTATGGCACATTTTGTGTCAAATTGAGAACCAAATCTAAAAGGAGAACTGCTTTTTTAGGTAGGTAAGTATATATTTACATAAGAGCAATATAAAGCGGAAACATGTACGTTGAATTATAGTTCATAACCATCGAGATATAAGTACTTACGTACTAGAGAAGCTACGTTAAATAATTGAATTGTTCTATTTTTCGTTATTTGAATCTTTAGTTCGCTGCAGCGCTAAAATAATATCAAATCGTCTAAACCATAACTAATTTACCACAGCGCTAGATTTGCTACGAAAGTATATTTTTTTCTCGGCGAAATGGTCTTAAGCGCCATGTAAATCACGGCGCTTACGCGTTTCCTTCAACAAAGTGCATTAACACGTCTTCCCTATAGACTATGACAGGAGTAGTACAGAATGGACAACGTAGGTATTTTACCTACGTAAGGTAAGGTTCATAAATAAAAGACGAATATGAATTCGAAAAGAAATATTTTTTGTGATATTTTATTTAGTTACCCTTAAATAATATGAGTTTAGTCATCTTTTGCCTTTTTGTTGAATAATCAACACTTTGATCTGTTTTTGCTTCATGTTTTAAACGAATAGTCGTATATTTATTAATAATTGCCCGAATCAAATGAATTCTATGATTCAGTGTACTTGGTTGGCAAAATGAATGCTGAACTAAAGACGTAAATACCTCCGTGTGAATAAAATGCTCCAAAGTATTTACAGTAATGTAACTGTAATAGTATTTCGTGGAGAGGCTAATTCCACCACTTTGGTTAATAAGTTTTCGTATGATACTTTCCGTGATGACACATATTTTATATACGTCTTCTGAGGAATATAACAATCCACCCATGTCTTTAATAGTTATAAGTTTATGATGTGGTAGTCTTTCTGCTGTTGTTAAGGCATCTACGCATTCTTCACATTTTAAGGATTTTGTAAGATTTCGAGCAATGTAGCCAGATATGTAACCGACTATCAACTGAGAACCCAATGGTATTTGGTGGGTACTGAGAATGTCGGAAAAAATATTACAGTTGTGTTCAGCTTCTATATCAGATTCTAAACATCTAGTCGCTAACAATATTTCGTAATCCTCATCGTCATGTCTGTTTAAGGGTGTCGTACTATTTATAACATCTGTTGAAGAATTGCATAGAATGTTTATATTATCTAAAGGTAAGCAATTACCCGTGAATGATGAACGAAGTTCCAAATGGTTTAGTGATTTTTTGTAAGCAGCTCGAAATCGTAAGACGTTGGGGTTATTATTGTATCCGCCGTGCTTTCTTATGACTCCAAAGAAAAGCTCAAGATGATCTTGGCTAAGACGGTATGTAGAAATATATGTCATGTATTTTTTTTCTTCTACTACATGTTGATATAGGGTTTTTAGAGATTCTATACAAATTAAAGCTCCTATAAATCCTGTTTTATTAGCTGATTCAACAATTTTCTTTTTTGAAATCGACAAAGTAATACGTGGATCTAAACCTTTTCTTTTTACGACTCTTTTACATTTTATATGAAATTCCAAATTTAATATGTACCTTTTTACTTTTGTCAAAAAATTCAGTACTTCTGACTTATTTATGGCGTCGATTGGTCGCTTGAACCCATAAAAGTAACACTTTCTTGAATTCATTGTGTCAAAAAAATCATTAAACGTTTCCAAAAATAATATTGTAGCCGACGAGTCCGCGAATTGTGAATACTTCAAATCCTCATCACAAAGCTGCAATGCCTTGGCTACACTCTTACTTAAGAGTTGAGTAGCAAGACGGACTTTCATAATTTGGTTACGGAAGTAGACATGCCGTGGTGTAAGTTTGTTGGCAAACCTAAGACCATCTTTAATTTGCAATTTATTAAGATTAATCAATAACTGCCACTTTATTTTCTTGCAATCTTGATCAAATAACAATCTTTTTTTCTCAAATGAGTTTCTTATTAGTTTGATGACGTGACATGGATCAAGAAATATACACACTTTTTCCTGAGTAGACGGATGTGGAAAATGGGTTACTAAATCATTTGGGGTCGTCAGTTTACAGCCTAAAATTTCTGCAGCTGACAAATTTGCAGGGCATCCATCAAATGTCATGTTTACAACTGTAACTCCAGCGTTATGACATTTATGCAAGCACGTAGTAATTAGATTAGCTTTTGTTTCTGCAGTTATACTTGATATTAAAAAATAGCCTACAGGAAGCTTCCAATTTTCAGTCATTGACACCAACATAAATACTAATGCCTGTGACGCAACGTGATCATCTCCATCACCTTCTTGAGGACCAGCACCAAAATTCACAGCACCAAGCTTTTGTTGATTGTGAAAAAGCCTTTGCCGTCGAATAGCCATTTCGTCGAATACTAGATTGCATATAAGAGGTTGCTGACTTAAAGTACTTTTCTTTTTTAGAGCTTCAAACGATTCATTTGTAAAGCCTGGCTCAGCATCAACCGCTCCATACCAGCGACAGAGAGTTCTTGTGTGTGGTAGAAGATTGGCGTACATATCCCTCACATATTTGTAGGCAGCTGGCGAGTAGTAGTGAAGCGTTAATGCAAATTTACGTAATAATGGAGTATATTTTAAAGAGATTTTACTATTATTTTTACACTTCGACATTCTTTTATAGATTTCGACTAATTCTGCCTTTGCCAGTAAATTATTTTCAGCTACTTGACCAAGTGAAAATTTTGTTTTTAATGATTTTACAAGAATCTTCAGTGACTCACATTTCTTCTTAAGATTTCTATTTTGGCGTTGAACTTTCTTAAATTTGTCTGTCATTCTTTTTTTAGCCGATGTCAGGTTTCGTATTTGACGTTTCAGGATGATTTTTCTTGGGGTATCAAAAACCGATTCGGACTCACTGACAGGTTCTGAAATCGGCTCAATGGCTTCATGACACAAAGTGTCTTGCTAAAACAAACAACATAATGTTAGTAACGGCTAAATGAAATATTGTCAACACTAGGAATTCGTACAACGGAACATTCAATATTTAAAATTATATTCGTACTTACATCATCATAGGGCACAGCAGACTTTTTTAGAAAACGCCTTCCCCCTTTCGTAACATATTTATCATCCTCACGAAAATGCAACGAACATATATAACTATGATCGGATGGTAGCCAGGTCTCTTCACAGCGATTGTTTTGAACAAATTTGATCCATTTTTCTCTATTTTCATGACATGGACGTGGAAACCTGAATAAAAAAAATATTTAATCCGCTGAATAAAAAATAATAGTATTTAATAACTGTCTGGTAAATTATTAGAAATAATATAGGAACATTTATTTACATCTGCTGATGTTTCGATGGAGTTACATCCACTGTGGTTGCAGAGAGACTAAATAGATATATATAAATGAAAGGTTCGTGCTAAGTCCCGTGAATACTAATAATTGTGTTTAAAGTGCGAAAGTTTAAAAACTAAATATTTATGCCAACATTAAATACACAACATACATTATTTTCAGCGTAATTTCAGTCTAATCTACCTACATTGCACTCTGATTGTTATTAGTCTATGACAAATAATAGAATATGGCGCGTGGTTCATATTTAATTTGTAAAATATGGAAATTAGATTACTTACCGATGAAAAGTTATTCCTTTGCACTTTGCCGTGTTCCTTGAATTATTGGTACAATATCTCAACACACACCAAGGCATTTCTCGGCGATTTTTTCAATGTATTTATTTTTTAATTGTCTGATGTACAAGGCGCGAAAGAGCTAGAAAGCAACTAAGTGAGGTGCGGCGCGATCGCCGCAGTTGAACGGGACAAAGTAAGAATTTGCGGTGTCTTCTCTAGTACGTAAGTACTTATATCTCGATGTTCATAACAGTTTTTATCATTATCATTACATATTATAAAACAAAGTCCCCTACCGCGTCTGTCTGTCTGTTCGTGATAAGCTCAAAAACTACTGAATGGATTTCCAAATAGACAGAGTAATTTATGAGGAAGGTTTAGGTGCATAATTTGTTAAAGTTTTGTACCACCCTTGCGAAGCAGAGGCGCGTCGTTTGTCAGATATCTTTAACAATACCACATAAAAGTAATATATTTATAAACGTAACTTTTCCTAGAAATTTAAAACCTACAAGGCTTATTTAAATAATTAAAGTGGACACAAGTCCACTATCAATTAATTATACGCAACAGCCAGACTCGCTTTTGTAAGCGAGTCTTTCTGTTGCGTATAATTACTTTCACATACTAATTTACTTTTGCGTAAGCGTTTGGTAATCGCTTGAGCAGCGTGGACGCAGCAAAAACGCCACGCACACGTCGCTATAACGCTTGAAGGATAGCTTCGCGTAGACGTTGTACCATTAAATAGAATAGAATAGTTTATTTGCAAAAAATGTAGGTAATACATAATAGTTGTTATACATTTTTAATGAAAAACAACTACATTTTGCCATTAAGGCACACAAATATTAATGTTACAATAAATAATCAACATATATTAATTAATAATAATCAAATTATCATTTTAAAAGTCTGCTATCAAATAATAACATTTATCAAATCATTTTTTTTATGGTTCTTAAATATATTGAATTCCAACGAAGTAGCTAAAATAAGAGGTGGGATGTGGTTTCCAGTGTACATGACATAAAGTTCACATCGCATGAGTGACGTCACGCCACGCACACGTTGCAATGGCGCTTGTAGGATACATTAGCTTCGTGTAGACCTCGCACGAAGGCTATATCGTCCTATCAATCAATTAGATGTCCACAAAGTAGGTTTAGGAACAGTTGGGATGCTACCTGCATTGTACATGATATAGGGCTTACGTTGCGTGAGTGACGTCATCACAGCGTCGACGCGGTGTACCAAAGCGACAATATCTACACAAGCTAGTATGAAAGAGCTCTTATAAACGGATGGTGTAGTAGTTTACGTGGTCGCCTCGCCACTGCCACAGGATGTTCTTTGCGTTTGAATGTTTGTAAAGTTCCCCGCGGTACAGAAATTATTCTTCTTTTAACGAAAAGGAAGGTCTTATATAACAAATACCATGTTTAAACATGACGACTTGGCTGGGACACTGCCATGTACCAATTAATTACAATAATAATATGGGACTCTTTGTGACATAAATAATACGTGAATGAGGAAAATATGTTAGTAAGTAATACAAATATACTTTGATAACCTCTGTACATAAACTTAGGTACTTCTATTTAATATTGAAGGAGGATGTTGATGTCATATCCGAATTTATTTAATAAACTATTTTCAGGATTGTACCACTTCGTGTATAAAAGCAATTTAAAATATACTTTTAGTCATCCAAAAAAACAATTTATTTTGTTCGCTATATTACATCACCAAAATTTTACGAGCTTAACCCTAATATGGCCTTTGACTTTTGCACGACTGATATACAACCTAATCTTATATAAATGTTTGTCCGTCTGTTTATTTTTATTTATTTATTTATTCATATATGAGTCACAAATATAGGTACATGGGATCTTATTGGTACATAGATGTTTTAGAATCACTAAATTTAGCCTTGCGGCATGTGACATACTTACAATTATATAAAATAACTAAACTAAGAACCAAACTAGAACAGAATATTGTATTATAATGTATCGGATAAATAATCATCTACTGAATAATAGGCCTTTTGCAAAAAGATTTTTTTTAGCTTACTCTTTAATAATTTAATATTTTTTCTTCTAGAAAAGGCTTCGATAAATGGTTAAATATTCTAGGAGCCATGCAAAAATACTTTTATTAAAATATGCAGTAGTATTTAAAGGTACACTAATTTTTAGATTGTGTCTTTTACTTTTTAATTTTATAAACATGTGCATCTTTTTCACAAATAATACAGTTTCAAGTATATATATACATGGTAGGGTCAGAATGTTCAGTTTTATGAAATAGGCTTGACAGCTATCGGTGGATTTAAGATTACAAATGGCTCGAACGCACTTTTTTTGTGCTTTAAATGCATGGTCTACATCTCTAGAATTGCCCCAGAAAATGTGTACCACATATCCGTGGCACACAGTCAAGACTGTAGACGTATGTATTCCAATAAATTTTGTCCAATTGCTATGAAACTTTTATGAATTGTAGTGCAGGCTCGTGAAGTTACTGACAAAAGTAATTATACATTTTAAGCACTGCGACGTATGCCAAGCTATAATAAGTCTATTTCCTTACAAATATTATAAATGCAAATGTGAGTTTCTTTGTTACGCTCTCACGCCTTAACTACTCGACCGATCATCATGGTATTTCGCATACATGTCAGGAGTACATAAAATGTCATAGAGTACTTGTATCCAGGATAAAGTATTGTTACTAATTAACCAAAACCTACATTTTCACGAGCGAAGCCACGGGCAAAGTCTAGTATCATGTACAAAAGGACACAATGAAAATAATAAATGGTGTCTGGTCCTTTCATATCATAGTCATATTGACGCATCCAGGCGTTAAATGTATAATTGCCTCGCGTAAACAGGATAAAACAACATTATTATTTATATAAGGATAATAATGTACCACCAGCTTGGGATCTAGTAATTCAAACAGTCAAACCCAATAAGAAGCAAACCACAGCTAGACTTCATGATACTTTACTTCATGAAACACCAATGATTAATTTATGTTCGGGTACTTTGAAATAACTACACTGGAACATTGAGACATCTACCATCTTAGTCTCCCCGTGACCATGGCTGCTGAAAACCAACGGAAACGTCGGGGAAAGTGTAAACGTAAATAAAAATAGTTGTATAATTTAAATAGCTTAAATTGAAATAAACAGTACCTAGTAAAAGTGTTTAACAATAGTAGTTTATAGATTCAAAATGATGTATGTGTTTTATAAAAAATAAACAACGCGATAAAATCCGTGTAGTTTGTTTAATTTCAATGTATAACATTCGCGTAAACATAAGACAATATGACTACTTTATTAGAAATATTTGTTACAACATATATACAATGGCTTGGTACGTGACGATGGGAAGAGACCGGACGGAATGTCATTGTTGCCTTGGAAGATGGGCAGGCCTTTGGTGTGGGACGCAACGTGCGTTGACACCCTTGCGCCATCACATCTTCCAAGCACTGCGGGACGTGCCGGCGCTGCTGCTGCAACCGCGGAAACCCTCAAACGGCGCAAATATAGTAATTTAGTCGGAAATTACATTTTTGCGCCGTTTGGGGTGGAAACCCTAGGTTCATGGGGTCCGAGCGCTCGTATTTTGTACAGAGAGATCGCAAAACGCCTGATCGACGTTTCGCGTGATCAGAAGGCTGGTCTTTTCTTGGCCCAAAGAATCAGCATTGCCATTCAACGTGGCAATGCTGCCAGTCTTCTGGGCACGTTACCAGTTGACAGCGATGCTGAAGAATTCTACGATGCCTAAACCATTTTTGTAAATATTTAGTATTATAATTATTTGTGTTTTTGTAATTATGTTATCTTTTTTAATACGTTTGTAAAGACAATATTATGTAAACAAATTCATTATGAAAAAATTTGTTAATGATCGATAATTACGGTGATTAGTTTAACATAATTACTTTTACTAACATTCCTTCAAATGAAGTATAAAGGCATAATAGAAAACATGTTTCTGCTTAACAATGAATCGTTATTTGTTCGTAACAAGAATATGAGCGTTCAGTGCCTAATGCGAGTTTGTTATACGTTAACGCGATTGACACGTTCATGACGTTTGGCGCTCCGGTTGGTCAGCTCCAAGCTCTTAACCAATCAGAGAGCGGAACGCGGTAAATGTTTTAATCGCGTTAATGTAAAAACAGCTCGCACTAGGCACCCAGAAATCGGATCAATGTTGTTCGTTTTGTCCTTATTAGTAACGAGCGCATTGGTGCGAAGTACACTTGTGTTTCGTGACGTTATTTTGTTGTGTGGAACTTTTCGGTCACTTATAAGTAACTTTCGTGCACGTTGCTGCAATGTTGCAGCACGCTGCGCGTCTACTGCTGCTAGCAGCACTCTTGGCAGTAGCTAGCGCTTCGTTTTGCAGTAATCCACAGAATGGCAGTAAGTAGTTGTGATATACAAGGATATCCTATGATGATTTATTCAGCGTATTTTATGTGACGTAAGACGATGATACATCTGGATTTAATTCTGGCTGTACTTTTAAACCAAATGTGCTTTCTTATGTGCTATGGTCGTTCTTGCAAGGTTAGTAAGATTATACCAGATTTAGTACGGATAAATGTGACAAAATACAGTTGTTTTTATGAAAGATTGAGTGCTAGGTATAATTGCTTCGTCGCAAAATATACGGTTTTCCTGTTTTTGAGTTAAATCGTTACAAATAAACAAACAAAATATTATCTATACTTAATATTATAAAGCTGAAAAGTTTGTTTGTTTGTTTGCTTGAACGCGCTAATCTCATGAACTACTGGTTCGAATTGAATAATTATTTTATTGTTCAATAGCTTATTTATTGAGGAAGGTAGGACTAGGACTCAGGGGGCGGCGCAGTAATCACTAACGCGGGTAAAACCGCGGGCACATCTAGTGTATTATAAAGAGAAGAAGTTTTTTTGATTCTAGTATTGACATGAGAGTACACAGATAGACTAACTTTTATTTAAATATACGGATGGCTTAGTGGATTAGGTGGTCGCCTCGCCCCACTACCATTGCGCCGAGTATTGTGGATTCAAATCCCATACGGGACAAAACTTTCTATGTTTAAACTATCTGTAATGATGATCTGTGACATAGCTAACTGTCTTTCTCGCGTGTGTGTAAACAAACTAGATATAGATAGGGCAATCATTGGCTATTTTCAGATTAAACCTTATTGTCTCTATTGATCTCTTATAAATATTGATATTTAAAAGCTCAAGCTGCAGAGTTTCTTGCTGATTGATGTGATTGTTATTATGTTTTTATAAGTATTTTCTTGTAAGTAAACATTGGGTCGAAAGTTTTCGATGCATAATGTGCATAGTATCTTATCTTATCTTGTGTGGGGGCCAGTCAGTAAAGACCGGCGACACTTCGACCCAGTGGGATCTTTTGTGTCGACTTCCCCAATAACGACTGCCATAGATGTTTAGGGTAGCCGGGACCGACGGCTTAACGTGCTCGCCGAGGCACGGAGCAGCCGATAATTGTCAATCAATACGCACATAATTTCGAAAAGTCATAACTTCCGAAAGTCGGACGTGCGCGACGTGGGTTTGAACCCAAGACCCTCTGCATTGCAGTCTGTTGGTCTCGCCACTGAGCTATCGCTGCTCTTAATGTGCATAGTAAAAAGGAATGTAAATATAATTATATTCTACCTATGATAAACATTTACCTTAGTCTATAGAGTGTAATGAATACATTTTGAGAAGAAGAATAATAATATATAATATAATATCATCTCTGTATTAAACCGTATCACTGTTGGGAACGGGCCCTCTTCTCAGTTTGAGAAGGGTTAGGCCATAGTCCATCACGTCGGCCCAGTGCGGTTTGGCACACTTTACATAACTTTGAGAACATTATGAAGAACTCTCAGACTCTTCCTCACGATGTTATCTTTTACCGTTAAAGCGAGCGATAATTAACTATTTAATATGCACATAACTCCGAAATATCATAGATGTGCGCCTTGAAATCGAACTCGAGATCTCGGCGTGGCTGTCCAACGGTTTAACACTAGGTTATCGCTCCTTCATTCAGAATAATATTTGAATCCTTTAAAATATGTCACTTATTTGCGACGGTGCCATTTATAACAGACCACTAGATATAAACACTTTTAAACTTTGAACGAACTGCAACTTATGGTTCGATTCCACTGGCATTTGTAGATCGTGCGCATTCCTCTAATAAAAGTCAAAAGCCTCTTATTAATTTAGTTCACAAAGTAATGCTCGTGAACATTAAAGTCTTGTATTTACGACGTCAATTGATGGAAAAAGTAGGTTAGGGTTCGATTCCACTGACGTTAGTCGGCGGTGTGCGTTGCGCGCAACGTCAACTTTGATGATGACGCATGTCAACAAAATTTGGCAATTATAAGTGTTACTTTCTGAACTAAATTTAGCATATAGCTTCCCAATTTGGGTTTCGATCGAGATTGTCTACTAGTGATGCTATTCATGAACTGACTGAGTTTGTGACAAATAATTTAGATGTAAACAAAAAAGTAATTGTTGTCTTTATGGACTTAGCTAAGGCATTTGACACGGTCTCCGTCCCACTTCTGATTAAAAAACTGGAATACTTAGGAGTCAGAGAAAGCCAACTAGGTTTGTTTTCTGATTATCTTACTAATCGCCATCAACGAGTCAAGATAGCAGAATATGTTAGCAATGACCTTCCAATAGGTCATGGTGTACCGCAGGGAAGCATCCTCGGTCCTACTCTATTTCTAGCATATATTAATGAGCTTTGCGACTTAAAATTGCCTAATGGAAGAATAATTAGTTTTGCGGATGACACCGCGCTTTTATTTGAAGCAGACACTTGGCAACAAGCATACAATCACGCACAAACGGGATTTAATATGGTTATGTCGTGGTTGTATAAAAATAGACTCGCCCTTAACGTTGACAAGACCAAATACATTTGTTTTTCTGTAAAAAATCCCGCTCATCTTATAGTAGATCTAAAAATCATAGCACATAATAGCTCGTGTCCCTCCAGTACCAGTTCCTGCCTATGTCCAGCTCTACAAAATGTTACTACAATAAAATATCTAGGTGTTATTTTAGACAGAGCGCTCAATTATAACGCACATGTTGATCTTCTTGTAGCGAGAACAAGAAAGTTTATTTATCTGTTTAAGAACCTTCGACATGTTGCGGACAAAAAAGTTATAAATATGGTATACCTAAGTCTCTGTCAATCAGTTATCACATATTGCATCACAGTGTGGGGCGGTACCTCAAAGACAACCTTATTAAGTTTAGAAAGGGCCCAAAGAGCGGTCTTAAAAGTCAGCAATTTTCTACCATTTATGCATCCTACAAAATTAGTATATGAACTCACCGAAATGCTAACTGTTCGACAACTCTACATCCAACATACGGTTCTCAGGCAACATTCGCTACTTCCATACAATCCCTCACTACATGCTACTAAACGACGCAAACATGCAGTTTGCCCCACGACTCGCACAAACACAACCTTCTCACATCACCAATTCAATTTTCTTGGAGCATACCTTTACAACAAATTAAACAAAATCCTAAAAATGTACAATTTAACCAAAAATCCATGTAAAGTGACTCTATACAGGTGGCTGAAAAACAAAGTTATGACGAGACGGAGCAATTCATCATCGTCCCTCGCTAACTATAACCACAAGTAAATGTGTATATATGTGTTAGTACCACACCATACATATGTTACAATATACGTCACTTATACCTACTTATACACACACAAAACACACACCCACCCGCACACCCACACACACACACACACGTACACACACGCACACACTTCTCACAAAGAACACATACCTCATTTTGTTATGTACTCTTACTTTTGCATTCATACTTAATGACAGTCTTTCAAAATGTTATATACTTTATGCATGTTTTTAATGTATAATTTGAATTGTATATTTAGTGTATTTTAGTGTATAATTTTAATTGAATATTCCGAGGTGAGGGCCTGGTGATCCGTCACACAGGGTTTCCCTAGTATGGACACCAGCCTCTCACAAAGGATCATAAAGTTCCTATATCTAATGTATATAGACGAGTAAGAAACACCTTTGTGAAGAGAGAAATAAATAAATAAATAAATAATAAATAAATAATATAAAAAGGTTAAGAATTTTCATAAAAAAAATTACATTTAAGAAACGTTCTTTGTGTTTCGGTTACTATTTTATATACTTAGCTTATCAATTTAAATTTAATAGATATAAAATATTTAAAGCTTTTTGTATTTTCTTCATTCTCTTCTCATACTGATGAGAAAGGAGAAAGGAGAAAGAAGAAAATGCAAACAGCCTCAGGTTCAGTACCCTTGCCCAGCGGTAGGACAGCGTAATACAGGATACTGAATTTATTAATATCAATATACTTAATTCTTATTTAATCCTAAGTAATGCATAAAAGAGTAAATTAAAGCAATTTTAAGTATAAAATTACAAGAAAAGTTTTTATACACCATTTTCTAGAACTATTTTACCGGTGACGCAGCAGTCGCAAAACGGGCTGTTGTTACGTTTCTCTGTCTAGAAATTCTCAGAACCAACACGGACGTCTGGAACTAAAGGTCGGATGCGACTTCTGGGCACACGAACGAATTTTTTTTCGACTCATAGGGTAAGTTCTGGGCTGAACGGGTTAACTAATCATGGATTGGTACTTGCAGATTTAAAAGACCGGTACATCAGCAGAGATGGGCGGATTTTGAACGTGACCCTGCACTGGGCGAGTGACCCGGCGCGCGCCGCCTCCGCGTTCTTTGCCACCATACTGCGGCAGGCGTTTGGCTACCAGAGCGTGTACCTGCGACAGAGCCCCCATCTCGACCTGCAGACCTTCGCTGCGTCGGTTCCACAAAACATAACACGACAATATAATGAGTATGTATTACTTTAGGCTAGTAACCAACACTTTTTCTGGTACTCTATGTTTTTTTCTGTTCCCCTGGTAACGTAAAAGTATCATAATCATTAAAAATATATCAAGCTTTTTTAAATTATGATAAAATTGATGATCAAATTTTCTTGCTGCCAGGGTTATATTGGCGTTATCAATGGCTTGGGAGCCTGCACCAAGTCCTGCATGGATGCCCAATATGGGCGCTGTGTGTGGCATGGTAGGCCCCCGCTTGGAGGAGTTCGGTGCAAGTTCAGTGCCGGTGCGACAGCGTCTGCACGTGTACATAGCCGAGCACTTCCAAAACCGAAGTGAGTGCCTCAACGTCACTCAATGGAGCTTCTATACCAACGATAAGGCACTCCAACAGTGCGGCTTTACCAACACTAGTATAAGGTAATATATTCAGCCAACATCAATCATCATGCAATGTTTCCCCTTTGCTTAGAGCGAAGCAGAAAATCAAAAATAGAAAATGAAATCGATATCGAAATCAAAATTAAAATTAAAATCAACGTCAAAGTCAAAGTCAAAGTCAAAGTCAAAGTCAAAGACAGTCAAAGTCAAAGTCAAAGTCAAAGTCAAAGTCAAAGTCAAAGTCAAAGTCAAATTCAAATTCAAAATTGAAATTAAACTACTATATATGGATTTTATCGCGTTGTTTATTTAACACTGTACTTATTACATAATTTTGAAAACTGTTACACCACTACCTACTACTATTGAATTTTACTAATTTATAACCTGATAAAATTATTTAAACTATTAAAACATTTTATATTTAGGTATACACTTTCCCCGACTTTTCGGTTGCTTTTCAGCAGCCATGGTCGTGGGGAGATTGACTGGCTAGTAGTAGTTTAATTTCAATGAATAACATTCGCGTAAACAGAAGACAATATCTTTATCTATTTAGGTCACAAAGTAACACTTATTAACGTCTAGGTACACTAACTAAAACTATAATATGAGTCTACATTTACATTTACCTGTTGACTGACACTTGACTAAAACCACAACCGTATGCCTTCTCTTAACCTCTGCATTCCAGGGAGGCGTGTTTCCTTTTGGTTTGCCCCGCGATGCACAGCCCACATATCAAATCTGGATATATGTGGGTCTATTCTCTATAGCGTTGATTCTTACGAGATTCCGACAACTTAGCAATGTCTTCGGCCCATGAAGTTAGGGATCTGCAAGCCCAAATACATTAGCAACAGTATAAAGGTTTATAGGACCGATCAGACCGAATGTCGGTCACGGTGTCCAATCTTAACGGCACCTTAATATCTGCGCAGGAGATATTACATTGCATAAGTTCGGGTGCGGGTTCTGTTCCTTAACTAATCATAATTCTATGGGACGGCAATTGGACACGACCTTGTCGTGCTTTCCGAGGCACGACGGTGTGATACACCGTCAACTTCTAAATTCCGGGCTAGTATTAATAATTTCTTGAAAACCCAATAACTTTTTGTGGGCCCGATTCGGAATTCGAATCGGAGACCTTATGCAAATCAGTCGTATTTACTATCGCTGCGCCACCGAGGCAGTCTCAGTTAGTTTATAAATATAGAAGATGTCCGTGGGCTCGCCTTAACCTACATTACGTCAGTAACAGTATTTTTTTCTGGATGAAGATGTCCTTTTCTGTTCCCCTAACAACATGTATGCGAAGGGGACTGCCCACTGAGACTTGTCACCTATGCCCAGACGTGGACAGGTAAATATTATAAATGTATGTCGTTTTTAAGTTTTTAAAGGGGTAACTCATGAGTAAAACCAAACTAAAACGCCACCAAGCTATTACAATGAATATAAATTGAAATAAAAAGCCTTTTAGAGATGACAAAAGTACGTGTTAGATCTGAATTGAAGTGTTTGTATGTAGCTATTGGTATTTATAACAAGAAGGTAAAACTATGTTTGTATATGCTAGTATAGAGTAAGGTACATAATTATCAAAATCCAGATTTTTAAGCAATGGTGATAGGTATGAAGAAGTTTAAATAAGAAAACATTTAGTTTTTAATCTTCTATATTTTCATTATCATTTATTATTAATATATCGTCTAAGAAATGAGCAGGAGGCATAACATTATTTTCAAATCTAGCCCAGCTAATAATATATAGCCAGCAGAGGGTCTTGGGTTCGAACCACGTCGCGCACTTCTGACTTTCGGAAGTTATATGACTTTTCGAAATTATGTGTGCATTGATTGACAATTAGCACCTGCTCCGTGCCTTGGAGAGCACGTTAAGCCGTCGGTCCCGGCTGCCATGAACATCTATGGCAGTAGTTATTGGGAAGTCAGTGCCCTATAATATCCTGACACTGGTCTAGCCTTAGGGTATCGTTAGCCTTCGGGTTGCGGAGGTCAGGTGGCAGCCGCTCTGTGTAAAAAACTGATATTCAGTTAAATTCGGTAAGACTAGAAAAGCCGACTCCAAGTGACTTAGGAATAATAAAGGCTAGGGAGAAGATTATGGTCATAACATGTGAATAGCAACCAACCGTGTGTTTGCCGGCAATACAATTACAATAGAACTGCTGTAGTGTTTCCCTAATAATATAGAACTGGTACTAGACTCTTGGCGGAGTTATAACATAACTTAAAAATCGTATTTTATTCTAAATGAATCATTTGTTAGTTTCACACTCACATTTATAAAATTACTTAGATTTGCGTTGACTGAGGACTATAAGATTTCATATAATAAAAGATTAAAAAGAAATAAAAAAATAAGAAATATAGTTACGATATTTCTTTTAATAGGTAATTTAGTAAATTCCGGTCAAATTTCGTCTGTTGGGCAAACATTTATTTTAAACCTATTAAGTACAGTAATTATATTTATATGTATATTACAAGAAAATGTTGAACGATCGTACATATTATAATTTATAAGGCGGTGTAAATTGCGATGTGTGGTTACAATATACATTTTAATAAACATATTTACTAATACAATTTATCCTGTTTTCATAATTCAATTTAATATTGTTCCGAAGAACTTAGTTTTATTGTTTATTGTGTTCATATAATAATATTTAAAAATAGCTGAAAGTTATTAATGCGTAGTGTGAACTGTAATAACTAATAATCGACTATAAGTAGTAGATACAATTAATTGATCTGATTCGTTCAAAATCTCACATCCCGAAGGGGCAAGCAGAAGCTCATTACACCCACAAGATTTCCCCTTAATTTTCACTTAAAAAGGCATCTCCCGCACTAGAAATGATTCGTGTGTCGCGAGGGAGTTCACAAACATTCAATTAACGGACACAAAGAACACAGACTCAGAACAACCATTTGTGGATCACACAAATAGTTGTCCTGTGTCCCGATTCGAACTCACAACTCACGGCATAGCGGCAGCGGTGAGGAGACTACTCAAACCACTACGTCATCTGTGTGTGTGTGTGTGTGTGTGTGTGTGTGTGTGTGTGTGTGTTTACCTCTGCCTGCCATCGTCTACTAAGATTTTAGTCCTTTGTAATAGAGGGTGAACCTATTGTCGTCTGGGAACATTTCTGTATAACCGTAGTAGTAGTCCGTACAACTTAGAAAGTTTTAACAGATAAAACCAATAGCACACTATATAATTTAAAAAAACAAGGATTTTTCCATCCCGACCTTTCGCTGTATTAACTTGAATCTAGTCCTAACAAAAGCTTAGCTGGTTATTCTAGAATACCAGCAATTTAAAGCCTCAAATTGCCTGTAGTGATTGTGATCAAAAAGCTTGCTTGATAACTCTTTATTTTCTTTATTAATAAGTAATTGGTAATTTATAATCCTTTACGATTTTAGGGGCAATCTACTGAAGAAAGCGTTGGTGTACAAATTGGATTCGACCTGGCCAACGATGGCACAACTCAATAAATTCGCCGAGATACTAAACTTTGAAATCAAGAACACAAATCGCACGAGACTCTTTGAAATGCTACGAACTGCAAATCATTCGTTTTTGTTCGTCGATTACGATATCTGGTCAGATCATTCGTACGTAAGACCTATATTACAACCTTTCTGCTTACCAATCGCAGGTTCCACATGCCTACTGGAGCAAAGTTCCGCCGTAGCCATGCGCGTCGGTGACGTCTCTATATTGACAGAGTACGGACCTGAACTTCTACAGTTTGCTAATAATTTTACAATTTCTGCCAAATCTATAAGAGACATATTAGAACTAGAAAGTACAGGCAAACATATTGAGCAGGCGGCTAAAGATATATTGGATCTCACCAGATCACACTTGGCTCAACAGTTTAAACCCACTAAAAAAGATTACGAAATAGCAATATTTTATTGCCACAATGATCCTTATTTAACAACATATGACTGGTTAATTTATAAACTATGTTATACTAAAATAGACGAAATATACGGGTCAATGTTTACTGTACGTGCAAGACGGTATAAAGCCAACTGTTCGGATGTTAATTATATAAAAAAACAGATAAATCAGTATAATGCTCGTGGAATCAAACAACGTCTGATTGGTGCGATTGTTGGTAGTGTTAACAATGTAATACATGTAGCCGATTCTGTTGATGGGTCCAATTTACCAATATTGTTCTATGATGCAATTGGGCTCGAACCGGATTCGAGCGTATCCACATGGCTACCCACTGGCCGTTTACGTCATTTAGCACTTGCGCTACGTCATTTTATTCTCAGCATGAACTGGGCTCGCATCGCGGTGTTATCAGACCCAACTGAAACGGCCAAACGTTTCGTTGATGATCTAAAAGCCGTAGGCGGTATTGCAGTTGGTGATCATCGTGTACCACTTGATTTGACAGAAAAGGATGCTAGGAGTGTATTACAGAAGCTAAATAGACATGAGGACGCACACATTATTATAGTTAATACAAACTACAAAGACGCTGCCACGATCCTCGCAGCTGGAGCGAGTCTTGGAATGAGTTCAAAAAAGGATTATGCCTGGATCGTACGCGAGTGGCGTCCAAATAACAATACTGCCGATATAAGGCACTTTACGTTTTCATTTTGGTGTCGCTGCGGCAGTTACCCCTCAAAAATTGATGGTATGCCAGAATTTCGAATGGAAATGGACAGGTTATACCCAGACTGCACATGGCCGCCACATGCTTCAACTATCGCAGATTCAATATTTATACTGTTAAATGGTTTCAAATCTTCAATACTGAAATGCCCACAAATGCGAAACGACTTACGCAATAAAGATGCTGTTAAGTGAGTATGCTGTTTAGCTTTATTAGTAATTATATTGGTATCACAATTTTCTATTCCCATTTGTAATAGTTTCGGTAATGCATATCAATTATAGAGTTATGACACTGCGGGGTAGCCATATTTAATTCATTGCAACAACATCATGGAAGTATTCACTCTGTTTGTTGCGTTCATGTACTTAGTAAGCTTGCCACATCTCCTTATTGTGCTGGCAAAATATAACCAGTGATGTTAGGGAACCATAATTTTTTTATTACTTTTGTGGCACGCCAGCTATCGCAGCCGCTGGTTATGGACTTGGCATTTTTTCTAGGCATCACAGAAGCAATTTCAAGGAAATAATACCACCAAGCCAATGTTAACCATATAGGTAAGCATAAAGTCTGCTTGATGATATCCTAATACGTTAAGCGTTGCTTATGAAAAAGGAATGGTGTCATTACTCGAATATACATAAGACAACCAGAATAGAAATTAGAGATACTTAGTCACTCTTAAATTAACATGTTTCATTATAATTGTGTATACTTTATATATAATTAAATTGCTGTTTCTTTTTACCAGGACCTTTGAGAAAAGCATCATCGAGGTACCCACTCAAGGATTAACACAAAATTTTACTTTCAAAAGACACTCGCTTGTAGAAGCCGTGGTATTTGTGGATGAGTGGCATGGTGATAGTCACAATCACATTGCACGGTGGCGCGTTAATGCCGTCACAGGTAAAGTGCTTGAAGAGGATGTAGAGCGCGCCGCATATCCCAAGCGAGACCAGCCGCACGATGGTTCTTCACGATGCTTCGTATCCTCCGGTGACCCGTATATGCCGACCTGCCATGACTGGGAATGGGGATCTGCGCTGGTACTCATAATGCTTATGCCACCTTCTCTGATATTCGTGTACCGTCTTCTACGCCGTCGCCTCAAGGAGCATGAAAAGAAGATCATATGTAAAGTATTAGCGCAACGTCAGCAGCGCATCGCTGCTCTCTCTGCCGGGTACCTGGTCGATCGCTCTGCATTAACATTACGTCACGAACTTGGATCTGGCCGGTTTGGATACGTGCGTTTAGCCTGGCTGCGCCTTCCGGGAAGTACACCTCGATTCGTCGCTGCTAAGGCTCTTCGTGACCATCAAGATGAGAGTGAAATTCTGCACGAGGCATGTGTTCTCGCTTCTCTCTCTCACGAGAACATTATTCGTCTCGTTGGAGTGTGCATTGACAAAGACCCACCCCTAGTACTTATGGAGGTCGCGTTTTTCGGTGATTTACTTCAGTATCTTAGAGATCGTCGCTACCTCGCTGAAGGATTCAGCTCTGATTTAACTTTATCAGACAAAGGTGACGAGGAGGCATCGCACGTTTCAGCCGAAGCATTGACTCGGTTGGCACGTCAGGCTGCTTCAGCACTGGGATATCTTGCTCTGCGCGGTGTGATTCACCGGGACTTACGCGCATCAAACTGTCTAGTAGACGCAAATCGTTCACTTAAACTGGGTGATTTTGGCTTGGCTCGTGAGACAAAGGCCACAAGTTCGGATGGAGGTACAGAATACGCGTGCAGGCGGCGCGGTCTGTTCCCTGTGCTATGGATGGCACCTGAAAGCCTGATATATGGTGTATTCTCTGCCGCGTCAGACGTGTGGGCGCTCGGTGTACTCGTGTTCGAGCTGGTGACGCTCGGCGCGCGTCCCTTCGGAGAGATGTCGCCTCTACGAGTAATGCAGTATGTGGCTTCGGGTGGCAAGCCGTCGATGCCACGCGATGCTACACCGCAGACGTAAGTAGAGAGTGTACAATACAAGTGTTATCATATCATTGTCTTACATTTATTTATTTTATTTGTTTATAGTAAACCCAGTAATTTTTTTTAACTGTCTCGCTGCCTGGCACATTCATACCTTTCCTCAATCTCATAAGAATTAGGCCATAGTCCAACATGCTACCCCAATGCGGAATGGTATACTTCACACATTTTCGAGAACGTAATCGGAAATTCTTAGAAATGCAGGTTACCTCTTGATGTTTTCCTTCGGCGTTAATGGAATAATTAATTATTTAATACGCTCAAATCTTTGTACAGTCAGACTTCTATTAGTTAATCAACGTGAATCATCAACTCTATGGATATAGATACTACGAATAAATCTTCATAAAGAAAATTTTATATGTGATAACTTGAATTTATAAGAAATTGCGACACCGCAATACTTTTCAAATTAATTACATCCTAAGACCTTTCAAGTTACAACTTCTTTGATGGCTAGAGAAGGGCACACTATGTATCTGGGAACGACATATATCAGAATACTTAATGCATTGCAGAATGGCGCTGGCGCGACTGTGCTGGCAGCCTGAGCCGGATCAAAGACCTTCGGCAGCTGATGTGGTAGCATACTTGGCAGAAAGACCGTATGCCCTCTGCCCTGCATTCGATGGAGACAATGGCCGACCAACAGATGCCGATAGTGGTTGTGGAGAATCCCCAACGTCTGAATTACTACCGTAAGAAAACAATTCTATGCGATTGCGATTGCTTGGATACCATATAGATGCAGTGGTATAATATTGTCTTTATATTTGGCGACGATATACGTCGATCGGGCTTGATACTGGATCGGACAAATTGTATTTCAATTTTCGGATTTTCTGGACAGCAATTGTCTGTAGCACGAAGCTTGATATTGCACCTGATAGCTAGCTATAAACTTAAACCTATAACGTGGTATCTAAACAATGTACCTGAACTGTGGGTGTGACCATTTGCGACCACTTTAGGGACATGCTTGCATCTATTAGTAAGTCCAATCAATACTTGGCATGAAACATATTTAAAATATTAATTTTAAATATGTTTCATGCCAAGTATTGATTGGTTAAAGCCAAATGAAATGTAGTCAACGGTGCATATTCATTACAGATGCTGAGATACTAAAAAAAGAAGCTACATGCGATGAACTGAAACGATTGGAAAAATACGTAACAACTTGAAATCGTGATACACTGCCACCAACAGACAGCGCAATCCAATATTTTTTGCGACGGTATACCACACGGCCGGGCTTCATGAATTTAAAGATGTGTCCTGGGTATGCCATAAAAAAATTCAACTAATGCTTATTACAATTACCTCATAAGAACAAAAAAATTATATTAATTATGAAGAGCTTATACAAGAAATGCCTTCCGAGATTTCAGTCTCGGAAAGAAATCTCGCCGAGTTCTCTCGGTTTTCAGCTGAAACGCCAAAATTCTCGACTTAATCTGATGCTTATAAAGAGTTTCATACAATATGAGCGCCAATTATGAATACAGAGTGTTTTATCAACAACAGATTACATTTAATTTTATAAACCGAGTAGCCAAACAACTTGATAATTTCACTGCAATTATCACCATGATTATTATTCGGTTATCTTTATATATATACTAATATTATAAAGAGGAAAGATTTGACTTTTTGTTTGTTTGTATGTTTGCTTGTTATGATTTAACTCAAAAACTACTCAACTGATTTTGAAAATTCTTTCACAATGGTAAAGAAAGCTATATTATCACAGAGTTACATAGGCTATATTTTATAAAAGTACTGTTACACCTAACCGAAGCCGCGAGCTTGGTAGATAATAAAACGAACTAGTGGTTACCTGCGGCTTCGCTACCATAGTTAAAAAGTCCTTAAACTATCTCAAAGCGGTTACCGTAGTGTGGAAGTCTCTGCTCGTGGACTTCTCGTCGTGGAGTGTAGTTATATTGATAGGCAAATTAAAAATACATGCACGACATCCGGATTCGATTTGTTGTTCCGTTAGTGCGAGATAACAAACTATCAAACACGTTTTCGCATTTATAATCCAACGGCTATATTTATTAAACTTAAATGTCGATATAAGTTAAAATTCTAAAAAGTATTGTTCATAATAATGCATAAGAATGTTAGTTTCTCTAATAATGATGCTGTATATACTTATATAGGGTGTCCGGTAATTAATGGATAACCTGGAAATGTCTTATAGTGGAACTGATGGACGTTCAGAAAAAAAAATATGAAAAAATCTATCATAACTGACTAACCTGAGACACGTGTTTTTTTATAAATTACCATGTATAACTTTCTTGTATACTACGAACATAAATGAATGAAATCCATCAGATTTTGTTGTTTTATTATTAAACACTAATTATGCTAATAGATAGATAGTCAAAAGAATGCTATGCTAATATAGCTTGCACTTTTTAATATATACATATATATCTTTTAAATTTTTATAATTTTTTTTTCATTTTTCTGTACTGCCTTCAGTTCTACTATAAGACATTTCAAGGTTATCCATTAATTACCGGACATCCTGTATAATAAAGGCTTACAGAAAATTAATGAACAAAGATTGTTTTCAATGCATTTTTTAAACATAAGTATTTTAACTACCCGCCGTATTAAGCCTTCAGTAAAATGTGTTTTTATAAATAAGACTGTTAAAATTGATTTGTAGACCTTTCGTATATTTACCAAGCCTGGTTCTCAACTAAACTAAACAATAAGACACATAAGCCAGTGTCGATCGGGTTTATACGTTTATATGACTATATGCAATGTTAAGTACTTCGTAAACTGCGTAAAATATATCTTGGGTCCTGCGACACTTAGGCCGAAGGCTGGGTCGATCTTGATCATATAGTTGTTATTGTTTTCATTGACGTTTATGTATCTAATTATTGTAATATATGATAATAAATCAAAGAAGAGGTATTCCTATACCTCTTCTTTGATTTATTATCATATAAACGCAATGCATTTTATCATATTTCTATTTCTATAGGAGTTTGATTTATGTTGTGTTTTGTTTTGTGTTTAATCAAATGTACATCTCAATTTATTTTACAAGCCTGTTCGGTACTTTGTAGTTCGATTAAGAGGACAAGGAACGTCATATTATACCGTCATGAGATACGGAATATGACGGGTGTGATATGGATGTCATATGTCATAGGACCCAAAAGTACTGTATTAGATGTCATAGTCCTTAAGATCTCACAATATTTAGTACTAAGGTATTTTTTGTACATATCATAGCTTAGTTGTAGTTCCTTTTATTATTTGATTTATCTTACGCGACTGTTATCTAAAATTAGAATCAAAGACAATCGAATAACGATTGTGTCTTCGATTCGATTAATGAATGCGTTAGCATTATTGTGTAATGAAATATCGACTTGAATCATGGTACTTACCAAAGATCAGCAGGTTAACGCATATATATATATTTTTAGTATGGCCTATATTTAGTTTTGTTTAGGTCAAATAATAATGTCTTATCTTATCTTATCTTGTGTGGGGGCCAGTCAGTACAGACCGGCGACACTTCGACCCAGTGGGATCTTTTGTGTCGACTTCCCCAATAACAACTGCCATAGATGTTCATGGCAGTCGGGACCGACGGCTTAACGTGCTCTCCGAGGCACGGAGCAAGCGATAATTTTCAATCAATACGCACATAATTTCGAAAAGTCATATAACTTCCGAAAGTCAGAGGTCCGCGACGTGGGTTCGAACCCGAGACCCTCTGCATTGCAGTCTGTTGGTCTCCCCACTGAGCTATCGCTGCTCAAATAATAATATAGTGCCATTCGAATGGAATAGTAAAAGCTTAAGATTATGTTAATTAGATTATTTTACTTATTATATAATAATTAATGCCTTGTAAGATATATTTTAGATTATAAGTACTTGGAACTGTGTATTTTGTTAATTCTTTTGTAAAACCTTCCACTAGACAAACCTAGCCTAGTGTGGATGGTTTTTGTCTATTGTATACACAAAGTTTTTGGTAATACATGATTTATTTTTATTATTATTATTGTTGCACACCGCTATGTAAGCCTGCCTCCGGAGCATACAACTTAGGAATAGGTAGTACACTTGTATTTGCACGCAGTAAGTAGTTGGCTAATCTCTTTTATGATAGCGGACGTGTCGAAATTCGGTATGGAAGACCTTATTACTCGATATGTATAGTTAAAGTCAAAGATAGATATTAAACTGTTAACTGTATCACTATAGGAGATACAACTTTATTTTTAAATTCGTTGTTGGTGCTATATTTTATATATAGGTATTTCACATCGTTAGGATAAGGAGCGGCATTATCAAATTAAACAATAAAATGTTTACAAACATAGTCTTGTTTTAATTGATCCATCCAATTTCATTGACTTTCACGAGATAAGTATTAATTTCATTATGTCTTGGAATAATTCAACCATTATCAGACAAACGTCAAATGAGAAATGAATTTGTCATTTTGACAGTTTTTGAGTATTAATTCTGTTAAATACATCCTTCGTAAGTGTAATAATTTTTTTTTCGAACTAGGTATGGACATCTTGCAGCAAAAAATAGTTCGTTGAAAAAGCCTTGTATAATGAGACAATTTAAAACTAAAGTTTATACAATTACAACAATTAGATCTTTATAAATTAATGTACTTACCTATAGTAAAATAACTATAGGGTTGTTACTTTTATTTCCTTTTAAAGCTTTTAATTAATTTCACATTAGTTTATTTTGTTGTATCTGCTTATCGAAAGTGTTTTAGAATTTGTGAACATTGTGAAACTCACTTTCGATCACTATGCTGTGTTTACTTTAAATTTGAAAGCATACTATTATGTGATGTATTTTGTGTTATTCCAAGTCAATGATCTGTATGTATTTTAGTTGGTAAGCCTAAACCTACATAAATACACACATCGAGATAGCAGCAAACTAATAGATATGTTGCTATCTCGATGTGTTCTTGTGTCCATGCCACAAAAAACGCCATGCCGGTCACAAATTACCGCGAATTATAAATTTTCTAATGTGTCTGCATTTAATGTGTTAAGCAATATTTAAAAAATAAAATTGCATTTTGACTCGTTTTATTTTAAAAAGATTTTAAATTTACCTACATACATTTTAAATGTTACTCCCGCAGTAGAAATTATTCCTGTATCACGGGTGATTTAACAAACATACAAACAACGGACACATAGAACATCCAGGCTCAGAACAACCATTTATGTAACACACAAATATTTGTCCCGTATGGGGATCGAACCCACAACACTCGGCGTGGCGAGGCAGCCATTACGCCATGCGTGCAGTTATTATACTTTTATATCACTAAACTTAGAACGAGTTTCATAGCCATACATGCATATATCACAGTTTCACATGTATATGCTCAACAAAGGAGATTTTAGGAGGCGAGCATTTTGTGGTCTGCCGACCACAGTACCAGACTCGGTATTAACTTTAAGAATTTCTTGACAGCAAAATACACTCATACACCTCTGTCGAAATCTTCGGGGATCTAGGCTATATACGAATGTAGGTACACACGGCTACACATCAAGTTAGACACCCTATATACGCATAACTACGCTACATACAAAATAGAGAATTGTCGGAAAGGGACAGTGCATAGTGGTGATACAAAATAGAGGATTGTCGGAAAGGGACAGTGCATAGTGGTGATACAAAATAGAGAATTGTCGGAAAGGGACAGTGCGTAGTGGTGTCGATGTAATAGTAAGGATAGAGTGTAACAAAAATATAACGCACTCTCTCGCACGATTCGCAGCGTTCAACTTCTAATAGTTCAAAATCCAAACAGTCTAGGTTGATGCGTCGCTGTGTATATAAATTATAAATATGTTCACTAATTGAAATTAAACTAAATACGGATTTTGTCGCGTTGTTTATTTTAAAATACTTTTATTACCTACAGAATTTTGAAACTCTAACACTACTATTATTGAACTTTAGCGAATTTAAGCTATTTAAATTGATTAAAACTATTCATATAAAGTGTTTTAAAATAAACAACGCGACAAAATCCGTATTAAGTAGTTTAATTTCAATGTATAACATTCGCGTGAACACTAATATTATAATACGAATGTGAGTTTGTTTGTTTGTTACGCTTTCACGCCTAAACTACTCGACCGATCATCATGAAATTTCGCATACACGTTGTTAGGGGAACAGAAAAGGACAGAGGACTTTCATCCACAAATGAGTACTTAACCTAACGTATGTATATTTTTGCGAGCGAAATCGTGGACAAGATCTAGTATAATATAAATTAGGGCTCATTATCTCTAATTGAAAGGTAGGTAAGAGCAAGATAATGGCTAGGAAATTAATGAAACACGATAAAAATAAACTATATTTGCTTATTTTATTTGTGCTGCTAATATATTACCTCTACAATATTGATACAGTAATTACATAAATATATCTTAAAATGGCGATATGTATGCACTTGCACCGCTAACACAAAATAATAAAGGGTTACAAGAAGCAAATTTCTTCAAGCAAATAGCATGCTATCCTTTATTGTTTTGTTAAATAGGATAAAGATAGCATCATACTTGCTTTCAAAAACTTCCCTCGAGTTAAGAAAAGAGGCTTAATACCTGAACTCGCTTGGACTTCTTTTCTATAACGAAATTTATAACAGAATAAAATAATCTATGATGACAATGATCCCGGGTAAAAAAATCGTTATAAAAACAGGCCTAGTTTCGTGCATAATGAATTCATGTTCAATAATACCATACAGCATCTAAAATTTAAACTTTACAAATTCAATGTTTAAATTTACAATTTCAAAATATAAATTCTAATTTTTAGTTTAAATATTATATGTGCATTCGGCGATTAACACATTCTTATTTAGAATTTAACAAATAAATATATATAATTTTACATTCTGAAATGTCAAAGTCAACGAACTAAAATTTGAACATAACAATATTGATTGTGTTCACAAGCCTCTATTCAGAATAAATTGAATTAAGTAAAACTCTATCACACCAGATAAGCCAGTGAAAGCAAAAGGCAAGCTCAGAATGGTAGTTGTTTAATATAGATTAGTTTGTTCTGTAATTGAGTTTTGGCAATAGTCATATTAACAAGAAATGTTATGATGCCTTTATACGGGGTGTAAGGGACAACGTACCGAAAAGCGAAATAGTAGATATACCCTTAGTTCACAAAGTGGTCCAGGTGGACCCCCAAGGGTCTACGTAGGCGTGACAAAAAAATGGGGTTCTCAATTCGTAAGCGGGGTCCACGATATTTCTTTGCTTTCGATAGTGAAGAACTAAAATGTTGGGTTGACTTCACCTATAGGCATATAATATTTGAGGAATACGTTGAAGACCCGAGAATTTCTTCTAAAAAAAAAAGGTAAGCCCGTAGAGATTTGATCAAATTTTTTTAAACTTTGTCCAAGTATACCAATTTTACTTGGTGGATTAAATGTCTAGCTGCAGGGGTTCCACCGGAACCAGTTAATTTTTGAAAGTGGTCTATGAGAAGAAAGTTTGGAAACGTCTGATTTAGACCATTAATCTAATTAAAAAATCGTTGGAATTTTCTTCAAGAGAAATCACATATTTTTCTGTAATTTTTCAGACTGTAAGTCATAACATAATGCATAAATTATCAATTTTATATTTAAAAAATAAAAAATGCCACATTTTGCTAAAATGGAGCAATGTCATTATATCGTCGTGATTTAAACAAATCAGCTGATTACGCGCGCGGAGCGCAGCAATCCATTGCGTACCGCGTAATAATTTTAATCAATATAAAATCATAATCTTGCGTTAGTTATGATTAATAGAAGTTTGCGTCGAGATACGTACCTATAGAAAGACATCTTGCAAATGTCCCCCTTACACCCAGTATTCATAACGACGCCTACCACCCAACAAAATGTTGTTATGTAGGCGTGGTAGGCATTCCGCCTAATTTTTGCCACCCTTAGTATCTCGTCAGGTTGAAGCTAAGATAATTCACAAAGTAGATAGTACATTAACCCTGATTTCGAGCTCATTTGTAGAATGTTTAATATTGTAAGACCTAGTGCAAGAAGAATATGTATTGCTATAACTAAAAAAGTATTGCTGTCTACTTCACCTTATAGCTTTGGCTCTTTTTCTCATAGTAGATATAGATTATTTTAAAATTACACACTGCAAATTACAAGATTACTTTTACCGCTCTCGTAGCATAGAGGAACTAATAATTTTAATCATTTGATTAAACAGACTCTTTGGTACATACCTACAGTCTTTTCAAGCACATTCCGAACGAAATGACCATTGTAAAAATTATTAATGATTTATTTGTCTCTAACTATTATAATGGCTGGGTCATTAGCCTTAAACATTAATGGACATTATTTAGATTCCGTGGTTATACCAATGACTCTTATCTACACTTGATTGTTATGTTGTCCGACTTTGGCCATCGTTAGCAGTAATTGCATCGACAGTAGATATTTAGTGGAATCTGCTTAGACTAGAAGACATCGACTAAATATTACCCGAAAGATAAAAGCAGGTATGTATCAAAAAGCCTTGATTATATTATAGGTTGCTATTTACAATACAATGGTTCAGGTTACCAAGATCTAAATATCACTATATTATGTTTTATCTAAAAGAATCTAAGTTAGATAGATTACAATACTTAGAACTATTACTATGTCTAATGAATTGGATTCATTACAATTGCTTTGTTAATAATTTATATAAGATATGTTTCTAATTTCCTAAACTAAACTAATTATACAGGACTAGATTTTAGGTACATACGTTATAAATTATTTCGCGACTAGAAGGAGTCTTATGGATATTTATTCGTATAGGTACTTTAGATTTTATTCATTCTATTTTACTTTTTTAACTAAATTATACATTGTACAAATAAGTGAATGTGTATTTATATTTATATGTATAAGTGTTAATGGTGTTTATGCAAATAAATAAATGAATTTAGACAGTAATATGAGATAATTGCTCGAGAACCGTTCTTTAATAATACAACATATTCACATTGAACATTATGAATACCAATCGCTGAGGCCTGAAAGTCGGTCGAAGTGTGTGTGTGTTTGTTTCAACAGTGATTGGTTTAACAATCCGTATTTCCCCCAACGTTTCACATTATTTTCAGTATAGATAACAGGAAACCTAACTATTGATTTCTGGCAAGTACCTTTCATTCCCCACGGGCGATAGTTGGGATTATTTTTCCCATTTATCCTCAGTGGTGACAAAGCCAGTGTGCAGTGGTAACAACTGGGAATAGACGAATAAGGCTTGTCTAAAACCAAAAGAATTTAAAATGACACAATAATTTCGATAGTGAAGATGGTCACTAGAGTTCTAATAATAATCCAGCAGAATTTGTCTTAATGGACTTGCATAGGTTTCTATGATCAATTCAACAAAAATCAAGAGAGCCGTTTGTGTCATGTAAATCTGTGTCTGCGTGGAAAACCTCCCTCAAGGAGACCTATGTCCAGCTGTGGACGTCTTTCGGCTGACATAATGATGATGAAATGTGTTTAATAATGATGCTATGATAATGGTGCTAATCTTAACATGTAATAAAATGAACCTTAGAACTATTTACAAAAATCAAATATTTGCTGTTTATATAAAAATGAAAGAATAAATAACGTTTTTTTATGTTTGTATGTGTAGTGTGTACCTAGTGGCGACTCTTGTTTGTGCTATGGTTACGTAAGCCAGCTCTATTTTATTATATTTTAATTAAAATAACACTACATATGTATGTGATACGGAGTGTAACAATGATATGTGGTCATATATTAGAGCCGTGAAGTATTGGTACAATAAGGTTGTTGTAAATGTTTTATTTTATACATTACTATCTATTCAGCTAAACAATGCCAAGTCTGGCAAACGTTGTTCTGCCAAATAAATTATTTCATAGCGGTATGAAATATACTTTACGACCTAAAAATCGGTCGAGCCGTTTCGAAGGAGTACGACCACAAACACCGTGACACGATATTTTAATGTACATAGATTTAACACATAAGACCAAATAGCAATCATAAGAAATCTTTTGGTCAAAACAGTATTAAAAATGAAAAATAATAAAAAATAAAAGAATAATTTATATTTTAAATTTCAATAAGTATAAGAAAAAGGGGGTGGGTCTAGTGGGAATATATTCATGTTAATTAATGTTTTAAGAAGAGCAGCCGTGGTTCACTTGAGCGTTCATGGGAAGGGATTTCATTGTGATCCCTTCCATTTCTGGACGTGGCAACAGGTAAATGTAAATTAGGTAATAGTATAGTTTAGATAATGTAACCTTGCCGTTCATAAGTGTTTATTTGTGACGTAAATGTATAAAGATATCATATTGTTATTTGATTGGCTGCTTCTAATTTAGTCAGCCAATCACAGCAATTAAGAGGCGATTAACCGTCAGTCAGTTAAAGTGACCTTATCATATGACCACACCTCATTGTTACACGCTGTATGGCTCAAACAAAAGTTTGTTGGCGAGTTATAACACTAATCAATATCAATTAAATTATGTATAAGGAATGATATGTGTGTCCGTTTGTTCATCGTTGGCTAATGCGGCGCAGGCGCAGGCGGTGGAAGCAAAGGCAGCGGAGCGACGCATGCTACGCAATCTCTATCTGAAAAAAGGAAATATTGCAAAGTTATTTTATTTAATTTTTAACCCCCGACGCAAAAACGACGGGGTGTTATAAGTTTGACGAGTCTGTGCGTGTGAGTGTGTGTGTGTGTGTCTGTCTGTGGCATCGTAGCTCCCAACGGATGAACCGATTTTAATTTTGTTTTTTTGTTTGAAAGGTGAATTAGTCGGGAGTGTTCTTAGCTACGTTTGATAAAAATCGGTCCAAGATGGCCGCCGCCACAAAATGGCGGATTACATATTTTTCACAACTCCCTCAATATGGGTATCAAATGAATATTGCGTCGGGGGTTTTTAAAATTTAAAATTTACTTATTGTACCCCTGATAACGTATATGTGAAATTTTATCATAATCGGTCGAGTACTTAAGGCATGAAAGCTTAACAAATTTATAATACGAGTATTATATTATTGTCTTCTGGTTACGCGAATGTTATTCATTGAAATTAATCTACTACATACGGATTTTATCGCGTTGTTTTTAAAAGTATTTGCACACTAATGTTATTTCCTGTGTTGCGGTGGACTTTACAAACATTTGAAATAATCATTTGTGGATCACACAATATTTGTCCCGTGTGGGTTTAACACTAGGCACGGTGGCAGAGAGGAAATGCCAATAACACTATCCTCAAAATTGGGTATCGAACCCCGGACCACATACATAGCTGACGCATACACAACTACGCAACCGAGACAGTCAGTTTAATAGTTTAACGTGCAAAATCTAGGTGTAACACAATACTGCCTGGAATAAGAAAACAAAATCAAAATATCTTTATTCATTTCGGTCACAAAGTAACATTTTTGATCGTCAAGGTAAGATTGAGACTATTGATGTATATTCGTACTCATTGTAATCTAAAAATATCGCGCGGAATCCTGAGGAAACCGGCATGTCTGGCAGTTTTTCATAACGTTTTCGAAAACATGTAAAATATGCCAATCTACAGTAACGCAGTGTGGTGGCCTTATTCTTGTCGGCTCTCTCTCTAACTCTTGTCATAGTGTAAAAGGCCCGTGCCCAACAGTGGACCAGCTCGTATATAGGGCTGCTGTCCTAGCTAATATTATAAATGCGAATGGGAGTGTGTGTACGGATGGATGATGGTTTGTGGTGTATGTATAGTGGTTTTAGTGCGAATGCGCCGAGTGTTGTGGGTTCGAATCCCACACGGGATTCATTCACCAGTCATGTAAAAAAAGAAGAACTAATAAAACTATTTGTTTGTAACGTTATTCACATCTTAACTACTCTACCATATATCATTTAATTTTGCTTACACGTTTCCAGTTGTACAGAAAAGGATATATATATTTTATGCCTAACTCAGACACCAGCCCCTCACATCTATGTAGACTAAGTTTAAATTGTACCTAAATAGATATAAGTAAATCTGTAATTGTGTTAAAGTCTGTTTGTGAGGAGGAAATAAATATATATTATACAGAGTACTTTTAATCCAGATATAAGTACTGTTCCATAGACAGAAATTTATTGATAAAATCTAGAATAATACGAGCGAAGCTGCGAGTAAAATCTAGTTATTATAATATTTTTACAGACTTTAATATGGAGCGATAGCCTAGTGGGAGATCGTTGTTGGACGGTCACGCAGCCGTCTCGGGTTCGATCCCACCACTGACTTCATCCACCTCTGACTTTTCGTGGTAGGGCCACGCTGGTTACAGCATGAATGTGCCAGCTTGACCGGGGAAATACCACCCTTTTACAGAAGATCGACGTAAAATAACAGTATCTGTTATATTGTCTTATGTTTACGCGAATGTTATACATTGAAATTAAACACTTTATACGGATTTTATCGCGTTGTTTATTTTACTTTAAACACTGTTATTACATAATTTTGAAAACTCTAACACTACTATTATTGAATTTTACTACTATTTAAGCTATATATTTTTTCTAATTAAAACTATTTGTATTTAAGTTTACACTTTGCCCCGACGTTTCGGTTGCTTTACAGCAGCCATGTTCACGGGGAGACTAAGATGGTAGTTGTCCCAACGTTCTGAAGTGTAGCTAGTTATTTTAAAGTACCCGAACATAATTTAATCTTTGGTGTTCCTATTTACGCAGAATGAGCTCAAAGTATCATGAAGTCTAGCTGTGTTTTGCTTCTTCTTGGGTTTGACTATTTGAATGACTGGATCCCAAGCTGGTGGTACATTCCAACCATCCTCTCTATTGAAATTAGGATGTTTTTTAATTTCAATAGCCTCGCGAAGCATCCTTGGTAGGAATCGGTGTTCTTTTGCGAGTATATGTGGTTTGTCAAATCGTAGATAGTGGTTGGTCCCCTGTTGCACATGTTCACACACAGCAGACTTCAACGAGCGTTGGTGTTTAACATCAGCTATATGTTCTTTTAAGCGGGTGCCTATGCTTCTCTTGGTTTGCCCAATATATGAGAGTCCGCAGTCACAATCTATTTTATAGACCCCTGCATCTTGTAAAGGTAATTGGCACTTGACGGATGGTAAAAATTGACTTATCTTCGTTGGCGATACCGTATGAGGCCATTATTTGCAACGTTGAGGACTGCCTAGTCAAGAATAACGTAAGAAAGGAAGATTTGGAGGCTATACGTCAGGACATTTCATCAGTCTTGCGTCGAAGTAAAGTGCCCAAACCGAACCTTCCCAAAGATGAATTCGTCGCACTGAAGAACTTGCGAGCTAGGCCAGAAATTACAGTACTCCGTGCAGATAAAGGAAACGCTACGGTCGTAATGGATACGTCAGATTACAAACATAAAATTGAAAATTTACTTTCGGATGAAACTACATATAAATAGGTTAAAACAGATCCTACAACCAAGATAGTAAAGGAAACCAAAGATATCATCAATAAATACTCCGAGAAACTAAATCTAGACGTAAAACAATTAATACCAGCCTGCATAAAACCTCCAAAGCTGTATGGGTTACCAAAAATACACAAGGAAAACGCTCCCCTACGTCCTATTGTGAGTCAGATCGACACACCAACTTACAGACTGGCTCAGCACGTAGCGAAGGTACTCTCACCACTCAGAGGCAACTCGAGAGCACATGTAAAGGATTCATACCAATTTGTGAGTGAGATTAAACACCTACGTCTCACAGACAAAGAAACAATGGTTAGTTTTGATGTGCAGTCATTATTTACATGCATACCTGTTCGTGACTGTATTGATATAACTAAAAGAAAGCTAATAGAGAACAATATGCCTGAGGAATATGCAGAAATACTAAACCATTGCTTAACAACTGGCTATCTGTTGTGGGACAATAAATTCTACATACAAGTGGATGGTGTGGCAATGGGCTCGCCAGTATCGCCTGTTGTTGCTGACATATATATGGAGGACTTCGAGGCTCGAGCTTTGCAGACTACCACCATCACACCCAGGATTTATAAGAGGTATGTAGATGATACTTTCACAATATTACCAACAGATAGTGTAAAAGCATTCCTAAAACATCTTAATTCCATTAATAATAACATCCAATTTACTATGGAATTAGAGGCAAATAATTCATTAGCTTTCTTAGATGTACTTGTCATCAGGAATCCTGATCATACTTTGAGCCACACTGTGTATAGGAAAAAGACAAACAAGTACTTATATACTATACAAACAAGTACTTAAACGGTGAATCTCACCACCATCCTAAACAGTTAGCTACCGTGGGAATGTCTTTGTTTCAGAGAGCCCACGGGATCTGTGACAAGAAACACCTGGACGCCGAGCTTCAACATGTCAAGCAAGTACTGCAAGACAACAAGCTCCAACAGCCGCGCCGCCGTCACAGATCCCGAGAAAAGCCAGCCACAGTCGAGCGCCAGCCTGCCATACTACCATATGTAAGGGGTGTCACTGACAAGATTGGCTACATCTTGAAGCGAGCTTCAATCAACACATACTTCAAGCCGCCAACGAAGATAAGTCAATTTTTACCATCCGTCAAGTGCCAATTACCTTTACAAGATGCAGGGGTCTATAAAATAGATTGTGACTGCGGACTCTCATATATTGGGCAAACCAAGAGAAGCATAGGCACCCGCTTAAAAGAACATATAGCTGATGTTAAACACCAACGCTCGTTGAAGTCTGCTGTGTGTGAACATGTGCAACAGGGGACCAACCACTATCTACGATTTGACAAACCACATATACTCGCAAAAGAACACCGATTCCTACCAAGGATGCTTCGCGAGGCTATTGAAATTAAAAAACATCCTAATTTCAATAGAGAGGATGGTTGGAATGTACCACCAGCTTGGGATCCAGTCATTCAAATAGTCAAACCCAAGAAGAAGCAAAACACAGCTAGACTTCATGATACTTTGAGCTCATTCTGCGTAAATAGGAACACCAAAGATTAAATTATGTTCGGGTACTTTAAAATAACTAGCTACACTTCAGAACGTTGGGACAACTACCATCTTAGTCTCCCCGTGAACATGGCTGCTGTAAAGCAACCGAAACGTCGGGGCAAAGTGTAAACTTAAATACAAATAGTTTTAATTAGAAAAAATATATAGCTTAAATAGTAGTAAAATTCAATAATAGTAGTGTTAGAGTTTTCAAAATTATGTAATAACAGTGTTTAAAGTAAAATAAACAACGCGATAAAATCCGTATAAAGTGTTTAATTTCAAAGTATCTGTTATGTTTCGTTCGGTGAGTTAGAGCGCCGGAGGCCCAATCATCCTTCCCATCACAAACCCAATCCTGCTCCGTTTCCCTTTTCCTTCCGGTAGGCAGCGACTTGGTTGTGTTTTTTTGACATTGCTTCTGTAATGCTAAGAAAATACAGCCATGTGTATGAGCCACGGTTCTCGCTTACTATTAGGTGGACCGCTGGCTCGTCTGTCACGGATGAGGGCAACAAAAAAAGAAGTTATATGCGTTTTAAATATCACTCGCTTTAACGGTGAAGGAAAACATCGTGAGGAAACCTGCCTGTCTGAGAGTTCTCCATATTATAATATATATAATGTTCTCGAAGATATGTGAATTCTGCCAGACCGCACTTGGCCAGCGTGGTGGACTATGGCCTTCTCATACTGAAAAGAGGCTCGTGCCCAGCAGTGGGACAGTTTAATACAGGGCTAAATATTTATATATACAACGTGTCACATATATAACGCACAACCTCAAACACCCCAATTAGATTATTAAATCGTAATAATAATATAATCATTAAAATGTTACTTTTATGTACTTAAATATTTTAATTTAACTAAATAGTTCTGCTTATTGTGCGCGGATAGTATGGGTATATTACAATAAATCTAACATTTTTGCCTTTATTGCATCAAAAACCTTATTGCCTTGAATTATGATACATTTTCGTTTATTTTGACTGTTCAAAAAAAGGATGACTGTAATTTACGTTGTTTTAATTATTTTAGGACAACATAAATACATATATTAAAATATCAGAAATGGATTCAGTAGCCGATTCTGAACAAAGTACTTTCAGGAAGTGCGTTTAATATGTTACACGTTGTATAATATGGACCTAAATTTACGGTTCTGTGTGTGAAGGTATATCGATCGAGCGTTTCTAGGCAGCGCACTAATCCGCATATAATTGCGGTACGTGGGACTTGGTAGTCAATTAGATACGAATACCAGTAAATATGTGCGCTGCATTAAATTGTTGTAATGAATACCAAGAATTAATGTGAATTACGCTATACGTATTTTGTCGCGTTGATTATTTTAAAATAAGTGTTTAAAAATAAGCAACGCGACAAAAGGCGTATGAGGTAGTTTATTTTCAACTAGGTTTTATCCGTGGCTTTGCTTGTGTAAAAGTAGGTTAAGTTATTTTAGTAAAAGAACTTTTTTTTAAGTAATACGTAGCCTATGTTACTCGGTGATGATATAACTTTTTAATAGTAAAAGATTTTTATTATATATCATTTATTTCCTTTTTTTTACACAAATAATAAATAAAATCGGTTATAAAGTTTTTGAGTTAAAACCTTATAAACAAACAAAAATCAAATCTTGACTAATATATGTAGATGAATAACATGCGCGTAAACGTAAGACAATTTAAGAGAAGTTAAAATGGACTGATTTGTATTAAGTCATATTCGGTAATTGTTATACTTACGGTTTTCGTTGGAGTAGTAAGCAGTATTACATTTATATTTCGCCAGATATAGCTTTAGGTCTCATGCTTCGACCTGAGCAGAGACCTGAGCATATTACTATACATCGGATCAGCGTTTCAATAAATAAGATTCTACTCACTTATTACGCACGCAAGCATTTTGCAGTAATTTAAGACATAGGGTTTAAATCAAATTGTGGACGTCTTTAGTAATAACTGCTTTAACCGTGGACATTTGTGTCGTAAATAATGTACCTTGTGCTGTATGAAAGACTAGAATACTCTATGTCCTTTTCTGTACTCCTGACTACATGTATGCAAAATTTCATGACGATCGGTTGAGTAGTAAAAGCGTGAAAGCGAGACCAACAAACTCATCAACTCATCTATATAGCTTTTGCTTCACTATTAAACGTGAAGCAAAAACTTTGTACCCCTTTTTACGAAAATTGCGCGGATTTATATGGAGAAAGAGGGGCGAATCCTAATATTTTTATAAAATATGCATTATAAATACATTAAATTAATGGGAAAACACTACACGCACACAACCATGCATTTGACACACGCAGCCGAATCGCGTTCTTAATGTTTCGACATTGTTCGTCTGACGTCTGATGGTTACCTATACCTTATTTATATGTAATAGAGAAAAACAGAAAACAAAGTAGCAGGCTTAGGAGTTTTGGTCGAATTTTGACCACTAGGCGACCGCTAGTAATCATAATTGTTAGTAGTTGTCGCTGCGATTGTCACTTAAGAGCACGATTCATTATGTTAGATTTAGTTTGTAGGGTAATGGTGATAGTTACCACGATCATGCATGTAGTGGAGCGAAGGTCGCAGGTCAGGCAGGCGCCAGGGCTCCACCCTGGACTCGTCGTCCCTCTCCACTTTGGGCACCAGCCCGCTCCAGCAGCTGTCCTCGGGCCGCGGCGTCGCCACGCTGCTGCAAGGCCAGGAACATGCCTGTGAACCAGTACACCAGGAGTTACCACTGAGATAGTCATTATGTATCACCTTATATAAACTAAGACCTCATTCTGAACAAAACAACAAATGGGCCTGGTATATAGAGTTACGTATATTATTATATTCTAACTGAACCTCTTTAAAGTCTTTTTATTTTCATTTATTTTATTTTACTAGATGTAAATGCAGGTTACTTATGTAAATTTTCTATCCGAAAAAAACAATACTTTTTCCAGATGAAAGGTAGCTATGGACTTTTCTGCTCACTGGAACAAAAATTAAATTTCATCATGATTGTGTACCTAGGGCGTAAAATCGTAACAAACAAACAAACTCACATCATACTTGCATTTATAATATTAGCGAGGATTTTATTATTTTACAATTTGTAATATGATAGCTAACATTATATTTTGTTATTTTATTAATAAGTTATCAAAGATCTAAACCGGAATAAAAAAAATAAGCCTTTCAAATCGAGTGAAATGGGTAATTGTCCAATAAATGAAAAAGCACGACGATACTACATTCTAACGTAATGGCTACATAAGCGCAGACGCGCGAGAGAGACAGTGATAGGTGCCCAACTTATGACAACCTGCTTTTACGAGTATATCCCAATTACTTTTCAAATTCAAATTGCTTTGACTGTGGATCATAAGCACTGAAAATTAGAGATCACAAACATTATAACAAGATAGTCTATGTTATTTCATTTGGGCATATATTTTGAAGCCCAATAGCTTCTCTGATTGTCTTTTATAACGATCCATAAAAAGGTATCTATTGCATATAATTTGCTATTGCCTATAAAATAATGAGAAATCAAACATAAGCAACGACTATTAAATAGAGTTGCGACGATAATCGGATAACACACGCGGTTCTCGATATAACTCGTTTACCATTACCGTCACGAGAGCTTATCGATATACCGTGTATCTGATGGTGCACGGCACTCCAAGCCCTTCGGCACTATCACTTAACTAATAACTACCGCGATATTGACTGCGATTTTGATATCGGTTGTCAAAGTTTTGTTGGTTTTGAGTTTTATTAGAATAGCTTATCGATCTGCTACAAGGTAATCTTAGTATCGTATGTCGTCATGAAGGTTTACGTAAAACAGTTAGTAGGCTTGCCATGAAACTTAAATCCTGAAATTTCAGGCCTATTGTTGGACTATTAGTTCAATAAGACACGTTAAGTAACGCTTTGATCTTTCTAAATTCTTCAGTGAAATGTTTCCAATAACGGAGTAATGTCAGTTTGAAAGAAATATACTCGTATACAAAGAAAATACCCGGTAGGTATATTCTTAATATTTCGTTTGCCCAACCTTCGGGGAGACATTTTCATGGTAGACCTACTGACTCTTTTTATATTCATCTACACTGGGGTAAATTCTTCTATTGCGGGAACCTTGAGTAATTTTTGTCCTGCGTGGGCAATGAATCCACACACTGCCTAGTGACTTAAGCTAATAATATAATAATAATAATATCAGCCCTGTATTAAACTGTCCCACTGCTGGGCACGGGCCTCTTCTCAGTGTGGAAGGGTTAGGCCGTAGTCCACCACGCTGGCCTAGTGCGGGTTGGCAGACTTCACATATCATCGAGAACATTATGGAGAACTCTCAAACATGCGGGTTTTCCTCACGATGATTTCATTCACAGTTAAAGCAAGCGATAATTAACTATTTAATAATTATTTTATTAATTTTTAGTAATTAACTATTTAATACGCATATAACTTCGAAAAGTCAGAGATGCGCGCCTTGGGATCGAACTCAAGACCTCTGCGTGGCAGTCCAATGGTTTACCACTAGGCTATCGCTAAGCAAATTATAATGTTAGGAAGAACGAGGAAGGCAGTGAAATACTTATCTACGGTTAGGCATTTCATAGACCACAAAATATTTGTTAAATTTGGAAGTCATAAAAAATCACAATAAGCTTCTATTGTTTTTCGTTGTAGTTATATAACGCATAATCGAACTACAAAGTGAGAAAACGAAAACATCATCATCATATGAAAATTTCATGACAAGTTAGCTAATTATTATCAATGATAATGGCACTACTGAGTATTAATAGGGTAATAGAGTTATAAGAATATAATTATCTTGTACGCCCTCGGCAGTAAATAAATGAAATGTTTTATAAACAGTTTCACTTCTGGCCACAGGCCTTTTTTCAATATGAAAAAGAGAACACTGTTCAAAACTCAGACATGGAAGTTGTCTCAGGATGATTTCCTTACGTTTTGATATAAACCTGTCAAAAATAGACGTTGACAAGTTTTATCAGCCTGTATATTTTATAACCTGTGTCATTTTTGTCTATCTATCCCAAGATAATGGCATGAGAATATATATGTATTAAATTTCTCAAAATATTTATTTAAATTAAATATCCTTTTAGTTAAAATACATAAATTTTTTTTTAAATAATAATATTTTATTTAAATAATAGGTACAATAATTTATAATACATGACTAATTAATTTATAAAATACATTTGTTGTTGTTTGCCCGAACTAGATTGAACCTGTGGCTCGGGCGAAAACATTGACATACTCTCGTTATGTTTGCATACTGTAAATGTGGTTTATATTAAACCGTGGCAATGTTGAGTAACAGTGTGATGTTTGCGAGTTGACAGATAGTAACATTACGAACAAAGCTTGTAGTAATTATTGTTGTTTGGTTTAAAAGCCACTGCATTACCGACAACTACGAACGACGACAGACTAAAAATGCCTTAGAGCTGGCACTGTGAAATAATTTTAGTAATAGCCGTTTATACCGCTATCGTGGAATCAATTTAAAATGATGATCAATGGCTTGTTTTTTTGCACCTTTAACGTAAGCTTCGTTGAACTCGTCAAAATATGTAGAAAAAGATGCCCGAGACATAGGCCTGACTTACTGTTATCGTTAACCGTATTGAAATTAAACTAATTTATACGCGTTGGTTACTTTAAAACACTTTTATTACATACTTTTGAAAGCGGTTACTGTGTTCTATTATCGCATACAAAAGAAGAGATATCAGTCCTACGTTGCCGCTTCTAGGAAGATGGGATGATGAAAGCTTCAGAAAGTCTTACATACGGGCAAAACACTGTAACAGTTTTACTGTTATTACGCAATTTTCAATTCAAAAGTCAGGAACTCTCCGGGCGTGGCATGCTTGTATATCATGAGGCTATTGAAATCAAAAAACATCCTAATTTTAATAGAGAAGATGGTTGGAATGTACCACCAGCTTGGGATCCAGTAATTCAAATAGTCAAACCCAAGAAAAAGCAAACCACAGCTAGACTTCATGATACTTTGAGCTCATTCTGCGTAAATAGAAACACCAATAACTAAATTATGTTACTTTGAAATAACTACACTGGAAAATTGAGACAACTACCATCTTAGTCTCCCCGTGACCATGGCTGCTGAAAAGCAACCGAAACGTCGGGGAAAGTGTAAACTTAAAAACAAATAGATTTGATAGTTTTAATAATTTAATTAGCTTAAAATTAGTAAAGTTTAATAGTATAGTATAGTAAGTTTCTAAATTATGTAATAGAGTGTTAAATAAACAACGCGATAAAATCCGTATATAGTAGTTTAATTTCAATGAATAACATTCGCGTAAACAGAAGACAATATTATACTCGAACATAATTTAATCTTTGGTGTCTCTACTTACGCAGAATGAACTCAAAGTATCATAAAGAATGAACTACCCTATAGTCCTATTCTACCATTTCTACAGTCTACATCTACCAATAAACTATTCATGGGCGGTTCCCTGTAATTATTTACGTAACGGCTTTGTCACGATGCTTCAGTTATTAAGTTAAATAATATATCACCTGCCGATTAACTTACTCCGTCGCGTGATAATAAAAACGTTTCGAATTACACCTACAGTTTGTTACTTATGACTTTAGCTTGTAGTAAGCATCGCTTTATTTGATTTCATTTTGTGTAAGGTTATTTTAGTTGCGTTACTACGTGAAGTAGACTGTATGGATAGCGATTTAGAGGCCGCCTCGCCATTTTTTTGTTTTATAACAACTAAGGTGGCATACAAGCATACGGCCCACCTGATGGTAAGTAGTCACCGTAGCCTATGGACGCCTGCAACACCAGAGGCATAACTTGCGCGTTACCAACCTTTTAGGAAAGGAAGTGGGAGTGGGAGCAGGAAGAGGGAAATAGAGTGATTGGGCCTCCGGCACTAAAACTCACCGAACGAAACGCAACAGTAGGAATAATGCTATTTCACGTCATTATTCTGTGAGTGGGTAGTCCTTCCCCGGTCGAGCCAGCCTATTCATGCTGAAATCAGCGAGGTTCTACTACTCATAAACTAAACTAACTAACACAAACTCACTGCCTCTGCGATGACTGCTGTGGGTTCCTCACATGGGGTATATGTATGTTTGTATATGTGTTCCACAAATGTTTTTCCGAGTCTGGATGTTCTTTGTGTCCGTTGCTACAGTGTTAGTAATGTCCCCTGCGACACAAGGTTTGCAATCTAAAAAGACACTAGTGTATTAAATAGATTGTAAGTAAATTTCTATTTTAAAAGACAACGTCTGCCTATTTAAAAGCCCTGTAGGCTAATTCACGTAATTAAATAAGTTTAGTTGCAGTGCAGTTGCAGTTAAGTTTCGATCAAAACAGCCCTTTTCGTATTCTCGTAATTTTTACAACCGCTGTCAGATACGCTCGCGTCAAGTTCGCGTCACGCGAGCGCTTTAGAGAATTCTACTGCTGCGCGTTTTATGTGCGTGATTCAGATCGCAACTTGATCGGTATTCACCTATTCATTTGACGTTTTAAATGACAGTTTAGTCCGATCAACGTGAAACGTTAAACGTGCGATTCCATGCGATTACTTAGTAAATTAATTTCCCTCATTTGGCCACACCGTGGGTAAATTTAACTGATGTAATGGTCCAAAAGCCTGAAAGCCATGTCAAAAGTATTACATACGACTGACGTACAGTTGACGCGCAGCACACGCGCAGTTTACGTGCAGCTCACGCGCAGGTAAACAATTACAAGAATACCATTTTGCATTAAGACGTAAACTTCATTGCAACTGCACCGCAACTTGATCGGCGCGTCACGAAATTACGTGAATAGCCTACTGGTAAGTAACACAATTTTAAATTTAATAAACCGATGAGAATGGTTTTCGTGGTCACTTCGCCATTGCTACTGCCCTTTAAGTCGTTCATTAAGTAATATATAAGTACATATGGAAGTATGTACTTAAAATGACACACTGACGGAACAAAACATTATGCTGTTTATTTGTACATACATTAGCTATCTCCCGTGGTTTTACTCAAGTTTATAATTATATATGAAGTTGTCTATGTTGTTTCTGAGTATAGTAGCTTTCAAACGGAGAAAAATGATTAAAATTGGTGGTAGTTTTTGAGTTTATAATAATATCAGCCCTGTATTAAACTGCCCACTGCTGGGCACGGGCCTCTTCTCTGTATGAGAAGGGTAAAGCCGTAGTCCACCATGCTTGCCCAGTGTGGGTTGGCAGACTTCACATTTCTTCGAGAACCTTATTGAGAACTCTCACTTTTATTTTAGTCATTACAAATGAAATACCAATCTTTTCTCTTCTAATATTAGTAAAGACAAGAAAAACTAGAAAACAAGATAATAAAATGCATTGATAGCGCGATCTGATCGGAGACGTTTTGGACAAAGGCCAGATTGTGAGGAATGTGATGAAAGTGAAGGAAGCCAGACAAGTGTGTCAGGATCGTAGCAAATGGAAATCCGTAGTCTCTGCCTACCCCTCTGGGAAACAGGCATGAATCTATGTACGTATGTATGATAGCGCGGATGGCGTATTGGTTATGATCGTCTCGTCAATACGCCGAATCCGCCAATGGGAATCAAACCTAGAACACTTCTAGGTTTGATTCCCATATGAACCAAATATTGTGTAATTTATCAATAGTTGATCTGAGTATGCTTTCTTTGCAAACTAGTAGTTCATTGTATCCTTTGTTCCAATGTTTTACATCTTCGTGATATACAGATGACCATAGAGCGGACATTGTCTTCTAAATATTTCTTACTCATATATTAAAAACAGTCATTTTCTTCTATAGTTTGTTATGCTGATGTTACATTATTATTGTGCATCAAAATATTAAAATTTAGTGCATTCAGTCACTATTTATAGTTATATTTAGTTATGTAGAAGAAAAACTATTGGATATCCAAATAAATCAGTAAAATAACCAAGCCTTTTTAGACAGCAAATCATAACTATTCTCATACAATTAAAATAAGTTATCCATTAAACGAAGGTCACTATAGTTCACATACTACAAAGCCATAAAAAGAAAAGAAAAAACATAATATTTAATGACGTAACGCAGACAAAAGACTGGGGGCATACATTTGGGCACAGCAAACAACAAAATTAATGTTCCGCACACGGCTACCAATAAAAACGACGCGGGCCAAAATGCCAAATCCCAAATGAGGTAAATAAAAAAAATATCCAAATGTCACAACGGCATTTAAATAACGAACGGCGGGCACAGATAAGAAATGCTTGGTTATTATTTACGTAACGCAGTTTTATTAAATACTAAATTTTGCTCCGCTTGTGTACATATAGGTTAGGTTAGGTATCAAACAATCCTTTTTCTGGATAAATAGTCTATAGTCCTTTTCTGTACTTCTGACAACTTTTATGCGAAATTTCATCTAGTATTTAAGGCGTGCAAACGTATTAAACAAACTCACATTTGCATTTATAATATTAGTTACGATCTAATTTGAATTTGTATTACTTAAGAATATAATAATAATAATAATCTTTTATTTCAGACAATTGTCCATAAATGTAAGTCATACAAATTCCTTAAAACTATGTTAGTAACAAACATAAACCTAGTTTAAATATCTGCGCCCCCTCTTGGTGCACTCGATCCATACATGTGCCAACGGGTCTAGTGCCACAGGAACGAGCTGTGCAGCCTGTTTGCAATAATGCTAAGGATGCTGTTAACGCTTTCCCGCAACCAAGACATCAGGGATGCAGTTCTCTTTCTTAAAATGGTTTGTACGTTATCTATGTGCGCTTCAGCAAACATCCCTGATGCGCTACAGAGCCGTGGGAGCATACCCTAAAAGCATTATTATATTAGATTCGGAGAACGTTGTAATATGATTATTATTATTTGTTTTAGGTTGTATAGTGCTTTAGAGGTCTAAAATATAGAGCCTTCATTCTTTTTAGTATCTATGAACAATAAACCAATCTGACCAACAGATTGCACGCCTATCCACAATCACTGCGCCAAGTGTTACGGCTGTGTGGGTGTGTGTATCAACTTATCTGATTTCGTAATTTTGATTGTTGTTTTTAACAAGATAAGGCGATGTCCGTCGGTGAAATGTGTATGCTGCAGTTAATCAGCTAGACTTCATACTGTGCATATGGACATAACATTTATGGTATGTAATATCACATGTTCAGTAAATTACCAATAGTTAAAAGAGCAGCGATAGCTCAGTGGGGAGACCAACAGACTGCAATGCAGAGGATCTCGGGTTCGAACCCACATCGCGCACCTCTGCCTTTCGGAAGTTATATGACTTTTCGAAATTATGTGCGTATTGATTGACAATTATCGCCGCTCCGTGCCTCGGAGAGCACGTTAAGCTGTCGGTCCCGGCTGCCATGAACATCTATGGCAGTCGTTATTGGGGAAGTCGACACAAAAGATCCCACTGGGTCGAAGTGTCGCCGGTCTGAGTAGATAGGGTTTCGGGGGGAGAACTACGGGTCTCCCCCTTTGGACCAGGGTACTGCGGGGTCAGGAAGCCCACTGCGCCTCGAAAAGCGTGTTCTATCGACCGCTGACTAGAGTGCGCGGTGCCTGACATTGGTGTTGGACTCGCAGGGGTATGTGGTTGGCCGCTGAGGACGACACGTTCGTTTGCTCGGCAAGCACGTTGCGTTCGAGCGTCGGACTCAGGCGCGGCCAGTGCGAACCAGTCGGTCGCATGAGGCACGGAGTTACCTTTAGCGAAGTGGCAGTGTGGTTTTACCGCCGCAACGCATCTCGGGCGCTTGCCTGCTTAGCAAGTAAGAGTCATAGCTAGAGTGACTCGGGCCACACCCGGCTTGTAGGCCTATTTGGGTAGGCGTACGGATGTATGTCGGGAAGTGAGCGTGCCTTACACAGCTCCGGTACCATACTGGATATATGGGAGGCGGCTTCTTCGTCGGCTTCAGCGAGGTTATCGTTAGCAACTCCTTGAGTTGCGAGTAGTGAGCGGCTTTATTGCTCCGGTACCTATCTGGAGAATAGGTAGTGTCACTTGGGCACGAGGTAGCTCGCTTACGAGAACCGGATCTCTGAGGTTAGGGTGGAGAGTCGGGATTTGGGGACAAGACCTGTCTATAACTGGTCCCGGAAGGTGCTCTCGGGCACTGGAAGGTACAGCGGCTCCTTCTATTATAACCTAACGGTTGGTGTAGGGGAACGCTATATCATAAACTGGGATAGTCGTAGAGAAAAAGGGGATAACCACACACGTGCTCTCGGCGCTGGAAGGTACAGCGGCTCCTCTAATATAACCTTACGGTTGGTGTAGGGGAACGCTATATCATAAACTGGGATAGTCGTAGAGAAAGGGGATGACCACACAAGATAAGATACCAACAGTTATCATATTGCGTATTTTATGGTGCTAGTACACGATGCAAGTATTTGGCACGAGATTTATGCGCAAGGTACCCATGTGGGCTACATGGGCAAACTATTTGCGCGTGTTAACATGCGCATGCACATGCGCAGGCTACCAGGCGCAGGCTACCAGCGTAAATTATTCACGTAGGCTATATGCGCGTTTATCATGCAGGCTACCAACGTATGGTAATGGTGATTACGCAATACACATACCAATGCAAATACCTCAAGTTGAGAACGTTTACATTAGCTTTAACTAGAATATGGTCTGTGACCTTTAAATTTAATTGTAGTCCACAAATCCTTTACATAAAATACACTTTTTACCATATGACGACTAAACAACACTGAATACACATTTTATCCTTCAAATTAAGCATTATTGAACAATAACAAACAAACTAACTTTTAATATTATTGTGATAACGATCAGTTTGTCACTAATGTATTGCAGTATCAATAATTTCACTGCCATACTCATTCACTTTAACGCGCGTATGAATATTTAACGTAAATGTGTTTTGTTTAATAAAACATACGACTGCTTTGTTTAAGAATGTCATTTGGTTGTAGTGAGCTAGAATATGTAATGACTTAAAGTTCAATTATTTCAAACAGGCCTTAAAATAAGTTTAAATTGCATTTATTTGTTTAGATCACGGATAAACACTTACTTTGCTATTCACTTACACTTTATTATGAATATCAGTCCTGTGTATAATTTGTCCCACTAGTGGGCACGGGTCTCCTCTTCTCTCGTAGTGTGAAAAGGGTTAGGCGATAGTCCACCACATTTGCCTAATGCGAGTGAACGGACTTCACATATCAGTGAGAACATTATGGAGAGCTCTCAGACATGCAGGTTTCCTTATGATGTTTTCGTCACCGTTAAATCAATCTTTAACTATTTAATGGTGCCAATTCTGTTGTCACAAAATTCTCTTATCTTAGCTAAAAATCTCTAAAATTTAGTTTAGTCCTGTCAAACGACATTTCGTATTCTGAAATCGCTAAAAGTGACAGGACTAAACAAAATTTTAGAGATTTTAGCTAAGATAAGAGAATTTTGTGACAACAGAATTGGCACCAATATCCACATAACTCCGAAAAGTCAGTGCATGCCTTGGTATCGAACTCAAGACCTCTGCGTGGCAGTCCAACAGTTTCCTATTATCGCACATAATTAATAATGTGAATTTACATTTGCCTGTTGCCTCGTTAAGCATTGCGACGGTATAGAGATTTTATATTTGCACATAACTCTGGCAAAATCAAAATAATATATGTATATAAACACATATTTTGGTAATAATTGGGCTCCATTCTGGTAATATAACAGTTTTGTAAAAAGTAAATATATGTTTAATATTATAGATACATATATGATGCAGTTGTTTATTTTAAGTTATATTAAACTAGATTTGGCCAGCGACCTCGCTTGCGTTAATCTAGATAGTCAATAAACATCAGTCACTCGGGATCACTATTTTTCTTGATGAAAGTTACCCATGGCCTTTTCTGTAGACAAAGGGCTATTACCGAGCCGCGGACAAAAGCTAATTTAAAAATAGGAATAGAACGTGAACAATCCGGGCCGGCTACCATTATCGGCCAGACCGAAGCTGATTTCCTTTGCTTTGCACAGCAACAGCAACAGAATCTTAAATCTTTCACATGTTATCCTTTCCCCTAGCTATAAACAAAACCACTCATAATAGCTGAACTCTAAACTCAAAACCTATCATAAAAGAAAATTAATACGAAAAGCACAGATAAGCTAGAACGTAAGCTGGCGAGTACCCAACGTCACAAAAACTGGAACATTTAATATTTAATCTGTTCGAAACGTCAGCGTCACTGAAAACAAGAACGACGAGCCAGGTGGCAAATGTACAAGGCATATACTCAAATGGTGTATTGGCACAATGAAATTAAGGTCAAAGCCTAGTTTTGAATTTGTGCTAAAAAGAAAATATAGTTACTAGAGTTTTAGAAAGGTTTACTGTGATGTTTTGGACACGTGGGCAGAAGGATCACGAAACGAGTATGAGACATTGGGAAGGGACTTACTACTTAGACTGCTGTACGGGTAGCGTAGAGGTCTAAGTGATCGCCTCGCCACTGTCATTGCGCTGAGAGTTGTGGGTTCGATTCCCGCACGGGACAAAAATTTGTGAAATCTACAATTTTTTTTCTGTATTTGGTGTTCTTTGTGTCCGTTGTTTAAATGTTTGTAAAGTCCCCCGTGACACAGGAATAATTCCTAGTGCGGTAGTTATCTTTTATTAAAACAGAGATAAACTTTAATAGCAGCGGTAGCTTAATGCGATGGAATGAGTGAATGTAATTCCGATCGCGAGGCTGTGGGTTCGAATCCCACACATTACACTACTGACGTGAACCCACTACTAACACAAGCATTAGCTTAGCTGTAGAGGATAACGAACATACTAGTTATTATGTATTTACTAATTAAAAAATTCTATTCATAGTAGACTCAATATCTTAATCATTAATAGACGCAATGACAACCCGATCACATGACCACACAAAGAGGCCACACTACTACTACTACTAGTAATTTGGTATTTGTAATTAGTAATTTGGAACCAAAATTTCTAGTAACTTTTTAAAGAAAAATGGAAATTGACTATCTTGAAAACATTCAGGAGAATTACCAGGTTACCAGAAACAGTACCCTAAACTGATAAGTGTGCATGAAGAATGTATAAGAGAGCTTCACCTTCCAGCAATTATGTGTAAATATATAAACTCAAGCCAGAGCCAGATTAGTCTAGTCTTTTCGGGGGCCATCTTATCTTATCTTAATCTTTCGGGGGCCATAATGGTAACGCACGAACATACTGCATAGTGACCTAATATAAAGATAAAAGATATATTCTAGTACTCGTCGACTCTCTATTATAGTACTCGTCAATCAATCTAAATATTTTTGTGATAAACCATACTAGCTTTTGCTCGCAGCTTCTCTCGAGTTTGTGTAGATTTTGTCAATAAATTTATTTTCTTTGGGCACACTACTTTTTCCTGCATGTCCTATTCTGTAACCCTGACAATGTGTTTGCAAAATGTAATGATGATGGCGAACGAACAAACTCATCTTCGCATTTGTAATAGTAGTAAGAATAAGGATAACAATAATATGCAAATAATCTTAATAAAATATAAAAGATGCAAATGTTAAGCGTCAACCTTCGGACATAAACAGACATTTTAAGACCTAAAATTCTTTAGTGGTAATCACCAAGATTTATACATATAAATCTTGGTGATTACCACTAAAGAATTTTCGTTTATACATACATATGTATAAACGGTTTCTTCCGCATTCGTCCCTAAAGTTTCGTTCCAAAGGTAGAAATACGCATTCGTCCCAAAAAATGTTCCTTATATGTCCCTAAATTTAAATAAATATTAATTTCTTAATGTAATTCCTCTTTCATCTCTGATTTTGTTTCTTTTTCGTCCCCCTTTTTTTTGTATCGAGTTTTTGTTGTACCGTCAGCCAAAAAATATTTTAAAATACCTCGTTGATCTCTCAGTAAAACTTTGGGCTTATGATTGTATGACATCACGAACCTGACAACAAAAGATTTTAAACCATGTTTTGTTTTGTTAACCATATGTACAAAAATGTAGGGCGAGAAAAAAATAATTTAAAAAGAGGGGCGAATGAGGAACATTTTGGAATGTGGGACGTAATGTAGAGGCAAATGCGGAACAAACCGTATAAACTGTATTATACATATAAACCTTTTAGTTATCCAAATGATAATTAAACCGCATCAAAACCCCTAGTGTCGCCTAAAAAACATAAGCGAACACACAGGCAGATAGGATTTCTTTCAAACTTAAGATAATATCGATGTATTAACTAAGGTACAACCCTAGAATCTAAAGGCATGTCTGCACCACCTCAAGGCAATGTTGTCCTAATAGAATTAGTATACAATTGATGGATGCACCATATAACAGCGTCGGGTACAGTCACGTCCCCCGGGCCCGGCGGTCCCCAGCCGTGTGCGAGTTAATTACACGCTCCGGTACTGACAATGATGTTGTCGTGCTATATTCAAACTGTTTAGTCAGCTTTGTTGCGAAGATATTCGAGTAATTGTTTACCTTCGGTTGTGTACTGATTGACTATTGTGAAAGAAAAGTGGCTTCGTTAGTACGGCGATAGTAAATGCAACTGCTGGGCTTCGATGCCCGGGTCGAAAAATATTTTTTTGGCGTAATTAGGAGCAAGTTCTTGCCATCTACCGAATATAGTGCCGCAGTCTGTGCAGTTACTAAGAATTTCTCGACAGAATTTTTTTTTTCGACCCCTGTATTGAATCCCAGCAGTTGCATTTAATATCGCCGTACTAACGTCTACAAGTAGAGTAAACTAAAGTCTACAAGTCTGCCTACATGAGGCATATACATATTTAGGTATGTACCTACTTCTCCCTAGCCTTCATTATTCCCAAGTCACTTGGAGTCGGTTTTCCTGGTCTAACCGGATTTGACTGAATATCAGTTTTTACACGGAGCGGCTGCCACCTAACCTCCGCAACCCGAAGGCTAACGATACCCTAAGGCTAAACCAGTGTCAGGATATTAAAGGGCACTGACTTCCCAATAACAACTGCCATAGATGTTCATGGCAGCCGGGACCGATGGCTTAACGTGCTCTCCGAGGCACGGAGCAGGCGATAATTGTCAATCAATACGCACATAATTTCGAAAAGTCATATAACTTCCGAAAGTCAGAGGTGCGCGACGTGGGTTCTAACCCGAGACCCTCTGCATTGCAGTCTGTTGGTCTGCCCACTGAGCTATCGCTGCTTACATATTTAGGTATGTATGAAAAAGAATTCACAAAACTGACCAGATAACTTCTTAATCAAACTTTCTCAAATACATAACAATATTTGCCAGAAATATTAAAACAAGATAAATAAACCAGGATCGAAGCAACTGCAAATTCCTAGTCTTTACCTACCCCTTCGGGAAACAGGCATACGTTTAAGTATATACATGCGAACCAACGATCCTTTAAATGAAAAGCACACACCCATAGAAAACCACTTACATCCCCACATGGAACCCAAAGATAATCTCTACGTGACTAAAACAAAGTTGTTCTCTTACAAGCCGAGTGATTTATTCGAACATCAAGTGTACAATTGAATCGTTTCGCGCAAATCCTGAAGTATCTATTAGCTACGTGATCCGGTTACCGAGAGCACACTAGCGCCAAAAGTATTTATGTTGCCACCGTTTCGTTTTTTCTTTAATGTTCGCCTCGAGGATTACGGCCATTCGTCTTTCTGATAGGCTCCGAGCTAACGCTTTCGTTTGCTAAGCGCCTGGTACCTCGGATGTTTGGACAAGAGCCCAAACTTTTATACTTATTGCGTTGCATGATTATAAGACGAAAAAAGTTTATGAAAGTGATCATGCTCGGTATTTACATACATTTTTGAAAGGTTACACTAGCGCCAAAACTGTTTATGTTGCCACCGTTTCGTTTTTCTTTAATGTTCGGCTCGAGGATTACGGCCATTCGTCTTTCTGATAGGCTGTGAGCTAACGCTTTCGTTTGCTAAGCGCCTGGTATCTTGGATGTTTGAACAAGAGCTAGGAACTTTTATACTTATTGCGTTGCATAATTATAAAACGAAAAACGGGTATTAAAGAGATCATGCTCGGTATACATAACTACCTTTTTGAAAGATCATTAGCGCCAAAATTATTTATGTTGTCACCGTTTCGTTTTTCTTTAATGTTAGTATCGGGGAATATGGCCATTCGTCTTTCTGATAGGCGCAGAGCTGACGCTTTCGTTTGCCGGGCGCCTGGCACCTCGGATGTTTGGACAAGAGCAACTTTCTCACTTTTGCGTTGCATGATTTATAATATAACAAAAAATGGGTTCAAAGTTATCATCTTCCTCGTTATTTACATAACTTTTTGAAAGGTTACACTAGCGCCAAAATTATTTATGTTGCCACCGTTTCGTTTTTTCTTCAGTTCGCCTCGAAGATTACAGCCATTCGTTTTTCTGATAGGCTGCAAGCTAACGCTTTCGTTTGCTGGACGCCTGGTACCTTAAATGTTTAGACGAGCTGGTATTTTTTATACTTTTGCGTTGCATGTTACTTATCAAAATACATATATTATAGTGATCATGCTCGGTATTTACATACCTTTTTGAAAGGTTACACTAATGACAAATTTATTTATGTTGCCATCGTTTCGTTTTTTCTTTAATGCTCGCCTCGAGGATTACGGCCATTCATCTTCTGATAGGCGCCGAGTTAACGCTTTCGTTGGCTGGTCGCCTAACTCCGTTGTTTTATCTTGCAAATCAATCGACTTATGCACTCTACACGAAGGCCTTCTTAACATTTTTAACTTTAAATTAATGACTAAAGAAAAACAGTTAAACTATACTAAATAAATCAACACAATTAATAATGAAATAAAGGGAGGGCCTTTAATAGCTTGTCGACATAAAGTCACAGTATTGAGAGCTTATGATAGAGTGTCGACCTTGTTTGTGTACGCTCCCTAACACAAATAGAGAGTTAGGGCTGCCTCTACTCACGGTAGTATCGTGGTGATTTAATTAACGGTGAATATTAAGGTATTATGTTCCATTACGTAATATTGTAAATATACATAGCAGGGTAGGTAGACATATGCCTATATTTCGACAGCTATTTAAGTACCAAGCAACCGCGGGCAAGACTACTGTTCTGTATTATGTTAGATGAAGTCATCTAATGAATGACTTAGTTGGGGTAGCTACGACACGAGTTGTCAAGGTCGCAGTTTTTTAAGTCCTGCTTCATGGATTGGCTTTTCCCAGGATAAGTTCTATCAGTATGTCAGGCTTCAACGGCATTATCAGAACTATTAATAAACTGCCCCAAAGCTAAGCACGGGCATCTTGTCACTATGAAAAGAGTTGGGCTATAGCAACGCTTGCCCAGTGCGTGTAGATAGATTTGACAAATCTTTAAGAACATAATGTAGAACTCTTAGGCATTCAGGTTTCCTCTCGATGTTTTTCTTCACAATTAAAAACAGTGATCATATTTAACTAACTAACACAGCTTGGGATCCAGTAATTCAAATAGTCAAACCCAAGAAGAAGCAAATCACAGCTAGACTTCATGATACTTTGAGCTCATTCTGCGTAAATAGAAACACCAATGATTAAATTATGTTCGGGTACTTTGAAATAACTACACTGGAACATTGAGACAACTGCCATCTTAGTCTCCCCGTGACCACGAAACGTCAGGGAAAGTGTAAACTTAAATATAAATAGTTTTAATAATTTAATTAGCTAAAAAATTGGTAAAGTTTAATAGAGTAGTGTGTAATTTTAACAGTTTATAGATTATGTAATAAGGTGTCAATTTATAGATTATGTAATAAAGTGTCAAATAAACAACACGATAAAATCCGTATTTAGTAGTTTAATTTCAATAAATAACATTCGCGTAAACAAAAGACAATATTACGCACATAACCTCGATATGTCAGTCTACTGGGTTATCGCTACTTTACATTTATAGTTTTAAAACATATACACCTATGCAATAAACATATCTTCAAAATATCATTTTAATAGGCAACAAAACACATAACGAAATCAAAACCCACCTCTGTCCTGCATTTAAGCCGCAAACATTGTCGTATCAATCCCCCAAAGAGCTCTTACCAAACAATGGATCGGTTCAATAATTGGAGAGCCCGCGGCGTCAGTAGTAAGCCGATTTCCATCTAGACCAGTCTGTCCGTCCGTCCTGGATCCGATTTAGCGATTACATTTTAATCCCAGCCCCTGATTTGCCAATCTATATTAATTGTTTTATACAGGCTATGGGTACACTACCGGTTTAGACTCCTACCTATCAAAATGATTAGATAAATCGTTGCTTATAAATGACGAAGATTTTATGTCAGAAATTGGCGCCGACACGACAGCGTCAAGATGTAAGTTATATATGTAAGAAAATTGTAACTGGTCGATGTTTGTCCTAAGGCGATATTTAAGAAAAATATGAAAGGCGATTATCACAAATATAGTAGCAAACATTTTTTTTTGGAATATTTTCTGTCTGTATGTATATACGCGCATAACGCAAAAACTACTGCACGAAATTTAATGCGGTTTTCACAGATGTATTTGCGGCCTAACTCTAAACCTTATGCATGTTTTATCTTGATACGCTGTCTTGAAGTCAAAAAATATAGATAGGTATCTACTTCCTAATTCCACTTCGCTGCTTCCTCTCGTGTTTTTAGGCGCAAAGCCTTAAATTACAATGAATGAAAAGGTTATATTTACCGGTAAACAACGAACATTAAAGTATCACTTATGGTCAACCAAGTAATATCACCCAAGTGACCACAGCGAGACCTACTCTCCACCTTAATAGTCCAAAACCACAAACTACATATCTTTATTTAAAACATCTCGCTCTGTTGCTGCGTAACATAAGAAAATAGCCAGTAATACACTTTCGCATTTAATATCATAAATACCTTAATGTCTAAGAGATAGTGAATGCGACTGCTGTGTATAAGGTACCGGGTTCAATACCGCATCAGCCAATGTATGTATTTCTGCCTAAACATTGCCAGTAGCAGCACGATGGCTCTCCAGACATCTAAAACATCAACATCATCTAGAAGTTTAAACTATATTAGACTCATCCTGTATTACGTGATACTTAAAACCATAGAGCTAGTGAAATGTCTGTATGTATATACTTTTAATTTCGTTATGACTTTTTTGTTGAAATTAAACTCATTTAAACGGATTTTATAGCGTTGTTTATTTAACACTGTATTAAATAATTTTGAAACTGTTACACTACTACTACTATTGAATTTTACAAATTTTTAAGCTAATAAACTATTTATATTTAGGTTCGTTATGACGTCATGAATCTCTGATAAATTTGATGACGTCATAATGTGTGTGACTTGTTGACAGCCCTATCGTTTCCTTTGAAGGGATTAGAGGTGGGTTCTCGAGGCGCGTTAATTACTACCGTTTACGTCAATCATTAGGGCCTGCGTCGTCGCCTCTTTTATTAACAACGTAATACCCATTCACTTCAAGTAAATAACGGATTTACGATCAATACACTACAAGTCTGTGTAAACATGAATTATTAAACAATCACATCTTATCTAGCGAATGTTAAACTTTGAAATTAAAATACTTTTTACGAATTGTTTCACTTTCAAAATCACTACTTACATCTTTTTTTACAATTATTAATTGTCTCCTCCTGCAAATAGCTGCGACTAAGTAACCGAAACGTCAGACAAAGCGTAAATATACTAATATTAAAATAGTCTTTGAAACAGCATAATTTGTTTTCTTTTTAAATAAACCGTATGTAAGTTCCGTATAAAGTAATTTAGTTTCACAGTTCTACATAGAAAAAAGGTTAGATTTGGTAATTTTTTATCACGTTTTGAATTTTTTAACTGTCAACATGATAACATACAAATGTATGTGTTATCTCACTCATAATGAAAATTACTACTAACACTATCGTTCTCAAACTAATGTGAGGCTTTAAGTTCTTTTCTTAGTGTGGACACTTTCATGCAATCTCACTACTGTGGACGTATGATTAAAATCTTAAGCCAGACTCGGTACAACTATTTGTGCATGGTTCATTCGGTCAATATGCTTATATAATTTATCGTCGTATTAAACTTATATATTAATTAGTCCCGTGACTAAAATAGCCTGTTATCACATCCTGTGTAATAAACTTATGAGGCTCATTTATATTCCTAATCATGATAGACTTCTGTGAACACGAGAATATCAAGGCCATATGCATAAGTATTTATAAATCGATGTGTTACTAGGAATCAATAAGGAATATTTAGATGATAATTATGTATCCAAATATATTGCCCGGTGTACGTGACATATAAAATATTAGTTTTTGCCCGCGGCTTCACTTGAACAGTTCTTTTACCTCGATTAAACGTACCTTATGTATGCGAAATTTCATGATGATCTGTCGATTAGTTAAGGCGTGAAAGAGTAACAAATAAACCCACATCGGATCGCATTTATAATATTACTCTTCTCCCTAGCCTTTATTATTCCCAAGTCACTTAGGGTCGGCTTTTCTGGTCTAACCGGATTTGACTGGATATCAGTTTTTACACGGAGCGGCTGCCACCTGAACCCGAAGGCTAACGATACCCTAAGGCTAGACCAGTGTCAGGATATTATAGGGCACTGACATCCCAATAACGACTGCCATAGATGTTCATGGCAGCCGGGACCGACGGCTTAACGTGCTCTCCGAGGCACGGAGCAGGCGATTATTGTCAATCAATACGCACATAATTTCGAAAAGTCATATAACTTCCGAAAGTAAGAGGTGCGCGACGTGGGTTCGAACCCGAGACCCTCTGAATTGCAATCAGTTGGTCTCCACACTGAGCTATCACATTTATAATATTACATAGTTAGGAATTTTTTTTATACAACTAACGTGGCAAACAAGCATACGGCCCACCTGATGGAAAGTGGGTACCGTAGCCTATGGACGCTTGCAACATCAGAGGCATTGCTTGCGCGTTACCGACCCTTTAGGAAAGGAAGAAGAGAAAAAGGAACTGGGAAGGAGAAGGAGCGAGAAGGGGGAAAGAGGCACTCTTACTCACTGAACGAAACACAACAGTAGATATACTGCTATTTCACGTCGATATTCTGTGAGAGGGTAGTCCTTCCCCGTTCGAGCTGGCTCATTCATGCTGAAATCAGCGAGGCTCTACTACTATCTATTTTGATTATACGGATGAATTATTATTAATAGCAGATTCAAATCTGCGTGTTCTTTGAATGTTTGTGAAGTCCACCGCAACACATAAATTATCCAAGTGCAAGAAGAAAAAGAATAGTCTAGTATACTAATGTATAATAATATCAGCCCTGTATTAAACTGTCCCACTGTTGGGCACAGTCTCTTCTCGCTGTGAGAAGGGTTAGGCCATAGTCTACCACGCTGGCCTAGTGCGGATTGGCTGACTTTACATATCTTCGAGAACTTTATGGAGAACTCTCAGACATGCAGGTTTCTTTACGATGTTTTCCTTCACCGTTAAAGCAAGCGATAATTAACTATTTAATACGCATATAACTTCGAAATGTTGGAGATACGCACCTTGGGTTCAAACTCAAGACCTCTACGTGGCAGTCGAACGGTTTCTCAATAGGCTGTCGCTGCTTTGATGATATTCCAATGTGTTTTAATTCAATTGAACAAAATCATTCGTTTATCAGCGATTGCTGTTGCGAGTCTTGCAAAATCTCTACGGTCACTTCATTTGGACCTTCTAGGTAGCTTACTTCATCCAAGAAATGCAAGTGGAACTGAAGTCTACAGAAGAATCACGCCTTATTTTAAAATTTAAAAACACCCACTTTGCTGGCTGCTAACTAGTTTTTTATATCGCTTGTAACTGTATTATTGTTGATGTTTATAACAATCCAGATCCAAGACTGTACTGTGGTAGTCCAGAGTAATCGCTATTATTATGACAACTCGAAGCAATTATAACAGCTACGGTTACCAATCTTATTATAATTGCTTGTTGTATAAAGATTTTGTTATAACAGCGTGACGAAATAGTTTGCAGCAATGATTTTAGTTATTTCGCGAGACACAAGGCGTGTCTTACATGACAAAGGTAAGGGTGCGTTGCTGTTAAAACATCTAGCAACTAATTCCAATAAAGTACACCCGGGTATCGAATCTTACTCTTTACTGACAATCGCAGCCGAAGCTCTCACAATAACACTACTAGATAGCCATGTTTTAATAACAAATAATATCAATATAGCGCTTAAAGTAAATACAAACACTAATTAAACCCCTGGAACAGTATAACCAAGGCACTAGCGCTTACTCAACGCTCAATACGAAAAAAAACATTGAAAACTCGACATCGGGCGGACACTAAAACGTAAATCCCCAATTAATTGCTCCCGGACAAGCCGATTGGTACTAAATTAAACATTTTCTCTTATTTAAAACCGAAATGAAGTTCATTTGAATTCGCCCGGCAGTAATTACACAGTTTACGACGTGCAAAAGCCTCGAATAACGGACATTTTGGAAAATGGCGGCGTACACCTCTCTAGGGAAAATGTCGGACGCGAGGTGAAGTTAAATAGCTTATCTATGGAGATGAATAAAATTAATCAATGCATTAATTACACAAGTTTTCTTTGGTTTAAAAGTTATTTATTTGTGAAGCTTTTTTAGTAGATATTATAATTTCAAACAGGGACATCAATGCGCCACGAGAGGACAAATAAGAAGCTATTGTGTATACCTACATATATTATGTTTATAAATGCTTGTACCATCAGAGATCAATCGCGGTAAAACCATGAGCTCGAATATTATAGAAATAACATTGAAAATGCTCTGAATTCAAAATAGGGTAAAACATTGGTGGCAAATAATATAACATAATAAAAAACGCACTATGTAAATTGACATAGTGTTTTATAATGAATAACATTCATTTTATTATTACGTATGTTGTTGCTATTTATAGCATCAACATAATCACGTACCATACGCGATTATAACAATCAATGAATGTTACTAAACTGAATCCGATTAAAATGTTTGCTATTTAATGGTTATATAAAATATGAAAATGTTAATGTTGTGTGATTTAATATAATAATCTATATTCGGTCTTAGCCGTCAATAATTATTGTTAAATACTACATGCATTATTTCAAAGTAAAAACATATTTTATGATGACTAAGTATAAAAGCCAAAACGTTTGTCATACTCCTCTGCGTAAGCATATAAACTTGTGATACTATGTTATGTTCAATACAGAGTAATTCCTCACGAGCTAGGAGCGTCCACGGGCAGTCGGTGAACAAAAAAACTAATCGCAACCATTACTGAGTCACCGAGAAGGTGATTGGAAAAATTTTTCTCTTCTAACTTTTTAAATTGGATCCAACTCTCTCCGTTTGGTACGAGCTCAGAAAAATCCAACTCAAGTGGATAATACGATTCACTCAATACTATTAAATTGCATCTTTGAGAAACGTTTACGTAAGATATAAAAGGATTGGTCTTATTTTTCGTGAGTATTGAGTAGTATTTTCTAAGTAGATTTACTTTTGTTGATAAATTACTGGTTTTATTTGAAAATAATTGGCGAGTAACAAAACGAATCTTATGACGATCATTATAAATACGAAAAGATCTTTATTCTTTATCAATCTTTCCACGCACGTTTTTATATGTATAGATGTAGCTGAATAACAGTTAAGCAAATTGGCCAACTTATTCTCGGAGAAATATTTGTATTATAAAACAAGATTAACATATTACATTTTTGCATCAGATAACCGATTATTGAGTAAAATTTCACACCTAAATGAGTGACACTGGAACACAAAATGTCATTGAAACCAAGTAAAACCGCGGCACACAAAAGACAATAAATTGAAAGATACAACGTACTTACCACATCCCTCGGCTGGTCTTCCTCAGTGGTCTCGATATCAACGCTCTCATCACTGTCTCTATCACTCTTAGGCGAACGGGTTGGTGATGATGGCGGTGGTGATCGCAGTGGTGATCTTGTGAGCGATGAGCGTCGAGGCGATGATGTGACTGGCGATCGTGACCTAGGAAACACAAGTTCCAAGTTTGTACGAATTATAACATGTACCAATTCGATGAGGTTCTAGAGAGATCTAAAAGTTATAGAAATGCATGGCAAGCGGCTCATTGCTGAGCTGAGCTGAGCAGAGCTGTTGTTGTGTGTGCGATGCAATTGCTCAGTTTAATTCCTTCAAGCTTCAATTGTTAACGGTCTATTTTATGATTTATTTATTTATTTATAAGGATCGCCAACAAATGATACACAATTCTTACACAATAAAAAAGATACTACAATAATTTATGCCTTGTGCTCATTCTGTTATAGGCAACCACAGCTAACAATGATGGATGATGAGACTCTCAGTGATGTGGCGCTTTTATGCCCAAAGATGGCGATTTTCTTATATTATAATATCAGCCCTGTATTCCACTATGCCACTCCTGGGCACAGGCCTCGTCTCAGTGTGAGAAGAGTTTGGGCATAGTCCACCACGCTGGCTCACTGCGGGTTAGCAGACTTCACATATCTTCGAGAACGTTGTGGAGAACTCTCAGATATGTAGGCTTCAATGTTTTTCTACACCGTTAAAGTAAGCTTAACTCTTATGTTTGAAGGTTACCTGTTTGGAGACCTTGGAGGGGACATCACGGGAGACAGCTGTGGTGAGTCCAGCCGATGTCCTCTGACTGGACGGAAGGCGCGTGGCTCCTCTATAGAGTTCACACTGCTCAGCGCTGTCAGCGCACCTGGACAATTAACGAACATCTGAATAACAAACAACTTACTGTCCATACCTGCAGAGTAACCTGGGTAAGTGGGTATCCCCGAAAGTATATGTAAAGCTGCGATACGCCAATTTATTTCGTCAGGGTGACATTTTGATTAAGAATGAGTTGTCTACCATGCATTTCGGGACTTCATGTTGCTCTTGAGATTTGCCACTTTTTTTTTGATAATTCATTCGTCAAAATCCGCAATCTTAACTGTAATTATTAGCCACTAAGTAACTAAGGAATAATTCCATTAAATTTTTAACTTTATAATAGGGATCAAATAGAATATTTGGTTATCTTTACAAAGCATAAGGTTAAGGTCAAACAAAGACGAAATTATTTATTCGTTTAGGTCACAAAGTAACACTTATGAATGTCAAAGCTGTTCTTATTGTAACCTTTTAGTCCAACGTAATAGTAACTAACCATTACTTTTTATGATCCTAAATTATCATCTGCATTACCTATGATAAGGTGGATGGAGGATGAAAGGTAGGCAAAAGTTCAAGGTCAAATTCTAGTGTTCGGTGACATTGACCTTTTCTCGTTAGTTGTGTTGGCCCAGTAGTAAATTGGCAAATTTGCCTATAAAGACGGTTTACCAGGCGTCCATAATGTAGGCTTCAACCAAGGTATCGCATACGGCAGTGGCAACCTCGCTCCCCACACATAATCGGCTAGGCGAGGCACCGGAGCGTGAGCGTTTGGTGGACTGGCAGTAGGCCTTTTCGCTTCGCTGCTGGTCTCCGACTCTGGCCTGCGAATGGGTACTCTTCTGAAGCACAATTTTAAGCTGAACTTATTAAGTAGACTTTCGTTTTCTATCTTAAATGTATAATTGTATATAGTACGATACGTGACACGAAGACACTTATTTTGTACAAAGATCATCACAAGAATCAGCATCTCATCTTGTATAATTTATAATTAAAGTTGTGTATTTGCAAACTAAATATTTATTACAGTATATCAGAAGCGTCTGATAGTAAGGCAGTGTTCATTAACTAAGAAAAAAAATGGCTGCTCTCAGTGCGGTATTTTTATCCGCAGCAGCGGTTATTCTTTGATCATATACCTACTGAACATATCCCTTAACTTCTGTGTGTCAATATGAGTTTACAAACGTAAAGTAATTTTTGGTCGGTAAATTACGGTTGCAGGAAAGTACATCGTCCTCTGAAGTTTGCTTGATTTCTAATCACTACTGTAAAGTTTATACAACTTATTTAAGAAGTTAAAAATTACATGTCAATATAATTAATGTCTTATGGTCACGTCTGCCAGAATAGCTGACAGAATAAAAAAAAAATTGTGTCTCAAGTTTAAATAATATATAATATTAATTTATAAGTAAAATATCGATAAGTATTTAAATATGAAAAAATAGCTTCATATACCTATGATATGCGTATATAAAAAAAATTGTAGACTGCAATAAAAAAAATGCACATACACAACCTAGATAAACAATTGAAATTAAATTCATTTATACGGATTTTATTGCGTTGTTTATTTAACACTATATTACATAATTTTGAAGCTGTTACACTACTACTACTATTGAATTTTACTAATTCTTTTTGTCACGGCACGTCACTATGGCTGCTGAAAACAACCGAAACGTCGGGGAAAGTGTAAACCTAAATATAAATAGTTTTAATAATTTAATTAGCTTAAAACTTAGTAAAATTCTATAGTAGTAGTAGTGTAACAGTTTCAAAATTATGTAATACAGTGTTAAATAAACAACGCGATTAAATCCGTATAAATGAGTTTAATTTCAATGAATAACATTCGCGTAAACAGAAGACAATATAACTAGATAAACAAGTTTGAAAACCGAAACAAACAAAACACAAGCGTCTCGCTCTAACCTAGCAGCAGACAGCATCCTCTTCCTCGTTCCCCCATTGAACATAGCTTTGACATCTTCCCAAGCGTGAACCACTTCTTCGGAAGGTGTGCCGCTGAGTTTCATGTGTCGTCTCCAAGAGTTGAAGTTGGCGGCATCGGGCTGGACGTACTTGTCACCAGGGCCGACTCGATGCGAATGGAATATGAACTTGTTTGGAGAGAAGAACAGTCCACAGTATGCGCATTTAATGCATTTTGCTCTAGATGAGTTGTACCTAGGATAAATAATATATAATAATATAATATATAATATAATAATAATATATTCTACCACATACACACAACACCATCTAGCACAAACTAAGCAGAGCTTGTACTATGGGTACTAGACAATGGATAAACATACATATATACCTTTTTCTTTTGTAAATACATACATATTATACATAGAAACACCCAGTCCAAGACAAACATCCATGTTCATGCACAAAAATGTTTGACTTGTGCGGGAATCGAACCCGCGACCTTAGGCGTGGCAGTCGGTTACACTAACCACTACGCCACCGAGGCCGACAAATATTATTATATCATGTAGCAGTTTTAACATCATTAGAGGCGCAGCTGTAGTGAATGCGACTGATGTGCATGAAGTTCCGGGTTCAAATCTTATTGGGTTGTTCGGTCAAGAAATTGCCAATAGTAGTACGGAGTCTAGAACTATCTAATAAACCACAATCGGCTCGCCCCCATTTTTGTAACCTATTTTGCCTAATTGTATACCACCTTATATATAATAATAATTAAGAATTTTATTGACATAAATACATATTACAATTATTTTAAGCCTACCAGACTGCATCAGTTTGTCGGGGGATCAGCGCTCGATTATAACATACATATATGTAACGAGTTTTATGTTCTCGGTTAATACAGTGATTTAATAATTAAAAGTATATCTAATGGTAAAATAATTAAATAAAATACAAATAAATTTAATAGTGAAAGAATTAATTAAAATATTTAAGTGGTTTACTCAGCAATACATTTTTAAGTTTGCTTCTAACAGTTTGTTTCTTTATTAAAACAACATTTGTTTTCAATCAGGCATGTTTGTTAAACAATGTAGGGGTCAAATACTACTTGCTTGCTGCTAAATAAAATATATTTATATCCCTGAGGGTACGGTACGTAAGGACTAGGCCGCAGCGTTATTTTACACTCACATTTCGCACATTCCTCTAGCAGGCACTATACAAGACTCCACGTCTCTATCAAGAACAATCCAAAAACGATTTTATCAAACCTGGAAACCGAACCCGACACCTCATGCATCGCAATCATATTCACTTTATCACTGCCTGACTGCACGGTGCCGCACCGGCTAAGATGGTATATTCCTCACCTAGCAGGTAAGAAAGCTCCTCGACATCCCCAAGCACACTCATGATGGACAGCGAAGGCGAAGTCATCAGGTAACCTCGGCGGAGCATTATCACCAAGAAATGATTTACATAACCGTTCTGCTTCCCGCCTTGTGATCATACCTGTAAAGAATTTACTATAGTAGGTATTTACAAAGATAATAAGATCAGGAAATCCTTAAAAAACAATTAGGTTTAATAGCTATATATTATATACAAGTTGTACAATACCATTCTCTATGAGAATTGTATTCAGAATGAAATATTTAGATATGCAACGCCATTTGGCACAAGATCGAGTCATACCACGTTAACGTCATACATACGTCATAATATCCTAACTTTATAATTATGTTATGTTTAATTGAATCCTCAATGCTACTTTATTAAAAAAATTTTTACTTTACTTTTAAATAATTTGAAATTATTAATATAATGTGTTAAATAATTTGAAATTATTAATATAATGACTTACGTTTACGCGAATGTTATACATTAATATAATTAATTACTTATTTTGGCTTTTATCGCGTTCTTTATTTCAAAAACACAATCTTTTACGTATTTTAAAACTATTAAACCTCTACTGATTGAAATTAAACTACTATATACGGATTTTATCGCGTTGTTTATTTAATACTTTATTACCCGTGACCATGGCTGCTGAAAACCAACCGAAACGTCGGAGAAAGTGTAAACTTAAATATAAATAGTTTTAATAATTTAATTAGCTTAAAATTAGTAAAGTTTAATAGTAGTATAGTAGTGTAACAGTTTCTAAATGATGTAATAAAGTGTTAAATATACAACGCGATAAAACCCGTATATAGTAGTTTAATTTCAATTAATAACATTCGCGTAAACAGAAGACAATATTAAACCTTTACTGGATAAAGGCCAGGTTAAAAGCACCTTAAACTGGCGAGCGTGCATGAAGAATATTATGAAAGTGAATGAAGCCAGAGGATCGTAGCAAATGGAAATCCGTAGTCTCTGCCTACCTCTACTATTAAACTTTACTACTATTTTAAACTATTTAAATTATTTTGCTGGACACCGGTATCCATCGACGCGGCTGTCCACCATCATAAGAATTCGATATTGTAATTCTATGTACTGGTGTCATGTGTGTGGCAATCCGAGTGCACGTGGTGGGTTCTTTCGCTGAGCAATTACTTAATTACCGTCTAGTAAGATATTTCGATTTAATATAATGTTTTACTTACCACATCGCCTCGAAGACACAGGCATGGCACCCGCTCGTCTCAATATCTCCAACTGTACGGGCGTGCACTGTACACAAGTGATGCCGAGTGCTACTCGGCGGTTGTGTATCTCGTTGTATGAGAACTGCTTCAGTAGCGTGTTCGATATCTGCGCAAGGCACAGCCGCTCCACTCCTTCGATCACTAGGGAGACTATTGGTACCCCGTAAAGCAGCACTGTGCCGACCTAAAGAAAGAAAATTTATGCAACTACCCAACAAACATTCAAAGTCAGAGTCAAAAATCATTTATTTCATTTATGCCACAAAATAATTATTAATGAGTCTGCCCACTACCCCGTCTCATACCATGACCGTGCTAGGAATGTGTCGGGCAAAAAATATTCTTTGTAAGGAAATGTATAAGACTATGCCCACTAGACCCTTCCGTCACCGACCAGCAGTTTCTATAGCAGGGCGTATCGTGTTGCTTTTCGTGTCCAATACGTTCCTAGCACGGTCATGGTATGAGACGGTGTAATGGGCAGACTCCTTTAATCCTATTTTTATGCTGTAGAATTTTGTTAGTTAGGTACGTTTGTATGAACTTAATGCTGCAACCATTTCCTTTTAAATCTCTTTGCCAGCAGTAAAGGTGGATTACATGTATTGGTAAAGTGGTAAGCAAACGCCCTTTTCCTTGGACCTTTGACTGTAAGCGGTTTGCAGAATACAACTTATAAAAAAGAAAATTGCTGCGTAAGCTATCGAAGGGCCATAGACGGTATATAACGGGCCATAACGGTCTAGTCCGTTCCGTCACCGACCAGCAGTTCCTATTGCAGGGCGTATCGTGTTGCTTTTTGTGTCTGATACGTTCCTAGCATGGTCATGGTATGAGACGGGGTAGTGGGCAGACTCCTTAAACGTCAAAATATATAAGTAAGTGAGTTAACTAAGGTACTAAAGCTACATTAAGGTATTTTATTTTTATTAAAGCTACATTAAGGTTTATTGCTCAGCACAAATGTTGCCCTAAATTAAAAATAAAAGCCTTCAAACTCGTTCGCAGCGCCATCTACCGGGTCCAATTGTAAATCTAAATCATTCATTACAGACATAAATAATATCATCAAAATCGGTACAGTCGAGTTCAGTGACATACACACGTACAGAAGAGTTATATACATAAAGATACACCTAAAATTAATCAGAATTTCAAATGCGTTCTGCTTGGTATATCATTCGGAGTATTTAGGAGCCTTATTTAAATTTGCTTCGTCTAGAGGACGTCACAAGTAAATTAAGATGAGACATTTTTGTCCAAAAATACAACTATCGACCTAGGAAAAGCTCCGATTGGCGGCGGATTATACAAAAGTTGCAAAAACGAGAGAGACCTATCTAGTAACAACAAACGGACACGATGTTAAAACCATATTTCTCTTCAGCTTGCAACCAATATGACGTATTACTACAAATGCTATTTATAGTTTACAAGTTACACAAAATCCATATGTATAGAAGGCAGGGTCTGTGTAAATGTAATTATATACGGCTACGTAATTTTTGCAAATTTTATCATAAATTATGATCGGTGTACGAAAGGTGTTTAGTAGTCAAATGGTCTTTACACTAAGTTCGTCTAGGGATAGTTATGAAAGCATATTCTTACCTGATTAGGTTTACCATTCAACTGCATTGACTTGTGATCTCTAGGTTTGAGGGACTCTCGCGGTGAGAGCGCCAGGTTGGTGGCTTCCATTCTATAACAAACAAATAATGATTTTTATAAAAATATTTATTATATAAACTACAATTTTACTAAAAACACAGCGAATTTAAGAGACTTTTAAATACATATAAATCCTAACTAATATTACAAATGCAAATGTAGGTTTGTTTGTTTATTATATTTTCACGCCTTAACTACTCGACTCATCATAAAATTTTGCATACTCGTTGACAGGACAATAGAAAAGGACCTAGGTAGTGGAACTTTCATCAAGAAGTAATTTTGGTTCTTGCTTGTGGGAATGCATTGTCTCATACTCCTCTGCGGGGTGACAGAGGAGGTTATGTCGGTCTCACCGGGGCAAAGATATCTCGGTAATACCGACTAAACCTACCACGATGTTCCTCAACATAACCAGAGCCGGCGAGACCGCGCGTATACCTTTCACATGCAATCGCGACCCCGCCGAGGTTTGAGCTCGCCCGCGCCGTATAAAACGGCAGGCCACTACACTAATATACCTAGTTACTTTATTTAAAAATATATTTCTTTTTTCCTACTGTCCCCTTGTGGGGGGACGAAGACAAAATAACTTGGAGGCGCGCGTGGGAACACGCACGCCGCCACTCGGACCTGGTGCTGATCGGGTGCCGGGCAGGCCCACGAAGCCCACCACCCCCAGGTAAAACCTCAGGGTGGCCGGAGGTCAACACACGCCCTCCGGCGCCCGGTTCTGCGGTTGGGGAGAGGGTTCAAGCTTCCTCTCGCCCGCTCCGCCGCCTCCTTAGTAGAAATTACTTCCTCACAGAAGGAGGCGACGGCGTTCCACGACCTTTCGCTCCGGACCATAGCCTGAACCTCAGCTGGGAGCGAGAAGGCAACCAATCTGACTGCCGCGAGCAACTGAAAAGTATGCAGCGCCCGCGCCGTGTCTAAAACAACATTGCGGCAGTCGCCGCAGTGACGACATCCGGGCGTCTCCTGCTGGCCTATGGAACACATGAACTGGCCAAAACAACCGTGGCCAGTCATTATCTGTCGTTTTTTTTTCCAAGCAGTTTATAGTCTAACCGAACCTAACTTACAATTAGGCGAGCGAAGCCGTGAGCAAAATCTAGTTAATAATAACATCAAATATGAAATGTTAAATATATGCATATTTTAAAGTTTTCCTATTTTCAACCACCATTTCGTTGGCGCAATATCTCATGATTTTCTATTTAAATGTTATTTCATAATTTTCAAGATCTTCAAATATTCGTACGTTAATTAGGAACATATCTACTTAATGTAATTCAAATGAAATACCTAAATCATTCTGGTTTCTCACATCCAAAAATAATGTAACAACAGTATTTTCTATAATAATATAATATATTACCGTAATAACCCAAAAAAATCATTATCACCAGCCATTATTCCAGTTAATGTAATAAATAAGCAATAAAATGACTTCATTTACTTTTGCCGCACAATAAAACCGCACAATATGAGGCGAACGTAACAAAACTGATCATTTCGTAACAAAAGTGAACATTTTGTATACAAATAGGTAGTTTGCGTGTCAATTCAGTGTATCGAATATCAATTGGGTATATTGGGGACGAAGGGTGCGATAATATATGGAGTACCGCCCATCGTAGGGGCGCTGTTTCACAAATCTGTTCGGTTTTTTGCTTTATTCTTACATTTGATCGCTATCAATAAGGTAAGAGAAACATTATTAGCCAGGTAACTTTTGTACCTACATATAAAACTTAAGATTTTCTTTAATTTTATTTTTAGTTGAACAGTAGTTATCACATAAGCGTTTAGATAATTTTATATGTAGTAATAAAATAAAATAATGAATGTGTAAGGAGTAACTTGCATGAAGTTCAGACTACCTAAGAAAAAGTTGTATATTCTAATTGAAAATAATAAAAATATATATTTAAATGAAAAATTTGATTATTATACTCTTTATTCAAATATTTTCAATATACTTTTCATTTTTAAATATACATATACCTATAAAAATACATTTAAAAATATAAAATATATGGTACCCCACCGGCATCGGGAACAGGGTCCAAGCTGCCGGTGGTTAGGATTCCAGAGATAGGAATGATTATTATTATTATTATAGCTTTTAAGTTATTTTAAAAAGAACATCATTTCATATGTAAAATCTTTTGAAGAATATTATATTATTTTATTCTTGGCAGTATCTTAAATAGCAGATGTAGGTACATAACTTTTGATATGTACAAGAATTGCTGTTCCATAAATAAAAATATATTTTGACCTCGCTTCAATTTATTTCGGTTAATCTTAAATTAAAACAAAACACCAAAAATAAAATCTTAAAACAAAAACCAATTTCATCACCATACAATCCAAAAACAACGTTCTGACGGTACAAAAATGATACATTACTTTGTAAAATATTAAGTTAAACCCATCTATCTAACATTAAAAAAACATCGGAACAAAACGCGTCACCACTTTAAGATAATAAATCGCCACTTTAGCCAGCCCTACGTCACGATTCGCACTAGGGTTAGCACCGTGACATACCGGCCAAGTCATTATAGGGTGTGATTAGTTAATTTGTGTCACTCCTGCGTACTCACTAGGGTTGTCGCGCCGCCAAAATAATTGATTAACTTAAACGTCGTTCCGTTAATGTAATGTACGCATATGTTAGGGGTGTCGTGGTGATTTTTGGAATGTAGATAGGTTATTATTTTTTGTTATTAGATTTTTATGTATATTATCATTTTGTTTGGTAATATTACTATGAATGTTTTAGGTTATATTTGGTAGACGAAATGAGTATGACTTTAATATTAATAGAACTAATGAAGCAGATATCAAAATGATTTTAATTAGTCTTTGAAACATCATGTTTATGGTTGGTTTAAAAATCGGAATCAATATTTAAACCTTCGATCCTATCGATACTTTTGTAGACTGAGTACATGTCCTTGCACGACGACCATACAGACGGTCTATTGATTGACTAAAGATCAAATATAAGAGCGTCCTGTTCAATCTTAGGTTGTACACTATGATATTGGATTTTCAGCCAAGAATCTTAACTGTTAAATTATTATTTATGATATTTATGTTTAATAACAGACCAAAATTTAAATTAATTTTTGTTTCTTTATTTGTGAATTCGTCGATACAATCGCGCTTTTTAGCCAAGTATACCCGATATTGGGATCTTGGTTAGACCTTGCATGGTATATCTCACATGGTAGGTATAAATGTATAAAATACAATCTTATACAACAATTTCTAATTTAAGAATCCACATTTCAGAAGCACAAACTTAACTGTCTTTGTAATTCTTGTTATATTGTACTCCACTAAACACTACTCACCCAACTATTTTGTACTCCTAACAGATAACGGTATATTAATAATTTTTTACATTTCACGGTTCAACTGCCAACAATTCCGATGATTCGCAGACAATACTTTTAATAAAATTCACTTGTAATTATAAATCCCTTATGGGGCCATATGGTGTTGATACCCGTGATATATGGGGATAATCCCCATGGGCACAGCGGAGATGAGCACATGTGTACACTTGTAACGGAACTAATCGGTTTTTGGAAGAAATCTGTTCTTTTACCATGGTTGTCGGCATTATTCTGATTGTTGCATTATTGTTTTGTATGCAAAATCTATGGTAATACTTTACAGTTTAAGAGTGTGTGTGTTTGAGTTAACTATTATCAGGAACTAACCGACTAATCTTAACATATTTTTGAGATGAACCTGTCAGGTCTTAGAAAACCAGATGTAACTAAAAATCTATTGTGACTAGGCGCCGGTGTACCTCGGCCACTCAAAAGGATTTAGCTCTTGAGTCGCAGCGGCACACCGGCGCCTAGTCAGTGTCTTTATATTCAGAAAGATAAAATATAATTACACTGTTACCTAGAGATGCAGAACAAGCGTGTATTATACAAATAGTAGTTAAAAACTGTGAAGAACAGTTAATTCAATGTTTATGAAGAATACCTTAGTAATCCTAATTAATATAATACGAATGTGAGCTTGTTTGGTGCACTTTGACGCCTTAACTACTCGACCGATCATCATGAAATGTCACATACACGTTGTACAGGAGTACAGAAAAAGACATAAAGTATCATTCATCCGAAAAAAGTGACGTTTCCGATCGAGATAACCTTATAAATAATAATTATCTGTTATTTACTGCTCCTATATTTAAGCAGAATCTTTCTCTTTAGTTATTCTAATAGAATCTTTGTGGGATTATTCCATAATGTTTGAATGAACGAGATAATCCGCTAATAAAATCATTATTTTCTTAAAGCAAACTGCGCAAATTAAAAATGGATTAGATAATCTTTCTTTACGTTTTCTAGTTATTTGCGAGATGATCTTGTTATAATTAAACAAATTCAAAGGAAAGTATTTTAATAGAAACAACTGTCTAATAATTATGATATGAAGGTATAAAAAGCTTACTATATTTCAGTCTTGAGGATCACATTTTGATGATTTAAAGATGTTCTTTGTATGGCAGAAGATAAAAGTAGGAAAGTTAAACAGTGTTTACCTTTAGCTACGATTAAAGCGATAGTCTGTCATATATTTTTAGAATCAAACAGTCTTACACTGACATGCTTATAATAATAATAATTGTAATATGACCCATGTCTCCGTGTAAGCCTCCCAAAGGGCCAGGTATTTTCCTAATATTGTAATATACTTCCATATTTAGAATATTACTAAAGATAACATGTACATAAATTTATGATTATAAGTTTTTTTTTTGCTCGTCAAAATGACCACACTCCACCTGATGGTAAGCAGTCGTGTGGTCTAAGAGCAGTGGCCTCCACATCGTCCTCATAGCAGCCAAGGCGATGTTGAGGTCTCAACTTTGACGGCTTGAGAAGGTCCTTTTTCACGCCGCGCTTAAAGGACCCAGGATTGAATATATATATTAAATTGAAACACCATACAATTGTTAAAGTATCCATAAAATATAAACGGCACTAATAGCAGAGTGGTTTAAGTTGTGGCTTCACTATTGGCACTGTGTCTGTCACACAGGACATTCATGTCCATCGTTTGAATGTTTGTAAAGTCTCCAGCGACGCAAGATTCATTTCTAGAGCAGAAGCCGTCTTAAATAACCTAACAGCAAATTTTCAAAATAATATGTCCACGCTTCAAGTTATAAAATACCAGGAAAAAGAGACAAATTTTCAAACGCTTACCACAATAAATACACACACTCAAGCTATCATCGGGTGTCCAAATAAATCGGTGTTTGTCGCACAATACCCGCAACCGATCGCCGCATTGACAACATGTTGTGCACTTTCCCGGATAATCCGTAACTAAAGGGACCCTCGAATCTGTGTGTCAAGTGTAGGGGACTGTAGGGTGACCGTGAATTATTTGTATTTTAAAATATTTTCTGTAATGTGATGATTGTTTAGATGTATAATGTTGGTTTGTTGACTTTTATAGTTATACAGCTTGTAACCAAAATGTGTGGACATATTTCACGGTATTCTTTTGCACATAAGGACTGTCCATGCCAGAATAAAAGAAACCAAAATGTTTCTTGATTCCTCTGAATATGGAGATAAACAAATCCTAACATGTCAATTACAACGAGCTACGCTCTTTATTATTTTATATGGATTTTTGTACAAATCTGGAAATGCCTGCATCAGGATTTATTGCTTGTACTGAAAATTATAGCTTACATCTTGTTATAGTTACTGACAAAAATGTCTACGGTAGAGACCAAAATACCATACAATACGATTAAACCATTTTTACAAAGAATAATAAAAATAACGTAAAATTTTACTCTATTTAAAACAAATGTATGTTATACACAGTTTTTGCGACTGCTTAGTGTAATATACGATATATACAGCGGAATCCTTGCTGGCATATAAGGTCATAGCCTGTCATAGTTTTATGATGAGTATTAAGGATAATTGCGGTTGTGTTTAATTTCAATGTTTAACATTCGCGTAAACATAAGACAATACAAAATAAATATGTAAAAAAAATATTAAAGAAATTCAGGGTCACCCTACCAAATCCGCATCCTTATAACAAGTAGTTCCTTTGAGATGCCCGTTTTGTATAACGAAATACTATTTAATCTTATAGCAGCAGTTGGGAGTTAGCCCGTCCTCATTGTTACGGTTCAGCGTCTGTTAGTTCGCCGGTTCGAGGGTGAGTTTGTGCAATTTTTATGATACGTAACGAAACTGAGTCGTTTTGTAAAAGTCAAAATAATAGGACACGGTACTCGGCTGTCGACTTATTTGAAGTGAGCTTTAAATTTAGGGTGTGTTTTGATTTAAATTAAAAAGGAAACATTAAGTTGATTGATTTACATCTTGTAGATATTCTAACTTAATATTATAAATGCGAAAGTGTATTTGTTTGTTTGTTACGCTTTGACGCCTTAACTACTAGACCGATCATCATTAAATTTCTTTTAGACATTTTCAGGGGACAGAAAGGGACATAAGTTAGATACCTGTTATTTAGAATAAAGTTCTGTTATATATTTTTAACGTGGTGGAATGCGTTGACGCATACCTCTCCGCTGAAAAGGCGAGCGGAGAGGTTATGTCGGGCTCACCCGGGTAAACATGGAACGTCCCGGGTACTACCGACTAAACCTTACATCGTGTGCCAACTCACTGCCTTGAATGGTGGGTGGGTTGCTGGAACTAAAACTACATCAGCGACCCACCCAGCAGTGTCCAACACAGGCAAGAAATGCCTGCGGACGACGACTCCTAGGTGACACCCTGGCACGACAGAGGGCGTCACTCCAACTTAATGGCTGGTGGGCGGGAGATCCCCGTTCTCCCGCCGGAGGCCTCTACTATGGCGGCATCAGGTGCGCATAGGCGCGTCTGCGACGCCCAGTCCGTCGGTGGTGGCTCAGGTCCGTAAGGATACTCTCGTTACGGATCTGCTTCGCCGCCTCCTTCCGCAAGATAACGTCCTCGCAGAAGGAAGCGACCACTATCGAGTTCCTCTCGCTGTTGACCATGGCTTTGATCACGGCCGGCAGCGAGAAATCGACACCCACAGCGCCTACGAGTTCACGGCGCTGCACCACCCAGGCAGGACATGCCTTGAGCGCGTGCTGCGCCGTGTCCTCAACACACCCGCAGTGTTGGCAGATGGGACTCGGTTCCCTCCTAAATTAATAAAGTCACCTAACTAAACCTATAACCGCGAGCGATATCGAGGACAAAATCTAGTACAGTATAATAGCATAATTATGTATGCTACCGCTGTGTTTAAGGTCTCAGGTTCGGTCCCCGTTATGTGTTGCTGGGATTTATTGTCAAGAAAATCTCAGTGGCAATGAAATTTCTTGTTCGGGATTGTGGCCGTATGCGGCATTCGCACCGAGTTGCTATTACATAGGATCTTAAACCGTAACTATAAATAAGGATCCCTTATTCGAAAAACGGGTAACGGGCTAGGTTTATTTGTTATTTGTTAAAGAAATGATATTATTTGTTATCTGAAAAAATCTGATGGTCTTTAATAGCTGTATCTTTTCTACACCTACGCGAGTTGACAGCGGAAAGTTTGTTTAAGGTCACTTTATATCAATTATATTAAATATAATAGCTATAACTATCCTATGTAGCAAACAGGTAGGCCTTAATTAATACAATCCTGGACATGATCTATCTATGTGCCAAGGTTTATGCAAATGCGTTTAGATGTTTATGCGTAACCATAAAAAAATAGTTAAAAAACAAAAAAAAATTGGTGCATTTAAATAAAGCCCTGATTCCCGAGCGGGGTTGTAACCTGTGTTATGGAAAAGAAAATGTTTATTTTTAGTAACAAAAAGTACATTTTTACAATTTAGGTAATTGGAGTCACCTGTTAAGCAATTAATATGTGGTAGGTGGCGCCGCTCCTCAGAAGAACCGACGATGGGTACTTATATAATTAACAAATTAGAGCTTTAACATTTATGAAAGAAAATTAATTAAAATCAGTGAAATCAGTGGGTAATCAGTGCCTTCTTTCATATTATTATGGCTAAATGATGTTTTTAGTACATCAGATTTTAATCGATATTGACTATCGATGATCGTGTTGCTACACATGTTCACAAAATTTCACATTTATATTATTGGTAGGATAAGCCTAATTGCTGTCTTACTGCAGGGCAAGGGCCTGCTTTCTTTCTTTTCCGTATTCCTTGACATCTCGCCAATCCCTTCAATATGCGTTCAGTTCATCTCAGCCATGACCTTGTGAGATACAAAATAGCATTTCACCTGCCTTGAAATAAGGCTTACTTAGTCTTATCGTAACTAATATTATAAATTCGAATGTGAGTTTGTTTGTTACGCTTACACGACTTAATTACTCGACCAATCCTCATAAAATTTTGCGTACACTTTGTCTGAAAAGGAAATTGGGTACCAATCATCGAGAAAAAGTACTATTTTCGAGGGTTAGCTAATTTATTATATATATAGACTATGCAATCCTACTGCAAACAAAAGGCCTTCCTCTCTACTTGCTCTTTGCCCTATTCTTTGCTAACCTGCTCCAATCCTTTAATATACGTCCAGTTCAACTAGCTCCTTAGTTCCCAAAGTGGTCCAGGTGGACCCTCAGGGGTCCACGGAAGACTCGACAGGAGTCTACGTTGGCGTGAAAAAAAAATTGGGGTTCATAATTTGTAAGTCCGACGTTTCGGTTGCTTTACAGCAGCCATGTTCACGGGGAGATACGTAAGTAAGTAGTAACGAAAGTGTAAACTTAAATATAAATAGTTTTAATTAAAAATATATAGCTTTAATAGTAGTAAAGTTCAATAATAGTAGAAACAACGCGACAAAATCCGTATAAAGTGTTTAATTTGAATGTATAACATTCGCGTAAACATAAGACAATATTATGTAAATGTAGTCACAAATTAGTGTACATTTTAAAGTTTTCAGGTAATTGATTTATATGGGTATTATTTTCCAAATCGATGGCTTAGAGTGAAAACCTCGTAACTGCGAAATATGTAACGTTTCAGGAGGCACAAAAAACTGCGCCCTGTAATAATAGCCCAGTAGAAAAAATATTATTTAAAAAGCATTAGGCAAAAGTTAATAATCTAACGAAACTAAAACAGTTTTTCAGTTAATAAAAAAGTCCCAAAAACACTTAATTCTCTTGTTTTTGAATTTTTTCCGATAAGTTTTGACGCGCCGTCGCCAGGTTATCACACCAAAGTGACTCAAGCGAGTAGTTACGAGGTATGCATTCAAGATCATAGACAGCGCTACAAGTATCGAATCAAATTTTGCGTGAAACAAGATTGTGCGTTACGAGCTTTTCTTTCCAAAAACATAATAAAATAAATTAACCTAAAATTGCATACCCGAGGTTTTCACTCTAAGCCATCAAAATGCGTTTAATACACTCTATGTAGGCTAAGGTTAAAGGATATCATAGGAAATGTTTAATTATAATTGTAGTCTTTTTACTATGCACATCACGCATCGAAAGCATACGATCCAACATTTACTTAGTATAAAGACATTTCATCCAGAACATCAGTACTGTTCAAAAGATAACTAGTATTCCATAATCCTCATATACATTAAACAATAGAAATATAAACAAAGGTGCCGAAACGTTGCTGTAAAATTGATTGCTCCCTGTTATTTACTTTGGTACTTTGTTCAGTTAATTGAGTCTCGGGCCAAAGACATGGGAGTTAATTCGACGATTCATATTTAATCACGCCCGGCGGCTTCAATAGAACGCGTTGAGTCAAGAGGCGCGCTTTGAAAGCTGACGGGCGAGCTTAGTGTGGGTAAAAACAGCTTTCAGTGTGTCAATGTTTGGTTATAGTAATTAAACTGATTTGGACGTTATATTCATAGGTTTTTGGGATATTGATGACGGCGATATAATAGGAATAACAACTTTATTGCCGATAAAATCCATGTGAAGACATTGCTAAAAGAGAAAAATAGTGAAAACCACTGCTGTGGCGGCCACTGCTCTTAGACCACACGACTGCTTACCATCAGGCGGAGCGTGGTCATTGTGATGAGAAAAATAAAAATAAAAAAGAAAAGAAAACGAGTCAGTAGTCAAACATCAGATTAATAAAACGGTACAATAAAATCAACATTTAAATACAATGATTAAATACAAATAAAAAATATTTGATTTTGTTACCGTGATAAGGATAACTCGAAATATTATCGCCAATTAATGTCGACTTTTTATACATACATAGATATTATATTAGTTTAGTAAGCCGAAACACTTTCTTACTTCCTTCTTCATTTGATCCTAAGTTCTTTAAGCAGGGCGTGAAAAAGCACCTTATTTGGTCGTCAAACTAGAGACTTCGGCACCACGTCACGTGAGGACATGGTGTGGAGGGCTCTGCTCCTGGATTATACGACTAATTACTATCGTCGTCTAGTGATATTAAGTAGTCGTGTGATCCACGAGCCTCTTCCAGCCTTCACTCCGTCTGGTGTGAAGTCATTTGACAGGCAACAATAAAAATACATAAGTTTCATATCTGTATTACAGCCACATTTACTTTGCATTTTTTTTTTAAAGTTCCTAGGGCGAGTCCTGTTCCTTTCATTGGACTCCTACTGTGCATGCATATCTCAGGCCTAATAGAAAGGGTAGTAACATTTTCATCGTGAATACGCGTTGTCAGGAGTACAGAATTAAGGACATTGCTTGTCATCCAGAAAAAATCCTATTCCCAATTGATAAGAAATTTATTGACAAAATCTACAAAACCGCAAACGAAACCGCGGGTAAAAAACAGTAGACGATAAATTTTGAATAGTTTGTACACAACTACAGACGAGAATATTTTATTAAATTTTATTTATTAAAAAGTATGAGTCACATACTTTTTAGAGTCTAGGCTCCCAGACTTTTTTCTCATATAACACATTCAAAATTTAGCTGATTCCGGTGGACCCCTGCAGTAAGAAATTTAATCCCCCAAGTAAAATCGGATCAGAAAGTTAAATGGGTTAAAATTTTAAAAATTTATCAAATCTCTACGAGCGGACCATTTTTTATTTCCAGCGCGTGTTATTCCTCAAAATATCCGTCGATTGACATTAAAATAAATAACAGTCGCTGAGCTTCTTAAAATATTATCTGCCGTCATTGATAGGTGAAGTTATAGACCTCCGTCGAATGGAGTCCCACTTGGACCACTTTGGGAACTAAGGTTTTAGAGCGTGATTTTTCATTAACCAGGTTTTAGATTATGAGCATACTTTTTACACTAAAATAGAAATAAATAGAGTAGAATTAATATTTTTCCATCGCCACAAACTCGTGGCACAGACATGATATTCTAACAGGCGCATTTGTTCAACGACTCGCTATACAAAGCCGATGTTGACACACGGCCCGAAGCGGATTTTTCGCACAATTGAATTCGTAACTAATCCCTATCCATTGTTAATTTAGTGAATTAATTTGTTTAAAATGAATCAGACGGATTAAAGTATTTGAAAATTTATAAGTAGGAAGTGTAAGTGGTCGCCTGCCACTGCCACTATGCCGAGTGTTATGGGTTCGAATCCCGCACGGGACAAAATTTTTTGTGATCTTAAAATATTTGTTCCGAGTCTGGATGTTCTTTGTGTCCGTTGTTTGAATGTTTTAAAAGTCCTCCGCGACACAGGAATTATGAGAGAGCTCCTTAGAACAGGAGTTGTTAAAAAAAAAACAAGAGCATGAAATGAGCTCGTTTGCCGCCGATACCAAAGTGTTTATGTATAGCAAAGGAATTTTACACCCACATTTACCAGCTGCATTTTAAGGTATAATACAATAACACTGCCGGATCCGGGAATCGAATCTGTGATCTCATACACAGCAGTCTTATACTACCGCTATCCCACGTAAGCAGTATGTATACTATACAATTACCGTGCACTTAAAAGAGCGCGAGGTTATTGCTTTCAAGACTCCGTGCTGCTTCTGAGAAATATTTTTATAATACATACATACGTAGTCTCACGCCAATTTCCTTGAAGGGGGAGGCAGTGCTGTATTACACCCACATTTCACCAGCTGTGATTTTAGCTCTTATGTAAGGGTACGAAATTGCCGTTTAAGTAGTCATAGTGCTAAACCGGAGATTGGAACTGAGCCCAGTTAATGAGCCATGTATTCTGTCAGAAAAATAGCAGTAACAGCATCAGCGCTGCTACTGATAATTAAAAAAAATACCGTTTGTCTGACCCCGGAATCCAAGACTTCATGCCAAGCGGTCGCACTCACTGCCACTATGCTAACGAGATAGTGTGCAAAATATTTAAAGAAAATAAATAATAATAAAAAAGATATTGTTACATAATTTTGGAACGAATTAAAATTTAATACCTACTATTTCAGATATTAAAATTTTTAAAACTCGTTTCTATGTAATTTATTTGTAAATTATAAAAAAGGTAGACGATACATATTTATCTACCAAAACGAAATAACATTCCGCACATAAAGAATTTAAATAATTCGTCATTTTAAAATCAACTTATTGACGAAATGAAGAAAGTTTAAGCAAACATGGCTCACTTTAAAATATACCATAAACATGCAAATTGTCTCTGAATACATTTATACAAGTAATTGAATCGCCCGCGCGCGCCAAATGACATCTGTAAACTTGATTTGATGAAAATTACTCTGTGTAAGATGGCCACCGTATATTAACTTCGTCCCCCCGAATTGGGATTATTATTCACGAGTTATGCGTACTTGGATTTAAGTATGATCTACTACATTTTTCCCGCGGCTTCGCTCGTATAAATGTAGGTTAGGTCAGTAACAGTACGTTTTCCTGGACGAAAGGTATCCTTTTTTGTTCGCCTCACAACGTGTAGGTATGCGAAGTTTCATGATGATCGGTCGAGCAGTTAACGCGTGAAAGCATGACAAACTCACATTCGCATTTATAATATTAGTTAGGATCTACTGTAGCAACACGGCAGTAACAATGATTATTATTAATAAATAATTATTTATTTATTTATTTATTTATTGGACCATCTACAAAGATACACACAACTTAAAGCTAAAGACAAAAGTGTAAGTAATAAATGTGCACCCTCACTTACAGAAGGCCACAGCACGCAAAGTAGAAACGTACATACAGGTGGCGAAATTTGACAAAGTTACAAATAGTAAATTACTAATAATTAATTTAAATACTGAAGTACAAATAATGAAATACAAATAACGATATAATTAAATAATTATGTCATAGGACTGATACGCAGATGTCTCGAGATCGATCCTACGGCTCATTTAGTACATTACGTTATTTGCGCATTAAATAGTTAACTATCTCTCGCTTTAACGATGCAGGGATACATCGTAAGGAAACCTGCATGTCTGAGAGCTCTCCATAATATTCTCAAAGAATTGTGAAATCTACCAGCATGGTGGGCTGTGGCAACCCTTCTCGTATTGATAAGCAAGAGCAGTAAAACAGTTTTTAAAAAGGGCTGATATTATATTATAATAAATAATAATAACAAATTTAATAATGTAGATATAACATCTACAATTTATTTTATCTTGTTCTGTCTAGTTATTCGTGGTAAAATTAAGCAGTTTGTATATTGTTTTAATTCATGTTCAAATTCCTTTTTAGTACAATGTTGTTTTGGAGTAGGGTTCATATATTAGGATTGTCGCTGCCTTTAACTTCAAGCAACTTATAGGAGATAGATAGCATTTCAAAGCACAGAAGATCTTAATTTGGTTCCAAAATAATTCCAATATTCCTTTACGATGAGTAGATTTAACAGCTCTTTAAGAAGACTCTGTGCTGTCGGCAGATTAAATAGCGGTCAAAGTCACTTGCGCTGGCATTTTATGCTTTTTACACAAACGAAGAATAATATCTACACTTCTAAGACATTTCAAATAATTTCCTGGGAAAGCAATGTACTACATGTCGGTACACACGACATGAAAAAATCCCCAAGACTTATTACCGCAATTCGCCCCGAACGCAAGCTTCGCACAAACTCATCAATTGTGTCCCAACAACCTATTGAATTGACAAACCGATAATCCACTTCGCGAAAACGAACCCAACAAATGAACTCACAATGAAACAGCTTTATAAACACAATTTACCAAACTCCACGAGGAAACTCATAAAAGAAAGTTAGACCAAGCGACGCCATTTTAAAAGTTAAATGTCAAAATGACATCTGATTTTTATTTGGCGCGAACCTGGAGAAGATGGGCTTGTTCTATTCTTTTTTAATAAATTGTTTCGGCGACAATTCGTACTAGGTGATAAACGGTTTCTAAACATAGCTTTTTTGCTTGCAATTATTCTACAAACATATCATTTATAAGACATTAAATTATACAATGAATAATAAGTCTCTTGCTAGATTAAAATCGTTTTAACTTTCGTTAATGTCAATTGCGTTCGATCAAAAATTATCTAAGGCAATGAAAGCAACTTTTTAAGGATTACAGGAATATTTAACCAGTGTCGATTTATACCGTTATGCAGCTAAAACACAATATCTCGATCTCGCATATAACAATAAACCTATAGAGTCGCAGCGACACACCGACGCGACGGCGACGGCTTGACTAAATAGATTTTCAATTGTGCCTGACTTTCCAACAATTGACAGTTTAATTAAGTTCTTTATGACAAATGTATGTTTTAGTAGTAACTAAAACATACTTATAATAATATTCTATTACATACACACAACACCATCTAGCCCAAACTAAGCAGAGCTCGTACTATAAGTACTAGACAATGGATAAACATACATATATACTTATTTTTGTAAATACATACATATTGTACATAGGAACACCCAGACCAAGACAAACATCCATGTTCATGCACACAAATGTTTGACTTGTACGGGAATCGAACACGGGACCTCAGGCGTGAGGCCTCAGGCCTCACTAACCACTTCGCCATTGAGGCCGCACATACATATTATATCATTAAAAACTTATTTCTAAGTTCTATGTAGTCTATTATTTATAAAGAAAAGTGAGCAAAAACGTTTAAGCCCTACTTAAAAATAGGCGGTGAACATGTAAACACTTGAGCATTTACGATTATCTCAAAGAAACATAATCTACATGACGTCAAGCCGGTATCAACTTAATGTGGAAATAATGAATTCGTCGCGAATCGTCCGCCCCTGTTTGTCTTTCAATTATGGCCTCCCCAGGGCCCAAACCCCCTGTTTAAACAATGTAACACTCCCATGTATATTTAAGGAGGGACAAAAATTAAATCTTCCGCTTATCTGTGTTGTTCAAAATGTAATCTACTGGAGCTGACTTTGGAGGAAGTGGCGTTCCTTTTTTTCCTTTCTTATATTTCTTTTACTTTCGTCGATGTAATTGATTTACAATTGGTTGTAATTTGTTCTTAAGTAGCATTTGCACGGCTTTCTCTGTGTTATATTATTAATTTATGTTAATAAGACTTTTTGATTTATATTTTAAATGATAAAAAAATAAGCTATCGCGATTAAGATACCTGTGTCGCGAAGAACAAATTTATTGTGCGGTACGTTATTCAAATGTTCAAACAACGGACATACACATATATAGAAAAGAGAATTTTATGTGTAGTAGAGCCTCGCTGATTTCAGCATGAATGGGACCGGCTTGACCGGGGAAAGACTATCCACTCACAGAATATCGACGTGAAATAGCAGTATTCCTACTGTTGTATTTCATTCGGTGAATGAGAGTGCCGGAGGCCCAGTCACCCTCTTTCCCCCTTCCCGCTCCTTCTCACTTCCTTTTTCTCTTTTTGCTTTTCTAAAGGGTCGGCAACGCGCAAGTGATGCCTCTGGTGTTGCAGGCGTCCATAGGCTACGATGACCACTTACCATCAGGTGGGCCGTACGATTGTATGCATAAGCAGCATAAAAAAATAGAAGAAATATTTGTATATAATTCAATTTTTATTCCGTGTGGGGATTGATTAAACCTCTTTTCTATCCGCGCATTCAATAGCTTACTCAAAATGATTCTATGGATGACGTAATGGCTTAAGTGGGTGCCTCGCCATTGCGCCAAGTGTTGTGAGCTATATCCCCACAAGAAATAAAAATTCGTGTGGTCGAGTGTGGGTTCGTATCAGGTAATAGCTGAAGTAGAAATTATTTGGTGACGGCAGGAATACACCAGTTTGGGAAGTCGACACAAAAGATCCCACTGGGTCAAAGTGTCGCCGGTCTGTACACTGACTGACCCCCACACAAGATAAGATAAGATAAGATTTATGTCATATTAACAGTAACCCTGTTACGAAGTTTCACTCGGTAAGCTTGCCGGCAGAAATGCGGAAACAGGGTTCAACTCTTACCAGACTACCGAAAGGATAGAGATTCTGCCTCTCTAATTGCTATCCTATCATACTATCTATCAACTAGTTCAGAAAGTAAGGAACGAAATTGCTGAAAATAACTTAAAGTAAAGTATAGAAGTAATTTATACTTATAATGTACATATTTATTTGCAAACCCTTTGACTTATTAGGTTTATTTTTGCGAATAAACAATTGGAATTTGAATCTATAATTTTTCTTTAAGCCGGAATCGCAGTGTTACCGCTGTTATTTCAAGCTATTATTAAGCTATGGCAATCAACAACAGAACTATTTGTGCAATCAGATGGCACAAATAGTTGCTACGAGCCTGGGTGTTCTTCGTTTGAATGTTTCTATCCACCTTCGTGCCACAGGAATTACAACTAGTGCAGGAGTTTCTTTTAATCAATCTATCTATATCATCCAGAGGTGGTGGTCTTAGTGTAGATATCGATCACAAATTATAGAATGCCAATATTAATAATCGGTTCCTACACCAACATGCGGTTAAAATTGGACTGCTCTGACGTAATAACGGCATTAGGTGAGGAAGAAATCTATTCGGAAAAGAGGAAATACGGTAATCAACAGATCTATTGCTGTTGCGCTGAGCCCGAACGAAATACGATTATGCAAAAAAGACAACTACAGCGCGGACTATGCGATATTGATACAATCGTCATCTTGTATTCCCCTGTTGCCTTCTCCAAAACTAAATAGACTTAATATTGTCTTACGTTTACGCGTTAATCGTTATAATAGTTTAATAGTAAAACATTAAATTAAACTATTATCTCCTATAAATAGGCCTCTTTTGCTTTCATATAAATCATAAAGAATAAGGAATTTACTATATCTCTATGTATTTATTTATTTTATTATTCTCAATAGATTCAGTGATGTAAAAACAGTATAAACGAGCAATACTTGTAATTTTAGAAGGCCGCTGGCCCTTATAACTGACAAAATAAAAATACAAAATATGTGCATAACTGTAGTAGATATAGATTCAATCCTATTTTTATACTGAAGAGTTTTTTTAGTTAGATACGTTTGTAAGAACTTAATGCTGCAACCGTTTCCTTTAATAATAATAATAATATATTTATTTGCCAAAAAACACGGTATACAATGATCTTACAATTCAATAAAGTATAGATCAAGATAAGATAAGATAGCTATCGAAGGGCCATAGAAAAAAATATTGTCTTACTAACAGCACTGCGTCCCCCTAAAACGCCTGGAGGCTTACTCACCTCAAGAACAGAAAACAAGACTGCGATGTAATGCACCTTTATTTAAACTTTCGAGAATTGCACCGTGATACTATGTAGTATATTTGGTACCTTCAAACACATAATGTGTTACCTTCAAAGTAACATACATATGTTATACTTTGAAGGTACTACATCCAAAGAAGGTACCTACTCCAGATTTATTCCATAATACCTAGTAAACGAACGAATGAAATAACAGGTTCACTGCCCGATGAATCTATAAACAAATACATAACGATTGATTTGCTACAAAGCTACGGCATACAATATACTTAAAGCAGCGTAGAGCAAGGCTACAAAATCGTAGACGAAGATGATGGAATACTCCGTTAAGGTCTCCACATATTAAACTGAAACTACAAACATAACTGGTAAATTTTGGGCGTGATGCAGCTCCGTCCATCCATACGTGGATATAAACGCGTCAAGGAAATTGCCAGACTCCGTACTAATACAAAAACAAAATCGTATTGAAAAGTCCCGTAACAGTTTACCCAATAATCCGAACCAAGTACCTTAGAAAAGCAACGCACATCCTTATCGCGTATGACCACATAACAGTAAATGTTTTTGACACTATTAATAACCGAGAAATAGGACTCGGTATCGCCGCAAAACTAGGAGATCACTCTTACATAGCCTATAAAAAAAATAACAATGTAGACGGTACAGGAAACAAAGCACTGTCTTCAGCTGACATAAGCGCAAAGCCTTAAGAACACAACAAAGCGTACTTACCGCAGAAACTCTACCAATATGGCAAACAGTACACGGCCTGCCTAAGAGTAGTTACGGTGTTCTGCAAGCGTTCGCAATACCACGAATATTACTCTTAACCTACTCTTCGGAAAAGCAGTCACTGTCAGCATAAGATCACAATGGCTCTGCTGACAGCACACTGTCTTCTAAGGTACCCTTGTAATGTACCCAGTGTGCGCTCTTAAGGATTCGCTCTTATGTCAGCTTGGAAACTTTACTCTTCGTAAGAATAGAACACGAGGTTGCTTAGCTGAAACGTGATGAAACCCGGCTACTTCTTTAGTCAGTGTACCCTAGTTTGAGCGTATTCCTGGTTTAAACGAAGGTACCGCTATACCCTATCTATCATTACGAGAACTAATTTCACCAACCATGTATTCAGTCACTACAGCGGTTGATGCTAATTAATATATAATTTATTAATATAGAGTAATAAAGTACTTGCTAATAAGTGCATCAATCAACTCCGATAAGGTGATCCATCTTTATAAGGTGGCCGGCTTAGACTGGACGAGGCAGTTTGCATAATACACGTTATTACACAAATTAAATTAAAGAGATCTATGTCCAGTAAGACAGGTTGATTGATAGATTGAAGTTCATCAACGGTTAATTAACGTATTAAGGTTAGATTAATTAGAATTTAAATTTTATCTCAATATAGTTTCTGTTACAAACGAACACTCGTGTACGTCGAATTTAAATGCTTAGTAATTTTATCAGGATCTCATTCAGAGTAACTTCTTCTAATCTCCAATGTATTAGTTTACTTAAAAGCAAGTAGAATAAAAAATGTAGCCAATTAGAACACTGATAACCAGAAACTCACGAGTATGTATTTTTAAATGATTATGAAGTTACTAATGTAATATTCTAAACATCATATTTACAAATGTTACCGTTCCAAAGATACATAATAAAAAACAGAACGAAAGGTTAAAAATTCTGATCTTTAGGTCTGCTACTAATCACAATAAATTATTAATACCACAAAATATTTCTTAGAACCGTCCTGTTGAGTTCCGTAGGCACCGTGCTACGACTGCTACGGGCGCTACGAACGTACCATTACAAACAATCGTATCTTATTGAGGAGTCACAAGTTCAGTAGACGCTTTTCTTTTTAATATTAATAAGAAAATATTGTACTAGTTTCTGTCCGCAGCTTTGTTAGTAATCCCACGGGAATCAAAATATAATCCTATATTAATCTAGTAAAAGGTTTATCTATGTGCTAAGTTTCTTAAAAATCTGTTTAGCGGTTTACGCGTGATTGATAAACATATACAAATATCCAAACATTCACATTTATCTAAAATTAAATAGAAAATATTCCAAAATTTTATCATTTAATAACGCTAATTGACCGAACCTAAAATAAAAAACTCGTCTCATATTATCAAATAATTAAAACAACATCAAAATAAATAAATATAATCTTACCTTCAATCGGGGCACAAACACAAATCAAAACATATCACCGTACCCGCGCACCGTTCCTCGCGGTGGTACCGAGCAGACTGTCCCAACAGTACCCCAGCCAATGGCCACCACGCCCCGGCTCGCCCCCGCCCACCGAACAAACCCGCCAATCGGTCTCCGCCCAAAACGTTATTTACTTCAAACGCCCGCCCGCCCTCAACTTATCGATTGGGCGGACGCAGCACTTATTTAAGGCGGGCGAGTGAATTAATTTTGTGATTGAAATTACGAGTAAAACGTATAATTCGTTCGCGCCCGGCCGCTTCGATTAAAACATGGTTATTACGATTGTTGATACTTGATGTGCTCGGGTCGGCTCTTTTATTTTATGTTTAAATCGTTCTTACATCTATACATGTTATGTGTATGAGCTGTGTGGATAGTAATAGTATAATTTGTACTACATAGCAGTTTTGTACGAGAACTACAAAAGTTAAGATTCTAGAGACTTTTTATTTAGCTACATTTTATTAACTGTCTCTATGGCGGAGTGGTATATGCGACTGCTCTGCATAAGGTCTCGGGTTCAATTTCCGGCTCAAGCAAAGTGTGTCTGGGCTTTTTTGTCAAAAAATTCTCAGTAGTAACACGTAGTTTGGAATTGTGCTCGGTACGCCAATGGACTCGTCCCGTATTACGTAGGAAATAAAACCATGGCTGCCGAAATGCGATCTTATTACAACTCTGTTAAAGTGTTATTAGATTTTGCTGTCAAGAAATTCTTAGAAGCGTTACGACGTTAGGAACTGTGCCTATTAAACGGCTATGGGCTCGTCCACTATTACGTAGGAAACAACACCATGGCTGCCAAAATGGTAACTTATTGCACTTCTGTTTAAAGTAATAATATTCTACCACATACATACAACACCATCTAGCCTAAACTAAGCAGAGCTTGTACTATGGATACCAGACAATGGATAAACATACATATACACTTTTTTTTTGTAAATACATACATATTTTATATAGAAACACCCAGACCAAAACAAACATCCATGTTCATGCACACAAATGTTTGACTTGTGCGGGAATCGAACCCGCGACGTGGCAGTCGTGGCGTGGCAGTCGGTTACACTAACCACTACGCCATCGCAATTCTTAGTAGCAGAATGAAGATTGGAATTCTGCCTGGTACGGCAATAGGCTCGTCGGCTATAATGTGGGAAATAAAACTATGACTGACGAAATGTGGGCTTATTACACTTCAGTTAAAGTGTTATTGGGTTTTTCTGTTAGGAAACTCCTAGTAACATCACGGTGTTTGGAATTCTGCCCGGTACGGCAATAGGAGCTATTACGTAGGAACTAAAAACATACTCGACAATATGTAGCTGGGTAGTACACTTCTGTCTACCTCTTTTAGGATAAAGGCGTAAAACTATATATCTTTATATATATAATTCTTCTGTACGTGTGTTGACAGTGAACTCCTCCTAAACGGCTGGACCGATTTGAATGAATTTTTTTGTGTGTGTTCAAATGGATTTGAGGTTGGTTTAGATTTGGTTCTTTATATTGTTTTTTTTTTTATTTATTTTTATTCGCCTGTACAGGACAACGTCTGTCGGGACAGCTAGTGTATGTATATATTATTATCTTGAAGCTGATAAGCAAATGCCTAAAGCTGCTATTGTAGTTTAGTGACATTTATGAAACCTGAGCTAAGATATCTCAAAACGGTATATGTAACTGTACTTAATACACATTTAAAACACAAATAGGAACCTTTTTTTTTTTTTTTTGGGAGGGATTATGTCGGACTCGCCGGGGTATAGAAAGATGTTGAAAATATAATGTACCTCCCGGGATACCGACTAAACCTACCACGGTGTTCCTCGACACAACCACTATCGACGGGGCCGCGCGAATCGCTTTCGCATGCGGTCGCGACCCCGCCAAGGTTACGGCCCGCCGTATGAAACGGCAGGCCACTACACGAAAGACCTACCCAAAATAGGCACTACGTCATATAAAACCCTACTGTCTCCCCTGGAGGGGAGACGGACTCGACACAGAGGCGCGCGTGGGAACACGCGGTTTGTTGTCTGCCCTTCAAATAGGAACCTTAACTGAAGGGCAGACAACAAACCTTTAACTAAAATTAATTGTCGGCCTCGATGGCGTAGTGGTTAGTGTAACCGACTGCCACGCCTGAGGTCGCGGGTTCGATTCCCGCACAAGACAAATATTTGGGTGCATGAACATGGATGTTTGTCTTGGTCTGGGTGTTTATATGTATAATATGTATGTATTTACAAAAAAAAAAAAAAGTATATATGTATGTTTATCCATTGTCTAGTATCCATAGTACAAGCTCTGCTTAGTTTGGGCTAGATAGTGTTGTGTGTATGTGGTAGAATATTATTATTATTATTATTATTATTATTAATTATATTTTAACTGTAAGCAACACTGTACCTTTTCAATCATTTTTTGGATAGTCCGTTCGCATGATTTATACTTATTTTTAGCCAAAATCTATTATTAGCCAGACAAGGCTGTTACACTAGTTCTGTAAAAATAAATATATGTATATTTGGTGTTCTAAATAATTAATTAAAAAAATATCTCTAACGTGTTGTCAAGCAACATTAGCCCAATGGATAAGGCATTGTAGGCAACTTGCGATCGAGACGTCGTTGGTTCGGATCACAGCTAATCAACTAGCAACTCACGGCGGATTATTTATTAGCAAACGCTAATCTGCTTGGTGACTTAAATAGCATTTATCTTGACATTACTCAATGAATACAGAGCCCTACCCACGCCTTCGTCCCACGTTATATACACGGTATAAGCAGAATTCCAAGACTATATTACCAATTAGGAAATGTCTTTTATAAGGAAAATAAGTTGATTGCATAATTATAATTCTTAGGATTTACCTTAGTAACATGACTCATGAATGTGATTTCATTTATTAAAAGCTGTTTATGAAAAAGCTACCTCGATGGCGCAGAGGAAGTGGATGCGTCCGTTGTGCTTGAGGTCTCGAATTTGATTCCCGAGTCGTACAAAGTGGAATTAGGTGCTCTGTAAAGTAATTTTATGTCATCAAGGAGTCTGGCACTGCGTCTGGTAGACCTAGAATAAAACCATACCAGATGAAATGTGGGTTAAACAAGCCTCTGCCTACATATACGGGAATTTAGGTGTGAGACCCGTGTGTGAAACTATGTATGTATATTTTGACTGTAATACACAAGGCGTTTCAGCTTGAGGGTATAAAACATACGGAAAAGAACAGCTGTTTTGAATCAATCACCAATCAATTAACTTGACCGTCACGACGTTGCTTATCCTCACTGCTTAATTAAAGAGTAAAAGTATTTTGGAAGGAGAAATTAATATATTTCATATTACTTAATACTATAACGTATGTCGATAACATAGGTATCAAATTTAATTGGGATTCGGCTCCGATCAAATTTCGTCTATTGATTTAATGAAGCCCTCAATTCGAAGATAAGGCTTAATTACCCGCTGCTGAAGATGCCTCCCCATAAACTACTTAACGAACATTAAGTACTAATGATATGCCCATAATTACAGGCAACTCGTTCAATCAAAATATAATTAGTAAACTACTCTTTTAGATCATCTAAAAGAGTAGTTTATTAATTATATTAATTTATTTTAATTTTATTAATTATCACAAGTACAAGGCCCAAGTCCGTAGCAGCATGGAGTACTGTTCGCATCTTTGGAATGGTTCCGCTAAGTACCTATTCAATGCCTTACATAAACTGCAGCGTCATGCCGTACGTATAATGGAGGTTACGAAGGACATCGAACCGCTACAACTTCGTAGAAACATTGCGTCCCTTAGCGTATTCTATCGCCTCTATCATGGCGAATGCTCCGAAGAGTTATTTGACCTCATCCCACCTTCCCCCTTCCTTTTGAGAACCACGCGTACCGGTCTTCGTAATCACCGATTGACGGTTAGCACAATCCCGTCTCGAACCAAAAGGTTCAGCAATTCCTTTTTATGCCGTACCATACAACTTTGGAACAGTCTTCCGGCTCATGTGTTCCCTCCCTTCTATGACATTGGGTCCTCCAAACGTAGAGTGAAGAAGCATCAGGTCAGACCGGCTTGACACTGACGACGGCTAGAAGACATCTATCTTCTCCTCGTCGTTACTGTCTCTGGACTGTAATTGGGCTTTCGATCAGGTCCGTTACAATCACTTCGACGGGTCAGGAAAAAAAAAAAAACACGGTTTTATTTACATTGAGACATGTGGATCACAAATATTTATTGTGGGTGTTCCTTGTGTCCAATTAAAATATATGAAGTTCCACGCGATACTTATACTCGTACTACACGATATATTACACGGTATTGTCCCCAGTGCGAAAATAATTCTATTGGTCTTCCTTACAGTATGTGAAGGGTTTAGCCTTACACCATGCCGGCTCATTGACGCCTGGTAGACTTTCCACACTTTCGAGAATGTAATGAAAAATCTTAGACATGCATCAGCATATTTATCAGCATATTCGCAATAATTCGGATAGGAAAACACCTTTAGAGCAAGTTATAAAGTATATAATAAGTCAATACCGTCAAAAACATAGATTCTTGCCATGGGATTAAACATGAAACCTCTATGTAGCAGTTCCTCGGTCTGCCATCGTCGAATGTTAATCTACACGAATATGATATTTAGATTTATATTTTTGTTTGTAATGTATAAACTCAAAAACTACTGGACCGATTTTAATAATTCTTTCACCATTAGAAAGCTGCTTTATCCAGAAGTTACATAAGCTATATAACATCACGCTAGGAGCAGAGCAGTAATCATAAACGTGAGTTAAATCGTGGGGAACAAATAGTTGTTTATCAATTAGGCTTGGCGTTAGGGAAGCTCTTATCCGTGTGTGTGTGCTTTTTTGACCATTCGTAAACAAATAATTGCTGCCTTGTTAAATATAACGTCACGCTACTACCAATAGGAGCAGAGCATAAATGAAAAATGTTGCAAAAACGGGGAATATTCTCTTATGTAAAGCAGACTAAGTAGCGCGGGTCAACTAATAGGTAAATATGTATGTTTACTTTTTAACTAATACATTTAAAAGTGTTTGATTAATATACAGCTTAAATGAGGTCTATGGTATATATATGAGGTGTATACATGCTCCTTTATTTTATTTAGTATCTTATCTTGTGTGTGGGGCCAGTCAGTACAGACCGGCGATACTTCGACCCAGTGGGATCTTTTGTGTCGACTTCCCCAATAACGACTGCCATAGATGTTCTTGGCAGCCGGGACCGACGGCTTAACGTGCTCTCCGAGGCACGGAGCAGGCGATAATTGTCAATCAATACGCATATACATAATTTCGAAAAGTCATATAACTTCCGAAAGTCAGAGATGCGCGACGTGGGTTCAAACCCGAGACCCTCTGCATTGCAGTCTGTTGGTCTCCCCACTGAGCTATCGTTGCTCTTTTAGTAAGTATATTTCTTTGTATATAAGCAACGATAGCCTAGTGGGAGACCGTTGGATTGCCACGCAAAGGTCTCGAGTTGGATCCCAAGGCGCGCATCTCTGACTTTTCGAAGTTATATGCGTATTAAATAATTAATTATCGCATATTTAAACGGTGAAGAAAAACATCGTAAGGAAACCTGCATGTCTAAGAGTTCTCCAAAATGTTCTCGAAGATATGTGAATTCTGCCAATCCGCACTGGGCCAGCATGGTGGACTATGGCCTAACCGTTCTCATACTGAGAAGAGGCCCATGCCCAGCAGTGAGATAGTTTAATACAGAGTTGATATTATTTATTATATTATTATTATTATATTACGTCTGATAGTTTGTGATGATTTAGCATTAGTACTCGTGTGAAACATTTCATGTATTTTTACATAAATTTACTTTACTTATGCGAATCAAGCACTGCTTGATTCATATTTTATTTACTTAATTAATCTCAGATCAATTAGATCTCTTTAACTTTACCAGTTCTTGCCGTGACAGTCACGTAAAGTCCTGTCTGGCGAAGGATCACTGCTACCTACTACACTACTTCTTTCTTAAAGATCAAAACAATTGAAGAAGAAATTGTATTCGTTAAAGCTAGCCTGACTGGTCAGGCAACATCGGATTATTCATCATCATATTTTGGAGAATCTGCGGTAATTAAACTTTAAACTTCCATTAATGTAATCTATACCAATACAATAAAGTTGAAGAGTTTGTTTGTCTTTTGTCTAAACATGCATTGTTACTCCGAGAAATTGTTGAAAATTTGTGTAATCCAAAAATAGTTGATCTCATTCTGGGTGGTCTTTGTCTCCGTCGTTTGAATGTCACCAACATTCCTCCGCGACACAGGTATTATAACGACAGCATAAGTTGTCTTTAAAAAAAATGGCATAATTATATTTGACTTCCCAAGTCTTGACAAAGTTTATAGGCTATCAAATGCTTTATATATTTATGGAAGCAAGGCAGTAATCATAAACGTGGTGGAACAGGAGACAATTAATATAATTATAAAATGCGTATTTAATTAAAAGTACATATACAGGATGTCCCAGAAGTCGACGTCAAGCCGGAATCAAGTAACAACTAAGTTATAATAGCTATCAGAAAAATATAAAATAAAAACTAAATTACATATTTAAAAAACTATAGGCATTAAAAAAAAACAAATAAATATATAACCTGTGACGGTCTTTTCACTCCTGTTACTACAGATATTTTATACATTTTGAAATATTTTTTTTGTTATGTACTCTCGAATAATTGGAAATATTAAAGAAGCATTATGCATGGTTATAATAGCATGATAGCTATTATAACTTAAGCTGTTACCTGATTCCGTCTTGATGTCGACTTCTGAGGCACCCTGTATATACTATTCTATACATGAATCGACGATAATTATCACTGGAATTTGTGTCATAAGAAACAGTCAATAACAAATAAATAAAATCACATATAAAATCAAAATCATAATTGCCATTATATTCCCAACAGATTTTTACGACGCAATTGTGAAAATATCATCGAGATAAGACTCCCTATGAGTCGAGGACGATTAAGTGTTGGATATAAACATGGTGTGATAATGAGCAGGCCCGTCTGCCAGAGATTTAACCCTCAATTATAGAATTAAGCCGCGTTGAAGGGTTGCGCACCCCTGCCGTGACGGCAATTGATGTGTACAGTGAAGGGAAAACGGTTATTGATCTATTATTGTTGTTATCGATAAATTTTGTTGTCGATATTGGTATGTTTATTGTTTTAATGTTGCAATATTTGTTTAGTAATGGTTACATTATATGTTTGCATATATAAACAAATAGATGAAAGTGGAAACTCATGGTTTTTTATAGTATAATATATTGGTTATGAGGATTTATATATGTATATATTTTTCTATTCTGGCTGACAAGCCAAAAGTATGTTATACCCCTTCTACTACGGTATTCAAAAATACCTATAGTAATTCAATTTTAAATTAAGTTAATATACGTATTCTTAATATGTACAACGTTTATTTCACAATGTGGTGATCTGGGCATATTTTATTCATTATAGAAAAGCATACACATGTAAAAATAAATAATATCGATAATCGATACAATACAGCGTACATCCGTAATCGATGTTCAATGCCGATATAATGAAGTGTCGTCACGCCGCACTCGGCGAATGTTTGCCGTTGTTGAGTGTGCGCCGGCCCTTACCACCGCTCAGTGTGCGCAACGCTTTATTGTCAAATGCTTCTATTGATAAATTCTAGTGCGCATTTAATTGAATGCTACTTAAAATGTTTAGATAAACATTTCGTGTTAGTATTTGGTTTGATAGTTTAACACATGTTTAGGAATGAATTACGTGGTAATTATGTTTAATTCATAGTGATTGGTTTTGTTAATTATTACATTGATTGTAGGTGAGTAGATTGAAGCATGTTTATCAACAAAGATATAAATAATAATAAATTTTTATTCAATAAAATATAAACGTCTTTACAAAACATATTACAAGTTACTTGGTGTATTAAATTCACATTAAAATATATTTAGTCAAAAGGAAAACATTTACAATTTAAATATTGAACACTAAAAACGTATTTATGAAGTCAGTTTTTTACATGGTATTACCTGAACTAGACCAGAGACCTGTGTAGGCTGTTTGTTTCTCTTTCTGATATATTTTTATTTGTGTGTGTTGTTGTCTATTGGCAGAAGTGCAGTTTATTTATTTATTTAAGGACAACCAACAAAGCATACACTAAAACATTGTAATGATACATACACAGAAATCCATTATATAGTGATGCCTCATTTATAGGCTGCCACGACATGCATTAACAAAAAATAAAATACTCCGTAGCATTGGTCTGCAATCCATCTAGGAGAAGGAAAACTCTAAATTTAAACAGCAGTAGCACTCGTAAGCCGAGTCAGTAGGCTTACTGCAATCGCCAATCCGCATTGGACAAGCGTGGCGAGTTATCTTGTCGAAACCCCTCTCTCAATGAAACACACAACAAAGAAACCCCAAGTGCCCGGCGATTCCCGGAGCCGTAGCTATGACAGTATGCAAAACTCCCCTGGAGTTAGGGGTGACAATCTCTGGGCGAGTGTCCCAAACTGTCAAACGAACAAGGCTGGCCGCAAGGATTCCGAAAAACTAAATATAATAACATATAATGTACGAACTTTAAAAAGCGAAGACCGTCTAATAGAACTTGAAAATGCTTTAGAATATATAAACTGGGATATCATTGGCCTATCCGAAGTAAGAAGAGAAGGTGAGGATACATTGGAACGCAATAATAATATTTTCTATTTTAACGGGAGAAGCGGAGGTCAGTCTGGCGTAGGCTTTTTGGTCGCATCTCGGTGGAAATCTAACATCAAAGAATTTATCTCGTACTCAGACAGAATAGCTGTTTTGAAATTTTCAATTACAAGGAAGATAGTACTAACTGTCATCCAAGTATACGCTCCAACGTCATCACACCTAGATGAAGAGGTCGAAGAATTTTATGACTTACTGGACAAAGCATGTGACGAGCATAAAGGCACATGGACGGTAATTATGGGTGACTTTAACGCCAAATTTGGCATTAGAGAAGGTCACGATAACCTAAACATATTAGGGCCTCATGGCCACGGTATACGGAATGAACGCGGCGAACGCCTTCTACAATTCGCCTTTGGCCAAAACCTAACTGTAACCAATAGTTATTTTTATAAAAAACCACATCGACGTTGGACGTGGTTCTCTGCCGATGGCATAACAAAGAATGAGATTGATTACTGCCTATCATCAACAAAACAAATAATAAACAATTTTCATATTCTTAATAAAATTAAATTTTCATCAGACCATAGACCATTGCGGATAAATTAACAGGACACATCTTATTTATAATAGCATCAAACGGCTGCAATAACACTCCATATTAGCTTGCAAAGATACATTTACCTTAGAACTTAAAAACAATTTCGATTTACTACAACTTACAGAATTGAAAGATACAGACCAACAATTTAAACAAATAAAGGGATGTATTAACAAAGCTCCTTTAAAAGTTCAACAACAAAAACGAAAACACTTTAAACTTAGCAATGCAACTAAACATTTAATACAAGAAAGGCTCAAATTTAATTTTAGTAGCGATGAATTTAGGAAAATAGATAGGAAAGTTAAAAGACTCATAAGAAAAGATAGACGGCGTTATAACGATAACCTACTGCAAATAGCTTTAGAAAGTAATAGATCTTTAAAAAATGCTATAAGAGGTACAGAATTGGGTCGATCTACTATTACTAATATCAAAGATAGTTTAGGAATAATACAGAGAGATAAAAGGAAAGTATTAAACATCTGCACAAACTTTTACAAGACGCTATATACTGCACCTAATAAGGTTGCATCTGCTCCAGTTCAAGCAAGCGGTAATATTCACATTACCATGCCTACCATACCTCTGATAACAGACTATGAAGTACACTGCGCATTACGTGCTTTAAAATACGGCAAAAGCTCCGGCGCGGACGGAATAACAACGGAAGTCTTGAAAATCGGCGATCCAGTACTACTTCCCCATTTAACAAATTTATTTAACACAATTCTCCATACTGGTACATTTCCGAAGACATTTTGCCACTCTGCAATTATCCTCCTTCATAAAAAAGGCGATAAAACAGATTTAAACAATTATCGCCCCATCAGTCTAATATCTCATTCGTACAAAGCCTTTATAAAAATTATAGAAAATCGCATTGCCATTAAACTCGAGTCTCAGCAACCCCCAGAACAAGCTGGGTTCCGTCGAGGCCTATCTACCACTGATCATCTTCACACTCTGAACCAAATGATTGAAAAGTGCATCGAGTTTAAAAAACCATTATATCTGGCATTCGTCGACTACACAAAAGCTTTCGACAGTATAAAACATGACGCACTTTTCAATGCCCTTAAAGCCCAAGGCATAGATGCTGGCTACATAGATTTATTGAAAAACATTTACCATAATAGCACCGCTTCAATAAAAACCCATACCATCGGACCAGTCTTTCCCATCCAGATAGGAGTAAAACAAGGAGACCCGCTATCCCCTAAACTATTCACTGCCACCCTAGAAGAAGCTTTTAAAAGCTTATCGGACAAGTGGGCAGATAAAGGCATAGTTGTCGGTGAAAAGAAGCTAACAAACCTTCGATTCGCTGATGATATTGTGCTGTTTTCATCATCGGCGGCTAAACTGGGTATCATGCTTGACAACCTGCACAAGGCAAGGCTCGAGATTGGACTCTGAATGAACATGTCAAAGACTAAAATCATGACTAATAGTACCAAAATACGACTATACGTAGAGGGTGGGGAGATTGCATATGTCCAAGAATATTTATATCTGGGCCAGGTAGTCCCTTTTCAGTCGAGACAAGACAAAGAAATTGCCCGAATATCGGAAACTCTTGGAAGAGCTACTGGTCGATGAAGGATCTTATGAAAGGAGACCTTCCCTTATGTCTCAAACGTAAGCTCATGGATATGTGCATTGTTCCCATTCTCACGTATGGTGCACAAACATGGTCTTTGACTGGTCAGCAGAGGTCCGCGCTAGAGGTTTGCCAGCGAGCCATGGAGCGTAGTATCCTAGGAGTACGGTTAGGTTAGCTTTGGGCTAAAATCAGCACAGATGGATCCCAGACGGTGCTATGCGGCAACGTGGTAGACCAAAACGTCGATGGCAAGACGAATTAACTTTCTACAGGAGAGACTGGCGCAAACTAGCGCATAATAGGGATATGTGGAAAAGCGGGAGGGAGGCCTTTGCAGTGGGACAAAACAGGCTGAAAATAAAAATAAAATAATATTCTCGTATGTAAAAACAACAAATAAATGATGAAAAAGTGATATGACTAATTACACTAATTACATTCAATAAACGTGCAAACAAATAATGGCGTTAAAATAACAAAACTAATATCAAATTGAAAGAAAATGATGCACTATGCTTACAAATAAATAATATTAATAAGGAAATTAAATTTAAAATATTGATTTTGATTCAGTTCACTCAAATGTTTGTCCCGTAGACGGACTATTATGTGGAACTAATTACGACTACTAAACTAATTATGAATTTAATTTGTTGGTTCATGTAATATCAATAAAATATAGATATACCATTTATTACCCTACTTATTTAAATACTCACCATTATCTATACAAACCTTAAGTACCTACTACCTTTTTTATTCAGACGAATATCTACAAAGAAAGGATTACCTTGCACGCGACCACAACAAGGGACACCATCACAAAAATTCATCATACGTCCCATCGAATCCGAAAGAAAAATGCACTTTATTATCTAAGCTTTAGGACATATAATATCTTAATATATGTAGGTACATAAGTCGTTTTGATGACGAACGCCATGATTATTTAAATACTTTTTTTAGAACATCAACAAGAGGCTTTGGCGTTCTGATGTTATGCCGTGTGACGTCGGCAGCAATTAATGGCGGATATTTTCCGTGTATTTAGATTTTAAAAGATTGTATTCATATTTTTTTAAATACTTGAATACACGAGCTTTAAGCTACTAATTGGTTGGTTGTACTGTAGGAGATTAAGTGTGTGTATGAGAGCGTTATTAAAATAAATACTCAGTACTTTTCCTTTAGATGTAAATGTACGAAATTTCTTTTTTATATTTAAATAATACATACATACTAAGAGTCACGGCTTGAAAGGATATGCAGAGGTGTATTATGACCTCATTTCAACAGCTATGATTTTAGGTCCAAAGCAATAGAGCTTATGACTATCTATAGAGCACAGTTCTTGCTATTAAGAATTTCTTGTTCGGAAACTCAAAATTCTTTGGCTGAGCCAGAATCAAAGCCGAGATCTGTATTGGGTTTAGTAGACTGCCTATACGGAGTGCCGTCGTATGGGCAGTCTATTAAACCGAATACAATTAGAATTATAAGGCTAGACTCACAATATACCTTTTTAAAAACAACTTTCGCACCAGGAATAAATCCTGTTTCGCGGAGCACTTTACAAACATTCAAACAATGGATACAAAGAACACCCTGGATTGAAACGACTATTTGTAAAATACACAAATTACTAGCTGTCCCGACAGACGTTGTCCTGTACACAAGAAAAAAAATCTAAGCCATTCTCGAATCCACTTGAACACACACAAAAAATTTAATCACCATCGGTCCAGCCGTTTAGGAGGAGTTTAATAACACACACACGCACAGATAATGTAGATATATACATATATAAAGACAAGCAGCCCCAAAAGACGTTATAAAAAATATTTAAAAAAAAAATCTAAGCCATTCTCGAATCCACTTGAACACACAAAAATTTCATCAATATCGGTCCAGCCGTTTAGGAGGAGTTTAATAACAAACACACGCACAGAAGACTTATATACATACATAAAGATACTTTGTGGAGATCAAACGCCTACACTCGGCACAACTTTTTATGGCCCATAATTTTTTTTGTCCCGTATGAGGATCAAACCCACAACACTCAGCCCAATTGCAATGACAGGACGATCACTTAAAGCATTACGCCATCCGTGTATCAAACCAATAAAAGTAATACTGCACTTTATAACATGAGTGAAACAAGTAATCCACTCAATATTACTTACCAATACAATAATGGCTAAAACAAGCAGACAAACGGTTCTCGTAAACCAATAGATTAACTAATGAACCGACCGCGCCCACGGTTTAACATTACATCAAACACACCACAAAGTGATTAAACTCGCTTTTTATTCTAACTACATTACATAGAACTCTAGCATCGTGACTGTGTGCCGAGGGGCGGCGAGGGGTAATCAGAGGTCTGTGATGCGCATACTTATTGAAATTAAACTAGTTTATACGAATTTTATACCATTGTTTATTTGAAAACGTTACGTTGGTGCTTGTTGTCTTGCAGTATCCATCCATCTAAAATATCAGAAAAACAGATAAGAATTATAAGGTCAGATGTTGGCTCTTAAAATATCATATTGTGACGCAGAAAACATACATAGTACAAAAGTAGGCAAAATTAAACATACCCACACAAATACACGCGCACTCTCACACACACGCACACATATACACACACACATACACACACACACACACACATACCCATACACATACTCACACGCAAATATGTACAATACACAACCATACACATGTACATTTTACTTATTTCAAATTTTTAAATATATTCTTTTATTTTTAAATTTAAATTCTATTGTCTAGTACCCAAAGTACAAGCTCTGCTAAGTTTGGGCTAGATGATGTTGTGTGTATGTGATAGAATAGAATAGAATTATGCACTGGATACTATAAGTTATAAACAACCTGCAAATTTTTGTAATGGTGCCCAAGACACAGGCTCTGCCTAGTTTGGGACCAACGGCATGCCATGTACTAGTAATGTACCTATATTATGAAATTATTATTATAGTACTTGCTTGACATGTTAAAGCTCGGCATCCAGTTGTTTCGTGTCACAGATCCCGTGGGCTCGGAATGCTTCGCGAGGCTAATGAAATCAAAGGACATCCTAATTTCAATAGAGAAGATATTCGGAATGTGCCTGCTTGGGATCCAGCAAACCTAAGTAGAAGCAAAACACAACTATATTTCATGATACTTTGAGCACAGTCTGCGTAAATAGAAACACCAATGGATAAATTATGTTCGGGTACTTGGAAATGACTATACTTCAGAACATTGAGACAACCACCATCTTCGTCTTCCTGCAAACAAGGCTGCTGAAAAGCAACCGAAACGTTAAATTTAAATCTAAATAGTTTTAATAATTTTAAATAGATAAAATAGTATTCTAAATTAAATAGTAGTGTAATATTTTCAAAATTATGTAATAAAACTGTTAATGAACATCGTGATAAAATCCGTATAAAACATAATATTGTCTTATGTTTACGCGAATGTTAAAATAAATTAAACACTTTATACGGATTTTGTCGCGTTGTTTATTTTACTCAACCACTACTAATATTGAACTTTACTATTATTTAAGCTATTTAATTAAATTAAACTATTTATATTTAAGTTTATACTTTGCTCTGACGTTTCGGTTGCTTTACAGCAGCCTTTAGCCTTTAGTACTTAAATATAAATAGTTTTAATTAAATTAAATAGCTTAAATAGTAGTAAAGTTCAATAATAGTAGTGTTAGAGTTTTCAAAATTATGTAATAACAGTGTTTTAAAGTAAAATAAACAACGCGACAAAAGCCGTATAAACCGTATAAAGCAGTTTAATCTATTCAAAATTAATAATAATTTATTTAGATTCACACCTTCACCGACGTTTCACGTCACATCCCGACGCGACGTTCCGTTCACGTCACGGTTGCTTTAGCACTCGTGATCATGGGTGCCGAAAAGCAACCGATACGGCGCGTCGGGAAAAATGTAAATCTACATAATTTTATTAGCTTAAAATAATAGTAAAGTCCAACAGTACTTTAATAGTTTCAAAATTATGTAATAATATTGATTTTAAAATAAACAACACGATTTAATCCGTATAGAGTAGTTTAATTTCAAGTTAAGGGACCACCATATCGAATTTATGTTTCAAATTGATTTGTAAACCCATTCTTTAACCCAAGGAATCGACTTATCAACTAATCAATTAGAGTTAATGGCAGTACATTCTATTTAAAATCTAGTCGCGTCTCGTAGCGCAATTTTATTTGAGTCGGGCAGAATCACAGTACAGTTTTGAATCGTGAATCGCACTTCCATATGTCAGACACACATAGTGCACTCGATCAGGAAAACTATTATTGAGGTTATGTCAAGCAATTCCCAGAAGCTACATGGCGTCTGGAGCTGTACCCATATCAAGCATTGTAACAGTAACAATAACAGTAAATAGTTTACAATATTGTGGAAAACTGCTGCCCAAGATAGGCTGAAGCCTATGTTTCGGATCACCAGGTCTCCTCTCGGGCTATTTTTATTTTTATTGGTTTTTAAATAAGGAGGACGGTTACAATCTTGAACGGTAATCGTTGTATATTGTAATTTGAATCACCGAATTAAACTAAAACAAGTTTTATTTGCTGTTCATCTGTTGTACTTTGCTCACATACTGTAGGTATAGGTCCTGCTAGAATACCAGCGTTGCAGTTTCAACTGCAACAATAGCTGACGCAGGTACAGGCAGAAAATAGATAAATATATAATTATTTAAACATATCTAAAATTATTTCATAAGTACTTTATTGAATTTTGAGTTCTATGTGACTTCATCCTCTCTCCTACGCTGCCGTGCCCTACAGGGTCCATAATGAACTGTGTACCTGTCTAATAACATCTATGTAACATTATGGTGTGCAATAAACGTATTGAGTATTGAGTTACCTAATTTGGATTCCATACTATAGGTATACCGCTCTGTGTGTATTTATATTTTATTGTATTGTGTAAAGGAGATCCAAATAAAAATATTCTTTCTATGATTTCTTAATTTTTGCGGTGAATCGGTGGATTTTGATAATGTGGATGTATGTGTGTGATCGTGTGTGAGTGTTTATGTGTATGTGTAAGGGTGTGTACATGTGTGTGAGCGTGTGTGTGCACATACATATATGTGCACATAGGGTAATTGGTGCGCTCTTAGTATGGGATCTGAAATCCTGCCTATTATGTTGAGGATATAAGCGTGAGAATATGTATGTATTTTAAGCTGATTATTTTATTTAATTCTGTATCATGTAGTCTAGCCTTAAATGTTGTTGAATAAACTTTGTTTCGTACATTCCTGTATTTAGATACCATGATAATACCTTCACGATTATTTGTTTTCCACTGGACTCTAAGACTCTGACGGCCTTTCTTATAAGCCATTACATTGATCAGGAAAAATCTTACTAATAAACGTGGGTTAGCGTTAAGAACTAGTTGATCAATAGCTAAATAGTAAACAAATCTTAACAGTTGCGGACCCTTGTTGAAACATCGTTAAGAGGCAATATGACAGATATTTCACGTTCATGATTTGTAGAGTTGCAAAGCATTACAGTGGTTTGATGTTGACTTCATTAAAAGTAATAAAACTGACTGACTCACATCATGAAATAAATACCTATAACCAAAGCTTTGGAAAATATAAATCAACAAAATCTGTAAGAAATTAAAGAACACTGCTATTTTTGTTTATTGTTTTAATAATTGCACTTTTAAGAAAGCACTATATTATTGTTATTATTCATTGGAACATGCAGCAGTTCGATATTATGGATATTAAGAAATACACTTCAATTAAAAATAGCACTCCGCTATTATTTTGATTACCGTCTCAATCGTACAACCAAGCGATAAATTTATTTACGAAAATGGAATTGGTTATTATCTTTAAGCGAAGTAGTAATATACTCCATCAATGATCAAACTGTTTGAATTACCTAAAGGAAAATTCAAAAAATTCAAAACGCCATCTGTTGAAGTCGCCATAGATACGAAAACTAAAAAAAAAAACAGTTAAACATTACTTCAATTTAATTATTTAGTAGTTTAGTTTGGTCATGCTTTATGATGACTGTTTTAAATGTAGCAAGAATAATGTGTTTCGTCTTTCTGCGAGGTCTGAGGATATGTTGAGAGACCGTTAAAATAAGTAAATAAAAGTTATTCATTGATTGAGGGTATGAGAACGCCATTAATAAGAGATTGCAAAGCAATACTTAGCGATATTTTTATATGTAAGTTGGCATGATGCTACTAACAATTGCCCGGCAGAAAAACTCATGAACGCATTTAGCCGACGGCAAATATTTCTCTAAGTTTTAAAAGTTTCATTCCTGTCCTTTTCTAGCTTTTCTATTCATCATCGGCACACTGGTGGTTAGACAGAATATAGGTTTTAAATATATCTGACATCCCAAGACTAAACAGCAACAACAACATAAGGCTAAGGAAAAAAATAATTATTACCGCCTCTATGGCGCAGCAATTGGAATTCACGGGTCGCTTAATGGTGTTATTGGCTTATTATAGTAATTATGGCATTTTAAAACTCTGCCCAGTATATATGAGTTAAAGGCAGTTGCATTATCCACCGCTGCACTATGAAATGTCCTCAACATTATCTTCGAACAAGCTTTTTAACACAATATTAACAAAATCAATGTAAAACTGATCGTTATATACCTTAGAAAATTCAATCTTTGTTCAGCAGACATATTTAAAACCGATAACAATGTTGGCTTTAATTGAATTGTGTAAAATGTTCGCGTCGGAGGCTGCGAGGCGGTGGGCTGGGCGGTGTGAGGGGTGCGAGGGGAGACAGCCGGTCGTTTTAACTTTCCGGACCGCTGCCCTACCCCTACTACTGATACTCGAGTGAGAAGTATATATTACTAAGCAATAATAGATATATAGCAAAATCAAAAGTGCTGCAATCCACTTACGGCTAGATACTTCAAACAGACATGGAACACATACGAAACGATGCTTACACGATTGTATACCTACATAAGGAAAACGTTATGCCGCAAGACGATCGTTTTTCCCGGAAAAGTATCTCCCCACTTGATATAATTCTTACGGGGGACTTTACAAAGATTCAAACAACGGACACAATGAACATCCAGACTCGAAACAATCACATGTGGATCACACAATTTTTTGTCTCTTGTGGGGTTCGAGCCCACAACTCTCGGCGCAGTGGTGAGATGATCATTTAAACGACAACGTCATCCATGCAGTCAGATTTTTTTGAGAAGGATTTTCTCGATACATAGCACAAAGGGTCAACTTTCGAATTAAAACATAAATCAAAATCGGTTCATCCATTTGAGAGATACGATGCCACAGATACATATGTACTATCGACTTGAGCGACGGTTGACCACTCCTAAGGTTAAAATCGCATAGCAGGCCAACACTTGAGTTTTTTTACAAGGGTTTTTTTAAGGGCGGACTCACTTAAAGTCAACATGTGTAAGCGAATTTTTTTCTGAAATAGTCAACCGTCGCTCAAGTCGGTAGAACATATGCCATTCCTGTGTTTCTGACGGGGACTAAAAAAGTTCAACATCATACAACTTCTGCAACTGGAATAAATTCTGTGTCGTAGAGCACTTTACAACGAATCAAACAACGGACACAAAACTACTCAGTCTCTAAACAACTATTGGTTGATCATAAACATTTTTGCCCCGCATGGTTTCGAACTCACAACAATCGGAGCAGTGACTATGACAACGCGACAACATAAACGACTATGCCATCCATTCATACTTTCCCGCATTTAGATACTATGAAATTGGCATTACAGTTATTGCCTTTCACTGGACTGTAGATTCGAGATGCTACAGAAAACTAACTGACAGAAAAATTCCCATTCATTTATCCCTCGGCAAGTATCCGATAACTTATTTCTAAGTATAAAGTTTTTAATAACAGGAATAATTGCTGTGTCGCGGGGGACTTTACAAACATTTAAACAACGGACACAAAGAATATCCAGACTCGGAAAAATCATTTGTAGATCACACAAATTTTTGCCCCGCGTGGCATTCTGAAGAGTTATTCCACCTTATCCCGCCCTCCCCTTTCCTATTCAGAACAACGCGTGCTGGGTTTAAATGCCATCCTTACACGGTAGAGTCAACTAGATTGCGTACCAACAAGTTTGGGGCCTCTGGGGTTGGAATTCTCTGCCAAGGCACGTGTTTCCTTCTTCCTTTAATCCTGGGTCCTTTAAGCGGGGCGTGAATAAGCACCTTCTCAGGCCGTCAAAGTAGAGACCTCAACACCGCCTCGGCTGCTGTGAGGACGATGTGGAGGCCACTGCTCTTAGACCACACAACTGCTTACCATCAGGCGGAGTGTGGCCATTTTGACGAGCAAAATAAAAAATATTTGAACCCACAACACTCGACATAAAGGCAGTGGCAAGGGGAACACTTAAACGTCGTTGACAGTTTTCCGTATTTAAATATCATGAAATTAACATTACAGTTATTACATTTAACTTGACTTCAGATGACTACTTGAGAATTAACTGATAGAAAACCTACAAACACATTTATTCGACGGTAAACATCTCTACGTCTTAAGACTGCGTTGCTTTTACCTTTTCTCTTGCAAATCTGATTTCTTCTTCTCTTTCTGGTTGTCGTAGTAGCGGCTGGTATTCAATTAAGTGGAGGCTCCTCGTAGAACCTTCACACGTTTAGTTATGTCTGACGGTGCGGCGCGGCGCGGAGCGAGAACAGCGGTCCCTCCGCCATATTTCTTATTTAAACACGCTAATTATAAGCTGTTTTATTAAACCTTTTATGTCTGTATAACAGGGCTAGATTTAGGCTGAAGGTGGAATGTAAATGCTTCGTACATGAGCAACTAAATCTTGTTATATTTAGATGCTTGGAAAGAATGATATTGGGACTAATTCTTTGTAGTAGGTACAGGTGAGCGCGTAAACGATGCAAAAAATATAATAAGGTTTTGTAAAGTTGGTCAAATTTAAAAAGAGCAAATGATTGAAAAGCTACTCTTCCATAAAATTATAATATAGATATCAATATAATATATGTTTATGGCATTTCCAAGTTACAACGATGTTCCGCATCATCATACTTTATAAAATGACATTGTAACTCAAGCATCCAGTTCTATATCGTGTCATATAACATTTGTATCTATTTATAATAGCTTAAAGCAATGTTGGCAGAAAAATGTTATTACCATATTAATGAATTTTTAAATGATAATTTTTAATTTAATTTTATTGTGAATCTTATTATTTTAATGTAATAAATTATTAATTTTATGACATATCTATTAATAAATATCATTTTAATATTGTAATTAACATTTTGATATATTTTAATTGTTAATATTATTTGTATTTGTATGCCTATATCGGCAAAACATGTAGATCTAAATTGTCCATAACATCTCGGAATATGCATGTTTTGTTATATTGTACACACATGTTTTCACAAATAAATATATCTTATCTTATCTTATCTTATCTTAAATGGAGTTATACTAATCATATATAAAAAACAGATTAAGATTAACTAACAAGCGTGTACAAAGAACATGATAAGATTGAACGAACTAAATTCATATTACGAAACCTATATACACTTCCAGGAAACAGGCGTAAGTCTATCGGTCGTATTCGGAAAACTTACGAGAGGGTTATAACGTTGTTATAAGCAAAAAATCTAAAACGTATTATTCATAACAATACATAAGAAGCGAGCTTGCCTACTAACGATGCTGTCTATTAAGGTTTACAGAAAATTAATGAACAAAGCTTTTTAACAATGCATTTAGGTTTACCAACAGTTGTTACAGATACCACACAGATAGGAACATACAAGTATTTGTGTCTTAAATCTAACTGCATAACCATTTATGGGCAAACACCACATGCAAAATGTTTACTGTATCAACGTCTATTACTTTTTTCTATAATTTAGGTAATAAACTTGTATATATTTACTTAAATTCTAGATAATATATTAAAAACTTAATTACTTTTTTTTAAAGCAGCGATAGCTCAGTGGGGAGACCAACAAACTGTAATGCAGAGGGTCTCGGTTTCGAACCCACGTCGCGCACCTCTGACTTTCGGAAGTTATATGACTTTTCGAAATTATGTGCGTATTGATTGACAATTATCGCCTGCTCCGTGCCTCGGAGAGCACGTTAAGCCGTCGGTCCCGACTGCCATGAACATCTATGGCAGTCGTTATTGGGGAAGTCGACACAAAAGATCCCACTGGGTCGAAGTGTCGCCGGTCTGTACTGACTGGCCCCCACTCAAGATAAGATAAGATAAGATAATTACTATTTATACTACCCATTGTATTAAGATAGTTTTTTAAAAATAGGGCCTTATGTATATACATATACCTGGTAGCAATCCATCAACAATAAAGAACAAAAAACACACATAATCAGAAGCCCAGTTACTTACAGCGGTACATAAGGTAGGTACGTGAATGGCTGCTCACTGTAGCAATAAATGGCATTAGTTATAGTAAACCGATTATGTTAAATGGGACAAGCCGATACGCACGCCTCGCCGTGCGTGAACACTTGTAAATATGAGAGCTACGTTATTTCTAACAAGGGAGGATTGTGATTCAATACAAATGTTCTCTGTTGTTATTAATCGAAAAATATACCAGTTTTCTAAACATATACATTATATTTGTAGGTATTCTCGCGATATTTTCCATCGCAACTGTCACCTATGCTCAAAACAAGGTTCATTTAATTTAGATTGTCATTGGTGTCAATCACTTTATTACTCGATTTAATGATTAAAACGATAAATAATATTTCTTACTTATTATGCCACTGCAAGCAGCAGAGCAGCGATAGCTCAGTGGGGACAGGTCAACAGACTGCAATGCAGAGGGTCTCGGGTTCGAACCCACGTTGCGCACCTCTGACTTTTCGAAATTATGTGCGTATTGATTGACAATTATCGCCTGCTCCCTGCCTCGGAGAGCACGTTTAGCAGTCGGTCCCGGCTGCCATGAACATCTATGGCAGTCGTTATTGGGGAAGTCGACACAAAAGATCCCACTGGGTCAAAGTGTCGGTCTGTACTGACTGGCCCCCACACAAGAGAAGATAAGATGCCACTGCAAGGTATTCCTTGCAGTGAGATGTAAAGAATCACTGTTATGGGTTCGTCTAGTTCGACACGCCATCGTCTCTACGGACATCCACGCTGCCATATAGCGCCTTTAGGGTTCTATTTCGTTTAGATTTTCACCCAAAGCTACTCCTGTATGCGTGTCTGCTCCAATGCCATATTTAAAATGATGCTTCTCCGACTAGCGTGGCTGCTGGCTTTGACTATTAGCCATATCTGAATGTAAATCTTCTCGTGAAACGTTTTGGAAGAAGCTTGTCAACGAACCTGATAATTATTATCGTATAGCCTGTATTGATGAAGTTTTGTTTACAGTTAACTAATTATAATAAACGTAAATATGTAATATAAATATAGATTAAATATCTAAACCTTATTGGTCGCTGGGGCCATGGGGTCCAAGTGCTAGGTCTGTTTATAGAGACCGAGCTAAGCGGCTCATCGACGCTTCGCGTGACCAGAGGGCTGGTATTTTCTTTGCACAAAGAATAAGTATTGCCATTCAACGTGGCAATGCTGCCAGTCTTCTGGGAACGTTGCCAATTGACGACGATGCGCAAGAATTTTATGATACTTTTTAATTTTGAAGTGTTATTTTTCTCTTAAGTTTATATTTCTTGTAAATAATTTGTGTATAGGTATATTATGTTAATTATACGTCAAAGTTTATATATATTGTAATATTGTTTTTTTTTTTTTTTTTTTTTTTAATTTAGCAGAACTTGTACGATGGGTACAACACAATGGAAAAATAAATATAGATTTAGTTACGTTATTCACAATTTCAAATAACCGGCAATAATGTCTTATTCCTCAGCTAATTCTTAGTTAAAGAGGTATTTAACAAAGGATTAACCTTGAAAATGTTATCCACTCTATTCTTTCTTCGACTATTTGTGTGAATAACGGTACTGATTATCTGTAAGCATATTTACATCTATCTTTCTCTATTTCTTAATTCCAAAAGCACAATATACCTGAACACAACATCAACTTGTAAAGACTTACCAAACAAACCTTAATTTATCATTAGACTACATACCGCTAAAACAAAACATCGTTGAGTCAATCAGATTACGACTTAACAACAAGAATGACATCGCAAAACATATCGCAACCGAACGTTAAAATGTTTAACCCTCAAAAGCCTATTGTAGCAATAAATTAAAACTCAGGCCTTACCTCAGCAAGTCAGCATCGCTTAATACGAGTGTTACAGCTGACAATGTTATTAAACGTCGACTTAATAGGTCGGGGAGATTTGGTGAAATTTTCATGTTTGCTTTTATTATAATTGTATTCAGTTTATCTGTCGGATTATACGCAAGGATTACGGGCCGCCCGCGCCCGCGTCGGCGGACCGCTCAAATTGAATTGTAATATGCTACCGTTATTAATAACAGCGAATGGAGACAATCAGGGTTGTTACTTTAAACATATATTGCTAACTTTATTGCACAAAAATAAAGTTAATCTATTTAATCTATGGAAAATACTGTAAATAGGTTTTAACACGGATTATTCTAAAAACATAGTATTTTGATATTTTAAAAGTATTTAAATCCACACTTTCTCTTTAGCGTTTTTCAAATAAATTGCGATTGAATCTGTGTACAGTAGTTTAACGTAAGACAATAAATAATACTGTTTAATCTAATAGTTTCCATTTAGATATTTATGTTAGGATAAGCTATTTTATTAGTATTATACTAATCTTACTTTCCTGTATCTTTAAGTGATCTTTTAAGTTTTTACCTTAGAATGATTGATTTCGGCGATTATGACAGAATAATTTCATAACAGTTTACAGTGCCACGTCTCACGAGGGCGAGCTGAATGTTAGAGGACGATTTAAATCTCTGGTTAGAGGCTTGTTATGTCGCAGTAGGCGGCTAAAATATTCCAGACACCATTGCGTTGAGTAATTTCTAGCAGAAAAACCATACAATATTTTGCGGAATCAGGTTCCATTTACGGGTCAGAATCTGACAATCGTTAACAAATATAAACGCATACCTAACCACGGGTCTAACGAAGCAATATTTATCACCAAACGCATCTAAAAAAAAACATCGCTAATTAAAATAATTTTACACTGTTATCACAACAATACATCAACACGTTTTACAATTCGCTAACAAACTATTCACACACCCATTACTCAAACAACACACAGTCACAAACAGCCCTGAGAATCAACCCTATCTATCACAATCGTTCGACGGTACCGAAGCGCGATATTTTTTCCCGCAAATTTTAACCGTCTCCCTCGAAATTCCGCGAATCAGCCGTATTTGTACAATAACTGCCCACCCGGGATCGTTTCTGGCACAAAAGCCTCTTTGTTTAACGACGTCTTTCTATTGCGACAGGACGCGTGCCCAGTTTTTTCAATGGGTCCATTCGACCCATGTTGGTGAATGTTACGTATGTTGTATACGCGTTCTTTTCAGGGTTGAATTGTCGCATTGTGATATTATTGTTCGCAATCATGTTTAGATTTTATTCCATGTTGGTAAGCTATTTAGTTAATGCGACAAAATGTATTAAGGTAATACGTTGGTACGTTTTCCGGCTCCATTTTGTATAGTGTATGTTTGCTGTTTTAATTGAAGTGAATTTGTAAACAAACATGTCATATTTAAAAAGATATAGGCGTCTATAGAGGGCCATGCCGAATGACCTAAAATTGGTTGGTTCAAATTTTGCAAGTTTTATGAAAATCTAATGCGTTACATATGTTATTACTCGCCAAACACCAATTATTTTTAATAGTTTTTGGCTAAGGTTTTTTTAATAATAATAATAATAATAATGATTTTATTTACGAAATAGTGATTGTAGTATAAAATGAAAATTATACATGGTAGTTCTTACAACTATTTTACGTACAATCCTGTTGGTGAAGTTCTGTTACCCTTGATAGGTTAGTTATTAACCTGTAGTAAGGATTAAGAGCCCTTTTCACTCCGGTATGTATTAAAATTAAGGTAATTTTGTCTTTTTTAGAAATTTTATTATTATAGTATTTCTAGCACGGCCCTCTATCCACATCGATATATCATTTGTTATTACGAATTCACAATATCTGTGGCGGCACATATAACGTGTTAATAGAGCACATTCCTCGAGTTTAAGAAACTTTTAATATGCTATATATTTTTCAAGTTACACGGGGGCCGTGCTGAAAACGTTTGGCTGGCACGGCCCCCTTTATAAGCATATTTCTTCAAAAGTACAGAGGTACATTGAAAAAGAAACAGAGAGGCGAGTACATTGCATTGGTGCACACCTAAAATACAAATTCTGGGGGGCCGTACTGGGCAAACGTACATAATTTTGAGTGGTTGAAGCCGTCAGTTATGTAGTAAGTAATTTATACTTAAAGAAATTTAGACAGTAGCTCGTAATCTAAGGCTGTACGTAGCTTGAAAGTTAGCCGGTGAAATGTGGATATAACGCTGCATGAAATCATCTTCGGTTTCAGAAGCATTGCTATCTAAATAAAATAATTAGGCAATAGGCTCGCTGTCATTTTACTTGCAACCTAGAACCATGGCTGGAGAAACGTATGGCTCGGTGTTAGTCTATGTTTGAAAGTCTAAAATGTATATAATATAGACCAGATAATTTACAGACGTGATAATATTTTGAACCTTATTAAGAAAGATAAATCAACTTAAATATAAGCAATTTAGTCAAGCAAAGTTGTAGTCTAATTAGTAAACGTTAGCTATAAAATTATTCTAACTTATAGATTAGTTAATATTACCTCGGGAATAGTACTTTTTATTTGGATGAACTGTACCCTATATCATTTTCTATACCACTGACAACGTGTATGCATGCAATTTCACGATGATCGGTTAAAGCGTAACAAACAAACAAACTTATATTCACATTTATAATATAAGTTAGAATTTAAATAGATTTTAGGCCTTGTAATAGTTTAATTAATAATTCATTTCAAATGATAATTTTATCACAAATATGATAGAAGGGAAGATAGAAGGAAAAGGGGAAGACCAAGAAGAAGGTACACCGATAAACTGAAAGAAGATGTGAACGTTGAAACTTATAAGGAACTGAAAGAGATGGCATTGGAAAGAGAAAGATGGAGATTGCTACACCGACAAGTGCAAAGCACTTAAGTTTTGGATGGATGAATAGTTTATAGATTCATCATTATTTTGTTAAATACTAAGAGCAAATAAAAATAAAACAAATAAAATACAAAATAAAATAAAATACACAATAAAACACGTAAAAACAATTCTTTAAACAAAGTAAACCGTATAAAACCGTCCGCGGTACCAGGAGAGCATAACTACTTTGTAAGTATAACGAAACACATTCATTTGTCACAATTACCGTTGGCGCGGAATAACTAGCATGTGGCCGCAAGTAGCGATGGCCGTAAGCGCTTGTTAGCTGAACATCTACACGCTCATACATTTTTATGAGGCTTTTATTTTTATCCACCCATGTTTTGAAGGTGCGACGGATGAGGGGAACCGCGGGTGTTTTGTATTTGAGTTATAACTCGCGTTTATTTCTTGTGAGGATGTGCGAGGTTGTTCTGTTAAAGATGTGAAGTGTGAATGATGCAGTAATTTCAATTGTAATATGTTAACTAGGAAAATATTGCTTTAGTAATAGATTCCGTTTTTATCTAGGTATACATATAATAAAATTGTAACTGGCCAATATATGTAAGTAAGAAATATGTAAGAAAATTTATGGAAGAGGTTATTTATAAAATATAGAAGCTATAGAAGCCATAACAAATAATTTTGGAATGTTGGTCAGTCTGTCTGTATGTTTGTACGCGCCGCACACAAAAATTACACTATGAAATTGAATGCGGCTTTCATAGTTGTATTGCTGGATGTCTATCTTAAAATCGAGTATATGTTTCAGTTTGATACGCTGTCTAGAAATAGACTATTAGGAAAGAAAAATATAAACAGGCACCTACATATTTTCAAATTCCACGCGTATGAAGTTGCGGGCAAAATATATTAATATTAATATATATGAATATATATGAATATTCCTATAATCCATAAAATAATATGGCGCGTGCAAGTAAAAACGCTTAATATGAGGACGATTGACAGTAAAATCAAATGCGTTCACATTTATCAAGGGGCTATATTAGTAATAAGCCTCTATTAGTAAATCGAAAAAAATCAAACTACAAGTTTTTAACTTTAATTATTTTATTAATTTTTATATTTATTACCCACAAGAAAGAACTTCACCTATTTCTGATTTAGGTATTTCTTATTTTGGTGTTCTGCGCATTGCAGCTTCTTATCATCGACGACCAAATTAGTAATGAACTAGCACTAATATACACGTGTGTATTACATAAACTCAGTACCGTGTCCAGGGTTTTAAAATAAGCCAATGCCGACATGTTTTATTAAAGTAAATAAAGTTAAATCCATCTCTCTCCAACTTCATTCTCCAATTCCTCACGTTTGTCGTGGATGAGGTCACCAAGGCACACTAAAAGTATGCTAGACTAGACTGTAATATATCTACTATTAAACAATCTAATTTGTTTTCAGTTTATTTGTTACAATTACTTAAATTATTAGTTACAACATATATACAACTATTTATATTTACAAACGTATTAAAAAAGATAACATAATTACAAAAACAAAAATAATTATAATACTAAATATTTACAAAAATGGTTTAGGATCGTAGAATTCTTTAGCATCGCTGTCAACTGGTAACGTGCCCAGAAGACTGGCAGCATTGCCACGTTGAATGGCAATGCTGATTCTTTGGGCCAAGAAAAGACCAGCCTTCTGATCACGCGAAACTTCGATCAGGCGTTTAAACAATCTTATTTGATCACATAAGTAAGGCAAAATGTCGACGAATCCATGGCAATGACGAATTAAAATTGAGCGGGGTATATTTCAGGTTGTTAGTCTGATTCTTCTATATTTATTTATTAGCAGAACCACATTATACATATTAAAACAATATTAATTTCTGTTATATAGTTTTTTGTCTGATATATATGACACTTACTGTGTACATAACACTGCCTGGTTATGGAAGAGTTCAGTGTTTAAATTTTTATATAACTATCATAACTTAATGTAATTTTGTTTTTATTTAACTTTTGTACTAATATATGAGTTTTAAGACAAAATAATTTCGCAATTTCAACGTGGCAATGCTGCCAAACTTCTTGGCGTGTTACCAGTTTACAGCGATACTGACGAATTCTACGACGACTAAACCATTTTTGTACATTTTGAGTACTATAATTATATTATTAGTATTTACATAATTACTTTGACTTTTTTAATACGTGTGTGCATATATATTACATTAATTAGTGTGGTTATCATGAATAATAATAATAATATTCTACCACATACACACAACACCATCTAGCCCAAACTAAGCAGAGCTTGTACTATGGGTACTAGACAATGGATAAACATACATATATAATTTTGTTTTTGTAAATACGTACATATTATACCTACATAGAAACGCACAGACTACGACAAACATCCATGTTTATGCGCACAAATGTTTAACTTGTGCGGTAATCGAACCCGCGGCCTCAGGCGTGGCAGTTGGTTACACCAACCACTACGCTACCGAGGCTCACGAAAATAATAAACGATATTTATAATTTAGTTATAATAAATAGATAACAATGAAAATATATTTCACAAAGTTAGCAATAAAATTGTGAATTTGCTAAGCGCATCAGCAAAGGTGTCAATGTCTGAATTGCGTGTTTGAATAATATTGCACTAATTAAGTAATTAATAAGAATTGCAAAATAGTGAAAGGTTCTATTGATTTTATGTTTAGGATAAGAGTGAGTAATAGCCAAGGGTACATATTTTGTACATTGGTTGATCAGTTATGCAGAACGAAGGTCAACTATGCGCCTACGATTATACAGGCTGGTCATTTTAAATTTAGATAGCCGCTGGTCATATTGAATTCTTATGAGAGAAGCCGCTGTCTCTTCAATTCATTATTTCTGGTAAAAATCTCAAAGCTCTTGGTTCTGCTTAGCACTGAATTTTTGAGGATTTAGGGCTAGGTTACACGTTACGGAGAGGTGACCACCGTATATCTCACTTTTTATTCATGGATGACTTAAAACTGTTTGCCCACACTTCAGACTTGATAAATTTACTAAGAGTAACTGAAAACTGAGTAGGTCATTTTATTCTATTAATATGAAATTTTTGTTTGAATAAATGTACAACGTAAGGAATAATCGTGGTAGGTATATGATGTTTCTCTTAAATTCCATTAACCATAAAGGTCACTGCTAGGTATTTACAAGTAAGGGAATGCTGGATTTGAGATAATACACTATTAAATATTCTTGATCGATTTTAATAAAGCAAGCTGGTGATATAAGTTGGTACTATTACTGCCTAAACTCACAGCTAACAAATTGCACTCTACACAAATAGGTTATTACAGCTCTAGATACACCCTGGCATGCTTCGTATTTTTCCTTGCGTTATTATAATACCTACTTAATTAATGGAATATTCAAGAGGCAGCGGCAGATATTTAAAAAAATTTAACATAGAAGTTTAGTATTTGATATTTGTTCTTAATTTATCCGTAGTGGAGGCTCAACAACAACAAATGATTGTGACTGCATGGATAGCGTAGTTTTAGGTTTAAGCGATCGTAACACCGATATGACTACGCTTAATGATGTGGCTTTGATATTGATACTCATACAGGACAAATATTTAAGTGATCTACAAATAGTTGTCTCGGTTCTGAGTGCACATTGTGTTCGTTAATTGTGTCTCCCGACATAAGGATTAATCCTAAGTCCAGAATAGTTTAAAAATAACCTAAGTACGAGATAAGTAAGATATATTTCAATAAACAAATGATGTAAGGGACAAAATAATTAAGTATTCTATTAATTATTACTTTATATATTTAATGTTGTCTTACGTTTTTGCGTATGGTATAAACACATTGAAATTAGACTACTTAAAAACAATCCCGGGGCCTGTAGCAAATAATAGGAAGAAAGCAAGAGGGATGGTTTGTTATTGCATTACTAAATACCACTACTAAAAAGACCTCTTTATTTTAATTTTAGTTTTTATTATTTGCGTGGTAACACATAGTCTTGTCTTAATTTTTATAGGTTTTATAGTAGATAAACTATTAATGGTTAACTAAGATTTAATATTCATATAAGTCTTGTAAGTACCGTAATCATTTCTAGGCTTAATAAAAATATATTAATATATTCATCCAAATACTTATTAGCTATTATTTGCTCAAGATCTCGGGTTTCGCAGGGCCTGTAACATTAACTACAACTTCTGTTATATGTGTATTCCGGGACTGTATAAATCCATTTAAATATTTATAGTAGTTTAATTTCTTTCTATTGTTTAACTTGATGTTCATTTTTCAAGCCAGCTTAGATCAATCTTAAAAATTTTGGTAGTATTAGTTGCTTTACACTTTGCTTGTCTACAACACGAGCAACATAAAGGTTACATTTATAAATAAAACCTTAAGTTTAAGCAATTTATTTAATTATAGTCCTTACACTAAAATAATAAAATCATAATAAGTAACCGCCTCAAAAAATCTGTATGACGGTCGCTCAATTAAATTTTTTGAATAAGCGACAAGAAAATATTCGTTTAATTAGCTCGAAAGTAAGTAAGTCCTAAGAATTTAAAATATGTTTAATCCTTTACAAAAAACTTTACTATTCTCCTATTATGAGAGAATAATCGCTGTATTGTAAAAACTTTTACCTACTAGTCCTACCACTGAAGAAAATTGTCCATACACGAACGAAACGCCATCTATTGTCGCGTAGTTGTAAACAAGATATCATAAAGATTACTTTTATTCTAGCCTGCACAAACAAATTATTTTTTGCACCGACATGATATGCATTGTAAATAGCTTACAAATATATAATCGATATTATTTTTTTTTGTTAATGCTTGATGCAATAAAGTCAATGTACAAACTTAGGCCAATAGCTTTACAGCTGATTATCTAGTTTGGCACAAGATGGCAGTGTACTACAATTACAATGTTATAGTTTGAAAAATAATCAATAGATGGCTCTATAATATATTATGTGCAGTACAGTGGTCTAACCGATTTTTGGTATTTCTACCGATTTGGCGCTTGTACTACCGAAATACTGAAATGGAACGATTATTGTACGATTTTTTAATGTAAGGAATTTCTTCCGATTTTTAATGATTTCCAACAATCAATATTCTTTTATCTTTTACGATTCCGTACTACTTAAACGTCGATCGACGGGTAAACGATATATTTTGGGGAATAATACCATTGTGTCCAAAAATTTAGCATTTTAGGAGATTCATGTTGATTTAAGTGGTACTGGTAACTTATTGGATAAGGCGAACTACAGACCCATATTTTTGGCAACCATAATTGCTAAGGTATTGGACGGTCTGCTTGATAAACAGCTTGATAAATGGATAAAGCTACATGACGCACAGTTTGGCTTTCAGCCTGGACTTTCCACAGAAAGTGCAATCTATTGTTTGAAGCAGACCAGTGCTACAAGGATAGAAGCACTCCAGTGTACGCTTGCTTCCTTGACCTCTCAAGGGCTTAGGAAAGAGAGGGTACCACCAGAGGTAAAGAGGTTGATCCAGTACTGGTATTCAAATCAATATAACCAGATTCGCTGGGATAGCGCACTCTCGGAAGAGTACAGGTTGGAGTGTGGGGTGAGACAGGGTGGGTTATCTTCACCGAAACTCTTTAATATGTACATTAATGAGTTATTCGTGGAACTCAGCAAGCTACTAGTTGGATGTACAATCGACGGCATCGGTGTCAATAATATAAGCGATGCAGATGACATGGTGCTGCTGGGTCCCACGGCTGGCTCAATCAGAGAGATGCTAAACATCTGTAGTAAGTATGCGTCTAGCCATGGTTTAACATACAATGTTAAGAAAAGTGAATACATGGTCTTTGACTATGTGTCCGCGGAAAGCACATAGGATATGATCCCATTATATCTATTAATGGAAGGCCCCTTAAGAGGGTGTACCTATATAAATACTTAGGACACTATGTCACCGAGGATCTCAGGGATCATATGTGGATATTGAAAGAGAACGAAGGGCGCTTGCTGCCCGAAGTAACATGTTGGCTCATAGATTTGCTCGTTGTAGTAATGAGGTTAAAATCATGCTTTTTAAAACATACTGCCAATCGTTCTACACGGGTGGTCTGTAGGTCAACTGTTCGCATAGGGCTTTATGTGCACTAAGGGTGCAGTATAATAATAGTTTCAGAGTGTTGTTGAGGCTGCCCCGTTACTGCAGCGCGTCTGGCATGTTCGCTGAGGCGTGAACTATTGACTTTAATGCCATAATAAGGAATAAGACTGCATCCTAGTTAAACAGAATTAGAGGTAGCAACAACAACATTCTGCAAACATTGTCATGTAAATATTATGACGCATCAATATTAAGGCATTCTATCGGAGTATTGGTGAGTCGACCAGATGTATATGTATTACTAACCCTAGATTTAAGTCTTACTAACAAGTGGATCGGTGTTATCTTTAAATAAATAAAAATTATTAAATTATTATTAGTTAATTATTAAGTAAGTAGGTACCTAGTATAGGTAAACTCGCCTAACTGCTAATAGTTAATATAATTAGTGACTGACATAACATTCCTAGTCTATACAAATAAATAAAATTAAAGTGTCTGTTTGTAATGTTAAAATAATAGCTTTTTACTAAATGTATATGAAAGTATATACGGTGCCTACCTATACAGGATGTCCGGTAATTAATGGATAACCTTGAAATGTCTTATAGTAGAACAGAAGGCCGTTCAGAAAAATGAAAAAAAAAAATATATATATATTAAAAAGTGCAAGTTATTATAGCATAGCATACTTTTGACTGTCTATCTATTAGCATAATTAGTGTTTAATAATTAAACAACAAAAACCCGATGGATTTCATTCATTTATGGTCGTAGTGTACAAGAAAGTTATGCATGGTAATTAAAAAAAACACATAACTCAGGTAGTAGTTAGGATAGATTTTTTTCCTGAACGGCCATCAGTTCCACTATAAGACATTTCCAGGTTATCCATTAATTACCGGACATTCTGTATAAAAAATAATCAATTTTTAATTATCCCAATCTGTCTGTCTGTTTATACTGGCTAATCACTGAAACGGCTGGACTGATTTTGACGGGACTTTCACTGGAAGATAGCTGATGTAATAAGGAGTAAATTATGCTACTTTCATTTTTCATTTATTCCATTAAGTGACGCACAAATTATTTTGTATTTGTATAGGATAAGTATATTTGGCATATACCTAGTCATAGACCCACTAACGGCACTAACATTTGGTTTCTGGTAGGTACAAGAAACACAGATTTTTTTGGATTTTTGTTTACAACAAACAATCAGCATAAGTAGCTTCTACCATACCTCTGTAATAATACAGCACAATTTTAGTTTTTTACTTTTTTCATACCAATTCAAGAAGATATTATTTTATTGTTTACATTTTTTTAGAAATAATTCAACAAGGGCGTTTGAACATTTTGCCGAGATAAAAATAAAACGAAGATTCTTATTAAATATTGTATAAATTTGTTATAATATTATATGCATGTACTTTAACAGAAGTACCATATAAGTTTTAATTTTAATATTGTTTTTGTCTTTGCCGTGTACATATCCGATTCTGCGAAAGGAGCCAAATAATATGCGCATGGCGCGCGATTGTATCTCTCTTGGAGATTTGCATCTCTTTTGCATCAAATACTTTATGCAGGCACGATGTATATTCGTAAGTAGGTCAATGGATATACTAGGAGTATATCTGTAGAAAAATAAAATAAAATTTAATATTAGGCTATTATTGGCATTTATTTATTTATTTTACAGGATATAAGTATTTTAATTTATATGCATTTGTGCTAAATACTTAATTTTGATTTATTATATTATTATAAGTTACTATAAAAATATCGTGTGACATCCACTGTAACAGATATGATATTAATTAACTATTTATTTATTTGTTTATTACAATTTGCAAATACGGGTCTGTGGGGTATTAAGTACCTTTTAGAGATTATATTTTTTATGTGGAAACTGCTTTGGATTAAGTGTAGTTAATTTGAACATAAATTATTTTTAAATTGTATCAGTTTGTTCCCAAATAATAGGAAAAAGAAAAAAAATAGATCGGTAGACAACACTGAACATGGCATCTCGGCAGGCAATTTATAAGAAAACATTTCACAATACTTTAAACTAATTAATCTGTTTTCCATGCTGTATTCTTTTAAATTATCTATACTCACTTATTATTACAGTTTATCACATAAATATTCACTTAGAATCATAACATTTCTATTACAATCGTTTTTCTAAAGTAATAAAATCATTTTAAATTAACTACTATTTTTAAACCTTTGGTAATCTGTAAGAATTATTTTATTGTAATTATAACTGCTGTTATATTTTTAATATAATCATGCGTGGAAATGAGAAGCAAAATATCATAGACAAAAATGTATTCACCATCATAAATTTAGATTGGCAACACATATATTTATTGTCAATGTCAAAAGGAGTAACGTCAAATATTGTTGTCTATTCCTTTTCCTGTTAAATTTTCTCCTGAGAGGTTGGTTTCGTGTTTATCAAAATCTATTTTAATCGGGAATTCTAATAACTTTTGAATTAAATCCAGTCATGGTGTATATAAGAACAGTGTATTCTTTTTGCTCATGTGTTTATTTCGCTAAATATGTGAAATGCCGGAATGTTATAAAATGATAACCTATGTTGTACATCGTTTGAGACAAGCCGCTCTGTGTTTCAGAACTAAATATGGGTCGTTACTCTCGGGAACCGGATAATCCAGCGAAGTCATGCAAGGCGCGTGGCTCAAACCTCCGTGTTCATTTCAAGGTAATTTTACACATTATTTGTATACAAGTTGATTCCACATGGACCGCCATAAATTTCCATCGAATACACCATTTTTCGTATGTTACTGTCATCAGCTGGGATGTATTACACGCCAATGAACTTGTACAGTGCTAATTACAGAATACATCATATCTTTCAGCAATGTAACATTTGACAAGTGTATGTACCACGATTTTAGTTAACTTTTATACTTCATACTTTAGTGTATAAAATGTATAATGAGAACTAGTGTCACTAGGCTACTGGCTATAAAATGCATATTCAACTGATACTAAATTCTAAATACCGCTTTACGTTAACAAACCACAGAAACTGATACGATTTGATTTGTTGTTTTGACATACAAATACCGATATAACCTCTAAATATGCTTCTCTATCCCTTAAGTATGAATTATCCAATATATTTGAGTATACATAACCTCAAAATTTTAATTTCAGAACACATATGAGACAGCAATGGCCATCAGGAAACTGCCCCTGCGCCGTGCTGTACGTTACCTCAAAAATGTGACTGAACAGAAGGAATGCATTCCCTTCCGCCGTTTCAACGGTGGTGTTGGCCGTTGCGCACAAGCTAAGCAGTTTGGTACCACACAGGGACGTTGGCCCAAGAAATCTGCAGAGTTCTTGCTCCAATTGCTCAGGAACGCTGAATCTAACGCTGACTACAAAGGCCTTGATGTTGACAGGCTAGTCATTGACCACATTCAGGTGAGGATCTGTTTGTTTTTGCTTATTTATGTTGCAGGATATAACGTTTTATAAAGCTGGCATTTGATTTTGTATTGACCTACCCAAATGGATTGTTTTATTGTCAACGAGTCACAAGGAATAAATAATTATTCTCTGGAACTTGGCTTCAGCGTTCACCAAGAGAAACATTTGTACATTATGTTAATTAGTTAGTCTAGAGATACAATAAGAATTCATGTAACTACTTTGACTGTATGAATAGCACATTAATAGTGATATTCACTTTAATAACAAAGTTATAATGTTTATGGGATCTCACTTTAGGCACAAGTTATTCTCGTTTAGTGCAAAATTAAATGAGACTTTATGGTTATATCAAACCTATACATAAACTGGGCTTGGGTCTGTATTCTGTGAGAAAAGGGTTAGGTTTTAATACAAATACAATATAATAATCAACATTTTCTGGAATTTGTATCATTTTAGCTAGGTTTCATGGGTATGGATATGTGAAGTTAGTGTTTTGATCATAGACTTATAAGAAAACTAATTATTATTGTATCCTTATTAAAACGAGAGCTAGACTTTTGCTAGAAGTGGAATGAAACAATATGATGACTCTTTTATGTAATTGTTCTGTGTTAAATATTATCAAAAATGTTTAAAGTAAATATGTCCAGTTATATTTACATTGAAAGTTACTTATTCTTTTGTTTTCTGCATTAAAAGATTATTCTGATCAAATTTTGGTAACTCTGATACAAATTTTTGTATAATAAAATGGTTGGGGTAAATGGTTGGGGTAAAATAATACTGAGCCTATCTAAAATGTCTTAACTTATGCAAGACCATTTTTTGTATGAATTTTAGACTGGTCTCAAAATTAGTCAAAACTTTAATCATACTGTTTTGGACAAAAGGTGTTCGGAAATATTTAGAACTGCCAATTGTCATCTACATTTTTCTTCTTAAAGATAGTGAGGAGTGCCTCACTCCAGCACTAATTTCTGCATTGTATGTGATTCACAAAAATTGGACTCGAAGAACACCCTGACTCCTTAACAAATATATGCAGATATAATAATTATCTGTTTAGGTTTATAATACTAATCTAATAAAGAAATAGCAGTAATAGGCTAGGTTCATATTTTATAGGTTCAAAAATCATCATCAGTCAACTCGTGACTACGATCGAAGCAAGTTGGTCGAAACGTTGGGCAATCAATAGGCATTTGTTACCTTTTAAATACTCTATTGCTAGTAAGACCCGTTGTCTAGCATTATATTAAGTATGTGTATAAATCGCGATAGTCTAAAAACTTTTATTCTAAAACCATATTTGGCCAAATGTGAGATTGATCATAAAGTTCTATCATTCATAGTGTTGAATAACTAATCAATGTCAAGTATCCTTCTCAACAGATAAATATTTATCTCGGGTTTTGCCTTTAGCTTGTCAGTGCTACAAAATTATTGTAATCACTGTTTTCAAAAGGCATATACAAAATGAGGTAGTTAATATAGAAAGTTTTGTCAATGGAAACATTCTTAAAACTGCTCTCGACATATTAAATCTTAATATAAATTCCTCCTAATAGAATAAGTAACTACCCCACATGATTATGAGGAATATTAAAATACTATTGGCTTTCTCAAAGTAAAAAACCATTTAGGGCTCAAAGTATTTAGTTAATACATTTAAAAACTACTGATATTATGAGCCTGTGAGAAGTCTCCTGTAGGAAACTTACGGTTATCTTTGTAGGTTTTGTAATTTTTAGTTCTCTTGATTGTTATTGCAAACATTGCAATAACATTCAAGAGGTTTCCTAGTTAATTGGTTTACCTAATTGTTTTCGAAACATTCAGGTTATTGGTCAGCTAAATAAATAATTCAGCTAAAAATATTGTTTGTAACCATATATGATGGGTCAATATGCTGCTTGACATAGCAATTAATGCCTTTTTTAATTAATTTTATTTTGAGATATGAGTGTTACCAATAAGAAGGCTAACCAGATGTAGTATTGAATCAAATCTCAGTAGGCTGTAGCCTAACCGAAACAATCAAAATATAAACTAAAATGCTTAGGCATATAATACCTACTAGTCTACTTTACTGAGTAATTTTGCAGACTAAATTAAAATTTTCTTCTCTTACTATTTATTTAGCTGAACTTTAATTATCAAGGAAAGTAACCATATTATGGTTACTTTAACAATAAAAATAAGTTTTGTTAAAGAATACTTGGTTTGTGGTTTTATTCTATAAGGATATATGGTATTCTAATAAAATGAAAAATGCTACCGTAACAAAACTTTTTATTAAAGATTACTAGCAATTTTGGTAACGAATGATTAGTATTCTTGCTGACTCCGCCCGCTAAGCTAGAATGCGTGGCATTCGAACTTACTTTCGTTATACTTTTTAGTCCTAATAATTTAACGGCAAATAGGCTGTTCCAAATATGAATTGCAACATTTCTATTTCATTAAACGCCATTTTTATCTTTATTACAGGTGAACCGCGCGCCCTGTCTGCGCAGACGCACGTACCGTGCTCACGGTCGCATTAACCCTTACATGTCGTCTCCGTGCCACATCGAGGTGTGCCTGAGCGAGCGCGAGGATGCTGTAGCGCGCGCCGCGCCCGCGGACGATGCGCCCGCTAAGAAGAAGCTGTCCAAGAAGAAGCTTGCGCGCCAGAAGGAGAAGATGATGAGGGAATAGACATATAAGGGTTAATAAATGATTTACTATCACTTTTTGTGTTTTATTCTGTCTTTCTTTTGGCTGGGTTGTCATAAACTGGGTAAGGATATGATTTATGTAGTTTTCAATACTATACTATCTCGTTTCGTTGGTACTGATTAGGTAAGGGGTTTTGCCTAAAGGGTAGGTCTATTTGTGTAGTGGCCTGCCGTTTCATACGGCGGGTTAAATATGATACGATTGTATGTGAAAGTGTTTCGCGCAGCCTTGCTGATTGCGGTTATGTCGGGGAACACCGTCGCGTGGTAGGCTTAGTCGGTATTACCGGGATGTCGCTCACCATCTTTCCCCGGTGAAGTATATAGTGTCTTATCTATGCCGGTGAGTCCGACATAATCTCCGTCGCCCCGCGGCGAGGAATGCGTCAATGCATACCGCCATGTAAAAAAAAACATGGTTTCGAATCTCGGTTTGGATGGCGTGGTATTGGATTTTCTAGTTTCTCAGTAGCTAGCTGCACGGAATTTTACATTAAGCAATTAGTGAAGTTGAGACTTCATCGAAATGGTGGCGGGTTGCAAGCATGGCTTTTCAAAATTACTGCATATGCATTGATAAATTTCGAACTAGTCATCAGCTGGAATGTATAACACGTCAATGAACTTGTACAGTGCTAATCACAGAATATAACTTATATCTTTCAGCAATGTAACATTTGACAAGTGTATGTACCATGATTATGGTTAACTTTTATACTTCATACTTTAGTGAGAACTAGTGTCACTAGTCTACTGGCTATAAAATGAATATTCAACTGATGCTAAATTCTGATAAACTGATGATAAGCATTTCAAACTAGAGATCGCTCCTCTTCACCAGTCTATTTAAATTTATGTTATAGTTAGAGTAAGGCATAACTATTTATCAAAACAGTTAAAAGTAACTGGTTTTCAAATGTAACCACATGGAACTGTTAGCTATTCTGCTACAGCTCCACAATTAACTGTAGCAGGATCTTAACAGTCACGTTCTTTATTCTAGCTTATGACTTACCTTCATTAGAGAGATACTTAAAGGGACTCGAACAGTTTGAACTTGAAACTGGCTCATCTTTCATATGGAGATAGCAGTATAGAAATTCGAATCATTCTCACTAGTTTCACCGGTGATTATTCCCATGGAACTAGTGAGAACTTTTTCTCAGTAGTTCCATGGGCTTTGATAATTAAACTAGTGAAACAAAATTAAATCGGACTCGTCTCACTAGTTTCACCGTAATTGTTCCATGGGACTATTGAGATTTTTCTCGGTAGTTCCATGAAATGCTAATATCACCCGAAATTAATTCCATTAGTGATTCTCTAACCAAATCGTCATTTTATTCTCTTTTTAGGAGGTTGGTTTCCATAAAACGCAGTTAAATTACAGTCATTAAAAAAATTTATGCCATTAATAAATTGGTTTCGTTCTTCGGTATATCTTTATTAATATTATGGTGCCATCCTTCCACAGCGCTTGTGGTACGGTGACGTTCGCTAAACACGCACCACACTTTCATAACATCAGGTTTCGTACAAAACTTTTCAAATTATGTTATGAATTCTTTCATTGCTTTATTATTTTGTAGCGATTGTCCTTTTATGTAATTCCAGCAATGGTTTATTTGATATAGCTATATTAAGCCATTAAATAAGATTTCATACATATCGTAATTTGCAAAAAATATAAATCAGCGCCATCTATTTTTATGTTTGGACGAGTTCATTATCTTAGAATTATGCTTTATTGTTATTCTTGTTTTTAAATTGTTTTTAAGGCTGGATAAATCTAGACTAGCTATTATTGACTCACGTATTGTCTTAATATAATGAGTAAGTAATATAATTTTAATCATAAATACTATAAAACTATTCCTCATAGTCTAATTATAAACTCGGAGAGATTTTTAAATTATTCTCAATTTGTGCCCAAAGAATCAGAGGTGTTTGCGTTTAGTAAAATTAGTTTTAAATTGTGTTTTATTTTATAAAACATGTGTGATATTGAAATTATTAAGAGGCTGAGGAAACGTTTTACTACATAGTGGCTACAAATATAAACATAGCACTTATCACAGTGGAGCAATATGCAATATTTATAAGAAATATAAATGTACTAGATATGTAACGATTTCCGCAGTTTATCCCGAACCTTAAGAAGTATCACAGTAGGTATTAAAGTCCCGTTAATCGTAATACTTAATGGTGCATCCGCGGCGTAATTTTTTAGATTTGAGCGAACCCTTTGACTGTTGTCCACTGTTCGAGATTAAGTTTCTTGGTTCGATTCCCAGCATTGGCATTTATTTGTATTGTTATTCAGATATTTTCCCGTAGTTCTGGTGTGTTTTTTCATTATATGTTCGTGTCAAGCATACCTATGATACAAATGCGTTGGTATGGAACTGTTCCGTGCTGGATAGTAATGATGGATAATTGTTATCAGATTTGTGCGCAACGTGTCGCGGATTCGATCCTCGCATGGAACAAATATTTGTAAAGCCTACCACAGGTACTACAGGGCCCCCACGATACAGAAGAAAGAACTAGAGGGCGACAGCTAAACATTTCTTTTTCATAAATAACTATCTATTTGTTAAGCGATTATACAAACTATACAATACTTTTAAAAACTATTATAATTTTGGACCAAAAAACAAAATAATTAAAAAAGGTCACCACAACACTTGTCTACCAGATTAATTCAAAATCTTATTGATAAAAACAATTGTGAAATTTATGAAGACGCTGCAATGGGACTGGAATGTGCTCCAAGTGTATTTAAAAGAGGTATAATATCAATAAGAAATGAAGGGCTTGATTTAGTTTCTAAGATACCGATACCGTCATTTCATAAAAAAAAGGAATAGGGTACTTGAAGTCAATAACATATGTGTAAGAACTAGAAAAAGTTGAAGTGCCTGTACCATTTAGGAATTTTTGTTGGCAGATTATTTCGATGATGAGCTTAAAATATTAATTTTTTGCTCTATGGAAGCTAAATCATTTATGATTGCTGCAAAACATTTCTTCATGGATGGAACATTCAAATGATGTCCTTTTCTGTTCACTCTGGTATATTCTATCCATGGCGACATAGGAAGTAGCAGCAGTAATATGAATATTTTATAAAGGTACAAAAGCTCACTCTATTTTATTTGATTTAATCAAAACACGAATTCCTGAATGGAAATCGACAAAAGTGAGCGTGGACTTTGAAGAGGTTGCAATGGCGGCCTTACGCAAATTGGATAAAGACATTGCAATCAATGGATGCCACTTCCATTTTAGTCTATGGCGAAGGGCTTAAGCTTTGAAATTAAACAAAAATAAGCGTATCAAGAGGATAGTGTTGTAATCTAGCTCATTCGCCTATTGATAAAATTAATAATGGCTGGGATTACATAAAAGGACAATCGCCACAAAATAATGAAGCAATGAAAGAATTCATAACATAATTTGAAAAGTTTTGTATGAAACCTGATGTTATGAAAGTGTGGTGCGTGTTTAGTGAACGTCACCGTACCACAAACGCTGTGGAAGGATGACACCATAATATTAATAAACATATACCGAAGAACGAAACCAATATATTAATGGCATTAATTTTTTTTTAATGACGGTAATTTATCTGCTTTTTATGAAAACCAACCTCCCAAAAAGAGAAGAAAACTCAGTAAAGAAAATGATGATTTGGTTAGAGAATCACAAATGGAATTAATTTCGGGTGATATAAGCATTCCATAGAATTACCGAGGAAAAAATCACACTAGTCCCATGGAACAATTACGGTGGAACTAGTGAGAAGAGTCCGATTTAGTTTTGTTTATAAAAGCCTATGGAACTACAGAGAAAAAGTTCTCACTAGTCCGTTGGGTCTAATCACCGGTGGAACTTGTGAGAATGATCCAGAAATTCAGTATATCTCATCTATTCTTTGCTTATTGGACGGTTATTAACATTTGAATAGGTACACATAAATTGTAAACTAACAGTTGAACTAAAATAACATAAACAGATTATTGGAGCTGTTATTTGTAGAACGGAAACATGTTTGCTAATTTTACCTTATAGGTACCCTTTATCAGATATAGCATTATAATAATAATAATAACGTATATTTGGAACAAATTAAGATTACATAAATTTTACAATAGAAACGTTGATAGCTGCAAAAGTTTTAAACTGTGGCACAGCTATCAGCGCCCAATTCCAGGAATGGTATACAAGGAATGTCCCAGACTCCATTATGAATAGACACAGTAAAAATTTAAAATAATAAAGTAATGGAAAAGGAGGAATGACATTTAAAATTCCTTTTTTCAATACAGTTGTTGTGCTTGAGTAGAGATGGTTTGTGTGTGTGTGTGTGTGTGTGTGTGCGTGCGTGCGTGCGTGCGTGCGTGCGTGCGTGCGTGCGTGCGTGCGTGCGTGCGTGCGTGCGTGCGTGCGTGCGTGCGTGCGTGCGTGCGTGCGTGTGTGTGTGTGTCTGTCTGTGTGTGTCTGTGTGTGTCTGTGTGTGTCTGTGTGTCTGTGTGTGTGTGTGTGTGTCTGTGTGTCTGTGTGTGTCTGTGTGTGTCTGTGTGTGTGTGTGTGTGTGTGTGTGTGTGTGTGTGTGTGTGTGTGTGTGTCTGTGTGTGTCTGTGTGTGTCTGTGTGTGTCTGTGTGTGTCTGTGTGTGTGTGTGTGTGTGTGTGTGTGTGTGTGTGTGTGTGTGTCTGTGTGTGTGTGTGTGTGTGTGTGTGTGTGTGTGTGTGTGTGTGTCTGTGTGTGTCTGTGTGTGTCTGTGTCTGTGTGTGTGTGTGTGTGTGTGTGCGTGCGTGCGTGCGTGCGTGCGTGCGTGCGTGCGTGCGTGCGTGCGTGCGTGCGTGCGTGCGTGCGTGCGTGCGTGCGTGCGTGCGTGCGTGGGTGTGGGTGTGGGTGTGGGCGTGGGTGTGGGTGTGGGTGTGGGTGTGGGTGAGGGTGTGGGTGTGGGTGTGGGTGTGGGTGTGGGTGTGGGTGTGTGTGTGTGTGTGTGTGTGTGTGTGTGTGTATGATACCATAAGTTGTTCAGTTTCATCATAAGTCATAAGTTTCAGCCAATCAGACAAATTTCTGCGAAGTAAATTCTTGGTTAAAGGGTATATGTTAATTCTTCTGTTGATGTTATTATAAAGCTTAGAACTGATGTGTTTGTATTGACGACTTACCACTGCCGTTTTGCAAAGTACAGTTTTGCAGATTCTATCAGAGCGCCTTTTAGTGAGATAGTCAGAGTCAAAGTGTACGGACCTATGTTTTTTAAGGACTGCCTGAAGTATAAACAGTTGTCTAACTGTGAGGACATTACATAGTGAGTATAGATCAAATGTCGGAAATCTAAATGGTTTATTTGCTAAAACTTTTAGGACTGCCTTCTGAGCTCTCTCAATTCGTAACATAGACGTTTTGTGTGTACTCCCCCAAGTTGTTATGCAGTTACTGAGAACCGACTGTGCAAGAGCAAAGTAAACCGTAATTAGGCATTGAAAGTCGGCGGCAGCCCTAAGCTTTTTAAATACATAAATTAATCTTCTGATACGAATCACATTACACTCTACCTGCTGTTTCCAATTTAGAATATTGTCTACTATTACACCGAGATATTTAATACTTTCGGCGCGTTCTATTCGTGAACAGTTGCATGAAGTGGAAGCTATATTGTTGAGTGGGCAGGTATGTGCTTTGATTTTAAATGAGTTTGGCGTTTGGCTAATGGTACTTGGGGCGAATGTTATGAATTTAGTTTTTGCTATGTTCAGCGTGAGAAGGTTTGAGGTTAGCAAGTTCATGATCACCTTCAAGGCCGCTTCAGCATTCTCTTGAGCTTCGTACCAGTCTTTGCCGTACGTTATAAGAGCTGTGTCATCCGCGTATGTGACAATTTCAGTTTGAATTAAAGGTAACTGGCACTACTCATTTACATAGATGAGAAATAGGGTTGGTCCGAGAACGCTACCTTGAGGAATGCCGCAATTTACATTGGCCTCATTACTTATAAAGTTTTCGAGTTTGACTACCTGTTTCCGGCCCGACAAATAACTTCGAAATATATCGAGGGCAATGCCACGAATGCCGATAACTTCTAGTTTATTTAAAAGCTTAGGTACGGAAACAGTGACGAAAGCTTTCGATAGATCCAGGAATACACCGACTGTTTTATGTTTATTGTTTAGGTGATCAACAATAGTGTTCGTTAGTTTCAAGACAGCATCTTCTGTAGATCTGCCGGCTCTAAAACCGAATTGGTTATCAGCTAGGATGTTATATTTTGTGAGATAGTTTAATAATCTCACGTTGATAACTTTTTCAAATATTTTTGACAGGGTACAGAGAACACTAATAGGCCTGTAATTAGAAATAGCTTCTCGGTCTCCAGCCCCTTTGTATATAGGGTGGACAATGGCGGTTTTAAAACAATCCGGAAATACACCCGAAGCTAGGCACAAGTTGAATATATGCACAAGAACTGGAATTATAATGTCTCTTGTAGCCTTAATAACAGTGGTTGGGATGCCGTCGTGACCTACAGCACATTTGTCTTTTAGGTTGAGTATAATTCTTTCAATTTCAGCACAGTCCACACTATATAGGATCATTGAATCACGCGGGGGCAGATTGACAGGGCATACAAGTTCAGGCGCAGGGTCACTAACCGAGCATACAAGTTGATTTGATTGGGTAATTTTAGCTGCAAAACTATGGCCTATATTTGCAAAGTAGCTGTTAATTTTATTGACAGATACAAGAGGCGCGTCGAATATCTTTAATAATTGAGGAGAGTGCACTTTGTCCCTATATATATTAGCTAACTGTTGAATAAGTAGCCACGTAGCTTTTGGATTATTTTTGACTTTTTGAAATTCTGTGGATTCGTAATCGCGTTTTAGTCTTTTTAAGATTTTATTGCAGTGGTTTCTATAGCGTAAGAATATGATTTTATGGGATTCGTTTTGTGGGTTTTTCTTTTAGGTTCGGTATAATTTGTCCCTGTGACGAATGCATCTCAGAAGGCTAGGTGTGATCCATGGCTTAATGATGCGTCTTTTACTAGGGATTTTTGATATATAAGTGTGCGATGTAACGGTAGACGATAAGATGTATACCAGACTTTCCGCGGCGATGTTTGGATCATTCGCGAGGAGTATGTTGGTAAAATCTGCATTTTTTATGTCATGTACGACTGTTGGAATATCAATTTTTGGGACTAAGCGCGCTGATCTATTTGAGGTAATGTTTGAAGAAATGAACAAGACAATTGGCAAGTGGTCTGTTATCACGCAATCTAATACCAATGTGGTGGCTATACGTGAGGCCTTCAGCAAAACATGGTCGAGACAGTTTGCTAGCCTAGTGGGAAAAGTGTGTGCAGGTAGCATTTCATGTGCCCCAGAGATATTTAAGTATTCATCGGCAACAGGGTCCATACTAGAGGGTTCAATGTTTATGTTTATATCGCCGATTAGGGCAATAGTCTTATATTTCGCTAACTGTTTTAATATATCGTCTAAACTGCGAAAAAATGGCGAGAGAACTTTGAATGACGGAGAGCGATATATAGCTATAAGTGCAATCTTGTCAGAGAATTTAATTATTAAGCAATTTGCATCTTCGAACATAGGTGTTTCAATGGTGCACTGCAAATCATTCCTAACGTATGCCACTATGCCGTCATTTTGATTATTAAACGAAGACATCTGCATTTTAAACCCTGGTAAAGAGGGGATACTCCAACATTTACTCAGCCAGCATTCGGACATTAGTATGACATCCAGAGTGTAGCTCAGTCTATTTAACAAAATTAATAAATTATCGTAATTGCGATTAATACTACGAAAATTAACATGCAAAATCTTGAGTGTATTGGTTGGATTTGTCAGAAAATTTACGCTATCCTCTGGTGAAGACACGAAACTGTCAGCAACAGAAACATTTTCGATGTCATTGTTAATACTATTTATATCATCCATTAATAAATAATAGTAAAGCGAAGGGAGCATTTAGTGAAGCGATGGTTTTAGAATTAGTAATCTGTATCCTATATATTATTTGCAAATGGATTTCTACTATTCTCTGACTTGTATTCTCTTTTGTACCATACAGCAAATTCAGGGGCATAAATGTGACAGTTACAATTATATGACTATAAATATGACTAGAAAGAGGACAGTTTGATATTTGTGATGAATGGTTAAAAGTCTTAAGGTAGTTGTGTGGTGGTGTAATGTGTAGTATAAAAGGTCGGTTTTGTGTAAAGCTTAAGTGGCAAGTGAATGCTGTATTGAAATTGCGAATTAATGCTTTGAGTAGTAAAAACATTATTATAGCATTATCTAAGTACAAAATATTTAAACACAAGTTTTTATAATAGAATAATGGTCCGATAGGTGCAATAAATGTGGAAATAGGTAAGTCTAGCATAATATTAAAAACTAGTCATGCAGAGTAAAAAATAGTTGTAAGATCAGCCTCACTCTTAACTTCCCAGTGTTTGCATCCCTCCTTTTCTCGAACAAAGATCTTGCCATGTTTAACCCAACAGAATTTGTAGTTATTGGATTTGGCGGCGTCACGAGTTAAGAAAAATAGTCTCTTTTTTCTCGATATTAAATTCTCAGAAATAAAGATTGGCTTAGCTGGTCCGCTGATTTTGAGATGCTCCGTAGTTAACTTAGAGTGCTTGTTACGGTTACGAAACTTTTCTATAAAGCTATCTTTGCGTAGGACAGTGGTAAAATCTACTATAATAGTTTTGTTGATCGGGTCTTTTGTTTGTATCCGGTAGACATCCTTAATTTCGTGTGATTGGATTTGCAGATCAATCAAGTTACCAGTGTCTAAAACAGTTTTTAATAATGTCATTTTAGTTTCTTTTTGATCTGTTGGAATATTACGGATTTCTACGCATGTTGATCTGGAGCTTTGTTCAAAGTGCTCGAGCTTAGTCTCTAGTTTATTTATGTACGAAATATTTTCCTTTCGTTCAGTTTCCAGAACTCCACACGCGAGGTAAGTTCATCAAATTTGGCAGACATATGTTCAACGGAGTCACGGATTTGGCTTACTATAGAGCACAAAGTTTCGTACTTTTCCTCTTGCTGTTGCTTGAATTGACCGAACATTTCCTTGATATCGGACATAAATATGGATAGCCTATTGTCATTATCATCATCATCCAAGCGTTTGCGTTTTACATTGCGAAAAGTTATAGCTGGGGACATATTGCTTGGTGGCGAGTCCATATTAACATTCAAGTTTGGTTTAATTCTCTACTAAACTTACCCAACATTGATGGAAAACAGGTATAGTCATCCGCTGCCGAGTAGGTACCTGTAGTGCTAACACCGGCTGTCTCGATGCGAGAAGCAAGAAAATAGGTGATTCAGCCAAATTATCTACACAATCGATCTGTATCATATTTATGATTCAGACCGATTGTGTACTTAGATAATTTGAATTTGGTGAGACCTCTCCTATAGTAACAGGACGTTTAAAGTGTGAGGTATGGCTCGTCTTGGCACAGCCAGCATCCCAAACTGGAAATCTATTGAAGTAGTGAATTAGCCGAAATCGGTCGTAAAGTAACAGAATTGGTCGGTCCGGCGTTTAAAAGATACAAAGTTATTGTGCCAAAGTGACCGCTCATTTTGGCACATACATTGTATTTCCAAAACCACGGCACCCATCGAAGGAATACCGATAATTAGACCGAAGTATTTGCGTATTATCCTATTGAGTGGCAGCGGAATCCCGGTGGCCAGTCACGATAGGTTTACAATTATGTCTAGTATTCCAACAATTGACAAGTTAACTAGTTAACTATCGCTCGCTTTAACGGTAACGGTAGGAAAATAAAGTGAGGGAACTAGCATGTTCGAGAGTTCTCGATAAACTTCTCGAAGATATGCAGTCACTGGGCCAACGTTGTAGACTATGGCCTATCCCTTCTCACACTGAAAAGAGGCCCGTGGCCAATAAAAGAGTTAATACAGGGCTGAAATTATAAAAAAGGTATTGTAATTATCTGTAATATTGTAAGTATCTGTTCTCTTTTGATCTGTTGCGTTCCACCTCGTCTTTGTGGTTATGCAAGGAGAAGTATGGTGCCTTTCTTCATACATTCTACCTAGTACCGGCCCTACCGTAGGGCGAACGTTGCAGTAGCTCCAGTGAACGTATCCCGTGCCTTGGTGCGATACGTTCCCTGGTGCAAGGACTTCATGATGAGAGGATTGATTAATTGAATATTTGAATTCAAGGTAAGAGAATGGTCAGTAATATAGTTTTTTTTTAACGACACCTTTATTTAATAATCCTTTGTCGCGCTACCTTACAAACATTTAAATAATGGACACAAAGAACATCCAGTAACTGCACATTTTTTTTGTTGACTTGGTGATTTCTTTAGCCATTAGGTAGGTACGCCATTCGCGCAGTCATTCAACACGAAGCATGAATTGGTTCTTTAGATCGAACTTTACATTCGCGTAAGAAATACAAACCACAATCTATAGATGGCGCTACGTATTATAACAAAGTTATTGTTTTTGCTTCGTTTTTTTAAAGAACTACCTTTCTGGTACTTATTTCTGTTTCGTGGAGAACTTTACAAACATTGAATTAACGGACACAGAGAACACCCTGACGAGGAACAGCTAGGTATAATATAATAATAATAATAATATTTATTTATTGACAAAGGAATTAGATACCGACATCATACATATTACATCAACAGTGTTAAAAAATACCTGCCTTAAATAATTTAAGCTTATATTAAAATTAATTCTTAAATTACGTTAATTTATAGTGTATACAATATAAATGAAGTTCAAAAGGTTTTGTTTAAGCATGCCTGAACTAGAATAAACCTGTGTTTCAGGACAGCACTTGAAAATTTTATTTTACACTAGCGCATTGTTAATACAAATATTTAAAATCTAAAGTACATCTAAGATTAAATGTGTTTAGTGAGTAATATACAACTTTAAATTTACTATCAATACTACATATTTTAAGACTTCTAGCAGCTTTTCTGTATCCGTATAATTTAATTTTCCTAGGTATTCCATTAACATGATACAACATTTTTTATAAGTAACATTATATATATTTAGTAATTTATTTAACTTGTTATTTAAATACGGTCCTAAGAATACGTACAATTTATTGACAAATGCATGTCTGGTTTGAGACGTTGTACAAACTAAGTCTTTTATGGCGCGCGGTAGATCACCAATGAGCTGGACCGACCAAATCAAAACTGCACTAAATAGTCCACTCCACGAATACACGAGACAAGCAACAGTACGAAAGGAATGGCGACGAATTGTGAAGCATGCCACCAACCCTGTCATGATGACCACGACCACTCTGCCAAGAATGTGACGACCATTGATATATAAAAATCATTTTTTATACATGGTGACGACAGAGAAGAAGTATTTTCTTCTCTGATCTAAGACCGGGGTAAACCGGACTTCAGTGTGCTGTTTAAGTACAGTGTGCATAATAAATAATTGACGAATTATTAGTACCTACTATTTTGGATCATACAAATGTTTTTGTCGTGTGGTGATCGAACCCACAATACTCGGCAAGGACCATCATGCTCACTCAAATGTTATTGCTTGTGGTGGCGTCATGGACCTGGTCGTTCCCTTCTCTTCAATATGGCGAGGGGGGCGATGGCTGGCCCATGCGTCGTACTCGTGAACGGGTGCTATTTGTGATGACTGGTCGACCTTGGTTGCGTGGAATTCGATAATTTACTTACTACATTTTCATTAAAACAGTTAGTTTAAACTACGGACTACAATCATGCCTTGTCTTGATTATTTATGTACATGTAAGTGGATGCTCCTATTTACCATACTGCTGCTTTAGAGGCTACCACCAAATTTTATCAAATGCTTGAGTATGTTCAGTAATAGGTCATGGAGAAATGGTTGCAGCAGCACCTAACAGTTTTGGTTTGTAAACGAAATATTATTGTACACTTGGCGATTAAAAAGAGTGGCTATGAGTTTCTTGCCCGTTATTCTCATGAGCCCTACACCCTTGCTTTGCTGAATGTGGCAGTAAATGACGTGGCAGTAACTTTGACATTTATAAGTGTTACCTTGTAACCTAACTTGAATAAATTTATTTTGATTTTGATTTCGGCGCAGTGTTAGTTGAATTTCTACGCTCTATCCGTGTAGTATGTTATTTGAACGTGTATTTATTGGTTTTCACTCTTTTTTAAGATAAGATAAAATTGTTTTTTTCCTCTTCACGTAGTAGGTATAAAAACGACTAAATTATATTATTACTAGTTTTCCCCGCGGTTTCACCCGCGTAAGTCCCGTTTCCATCGGAATATCGGGTCGAAAAGTAGCCTATGTGTGAATCCAGGTCTCCAGCTATCTACCAATTTTCATCGCAATCGGTCCAGTAGTTTTTGTGTGAAAGAGTAACAAACATCCATACAAACTTTCGCGTTTATAATATTATTAGTAAGGATGTTTTTAATAGATCTACTAATCATAATGGTTAAGTACTAGACTATGGGCCAAAGAATAACATGATATCCAATTTTTAAGTCGCTAAAGTTTTAGTTTCACGCGTTCTGTAGGATAGATCTACAGAACCAAGTCAGCGAAGCCTCGAGTAAAGGCTACATTCAAAAAATTAAAATTAGATATCTTCAGTCTATTTTCTTCGAAACTAGACTTACTTATTACTAAACTAGTTTATGGGAGGGCAGCATCATATGTAAAACAGGATTTTTATTTAATACATGGTCTATCTGTATGTCAAGTTTCATTTAAATCTGTTTGATGATTTACGCTGCCTATCCATTGAACAATGGACAGGCAGCCTTATGCTTGATTGAGTAATAGACGTTGTCACAAACATTCATATTTATAATTACAAGTAAATATATAAGTTGGGTTTCCACATTGGTTTTCAAATAAACATTTTTTATATAAAACTTAAACATTTAATTCATGTTTGACGTACGCCAGCGCAAAGCCGTTGCTTTTCTTTCACTAACCATTCATTTTCCTTTCTTATTTTATTTATTTCGTAAGATACTTCCTGCAAACAATTACCTAAATAATAATTGGATTCTGCAAGTATCTCGGCGTATTCACGGGCTTCTAGTTTTTTCTTTCTGGCTTCAAGTATCTGGTTTTTGAGAGTCACATTTTGTCTATCTGATAAAATAATTTTCTCAATATCACACTTGCGGTTCATTTCTTTTAAATATTCTTCAGCTTTGTGTTTAGCTCCCGTAGCTTACAAGCTTCTATCTTTGCATTATGTAGTTTGGCTCTTAGTAGAATATTTTTTTGTTTAAGATCGATCGCTCTGGACATTTCCTGATGCTGTTTGTCGGTAGCTATTCGTAAGCGCTTTCGAAGTATTGCGTTTTCCTCGGTGATTTCTCTCAAGGACGAGGCTGAATATTTCTTTGTTAGTAATCCAAATGATTTGTAATTTTTCATATTTCAATGTGATCACTTAAAATTTTGTTGCGCTTTTGACAATGATGTCAGCACATTGTCAAAACATGTTCAAATCTATCATAATAAATCTATTAGATTATGGATAAACCATAATCTAAAATTTATGGTTTAAATACTCAAGAAAACATTGCCCTACGAACTTGAAATTGTAAATAGACCGATGTGGCTCTAATTAAAAGATAGAAATAAAATGACGACATGGTGTCATCGATCACATTGTATTAGTATATGTGTGTTTTTTCTAAAATAAATAGAACAACACACATTTCTATAGAGCAGCAATTTCTAAATTCGATTTTAAGGCGCGCATCTCTGACTTTTCGAAGTTATCTGCGTATTAAATACATAGTTAAAGTTACCGTTAAAGCAAGCGATAATTTCGCTTGCTTTAACGGTGAAGTAAAACATCGTGAGGAATTCTGCATGTCTGTGAGTTCTCCAGCCAACACGCACTGGGCTAGTGGTAGACCATTGCTCATGCCATGGTCTCAGTGTGAGAAAGGTTATCCTTCCTCACACTGAGAAGAGGCCTGTGCCCAGCAGTAGAATAGTTTAATACAGGGCTGATATTACTTTTTATATATAAACTCTAAGGCGTTTTCGTGATACCCATCTTTGTCTTCATTAATCGTTATCGCATAATTCATTCTCTTTTTAACACGCTTTTATTAGATTGCTATGTATGTATCTATGAATCTATGTAACGGAATCTTTGAACGTGATTAACACCCCTTTCAAACCGACGAATTGATTTGAAACTTTGCACATTTATCGAGGACCGATGACAATACAATAATTTAAAAAAAAAAAATATGCTTAAAACTATTATTTTTAATCACATCATGGATGCATGTGAGCTGGCATATAATTGAGATTATAATGAGTGGATCCAAAAAGACATTAAATTATTTTGTGAGGATCGAACCAACAATACTCCGAATCTTGCCAACACTTAAACCGCTGTCCAATCCATACGGATTCAATGCGAATCTTGTCCTAAATGGTTACCATATGGTGAAGTGGTTGCTATAGCGCATGAGGGCACTCAGTAGGGTTCCTGTACAGATGGCGCAATAGTTTAAGTGGCGTCTCACCACTGCCGCGAAGTGTTATGGGTTCGATTCCCACATGTACCAAAACTTAGTTTGATCCACAAATGGTTGTTCCGAAATTTGGTGTTTTTTGTGTCTGTTGCTTGAATATTTCTAGAGTGACACAGGAACGCGACACTGGAATTAATCCTAGTAGCGGGTGTAGTTTAAAGAAATAAAAGAAAACAATGGTTGTGTTTTGTGGTTAGCAAACCGTAAACGTACCAAGTGAAAAATGACTGTGACCAAGGGTAACTGTGTAAGGGCCAAGACAAATAATAAGCTGTAAGTTATTACAGCGTATTATTTGTCGCAGCTTACAATACAATATTCCTATTCCTTGCTGGTATTAAAATAAGTATAAATACTTTGTGTAACAATGTAGATTTTAGTACAGACAATCAGGGTAACTTTGACAGGTATCGAACACATTTTTGCTTAAAACGATTTTAGTAAAAAGTATAAGACGTATCTCATCAAACAAATGTATGTCTTAAATCGTGAATAATAAAATTCTAAAATAATCTAACTCATATTAATAGAAATTTATAAAAGAAATTGCAAAAGTATGGTATGACAAAGTTACCCCCCTAGTCTTTCAAACTTTGACAGTAATTAATTGGTTTTGACTAAAATGACTTATTATTTGCATTTTACAAATACTGGGTATCTTTGACAGTGGAAATCACTGTAAAACTACTCGTCTCATTACCGCGCTTTTCGATTTGAAATGACAGATGAATTATGTTTGACATTTAACTTTTTTTTGTGAAGAGTATTTACGGAGATAGCAAAGAATAGAGTTTTACTAAATTATTTGATGGTTTCTATAGTAATAACAATAAGGAATGAAACATGATACATCAAAAGTGTCAATGTTACCCAAAATGTCAAAGCTACCCTGTTTGACTGTAAAGTTAGTTAATTGTTGCGATTCATAGCAATTAATTACATTAATTATAATTTTAATTTAATAACTACTAATAAGTGTGATATTTTATAATTGATAAACAAAGAAAAAGACAATCCATCAAAGCAGGATTTGATCTTGCGACTTGGACAAGCCGTGACGTCGCTTTGCTAAATTAAGCTATTCATGGTCCTACGTCATTGGGTAAAATTTAATGTGTGTCATATAAATACACCCACATTTATTTATTTCAAAATGGTTATTTGTGTATAAGTGTATTACATTAAATATTAGCCCGTTTCTTTTTTAAACAACCGTAGGTACGGAGAATAAGGAAAGCCATTTCCTCTTAAAAAAATCGCCACTGAAAAACGTGATAACAATTCACTCGACGCTAGAATCGAACACGCTTCCTTACGACTATATGCGCAGAGTAAAGGCGGTAGCCTAATGGATAAGGCATTGGACTTGCGATCGAGAGGTCGCGGGGTCCGAATTCTACCCATTGCACTACCGGTGTGAACCCACTCCTAATACTCGTAGGTACAAGCATTCTAGCTTAGATCGAGAGGTCAACAAGAATAAAAGCAATATTTAAAAAAAAAATATAACAAGATCAATGAAGCAGTCAAGTCTCCACGTGACAATGGCTGCTGAAAAGCAACCGAAACGTCGGGGAAAATATAAACTTAAATACAAATAGTTTTAATAGTTTTAATAATTTAATTAGCTTAAAATTTGTAAAATTTAATAGTAGTATAGTAGTGTAACAGTTTCTAAATTATGTAATACAGTGTTAAATAAACAACGCGATAAAATCCGTATATAGTAGTTTAATTTCAATGAAGCAGTCTAGTCAAAAATCATTAAGGTTACAAAGTAACACATATGAACGTCACACTTAAGTTTATTAGTTAATGTGTTTAGTGAAGTTTAGTCACAAGAGGTGTCTTGTAGTTATAAAATAATATTGTCGTTAATACCGTGTAACTTGTTTTGTCAAATACCGCTTACGTTCTTTTCGCAAATTTTAGAGGAGGAGGCAACAGAGACAGAAACAAGAGGCATAGTTATCTAGAAACTGAGTCTCTTCAGAACTATTCCTCTGAATTTGAAACGAACTCGGATTTAGGAGCATTTTATTCTTCTTGACCTTAAGCACTTAATTTAAAAATCACATCAGTTTCCTGCAGCCATGAAATCTTAATTTAGCTTTTTTTGAACATACGTAAGAATAAGAAGTCTTTATTTGCTATAAACAGGGAACCTACATTAATAGATGTTATAAATTATGTACAAGCCTATTTAGCCATTTCAAATGGCATGCAAATGTAATAGTATAGCAATCTTTCATAGGTCATACATATCATTTAAGTAGACGAACATATTAAATTTCCCATTTACAATATCAATTATGAATCAAATTATACAGGTCAATTACAAATTAAAATATACAGGGTGTCCGGTAATTAATGGATAACCTTGAAATGTCTTATAGTAGAACTGAAGGTCGTTCAGAAAAATGAAAAAATAAAAAAAAATATATTAAAAAGTGCAAGCTATTATAGCATAGCATACTTTTGACTGTCTATTAGCATATTTAGTGTTTAATAATAAAACAACAAAAAACCGATGGATTTCATTCATTTATGGTCGTAGTATACAAGAAAGTTATACATGGTAATTAAAATAAAACACATATCTCAGGTAGTAGTTAGGATAGATTTATTGTCATATTTTTTCTGAACGGCCATCAGTTCCACTATAAGACATTTCCAGGTTATCCATTAATTACCGGACAACCTGTATAATAATATTCTATCACATACACACAACACCATCAAGCCCAAACTAAGCAGAGCTTGTACTATGGGTACTAGACAATGGATAATCATACATATATATACATTTTTTTTTGTAAATACATACGTGTTATACATAGAACTAAACACCCAGACCAAGACAAACATCCATGTTCTTGCACACAAATGTTTGACTTGAGCGGAAATCGAACCCGCGACCTCAGGCGTTGCAGTCGGTTACACTAACCACTACGCCCTCGAGGCCGTTTATTTATTGGTTTACCAGCAGTTATTACACTAAAACATTCATTACAAAACAGAACTAAATATTATGCTTAATCTAAGTGCACAACTTATGTAGGTAAACACCACATGCATATAATTTAGAAAATAACTATTGACAAATGTTATCCAAGTATCGGGGAAACAACACTTATATTACAAAACTTGTACATAGTACATATCTTTGAATAGGACAGTAATTAGTGGATGGTTAATCTATAGTAAGATTATGGACTCGGTTCTTAAATCGTTGAAAAGTTGTGCCGAATATATCTATCTGTTTACTGTCGTGATTACATATGTATCTTACTTCGTGGAAGAGGCGAGTTGGAGCCTAAAACAGACGTACGAAAAGGAGGATGTAGTGAGGAATATTGAATTTAAATTTAGATGGCAGTTTTAGGCAATCAATATTGTTGTTTACAAGTTTAAATAAAAATAATAATTCAGATGAGCTCCTGCGTTTTTCTGAGTCAATTTTGAAATATTTGAGGCGTTTCAAATAGCTTGGTTGTTTTTTGCGTCACCCGTAGAGTAGGCTACATTAAGAAACGCTTTTGGAATCGCTCAATTCTGAGGCTATGTGTAGCATAGTGAGGGCGCCAGGCTACGACAAAAAATTCTTTAAGGCAGTAGAAATCGAATAAGACAATTTATTGGACTATCAGCGACGATATACTGGTACTGTACCTCGTTCCAGGCGTATTGTCTACGGTAGTCAGTGCACTAGCTGTGTGTCAACTGTGTCCAGTCGATATTGAAGCTCTCCGCATGTCGCACGCGCGCGCCACCGCTCTGTTGTACGCTTGTGCGCTCGTAGCCAACGTCGCCGCTGACGCTGCGCCTGCGCTGCCCGCACGCTCCGATAATAGAGGTACGTTGACATTAATATTTAGTATCTTTACTTAAAAAGAATTGTGACGATGGAATTAAATTAGTCAATGAAGATAATAGCGCGACATATTTAAATAAAACTTAAAAAATATTTTCAATATTTAATCACATCTTTGCCAACATCATCGTTTAATTTTATTTTTGATTGCCTATTTTGCCTTTTTTTTGTATTTATTATAATTAATACTGTGTTCGTCTTACGAGTACTACTCACGTAATGTGTTTATAGTGTGCGCGAGAACTAACCCTAAACATAAGATGCATCTTATTCTGGGCACCAGCGTTTTTCGTAAATACTAAATATCGTGTTTGTGATGCTGTCATTGTATTTCTGTGCCTAGTTAAGAAAATAAATATTATTATTATTATTAAAAAAAAACACGTTTTGGTAGCCATTCAAGAGAGGGTCGTAAAGAATAATAAAAAACGTCGTGATAAATGTAAAACAATTGACTGCACGGATGACGCAGTGAGTTTAGTGGTCGCCTCTGGCACTGCCCCGAGCGTTGTGGGTTCGCTTCCCATATTGAAACCACAACAATTGTGTGATGCCCAAATTCTTTCGAGTCTGTGAGTTGTTTGAAAGTTTGAAAAGTCCCATGCTACACAGGAAATAATAGATACAAAAGCGGCAGTTGTAAAGTTGTGACTTCGTTTTGATTATGGTATATTGAAATTTTGGTTATGTAAAAGTATATTGAAGCTTTGGGAGCAAAGCTTTTCTAAACGTATGTTCATTAAAAACGCGAGCACGCGACAGCGCGTTGTGTGTAGTGTATAGTTTGTCTCGTTCTGAATATATTATGTTACTTTATGTAAAGCCGCTGCTTTGATTAGAGGATCTATATCTATCACGAGCTTTCACAGCTCTTATACTAAGGCACGTGTGATCTTCGAAATGAATATCATACATTTTCTAAAAGAATACAGTTCAGAAGTGGCTATTCATTTTTTAAGCCTTAAATTCTTTTGTTGTAAAGACATTGCAACAAAGTACACAATTTTTGTACTTACATATACAATTTCATTTAGTGTTGATACTCATAAATAGGTTCTTATACTGTGCAAAAAACAGGTAATTAAAATTAATCTACTTTACACGGATTCCATCGTGGTTTATTTTAATAAAAAATATATTTGAATTATAATTAAGGTGAGATTAATAATAATTCACAATCTGGGATCATGGTTGCCGAAAAGCATACTCTGAAAAAGTATAAATATAAATAACCACAAATCCTAATCCTATCTAATATTATAAATGAGAATGTGAGTTTGTTTGTCCCGCTTTCACGCCTTAACTACTCGACTGATCATCAAGAAATTTTGCATACACGTTGAAAAGACATAGGGTACCTTTTATCCAGAAAAAGTACTATTATTAACATATCCTACAATTACTCAAGCGGAACCGCGGGGAAATCCTTACTTATATTATAAATGTGAAAGTTTGTGAGGATGTATGGATGTTTGTTAATCTTTCACGCTAAAACTACTGGACCGATTGCGATGAAACTTGGAATGTAGATAGCTGGAGAACTGGATTCACACATAGGCTACTTTTTATCCCGATATTCCCACGGCAACGGAACTTACGCGGGTGAAACCGCGGGGAAAACTAGTAATACGATAAAGCTCTAAATTTTGTGACGTAATATTAACTACTTTATAAGAATTGTATGCGCTAATATTTATTTTACGCGGGTAGCAGCTAGAAATAGGAACAACACGGATGTGGATGAGCCAGCTGTAATCAGGATAATAACGTGATCTCACTGTTCCGTGTTTGTAAATAACTAACCAACGTTATGCTCCGACATAGATGCATCGCGGATCATGTGATAAGTCTCATATGACCCGCGAGCCAGTGCTTCAGGTCCCCTTGCGAAAAATACAGTACGCAAAATATGGATGGCGTGGCAAGTGAGTGTTGTAGTTTCAAATCCCACACGGGATAACACAGGATAATTGTTGTTCTTAGCCTAGCGGACTGACTCAGTCTGTTTTGTGTCTGTTAGTTGTATTTAAAAAATACGCTCATCTCTCTTCCTCGTGAGTGCTGGTGAACTAATGACAGAGATGTCTTTATTATTAAAAAATAATTTTATATATTAAACTGATATAAGCTAAAAATCACATTTTTTTAAATTTTGTACTTATTAAATATACTTTTACTAGATACAGTATTAACTATCTCTGACTGGTTAAAGGCATTATATGATTGTCTGTATATAAACAGTGGTACATCAAAAACAGCTTCCGAAATCAAATAAGGATTATATAATGCCGAAGAAGTAGTTAAGATTGAATAGTGCTGTACACAGTTCTATCTCCCGTTTACATACAAACGCACAGAACACAACTACAACCAACACACTCACACCCTCAAAAACTTCGTGACATTCACTATCAAAAATCAAAATCAAAATCAAAAATAAATTTATTCAAGTTAGGTTACAAGGTAACACATAAGAATGTCAAAGTTACACAATTTTTTTTTCTGTGAATTTACATTTACTGCCACGTTCAGCAAAGCAAGGGTGTAGGGCTCATGAGAAGAACGGGCAAAAAACTCATGGCCACTCTTTTTAATCGCCAAGTTTACAAAAATCTTTCATTTACAAATCATAACTGCAAGGTGCTGCAACCATTTCTCCATTAAACGAATTCCACGAAACCAAGGTCGACCAGTCATCACAAATAGCACCCGTTCACGAGTACGACGCATGGGCCAGCCATCGCCCCCCTCACCATATTGAAGCGAAGGGATCGACCCGGTCCATGACGCCACCACAAGCAATGACATTTGAGTGAGCATGACTTCTCATCATCACATTCACACTCTCATCCACATACATTTGTACTTATTTTTATCTTGTTTTGTTTTATTTTATCTCTACATTTCTCAGTTTCGCTTTGTTACTTCATTAAGTGTTAACTTTATGTTGAAATATTATTGATTAGATTGTGCCACGGTTTCGATCGTGTAATTGTTGGTTAGGTTAGTATCAGTAAAAGATAAAAGATACCCTATGTCCTTTTCTATTCCCATCTCCATGATTATTAGTCTAGTAGTTAATGCGAGAAAAGGTAACAAACAAACAAAGAAACAAACAATCAAACTCACATTCGCATTTATAATGTTAGTTAGAATATAAAAATAATTAATGAATGCAACTTTCTTTATTGGCTCCTAAGTTACAGGCCTAGTTTGGGGTTAATGTAACTCTGTATTTTACATTTTCTTTGGATATGAATAAAAATTAGAATAAATAAATTCCATACAGTTTGTACAAGATAAATCGGTTATATTTTAAGGGTATTATATTTTAAATATTATTTGTTTATATGCCAGTGCGTATTCAATAATTTAATTATCGCTCGCATTGCTTGAGAGACCTCCCTGAAATGCCCAAAGAATACTTCACCTGAGTTAACGTGGTGGATTATGGCCTAAACATTTTCCCACTGAGAAGAAGTCGGTGTCTAGTAGTAGAACATTTTAATACAGAGCTTATGATATTACATAATTCTCTTTATTTATAAATGTTTTCTTTTGTTATTGTGGATGAGCTTAACGAAAGTGTACTTGAGGCATGCTACAGCTATTTTAGTTAAGTGAGACGATAACGATGATTTCAATTAATTCTTCAAAAATGTCTTCTCCGACCATGCCGAAAAATAGGCGTTCCTGCATTTATATAGATAGGTAGGCGCATAGCCTTTTAAAATCACTAGATTTTACCGTGGATTCGCTTGCCTAAATGTAGTAACCTACATTTACATTAGGTTAGGTAGTAGCAGAACTTTTTCTAAATAAAAGGTATCCTATGTCCTTTTCTGCTTTCTGCTCTGAAGAGTAATTCCACCTTATCTCGCCCTCCCTTTTCCTATCCAGAACAACGCGTGCTGGGCTCAGATACCATCCTTACACGGTAGAGTCAACTAGAGTGCGTACCAACAAGTTTGGGTCCTCATACCTCTGCCGAACGATCAAGGCATGGAATTCTCTGCCAAGGCACGTGTTTCCTTCTTCCTTCAATCCTGGGTCCTTTAAGTGGGGCATGAAAAAGCACCTTCTCAGGCCGTCAAAGTAGATACCTCAACATCGCCTCAGCTGCTTTCTGCTCTTAGACCACACGACTGCTTACCATCAGGCGGAGTGTGTTGACAAGCAAAATAAAAAAAAATCTGTTCCCCTGATAACGTGTATGTATTTCATGATGATTGGTCGAGTAGTTAAGACACATACTCGTGACAAACAAACTCACATTCGCATTTATAATATTATTTAGGATATTCACGTTTTTCTAGCAGACACAATTTTACCAGCGAACAACTCTTTCTCATCTAGGGAATACGTGATCGTAAGAGACTCAATCGTTCATTGCTCCCTTCGATCGGTCCTCGCGAATCCTCGCTACTTATCACCCTCAATTGTAACCTACTTACAGCCAACACGACGTTGACCTCATATCACAGAACGTATTATCAACAACAACAATGTGCTTGAACATCGGACAGTAATACTTAACACAGATATAAGCCCTCCCACTTGAAAAGCAGCGCTGTAGTAGTGAATGGTACTGCTTTGCATGACGCCTGGAGTTTAGTGCTCGGGTGGATAAGAAATTCTTAATAGAAACTGTGTCTGAACGTTAAAGAGGGGACCAACCACAACCTAAGATATGAAAACCACAGATACTCGCAAAAGAACATCGATTCCTACCAAAGATGCTACACAGGCTACTGAAATAAAAAAAAACAACCAAATTTCAATAGAGATTATTAAATTTCAAGAAGATAATATGTAGCACCAGCTTGAACTCCAGTAGTTCAGATATTCAAACAGAGAAGCAAAACACAGCTAGACTTCATGGTACTTTGAGCTCATGCTGTGTATTGGAACATAATAATAATAATGTCATCCAGACCGAATTTCGGTCACGGCGGCCAATCTGAACGGAGACTGGCCATCTGCGCAGGAGATATTATAGTGCACAAGTGTGTGCGCAAACATAAGTGCACTCTCTGTTCCTTAACTCTCATGATCCGATGGAACGGTAATCCGACACGACCGGAGAGAGATCAGGCACAGGACCAACGGCTTTATGTGCTTTCCGAGGCATAATTAATTCAATAATGTTCTAGTACTAATAACAGTTATATGTGTAACACTTAAAGGCATTGAGACAATCACCATCTTAGTCTCCCCGTGAACATGGCTGCTGAAAGCAACCGAAACGTCGGGGAAAGTGTAAACCCAAGTCTGAATAGTTTAGATTATGAAATAATAGTGTCTAAAAATAACCAAAATCCGTATAAAATAGTTTAATTTCAAAGCAAAAATGAATTAGTTAGTTATTTTTATTTCATAAACAAATATACATTTATGTCAAAATATTTGAATACACACATAAAATACATTACTATCGTGATTACACTTTACCAAATACATAAATCCATTTTCATTCGTTAAAATAATAATACTATAACGAAAATACGTAATGTCAAATCATCTGAATTATTGGAAGTAAAAATACTATTATTGATATATTAAATTATTGCAATACATTATAAAATTAATCATTACCAATTATAATTTATTTTTATTCTTACAAAATTCGTCAATACTGTAATAACTAATAACACTTCTGAATCAATAATGTCTTGAGTTTATTTATAAATATGTTCACATATTCTTTATTCTGGTGGTAATTTGTTGAATATATTCAGACTGTATAATTGATGAGTGCTTTACAACATTAAGCTTTGCTTGGAGAATAGTAGGCAGTAGTAGTACATCTTTTCTCCGAGTTTTTACCCTATATTCTCTCTCAGTGTCAGTCTCAAGCTTGTTTAGATTTTTATGTAAATGAGTAAGGAGAATTAAAATATAAAGGCAGTTTAGAACTATGCCCGCAAACGACAATATGCTCGCCCTTATTACATACAGTCCAACCATAGCTGGCAAAATGTGGGTGTAATAGACCTCTGTCTACCTCTCAGGGGCTACAGGCGTGAGTGTGTGTATGTTTGGAAAACACTGTACTTAAATTCAGTACAGCCCTTAGAGTGCTACATATATTGGCAGATTCGTATATTGGTAGAGATCTTGATTAGCAACTTGGCAAGTTGAAGAAAAACACCATAGAACGATCCATAAGCCTGAGAAGATTACTATATTGTGGCATGTGTGTATGTTGTAGTAACAACCTTTTATCTAGCTAAATGGCCTGTAATAATTTTTATATTCTGAATATTGTGAGACTTGACCAATAATTATAAACCGTGAGACACTTTACAATGACATAGTTGGTACAGCCTTCGAATAAGTTATAATTTTGAGAGAACAGTTATGCTATTCTGCAAATCTTGCTTCCTTACTTAGTTCTGATGTGGTAAATTCGTATTTTCTACTAAGGCTACCATAGAACTAGAATAAAATACTTACTGCTCTTGAAGGAACATAATATGAGCACAAGATAGGTATTGTTTTACAGAAAATTAAAGAAGCGTTATCCTCGGAACACGTTAATTTGAACTTAATCCAATTCGCATTATTCTTTTTAGTCTTGGCAGAGCGTCCAAATGATAATCTCAATTCAAATTAATAAAAACATAATCTTTATTCATTCACGGCAAACACAGCGAAGTTCCCTCTGTACTTTCATACCTCATTTATCAAAATCAACATCTCAATGAGCGTTAAGCAGGCTAAGTCATAAATCTGCATTCGTGCTGTCGTAATTTCGTCGAAACAAAACCAAACATTGGTATAGGTTATGGCCGCTTATTACATTTACTGAATCGTTTTCATATGTCTACTGAATCAAAGTAATCGGGCCAGGGAACGGGGTCAAGAGGAAGGTGTATGTATTCGTGAGTGAACACGCCCCTCTTCATTTTATCTTATTAAACAAAACGACTGACAGTGGCTGTCTCACTATGGCGATGATTGGAGTCATCAAAAATGATACCATGGTATCCGATGTTTGCGAATTCGTTTTTCCTTATTACTTATTTGTCAATGCTTTCGGTCTTGTTTATTTACTAACTGTAACCGGCAGCTTCGTTAGTTTAGAAGTATGTTTACTGTTATACCAAATTTTTTTTACCGATTTATTTTATGGAATATTATCTCAATTCGTCGGAATCTTTTTTGTTTGGTAGGCATACATACTTCAAAGGTGGTTCCATATAAATTTTATCGAAATTTATGAAGCGATTTTTGAAGGCTTGGTGTTGGTAGACAAAAGATTTCTTGGGTCTCGAGTTCTGTTATAAATAATGACAAGAGGTGAATAATTTTGTTACTAATAAAGAGAAGATCAGCGATAGTGCTTGACGGTGCTTTTTTATTTCTAACATTCTGTTCTCTGTTTGGTCTCAAATTATTTATAAATATTCCGTGTGTTTATAGTTGATATCAAAGTTTATAGGTTTCATACTGTTGCAGGTTTAATACTTGAAATCTCTTCTTGTAGCACTTTTTTGGTATTTTGGTACTTCTATTAAATACTTGAAGATTAATATATTTGATCCATACACAAAGACCTGAAACTTGTGTTAACGGTAACATATATGGTTTTGCTTGTCTATTTATCTGTCACAGTCGTCTCATCGCTGTCCCCGTTCCAGACAGTGTCTGAATGAGATTGTACTGGAATTCAGACCGAAGTAATTGTAAAGAGTCGTCTGCTGTAATCAAAAATTGATTGATATGAAGATAGAACTCGACCATCAATCATTTCTTGACGTCGTGTCGTGTGCGATCAAATCAAATCAGTTTGTTGATTGCTGCAATCGTAACTTGTATGATTTCATCGTCTAGTATTGGATGACTACAGGCGATTAGCCTTGTTTTATGCTAGTACGGCAATCGTACTGACCATTAGATCCAGGGCTAAGGTGATCATGTAATTTGTATTATTTGTGCTGGTATCAGACCTTTTATTCCTAACTTTATATTTATAACTAACCCTATGTTCATTGGCGTAGCGTAGCGGGGGCGGCAGGGGCGGCCCGCCACGAGCGGCACTTTTAGTGGACGGCAAAATTTCACAATAAACAATAATAATATCTTGTAAATATTAGAATTGTACAACACACAATATTGAAAACTGTTCTTGCCGAAAAGTTTTTTAAAATTACTGAAAATTATAGTCTTTTAAATTGAAATACCTAAACAAGAGGGCGGCAAAAAAAAATTTCAATTAGATGCAAACAAGTTTGCCATCCAAATGAATTTAAGAGAATCTAGTCACGTTATAGAAACTTCGAGTAAGAACTATCCAATTTTAGCATTGACGATGACTTAGACATTTCTTTCTCTAAATATAAATAGTACCTACATACTACTTGACATCAAAACATGTCTAGAAGTGAACTCGTGCGCATGTCAATGATCTTTGCGGCGCCTTTGATCGCACGAGTGCCTGACCTATATTGGTACTGCATTTAACCGTCACCGGACGTCAGTAACTGATTGAATGAACAGTGTCTGATGTGATTTTGACCTATTTACGATTGTCTCCAAGCTGAGAATATAAGACCAGCTGTTTCTTTTTTTATAGGGGTGATGGGATTTCAACCGTTTTGTTATGCAGTTTTATATAACTGTTTAGATTTTGTATTCTGAACTTCGATTTCTGCATTGTGAGTACGTGATTTACTACGAGTTCGGTAACGCTTGTAGTTTTGTTTTTGGTTACTAGGTGGCTCGTTTAATTTACAAATGATTGAGCTAAGTTTGAATTACAAGGTTCAAGTGTAACCTTCTGTTGGGTCGGGCGTTATTTTACTGCAATGCGTGGCCGCAATATCCAATGCATTGCACCAATAACAACCATATTATAAAATTCTAGTCAATATTTTGGATATGGCTATCCTAAGTAGAGAAATGGCTGAAGCGGTCAAATATTTTTGACCTAACCGGGCTATAGTCGAAAACATTGTAGCCACATATATGTACCTGCGAAATATGACCCGTTTAGAAGTGTCTTATGGCGCCGTTACATGGCCGAAGAGGTCAAACCTTTATGATCTGGCCGTAATCGACAACATTACAGACACATTTTGCTGTAAAATATTATTCGTTTAAAAGTTTCTTATGAATCTGTCGAAGAAGCAGGTAAACATTATATAACTAGAACAAAACTATAATCTATACAGGTCATTGTCACGACTCGGTGCATGAATTTCGCTCTAGAGGCCCGCTAGTTGCTCCAGTTCCTTAAATTGAGCGTAGGTTACAAACAGTTGGCAATAAAAATTTGCAAACTATTTTCGGCCAGCGAGTACGACTTCGACTTTTATTAATGAGGATGTTATGAAAAAAATGTCTTGTAAACGTTAATTTTGTTGTCACTGTTCGTTTAATGGCAATTTATTTGTAGTTATTAAATTAATGTATATTATACATCCTAACTTAATATTACAAATGTGAATGTGAGTTCGTTTGTTACACTTTTACGCCTTAACTATTCGACGGATCATCACGAAAATTCACATACACGTTGTCAGAGGAACAGAAAATTAGAAAGATACCTTTCATCCAGAAAAAGTATCATTCCCGTGGGATAGATATAAACTGAAACAAGAATAGACATCACATATTTACATGTATAAAAGAAAGAAAATAATAATGATAATTAATAGGTAATATCTAAATGACAGGTTAGGGCGTCATAAATTTCATCGTCATCGCTGTATTTAGAGTTTAATGGTAAACATTTAATGGTAGACTACATTGTTTTGTTATCACAATATACTTCAGAAGATTCCAGAGCTTTGTGCGGCCACTCCTAACGCAATTACAATGGCCGAATATTATGCAAATAATATATAGTTCACACTAAAACCATTGACACGAAGAACATAAACAAGATTCCAGCTCACAAATCATAAGGTGTAAGTGGACATAACAAGGAAGGTCCTATGTTTAACACTTTTTAATGAAAAGCTCAAAATGCGATAAGGACAGAATACATATTTCTTGCGCTTTTGTAAATCACGTTTTTTACGTACGAAGTTTTTTGATTCCTATATTGTTTTTACAAACATTGGAAAATTTCCTGAGGGATATATTTCTGCTTGTCTCAATAAAATATAGTATCTTGCCATGAATTTTGACATAATTATTTTTTACACATTACTATTACTTTTTAGCAGCGGTAGCCTAGTGGGAAACTGTTGAACTGCCACGCAGAGGTCTCGAGATCGATCCCAAGGCGCGCACCTCTGACTTTTCGAAGTTATGTGCGTATTAAATAGTTAATTATCGCTTGCTTTAACGGTGACAGAAAACATCGTGAGGAAACCTGCAAATAGAAGAGTTCTCAATAATGTTTTCAAAGATATGTGAAGTCTGCCAACCCGCACTGGGCCAGCGTGGTGGACTATGGCCTAACCCTTCTCACACTGAGAAGAGGCCCGTGCCCAGCAGTGGGATAGTTAATACAGGGCTGATATTATTTACTATTACTTTTTACTTTTTCGAGATAGGATTCTAAAATAACGCTGTTTTATAAAATATAACATATAAAAAAAATATATCGTTTAGTAGCTATGTTCTTTTTAAGGTCAATTCAGGATTCGCTCTCATTGTAATCGCATCACCTATCTTAACATTTTCATATTATTTGCTGCATTACACGCTTGTACTTACAAACGCTTACTCGGAAATTGTTCCGTCTGACGCCAGTTTTAATTTATGTTTAATAAGCTAATTTCTTATAAGGCTTTCATTGTAAGTTACTCATACCAACGTTCTCCATAATATTCGCTATGACACGTCGTAAGTGTACCAGCGACCTTTAAATCCTTTGCCGAAAATTGTTACCTTGCCTTGAAAACGAAAATAATTTTGCATGTCCATCATGCGTACTGTTAGTTTTGACGTACTAAAGCGTATTATGTGGTTTGTTTTCGCCTTGAAAACGGTGAAACAGGCTATATCACCATTAACTTATGACTTTATAACCGGAAAAAAAAGAAATTATTTTTATTCGATCTAAAACATATGTCTACATGTCTAAATTCACGATTTATATCACGTTCATAAGCGTCTAGATTTTCAACTTCTGATCACGTGTAGTCCGCCCTAGTTCTAGATTTATACTTACGTACTCAAGAGTCACTATCCTCCCAATGCTTTTCTAAGTGTGGAGGGGTCGGCATCCGGTCAGCATAACTATTAAATTTTTCTCAAGCTAAATTACAGAATTACAGTCTAGTCTAGTACAGTGAAAACCTCTCAGGGGGTGATTATACTTGTTATTATGAACTTTTTTCTGGGAAATTGCCGAAATTGGGGGAAAACAGCTGTTCCATACAAAATTGGACTTTGACCTCGACAAAATGTATGGAACAGCTGTTTTCTTTTTTAACAAGAATAATCACACCCCTAAAGGTTTTCACTGTAAGAAACACCCAGTATTGCCTAGCAACGAAGTCTCTGGTCTTTTAGTTTCTTCGGTAAGCTTGGTTTTTAGACTATTTGGATGGACGGCCACAATTTTTACTTTTCTAAGTACTTTGACTTAACGGTAATTCTTGAATCTTCAGAACAGGTCTAGACAGACTCATGGTTCACTACTGAAAGTGAATCATGATTGTCATTCTTTAACCGTGCCTGACAGTTTTGTGCAAAGGAAGATTTACGAAGTGCCATTTGCACTCCTGGTTATCAGAACTTATAGTCAGTCTACACTTATCTGTAGGTAACGTGGGAGACAACCTTTTTATGCTAGTTTTGCACAAATTGTATTCGTGTCATTGTCCTAAATATTTTAGGCAGGATGTAGAAAAACGCAAGAGGTTGACTGATTAATATGATATTTTATTACGTACACAAATTCAGGTCAGGTTGTGCTCATGTTAGTATGAATTGTTTAAATTGTTTTGTCCAATTTAGTGAACCTTCCAGATTGGCTAACCAGGTATTTGGGTAACTTCTACCGGGACATCTTTTATGCCTTATACATTGATTCGATTCCCGCACAAGTCAAACATTTGTGTGCATGAACATAGATGTTTGTCTTGGTCTGGGTGTTTCTATGTATAATATGTATTAATAAAAAAGTATATATGTGTGTTTATCCCTTGTCTAGTACCCATAGTACGAGCTCTGCTTTGTTTAGGCTAGATGGTGTTGTGTGTGTGTGATAGAATATTATATATTATTATTATTTATTGGGTGGATCGCTAAATCTGTAATCTAAAAATTCCACATTGCAATGAGTATATATGACAGGTATTCGTAACATAGATATTATGTTGGAGCTTTATAAATCTGAGTTGCAGACATATAGGATTTCAAAAGAGATCTGCTTTTTTCTATGGAGATCAGGTGCCCCTATTGGCCGCCTGGTCTTTATAAGACAACGATGGTAAAACAGATGCATTGTACGACTGACACAATGCCTATGTTTTTACAATATGCCGATTATTATTATACGATACTTAAATCGGGTACATATACGTGACGATAGTCGTTCGAAATTTGTCGTTGTATTATATTTAACAGGACATAGTTATCCGTATGTATCAAGGGTCCAGCGTAATATGTGGATCATTTAGCAAAGCTACCAGATAGTCAGTAGGTACATTGTTTCGCATACTAGTTGTAAATAGTTTATTTCTACTAGCATTATGCCTACAGAACTTCACAATTTTTTTTGTCTATATTATCTATTTAAGTCTCTTTTATTCTGGCAATTGATTAATTAAGGTATAAAGTATATTGGAATCGAAACGTTGCAATTGCATTCGGATACAGCTAAAAACACACAACAAACGATTTTTGTGTTTTATTAGCTGTATCGGAATGCAATTGCGATTTTCGATAAAATATAATTTTGTGCAGCAATTGTTGTTGACAAAGGTTGTCAGAGAATCGTAAACGTTCTAGATTACCGAACACATAAAAGTTATTCTTAACCCTCCATTAGTTAGTTCCACAACAAGTTACACAATATAAATTATGTCCAATATCCATAAATCTGTTGCGTATTCGTGTCCATTTTTATGCACATTGTCTTAAGTGAAAAATCGTAGTTTCCTACGGTCAACCGGGAAGTAGCGGGTAGAGCAATTGTCAACATTTGATTATAGTGTGACGCGTGAATAGTATTTATCGTTGGTGACCACATGTTGGGACCCTTTAGGTCCTGAGCGAACGGACCGAATCTTTCCTTTCTGTAGTACTTGCGAGATTTATTATGATTGTTCTATGTTGTGGCATGTACTTAGGAATAGGTATGTGAGAGGCGTTTATCAGTTTATGGATCTTTATTGTACTGAGTGGGTGGTAGGATTTAATAGTTAGCACGCAACGTGAGGCAATTTTCTAGAATTTCTGTAATGTAATTTCGTAATTGCCTGTAAGTGTGTTTAAGTTCTATCGTTCAGCACTTCAAAGCTTTTGTATCCACGTCATTAAGGCTTCGGTTTCTGATTTATAGATTAATTTGTCAATTGAATTTTATTTTTTTGCTAATGTATTAATATATTGGTTTATTAATTTATGGTAGCTATAAAAAAAAAAAAAAAGATGCCTGATTTAAGCTGCTTTTTCTCAAAAAATATAATAACTAAATATATTTGTTTACAAATTTAACCATGTGTTAAATGTGGATTTTTAGGATTTTTGTGATCACACATGAATTAGATGTGTGTATTAAAAATTCAATTCACACGTTTGTTTAAAACCTATCTGAAATTAAATAGGATTATCGCTTAACATTGCAGAGTATTACGTTTCCCCTCATTAGCCAGAGGACTTTAACATCGATATTTCTCCACAACAGACTACCTATAATGGATTATTAGCTTATTGCAGTATAAAATGCGTATAAAATTGTTTTATTTTAATGAATAATATTCGTGTAAACGTAAGACGAATCGTCTTATTGAAGTTTCTTAGCCTATTACATGCTGCTCTATTAACAGTCACGTTTTTACATCGGTTTGAAATTGATAAAAGTATCAATTTTCAATTGATTATTCTGAGATGTTTTTTACAGAATTGAATGTCATCAAATCGCTAACAACTGAGCATGTACTTAAGTATAAAAAATGATGTTCAAATACCTACTCAAGTTTTAACACAGTTTAAGAAAACTTGATATTTGATGAAACAAAACAGATAGTTTAAGTAATAATAAATAGTCTGAGTCTTCCTCAACATGTAGTTCCGAAATCAGGGGTATGTGTTGCTACCGTGAAATCGTTTTAAGTAATTGCCAATAATCTCACAACCTCATGAACGACAGTCGTTTTTAAGCTATGAGACTAAGCATTTACTAAAGAACCGTTCTACTGTAAATCAAATCAAATCAAAATAAATTTATTCAAATTAGGTTACAAGGTAACACTTATGAATGTCAAAGTTACACGTAATTTTTTTTCTGTGAATTTACATTTACTGCCACGTTCAGCAAAGCAAGGGTGTGTAGGGCTCATGAGAAGAACGGGCAAGAAACTCATAGCCACTCTTTTAATCGCCTATGTATCAATTGACAGAGATATTGTTATTTCCCTAGTCTCGTAACTACCAGGAAGAATGCATAAACTATCGCATAACATAAATATGTAGGGAGCCATGCGATGTTTTAATAATATTGTAATGTCTTTGACATTGAGTGCATACGACGCTTCCTAGTATGATAGGAAGATATTGCGGCATACCCATTATTGGTTGCCCTTCCGCGTAGTGCTACCGTAGAGATAAACACCTGTTGGCGTAATATATGTACCTACAGATATGGAGTTAGTTTATTGGTGGCTGCTTGAAATCTTTGACAAGTGAGACAGCCTGTTTTTGCTGTTTATTAACCTCTGAGTCTTCATCGAACAGGTTGATGAAAACACTATGTGGGTCTGTGTGTCTGTCTGTTAGTAACAGTTTGTTAGTGACAGGCATAGCTCCAGAACCACTAGACCGATTGACTTGTAATTTGGTGTACAGACACCTTGGGGTCATCCCTCGGTCGAATATGTGTCAAAAGACCTCCGAGATATAGGGGTCACAAGGTCATAAGGTTAGGGGATATCCACCAACAGAGTGATTTGGATGTCCAAGGAAGAGGCTTTTGCCCAGCAGTGCGACATTACAAAAAGCTGAAAAAAAGGAAAGGTCACATGTATACGAAGAGGTTGAATCCTGGGTTTTTACACCCATCTCGTTTGGTAATGGCATATTCATACCGTCTACCGTCGCGTCGCCTCATCCGGGGTAGCACCGCTCTCTACAGAAAACCTGATTTAGAGTAATAATACTGTTACTGTTCCAAGGATCACATACAAATCAGATGTGGTGTTGCCTATAAGTGTTTGTTACACTATTGTTATTGTTCGTGCTCCTTTTATTGTGTATAATTAGTGTAAACAAATGTTGGTGAACCAAATAAATAAAATAAAATAAAAATAAACTAAATATCCTATCTATACTATCATATATACGTACAAAATGTACGGTTGGCGTAGTAATTTAAGTGCCACTGCCGCTGCAGTGTTTTGTGGGTTCGAATCACACACGGGACAAAAAATTCTGTGATCTACATATGGTTGTTACAAGTCTGGATGTTCTTTGTGTCCGTTGTTTGAATGTTTGTAAAGTCCACGGCTATACAGGAATTATTCCTAGTGAGGAATTGTCTTTTTAAATAAGCAATAAGTCCTTTGCCTGAATTAACGATCATAAGAATAATACGTAAATTGTGTCCTCAAATGAAAAAAAAAATACATGCTTTGCAGTCTTTAGGGACTGCCGATAGAAGTGAAAACTAACTATCTAGCGTGCGGTGACGATGACGCGAGTTTCACGCTTTTTGTTCACCCATAAAGTACACATATATACACAGTATACATATAGCTCATGGAAAGCGTTCGGTGACGATGACGCGAGTTCCATGATTTTTGTTCACCCAAAAAGTGCTCAACGCGCCTAAATAAGTTTTCACTTCAAAAATATAATTGAGAAAACATGAGGCCTTATTTTAATAATCAACATGTATTGATTGAAACATTGTATTTCTCGTAGGAGATCCTAAATAAATAAATGGTTTTTGACCTTGACTTTCCTTTTAATGCAGGTTGAGGTTCATGTTTTGCAGTCACTCAACACAAATTCCAAACGTAGCTTCATACTACAATACAGCTGAAGTATCTTTATTAGCAGCTTTTCTTTTTCTTTCAGGATCAAAGATGGTGCAAGAAGAGACGATAGTGGTGAGAAGATTGCCGAACGCATACTTTTATCCGTTTAGTTTATGGCCATTACCGAAGTTTCCTGTTAGAGGTGAGAGTTTTATTTATATAAACTGTCTTGCACTTTGACAAGTGTCTTTTCTCAGTATGAGATAAGGAAGGATGACCTTCCCTATTTTATACTGAAAAGAGGCACGTCCCCAGACGAGCTGTCTTTTATGTACCGTCACCAAATAAATAGTTAGCAATAGTTGGCTCTATCATACCAAAAAGTGATTTAATGTACTGACTTTAAAGATGAAGAACCATTGAAGGTAGTGAGGAACACCAGTGGTTTATGTGTATTTTGCTGGCAAGGCAAGGCTATCTTTGTTGCTAGGTCACCAACATTCAAAATAGTATATGTGGTATTGCAGTATCTATATTAATAACCGTTAACCATCACACAATATCAGAGCTAGTTTGTCAAACGAATATTATGGAGGCACAGCTTATCGTCATCAAAGAACAATGAAGGTTGTTGTTGATTTCAATTAATTTAATAATAATCATCATCAATATATGTGTATATAAACTGTCCAACTGCTGAACACGGCTTATGTCCAGCGTGAAGAGGGCTAGGCCATAGTCCAATACGCTGGTCCTGTGCTGGTTGGTACACTTCACATATCTAATAATAATAATATTCTACTACATACACACAACACCATCTAGCCCAAACTAAGCAGAGCTTATACTATGGGTACTAGACTATGGATAAACATACATATATACTTTTTTTTTTTGTAAATACTTACATATTATACATAGAAACACCCAGACCAAGACAAACATCCATATTCATGCACACAAATGTTTGACTTGTGCGGGAATCGAACCCGCGACCTCAGGCGTGGCAATCGGTTACACTAACCACTACGCCATCGAGGCCGACAAAAGTTATCTTCGATAACTTCGACGTGATATTCACGCAAATATAAATGCGTATAATACCGATCCTTACTTATTTATGTGTGTATCTTGTTAGTAATTGCTTATACATTTAAAATAAAATGTTAGTTATTTTTAAATATTTTTAATTTTTCACTCTTACGCATATGTATATAGATATATAAATTACGCATTACGCATATATAGATTGTGTTACGATTATAACTGTTTTTTTATTTTTATTTAAATGCCATTATTTGTTTGTATGAGTTTTTTATGTATTTAATCTCACTTTTTGTAATTTCAAAAATGTGCATAGATAAATATGTAATTATTTTTTATTAATGCTTGCCGTGGCAGCCTGTAAGTAAGGCAGCATTATATTATGTATCCGCATTTATGTTTTATCACGATGTTTTAATTAGTGTATGATTATTATATACATAGCCATAAATAAATAAATAGGTATATTCTTGTGTGACATGTTACCTTAACTCAATTACCGATTGTACATATTTCTTTTCTTTTTTGTTTACAGAAAACGAAGAATCTCACGAATCGCGACATTACAGAAGAAATTATAATATTAAGAGGCAAAATGAAAGATAGATAGTTAAGAACCTTCTTTTAGTGATGTAATATAATGTTAATAGTTTTGATTCGCTTAGAAAAAGTTGTTGTACCAATATGTTGATATTGAGACTAGCTTATTGTCTTAGTTGTGAGTGAGCACTATTGTCATTTTGCCACAGTCATATGTTTATTTGAGAGCTTTTCTCGGTTTCATCTTCGCTACCTCCTATCTTGTAAGGAAGCCTCCATACTGCCATTGAAAAATGGCTGGATTATTCATACCGGCTACAGAGAAGTTGGTCGCATTGTAAGCGATGATAACAGTATTTTTAAGTTGTGATTATTTGTAACTGAATAAATTATTTTATAACATATTTATTTGTTTAATTAGTCAGTATGATGATTTACTATAAAAATGATTAAAAAGTTGTTCATACTAATTTCCCTTTTACCTTCTTTGGCATTAAATATAAAAAGTATTGACATTACAGATATAATGTAATACTCAAAACAAAAAGAAAATTGATGTTCCCTACTGGAATTTAGAATTTCAGCGCATTTTTTATATTTATTTTATTTATTTATTAGCTTTTTTGCATAAATAAAATATTATTTATGCAAAAAAGCTAATAAATAAATAAAATAAATAATAATTTAATATAAAACGTGATATTAATTAAAATGGAAAACAGACGAGCCATAATGGAGATTGTTGCAGAATATTTAGAAATAAATAAAAACGAGACAGACAAAGATTTATGGTAACGAAAGCGTTATTTTTTTCTGTTTTACTTTATTATCACAATCGTAGTGAAAACTTTATTATAAAGTTCTATTATATCATTGAAAGTATTTTAAAGAAAGTATTTAAACCATTCATTAATTGATACATACACGTAATAAAAACTGTACAAAATAGATCCGATTTAGTTTTAGTGTCATTAATATCTGGCTCTTTAATTGAAAAACGCTCCAGAACCTAAAATAAACTGCATTACAGCTAACATTTGACGTTTATTAGACTAGATCGGTTAGTTTAATTACGAGAATTAACCCAGATACATAGTTAACTTGTGAATTTATCTATTTAACATTTAGTATCTGCAACATAAACTTCGATACTCCTAACGTCATCTATTATTAAAACACAGAACTAAACAGTACCAACCCCTTCTTACTCCAAAAGCGAATGGGCGTATGTGTACTATTGATTACGCCTGCGCGATGTACGTCTCATCTCGGCTTTCGTGCAGCATCTTGCAATTTGTAAACATGTTGCTTTGAAAATATAAAGAAATCAAAGGAAAAGAGGTTAAAATGAAGTGGCGAATTTTGTTTATATTTCTGACGTACGCCAGGGATTGTTTTGGTAAGTACATTTTGGTTAATACCTGTTCTAGTATAAAATTTAGTCATATAGGGTGAGGTTGGTACAATTACATGCGAAACTCATTGTATCTTTACGTATTATCCTTTACTTTATCCCGGACAATAGTTTGCCTGCTATTTAATTTATGTGGATTTTCTATGCACATTGATTTCTGTTCTACTGAATGGATTGAAGATAGAATGAAAGGTGACTTAGATTTTAAGTTAAACTCATGCTATGGCACTCTAAAAGCCGCATCAAAATCCATACAGTCAAATAGATAGCTATATATTCTGTCTTCACTTATATGTTGTTTTTATATATTGTGTAGTTTTAGAAGTCTTTAATATCTTTATATATTTTATTTCTTTTAGTGATAAATGGATTTATCACTTTACTTGTCTATAAGACAATCTAGCGATATTGTTAAGTCTTTGGTTTTCAAGTCTGCTTTGTTTTCATAATCTATTGCTAAGTTATTTCTTTTTCACTTGATTAATTCTTAATTTTATATATTTTCCTATCATATATACATAGTCTTACGTCTATGACCCCGGAGGGGTAGGCAGAGGTAGTTTAAATACTTTAAAAGTTTAAATTTGGGTCCATGCATATTGTCGTCTAACGGGCACTGTGGCAGAAATACTGCAAATTTCTTGAAAGATAAACCCAACATTACTTTACTATATCAGGAATCGATCCCGAGACTTGTCTTGACCTAACTTGACCGCTGTTCCTATCATCATCGATGTTTACCTTACAGGAGTAAAACTATTAGAAGCAAATCCAGATGTGAAGCGGTTGTATGACGATCTGCTGAGTAACTACAACCGGCTTATTAGACCAGTGACAAATGTGAGCGATATACTAACAGTCAGGCTTGGCCTGAAGCTATCCCAGCTCATGGAGGTGAACTTAAAGAACCAGGTCATGACGACCAATCTATGGGTGGAACAGGTACGTAATAATTACACAGACCTGTATTAAACTGTCTCACTATTAAGCGTGGGCCTTTTCTCAGTGTGAGAAGGGTTAAGTTGGGTTATGTATTGAAACGGAGAGACGTTCCGGAAGGCGGTGTCGTGCGGTGTTCCACAGGGTTCGGTTCTCGGACTGATCCTGTGGAACATTGGCTATGACTGGGTGCTTGGTAACTTGTTACGCCGACGACACACTGGTTACGGGGAGAGGATTACGGAGCAGCTGCCCGTCTTGTCACGGCTGGAGTGGCCCTGGTTGTCGGTAAGATTAGGATGTTGGGTATACCAGCACTTCATGCTGGGAGTCCCACACGCACCGCCGGTGCCGTCCTCTAGCCGGCGGGCAGTGCATGAAGCATTTTTCCAAGCAAAATGGTTAGGTTATGTATTAGTATGGCCTACCATAGCCCGCCACGTTGACCCAGTGCGGGTTGTTAGACTTCACACATCTTTGAGAACATTATGGAAAGCTCTCTGGTATGCAGGCTTCCTCACGATAGATTCCGTCACCGGCAAAGCGGTAATTAACTATTTACTACGCACATAACTTCGAAAAGTTAGAGATGCGCGCCTTGGGATCGACCTTGAGACCTCTGGATGGCAATTCAACATTCTCCCACTAGGCTATGTACATTTATATGTATATGATAATATACGTTTATTCATAAAGGTTACAAAGTAACACTTATGAAAGTCAAACTTGTACTTATAAATGTTAATTTACATTTACCTGTTGGCATGTTCAGTGTTCAATAGTTTAGGACCTAATAGAAGAACTGGCAAGACATTATATTGTCTTCTGTTTACGCGAATGTTATTCATTGAAATTAAACTCATTTATACGGATTTTTAAATAAACAACGTGATAAAATCCGTATAAATAAGTTTAATTTCAATGGTAAGACATTGCTTTTAGAAAAAGTAGGCGTCTATTCTTTTTAATTGCCATATGATATTCATAGATAGTTTAACGCTTATATTTCCCAAAGGGTTGGTAGAGGTTTTCTACATCTACATCACGTCAGTTTTAGCTTTAGGACCTACTTAATAAGGAACGAGTCTATTGGCGTCTTACTGTATCAGACGCCGCGTTGCTACTGATAATTTCTTGATAGAAATACCCTATAATACTTTCCCCGGCCTGGCAATCTACCAGCCAAAGCCAAAGCCTCATGCACAGCATTCGCATTCAGTACTGTCGTGCCACTTAGACAATCAGACAATTTTATAATATTACTAGCTATGCCCGCGGTTTCACCTGCGTTTATGGTCACTGCGTGGGTCGTAGCGTGATATTATATAGCCTATAGCCTTCCTCGTTAAATAGGCTATCCAACACTAAAGTAAACGTAGTTCCTGAGATTATCGCCTTCAATCAAACAAACAAAAACACTAACTAACCATCTTTATAATATTAGTATAGATAGACATGGATTCGTTGTATTTGATATCAACAATAAATAATTACACTAAACAACAGAATATTAAAATAGGCTTCTATATATTTATTTCTAAAGTGTAAAATTTTTTTGGCGTCGGAATTCTGTTGCAAATTAAATAGAAAATAATCGAATATTAAACAAAACTACCTTAGGGAAATTCAAGGCCACTATTTTCAATCGCCAATGAATTAAAACATAATTAATATTATATAATAATATAATATCAGCCTCGTATATAATCTGTCCTACTACAAGGCACGGGCCTCTTCTTAGTATTAATGGCTTACATCATAGTCCACCACGCAGGCCTAGTGAGGATTAATTACATACTTCGACAACATTAGGAACATGCTCAGTCATGTAGGTTTCTTCACGATGTTTTACTTCACCGTCGATAAAATTGACTATTTAATTCGCACATAATTTCGAAATGACAGGTGTTTTGTCTTGTTTACGTCCTTACTTCTTTTCTTATCTTATCTTGTGTGGGGGCCAGTCAGTACAGACCAGCGACACTTCGACCCAGTGGGATCTTTTGTGTCGACTTCTCCAATGATTACTGCCATAAATGTTCATGGCAGCCGGGATCGACGGCTTAACGTGCTATCTGAGGCACGAAGCAGGAGATAATTGTCAATCAATACGCACTTAATTTCGAAAAGTCATAGCATTTCCGAAAGTCAGAGGTGCGCAACGTGGGTTCGAACCCGAGACCCTCTGCATTGCAGTCTGTTGGTCTCCTCACTAAGCTATCGCTGCTCTTACGTCCTTACTTACTTTAGGCCTCTGCATGGCAGTCCAACGGTATCCCATTTTTATTAGGTATATAATCCTATTTATAATAAGCTGGTGTGCTTAGAATCACAGTATCTATAATAATCTTGTCAATATTCCAGAAATGGTATGATTATAAGCTGCAGTGGAATCCAGACGATTATGGTGGTGTAGAGATGTTGTACGTGCCGTCAGAACATATCTGGCTGCCTGACATTGTCCTCTATAACAATTGGGATGGCAATTATGAAGTAAGTCACATCGATTTTTTTATACGTGAGAGCCAGTAAGTCTTCACCGATGACTTGATGAAAGAGGAAACCATGATGTCCTAAAACTTTGACTTTGGTGAAAAACGATAAAACCAATAAGAATGATCTCAATTGATACTAAAATTAAATTTTAAACGGGTTTCGCGATATTTTCTTAATAATATCTGAATTTGGACACCGGTGATTTCCATGGTTTACTGGTATGAAAACTCGGGCGCTTACGGCAGCTACTGAGTCAAAATGTGACACGACTCTTGTGCCCATGTACTTCTTAACAGACTATTACAATAGTAAATATACAAAATGTAGATTTACGAATGCTTTAAGAAGTCAATCAGAAAATCATGTTACGTCTAGTCCATTGACGCTTGCAAACCAGAGGTATCACTAGCGGTTTGCTATGCTGTAATAAAGTAATCGCTACACTGCAGTTCACTATATCATGCTCTCGTCATTCATGACAAATCAAAACCAAGACGCGTTTGGTTTCTGAGTCGAGCAAAGTTTTATTTCACTTTTCTGATAGGAAATTCTCGGTAGCTGCACGGATATTGTAAATTTTACATTTGCATTCTATCGACAATGTTATTTTATTATATATGTAAATTGGAAAGTAACTCTGTGAATTGCAGTTTTAAGGCTAAACCGCTGAACCAATTTTATGACGTTTGGTATGAAGATAGTTTCAATCATAGGAAAGAATATAAGCTGCTTTAAAAACGTGAGAATGCTAGCGGTATAACAATATGATTTGTTTAAATTTCAGGTAACTCTAATGACGAAAGCTACTTTGAAGTACACTGGGGAAGTCAACTGGAAGCCACCAGCGATTTACAAGTCATCGTGCGAGATCAATGTGGAGTACTTTCCGTTTGACGAACAGACTTGCTTCATGAAGTTTGGTTCCTGGACTTATAATGGCGCTCAGGTTAGAAAATACAAGTATTTCCATAAATGTATTTTTTATGTAACGAAATAAGAGGAACAAGAAAATACAATATATCTCCGAAACGGTGAGAGATAGGCAGGGTGTGTCGAACAAATGTCATAGAGATAAACAAGATCTTTTCAGAAAAGGTCTTTTTCAAGGTCACCGGGGTCATCGGTGACCTTCAATGGTCCTTGGACGCTTAATTTTTGGCTTCAGGAGATTTCAAGGTCTCTGAATCCGAATCTAAAATAAGTATTTTGATTCCTTTCCCTCTCGCTGTACACCATTCCTCCGCAACCACGCAAAATACTAGTTTACTTTATAAAGTAACATTTATGATCGTTTGAGTAAATGTCTTTTATTTCTGTGATTTAAATATGCTCACTAAATAAATTGTCGAGTTTTTTGAAATGGGTAATTTATGATCAAATGGTAGGTTTAGGAAAAGCTATAAAAAGACTTGTAAGTAACTCGCGTACTAAATATACAATATATTATAGGTGTTTATGTATTGCCGTTTTAAAAGAGCTGCCTATACATTAATAATGTAAATTATTGTTCTGCAAAAGTAATTCATGGTATATTAACGCGACATGGTAAATTTTATAGCTCTATTTAAAAAACTATATAGAAGAGTACTAAATCGTAGCATAGTTAATTAAAATTACTATATAATAATATGTCGGATAGTATCGTTAGTAGAAACTTAATTATATAGAAAATAAAAAAGATATGTGGTATTTTTGAGAGACGACTCCGTAAGAATCCATCGATTTTTGTAAAATACTGTTACTCGTGGCAACTTTTCCAGTTACCTAAACTAAATTACCTTGGACTTTAGACTACAATTTGTTTTTTGTACCACTAAAGTGGCAATCCAGTTGATAGCGTCTCCTGATGACGAGCGGTTATAGTAGTACCAATTAGTTCATAAAACTAAATACCTAACTGTATTAATTTTCTTTCATTTTCTTGCAGGTGGATCTTAAACATATGGACCAGTCACCAGGTAGCAGCTTGGTACACGTGGGTATTGATCTGAGCGAGTTTTATCTGTCAGTAGAGTGGGATATACTGGAAGTACCAGCGACGAGGAATGAGGAGTACTATCCTTGCTGCCCGGAACCGTTTTCTGGTAATGACTTTGAGTGTTAATTATATAAAGTAGCTATGATTTATTTTGTTTCTCGTTTTTACAAACTCTGCACGCTTAAATATTTTAACACCTTAAGGTTTCATTACCCCTTCGGGTTCGGTAAAGACTTGCATATTTAATATTAGCCTTGTATATAAATTATCTCATTACTAGACACAGGTTTATTTTTAGTAAAAGAAAAGTCAGTCCATACGCTGGCCTGGTGCGGATTGGTAGACTTCACATATATTTTCGAGAACATTATAGATACCTCCACTAATTTAGTAATCAAATATCTTAAACAGTTTGACTGCATGCCAGATACAGATATTAATTCATACACATATTTCAGATATAACGTTCAAGCTAACAATGCGAAGGAAGACGTTGTTCTATACAGTGAATCTGATTATACCATGCGTCGGACTAACGTTTCTGACTGTACTCGTATTTTATCTACCATCGGACTCCGGCGAGAAGGTAACTATTGGTCCTTGGTTATTGTTTGATGTGTGTGTACCTAGATATAACAACATTCTATCATTACGAAACGTTACTGGTGATTTCCTCAGTGAACTATATGAAAATTGAGGGAGATACCTGATATTTTTTATATTTGAATTTAATATTATCTGTAATTAGAGGCAATATTGTCGTCCTCTAAGATTATTATTAATTGAGCTAAACTGTAAAGCTCCCTTACAATCAAAAAACTTCTTGCTATGTGTTAATTGACTTCAAAATAAAGACACACATATACAACAATATTTTGCCTGTCTGGCAAAATATTGTGTATCATAATTTGTTCAAAAATAAATAAAATAGAAAAATAATGTACTTATGATAGAATGTTGTTAGACTTAGCTTTCGATGTAAATGTGAATGGGATGTTTCAGGGCATGTTCATAAATAGCCTTCAGTCCGCAATACCATCCTTCATGACCCTCATCCATTGGTAATGGTCTTTTTTGAATCATTAGTTAGACGTGTGAGTGTGTATAGTATCATCTGAATATTGTTTTGTTAGTTATTGTCTTTCCACACCTGTCCGAAATTAAATATTGTTAGAGTATACTCTATCGAAGGCTTATGACAAATCCAAATTTACTCAATTTAGTCTTACAGTGTTCGATGTAATTTACATGTTTTGTTAAAGTAGCTCAATTTGTAAGTGGTTTTTAAAGTAAAAAAATTATATTACATAAACTATATAACAGCCGCTTTCAATACATACACAACATAAATTAAATTAGGAGCTTAGAAATTGTTAAGATGTAAGCCAGTAAATAACTAACTAGTAAGAAACACTAAAATTGTTAATATAAATAATAATTTTAATGTTGTTAATATAATATAATATAAAAAAGTCCTTTAATAAGAACATATCATCTATATTAAAACGCAGGCAACATACATACATACATAAATATTTTATTTTCATAAAATAGTTGGAAACATTTTTCGGATTCCTCTTATATTCAAAATTTTGAATCCTTTCCTTCCCAAATCTTTACCAAATTTATTCGCCAACAGTCGGCAAGTCATTAAACAGAAAGATTATGATCTACCTAAATTCCAAACACAAAATTACCAGGTTCTAAAAACCTCATCTCATTGCATGATACCCAAAAATATCACTCATTGGTTTGTAACACATTCCATATATAAAGTGTTTCAATATTCGTGTTAGTGGAAAGACAATTATAAAATAAATAATAGCTATAGAACTGGATTTTTTTGTGCACTACACTATAAAGAAAGTGGAATTAGTTTTTGCGGCTGACATTGACATCTCATTTGAAAAGAAGATAACTAGGTAAGTAAGTGTGTATATTGATGATTATTGGATTGGGTTTGATTGTGTATGTTTGCTGATAAATTTTGGTCTTGAAACTAAACCACGAGATGTCCCTCTAAATTAGCGTAGACCAGGTGGAAAATTATTTAAACGTTTTCAGAATAACAAATTTTAAGCCTAATTGTTGCAAGGATAAAATTTGATCATGTTGTTGTATCTAATTTATTGTGCATGTTTTCTACCTAGTCTACGCCAATTGCACTGAACTGTACGCCATTGCTGCATGGAGTGTGTTCAACTACTGCGTGCTACAAATCTCTAATCTCTTATAATGCAGGGTTGTCGAAACATCAAAAACTAATTCCACAAATAGTGCACCAAAAATGGAACCATCAACTGTGTAACTCAAAAGAGACTTCTCTTCCTTAGATATCGCTCTGCATCTCCATCCTGGTGTCCCTCACTGTGTTCTTCCTTGGTCTGGCCGAGATCATTCCGCCAACATCCCTGGCAATCCCCTTGCTTGGGAAATATCTACTATTCACCATGATACTCGTCTCGCTCAGCGTTTGGGTGACTGTTTGCATACTTAACGTGCATTTCAGGTAAATATTCTTTTTCTCTTTTCTCGTAGATATCGTTAAGCATCTCGATATTGGTGTCGCTGACTGTGTTCTTCCTGTTGCTGGCTGAAATTATCCCGCCGACGTCGCTCGCTATTCCTTTATTAGGGAAGTATTTGCTGTTCACCATGATTTTGGTGTCTTTGAGTGTTTGGATGACCGTTTGTGTGCTCAACGTTCACTTTAGGTGAGTAAAGAAAGTGTCTATAGCTTCCTTTCTCACTGTCTCATCCTTCTTTCTTCCTGAATTCTGGCTATACTCTTCCGCTTCTTAGTAGAAATGTTAAATGTACCTCAAATTGAATGTTGTGGTTAAATGAATTGTCGTGATGAAAGTATGGGCAAATAATGAATAATTAACATAATATGTAGCGAGCTTAGTTTAGGCAATTATTCCTTTTATGTTCGTATTAATCCTGTTTTAGACAATTATATTTCTTTTTACCTTTGCATATATAATTTACGCCTTGTAACACCAATTATAATTTAACGAACAGTACTAATTACTTTTTGCAAAGTAATTTTTGGTTCTAAAATATTTTAAATAAACAATAAACTTCTGTTAGTTTGTAATATGATTAAAGTAGTCACCTCGTAGAGAGTGAAAGGAAAAAGGTGAATAATTATGTGTTGTGTGCTATGCAAAAAAGAACGTTAAGAAAGGTGATGTTATGGAAGTGTTAACCCTTAAACTAACCTCAGATAAAAATAATATTAGTGATCCTAAACTATTCCTCCTAAAGATATCAAGAGAGTGCTTAATATTATCTTAAACGTAATCGGTATCTACGACATAATAATGTATCATAATACTATTTTGTTTCGTATCAGTGGGTAAGTAGAGAAACTATTTAGTTTTATGATACTCTTATTTCCGTGATACTACCTACTTTATTCTAAATTAGTTGGTTTTTGCTTGGTTTATAATACAATGAAATGACTGACTTCACAAACTTGATTCAATTTTGTTAGACGATATTATACTGGTATTAGTTAGTATAATATTACAAAGGCTGATAGTAAATTAAATATAAAAAATAACTTAGAAATTGTTAATAATAAATTCGCCGTTATTGCACAAGATTACATACTGTATTTAAAATATGTATTTTCCAACATAGATCCTGAAAATGCTTAGGGAAATGTGACCTTCTTTAAATAAAATATATCCTAAACGCCAACAAATTGTTTTAAACGACAAAATGTAATAATTATGCTATTAATATTTAAATACCTAATAATTCCATGATGTTCTATATTATAGTGATAGACTACAATCTGTTTTTATTACGAGCTGTGCCTTAGGCTTTCAACATGCTTACGGCGGTGCCCGCCGTTGGGGTCATCAGGTATTCATAAAAATCAATGTTATACTGTGCTTCTGCGTGGTATTTAAATTGTTGAGTTTATCGTTAATGCTATATTGGTTGTAATCTATGATCTTTCACGATGACCGTGTAAATACAAGTGAAATATTTTTTAAAGTTGTGTTAGTAGTGTCTGAGATTGGCACATTATTGCATCTTTATTTACGATTGATAGACGCTGCGAACTATACTAAGTTATTTGTTTTTTCATACAACAAACGGCTACATAATATATTTTGTATATATGACGTAGTCTCGCTAAAGATGTCACAGAAGGACAAATAAAGATCAAACGTAATATTTTTCTCAAATCATATATATAGTAACGGTCATCTCCATTTCTTTTAAATTAGTTGAGGTTTAGAAAATAGAAACGCCTGTTACCGTTATTCCTGTAAACTAGTGATTTAAAACAGAAATAATGCAATTACATTAACAATTAATATCAATAAACTGAATATTGTTGATTCAGAATCTTTTTAGCAGCTGGAGTGACGATATAGCTCATCTTTTAGCTAAACTAAAGTTTTAGTATTATATATATATATATATATATATATATTTATTTATTTAGTAGTATTTACAATCGAATACACGTTTTTGGGTGATAATTTATTATAAATTGTTGGGATGCCATAGAACCTCGTATAGCCCACCCCAATTATTCCAACAGTAAAAGATTAGAAATATCGAAAAAAGCAGCGATAGCTCAGTGGGGAGACCAACAGACTGCAATGCAGTGGGTCTCGGGTTCGAACCCACGTCGCGAACCTCTGACTTTCGGAAGTTATATGACTTTTCGAAATTATGTGCGTATTGGTTGACAATTATCGCCTGCTCCTTGCCTCGGAGAGCACGTTAAGCCGTCGGTCTCGGCTGCCATGAACATCTATGGCAGTCGTTATTGGGAAGTCAGTGCCCGATAATATACTGACACTGGTCCCAGCCTTAGGGTATCGTTAGCCTTCGGGTTGCAGAGGTCAGGTGGCAGCCACTCCGTGTAAAAACTGATATCCAGTCAAATCCGGTTAGACCAGAAAATCCGACCCCAAGTGACTTGAAAAAATAAAGGCTAGGGAGAAGAATATCGTACTTCTCTGATTGTAGACAGCAGCATCGTCTTCGGGCATATACCAACTTACAATATTTAACTTTTAGTACAAAATATATTTCGACACGTGATTTACCCATACGCAGAACAGCAGCTTGACAACAAATAAGGAATTACCTATCGAGTGCGCGTATTTCTATTTTAATTCATGTTCACTCACTAACCTTGTCGGCAGGCCTTGCCACTTGAATTTACTGGTCTTAGTAAATTTAAGTACAAGAAGCAGCCACTTTTAAATGGCAAGTGATGGTACGAATAAACTGACTCATTGGGGGAAGTATGAGTCTCTTACAGGAAACCAGCGCGGCATAAGAGAAGACACTGTCATTGCGTTTCATCCGCTGAGTAAAGGTGTCGGCGGCTCCCTGTCCCTGTACTTTCATCCCAACTTTATGTCCTTGCCCAAGGGTCAGCAATATACGAGTGATACTGATACTTCTCTTGATTGACACTGACTATATGATAAGCCATCACAGGCTATGGTAACCTTGCTTGTCATTTACGAGTCCGTTATAAATAAATCGCAGTCTTATATTTTCATATTAATAGTCTCCGTGGCGTAGCGGTAGTGAATGCGACTGCTGTGCATGAGGTCTCGGGTTCGAATCCCGGGTCGGGCCAACAAAAAGTTATTGGATTTTCCTGTTAAGAAATCTCAATACGAGCCCGAAGTTATGAAGTTGGCGGTGTTAGACACCCCCGTGCCTCGGAAAGCACGTAAAGCCGTTGGTCCTGCGCCTGATCTCTCTCCGGTCGTGTCGGATTATTCGTCCCATCGGATCATGAGAGTTAGGGAACAGAGAGTGCACTTGTGTTTGCGCACACACTTGTGCACTATTATATCTCCTGCGCCGATGGCCATTCTCCGTTAAGATTGGCCGCCGTGACCGAAATTCGGTCAGGAGAACATTATTATTATTAAGGTTTTCATTTTGGACAATGTTGGAAATATACGTAACAAGACTTAAAAATGTATTGTAAATGTAATGTATGGTTGATTCTGAAGAATGAATATACCGGTATGTAGTATACCAACAAATGACTTTTATTTTATATGTATAATTAAATGTCAAAATAAACCATATATCGAGATGCAAAAAAAAGAATATTTGAATGATTCCATGCCTTTATTGTCTGTATTATTAATAGGTAATGTGAAGCTGAACAAAAATGGGTTTAATGTCAGGTACAAAAATCTCAAAAATGAGACATGAATAAGATGAACAGAATTGTCAATACGGTCAAGTTTAAGATCGTTGACCGAATAGTAATCAGTTACAAAAAAAAAATGGATATTTGAATGAAAAATGGAATTATTTTTATTAATTATTCGATAGTAATTGCACGTGGCTTCTAATATAGCTCATATTCGATTATAATCTAATATAAGCTATATTAGATTGTTTACATAGTTACCTACTAGTTACTTAGTTCCTCAACTAGTCTTGGCTAAATTTTTTATATACTTATAACAAGTACAACTTGATGACCTTGATTGAAAATGCTTTACCTGTTATCAGCCGCAGAGCATGGAACTTAATTAATCCAGTTTTCAAATAGAGACAACGTTCACTATGTTATTTTCAATTAAAGCAATTTGTAAATAACAATTTACAATTACATACGTGATAACATATATCACACTTACATACATTATATTGTTGAACTTAAATTTTCGACGATGGCAAACAGTATGGTTTGCAAATAAGTCATATCCTTGTCAGCCAGTACAGGTTAGCTAAAACGCTTGCTTTAGCGGGTTAACGCAGTAATGCAATCGGTAGGATCCGAATATAAATGATCTCTCAAACTGAATTCCAGAGCCTTATCAACAGGGTTTCGTGTATAGATCTAAGAGAGTCTTTGACGTTCTGTATGGGCAGACTATAGTAATAATCTGTTGACCAAGCTGACCACAGAGTCTCCCTGTGACTATAGCTTCTGAAAGACAATTAAAACAAAATTAAAATAATTAAATAGTTTCATAGTAATAGTTTAAAGATTCAATCATTTAAAGGTATTGTTTTAAAATAAATTTCGGTAAAATCTGTTAACAGTTGCTTTATATTAATTACGAAAGGTATATATCCGAATCTACATGCTATCTACTATAGAAGTTCTTATTTCACGGGGTCAGCGTTATTTGATGAAATCCTAATTTAAGTTGCGGGCTTGGAACTGTGCCCGAATAGAGTTAAATAGGACACCTCTCAAGGGAATCCACTTTGGGGAAAGGGGAGTTAATTTATTTTATTTATTACCAGTGTCCCCTTGGCTTGGTTACTGTAGTTACATTCATTGATCTGGACTACGAATGAGATCAAGTAATCTTTATTTTAGGACAAATAGTGTGTCTTTGGTACTTGGTTATTTAGTAGCTTACAACCCACTTAAAACAAAAAAGAAACTATTGCAGATTTCTGTATAGAATATCCATCTTTTCTTTCAGTAAATATAAATGCGATTGTTGATTAAATCGTTCAAAAGTTTGCATGTACCGACTTTCTATGTCTAGACTTCAGGTGGCTCTTATCCACTCTAGAATGGTCTGGTTCCCTGGGTTAGAGGTGTCAACAATTTTTTTAAGATTGCCGTTGTAGGGGCCAGGTCTTTCGTGGAAAATAACTCTAGAAACGCCAATGCATAGGACTTCGATTGACCCTAATAAGTAATGTATCGGTATATGTTTGATGACCTCATAGGCGAATAAGTCGGTACTCATTTAACAACATACTGTTGATAATTACAACCGTCAGCGTGGTTACGTAACAATTAGTTATACGTAACGCATAGTGATTAGGAATTCATTTGTGTTAAAGATTAATGCCTACTAATGTGTTTACTCTCTGAGTGTACTTACGACATCGATGATTAATTTTGTGAGGGATTATTGTAACTATTATTAGTAATGTTTAGTTGTTTTCTGAAACTCGAAACATTAATATAATCGTTGTTTTACCATTATTTTAAGCTAAAACATCTAAAAAATATATAATGCTAAAGTTTAGAAGACAAAAATTAAAAATCTTAAATATATTGAAAAATAAAAGTAGGCAAATATCTTACACTACGGAAATTAAGAAAGGAAAAATATATATTGATCTCGCTTGCTGAAAGTATTTAAAACCTAAGTATGTACAAAATTAATACAACAGACAATCGACAATGAAATTGCATTGGTTAAGTGTCTCCTGAATAATTGACAGCGTATTACCGTTGCCGGAGGCACAGGTCCAGACTCCGTGCTATTACTAAGAATTTCCTATCAGAAAAATCCAATAAGTAATAGTTTTTGCGATGCGGGCATAGTTTTCAAAATATCTAGATAGCATGCAAACAAAAATGCAAACGTGGCAGAAGTAAATAAAATAATATCATAAACAGTCCGGTAAGTACACCAATCCCGTCTATATTTAACCAGAAGCGTAACGTTCAGTCAAATAAAAAATAACATTGCGCTAGTCCAATGCATTGTATTATGCATTTATATATATATGCATAGTGCAATGCAATTTGTATTATAATAAGAAGATTTTTTTATTTTATTGGGTCTCATTATTTTATATAGTTGTTATGTTCGGCGTGCGTTCTTCAATAAGGAGACCATTACATGCTATAATTATAAATAGGCTAGACATTAGGAGATAGATACACTACATTTTTATACCTTTAACAAGCATTGGAGTTGGCAAACCAATTTATACAAATATTAATATTGTCTTCTGTTTACGCGAATGTTATTCATTGAAATTAAACTACTATATACGGATTTTATCGCGTTGTTTATTGATCACTGTATTACATAATTTTGAAACTGTTACACTACTACTACTATTGAACTTTACTAATTTATAAGCTAATACAATTATTTAAACTATTCAAACTATTTATATTTAGGTTTACACTTTTCCCGACGTTTCGGTTGCTTTTAAGCAGCCATGGTCACGGCGAGAGAGTAGTGTAACAGTTTCAAAATTATGTAATACAGTGATAAATAAACAACGCGATAAAATCCGTATATAGTAGTTTAATTTCAATATACGAATCTTATTGCGGTTCCTATAATATACTACATAGGCAATAAAACAAATCAAGATTTCATGATACTTTAGGCTTTTCTTCGTAAATAATAACGCGAATAATTCAATAATATTCGAGTACTTTGAAATACTGCATTTAAATGAATACCGCCTTAGTCTCTCCGTGACCATGGCTACAGAGAAGCAAGTGAAAATCAGGAAAAGTGTAATATAAAAAAGTTTAAATACCGTAAAAAAAAATTTGGAATGTGGAACAGCACATTGAAAATAAACTTCTTTATATGGATTTTGTCATGGTTTATTTAACCACTTCCATTTACATATCCTTCTTTAATTGCGTAAATAATATATGCACATATTGTTTAAAACAAATAGGTTTTAATTCTTTTTCTATCTGTTTATTACCATTATCACACAAAAAGCACAGAACGGATAAAGCAATTCAAAGTGACACTCACGAACTAAGTAAATGTCATCTCATTCCTTTCAGTATAATTAGAAATACGATACACGGTGTGTAATTCACGTTATAGGCGAACTTACACTTTACGCAATTTATTAATAAGCAATAATAAACTGTACCACCCAACTAAAGTATCAAAATGGTCTCACAAAAATACTGTAATAAATATTTGACTCGTAAAAGCAGTTCCCTAAATAAAGGAGCGACCATAAATCTTTCTCTTCATTGTAATAATGTCATTCCGATAACGGGACAATACTGCGTGAAATATGGCCTATAGCGTACACTCTAGTTTAGAGTATGGTCTTTATTGAATGCAGGCATTCTGCAAAGAGAATTTAGGCACATAAGATGACCAAGGTATTCTATTTTCAAAGCTGTCGACTATCTGGGAATAATGAAGGAATTTTAAATTCATTGCACAATTCGGCGTACTGAATCATGTTGACGATTTAAGCAAATAAAAATGCTATAATTTTTAAAGTTGTATATCGATATGAAAGTATATATAAATAGTATGAGAATATAAGGCTTAGAAAATCTAGAAGTGAGATAAATACAGCGAATTGTCTGTTTAAATCGCTTGGTCAACTGCTTACGAAAAATGGAGCCACATAACCTTGCAATTGTAGTATTGTTACTTTGAATAGGGTTACCAGTTCTTCGCTTTTCTATTTATCATGGATACCCAAATTAGCAGTACAGCGATTAGTCTACCCTGCTTTTGTAACGATGTAACTCGCTAGTGATACCAAAACTGACAGCATTCCCAATAAAGGCGTGAGAACAAGTAAAGCTATATATTCTGTAACGAGCTGTCTCGTTCCTGCGCATGTTATGACAGTACCACATATCATTATACATTAAACTTGTTTTTTTATAATACCAAAGTGGCAAACAAGCATGCGGCCTACCTGATGGTAAGTGCTCACCGTTGCCAATGGACGCCTGCAACACCAGACTTCCGCGCTGTCGACCGTTGTTAACCAATTAGGTTGTAAGGTGTGAGAATGAAATCCCTGTCGATGGCGAGCGATGCGATGATAAAAAGTTGCTGAGGGCATCATCTCAAAGAACTCCTCAGAACACAATTCATTATTTAAGCGATAGAACATACAAAATCAGTTATATTTGACACATTAACTGATATAAAAACCGCGATTTTCTTTACACACGTGTTCTGACTATATAAACCGGATATTTTAAAATGTTACTTTATACTAATGTTAAATGATACGAAGCAGACAATTGCGTTATGCAGTATAATATTGAAACTGACTCCAGCAATTGCTAATTCCTTAGAGACCGAGCAATAACATAAACACTTATGATATGACTTCGTGCAGGTTGCTGCACTCACAAGTATTGGTTACAGAAAGCTATGTTTCGTAACATAAATGTACGAACAAGTGTATATGGTGTCATAAACACTAAAGCAATGGCCGACCAACGAGTGCAAGTACAACAGTTCTCTCGCATACTCGTTATAATAAAAATTAACCGACTGCGCATTCGAAATGGTATTCCTACAAATAGCTTCTGTGTAGTGATGTGCCAACAACTGAAATGTGATTTTAGTCGAGTATGCGACTAGTCGAGTGTATGTAAATGTAGTAATAAACAATTAGTGATGTAGGTTATTTGTTATGAATGATAGTGATAGTGAGTATTACACATTGTCGTATAATGTATACCCAGAAGATAATAAGTTAAAGCGTTGCATCTATTCCCTTATTACACATAGTTACGCTTCGAAATAAAAATATTGTATTAACTTGATAATTATTGGAATGCCAAACTTCATCAAAAGACTATAGTGTCTGGCTATATGCCACTGCCACTCAATAGGGTAAATTAAATAATATAATTAATTCTTTATTCTAGTAATTACTATTTTACTATTGTTAACATTTTATTGTTATTTTATAATTTACTGCAGTCATCATTTGTAAATACTTTTTGGAATATAATTATTATTATATGTATAAATGTGCTATTACCTAAGTTAGCCGAGGCGTATGTGTCTCCAGATTCGATTAATTTAATGAATGAACTATTTTCATTTAGTAATTTACTAAATGAAAATAGTTGCAGAAGCAAATTTATTTTAAATCATGTTTAGACAACCGTTTGATCCCACACGTCTCGGAGTCGGCTCCAAGACAAACGGGATCAATAAAGCTATAATGAAAAGAAAATTATCCACGAACATACCGTTTTACCAGACAAAAGAAAACATTATTTAATTAAAACCAATTTTCGAAAGTAATACTAACAGCTACGTAACTAAAACTTGAGCGAGTAATTACTCGAGTGGCACATCCTTACGACGTGGCGTTGCGTATAAATCTCTCGTTTTCATTGTTATTTTGTCATTACTGTAATAGAACATTGTGTGTGTGATATATTGCGCATGAGATCGCGATATAAGAGCTATTAGTGGCTTGAATAATATCCGCCTCGGTATAAAATTTAAAGCGCAGTTTATAGCATAATTAACGACTCGATTTGATTGTGTGCACAATCTTAAAGTATTTAAATTGAAGTGTCTTAGAATATTATTTTGTTTTACATTGCACGAAAGGCTCTGTGATACAGACGTGGATTTGTCCATCGAGATATGGGTTAATCTCTCAACCAATCCAGTTATCAAGAATACGAAAATACAAAAAAAGCATTTCAAACAAAATAAGACAATCAACAAAATTTACCTTTTAAATACTCTGGTTAAGCTCGGATACCGGAGTCCTAGCGTTGTTTGAGAGGTTAAGGAACGTAATCGCGATCGACTGAAAGCTAAATGGTTTTACCAACAAATTTTGACTCTTCATAGAGCCTAGTTGATCCTAATTGAATGGTTCTATTCCGATAGCTGGCGCATTCTGTATCACGTGGTCGACTTAAGCCTGGGTGTTCGGTCATTCTGCGGAGCCTTTTTAGATGACGTGGTGTGCGAGCGTATACGTTCGACTGCACTTCGCTGCTAAGTGCACCGACATATCGGCATCGTACAATAATCATACATAGTATTTTTCTGCATTTTTACTAATCAGCCACTAAAGTGACCATGACTATATCTATGAGTGCAGCGTTTATCTTCATGATTTAGGTATACCAAATTACACAATAATAGAGAGTAGACCTTAAAAATTGTATAAATATGTATATATAGTTAGTTTCTTACTTGCTTCGAAAACACAGCATATAAGCACTAACGGTTACAATTAGTAATATTTGTATTATATATAGCTATGTATATATTTTTGGTTCACGTAGCAGGATACACCGTCAGCAAACTAAACCGCTTAGTCGGTTGATACCAATCTTAGTTTAAGCTTTTGTCCAATAGCACTGTATAGCTAATTTTACTAAAATTACACCAACATTTAAGTCTGAACAGCATAAAAAAGAAAATAAATATTTCTACACGCAAATAAAAATATGATTTAAAAGTAGTTGAATTACAACGCAAGTTCTATTTTAAAACGAAGTACTGTTTAATCCACAACCAGGTCACCATCAACCCACACAATGTCTCCTTGGATGAAGAAACTATTCCTCCAGCTGATGCCTAAACTCCTCATGATGAGAAGGACTAAGTACTCTCTACCGGATTACGATGATACGTTCATGTCCAATGGCTACACTAACGAGTTGGAAATGAGGTAAGAACTATATTTTTGTAGTTAATAGACCATTGCCTTTTTGCTATCAATTTATTTTACGCTAGAGAATGCGGATCAGATATCTATTGGTAAAATTAATAACCTGATATATACAAGTGTTAGGCTACCTCGTAATAAGATATGTTATAGGTTCAAATCGTTGTCTGTGTAATTTGTCTACAAGTATAAAAGGTTTTTAAAGTGAGTCTTTGACTAAGGCTCTTTTCCGATTTAAATTAACGGCAAAGAAAAACGTTGGTATTTTTGTATATCTGAAAGTTCTCTATAGTGATCTCAAAGATATAATAAAATGTCCTCCAGACCGAATTTTGGTTATGGCGGCCAATCTTAACGGAGACTGGCTATCGGCGCAGGAGATATTATAGTGCACAAATGTATGCGCAAACACAATGCACTCTCTGTTCCCCAATTTCTATATTCTCATGATCTAATCAGACGGTAATTCGACACGACAGGAGAGAGATCTGGCACAGGACCAACAGCTTTACGTCCTTACCGAATATCAATATCAAGTGTGTCAACCCACAGTCGGCCAGCCTGGTGGATTATGCCCTAACAATTCTCATACTGAGCTCTCTTCAATTCCTCTACATGTCCACCAATAACGATGGTGTTTGACTGTTTACCAGCAGGGGTAGGGAGTAAGGCTGTGCTAAACCTACACCCTCTCATATCGCAATAATTTTACTGATGGAAAAGCTGTTATTATAAACAGGCCTGATATTATTGGGTACTTAAAGCTTTTAACTAATATTATTTCTTTGAAATTAAACTACTTTATACGGAATTTGACGTGTTGTTTATTTTAAAACACTTTTATTACATAATTTTGAAACTCTAACACTACTATTTAATTATTGAACTTTACTACAATTTAAGCTATTTAAATTAATTAAAACTATTTATATTTAAGTTTACACTTTGCCCCGACGTTTTGATTGCTATACGGCAGCCATGTTCACGGTGAGACTAGGTGTGTCAATGTTCTGAAGTGTTCCTATTTATTTAATAATAGTAGTGTTAGAGTTTCAAAATTATGTAATAAAAGTGTTTTAAAATGAACAACACGACAAAATTCGTATAAAGTAGTTTAATTTCAATGTATAACATTCGCGTAAACATAAGACAATATTAATTTTACTTCTTCTTTTCTTCTTAGTCGGGATAGTCTCACGGACGCGTTTGGAGATTCCAAAGATAATGGTGATTATCGCAAATCGCCAGCGCCTGAAGATGATATGATAGCTGGAGCACATCAGAGGCCCTCAGGTGAGATATTTCTTTGATCATACAATCTTGTACATAATGATTTTGGACAAAGTCAGTCGAAAGCGCAGACTGCGCGAGTGAAGACAAACTGATACAAAGCAAGTACTACCGACGTTGGACAAGTTTGAAGAAAACCAATGCAAACGGCCAATGTAGACGAGCTTTGTGGAGCTGTCCACACGTTGGGCGCTGTCAGTCTTTATTGAGCATTGAAACAATATGGTCGTTGTAAAAGTTATTGCAGCTGCTGGTAATTATTTAATTAGGGCACTCCAACGACTTATTCACGATTAATGAGCGCATATAATTATTATATCAGTGTATACAGTACTAGACTTGTAAAAATAATTCATTTTGTAAGTATAACGGCGATGTTCGCTAAACGCGAAATGGCAGCCGGACCAACATGTGGACGTTATTGGCCAAGCGCAGACCAACGCCTTTGATTTGTGTAGAAAAACCGACACCGCTCCGGTGAGACAAGTGGTCGTGAGCAACTGCGAGTTGTTAAAAGCTACCCAAATTAAGCTCTACAGGGTGATTTTGAAATCGTGTAATTCCTTTTAACTACGCATTCTACTGGTGATATAGAATAACCCTGACCATATTTTTATTTAATTAGATTTATTTTTTTTGAAAAATTATTATTCCGTTTTTTCGTGAAATGGTGTCAGATAGTCATATGTTAACCAACCGAGGCAATTTTAATTTTTTACTAATTAAAATAAAAAATCATATTAATAATTAATGTCATAAATAATAACGCGCGGTCCTTTTTATTGCCCCTTATTATTTACGACATCAGTTATTGCTATGTTATTATTTTTAAATTAAAAAAATATTAAGATTGTGTCAAATGGTTAAAATATGACTATATGAAATCATTTCATGAAAAAAATCTGTACTCTAATTTTGCCGAAACCATTATTCTAATTAAGAAAAAATATGGTCAGGGTTATTCTATATCACCAGTAGAATGCGTGGTTAAAAGGAATTACACGATTTCAAAATCACCCTGTATATACGTTGGCGTTTGCCTTCTCTCGGCCAACTAGGCGAATGATACCAAGCACTGGCAAGGTAATGCCAATACACCGTCTATAATAATAATAATGTCCTCCAGACCGATTTTCGGTCACGGCGGCCAATCTTAGACTGGCCATCTGCGCAGGAGATATTATAGTGCACAAGTATGTGCGCAAACACAAGTGCACTCTCTGTTCCCTCATGATCCGATGGGATGGATAATCCGACACGACCGGAGAGAGATCAGGCGCAGGACCAACGGCTTTACGTGCTTTCCGACGCACGGGGGTGTCTAACACCGCCAACTTCCTAACTCTGGGCTCGTATTGAGATTTCTTAACAGAAAAACCCAATATCTTTATGTTGGCCCGACCCGGGATTCGAACCCGAGACCTTATGCACAGCAGTCGCATTCACTACCGCCGCGCAGTCTATACGTTGGTATTGGCGGTCACTCGGCAACGTTAGGCCAATATGTATTGCTGGCTTAACACGTCAGCGCGAACGTCTAGCGCGCAAGATACGCTAGTCAGTCGCCGCGTGCTACCGCTCGCTGTATGACGTATTACCGTTGCTTACGTTACTATGCTATTCCGATAGACTCATGCAAGTTACGTATTAATTAACTTTTAAACACGCCAATAAAAGGCACGTTGACTAAAAAAAAAATTCTAGACCGTCCTTAAGACTAACAAAAAATAATGGACACGTATTTTTTCTTTTGTCACACAAACTTATAACAACGAAGATACAACGGGTTCAAACTTCGTGTTACGTCACTTGTCGGTACAAATTTTATAGGACAGTGACGTCATAAGCCTCCATTACCGAACTTTAATGCGTTATATCTTACTAAATATTTATTATTTTGTTAAAACAAATAATAGGTGTCCAATATTTTTTTCTAATCTAATAGATGGACTAATTTGCATCACTTATTTTTAACCCTGTCAACATGCCTATTGCTTTATTATTATAGAACCAATCATTATTATTATTCAGTAGTCACAATCAATCAATTATAGGCAGTCCTAAGCCTCAAAAGTATGAAGGAGAGTTCATTGAATTTATTTTGCCTATTAAAACACACTCCATAGTTAAAGTAGCACATTTCAAGGTTATATTCTCCACTGCTCCACGCTACCATATTCTGTGACGCGACTAGCGTGCCCGCGCAGCGCGTTATAACATAGCGTATAAAATAGCGCGCTAGAAAAATATAGCTTCTAGTCCGTAGCGTGCTATTTTAATATAGCAGATTTGATCACTACTACTGTGTAGCAAAACTATCTAAGAATTAACAATGACGTATATAAATCACATCATCAAAATTAACGTGGCTTACAGAAAGTTTGCCTAAAATGTTCGTCACGTTGCAATTAGTTCTTTTTAGCGGCGATGTCTTAGTCAACATTATCGAAACTTTAAAATTAGTTTTTCTACACAAATACTAACTCTGAACTCTCGTCCTCACAGTGACGGAGTCAGAGAACATGCTGCCACGTCACTTGTCTCCGGAGGTAGCTGCTGCGTTGAAAAGCGTCCGTTTCATCGCACAACATATCAAAGATGCCGATAAAGACAATGAGGTAAGATATTCTTTGTTACTTTTATTTGAAAGGATTAAACTTTGTTCGAGCAGACTCACACGACTGATTAAAGGTGGTTAAAGATGTCTTGGCTCTCACAGTGGGGGGTTGGTAAGGTATCAAGTAATTTCTTTTCCACAAGTGGATACCAGAAAAGGTGGAGTAAGATTTTAGGTCACGTGCTTGACTGTGGAAGTAAGTGATAACGCCTAACTTAAAAAACGTACAAATATATTATATTTATGTTTATCAGTGTTAACGTGATTGTAAACTGTGACAAATGTAATGAGAGTGAATGAAACTATACATATAAATACCAGCGACCCATCCCGGCTTTACACGTGGAACCCTGTAAACCTTCCTCCTGAATCTATTGATGAAAAACCGCATGAAAATCAGTTCAGTAGTTTTTGAGTTTATCGCGAACAGACAGACAGACGCGGCGCGGGACTGTATTTTATAATATGTAGTGATTTGAATAGCCTATAAATTAATTTGTACTTTTATGCAATCAAACTTGAATATTATATTCGGTGTTTGAACACAAAACCTCCAAGAAAAATAATCGCCAAAGACTTTAAATTTTTTAACATCCTATTTTACTAGAACACAATAAAACAGCGAGGGAAAAATTATCATTGGTACAAAAAATAATTAGTTTTTATTCACAAAATCAATTACATATTATGTTATGGTATCCGACTCGTAACGGTAGTAGAACAGAAAGAATAGTGGCGGAAATAGCCGCTCTTAAAATGTCAGTGTTTACATTACAAAAATTATGTTACCGTTTTTCTATCTAGAAATACTGTACGTCAGTATGATACTGAAATGTTCGGATCGGTATAAATTCCTAGTAACTGTCTCAATGGCGCAGTGGTAACGAATTCGACTGCAGAACATGAGATCACGGATTGTATTTCCAGGTCCAGGTTACGAGTTGAATTAAGAACCTCCTTTTCCTTGAACTTGAAGTCGATTACAAATATTTGTATTTTCTTTGATAATCGCCTGTTCTTTAAATATAAAGAATAATAGAAAGCATAGTGTGTGCATTCATATTAATATTAGAAAAGTAACTGATAATCTGTATGGTATGCTTTCATGGCTTAACCAATATGGGGATGTATCCTGGAAAAGGACTAAGACTAGCTTTTATCCTAAAATGTGTTCCCATGCGCTTTACACAGATAAAGCTGCGGATAAACTAGTTTGTTTCTAACAAATTCCTACATACAATGTACTAAAATACGGTACATACCTACTAAAACAAATCTTTCCAATTTATCACCTCCAACATTCGTGTGGAGTGTAGACCAAAGAGAATAACTATTAAGTATTACACAAAGTTTACATTAAATCTTTTATTTATTCTTTTGTAAAGTTTCGTGCATTTCCCGTGTTATAAAACTGTATTACTCACAAGTTGGTCGGCTTCATTGCTTGGTCGCGTGCGAACCGACGTCTATCGTAAAACATCCAACAAATATACGAGGTGAATAAAAGAATTCAGAAACGTATGGTACGCTTATAAGGAGTTTTAATATCTGTTTGTTTAGTAACGTATGCTTTTGTGAATATACGTGGATTATTTAAAAGAATTATTAAAACCTCGTAGCCTGGAGGGCTACCGTTAGATTGATATGCATAGATATATGCTTATATATTAATACCCGTTATGTATAATGTTTGACGTTTCCACTTCACCATGATAGCACTAGAATTCGGTCCAATGGCCGCGTCATAGGACTGAATTTCTATAACCTCTGACTTTTTTAAGTTGTGTATCAAAAAGTTGTGACAAAGAAAATCATCATGGATGTCTGATAGATCGCCATAATTTTTACAATCATATGTGAAGTCTGCCAATCCGCATTGGCTAGCGTGGTAGATTACGGCTTCACCTTTCCCATACTTAGTAGTGAGACAGTTTATAAGCAGTTGATTAACTCACTCTTGACTCTTACGCTAGGATGACTCGCTAATGATTGGGTTCGAAATTAATTGGGCAAAGCATAATAATAAATGTAAGTTTATCTGTTTTATAGTAATACCCAGTTGGTAGTAGATCCTCGCTGATTGCAGCATGAATGGGCCGGATCGACCGGGGTAGTATTACCTCTCACAGAATACCGGCGCGAAGTAACGGTACCCGAATTGTTGCGTTTCGTATTGGTGAGTGAGAAAGCCGGAGGCCCAGTTACCCCGATCCTTTTCCTATCCTTTCCTTTGTCCTTTCCCTCCTCCATTCCTTTTTAAAGGGCTAGCAACACACTTGTAACTCCTTTGGGGTTGCGAGCGTCCATGGGTGGCGGTAATCGCTTACCATCAGGCGATCCGTCTGCTCGTTTGCCACCCTATACCATAAAAAAATGATTAAATTGTTATGGTTAGCATATACTTGCTTTAGGAACCAAAAATATTTTAAGATTAAGGCTGCGAAGTGAAAATAAATCATAAAGCTTCTGCGTACATTACGGTACTATGCCCGTAAAAAAGAAGATATAAACAATAAAAATAATTCTAAATAATATTATGTAGTAAAAATCTTACATATAATATTCATATGGTTAATACAATTAAGACAAATAAATGTGGGCAACGTATTTTCATATTTTTTTAAGTTTAGTTTAAAGATTATTATTAATTATTAACTCAAAAAAACATACAGTCGACTTAATGAGTATAATAAATTACATTATAAATACAGAGTATTAACAAATATGACAGTAGTGCGATCTGTTTGAAAAGTAATGGTTCAAAAAAAAGAGTATAATAAATAATGTAGCAGACGTTTTGTGAAACTTTGCTGCAATGACATAATACGATGCTGTGTATCTTTAATATTTTTTATATTTATAGACTTTGGTTCTGTATTATTAGTATAATTATATAGTATGAAAATAAATATATATATATTGAACAAATACGACACTAGCATAATTTATTTTGTATGTAAATATAAACTCTAATGTGTAATAAGTTATTTTTTTTTTATACATATATATATGTTATTTTCTTCTTTTATGGTTTATTTTATTTCTGAGTATTCAAATCAAATTAAAATCCTTTTTGCATATCATATGTACATTTTGGGTATTACAGTTTAAATTGATCAGTACATGAAACCTTAACAGCGTACCGCAATTTTACAAATGTAGTAACCATATATATTTAAAACAGAAATAAACACATAAACACCATTCAAAGAAAATACACAAGAGACGATGAAAATACATTTCCTACATTTTCGGAATAGATTCAGGCTTAACAAGTCCATTTAGCAAACCCAGGCTTGCTATCAGAAAGGACTTGTTAAGCCAAATCTATTCCGAAAAATATCATCCCAGTTCGTCAATTGGATTTTCTCGCCCAATTTATCGGTTTATTTTTCGCTCAGCTCATCTCCACAGCTCTCCTTTACAGAACGTATCTCAAGCAATCGACAAATCGTCTTTGATCGTTAATTCCAATTTAAATATTCAATAGGTATTGGATGAGGCATTAAAATTTCGCCGTTCGTTTGTTGAACATTCTTTAAATCGTTGTTAATGTAATTGTATAAGCTAGACGTTTTATCAAAGTATTTGATGATATAGTTTATTAGATAAATATTCATTCTAAGAGACGACAAGAGTAATGCTATTATGAGCGTAAGGATAATTAAAAGCGAGGCGTCTTTGTAGGCTGACTCCGCTTGCAACAAGTGTAAGAATAACAGCGTATATATATATATATACCCAGTTTTAGGCCTATATTTATTTATTTATTTATAATTTAAGCATACCAACTGTATAATTACAATGTTTTTTAGTTGAGATATTCTTAATTTTGAGATACTTTTAATTTAATTTAATTTTCTTTGTCAGAGTAATTAAACAAATCACAGGCATGCATGACATTTCAATTACATTATATATTAAAGAGACTATTTGTTTATGGTGAAAATATAACAGTGACTGTAATGTAATGTTTAGTTACATAAACCACAAATCGAAGTCTAACTATATTAAAACTAATTAAAAGTATAAAAAATTTAAATGACAAAATATTATATTTTTGAAGGTTGAGTGTATTACACCTTAATTTCGCCAGCTGTCTTTTAGATTGAACACAATAGGGAGCCAGTCTATTGCGGTCTATCGGATACAGGTTCAGACACCGTGCTGATACTGAAATATTCTTGACACGCAAATCACATACGTTGGCTAATCCGGCAATAGAACCTGAGGTTTGATGATGATAGTCGTATTCACTACCAGTACATCACTAGAGAAGTACAACACTCTCACAAGCAATCAGCGTTAGGACAGTAACACTGGTAAAAGGTTTTCGTATTGCAAGCGATCATAACCGGTAACCGTTTTCATCGTTCCCGTCTAGCTCGGCTCGTTTTCAGTGATGCTTTCTTTTTTCTCTACGTGAAGGCTGCGTTGACTGCACGTATAGTGTTAGGTTTAAGTGTGAATCCCACACGGGACAAAAAATTGTGTGATCCATAAATGGTTGTTCTGAGTTTGGTGATCCTTGAATCCGTTGTTTGAATGTTTGTAGAGCCCCTGCGACACAGGAATTACACATAGAGCGAGAATAGCCTTTAAAAAAAATACAGCCTTTGGAATGAACTATGCAGTGGTGTTTCCTAATCACTATGATATGCTCTTCTGTAATTGAGGTTTGAAGAGAGTATTGCTATCACGGTTGGCAGCGGTTTGGCTGTGTGTACCCTTGACATTGCCGAAATCCATGAGCGGCGGTTGACACTAACCATCAGGTGAGCCGCTAGCTTGGTGCAATAAAAAAATTGGTGGACAAGCTTGTTCGCTAGCATGTTTGTATAAAATAATAATAATATAAATAAGGGCAGCTTGTAGCGGGCTGAATGTGAGTGGCGACACTGTGGTCCTGAATGCCTCAGAGAGTTGGTTAGGGCCTCGTCCCCGGCTTGCCGTTACTGGTTGGCTGGGTTGGAACTTCAAGAGCGTCCGTAGGACTCTCAACTCTGGCTTGCCTTGGTCGGCCGGTCAGAGGGGGGCCGCTAGAGCTATATGCTTGGGGTTGGAAGTGTCATTTTCAAGGTCATAACTACGGGGAAACCCGCTCCGGGTCTCCGTTGTCACGACACCCGTGATGGTGAAACCGGCGCCGCACCGCTCGACACCCCTAGCCACTCGCACCGGTGTTGCCCTCTGCTGCTGGCTTGTATGCCTATAGTGGCTTATCAGGGGGCCCATCTAGTGAGTTGGCGAGTCACCATCTGCCCATTGCATTGATGCTATTTGAGTATTCAGGGCAGACGCCGTTTTTCATCCATAGTTAGCAATATACCGGTCCACCAAACACCCATACCTATAGCTCATATATTAGAATCTATACGTAGCAATAGTCCTACGCCTGCTGCGGCTAGTGCCGCTGTAGGTGTTCCATCACACCTTTGATTAAAACTCTCGAAGGGCCTCTTCACGTTGGACCCATGTCTTCGTGTAAGCCTCCCAAAGGGCCAGGTATTTTCTAATATAATATGGTAGAAAGTACCTGTGATAAGAGAAATATAAATAAAATACATACATAGCCTCACGAATATATCCTCGAAAAGGCACAGAAGCTTTACAATCAGATCGTTGATGTAGTTACAGTTCCAGCGATCCATCTACCATTCAAAACAACGCGTCGGCAGACCGTGGAAGATTTAGTCGGTAGAACCCGGGGCTTTTCCAGGTGAGCCCAACATAACCAATACAGCCCCATTTTCAAGCAGCAAGGCTAAAAATAAAGGAGTTAATCAACCACATTTAACTACTTGGCATAGACTCCGTTTCTTATCGATTTCTTTTAAGAATGTCGGTTTGTTAACGTACATGAAACCACACCGCCATTTTAAAATCCACTCTAGTACTTGCGAAATTGATACCTTTTCTCGCAAGTCTCATTATCGACACTTAAGAGAGTCGACCATCTATTTGCCGGTCTCCGTGGGCCGATCTGTTCGATAAATTCCTTCCCAATATAAGCTTTTTTATACACTTAATTTGTTAATGTGACTCCTGTTTCAAAGGTATTTTTGCGTTTGTGTTTTTAAGCCGGTGTTTGTCTACAATTATCTTCGATATTTTACACATATTCGTTGATGTATTTTCTCGGTAGCCCAGCGGTATTGATTGGAACTGCTGTGCATGGGGTTTTGAGGCGGGCAAAATGGTCCAAATATTTTCACTAAGAGCACAGGGTCTGGTGCCCTACCTCTGAGGACCCTGTAGATGGCAATATGGCTTTATTACCTACCCCTTGGGACCTAAACTATAAGCTGGTGAAATGTACGTGTAATTACCGATATTAACCCTTGCTCTGATCCTGTTCTGTAACATAGACTATGTAGTCTATTTGCAATTGCGATGAAATCGTATCACCACTAATTCATCGTACCTATCTGAAATAATAATTGAACAGTTGGGCTGTTCTGAGGTCTTGTGTAAAAGAGAGAATAAATAATTCTATCATTAATTTTTAAATGAATGAAAGATATGATAAAGGTGTGATAGGTATATAAAAACGCAACAGTATTACTAAACCTACATCTCAATGAGACTTATTGAAAAAAATACTCTATTTTGCAAGAAGGAAATTTATCCGGATAAGGATAATAAGCATCGTTAGCAAATTATTGGTTTGCTTACTTGGATTGGATGCTAAAACACTCAAAAATGATACTTATATTAATATTAATCTCATTAAAATACTATTTATTAACCCGTGACACAGGCATAATTCGTAGTGTATTAGTAGAATTTTTACTTTCTGAAACAAGGAAAATATTTTACAGAATGTTGGCTTTACGCAATCCAGTAAAGTCCCCGCTATTAACTAGAAAATAAAAAACAAGTAAACAACAAAATGGAACGCTTAAAAGAAATGTTGATGAACTCTCTACAGGATAATAATTTCGCTTAAAGAGTTCTAATATTTTCCTTATATGCGTCATTGCGAGCAGCTAAAGAGAGTCGACTCAGCACTCGACGGAGTCCCTACGGACCGATTCGTGAACCGAGCCATTAAGTTTATTAATCTGTCTCATATAACCGAAATTGGTATTCTTAGAGCACTTCTAATTAAGTTCTGTTGAGATTGAGACAATGGTATATTGTTCAGATTTTATCTTGATTGCATGGAAACACATATTATGAGTTAAATGTTTAAATTTTGTTTTAAGTTGGTTTACACAGTACTTTGTGTTGCAAATTGTTAGTAATTCTGTTAAATTCTACAGTTGGGATGTGATATAATTTAAATGTGATTACATACATACATACCTATTATTATATTTTGGGGCTTATTTCTTCTCAAACTGAGAGGAAACCTGTGCCCAGCAGTGGGCATGGTAGCATTAGCCGGCGACTTCGCGTGGAAAGTAGTTCAGTGGACAATCTAGGGGGGAAGGTGTAGGCAAATTTATCGTTATTTTCGTCTTCCTCTATTAACTATGTAATTCATTATAATCGGATCAAAAGTATAATTATGTATTTGTAGAAGTTGTCGTCCTTATCTAGAAAACTTAAAGAATACATATAACCAAAGTTTCATTAATATCATAGCCAGTTGCACTCACTGATCGATAAACGATTAGCGAGGTTAAGCAACGTTCGGTGCGGTCAGTCTATAGATGGGTGATCGCTTAGTGGTATTTCATCTGAGCTTCTCCATCTTTCGGAGGGCACGTAAAAAGTCGGTCCCGGTAGTTGCCAAATTGACAGCAGTCGTTAAGCCATCTCAGAGGCCTACGGGCTTGAACAACTGACAACAGGTTGGCCACTAACCACACGAAAAGAAAGAATATGCTAAACATGAATAACCAGTTACGATGAACTCTATTTTGTATGGCATCTCGTATTGGATACACTTAAAGCAATATCTCAGAATCTAGTAACCTTATTTGAATGAATACTGCATCTTTCAAGTTGCATGAAAATATAGATTTTCATGCAAGAAGCTCTCACGTGATGCGTTTTCAAATACATTTACTGACAGACAGACAAACATTTTAAATAATGCTGATTTATAATTATTGTAAACAAAGATATAGAAACAATAAAATTAAACTACTTTTTTTCCGAATTTTATTGCGTTTTATTTATATAACAAGTTGACTTTATAAACCGCGATATAATTCGTAAAAAATAGTTTAATTTCAATATGTAACATTCGCGTGAACATAATACAATATTAAATATGTAAACATACATTGTTTAAACTTTAACACAAAATGTAATACTGTATAAATTTACGTAACATCTATTTTAAAGCCAACACACTTTATTTTCGAAGAACACCGTTCTATCTTTGTGCAATAAACTTACAAATACAGGTGAAGTAATGACAAGAATATACGCCGCGCACGTTTCCACTTCATCCTGTGTTCGAATAAGAAACTCGGTATTATCGAGTTTTTGTGCGCATTAGAGGAAAATTAACGCCACGGGGAACGAAGGAAAAACTTTGTACGTTAAAGTGTCGGCTGATATAGCAATTTGATATGAATATACTACTTTCGTTTTTTGTTGAAACTCGCAAAATGTCGATACGTGTCTATTAATAAGGTTGAAATACATCGTTTCAGTAAGAAAATTATGTGATTTTAAGTTTAGGCTCGTGGCTTTGCTCGCGTAGAAGTAGGTTAGATAAGGTTATGTTTGTAAGAGTACTTTTAAAATAAAAATATAGGGTATATTACTCGGTGATCTCACCTATATCAATAGGTGAGAGCAGCGATAGCTCAGTGGGGAGACCAACAGACTGCAATGCAGAGGGTCTCGGGTTCGAACCCACGTCGCGCACCTCTCACTTTCAGAAGTTATATGACATTTCGAAATTATGTGCGTATTGATTGACAATTATCGCCTGGTCCGTGCCTCGGAGAGCATGTTAAGCCGTCGGTCCCGGCTGCCATGAACATCTATGGCAGTCATATTGGGAAGCCAGTACCCTATAATATCCTGACACTGGTCTAGTCTAGGGTATCGTTAGCCTTCGGGTTGCGGATGTCAGGTGGCAGCCGCTCCGTGTAAAAACTGATATCCGCCAACCCCAAGTGACTTGGGAATAATAAAGGTAGGGAGAAGAAGACTCGGTGATGATATTGCTTTCTAATGGTGAAAAAAAAAACTAATATTTCGCATTTATAATATTAGTATAGATATAGACAATGAAGGTATATACTTAGGTTTATATACCCGAAGGGTTGGACATAGGTATATTATACCCTACTTTAGTATCTATTTGTTTAGGTCCCGCGTAATAGGGGCAGAACTATTCACGGGGCCTTTTCGGACGCTGTGAGATTTATTACTGAAAATATCCTGAGGAATACAGAAGTTAAATTCAGAGATAAATTTTAAAGCAATTTAATGACCATTTGCCCGCTCTAAGAATCAAACCAAAACGATCAAACACAAATAGAAAAGCAATCTTATGCCAAACATTTCCATGGTAACAATTACTATTAGGTGGGCTGTGATTTGTAATAGAGCGGGTTGTGCTATCGCTAGCGACCTGACAAGTAAATCTTATCCCCGGTCACCCCGTAATCATTGCTACTAAAAAGTAACCGCAACATCGCTCGGGGCAAATGTAAGCATAAATAGTTAAATAATTTAAAAACAGATACAACTTCCGTTTTAATTAAATAAACCTCATCGAAATCCGTATAATATAGATTAATTTTTAAAACATCTAATTCATGCTCAACGTAATGCGACTACATGTGCAAGCTACTCGCACGGGATACATGCACGTCAATCATATTAGTTACTTGTGTGGGTATCTTGCGTCGGACGTGATGCATGCAACTCATTATGCAAGAACCTAAATTTGCGCATGTTACTCAATATGTACAAAAACCATTATAGAAAATGCGGTCTCCCTAAAGTGCATGTCTTTTCTACAGGGATTTCTACTCTACTCTCGTATAATTCCACGTCTAGAATAAGCTAAATGCTCTTAAATTTATATTAATGCGGGCGCCAGTGTTCTCAGTATTTCTATATAAACTGCACATTACCTCGAAGCTAAAACGAACTCATATAATTATGTATGTCGCGACCGAGAGCTGCAGAACGAGGGTAGTAAAACATTCATTCGTTCATCACGTCCCAATCCCTCGAGAAAATTCGTTCATTCACTCGCGAAGGAGATCCCGTTTATTAGCTACCTGAGTTTGTTATTGTGGCGGCGAAATTAATTGCTATTATGTTTCTATTGGATGTATATGCCGACAATTTGCCGCTTTCAACTTAATCATGTTATGAGGCTAACGTAAAAGAAATAATAAAAGGTGGAAGCATTCGACATTCAATTCTGGGAGTAGTTTTTTGCTTTGCATTTGTTTTCTGAATTTAAAAAGTCAGAGTATATAGAAAGTAGAAAGAGGTTGAGTTTGTCTATTTATGATCATGCATTCAAAGACAGACCTAAATCCATTGGCAAAATGTAGGTGTAATAAGTTCTACCCTTACCCCTTCGGGGTCTACGCGTGATACTAAGTAAAGATTATTTTACTTTACATGTCTTTTTTCTCAAACAAACTGATTATAAAACCATTTAGCTACTGCTTTCAGGCTATATTTGTTTTTAAATCAATATCAAAACGAGAGACTACTATAGATTATAGAGGTGGGTCTCTTCCTATCTCTATATAATAAATTAGAAGTAGTAGAGCCTCGCTGATTTCAGCATGAATGGGCCGGCTCGACCGGGCAAGGACTATCTCACAGAATATTGACGTGAAATAGCAGTTTTCCTGCTGTTGTGTTTCGTTCGGTGAGTGAGAGTGCCGGTGGCCCAATCACCCTCTTTCCCACTTCCCGCTACTTCTCCTTCCTACTTCCTTTTTCTCTTCTTCTTTTCCTAAAGGATCGGCAACGCGCAAGTAATGCCTCTGGTGTTGGCTACGGTGACCACTTATCATTAGGTAGCTTGTTGTAGCCGTATGATTGTTTGCCATCTTAGATGTATAAAAAAAAAATATGTATATTGTCTCTCTTTTTTATATGATACAAAACATAGAGATGTATTATGTTTAGCTACCAATATATACTCCATAATGATTTACTAAATAAGAAAACATCTATGGACTTATATAAATAGCAAAAGAGCTGACTGACCGAAAAGATTAGATTATCGACTACACAGAAAATGTCCTTTGATAGAACTGTCCCATATATCCTAAAAGACAATTATCCAAGTTAAACCGCAGCGTTTACTAATGCCGTTTTATCATCAAGATGATCTAAAGAATTGGGACTAAACGTAATTACGTTTCATTACGTGTTAGGGTAGAAGAAATCAGCACATTTAAATTGTTATCGATCTGTCTCTCCGAGGAGCAGTTCTGTCCTCGGATAGCTAGCTCTCTTGGGAACATGGCAGCGAAAAACGAGATGAATTTCAAACGATTTGGAACATCGTCTCGTTTTTATTTTAATATAAGTGTTCTGGAAGTTTCTGCGAAATTTAATATGCTTTTATTTTTAATTGTATATCATTTACATGAACAGAGAATTACCCCTAATTGTTCTTGATAGGCAGTTGGCAGAGATGACTTATTACCACAATTTGTCAGATATTTTCCACAAAGTTTTAATAAATTTGCGTTAGCTACAGAGTACACACGGTACTGCTATAACCTCTCTATTAGCTTGAACCTTGACATAGGACATATACTATATTTTAAATTTCTATTCAAATTCTATTTCCTAGCGACATGTTGGTGTTATTAAGCTTCTGCTTAGTCCTTCCAATATACGCGTCAAAGCAGAGAAGAAACTACTTTTAACTGACGAAAACAGTAAAAACTAGTTCTGATTGAAATTAAACACTTTATACGAATTTTGTCGCGTTGTTTATTTTACTTTAAAACACTTTTATTACATTAGTAATTAGTAGGTAATTCAAATAGTCAAACTCAAGAAGAAGCAAAACACAGCTGGACTTCATGATACTTTGAGCTCATTCTGCGTGAATAGAAACACCAAAGATTAAATTATCTTCGGGTAGGTACTTTGAAATAACTAGCTACACTTCAGAACATTGGGACAACTACAATTTTAGTCTTCCCGTGAACATGGCTGCTGTAAAGCAACTAAAACGTCGGAGCAAACTGTAAACTTAAATACAAATAGTTTTAATTTAATTAAATAGCTTAAATAGTAATAAAGTTTAATAATAGTAGTGTTACAGTTTTCAAAATTATGTAATAAAAGTGTTTAATTCCAATATATCACATTCGCGTAAACATAAGACAATATTATGTAAACTACTTTGACTTTAAAATATTGGTTAAAAGAGGTGTTTCACAAAGCTCCTATTTTCCGTTGGTTCAAAAAGTGTTGACCAAAGATACGGTTCCAGAAGGTTCGGGCGAGAGACGAAGGAGCTACTGGATATTTTATTAACCAACCAGAAATAAATATTGACAACTGTTCTCATGAGTTAATGTAGTTACGACTAAAAAAATCTTGACTGTAACTAAAAACAAATGATACTAAATTTTGTCTTCATAAAAAATAAACTAAATAAAAATTACCTGAATCATAAAATATTGCCTTTTCAATTTGCTCGACCTCATACACTTGATATCATACTCAGTGAAATGTGGATGTACTACACATTTGCCTACCCCTTTAGGAATGCTATGTATGTTTATATGTAGGTACAAATGTATAGAACAAGACCTCAGGATATAGTTGAACTGACTTAAACACCTATAACCAAGCAATGCGGAACGTTGTTCAATCATCATTTGTAAGAAACAGGGACATGTTCCGACTTATTCATCTATCATATGTTGCTGTTTGATATTATTCATATATTGAATGTCATCTATCGTCTTCTGAAGGGGAACTTTATTCGATCCAATTTGAACCGCGGAAACAGTACGTAGAATAAAGTTGTATTATGTGAAAACACTCAGTTTTGTCATTTTTATACTATGCTGTAAAATATTTAGTGAGCCGAATGTTTCATAGTACCCAAACTTGTATGAGTTTGCAATATTGATTGATTGATTTATTGATAACATTTATTTGAGGACCGCTAGTGATTACACAACAATACTTCTATAACATCCTTGATTTGATATTCTTTGTTGATTGTATAGTATTTTAATGTAGCCACTGTATGCACAAATTGGATAGCTTATATGATAATTAAATTAGTTTAAATATAATTTCTACGATTAGAAGATGATGCAACCAATTAAAATAAAGCAAATAAAATCATTAATATCAATTAACGAACACGATAGGAAATATAGTAACAAAACAAAGAAGTAATTAAAACTAAAATTATGTCATAATATCAATTAGATGATAGGTTTGATCACGATATTGTACTCTAATTTTGCTATTAAAGACTTATGTAATAGGATAAACGTGTGTCGTCTGCTGTGTGTTGTTCCAAACTCCGTTTTGAGATGTTTCTAGGGCTTCGAGCTAAAAATTCTCCTTCATTGAAGCAAGAGAGAATTTACGCCATAAAATCAATAGACATAATACATTTTTTAAATTTCAACCTGTTATTAATACGTAGACTTTTTCTTCTCCAGTTCAATTCTCGGGTCAGACGAATCGTTATTAAAGAAAGAAATAAACACGAGAGAAAAATATTTTTATTTGTATCTCCTTTTCGCAATACAATCAAATATAAATATATACAGAACAGTATATGGTATGGAGACCAAATTAAGTATCTGCGTCAGTTACTGTTGCAGTTGAAACTGCAACGCTGGTATTTTCGCAGGACCTATACAGTATGTGTGCAAATTACAACTGATGAACAGCATCCGCCATGAGATTTTTCTGTCATGAAAATCCAGCACGGAATCCAGAACTATGGTTTGTAGATGTTATAAGTTCATATTGTGTGTGACCTACAATCATAGTTGACAAAGTGTGGCTGTAATACATACATCTCTGCTTGTCCCTTGGGGTATAGAGACGTAAGATATATTCATCCAACCGAGTTCAATTACTTTCATTCTTGTTCAGTAAGATACACTATATATTTTGGTATTGTATCCAAACACTGCAGTAATACAATACTAGCTATGCCCGCGGTTTCATCCGCGTTTATGGTTACTGCCCTCGGAGGTTGTAGCGTGATGTTATATAGTTTATAGCCTTCTGCGATAAATAGGCTATCTAACACTAAAATAATTTTCAATTCGGACTAGTAGTTCATGAGATTATCGCGTTTAACCAAACAAACAAACTCTTCAGCTTTATAATATTAGTATACATAGATTTATTAAAGTAGCCAGTTGCACTCACTGATCGGTAAACAATTAGCGAGGTTAAGCAACATTGGGTGCGGTCAGTCTATAGATGGGTGACCGCTTAGTCTATTTCATCTGAGCGTGTCCGTGCTTCGGAGGGTATGTAAAAAGTCGGTCCCGGGTGTTGTCAAATTGACAGCAGCCGTTAAGCCATGTCAGAGGCCTACGGGGCGGCTTGAACAACTCTTGACAACAGGTTGGCCATTAAACATAAGGTAAAAAAGAAAGAAGTAGAATAGAAATTTTGGTATGACAAATGAGGCATCTCTTAAAGTTGGTGAATTATTTAGATAACATACAAAATGCATTACTACATCTCTCCGGTACTGTATCGCTACCAAGATTATTCTTGCCAGTACAAAGTTTAGTGCTATTAGGTAAAGTCTTACTGGTTCATCTCACCTTCAAGATTATATTATATCCTACTTTGACCCTTACCTTTACCTTCAAATGTTGGAATGTCCTGACCCTTTAAATGAAAGTTTTTGGAATACCAGTCATAATTGAACACTTATTATGTCTGACCGCCGATGTGCCGCTGCGACTCAATAAATTAAACGATTCTGATTATAATCTTTACATTTTATAATATGAATACAGTATGTACAATACCATGAATATTTAAGGAGTCTGCCCATTACACCGTCTCATACCATGACCGTGCTAGGAACGTATCAAATACGAAAAGCAATACGATACGCCCTGCTATAGGAACTGCTGGTCGGTGACGGAACGGTCTAGTGGGCATAGTCTTATAAATTTGCTTACAAAGAATATTTTTTTGCCTGACAAGTTCTTAGCACGGTCATAATATGAGACGGGGTAGTGGGCAGACTCCTTTATGACTACCCAAATCCGAGTTGCAACAGCATTAAAACACGTTAAGGTATCGGCCCTTCTTATCCTTAACGATTACAACACTCGTCGCTGATAAGAAAACGCCGAAGAAAAGGTCACATTTTGTCTAAATGTACATTATAGGTAAATTTGTTAAGAAAAAGGGAAGCGGTGTCCAAATCTGGAGAAGTTTCTTCATATAATCTTATTTTGTGTGTCTGGACAATAACACATACTACTAAAATAAGTGCTTTGGTGGCTTCTTAAGTTCTTCGTCTCTTGTGTTATGTTTTGATAGCAAAATGTTCTACTAATGGTAGGTACCGTCAACATAGATGATGTATCGTTTAAGAGGTTACGTTACTGCCACACAGCAACTAATTGGTGTGATCCAAAAACAGTTGTTCCGTGTCTGGGTGATCTTTGTGTCCATTTATTGAATTTTTGTAGTCTCTTGCGATATAGGCATGATTAATAGTGCGGGAAAATATCTCTCAAACCACTAATAACATAAGTAGCTGAACATATTGTATATACAATTTTGTATGGCAATTTTGCAGGAAGAGACCAATGTCTCTACTTGCGTCACTCTGATTACAGGCGAAAAGTCGTTCTGATCACAGACGAAAAGTCTACTTCTTGAGACGACAGCGTCAAAACTTATATTAACAGCGATCCATCAATTTTAGAAGCTCTGAAACATATATGTTTAATTGTAAAACATTTCCAGCACCACAATTTTCACCCTCCCAAAAGTACACAGCAAAACACAAATGTAAAACATAAAACAATAAAATTAACGAAGGCGCTTACATCACGTAGTACATAAGTAAATTAGCAAGCTCCTCGACTATAGCCAACAGCGTCTATTGCCAAACTGGATTGTTATTCCGAACACGTCCTTACGTCTCTCAGATAACCGCACTTCATTTTTGAAACGACGATATAAATAGCACCCTGAGGCCGAATAAATTTTAAAAAGCATCTACCGGATTACCCGGGCGATCCGTTTTTGTTCGAGGATTAATATCACGTTTCTTTTTATTCGTGTAAATAGATATACGTTTTATTATTGATATATATTTTTATTCTGTTTGACTCTTGGACACGATGATACGGACGGGTTGTAATTCCAGTTTGAGACTGACCCAATTTTTCGTGTTGGATCAGCGGAATTGATTGAGATTTGGAAGTTCAGTTTACATTGTTGGGAACTAGGTTAGAATCTACTTACGTGGCGTGTCCATGCGAATCTAGCGTTTAAATTCTACAGCCAGTGACAAGTAGCAATACATTAAATTAAATTCTAACACTAGTTTATGAGTTAAAACTTTCTAATTAATTACTATAAAATAAGTGTCAAGTATAATTAAGTTACTGTTGTAAAAATATAAGTTTGAATGATAAAAGAATTCTATATCTTACAAATGTTTAGCTACTTATGTCTTAGTCAAATACAATATAATAATGCTTGAAATTATTTCTTACCATATTTAAAATACGTAATAAAATCGATGTTCTAAGAATAATCGTTTTTTGTATTGTCGTAAAACCTTGGCTGGAATTCTTAAATGCTTATTTATGAGATAGAAAAGCATAAAAGCAATTGAAACTTATTTTCCGCATCGAGCTTCATTCTTACAATGTGAAGGATATTACGTATCCACTGATGCACCCTAACATTTCATTTTTGATAAGAGAACAATCTTTTTCTATTGACCTAATAACTCGGCTTTAGGCGTCTGTCAGACAGGATTCGAGGCCATTATTTTCACCAATGTCGATGACGAGAATTCTTTTTCGTATTGCACGATTCGATGCCGACACGACACTCATATCGAAAGATACCAAAACTTATAACGAACCCTAGACATTTTACATTATAGGTAGGTGGCACATTCAATTTTACATAGTTATGACATGTATTAAGTATTCAAGGTTTGAAGAGACGGTTTGGAGAGGTTGTTTGAGATCCGATTGTCGTAGTCGTGTCGTTGCCAGATCGTCTAAGTGAAAATTCGATGTCGATGAGCCGAAGGCATAAAAATGGTCTATTCACTTTGTTTGCCATCTGGACCCTATATTAATGGTAGCCGCCCTTATCTTAACGGAACGGACACGGTCTGAATGCGAAATAGGATGAAATATGTAATGTTGAAGTGTTTTTGCGGGTTTTTTCGGGATTCGCGTTGAAATGTTGAATGTTTTCGGATAGTGTTTGTTGTGCGTTTTATGAATTTATATTTTTTTTGCGTCCATTTTTCTTCAGGGAGATAACACGTTTTGAGCGTGGAATATTTGACTATCAAAACAAGTAAGAGTAATCTCTACGCTGAATTTCTGATTTTATATTTTATTCAAAGATAACTGAAATAAAAAAAGCGTTTTCTTCAAAACCTATACATTTTCTTATGATTTAAATATGACTTAAAAATATATTACCAAAATTTTTATTTACTTACTATGTAATACTCATTGCCGTTCCATCAAGATTGATATAGATAAATGCGTTTACATTTCCTATAAAAAATGCATCAGCTGCAAGACTGCATATTTCCTCTAAAAGCTTAGACATCCCAAGAGGTTCTATATCGATGTAAACACGGATCGCATCCTGAAATCCTCCGATCCTCTTCGCGAGGATTTCCTCCAGTTACGAGTACATATACATTGCGAGTTTATTTTGTTACGTGAGTCTCTCGCGCGAGATAAGTAAGCAAGCTATGTAATATACAGAAAAATGTCGTGTTGTTGTGTGTTGAATTTAAAATTTTACGATCGAGTTTGTTTAGTCGATGAGAAATGTACGGAGAATTTAAATTAGTTGTGGGAATAGCGGATTGAAAGTTTCTTATGTTATTAAATTACGTAAACCTCGGTAGGGTTAGGTGTTGAGCGGGGTCTCTTGGGGGTTCGTCGGCTTTGATGTTTATAACTAAGCTATGCCATTTTAGACGCCATTACTATTTGAGTGTTTGACATTTTAGCTGTGTGTTATGTTTTAATTAACTATTGTTGTAATTAAACTTTGTTACCACTGCTGGTGTGCAATTGTGGTTATATGTAGTACAGACAGTTAGAGTGATGTTAGAAGCTAATAGTTTCAACATAGAATGCAGGGTCAGGGATGATGTGATAGTTTACGTAGTCGCCTCGCCACTGCCAATGCGCCGAGTGCAATAGGTTCAATCACTTCGACATGGTACAAAAATTTGTGGCTTAGTGGACGATTCGCCCGAATTTAACAAACCCGAATCGGGCGATTCGATACTTAAAATTTATTTTATTTTTCTGTAGGCGACTCGCACGAATTGTATTTATTACAGTGAAGTTAAGAAAAGTACAGTCAAGTACAGAAGTGACACGGGTAGTATATTTTGACATGAAATGAGACACACTAATTAATCAGAAATAGCTTTATTTGCATAATAACTAGTAAAAGTCTTTTCAATTCGTTGTAATAAAATTTAACGGGTAGTATTCAACTGTTCCACAATTTCTTGCCTTAAGCATATTTTACTGTGCAATTAGTATTTTTGGTGGAACACCAAAAATACTAATTGCACAGTAAAATATGCTTACTAAAATATTTTTAAGAGACCAAACTAAGTCTACGGAGGCTCCTATTTTTGGGTGGGTTTAAGAAGGAACCTAACATAACCTAACCTTTCCGAGATGGAATGCGGTGATTTGAGGCGTATAGGTGCTCGTTATGATATATTTTAGTAAGCATATTTTGCTGCGCAATTAGAATTTTTGGTGGTCATTATATTTAATCCCGATATATTTTACTCGACTACGTACGTACTTTTCATTGCATAAAATACAATTTGTGCGAGTCGCATACAGAAAACTATACCTATATTTTTTTAAAGTGTCGATTCGCCCGATACTTGCGAGTTAAATTCGGGCGAATCATCCACTAAGCCAAATTTGTGTGACCCACAAATAAGCTTTTTGTGTCTTGTTTCTAAGTTAGTAAAATCCCCCGCGTCACAGAAATTGTTTGTAGTATCGGTATCTCTTTTCTAAGAAAATAAATGCAAAGGTTTTGTCGCAATTAGCCCTAAACTGCGCTTCTAATAGATATACAAAAGTAGTATAAAATGCGAGTTGAGTGACGGTTGGCCCTGAGTGCAGGCATCACCGTCAGTATAAATGATATCTTTGTTTTACCTGTGTAGTTATCTCTGACAGAGACCTCTACACATTCTGCAGTATATAAAAAAACGGGTTGTCTCTAGTAAGAACCAACCTTTGCTCTAAGCTAAAATTGGAGCACACATCTATCTTACATCCCGATGAGGCTACTAATATTAAGTGAACATTGATTGGTTAATTTGAGTGTGTACATATAGCGCTAAGTGTCTACGGCCTGCATATGTAACTTGTGTGCATACCCACGATGTTGACATGCTCGTAAATTAGCCTGTTCATCAAAGATACATCGTAAATTAAGCTGAGATGTAGTTTCTCGATTACATGAACAGAGCTATCACTTTAAAAAAAGAGATGTTACGATGTGAGTGCAAGGGCTAAACACTCATGATTTAATTGACTGCATTATGGGTACACTTATGTATGGTTTGATTATATGATTAGGTGTGTCATAAATTTAATTTGATATAATTTTGGATTTAGTATTTTATAATTTATTGTTCTTAATGTATTTATTTAAATGTTGTATCACTTTTACTATAATATCTTTAAAGTTGGTCAAAATAATCTTTCTGACACACACCGCATACTTATTTCTTTTTACTTTTCTTTCTAAGCTCATCTAATTGTGCATGCAATGGCTGCCTTAAAAGGTTACGCAACCAACTAAAACCTGTCATTGTTTTTTTTTTGTATTTTTGTTATAATCACTGGTGATCCTAAATAAATAAAAAATAAAAGAAATACACTTTATGAATTTCTTTGTCTGCGATATGCCGAACTTTCCCAGTAAATTTTCTACAGATTTCAGTTGCATATCCAACCGAATAAAATTAACATTTACTTTCTAAAAGACTAATTAACGGCATTTCAAATTTTAGCTTATGTCTGCATTGACAACAGTCAAATCATTAGTAATTTGATTGGCTATTATCAATTCGAGTAGCCAATCCCAGCTAACATACGTTTGACTGTCTGTTATCCAATTTTATTGTTGATCTGCAACTCAGCAACCGCGCGTAAAAGTATTGTTGCACTAAGCTCTTCATTAGTGATAAAATCATTTGCTTTCTTACTTATTAACATACGTATAAAATCGCTATTCAATATTATTGTAATGTCTACCTTATCCTTCATCTTGTTAAGAAAATGAACGTAATTTTTCTGAATTCCTTTTTCAATTTTGACTACATTTCTGGTCTAGACACCGAGCTGAATGCGGTCTGATTGGGGATTGGCAAGACGCAATTTATTAGATTGATTTATTTTTCATACCAATGAAGGCTAATAAGAGTCCTTTGAAAGTGCAGAATTCTTTATACAGGTTTTAAGTAAAACCATTTTCTATATTGATTAATTTAAAAGATGTAAGATTGCAGCTAACTACTTATGCTGTATTCAGTAAGCAGAGTTTCCAGAGCTTTTTATCAGATTGCCGGAGTCGCCTGTATATAAATACAGTCTATGTAATATGTACATGTTATATTATGTATGAAAGGAACCTGCATGTCTGAGAGTTTCTCGAAGACATGTGAAGTCTGCCTAACTGCAATAATATTCTACCACATACACACAACACCATCTAGCCCAAACTAAGTAGAGCTTGTACCATGGGTACTAGACAATGGATAAACATACATAAATACTTGTTTTTTTGTAAATACATTCATATTATACATAGAAACACCCAGACCAAGACAAACATCCATGTTCTTGCACATAAATGTTTGACTTGTGCGGGAATTGAATCCGCGACCTCAGGCGTGGCAGTCGGTTACACTAGTCACTATGCCATCGAGGCCGACACAATGCAATGGCACAGAGTGGTAGACTATGACCTATGAATACGAGATAACATCCCGTATCGTGGAGGACTATACAAATATTAAAACAACGATCACGAAGAGTGAGTGTAGACACTTGGCTAGCAAGACGACCACCTAGGTCACTACGTCATCAGTACATTCACCTGAACACACAACACAAAGTTACTTATTATGTGTATACATGTTAGTAGACTACTCGGAATACATAGTTATATTGGCAATAATATCGTACAATGTTCAGAGAAACCTCATAATCACATGACACAGTCGCACTGCGGTTCAGCATCCAACGTAACGACACTACGAAACTATATAAAAGCTTTTACTTTTGCCATCAAAAACTTACTGTACACATCCATTTTGATACAAAATTCCGTATTAGAGGTCAAAGTACTGTCAAATGAACCAACAAGCGTCTACGAAATTGCTGTGAGTGCACGGTTCCCTCGAGAGTTGGAGACAGTGTGTTGCGGGGTTTTCCTGTTTACGACACTGTGTTGCTCTCTGTACGTGTCTCTACCTGCATATGTGTGGGTTACGTGTATGTGCTTTTACCACGTAATGTGATATTTAGAGTGACAAATTTCGTTGATTGAGAACTTCAAACTTAGTGTAAATAACTAAAATGGTTGGTATATTTTCGTTCTACTATAGATTCAGAACCAGCAAGGCAATCAAAATTCATAAGTTAGTTTACAATAAAGCAAGAAAGCAAGTAAATTTTAGCCGTGACCTATTTATACCGTAAAAACTTTTGTTGTACCACTTCTCATAATTAAGTATTTGATATTTTTCAGACAAAAGCAACACAAATTTTGAAATGACTTGCTCTTATCGCAGAACTAAGACTTAAGACTAAACGCGGTCGCAAAAAGAGCAGCGGTGTGACGTGTAACCATACAAAAAACAACGCGGCAGGCGGATCGCATGCAATTTTACTTTTTTCTGGAAAATTCATTGAGTCTTGTAAATGTGGTGGAACAAAAATTGCTAAGTATGATGTAAAGAAAGGTTACCAGTATTTTTCATTTAACACTGTATAAATATGTTTTTAACGATTTAACATATAAATGTAAGGTAATCGTTTTATTACTTTTACGACTTTAGGTAAAATTTAAATACATTTTCAACACTTCAGCTGTAGGTAAAATTTAAATAGGTTTTCAAGGCCTTTGGTTTAACATGACTGAATGTGGTCATCGGTTAAAATAGTATTTCTTTTTGTGCTGTTAATAATATTTATAATGCTTATACATGATGCAAATAGCTAACGAAAATTACATGCGTAAGCTATTCGCGTATCTTTATATTAATACGTAAAGCAAAAACTTTGTACCCCTTTTTACGAAAATTGCGCGGTCGGAGGAGTATGAAATTTGGCACAGTTAAAGTTTATATGGAGAAAGAGGGGCGAATTCTTATACTTTTATAAAATATGCATTATAAACACATTAAATTAATGAAAAAATACTACACGCACACAAACATGCATTTGACACACGCAGTCGAATCGCGTTCGTAGTATTTCAACATTGTTCGTCTGACGTCGTACAATTCTTTGTAACTATGGTTACCTATACCTTATTTATATGACGTTATAGAGAAAAACAGAAAATGAAGTAGCAAGCTTAGGAATTTTGGTCGAATTTTGACCACAAGGCGACCGCTAGTTCTAACTAAAACACATACACGCGCAAATGCCTTTTGCGCATGTTACCCAAACTTTACAAGAGTATTTATTAAAAGTTATTGTAAACATTCGATCATATTTTCACAAGACTTTGACTAAAATTTTACTGCACGTATGGTATATACCTAATATATAATATTTTTTTACTCATATTACTCGTTTTATTTATTCACTAGCAACCCACTGGCTTGGCAGGGATAGTACAAAACCTTAACAAATTATCATCGAAACCGCCCTTATGAATCACTCTGTCAAATGGTGAAAACCGCATGAAAATCCGTTCAGTAGTTTTCGAGCTTATCGCGAACAGACGCGGAGGGGGACTTTTATCGTGATTTTAATAATAATAATAATAATTTATTGCATAAAATAGGTACACTGTTTGACACATTACACATATATAATATATATTGGTTAAAGTAGTCGCCAATCGCCGCTGCGCTGAGTGTGTGTTCAATCTCCACACGGGACAGACAATTATGTCATCCACTAATAGTTGTTTAAACACTGGGTGTTCAATGTATCCATTATTTAAATGTTTGTTTAGTCCACCGCGACACAGAAATAATATCTAGTGCTTAACTCTAATGTTATAAATGAGATGGTGAGTTTATTTCTTACGTTGTACTACTGGACCGATCATCATGAACAGTTTTCTGTACCCCTGATAATAGCACCTTATTTCTTTTTAGATATAAGGTACTTCTAATCTAGAAAAAAGTACTATTCCCGAGTGAAACCGCAAGCAAAAGCTAGTCAAAAATAAATAAATACTACCGCAGTTGCAACACAAAACCTCTGACAGTTTAAAATTATAAGCCAAGAGCGTATCTACGATAAGTAGTACTATCGCTATCAGAGCGGAATGTATGAAGAGCTTCCTGTGAAAAATTCTGGTTAAAATAAATAGTGCCTGGCCTGGCGCTCCGGGGCGAGTACATGCCCACTGCTCATTATCATACCGCGTGCGATATACCGGCTGTTTGAAAAGCATTTTATGTGGAATACTGCCGTAATTTTATTAGCCTTGCTGCTTGTATACTTGTGCTAAGTATTGGTAAGTATAACGTGCGGTAGACTGAGATTTTAAAGACGCTAGAGTTACGTCGTTTTATTATAGATGATATTTTAAAAGTAAATTTGTAGTATGTATAAATCAACCTATATAAATCTATGCATACTCGATACGTCAATAGTGAGGCCAAGTTTATTTCATTTTTCTATTACAATAGTTGATGGACTTCTCGGGTCTATCTGTTGGTTTACAAATATGCTTGAAATAGTGACCAAAATAATACACATATAAAAATTTGTCTCACAACTATTATGTAATTCAGACTTGGTACTTATATGTATAACTTAATTAGTTATGCATATACATAAGTGCCAAGTCCGAACTTTTCTTGTGTAAGTTAATCTACGTTAGAAGTTAGTCTGCGTTTTATGTACTTATATCCTATTTGCGTAACTATTTTAAGTTTATTAGTAAACGAGCAGTTTGATTCCAAAAGTATATCGGTTCCAACAAACATAAACACAATAAATAATAGTATAAGAAAACTAAAAACATGCTTTATTAAAAAAAAACAAACTAAAAGAAGTAGAAAGTAATTTAATAATTTTAATGTAAAAAAGCGTGGGTATTATCAAATAATTAGAAAATTTCTTAGTTATCTTATTAGTTTCCTTAAACTATTTTTTTTTTCTAAATTATTATGTTGTCATCGGTCCTCGATAAGTGTGCAAAGTTTCAAATCAATCCGTCGGTTTGAAAGAGGTGAAAATCACGTTCAAAGATTCCGTTACATAGATTCGTAGATACACACCAAGCTAATAAAAGCGTGTTAAAATTAATAACTTATAATATTTAAAACTTGTATTTTTTTATTAAACCGCCGTAAAATCCGTATATAGTAGTTTAATTTCAAAGTGTAACATTCGCGTCAAGTTAGACAATAATAACCATACCTTGTTTACTCTCACATTAACTTTATACTGCATAAAATCTGCTGTTAAAATTACGTACGTTCTGGTGGCTTTAGGATCTTGTACTATACTAGCTCAATGATCTTATCTTATCTTGTGTGGGGGCCAGTCAGTACAGACCGGCGACACTTCGACCCAGTGGGATCTTTTGTGTCGACTTCCCCAATAACGACTGCCATAGATGTTCATGGCAGTCGGGACCGACGGCTTAACGTGCTCTCCGAGGCACGGAGCAGGCGATAATTGTCAATCAATACGCACATAATTTCGGAAAGTCATATAACTTCCGAAAGTCAGAGGTGCGCGACTTGGGTTCGAACCCGAGACACTCTGCATTGCAGTCTGTTGATCTCCCCACTGAGCTATCGCTGCTCGTAGCTCAATGATAATACTGTTAACAATTGTCAATATGGTTGACAATTAGTATCGACTAATGAAGCGGTTAGCAAGTTATTCTATTTGTCCGTCGTACCGCAACCGCAGAATGGTTGTAGTACCGTTAGTTTATAATAAGATTTAGTTTTAACTATATTATGGTATTACAACCATTTTTAGAATTAGAAATCTTTTGAAATACGAACGTTAATGTCAATTGCTGTGATTGGCTGTCTAAGTTGTTAACAGCCAATCAAATGACTTGACATAAGGTAAAACGTCGTTGTTTAGCCTTTTAAAAACTGAGTATATATAGGTAGCTTATATAAAATTGTGAATGTCTTTGAAATATACTATCTACTACTTGTGTACAAATTTAATCATTGCTTTTTAGGTATTTTAAAATTCGTATTAGAACACTCGTATATTAATTAACTACCTAAAGTTTCGGTTGCGTTTTAGCAGCCATAGTTTTTGAAAAATTGTTCTTAAACTCGTAAAGACGCATAGTCATGAGGCCATACGATAGTTTAATTGTAATGTGATTACGCTACTGCTGCAGCATCGGCAACTCTCAATCAGCTAAATATAGTAATTTAGTAAGTAATTAAGAGTTCGGTTCGAAGAGACAAAGAGTTAGTGTTGAAAAAAAAATTGCTTATCTACGCTTCGTGCGACTTGTCTGTTTTGGCTCAAAGAATCAGCATTGCGATTCAATGAGGCAATGCTGCCAGTCTTGTGATCATATTTCCAGTTTACAGCAATGCTGAGGAATATTACGACGCCTTATTTTTGTGTTTCATAATTATTATCATAATTTTTAAATAATGAATTATATACTAATCTGACAATATTATGCTCTTAAAACAGTGTCTATTAGTAGTGCGTTTTATTCAAATTAATATATTATATTGTATAAAAGAACATATTAATGCTAATGTACATTTCATGTGTATAATGCGCGTGACGTAAAACAGCACAGTTTGCTAATTTCTTTTAAAAATAAAACAAGCCACTGGACCGAGTAAAATTGAAAGATTATCTTCATAATCAGCTTTCATCACTTCTTTGAATGCAAAGTGCTTATCACAGACGTGTCGTATTGTAAACATAATAGCTTAGAGACGGTTAATCTCAAAGGGGAAATTGTCCTTTGAAACGCTTCCCCTCATTCTGAACTCTAGAGCCTTGTTACGAGAGGAAATAATGAAAAAAGTACGGAAACTTTGTTTACACGATAAGGTAGGACCAGACGATGCCACGTTTGTTATAAAAGAAGTTGATGACCACATTTTGTTGAAGAATAGCAAAAAGATAATGGTGAAAGCAAGAGATAGTGATGAATTCCTGGAATATAATATTCTAGTTAGTTTATTGTTGGCCAGTGAGATGTGAAATGGATTAATGAGGCGCCTGTCCGTGGTCAGGTTCTAAATCATTAATATTTTTGAAAAATAACACTTGGAAAGCAACTATAGTAACAAAACTAGAAGTATTTAAAACCTCACATATAAAATGTCTTTATAGCTTACTAAGATAGAAGCTCATGATAATTCTGCCTGTGAGTAATTTAAATTGGAAGCACACCGTTTAATATATTGTTAAGTCAAATATATTGTGCCAAAAGCCAACTATATCAATATGATATTCATCAATAATCAAATCAAAGGCAAATATTGTTAATAATCTGAATACCTTATAAGCTATCTACGATAATAGAACAATTTCGCGTATATCTATTCGGTGATTCATCTAGTAGTTACATACAACCCGCTAATTAGATTGGAAGACGTATGTTTAATACGCTATGAAATAATAAAATAAAGCAGGAACTGTCGTTGAGAAATAAGACCCTTACTTATGAGATTGTCAATAATGTTGACAGGCTGATTCATACAGAAGCCAAAAATGTTTCTGGAAGTTTCTTTTTAAGAAGTTATGTAATGTCCGCAGCAGATTAATTTTCTTGTTCAAATATAATTCTTTATATAGTGCTCATGGGAAATCATATGGTGGTTCATGGTTTAGTAATGACTATTTTTTGTTTTGGAGTTATGTAGTGATGTTGTAATATGAATTGTCATATAGGTATTACGCATTTGTATTATTTTTGTGGCAAGAAAAAGGAGCGCTAAGCGCTTGTTTTGTTTATAACCAAAATAGTTTTTGAACTATGACTTTATCCGTAGACTATGTGGCGTACCGCCGACTTTTTGAAGTTACGTACATATTAAATAGTTAATTAAAATCGCTTGCTTGAACGGCGAAGGAAAACATCTTGGAAAACCTGCATGTCTGAGAGTTCACTGTGGTGTTCTCGAAGATATTTAAAGTCTGCCAATCCGGACTGGGCCAGCGTGTTGGACTTTGGCCTAATCCTTCACATTGAAATTAAACTACTATATACGGATTTTATCGCGTTGTTTATTTAACACTCTATTACATAATTTAGAAACTGTTACACTACTATACTATACTATTAAACTTTACTAATTTTAAGCTAATTAAATTATTAAAACTATCAAATCTATTTGTTTTTAAGTTTACACTTTCCCCGACGTTTCGGTTGCTTTTCAGCAGCCATGGTCACGGGGAGACTAAGATGGTAGTTGTCTCAATGTTTCAGTGTAGTTATTTCAAAGTACCCGAACATAATTTAGTTATTGGTGTTTCTATTATATTATCATTCATTATTATATTATCTAATCCTTCACACTTTGAAAAGGGGCAGTTTATATACAGGCTAATATTATTATTATATTTCATATATCCACTCTAGGCATTTATAATTATGATCTTTATATTTTATGTTACTCTAAGACAGATATTTAGAGCTATTAAAACAAAGTTATGATAAATAAGTGTCACATATTTTGGTGTTCCATCTTGCTGCGGTCTATTAAGCTAAACCATTTCTTTTGTCCACAGGTCGTCGAAGACTGGAAGTTCATGTCCATGGTGCTGGATCGCTTCTTCCTCTGGCTCTTCACCATCGCTTGCTTCGTGGGCACCTTCGGCATCATCTTTCAGTCACCTTCACTCTACGATACTAGGGTTCCTGTTGACCAGCAGATCTCTTCCATACCAATGAAGAAGAACAACTTTTTCTACCCAAAGGATATTGAGACTATTGGTATTATTAGTTAAATTATGATTAGGAATTGAGAAAGTTGACGTATGCGTTAAATTTTTGCTGGCTTTATTAACATTTTGTTTTTGTTTTTATTAATATTGACTTTCTGTTACCAAGTCAACTAGTAGTGTTTTGAAGTTCTGTAGTACTCTATTAATTTATGTTGGAGAATTGAAAATAATTACTTACTACTGCCATAGATAGTGAACAACATTATATATATCATATTAGTAGACCTACTGAATGCTATTTATTTAATTTTCTGCTTTAAAGTTCATTTTATAAATGCTTTATGTCATAACTGTTCTAGCAGAGGGATTAAACGGAATTCGGTCGATACAACATTTCGAGTATTAGCTGGCACTAATCGACGTTAATTTATAATTCAGCACTGATTTGTTTTTTGCTAAAATAATGTATACTGACTACGGCACCATTTTCAATCACATTATGTCATAAAATTTTCTCATAGCCTTTCGTTACTAAGCCATACATAAAACACAACAACAACATTGCCAACCTTTAGGCAAAGCCTGATCTTTTTTTAACTTATACTTTTCTCTGAGGCATAGACGAAGAGTACATTCTACTGGTTACGATCCAAGTCTTTCTCTCTAGTTCTTTTTATCCTCATCACAATTTTCATGCACGTTCAATTTAAAACAGTGAATGTTTTAGTATTGCAATCATGTGTACAATGTGCATCCATTTTAATGTCCTCCAGACCGATTTTCGGTCACGGCGGCCAATCTTAACGGAGACTGGCCATCTGCGCAGGAGATATTATAGTGCACAAGTATGTGCGCAAACACAAGTGCACTCTCTGTTCCCTTACCCTCATGATCCGATGGGACGCATAATCCGACACTACCGGTGAGAGATCAGGCGCAGGACCAACGGCTTTACGTGCTTTCCGAGGCACGGGGGTGTCTAACACCGCCAACTTCCTAACTCCGGGTTCGTATTGAGATTTCTTAACAGGAAAACCCAATACCTTTATGTTGGCCCGACCCGGGATTCGAACCCGAGACCTCATGCACAGCAGTCGCATTCACTACCGCTGCGCCACAGAGGCACCTGCATCCATTTTACAGAGTAATGAGAATATTTATGACGTCATAAACTTGTAATTAGTGGTATTGGTGGTTCAGATATTTAAACAATAATTAGGTGAAATAATGGATACTTACGTTTGAAATTACTGGTTCAGTTACATTGCACTGCCTGTAACTAGATAGGTGACGGGCTCCATTTTACTTTTATAAATACGATTTGTGTCATATACTCGAAGGTCTAAATAAGCTATTGTTATTTTTACATATATGTTGGTCTTTAACCCTTTTGTCTTAAGAGACCTTGAGATTTTTATAACGCCGGTGGTCCAGGGAGAGAGATGAATCTCAATACCGTCTGTCCTCATTGGCAACATTAGCTATAGTTTAAAAGTTTCTGTTGCTAGCAATGTTTTTAATAAGACCTTGTATATATTTTGTCTTTTATATAATGTTTTGTTTATATATGTATATTCATTTGTGAGTGCGTTTATAGTTTTATTTTTACTTCTAGCTTATTTTAGTAGTCCGTAAAATTCATGTGATTCTTTTTATTTAATAAATGCTATATTATTTTTAAATATTTTAACAATCTATTAGATAGATTTACATACTTTCAACATTGATCAAGATATGTATGATACTTCTTAACTCAATATTTGGAATTTGTTTAATGTTATGTTGTACAATTTCATTGAAACCGGTATGAATAACATGCTTTAAAACACAAAGATGTAAAAAATGGAAATAATGATTTATATTAAAATATAATTTAAACCAAATTAATAATAATATTAATGTTAAGTATTGTAATGAATATTAAAATGAACATTTTTAATGTAACGGCTGTGAACAATAAGTTTTAAATTTTATAAAACTGACAAGTTTAATAATTTTAGAATTGTAACGTGTACTGTGCAATATTGTACATTGTTGTCACACTATTGAGAATAAATAAATAAATAGTTAGTAATAATAACTATCGTTTTACTTAATGTCACATCCCTGTATTCGTAGAAAAGGGCCATCGCGCTTGAATTCACTGCTAGAAGTGCTAGCGGAAAGTAATGACTCTAAAAGCCATGGTCTATAGTCACTTCAACAGTAATCATATAAACCGAAAATTACTACCGTCAATTACGGTTTTTGACGGAGATATGATAGAATTAACAGGACCTTATTTGCTAATGACTGGTGAGTACAAATCTCACGTATAGTATTTTTTATGTTTTCGTTGTCAGCACAAATGCTTACAATGAGTAGTTTGATAAAATATATAGGCTCTATAAAATATAGTTTTATATTATCTCATAATTATACTGAGAAGTTAGAAGACTCGAAACTACTATTTCTGGATTAGAGAAAATTTTATCCAGTGAATGATCGATCGAACCCTTAATATTCAGATCGATCATGATACGTTTGGTAGCCACTTACAGGAATTTGCGATCGAGAGGTCATGAAGTGGCCCCACTCCTTAAGTCCATATTCGATTAACTGGTGGGATGAACAACAACACTATAAAGTAATTTGTAGCATAAATTACATGTCATTAAACAGAAAAGAAAATCTTTACGGCACACTTGGTACTTATTATGCATCAAATAAATACTTTATATACAAAACAATTTTAGCTAATGATAATAAATCCCGGGTCATGAATTTCTGGCTTTTCGAAGCTTTATACGTTAGCTGTATTCGCCGTTTAAGCGAGCCATAATTAACTATTTAAGAAATAGTTAAATCTTCTTCTTCCTTTCGATTATTAATCCCAGCTTATGCCAGGGTCCGCTTATTTCTAGTCTAACGAGATTTAGCTGAATATCAGTTTTTACACGGAGCGACTACCATCTGACCTCCGTAACCCAGAAAGATAACATCATTCTATGGTTAGACCAGTCGTCAGGATATTTGAGAGCGCTGACTTCCCAATAACGACTGCCATAGATGTTCATGACAGCCGGGTTTAACGTGCTTTCCGACGCACGGGGTTAAACACCGCCAACTTCCTAACTCCGGGCTAATTGTTAAGAACTTCTTGACAGAAATTCTTAATGAATTGCTACTAAGAAATTCTTGACGAAAAATCTTAGTAACGTTTTCCAAGCCCGACCCGGGAATCGAAGCCGAGACCTCATGATCCGCAGTCGTATACACTACCACTGGACAGACGAAGCAGTTAAGAAATAGTTAAATATGGCTCGTTTTAAAGGCGAAGTAAAATATTCCTTATGATGTCACTTTCACTGTTAAAGCGCACAAAAAATGTAGATCTCTTGACATTTAAGCATAGATTTAACCCTTGTTGAAAATCAGTGAAGTCTGCCAACATGCAATGAGGCAGCATTTTTTTTTTACGTTTGGAATTTCACTTGACCCTTTCGCCACAAGGGGAGGCGAGAGGGCTATGTCCGGCTCTCCCGTACTTTGGACCTACGGACCAAAACCCTATGGTGCGCACGCTCACTGCCTTGTATACCCAGCAGTCTACAACTCCTCGGCGACGCCCCGGCACTACATAGGGCAAGTGGAATATGGCCTTACCCTTCTTACACTTTAAAGAAGTCCGTGCGCAGTAGTGGTATAGTTAATACCTGTATATTAATATTATTATTATGTGTCTGTGGCCGATCTCATTGGTCTCATTGGTTCTACGCCCTTACTTTGCTGAACGTGGCAACATGTAAATGTAAATGTAAATTCATATTATCGTTTAGTTAGTGTAACCTTGACGTTCATAAGTGTTACTTTGTGACCTAAATGAATTAAGATATTTTGATTTGATTTGATTCGATATTATTGTTAAATGTTTCAAAATAATTTGACAACAGCTAATCGCTACCACGATACCTACACATAGCTCGTGCAGAGACAAAACATGGTGATCCTCTTAGGGTCCTGTTGTCATCTTTAGTAGCAATGATAGATAGAGCTGCAGGGTTTGTAAAGAACCAGTTCGTTTACAATAGTAGTCCACTTGATAATGAAATGCTCAAAATAAATATCAAATTGTTTATTCGGGCGCTATGACTTATGAGGGAACTCGACGAGTCGTGTGATGTAGTCAAACAAGCTGATGGGACATTCTTCTACGTACTGGTCGCAGTCTCCCTTGTGTCCAGCCGCTTCCGCCTCGTAGTATTCTTCGTCTAGACCTTCCTCACGAGATGCTGAAGGCCTGGAATATTAAGAATAGAGGTGAAATATGATGTTGCTGTAATATATGGTAAGAGTTCCAAAAACTGGCACAAGATGAATATATGTGTTCGTTTGCTGATCTAGGATAAGTAACATAAATACAGTGAAAATATTATTTTCAAATAATTTTCGGAATAGGTTAGTTTTACATCACGAAGACGTTAATAATGATCATTCAAATAGTGAACGCGAACAGCATCCGTACATAATAAAACAAGTATCAAATAAATGTCACATTTTTCAGTTTTCAGTTTTACAATACAATACAACATTTTTTTAACAGACGGTCATTTGCTAACTGAATTAGCAACGGGCAATTAAATCTCTTAACATGTGCTTGATTTTGATACGTCGTTGATTAGCCTTTTAGAAAAGAAGCTGGGTATGAAACTACTATGTTATTCGTGTACTTAAAGTATATTAAATAAAATAATATTTTTACGTAATTAGTTTCACGCCTCTAACCCTGAAAAGTTATGCAGAGAGAGTTTTTAATCCCACATAGATGGCCTATTGCCGTTTGTCAAACACAGCTTCAACTTCGTATTGCTACTGAGCATTTCTAGACAGTCAAACCGAGGATCGTACTCGAGACTTTATGCATAGCAGCTGTACCTATAGGTATACTATGGCTGCAACTCCGAGACAGTCCTTTATAAATATCATGCACACTAAAAGATTTAGAATATCGCGATTTGTACACATACTTAATATAATGTTAGACAACGGGTCTTACTCGCGATAAAGTATTTAAAAGGTAATAAATACCTATTGATTGTCCGACGTTTCGACCGACTTGCATCGATCGTGGTCACGGGTTGACTGATGTGAGCTTAGCGGCGCCTTCGTGAAGTAATTACGAAATTATTACGAGTAAGACCCGTTGTCTAACATTATATTAAGTATCATGCACACTGTATGTTGAACATATTCGATGTTAAACTTTATTCCCACATCGAAACAGAAAATCGTGTAATACTTTTGCCGTAAAGCCTTTTATGATACAAGGTATCATGGCTATGAAAAGTTAACCGCTCTATTCTACTTTTAAGTATATAAGCCAGCCGTATTTCCAAGTATTTCAATATTAAATGCAGAAGTATGCATAAATGAAGCTGAATGTAAACTTAAAGTCGACTTTGCAGCTTGGTGACTTTAAAATATGATGCAATTTATTATTATGTTAGGAGCTAACGATATAAATATGAATAGCTGTGTTATAATATCACAGAAACATGTAAATATTTAAAGTAGTTTGCAGTCGCGTTAATGAAAATTGAGACCAGAACTTTTTTAAATGAAAGGTACGCTATGTTCTTTTATGTGCCCCTGATAATGTGTACGTGAATTTGGTGATGATTGGTCAAGTAGTTAAGGCATGTAAGCGTAACAAATAAACTTACATTCGCATTTATAATATTAGTTAGAATAATTGTTTTTTTACTTTTAAAAAGGTAGGTAGGTGACTTAATTTTTTTTGAATTGATCTTTAGTTGCTCATCTTTTCATGTTCATGGTGGCTCACGGCGGTTTTATTTTGCACTTATTGGGTCATGGGATAATTACCGGGGTCCTTTACCAGATGTAATGATATTGCTTTGCTTACAAACTGATTCAATTTCGATGATTCTAGTGAATATTGATATCGATATAATCTAATTCTATATTATATAGATTATATCGATATCAATATTCAAAAGCAATTAGTCAAATATGTATTAAATTGATAGTTCATTAGAATCATACATATGCCTCGATGGAGTAGTGGTTACTGTAACCGACTGCAACGCCTGAGATCGCGGGTTCGATACCCGCACAAGTCAGACATTTGTGTACATGAACATGGATGTTTGTCTCGGTCTGGGTGTTTCTATGTATAATACGTATGTATTTCCAAAAAGGAAAGTATACATGTATGTTTATCCAGTGTCTAGTACCCATAGTACAAGCTCTGCTTAGTTTGGGCTAGATGGTGTTGTGTGTATGTGATAGAATATTATATATAGAATGATTTCTACTAGATATGAAATGGTTATAATAGGTATTTACTTTGTTATTAATAATTTTTTTCTTTATTATTAGACAATTTCCAGGTATCCTTAAGTTGTTTTAAAGCTTGGCTGTTTGTATGACACTGATTTGAGATAATACACCAGCTTATCACCCTAAAATCTACTTAACATTTCTTATTATCGTATATATTCGATTGAACCTTTACAATGAAATAAAATTGAGTATCTGCAATATGGAACATCTTTTCAAAAGTTTATCTACCAATGGAAAATGTATCAAGTATTTTTGTCACTAAGCTGAGAATATCAACTGCAAATCGCCATATTTGGTTTATAAAATCGGTCTGTGGAATAGGCGATTGGTAGCTGCTGTCCATTCGTCTGGTATAATCCATAAGCTTCTTACGACGCCCACTGTAGTGGTCAGTTTAACTGCGAATGCGATATCTTCCTGAATATGAAAACATTAAATGTTATTTACTATTCCGTTTTAGAAAATTGTGATTTTAACGTAAGGAAGCTATGTTTTCCATCTTCTGAAGGACATATTACTTAGTTGCAATAAAACTTATTGCAACTTACTGATATGATTACTAACTTAGTATTTGTAGGCACATTAATGCTTATTCATCTATGAAACGAATTTGTTTTTAAACGTTATATTGTACTGCTAGCCAAAGGCCTATTTAATTGCAAAATTATTTTTGTTAATCATTTCCAGCCAGTCGTTTTCTAAAGCATCTGAATCATAGCTGCTATATTCGGGCTTCTGTCGGTAGCCAATTTTACATCAATATATAAAAAAATATTACATCCATCAACAAATAAATAACGTTTAACCAACAGACCTCTATTCGATTTAATAGTTAAGGTACACCATGTTTGAAGAGAAAAGCTTTAGAGAACCACTGTTCATAAAAGCTTTTTTACAAACATGGTTCCATCAGAAATATGAGTCTCAGAAAAACAGTCTGTTATAAATGTTTAATATCAAGTACCAGTTACAATATGTGAGGTTGTAGGGAAATTCAAAAGAACGTCGAATTTCTCCCAGCCCATATACTCGTGGGTATTGGATTTTTCCACTCTTGTAATTTCTAACACAGTACGGAATACGTCATGTATAAACATTCGCAATTTCTCATATTTGGTTAATGTTATAACGTAAAAGAATTGTTAAAATACGGTCTTTTAAGAAATCTATATGTATATAGTAAATGCGCTCGCGTAAGTGTAGATCTGGTTAGGTTAGGTTAGGAACACTACCTTTTCTGGGTGAAAGGTACCCTATCCTTTTCTGTTCCCCTGACAATGTGTATGCGAAAGTTCATGATAATCGGCCGAGTAGGTAAGCAAACAAAAAACTTACATTTGCATTTATAATATTAGTCAAAATACGCGAAGAAATTATGTGCGTATTGATTGACAATTATCGCCTGCTCCGTGCCTCGGAGAGTACGTTAAGCCGTCGGTCCCGGCTGCCATGAACATCTATTGCAGTCGTTATTGGGCAGTCAGTGCCCTATAAAATCCTGACACTGGTCTAGCTTTAGGGTATCGTTAGCCTTCGGGTTGCGGAGGTCAGGTGGCAGCCGCTCCGTGTAAAAACTGATATCCAGTCAAATCTGGTTAGACCAGAAAAGCCGACTCCAAGTGCCTTGGGAATAATAAAGGCTAGGGAGAAGAAGTCAAAATACGTGAAAAGAGGACTTTGTAGTCATTATTAAACATCATGCGCGCCTGTAATAATGTTAAATTTGGCTATAGTTAAAATTTATATGGGGAAGATGGGTAAAAAGCAGAAATTTATATAAAAAATTATAACAGTGGCATTTCGATTACTTCGACCACTAGTCCTAAATAAATGTCTGTATACTGTTTAAATAAAATACTGTTAATTACATTCGTGCTGGTTTATTTAAAAGGCTAAAGAGATATTTGTACTATATTATCTTACACGTGAATGTTATACATTAAAATTAATCAAGTTTCTACGTTTTTCGCGGATTATTTAAAAACATAAATAGTAGTTTACTTTCACGATATTTGTATATTTTCACTTGTCCATTTTTATATACTTGCTTAAAGAAATTTCATTATTTGTTTGTTAGGTACACAATATAAGTCGTAGTGTCGGCAATCTTATTTTTATAATTGTCTTAAATTCTTATGAAATAATTTTATAACGTCCTAATGATTCTAAGTAAATCATGAGGACTATTGAGGTTTTTGAGACTTAACAAAATCCTACGCCACACAATTCCGAATTTCTTCATGAAAGCTTTAAAGATTGGCAGTACTCTTCTTGGTTAAACCGTTATTTTGTTTCGAAATAATTCTTACTGTTACGCAATACTGATGGTTCATTTAACTAACAAGATAAGTTTTTAATTGTGCATTTATCCATCGCACTGACTTCTCAGGTGACTTGACAATTGAAAATTCGGCTCAAAAGCGACTATTGGATAAAAGCGACAATAGAAGTTTTTGAAATAGGTATGGCAAAACATTTGTAGGAAAAGGGTTGATAATGGTAATTTTATCGTTTCGCAGTATTTGAAGTAACAAGACAACTGCGGTAGATTTCTTTTCTAAAGCATTATGAAAACATTCAGCTTGTTGAAAATCTTGATGGTGACTTATTTTAGGTACTGCAATAGAAAATACCTAATCTTATTTATTTTTATAATATTAATAACAAATATTATAATTGCCATAGCTCATACATAGTTTTATGATTTATGCAGTTTAAGCATCGTTTTATGATTTGCTTCTCAATCACTTGAATCGCTAAAAAATTAAGCTCCTACACAGAAAACATATGTGCTGGATTAACACAGGGTACTTTATAAATAATAATAATAATAAAAATGGTTTATTCATCTCCACAAATTACAAAAATTTATAGTTACATTATACACTATATATATTTATATCAGTTTATGATCCTTTGAGAGTTAAGTTGACGAAGCCACAGGTACAAACTAGTAGACTAATAATATTTAGACAGTGTTATATGTGTATTAGTTAATGTTATAAGAAACATGTTTCTTTTACTTAACGACGCAGTCACCATTGTGCCACATAGTGCGTTTCTGTTGCCGAATTGGGCGCTCCAGTAACGGATACTCGTTCGTCAATATCAATCGGTTGGGTAACTAAAACCCAATAATTTTCACAGGTCCATTCTTCGCAGTATATTTATTGTGCAGTCCTAAAGACAGGATCAAACGCAGTGACCCACTAAAGCTAACAGTATCTAGTACATAAATATTTCATGCTAAACTAAATTGCCTTGAAGTAGAATGGGACATTTAGCCTTATCATAAAGTTATTAATCGTTGAGAATAGATTTTATCAATCAAAATAAATTTTATAAATCATATGAACTGCTCATGTAATGTTCGAGTGATGATAAATATGAGAGGAGACAAAGAGTAAAAAGTCTTCTAACAATGTTTATGTCTATAAATAATTGTTTATTACCCGACTGCGTCAGAAGGAGGGTAATGTTTTTCGAGCGTATGTATGTATGTATGTGTGTATGTATGTCCATTTCTTTGACACGCCCTACCGCCCAAACGGCTAGACGGTTTTTGACATATTAGGTGTCGTTGTTACACTAAATACTTTATGGTGCTGCAGGCGGGGAAAACAATACTTTGATACCTATATGCAAAGAAAGATCTACCAAAACTACGTTTGTCACCGCATGCGGCACCATAAACTGTTTAGTTTAACTTATTTGAATATACATATGTAGTTATTTCATTATTTGATAAAGTAAGCTTACAAAACAATGCATTAGCCAGTCGAATTTTATATAGATATTGTTATACTTGTTTTTCTCTTTTCAGTTCATTATTTTTAAGCAGTCGGGTTTTTTTGTTTTTATAATAATTTTATGTTAATTACATAGCTATATCTCTTTGCTACATGTTAGGTATAAGGTAAATTGAAATGATTGATGTTGTGTAAACAATAATTCTAACTAATATTATAAATGCAAATGTGAGTTTCTTTTCGCTTTTACAAGCGTAACATAAATTACAATACAATATACAATTTTATTATGATCGGTCGAGTAGTTAACTCCTTGACCGATTATAATGAAATTTTGCATACACGTTGTCAGGGGTACTGAATAGAACTTAAAGTATATTACATCCAGAAACAAGAGTTGTTCCAGAGTGATATAAATTTATTGATATAAACTACATTAACTCGAGCGAAGCCCTGGGCAAAAGCTCGATTACACGATTTTGTGCCATTCCTTTTTCCCTATTAAATACAATATATACTCTTCTCCCTAGCCTTTATTATTCCCAAGTCACTCGGGGTTTTCTGGTCTAACCGGATTTTACTGGATATCAGTTTTTAGACGGAGCGGCTGCCACCTGAACTCCGCAACCCGAAGGCTAACGATACCCTAAGGCTAGACTAGTGTCAGGATATTATAGGGCACTGACTTCCCAATAACGACTGCCATAGATGTTCATGGCAGCCGGGACCGACGGCTTAACGTGCTCTTCGAGGCACGGAGTAGGCGACAATTGTCAATCAATACGCACATAATTTCGAAAAGTCATATAACTTCCGAAAGACAGAGGTGCGTGACGTGGGTTTGAACACGAGACCCTCTGCTTTGCAGTCTGTTGATCTCTCCACTGAGATATCGCTGCTTTTTACTATATACAATATATACTATTGTATACTTAATTGGCTGAGTCATACGGAGTTACAGACAAATGGACAGGATGAGAATGTGAAGTTTTCTTTCTTGCTATTTACCTACGTAACCGTAAAAAGACATAAAATATCACACCAATGTATTACAGTTAGCAAATTGCAAAATCTTGTAAGTGCGTCGTATTTAGAAGTATGGTCAATGTTCACTGTACTTATAGCCAGTCGTGTGACTGGCTATAAATTTATATGCTCGTAACTATGTGTTAAGTAATAATGGGATAATTTTCTATAAACTAAAATAACAACAAAGGTCATTGCTATGTGGAGAGATCGTTGACTGTTTTGCAGACAGTATGACTTTGATTTTCAAAGTAGTGAGCGTGTTTAATCATTCTTTTCAACGGCAAAGGAAAACATCATAAGAAATTCAGTAATTCTGATAATTAATGTTAATATACTCGAAGATGTGTGAAGTTCGTTAAGCTAGGTTAGCATGCATAGTGGAATAGAATAGAATGGAATAGTTTATTTGCAAAAAATGTAGTTAATACATAATGGGTGTTAAATACATTTATATGAATGCTTGTACATTTTGCCATTAAGGCCTGTTGTTGTGTTGTTATGTTGCTTTAATGGCAAAATGTACAAGTTTGTTGGACTAGGGTCTAATCATTTTCGTACTGAGAAAAGGTCCGTACATAGCAGCGGGATGTCTCATATGCAGGGTTAATACTTTTTATTATTATTTTAATAAACTTATGTCTATATATACTCACGTAAATATAATATGCATCAGATGTCCAAGAATGCCGTTGTGATGAAGAGGAGTCTCCGCAGCTTCGCAGATGTTCCGAAGCATACACTCTCTGCCCTTCATACCATTTCTGTAACGTAAGATATATATATGTATTTGTAATGAAGCTTGTAGCTTACGCTGTAATACAAAGACGCCTAATGTTATTTCCAGAGCTAAGAATTAAAGTAATATTTTGCAGAGCCCTCTAATTTGCTATGGCTGGTAAATCCCGCTAAGTTTTAAGCAACTACACTCAGTTCCAAAAATTACGGGTCAGTCACAAAAATTGAAATACCTCTAGAACTGTAAAAGTTAGATCAATGAAATAAAAAACAGAATAAAGACTTTTTAGTTGCGCTTCTAATAGCATATTATTTAAACTGGTTGATGAAAAAAACTTCATTAGAAAAACAAAATTTAAAAAAATGACTATTTTTAAAAGCAATATTTTTGTTTCATGTCATTATGGACGCTTTCCATTTCTATTCTGTCACAAAAAATTATCGTGAACGTCTTCCACGTGCATAATTATTATTTTGTGAGGTGAAGCATGGCAGTCACGCTAGAGGAATGTACCAGAATCCTAACTTTTTTGGAACTTGGGCGGAGCCAGCGTGAAACAGCCAGAAACATTGGTGTATCTTTGTCGACTGTTCAGCGGGTAGTCCAGCGGTAGCAAGAGACCGGATCACACCTTAGAAGACCAGGAAATGGCAGACCAAGATGCACAACGGCCAGGGAAGACAGACAACTGGTGGCTACAATGCTCCGAAATCGTTTTCAAACTGCTGTTGGTCTGAAAACTCACTTTATTCGCTTTGGAGGTGGCAATTTAAGCGCTCAAACAGTAAGAAGACGTCTTGCTGAAGCAAATTTGAAACCATTGAGGCCCGCAAATGGCCCCAAACTGGAACGGGGACATCGAATTGCAAGACAGAGATACGTGCGCGAGCACCTAAACTGGACACTAGGCGATTGGTCTAGGGTAATGTTCACGGACGAGTCTAAATTCATGCTTTATAAGCATGATGGTAGGCAGTTGGTGTACAGAAGACCAGAGGAGCGCTTCCATCAAGCGTGTGTGGAGGAAAAAGTGGCGTACGGTGGAGGCTCCGTACAAGTTTGGGCTGGGATTTCTGCTGAGGCCCGCACCGAGCTGGTACTCATTCAAAATGGAACTCTAAATGCAGAGAGGTACGTGGAAGAGATCCTCAATGAACATGTAGGTCCTTTCATGGCCAGGATGGACCGGCATGGCATATTAATGCATGATAATGCGCGTCCCCATACCGCCAGAATTGTACATGACTACCTTAAAGAGGTCGGTATCGAACTCATGCAGTGGCCAGCGCGAAGCCCGGACTTAAACCCCATCGAGCACGCCTGGGACGAGCTTCAGAGATGCGTGAAAGGTCGAAACCCCCCACCAATCATGCTTCCCGAGCTCAAACAAGCACTGGTGGAGGAATGGAAAGGTATTCCTCAGCACCGGCTCCGAAATTTGGTGTACAGCATGCCTAATCGCCTGGAAGCTGTCAGAAGAGCTCGTGGAGGCAATACAAAGTATTAAATGAAGAAAGTGATGAAAAACAGCAAAAAAACAATCATAAAAAAAATGTAATCTTAAGAAAAATATGACTACCGTAAAATGCTACAACTTTGCCCGAATTTTCAAGTTTTTACTCGATAAATCCTCAAGCATAAAGAAAGTCATATATTATTTCCATTGCAATTCAATATTGGATTGCTTTTAGTAATACCATAGATAATAAAAACATTTCACAACGGCAATAATTTAACATTTTTGAATTTAGGCAATGTTGAGCAGTGACGGCAATGTTGCAGCATTTAACGGTACGTTAGTTTTTTTTTAATTTAGAGATTAATATTGTGGGTGCAACTAAGTTTTATTTTATTTTTTATCTGTATAATTAAATTCTCAATTGAACAGTCTTCGTTTCATTAGGATGGCATACGTAGTTCGGGAGATATTCAGGTTTATGTGACTGACCCGTTATTTTTGGAACCGACTGTATTATAAAATACTTAAGATAACTATTATAAGATACTTAATGTATGTAAACTTAGTTTTCAAATAAATAATTTAAATATGAAAATATACTTACTCAGTAAATCTGTTTTCCAGTACTGTGTATGCTAACTCTCTCGTGATACTTCGACTATGGCGTGAAGTTATAACCTGAAATTGGAAATTGGAATAAATTGTTATTTATTTTATACAGTATAGCTATTAAACTTGATCTATAATGTTTGGTTTGTGTTTTTAACACGCTTTTTTATTTATTAGTTTTATACGTATGTTAGTATGTGTGTAACGGAAATTTTGAACATGATTTTGACCCTCTTCAAAACGTCGGATTAACTCGAAATTTGACATCCTTATCAAAGACCGAGGACAATACAAAATTATAGAAAAATAAAAAAAAGTTTAAGAAATTAAAAATAAATACCTAATAGTTTAAAAAAACTAAAAAACACGCTTTATTAAAAAAAAGACAAATTAAGAAAGTAATAAATAATTGCATATTTTTAATGTAAAAAAGTGTGGGAGTCATAATATCTTAGAAAGCACCCCACGCTTTTTTAAATTAAAAATATTTAAATTATTTTCAACTTTTTGAGTTGGTCTTTTTTAATAAAATGTATTTTTTAGTTTTTTATTATTTTATTTATTTTTTTATTGTCTGTTCTAGCAATAAATGTTTCCTCTCTTTCTGTATATTGTTGTATTGATTCATTAATTGACTTCCATCATAAGTCGAAGTATTACAAATAAGATCCAACGATCTATTATTGGCAGATCTCCTAATTTGAGCAGCGATTATGATTTCTTTTTTTATCAAACAGAGTTAGATTTGCTTTGGTGCGCAAATATAATTTAGATATTTCAAAAAATCTCTTTACTTACAGGAAGATTTGGGAACAAGACTTCATCGATTTCAGTGATGTTGGTCACCACACTGTAGTTGCTCTCGAAGTTGTATGACACGAACACGTTTCTATCCGGGATATCTATCGGCACAGCTATAGCAACGAACGTCTGGAAATTACAAAAATATGCGTGAAAAAATGTTTAATAAAAGTAATCCTAGAACGACAAAAGGATGTGCTTCCATATATGTTACAGAAGTTTTATATTATTCACAGCCAATTACAATTACATTATACCTGATTTAAAAATATAGATAATTTAAAAAGTACCTAAAGTTTATTATTTACTTAATATATACAATAATAATAAATTAAATTAAAGTTGTAAAACGAGCATAATATTCCACCGTACTTTATTAATAAATTACCAATGTGCTCTGAAGACATTGCAAATCTTCTGGTTACGGCGTCTATCGATCTCATAATTAGATATCTATAAACAAATCTTAGACCTATCACCATGGCCCCAGTTTCAACCACGAACAGTCTAACTTACCTCGTCACAAACGAGTTTTGGTATTTGCGTCCTTTATGCGTCTCTGCTGTATTTTTTTATTATTTAGTAAGAAGAATATGAAATCTACTACTTTCCTCCTCCAATCCAAAACATTTTCTTAAGATTTATCCTTTGATTGCATTTCTAGGCTTAACAAATATTATTACTACGAAATTCCCAATTTCACCTAAATATCTGAAGGAGAGGTAACACCCACGTCGTGATTTAGTGAGCACGTAAAGCTAGTGGCTATTACGAACACATTTATCACCTGAAGTAGGGATTCAGAATCTTCCAAAATATTATAATGGCTTAACACTGGTAAGAACTAAACAAAGTCTTGCGATTCAGTTAAAAATTTGTACAACTAAGCTAGCTATAACACTATTATTTTATTGAGCTTAATATTAAACATTATCATCATCGTGTCAGCTAAAAAACGTCTACTGCTGGACATAGGCCTCCCTCAAAGTTTTCCACACAAACCGGCCTTGACCACCCCCATGCAACCACTTCCCGCCTAATATCAAGCGTAAACCGCTCAAACTCCGTTGACACCGATCGGCGTCCGATCAGCGTCTTCAGATTTGTATACGTCAAACCCCGGTGAAGCGATAGGGCGTCGAGCACACTCGATTGTGTATTGTTTACGTTGGCATTACTTATTTTCGCCGATCGGCGGCCGTCAGCGGGGATTGAGGGGGTAAAATAAAGTCAATTATTAAATATAAAAGTAATACGTATGAACGTCAAAGTTTAAAAGCTGGAGATTTTATTAAAGATACAGATTTTTACTTAAGTGTAAAAAGAAGTATATTAGTTCATTGCTCAGAATCTACTAAGCAATTAATTTAACACGGGACGCAACATCCTGCTATTAAATAGGGCACCTTGTTGTGTATCCTCAGCCTTATTAATTATGTACGAATTGACATATCCCCCAGCATTCGTTGTACCGTCAGCAATATAAGCCGATACACACTTGCGAGATTACGACAGTCTCAATCTTTAAAAGATTAACAAAATAAATGTTCGTTTATTAAAATTAATGTCTGAAATTAAAGGATTAACCGCTGAACTGACATCTCTCAAAAATAAATTTGTAGAGGCCACTTCTTCTCTATCCCGTTGCCATGAGCGTATTACTGAAATGAATGACGTTATTGCCAATAATTCCGCACGGATCAAAGAATTAGAACACTACGAAAAAGAGAACTTAGCTTTGCGCGCATCGGTTGCTCAGTTACAGACAGAGATATGTGTTCGTTCTCAGTACGGCTTAAGAAACGAGCTTGAAATATCAGGAATATTAGAAACACCAAATGAAAGCCTTGATCACATCGCCCTGCTCGCGGCTCACAAAATTGGTGAGGAGTTGAGTGACAATGACATCAACTGGATAGAGAGAGTCGGACCTAAACGACCATCGCCTGATATAAGCCAAAGTAAAACCGAACAGAAACTACCTCGACCCGTCGTTATACGTTTACTCCGCAAGGACAAACGTGATCAAATTCTAAAAGCTGCAAAGACAAGGCTTAAGCTAACCGCCACTGACTTGGAATTAAATGGATCAGCTCTGAAGGTATTCTTTAATGAACGTCTTACTAAAGAGAACCAATATTTATTTCGTGCCGCTCGCATTAAATGTAAAGAACTGGGTTTTGCCCAATGATTCGTCAGTAACGGCGCCGTCTACATCAGGAAATTTAATGTAAAACCGGGAACGTGCATCCGCAGCTTCAACGACCTTGAAGGTATCACCGTCTCAAATAATAACAATAACCAAGGCCAAAATAAAAAAATAGACATACTTTCTGTGACATTATTTGTGCTATATTTCGAGTGATTTTAATTTTTGCTAGGTTTGCTGTCCTATTTTTTGTCACAACAACCCTTAATGCAAAGTTTACTAAAATAAGCTTATATTATCTTATACCTATTTATATTACAACAATGCCTATTATTATTTTGATAATTATCTTGTGGCTATGGAATGTCGAGATTTCTTGTTTGAATACGTTAATGCTATATTATATCGTAATGATGCTTTATTATTTATTCTTACAAACAATAATAATATGTATTTCTATATTGAAAAACTTTTGGCTGACGAGAGTTAATATATTTTGTTACAGTGTAGGTATATTATTAATAAATTTTTCTTCATATGGCATCTCAAAACCAGCGTCTCAAAATATATTTTCAAACTCTATCGATGAATTTAATAGGCACAATGTACTTATTAGCATGGCTTGTGGCAATCAATACAACTTTAACTTTCGAAAATATTTACTTACGTTTTTACCATCAGTTTATTATGGCTACTACTGACAAAGGAGAAGATCTAGATGCATATGAATTTGATTAATGAGGCAGAACAATGTGAAGTGATACTAACACCCTCTTATAATTTTAAGATACTTACACTAAATATTAGGAGCATTGCAAAAAACTTTGACAGTCTACTCATTGGCATTAAACGTCTACGAGTCAACTTAGATATACTATGCTTAACCGAATGCTGGTTAAACGACAATACCATCATTCCACAAATCCATGGGTACACTTCTTACAAAACCAATAAATTTATTAATCAAAACGGAGGTGTGGTAGTCTACATTAGGGACTTGTGGAATGCTGTAAGCAAAGAACCAGTTCTCGAAGACGCCAATAGTGTTATTATAGAAATACCTTATGTTGTTACAATTTTCGCAATATATCGCTGACCATCCTTCAGAAGAGTTGATAACTTCCTAAATTCGCTAGATGCAAACCTTGCATTATATGACGACAGACAACCATTCATCTTAACAGGTGACATAAATATCGGCAGCATGTCTGACGATCAATATTGTACAGAGTATCTGTGTCTCCTGGCAGAATATGGACTATCACCTGCTATCACTAAACCTACTAGAGGTTCTTCTATATTAGACCACTACTTTGTGAGAACTAAAGACCCAGTAAAGGGTATCGTATGTCAATTAGACCTTACCGACCATAACCCTATTTTGCTAGGAATCAGTAGATCTAATACTCACACTGCACGTCCCAATCGCGTTGTCCTAAAAAGGGACACCGTGGCAATCAAAAATAACTTAAAAGAAATAAACTGGACAGAACTATTAGACGAAACAGACGTTGATAAGGCTGTAAAGGTCTTTATGGACACACTACTAAGGGTCGTAGACAAACACACTTACAAAGTTAAGATTAGCCGAACTAAATACAACCTAAAACCATGGGTAACCCCCGGCCTAATGCGCTGCATGCGGCACAAAGATCGTTTACACTTACGTGCAAAAAATAACCCTAGTGACCCTATAGCTCAATTAATCTAAACTAGATACCGTTACTTTTTTGTGGAACTAATGAGGAAAGTTGAGAATGACTTCGATAATAAGACACTTATAGACAACAAAAGAAAACCTAAAAAGCTGTGGAAGGCTATTAAAGAAATATGTCATATCTCCAATAAAAACTCGCAATCCAATAAATTGCTTTCCCTTCCCAGAACGAACAATTGGAAACAATCCCTTAACTTATGCAATGATCATTTCTCTACCGTCGGATAAAGACTAGCTAATACAATATTACCAATCAATAACGCAGATGCAAAATATACTAGCAGCTAACACAACTTTAGACACCCCATCTAACTCTTTCTTTCTGGAACCTACGGACACTACAGAAGTGGAAGCTATGATTAAGAATCTGGATAACGATAAAGCCCCGGGCATTGACAATTTAAGCAATAGTCTGATCAAATCTATAAGAGACTCAATAATTGAACCACTAACTATTATTTATAATATGAGCATAATTTCAGGGCAGTTTCCCAGTGATTGGAAAACAGATGTGGTTTGCCCGATTTTTAAAGCCGGTGATGCAGACTCTCCAGAAAATTACCGCCTAATCTCTCTTCTAGGAGTTTTCTCAAAACTTCTAGAGAAAATAATAAACAAAAGGCTTACTAAATACCTTGAAGAAAAAAGTTTAATCTCAGCAAATCAATTTGGCTTTCGTCAGGGTAGATCGACCAATGATGCGGTGACTAGGTTAACTTCCTTTGTGGTCTCTAATCTAGATAAGTCTAAGAATTGTATCGGTGTCTTCTTAGATCTGGCAAAAGTCTTTGATACTGTCTCCGTGCCGATACTATTAAAGAAACTGGAAAACAAAGGTATAAGAGGTATTCCTTTAGAATGGTTCAAAAGTTATCTGACGGCGCGGAGACAGTGTCTAAGAGTCTCTGGCCAACTAAGTGATTCCAGAAATATTAAATATGGTGTGCCACAAGGCAGTTTGTTAGGACCTAGTTTGTTCAATATATATATAGATGATATCCACAAACTACTTCTCCCCAATTCGGAAATGATTTGCTACGCGGATGACACTGTTATACTCTTTAGGGGTGCAAACTGGGAAGAAACATTTGACAGGGCAGAAAGTGGCATGGCTACAACAGCGAGTTTCCTTCCTGACGCTTAATTTAAACAAAACCAAATTCATGTGCTTCCATAAAACTGCCGCTTCTGCTCCGCCTACTTCATCAAAACTGAAGTTACACATATGTCACAACCCATCCTCTACTAAATGCACTTGTAGCATCATCGATAGAACTCCTGAAACCAAATATCTTGGTGTCATGATAGAGCAAAAACTTAATTTCCAAATCCACATTAACTCCCTTTCGAACAGAGTAAGAAAAACTATAAAGATAATGAGACAACTAAGATATGCCGCCTCTCCAGAAACACTTAAAATGAATTACTATGCACTGTGTCAATCACTGCTCATCTACTGCATCCCCTGCTGGGGTGGAGCAGCCAAATCACACATGATTCCACTAGAGAGAGTACATCGCGCTTTATTAAAAACTATGCTCAAAAAGCCAAGACTATACCCAACCACTAAACTCTACGAGGAATGTCAACTCCTAAGTGTCCGGAAACTTTTTATATACTTTATTATTTTACCTGTGCACAAAACAGTTATTTCATCTCCGGAATATAACGACCTGATCAGCCATCGTCTCTTTAGAGTACCTGTACCTGTATGTCGCACTAAATTTGCCCAACGCATTTACCCGTTCCTATCAGCTTACGTTTATAATATTGCTTCTAAATGCTGTGACATACGTCTGAATACAGCAGAGACAAAAATAAAAGCCTATGAATGGTTAAGTAAACTCACTTATGAAGAGACAGAACAGTTGTTAACTACGATAGCATAGAACATATTTACTTATTTATAATATTTAGAACTATGTTTTACTAATATATATAATAGTATTCCCTATATGTGTTATATTTATAGTTTAATAAGTATATAATATAATTAGAAATTTAAACGTGATCTCTTAGTTTTAAGTATTTTAATATTTTTATTTTGTTAAATTGTCTTATTGTCTTACCTTATATAGTGATAAACACTGTGTTACTTGTTTCTATTATAATTATGTAATTACAATTGTGAAGTGCAGGAGCTCTAAATCTCTATTGTAACTACGTTTGGCTGGGACCCCACGATACAGGCTTGCCTAGTGTGGGGACCGCGTTAAATATTTACCTGATAAGATCTGCTACACTAACTTTATGTTTTGTTAAGCACTTTTATAACTTTTTTATGTTACAAAATAAACGATTTTCATTTTTCATTTTCATTTTCATTTATAGCGATACTAGTTGGGTTTCTATCACACAGAGGTCTAGAGTACGAACCCAAAACACAATCCTCTGATTGTTCGAAGTTATATGCGTATCCATATCTTCTTAGTTATATCCTGTCAGTTCTTTATATGCCATCCAAATTGTTCTGCTGTCTCTGTTAATTAGTTAATTATCGTTTGCTTTGACGGTGTCGGAAAATATCGTAAAGGAACCTAAATGTCTCTATAATGTTGTCGAAGATATGTGAAGTGTGCCAGCCCACTGTAGGCCAAGTGGACTATTGCCTAACACTTAACAATAACTCTTCTCATTCTGAGAAGAGGCCCGTGCCCAGCAATGGGATAATTTATATACACGGCTGATATTATAATACATAGTCAATCATAGTTGAAAATTCAGAATATTAGGGTTTTCATTCAAAAAATACTTTTACAAATTTGTAAAACGTTCAGTTATGTTGCTATCTGTACCTTTACGTCTTGTATCTACTTAAATATTGAAATGTATCCCTCAGAGAATTTAACGATTGCAACCGCGGTTCTTTCTTTTTGTAAAGAGATTACTAGTACATAATAATTTAGTATTCCTTTGTTTTCTAGTTAAAATACAGGTACTAGGGAATGTTTGATACATAGCCTTTAGCTATGGTCTTGTGATATAGAATCTTTATAAACATACAATAATATCAAAGTATATCCAGACTCAAATCAATCATGTTACGAAACTCAGTGGGGTGGCAATGGCCGTGACGTGCGTTTTTTTAAAATTCCTGTTCGCTGTTCTGGTCTATTGGTATGCTAAGCTAAAGGCATCTAGTAGGAGTGAGTTCGAGTTTATAGTGCAATAACTGGGGATCGAATCCAAGACTTTTCAATTACAAGTATAAATTAGTCTTAAACTTTTATTAATAACACAAAAATATATAATGTGTTTAAAGCAGATAGCGACTAATCGTTTGATTAGCCGGTACCTTTAATCACTTATCAGCGTTGTTGGCAGTTGTTAACAGACTGTAAGAATTTGTTCATTGGTGCTTATATGCGACACAAATAGCTGGCTACTAGCGCAAACTATATGCGAGCGTAATCGTAAATGTTACTTGCGCGTTTCTTTTAAACGATGATACAAATTGCGCATGAAAGAGCATTAGATAGTCTAGGATATTAGTTTCTATATTGAACGTTTCTAGTTTTGGCAGAAAGTCTATGATGACACAAAATTATTTATTACAAAACACTACGTAATGCTTGCGAAATTTCTTCCAAGATTAGAATCGAAATCCGTGATTTCAGTAATACTCCATAGCCATTCCTTTACACAAAATTTACGCAACACGATGAAGGAAAAAATGTATAATAAGATACATCAAATATTATGCTACGAAAATCTTAATATAAATCTTACTCCGTAAAGACCCGTGGGTGGGAATATGAGCCCTCTTTTTTGTTCCGATTTCCCCGAAGTACAGGTAAATATCAGGCTCCTGAAACAGCAAAGTTATACAGAGATTTTAAATAGCAACCTTTGGGTATTCTTGTGGTTTGATTTGAGAAACCCTTGGGGAGCACCCTTAGATACGATATAACTTACAATCTGGACACAATACGCCATCATGTGAGGTTTCATATCAATCATGTTGATAGTTGTAGTGGATGTTATAAGCAAGCGGAAATGTCTATTGATTTTTTATGGGCTCAACATTTTTATTGCTAGAGGCAGAGGGACACTTTTGCGTCGAATTTAAATGGAAACATAAATGTACTACCATTATTGTAACGCAATAATCATCATTGATACATGCCCTTAGTGTAGGAATAATCGAAATATAAAACGAAACTTAACATAATATTTGAAAGCAGATATAAAAAGAAAGCATTCTTTCTTGCACAGCTGTCTTTTTCCAATATTATTTCTTATAGAATAGACACAGTACTAATTGATCTGAATGGCTGTTAATCTAAAAATCACGTAATTGTTTTGCGTTCAATCAAAAATAATCCCAATTAAACTAGATTTCAACACACAAAACCTGCATTCGAATTCGGATCATCCATTTAGAAGCTACCATGGTCCAGACAGATAAAAAACAAAGGCTGAAAATTATTAGCAGCCCAGTTTTAAGTCGATGAACCTTCAATATAAGTTTTCGATAACATTGAGTTATATTGCAATCGCTAGCTTTTTAATTATTTTTTCTAAGTGGTCTATCAATTACATTACATAATTATATGATAACGTAAATAAAACTAATTAATATAAAAGTAATGTACTTACAGCGTCAATAAAATATGAAGACATTTCACATTTAATATTTTACCCGAACGCACCATGTTTATAACAATATTATATTTGAAATACACACAGACACAACCGCGGATGTACTTACACTGTTATACTTTCTATAACTATGTACGGATAGCAACCAAGTGTTCTACTTTTTGGGTAAGAAAATTATCGTACGTAAGCTAAAAAAGCGTGCGTGCGTTTTAGGGTAAGTGAGAATTGACATACTCTGTGCTATATATTACTTTTCAAACTGTATATGTTTTGTTGTGTTTATTAGTAAATCAGATACTTTATTTCAAATTATTACGCTATATAAGGATATTGACTAGAGTAACAACAAGTTTGGGTCCTCATATCACTGCCGAACGATCAAGGCATGGAATTCTCTGCCAAGGCACGTGTTTCCTTCTTCCTTCAATTCTGGGTCCTTTAACCGGGGCGTGAAAAAGCGCCTTCTCAGGCCGTCAAAATAGAGACCTCAACATCGCCGCGGCTGCTATGAGGACGATGTAGAGGCCACTGCTCTTAGCAAAAAACAAAAAAAAAACAAGCTTAATGAACTGATTGTTATAACTTATTCCGTGATTTAAACCTTTAATAGCCGCAATCGAGACACAATAGAAAAGACATTGTGTACGGTTTCCGAAATCCTAGATTTGGCCAAGTGATTTAAAAGCACATATTTTATTAAAACAGACATATCAAACTTGGTTTAGCGGTTTCGCCTTGAAGTCTTAACAAATATTCTGAAAAACATTTAATTACTTTCATAAAAGTCACAGCCTAGTTACGTTTGCCATTCATAATACTATATGATGGTTGTACATTTACTCAAATGGGACTCGCCGTTTTAAATAAAATCTTATTGTAAAATCCTACTTATATTGCATATACACTTATAATTTTATCCTAAAAGATACCTTCTAGAAAAGACTTACGTTTTCACGTATGATTCACCGGCGTAGCGACAGGCGGATCAAAAAGATGCACTCCAAATCATTGAATGCATTATATTCTAATCCCGCTATGTGACAAGAAGTTTAGCAGTAGTGAAATGAACTGAATTAAGCTCTAAACGAAATACCACGAACGTAACCTAAATTGTTTTCACAAGACAATTATTACGGAATGTCAACTGAGTCATCTACATTTCCACACTTTCTTTGAACTTTAAAGAATAGCGTATTGCTGAAAATTGGTTATGTAAACTAAACACCCAGGTTGCTGATTTAATCACTTAAAAAACTTCAGTATGAAAAATCTTTTACTAAGAGTCGGATAAACAATTAGTCAATGGGTATTTAGTTAAAAATTGCCTTTTTAGGGTTCCGTATATCAAAAGGAAAAAACGGAAGCCTTATAGGATCACTTTGTTGTCCGTCCGTCTGTCTGTCTGTCAAGACCCTTTATCTCGAGAACGCGTGGTATCAAGTTGAAATTAAAACGGTATACTCAAGTCTGCAGTCTCTTGAAGCTCTGGAAAAATCAAACTTTTAAGTTAACGTAAAAAAAGATACGGCCGTTTATGCCGCAAAAAACGTATATTTCGACACTCTCAAGGGAATCAAAATTTATAGGGTGTTTTCCGTTGACATTATACTATAACGTCTTATACTACAAGTATAGGCGAAAATCTGAAAACTATACATTTGTAATCAAATCATAAAAGATAGGGTCTTTATGCAAGGACAAATATTTTTTATAATATGTACTTACAAATTTGTACGGAACCCTCGGTGATCGAGTTCGACTCGCATTTGTCTGGTTTTTGATAAAAGACAACTGCCCCACTAGGAATAATCCTGTGTCGCAGGGGACTTTACAAACATTCAAACAACGGACACAAAGAGCATCCAGACTCAGAAGAACCATTTGTGGATCACACAAAGTTTTGTCTCGTGTGGGATTCGCACCCACAACATTCGGCGCAGTGGTAATGGCGAGGTGAGCACTTAAACCACTCCAGTCCACCAGTCAGGCAGTAGCCGTAAAATATAATAAATGCTCGAGTCCGGGCAATATAATATTTTTACACTTGGCCCGGGAAATGAATCCGAGACGATGACGTCTTGATCGTCGTTCATGCACAGCAGTTGCATTCACTATAGTTATACCACCTATCCAGGCCAAAATACCTATGGCCAATATGTATATATATTATATGAACGGGTTTTTCCAAACAGTCTGGCGATGACGGGCTCTCCTTATACGATATTGTAACTTTTGTTAAAAGCTTTCTTATTAAGACATCCAAATAAGACAATGCTACTGGTACTAAAAGATGCTTCATGTCAGTAGCTCAATAGAACTATTGCTCCATTGCACGTGATTTCCATCTGTGGTTTTTTACATGGACGATGAGTTTGTCCCCTCAACAGCCCTACGCGAAACAGGATTTATTTCTAGAGCGAGAGTAAAAAAATGCAATGTAAAAAAGAAGTTGTCTAAATAATGACATAAATAGATAAAATATCCAAGATGCCCTGTGTCTTGTTCCAATAATGAGTGTTCTTGAAAGAACTAAACAAAACATTTAAAATTTATTGATCATGTCGCGTTATGCATAATCTCTATATCTCGATCGCTGGTAACTTTATTTAACAAACATACCCAGACTCAGAACGACGATATGTAATACATTTTTTTATCCCGTGTGGATATCGAACCGTGGCGGGACGACTGTTAAAATAAACGTGCTATCCATTTAGGCACTTCACATTAAAATAAAAAAGTTACAGTGATTGACTTCACACAAATTCGATTTTAAATACACATCCTAAAGTTTTCAGTTTCATTGAATAAGAATTTGATTTGAAATTGTTGTGCTCAATCCAAACTTATGCGTTCATTTTAAAATATTTTTGAGTACCTGAATATGTATTTCAAGTTTTTTGTATATCAAAGTTTGTGGCCCACAAAATGAGGACTGCTAAACTGTTATTGTGCGGCAATAGTAATTGAGATGGTAGCCTTTACTACGGGCCAAAAATGGGTCGAACTTTTAATCACAAGTACGCCTTAGCCTTTGGGCTTCAGCCAAAATGACTTCGTACTGTTTATGTCATGTCTACGTCTTATTCGCATCGTGTACATGTTTGCAACCTGTTGCTTAAGCGCTTATAGCCCTTTCTGTTACTCGCCACTTTGCTAAGATTTTTATGACACCGAATTCAGTCGTGTTCATCTCAAGTGTTGTACAGTACTGTAGCCAGTTAGAGAGTAAAGTCAAGCTGGCTTCCAAAAAGCTTGGTGTGGTCAATAGAGCTAAGCGGTATAAGTCGCAAGTTTGGCATTACATGGAGAACTGCAGTCATCTCTAGGCAGCAGCACCAAAATACTAGCTTGATCCTTTTGACGCGGTACAGAAATGAGCCTTAAGAATTGTCGATAAGCCCAAACTCACAAGTGGTATTGAGCCACTAAATCTCAGAAGAGACTTTGCCTCCCTTTATGTGTTCTACTGCTTGTATAATGGACTGTGTTCTGAGGAATTGTTTGAGATGATGCCCTCAGCTACTTTTTATCATCGCACCGTTCGCCATCGGCAGGGATTTCATTCTCACACCCTACAACTTAATTGGTGCCACACCAAGCGGTTCCAAAGGAATTTTCTCCTGCGGACGCTCAGGTTGTCGAATGAACTCCCTGCCAAGGTTTCCCACAATACTTTTACAGGGTCGGCAACACGCAAGTGATGCCTTTGGTGTTTAAGGCGTCCATAGACTACGGTGACCACCTAGCATCAGGTGTGCCGTATGCTTGTTTGCCACTTTAGTTGTATATAAAAAAAGAAGTCGTCATCCTGTAATTTTCTCCTTATTCCAAAAGTATTGATGGTATCGTCTTAATATTCGAAACATGTTTTTGTTTTAACACGCATATGCTACCCAGAGGTTTCTAGTTCGACCCCAAGGCTAATAAGTAAATTATTGCTTGCATTAGGCGCAAAGGAAAACATCGTGAGAAACTTGCATGTCAGAGAATTTTCTATAGTATCCTCTAGCCTGCCAACTCGGTGAACTGTGGCCTAACCCATTCCACACTGACAAATGGTCCGTACGCCACAGTTGGACAATTTATATGCCGAGTTAATATTATTATTATTGGTCTCACAAACAGTCAAATTTAAACCTTGGAAGATTTAGAAGAAATTATATCTGCTTGTCCTTAGCCAAACTTGTATAGCGCAACTAGCTCGAGCTAGCTTCCACTAAAATGTTTAAAGCAATGATTGGTGTTCATAACACCGCAGTACCATAAACACAACAAAGTCACACCAACCTTACGTGGAAGAGTAACATTTATCTTGTCTGTGCATCACAAATTGGCTTTATGTCGTCTTGACAGATGTAATCGTGGAATTTACGTGACAAAAGCTCCACAGCACACATTATTGAGGGGTGTTTACACGACTTTAGTCGTAATAGACACATTAGTCATGTACGTAGGTGAGCCGAGTTATGTCCCCGAGCTGGATTTTAGAAGTGACGTCATTTCAACTTTAGATTGTATTCAATTTTGAGTTGCCAGAGTTTCTCTAAAGCAGTATACGGTTTGGTTATAACCACAGACTACGGGTAACAGCAGCCTTTGCTTCTACTAGAGATGAAATTGATGATATTCGCGGCTTGTAAATGAACTGTCAGTTGCCAGAAGCTCTATCAGTTTGTAAATATAATTGTGATTATTGTAGTCATGGATTATATTAATTAAAAGCCACCGCCGCGATTTCACCCACGTTTATGATTACTGTTTTGGTTGTAGGGTGCTGAAAATTAACCTTCAAGTATTTCTAACAAATGCAAAAATATTTTTAAGTCTGATTTTTGTTCCCGAATTGAGCGCGGACAAATAAAAACAACACACAAACTCTACAGGTCATTATATTAGTATAAGATGACAAACTAAGCGGTTTAGTAGAAATAAAGTTTGTGTTGATTGCATGCTATTTATGTATATGCATATATACATTATGTTACACCAATATTATTAAAGGGGGAGGCAGAGTCTTATTAGCTCCCATAATGCAAGCTATTATTTGAAATTCCATGTAACAGTAAGCAAGCCGTTACTATTTACTGGACATAATTCCAGACTTTTTGGTGCTTCTAGCAATTCCTTGTAACCCATAACTTGCCTGACCTAGAAATCAAAGCTGAGACCTCGTACTCAACAGTCACATTCGTTACCGCTGCGAGGCGATCACAATAGATTTATACTGCTTAAACTCATGGGATAAAAGATAGAATAGATATAATAGATACCGGAATTAACTCTGACAATTGCCCTGTCGTATCAGAAAATAACAGCCTTCAAATATGAATGTATAAGACCCCTTCATACATGCCTGCCAACTGAAAATTGCCAATGGATTCGTCTGCTCACGACGTTCAGTGTGAACGTTTTGCAAACCGAAAATATCTACTTATACAATTTACATAATAGACTAGAGGTTTCCTTCAAACGTCAGGAGCATTCGTGACGTCAATACTTATCTAAGATTTTCCTTATTTCCGTTTCTATTTTTACGTAGAAAATCGGGTTGTCATCCCCTACGAATAATTGCTTGTTATTTTGACATTCTTGTTTCAACGTGGAACTGTATGGTAGAAGTGTTTACCTTCTAGTGGTCGAGCCGTTATTATTTATTACGCAACATCATTAGATTGATATATTTAGTTGGACGATTCATATACATTTCGACGCTGGAAAAGTAATTGTTGTAACTCTAAAATAGTAGACGCTGTAGTACAGAGAAACTCATATTAGAACTAATTTAAGTACGGTTTAAATAATTGCTTAGAATGAGTTTATCTTATCTTATCTTGTGTGGGGGCCAGTCAGTACAGACCGGCGACACTTCAACCCAGTGAGATCTTTTGTGTTGACTTCCCCAATAACGACTGCCATAGATGTTCATGACAGTCGGGATCGACAATTTAACGTGCTCTCTGAGGCACGGAGCAGGCGATAATTGTCAATTAATACGCACATAATTTCGAAAAGTCATATAACTTCCGAAAGTCAGAGGTGCGTGACGTGGGTTCGAACCCGAGACCCTCTGCATTGCAGTCTGTTGGTGTCCCCACTGAGCTATCGCTGCTCTAGAATGAGTTTAAGTCTGCCCCTTAACATTATATGATTATGTATATCATAAAACAAAGTCACCCGCCGCTTCTGACTGTCTATCTGTTCGCAATAAATGTCAATAACTACTGAACGGATTTTCATGCGGTTTTCACCAATAGACAGAGTGATTCATGAGGAAGGTTTAGGTGTATAATCTGTGAAAGTTTTGTACTATTCGTGCAAAGCCGGGATGGGTAGCTCGCTAGTAGATTATAAGATATGAATTTTTGAAATTACATTGTTTTTCGAGATGCTGCAATGAATACAGCAAGCGATGCTGGCAAGCAAGATTGTATTTGACGAAATATGTAAAAATGGGGGTTTTCGGTTAGAGGATAAATAGGGCATTTCGTCTGCTATTTATTTAGACAACACTTAATAAATTGCGTGCTTCTATTGTCGGTCGTTTTATAGACAAATCTTCACATCCAAATCCAGATATTTTTGTTTGAGAAATCTTTAATGACCTCTTTTGCTCTGAGCGTAGCGAAGGGCTATGTCATACTCCTACTGCCTAAATCGCACAGATGTAGCTTTTTACGTTTGCCCTTTTTCCATTTCAGGGACGCAGGTTTTCTTACTGATTTACATTATAAAATAGATAACTCTGGAAGGATTATACGGGGTTATGGCACTGGGCATGGCAGAGAGCGCAATGGCAAAATATTGTTATAAATTTTTATGTATAGTCATATTTTTCGAAGAACAGATCCAGAAGGACAACCCTCTGAATCTGGTTTTATGGGATGATATAGAAATAACAATTATATGAATGAATAATTGCGTTAGCCCTGCATATTGTAATTGCATCAAACTCGGATAAGCATAATTATAATCATATTGTTTTTAGTCTAAAATATTATTCTGAATGTAGTATGTATAAATGTCTCCAGTCTTATACAATATTACAAGTTTTGTAAAGCTGGAATGTTTTCAATCATAACTCAGTTTAAAAACCTTTTAGTTAGCAACCATTCTTAACATAATTATATAACACTTAGTTAACCCGACAGTCATTGTCCTGTCAATCTATACAAAAATACATTTCACGTTATTAAATTCAATAACGAAAGGTAATTTAAAAAAAAATATAGTTACCCTTTAAACTTTCGCAAATTTTTGTTCATATAAACCTTGTCCTGACAATTACAAACACAAGAAAAAAACAGCCAAGTTGGTCAAGCCGTTCTTAAGTGATGCTCCGTCATACATGTGGCAACCTCATTCGCAAAACGACACTACTACGTGGCCAGTACTAAACTTTATAATAATTTAAATAAAAAACTGAATATACACTCCAAAACTAAATTTCAACTTAAACTTGCACTAAAGGATTTTCTTAAAAAACTTACCTTCCGTAATACCGAGGAACTCCTGTTGGAAATTAACAGTTGGATAATACACATACACAGTTATGTAGAAAAATACTCTCACACACTCATATTTATTTATATATACACTCATACACACTCAAACATCCTTATATACACTCACCCACACACATACACACACGTCACACAATAATTAAATATAAATCTCATACTTTTATTGAAGCAGACACTTGCAGATCTTGTATTCCTACTAAACAATAAAGAAAGATATATTTCTCCATTTTCACTAGCCCTTTTTTGTACTTAGTATTTTCTAACTATTTATAAGAATATCAATGATTGTAACCATTTTTGAGGCTTATATAAATGTAACTATCAGTAGGTAGCACTGGCTTTTAAGATACAGGTCCATACCTAGTTAAGAAGTAAGGGTCTTCAGTTTGTTATGTATTCCTTAAGCCCTAAATTTTGTATATAGATTAAGTATTATTCTTATGGAGTAATAAACTTTATTTATTATTTATTTATTAATAATTGATTTTTATTTATAAAGATTAAAAATGGTCGATAACTATTCATTCTTTATATATAAATTATATAATGCAAGCCCACAATTTATTTTTATTTAAGTCTTAGATAGTAATATTCCCCAAAGTCAGAAATACAAAAAATAATTGTACTCCACTCAAAACATAAGATGCAAGTGTTTAAAATTTTGTAATAGGGGTATTTGCTAATGATAGAAAAGGGATACACGATACAAACTGTGACGTAACCGCTATTTAAATGCAGCTGTCCGAGGGCGATAGCAAGATATTTCTACTACACTTCCACTTTTTCATATATCCAAATTTAAAAAACATATTATTTTCTCCCTTGCAATTTTGATACTATTTGCACAAAAATATTTATTTTGATTGCTATTTTCTTTTGTGTGTAAAATAATGTGCAGAATCAAAACATAGCCATATGCAATATATTGATGTATGAATATACTATAACAATAGAATATACATCAATATTTTGCACATTATAATATGAATTATTGCGAGCCAGGTTATGCACCCACAAATTGCGGTAAAAATAATACCCGTTCAAAAGCCGCAAGTAAATTCAAAATTGCCTATATCTTTATAAAATGTTGTTTATTCGGGTGCTATGAATTGTGTGGGAACTCGACGAGTCGTGTGATGTAGTCGAACAGGCTGGTGGGACATTTTTCTACGTACTGGTCGCAGTCTCCTCTGTGTCCAGCCACCTCGGCCTCATAGTACTCTTTGGCTACACCTTCCTCGCGAGATGCTGAAGGCCTGGAAAAAGAGGATGAGAAGTGGTTGCTGTTGAACTAATTTAAATATTGTAATTTGTTTTTATTTTGCTATTATTTGTGATAAAAAATATACAATATATTGAGTAAATTATGAAATCGTTATTGAAATACTTACGTGAATATAAAATGCATTAAATGTCCAAGTATCCCGTTGTGATCGAGAGGAGTCTCAGCGGCTTCACAGATGTTCCGAAGCATACATTGTTTGCCATCCATGCTCTTACTGTAATTTATTATTTGTAATTATTATAAAACATGTTATTGCATGGTATATATGTTTCATAAAGTAAACTTAATGGTTATACATAATGCAAGTAGCTGGCGCTGTCTTCATGCGCATGCAACTCGCTAGTTGCATGCGCGAGTTGATCATTACAGCTTACATGCCCGATCGGTTCACATCAATCACTCAAGTGTAATAATTTGCGACACACGTTACGATGTGTTTTGTACCCATCGTAGCGTGAGAGGTAAATATTAGAACAAATGTATCTGAATTAAAATTCTTAAAAGTCTTTATACCTTTTAGGCCGTTTAGGTAATTTACGTAAACTGGCATCTAGATGTGGCTGGCGATGTGGTTGTAACAAAACTCTGCTCAACTCTTCGAAATATAGGCATGAGTCTATTTTTATTATTTATATTTTATTTATTAGGACAACCAGTAGTTGGTACATTAATACATCACCATATAAAAATAATATGTATATATGTTTTAAAGCACCCTAAATTTGTGGTAATACAACCGTGCCCCTAGCTACAAATAGGACAAAATCACAACTTACTAATTAAATTTGCTTTCCAAAACTTTGTATGCAAGTTCTCTTGTAAATCTACGTCCTTGCCACGAACTTATGATCTATAAAAAAACACTATTTGTAATTGAAATCATATTATGTGGCACATGTTGCTTTAAAAGGCGGCAAGGAAGGAAGACATCGTGAGAAAACCTGCATCAGACATGCAGAGCAGGCGATAATTGTCAATCAATACGCACGTAATTTTGAAAAGTCATATAACTTCCAAAGGTCAGAGGTGCGCGATGTGGGTTCGAACCTGAGACCCTCTGCATTGCAGTCTGTTGATCTCCCCACTGAGCTTTCGCTGCTCCAAAAAGAAAGAGAAGGGAAAGGAGCGTAAGTCTATGTATGTCGTAAGTGGCGCAGAAGTAGTAGATGCGACTGCTCTACATGAGGTCTGAGACTATATACTCTATGAGGTAATACTGTTCCGAAATTGCACGGATAGCGGAGTAGTATAAATGGTCACTGCCACAGCACCAAGTATTCTGGGTTCAAAATTGTGTAATCCACAAACAGTTGTTCCAAATCTGGAAGTTCTTATGGATATAAGAGTTATTGGCAATGCAATGAATTAAGCCGTCAAAAAAAAAAATGATATAACAAGAGATGTTATACTTACACGTATGTTTGGGAAGAGTACTTCATCTATTTCAGTAGTGTTTGAAACTAAAACGTAATTGCTTGCAAAACTGTATGACACGAACACGTTTTTATCAAAGTTGTCTAGTGGAACAGCAATGGCGACAAAAGCCTAAAAATTAATAAAAATATGGGTAATATAAGTTAATTCTTTCAAGTATAAGTTAATTCTGGCGAACGTTTCTTGATCAGATCGGAGACGTTCTGGATAAAGGCCAGGTTAAGAGCACCTTAAACCGGCGAGCGTGTATGAGATATGTTATGAAAGTGAATGAAGCCAGAGAAGTGTGTCAGGATCGTAGCAAATGGAAATCCGTAGTCTCTGCCTACCCCTCTGAGAAACAGGCGTGAATCTATGTATGTAATTCTGTCAAGAAAGTTTTAGTAGAAAAAGTAGCAGTTTGGAGACTGGAACGTTCGAACGGAACGGAACGAAGGGAAACTCTGCACGTTGGACCCATTTCCCCAAAGCCTACCAAAGGGCCAGGTACTTTCCTAACCTATAATAAATATTATTTTACCCCTGTATTAAGCTATCCCACTCCTGGCCACGTACTTTCTCTTAGTGTGAGAAGGGTTAGGATATAATCCACCATGCTGGCCCAATGCGGGTTTACAGATTCGGTAAACCCGCCTGGTTTTATTTCCTTGTCGGATATACTATCATTGGGTGTTTCTATAAAGAAATTCTCAGTAACAACACGAAGTCTGAATTGTGGCTTTTAGGTGGCAATAATACCATAGCTGGTAAAATGTGCTTGTAACATACCTTCATATACCCCTTCCGGGATAGTGGCGTAAGTAAATGTATATGCGTATTTTTTTTTGGCACTTTTTGGTAAAGCAGACGGTTCGCCTGATGGTAAGCGATAACCGCCGGCCATGGACACCCGCAACCCCAAAGGAGTTACAAGTGCGTTGCCAGCCTTTTAAAAAGGAATGAAGGAGGGAATGGACAATGGAAAGGATAGGAAAAGGATCGGGGTAACTGGGCCTCCGGCTCTCTCACTCACCGATACGAAATGCATCAGTACGGGTACCGTTACTTCACGCCGGTATTCTGTGAGAGCCTTCTCACAGAATACCGGCGTGAAGTAACGGTATAGCACTTATATAAGATTTGTTATACGAGAACTAAGTATAACTCTTACCCCATAACAAGACGTGGATGGGAATACTAGAGTCCGTTTTTGTCTGACCAATTTCTTCGCAGTACAGCCGAATATAAAATTTCTGAAAGTAAAAATCTCCTTAGTCTGGAACATATCTGTCTGCTTATGTTTGCGGTCGATCTTATGGCAATAATTAAAGGAATTTTAGAGCCTGATCTATAGTGTTAGAGATTATTCCTATATATAAACAAAAAATAATGTATCGACTTTATAATATACTAACTTTAGCCCGCTTTGCTTGTTTGTGAACTGTGTTTTTGTTTTGAATGCAAGGAACCTACGCAGGGTTCCTTTTCTGTATACCTGACAACGTGTATGCGATATTTCATGATGATTGGTTGAGGAGTTAAGGCGTGCAAGCATAACAAACAAATAAACGCTCTTTTATAATATTCATTAGGATAATACCTTTATTACCTAGAGATTAATTTATAAGTATTAGATTTTTGTTAAACCCGTAATAAAATCTCTAATTATATGACCAAACTGTACTTACAATATTATCAAGATGCAAATATTCTTCATTATAAATGATTTACTTGATTCATTCAGGTTAATATAATGTTACATAAAACACACACTAACACAGCCACTTAAGTTTTTGAACTGGTATTTTCCATCTGTATCCATCTATTTGGGTTTTTTACATTTGTAAATTATCATGTCTACGCTAAAATACTGGTAACTGTTTCAGGCCCAATTTATGATTAGAGGAACCGTAGATATTCCCTTGTCTATGCATGGAGTTACCTATATGCATGAATGGCGCAGCGGACCAGCGGTTGCTAGTGCCGTTGAGTGGTGTGGATTCGAATCTCACATGGTGCCAATTATTTGTGTGATCCATACATAGTCGATTTGGCTATGTGTATGTGTGTATTTGTATGTTGTGTATGTTAATTATACATTTATAAAGTCCCTTCTAACACTAAGCTTGATTACTAATGCGGCAGATGTTGTTTTAACAAATAAGAATTATAGCAAAAGTTTTATACGATAGCTCAGTAGGGAGACTAACAGACTGCAATGCAGAGAAACTTTCGAAAGTTATATGACTTTTCGAAATTATGTGCGTATTGATTGACAATTATCGCCTGCTCCGTGCCTCGGAGAGCACGTTAAGCCGTCGGTCTCGGCTGCCATGAACATCTATGGCAGTCGTTATTGGGAAGTCAGTGCCCTATAATATTCTGACACTGGTCTAGCCTTAGGGTATCGTTAGCCTTCGGGTTGCGGAGGTGGCAGCCACTCCGTATAAAAACTGATATCTAGTCAAATCTGGTTAGACCAGAAAAGCCGATCCCAAGTGACTTGGGAATAATAAAGGCTAGGGAGAAGAAGAGAAGAAGAAGAAAACAGGTCTTGCCTTCAAAATATTTTCAAATTTGCAGTTCTTCACTTTGAAAATAAATAGAACGGCTAAACATGTATTTTTAGACATGAGCCGTGCTCAAATTAAAAGCGAATGAGTTTATCTTATGACTGCATGAATTGTGTATTTTGGTCACTGCCATAATGCCGGCTATTGTGGGTTTGAATCATACCAGGACAAAAAATTGTGACGTGCATACATTGTTGTTCCGAGTCTTGAGTTTGTGTCCGTTGTTTGAATGTTGGTAAATAATAATAATATTCTACCACATACACACAACACCATCTAGCCCAAACTAAGCAGAGCTTGTACTATGGAAAAATACATATATACTTTTTTTTTGCAAATACATACATATTATACATAGAAACACCCAGACCAAGACAAACATCCATGTTCATGCACACAAATATTTGACTTGTGCGGGAATCGAACCCGCAACCTCAGGCGTGGCGGTCGGTTACACTAACCACTACGCCATCGAGGCCGGTAAAGTCTCTCGAGATTAGGACTTATTCCTGTTGCTCAATTACAAATTAACAAATCTTTCCTCTTTATAATAAAACAAGCTGACCCACGCAACTTCGTCTCCTTCATATAAGATAAGAGAATTTACCCCGTTATTGCAACATTTTTCATTACTGCTCCACTCCAATTGGTCGTAGCGTGATGTTATATAGCCTATAGCCTTCCTCGATAAATGGGCTATCCAACTCTAAAAGAATATTTCAATTCGAACCAGTAGTTCCTGAGATTAGCGCGTTCAAGTAAACAAACAAACAAACTCTTCAGATTTTTATTATTAGTATAGATATTAGTATAGAATATTAATTAAATTATAATAAAATAAAATATTAATTAAATTATAATAATTATTATATTGTGACATTATTTCATGATAATTACAGTCAGCATTATAAGATTTTTTTAAGTTTTATTATAATTAATAACTTACTGTCATATCAATTTCCTTTTGTAATATAATTATTATGTAAACACTATGCATGCAATTTGTAATGATCATTATTAGTTTTTTTTTTATTTAAATGCCATTATTTGTTTGTATTTTGTTTAATGTAATTAATGTCATTTTATCGTGATTTCTGAAACGAGCATAAATATGTATATTTTTTTATTGTTAATGCATGCCGTGGCAGCCTTTAAGTAAGTCAGCACTACGTAATGTATCCGTATTTATGTGTTATCACAATATTTTTAATTAATGTATGCTTTGTTGGTTGTCCATAAATAAATAAATAAATAAATGCAATATATACGCCTGCTAGCCACCTTCCACAACCTCATCAATACTCATAGCTCATCGCCTCTGTAATAACGAGACTGAGAACACAAGGTAAGCCTCACCATGTATAATTACCCTTTTAAATTCCGTTGCCTGCCTCAATAAAAAACCTCATCAATTTTGTGTTGAGCATTAAAAGTTGAAGCTCTATGTACATTATTGAGGTAATTCGTGGCGCTTACACAATCTATATAAACAAGTACTGCTGATCGTGGAGCTGTTCAGTTTTCACGAGTGTTTGTAGGTCGTCGGTGTTTGCAACCAAGTGCACCGCTGTGGATTTTTGTTGGCTGATCTTTGTGCTGATTGCGGAGGTTTTTGTTTAAAAATTTAGTATATATGGATTTTATATTAATTTGTATTAAACTTATTATTATCTCAGGGAAGCAAATAAATTATAGTGAGGGCGGGAAAAAGATGACATCGTATTAATTATAACGTTTCGTAGCCAGTCACCGTATGATGATTTTAGACGCAACTTACAATTCATTATGATAAAGAAATAACTAAATTTAAAATTTAAAAAACCCCCGACACAATATTCATTTAATACCCATATTGAACAATTTTAATTTGTGGAAATTTGTAATTTTCTGGTGGCGGCCATCTTGGATTTGAAATTTATCATAGTGTATAGTATTCTACTTGTCAAGCCCTTTCATTTGATACCCATATTGAGGGAGTTGTGAAAAAATATATAATCCGCCATTTTGTGGTGGCGGCCATCTTGGACCGATTTTTATCAAACGTAGCTAAGAACACTCCCGACTAATTCACCTTTCAAACAAAAAAAACAAAATTAAAATCGGTTCATCCGTTCGGGAGCTACGATGCCACAGACAGACACACACACACACACACAGACACGTCAAATTTATAACACCCCGTCGTTTTTGCGTCGGGGGTTAATAAAGAAAGACTACTCTCCGAAATTTTATACCGTAGGGGTTGACTTTTTAGGCTCCTAATAGCTTAATAAATAAAAGATAGGCTTCATCTGGTTATTGCAAAATCGATCTTATCTAAGATTATTATAAAGTACTAGATGTGCCCGTGGTTTCACCCGCGTTTATGAATACTGCGTCGTCCCCGTGGTTCGTAGCGTGATTTTATGTAGCCTAGAACCTTCCTCGGTAAATAGGATATCCAACACTTAACAATTTTTCAAATCGAACCCGTAGTTCCTGAGATTAGCGCGTTTAACCAAACAAACAAACAAACTCTTCAGCTTTATAATATTAGTATAGATTAAAAGAGTAACATGTTAGATCATTGGTAGACACATATCTATTTATTTATGTCTTTTACTATCTAAAAAGCTTTGTTAGTCCTAAGGCACAAGTTTGCGCTTATGTTTGCGACTGACAGTATCGGGTCAGGCAAAATGATATTTTACTAACATTAATGTGTAAGATTATGAAGATATTTAGATGTATTTTACTCAGACCTGCGTAAACTGTTAAACGAATAAGGATGAAAGTTAGCTGGATTATTTTTATCCCTTTATATAGCGATAGCCTAGTAAAAAACACTTAGACTGTTGTTCAATCCCAAGGCAGACACGGATATAATAAATGTTAGACAGCCGTACTCAGAAACGTTTAACAGTTGCCTAAGTGGCAGTGACGTTTGTTATTAGTAAACAAAAAAAAAACAGCGATTGCCTAACTAGTGACTATTGGATAATCGCACAGATGTATCGAATTCAATCCCAAGGCACTGACCTCTGACTTTTCAAAGTTATGTGCGAAAATAGTTAATTATCGCTCGTTTTAACGGCGAAGGAAATCATCGTGATGCAATCTGCATATCAGAGTTCTCCATAATGTTTTCGAAGATATGTGAAGTCTGCTTACCCGCTCCGGACCAGCGTGGTGAACTTTGGCCTAAGCCTGGTTACAAGAAATGCGTCCAACAGTTTATACACATGGCTGATAATTTTATTTATGCGTTGCCAAGGGATTTACTGAGGTGAAGCGCCTGGCAGAATTTAGTTGTTACATAAATTGCCTTGATGGCGTAGTGGATAGTGTAACCGACTGCCACGCCTGAGGTCGCGGGTTCGATTCCCGCACAAGTCAAACATTTGTGTGCATGAACATGGATGTTTGTCTTGGTCTGGGTGTTTCTAAGTACAATATATACGTATTTACAAAAAGAAAAGTATATATGTATGTTTATCCATTGTCTAGTATCCATAGTACAAGCTCTGCTTAGTTTGGGCTAGATGGTGTTGTGTGTATGTGATAGAATGTTATTATTATACTCTTTATTCAAATATTTACAATATATTTTTCATTTTTAAATATTCATATACCTATAAAAATACATTTAAAATTATTATAATATTATTATTATTATAAATAGCGGTATTCACGTCTATATTTTGGGATTAGTCCGACTAGCTTTGGAGTCCCAAACCGGGTTCCTGTCACAGTGACGTCAGACCTAATGCACCGTGACTAGTCGGGATATCCTGAATATAGAGACGTAATTACAAGCGTTAAATTATTTATATCTGAAGTACCAGGCACGTAAGTAATTATTCTAATTGAGATATTGCTGTTTTCTATTAGAAAATACTTTGCCTAACATAATATAGATGTAAATGCTATGGGCATAGAGTCATTGGGTTTTCCTGTAAAAAAATAGCAGTAGCAACATCGTATCTAAAATGTGCACGGAGGACGGCAATAGTTTCCTTCCTTCCCTGTTACGCGGACCTAATGAGATAGCTGGTAAGATGTGGGTGTATATATAACATTGCCTATCTTTTATGGAAGAGACGGACGTGAGTCTATAAATATTTTGCTTATTGTATTATTTACAATACTGTCAAGAAATCAGCTTAGGGGCTAAAATTGTGCTACATAGAGTTAAAATCTATTACGTAAATTATAGGTCAATCACAAACATTTTTAGGCACCTCTAAAAATGTATGAAAAGTGATTTTGAATTTTAACCTCTAAAATTATTAAATTCTTATTTAAAACAAACGATAACCAAAGAAAGTAATGTGTTGATAAATGCAATGCAGGACGCTTGCCGGCTATGTGGACTGAATGGACTGGATGTATACATATGTACATCCAGAAGAGGGAAGACCAGATGTAGAGGTGTAAAAAGGCAGAGGCTTATGCCCAGCAGTGGACTGGGGTAGGCTGATTGATTGATAAATGAGTAACGAGAATCAGAATTCAATGTTTTTTTTATCACCACTGCTGAAACTTTTACACATGTGATAGATTGCTGTGAGTGGAAGAGCAAATACGAAAAGACAAAGAAAAATCTGTTATAGAAGTTTACTTCAGAAGTTGACTAGACTACTAAAAGGTGTAATTATATCAAATCGTTTATTATTGCTGCGCTATGAGCTGTGTGGGAACTGGACGAGTCGTGTGATGTAGTCGAACATGCTGCTGGGACATTCTTCGACGTACTGGCCGCAGTCTCCTCTGTGTCCAACCACCTCAGCTTCGTAGTACTCTTCGTTTAGAACTTCCTCGCGAGATGCTGACGGCCTGGAAAAATAAACATCGTGATAAAATCCGTATATAGTAGTTTAATTTCAATAAGGGTTGCTAGTTAAAACTGATTTAATAAGCAGTAATCTTATGGTGAATTTTTCGAAGGTAGAGAATTGGAGTTGGCTCTGCAGTAATACCAAAAGTATCTTAGATGGTTACGAAATGATTGCATATTTTTAGTAGTATTAGGTACATACTTAATCTAAGCTTTTTTCTGGACATTTATTTTATTTGTAATAGCACCAGTCAATCAGGTTATTACTTCTTTGGTGATTTTATGACAAATTTTAAAGAAAATCTTGCTGACCGTTTCCGAACTAATGTAAATGCTTCATTGCATCGAGTTGAGTCAATATATTTTATGAGACCGGCACTCTAAGCAGCGAGGATGGAAATCAACAACTATTAAATAAACACATTCTCACAGCCAATATTAAATGTTCAAACTGAGAAAATACTCGTATAAAGTGGGAGTCATATAAGTTGTTAAACAGTTGCGAGATTTAAAATGTATCATACTAAATAGTATTCCCATAAAGAGCAGCGATAGCTCAGTGGGGAGATCAATAGACTGCAATGCAGAGGGTCTCGAGTTCGAACCCACGTCGCGCACCTTTGACCTTCGGAAGTTATATGACTTTTCGAAATAATGTGCGGAGCAGGCGATAATTGACAATCAATACGATTAACAATTATCGCCTGCTCCGTGCCCCGGAGAGCACGGTAATCCGTCGGTCCCGGCTGCCATGAACATCTATGGCAGTCGTTATTGGGGAAGTCGACACAAAAGATCCCACTGGGTCAAAGTGTCGCCAATCTGTACTGACTGGACAACACAAGATAAGATAAGATAAATAGTATTCCCATTTTATTACAGCACTGGTAGTTAATATTATAGTTTAATTAAATTATACCGCGAGTGCAATTAGAAAATGTTAGTCATAAAGAGCTTTTGGAAATTTGTTAAATGTTCAGTAACTTATATAATTAACTGCACATACCACTAGTACTTATTATTTCAGAGTTGTGTTTAATAATACAGGCTGGCGCAAAAGTAATGACCCTATAGAAATTCCTTATATTTTTTTTTATGACATCTCCTGTCATTTTGATATTATAAAATTTTGTAGTAATCAAATGTAAAATTCACTAAAAATAATCATGGACCGCTTTACTCCCCAAGAACGTGGAATAATCGTGTCAATGTTTTTACGGAATAATTCATCAGTGATAAAAACACAACGTGAATTTCGTCGACGATTGCCCCTCCGTCCGGCATCGGTTGGTCGCACTATTCGACGCTTTGCCACACGCCTCAAAGCAACTGGGTCAACATTGGATAGACGTAAGTCTGGCAGACCAAGAACAGGCCGTTCAGCCGAAAATATTGAGGCTGTGCGCGAAAATGTGGAAGAGTGTCCAGAAACATCAACGAGGCGACGTGCCACGCAATTGGGGATCTCCAGGCGGACTCTGCAGCGTATTTTGGTCAAAGAATTGAAGATGTTTCCGTATAAAACTCAGATGACTCATCAGCTGCTGCCTACTGATCACCGAGATCGTCTAGAGTACAGCCAGCGCGTCATAAACCTCAACCTCGAAGAGGATAATTTTCTTCAAAATTGATTATGAGTGACGAAGCGCATTTCCATCTCTCGGAGCATGTCAATAAGCAGAATACTCGCTTCTGGGGCACTGAAAATCCGCGCATTATTCAACAAACACCTTTACATCCACTAAAAGTTATTGTATGGTGTGGCGTCTGTGCAGAAAGAGTGATCGGACCCTATTTTTTTGAAGACGCTGCAGGCAATGCGGTAACTGACACTGGTGAGCGCTACAGAACTATGTTACGTGAGTTCTTGATACCCAAATTGAATGAAATGGGGCTGGAGCACACCTGGTTCCAACAAGACGGCGCCACGGCACACACAGCGCGCGATACTATGGACTTAATTAGTGATGCTTTTCCAGGCCGTGTTATCTCTCGTTTTGGCAATTTGCCTTGGCCTGCTAGATCACCCGATCTCAACTGTCCAGACTTCTTTCTTTGGGGTTATTTGAAATCTCGGGTGTATGTGAACAAACCACAAAATCTCGCAGCTTTAAAAGAAAACATACACCAAGAAATAAGAAACATATCGCAGGAAGTGTTACTGCTAGTTATGGAAAATATCATAAATAGGGCTCAAATGTGCTTCAACTCTGGAGGTCAACATTTAATAGACATCATATTTAAATCATAATGCAACTAAATTTCATGGCACAAATATACATATATATTTAAAAAACGAATTCTAGTTTTCTAATTTAGAAATGAAGTTGTAGCTGAACCAAATAGGGTCATTACTTTTGCGCCACCGGTTATGATTCTTTCCTGATATAGGTATATTTTTAGGATCCAGACGTCACGTGATTATCGATGACCATAGTAATAATAATAATAATAATATTCTATTACATACACATAACACCATCTAGTCCAAACTAAGCAAAGCTTGTACTATGGGTACTAGACAATGGATAAACATACATATTATATACTTTTGTAAAGGTGCTTCTATGTATAACATGTAAGTACATGTTATACATAGAAGCACCCAGACCAAGACGAACATCCATGTTCATGCATACAAATGTATGACTTGTGCGGGAATCGAACCCGCGACCTCAGGCGTGGCAGTCGGTTACACTAACCACTATGCCATCGAGGCCGCCAAAATAGTAGTAGTATTGAGCTTTTCGAACCAAGGTAGGGCTATAGGTATAGGTAGGTATTTCGAACATAGGTGTGATTCTACTGCCTATTTTCTAGTTTCATTAATGAGGTATGTTTTCCTGTTCTATTCTTTAGAAAACAGGGTTTACTCACGTGAACATAAAATGCGTGAAATATCCCAGGATACTGCTGTGACCGAGAGGAGTTTCAGCAGCTTCACAGATGTTCTGAAACATGCATTCTCTGCCATTTATGCCATTTCTGTAATTCATTATTTTTTATTATTATAACAAGGTATGCACGTTTGCAATAAGCTTTTGGAATACCTACAGTGTTGCTATTTCTCTTTCACGTCATCATTTGCTATGCACTCTGTTACAAATAATACACTTACTTCATTTTGCAATAAATATTGATGCTGTTTTACAATAACATTACTTTTATGTGCAATTTGCTGTTGTGTATAAAATAATGTACATAATTAAACATACACAACTACTTAAACTGGCAACGATTTAAATCGTTGTCAGAGGTCTGCCACAATGGTGGACAGATGAGCATAAATTAACTGAACTAATTTTATTTACCACCTGTTTCAATTGTACTGCATTGCAATGTACATATTTTTGTTCATACCAGTAACGTTATTTCCTTTGACAACTTTCTTATTTATTCCTATCCTAGTAAACATTTCAATCAAAGATGTGTCCTAACGGTACTTTGAATCGTAATAAAAGGTGCCCACACTGAACCATAACAAAAGTCTGCACACACTCACACTAATGTGTATGCAGACTTTTCTCATTTACATGATCTATCATGTGAATGATAATTTATAAATGTTAGGCAGTAGTATGATAATATTTTACAGGTTGTCTCAGAAGTCGATGTCAAGCCGGAATCAGGTAACAAGCTAAGTTATAATAGCTAGCAGAAAAAAAAAAATCTAAGTTACGCAAGAGGCAGATCTAGGCGAACGTTTTTTGATCAGACCGGAGACGTTCTGGACAAAGGCTAGGTTAACAGCACCTTAAACCGGCGAGCGTGTATGAGGAATGTGATGAAAGTGAATGAAGCCAGGGAAGAGTGTCAGGATCGTAGCGAATGGAAATCCGTAGTCTCTGCCTACCCCTCTGGAAAACAGGCGTGAATCTATGTATGTATATATGTATGTATGAATATAACAACGACAAACTATGTAATTAAGTGAAGGGTACTCAAATATTATCCTGCATAACAATTTGTTATCCACACGGTAGCTTTTGATTGTTTTGTTGTTATTAATTAATATTCCAAAGAAGCTGAATTTTATTTTTTATATTTTTTCTGTTTGCCTGTGTTTTCTTTCGCATTATTTTAAAAGTACGGCATATCCTTTCTTGTGATGGAATAATACCAATTGCTCCACTTTGTAAACCTAACTTAAAACAATCACTCGGGCCCAGACGCAATCCTTTTTATTGCATCTATATGCTTATAATATTGAGTCATAGAAAACCATGTTTAGATATATTTTTGTAATTGGACAGGTATTATCATGTTATAAAAACTCTACTTACAGGTAGATTTGGGAACAAAACTTCGTCAATTTCTCTGATATTCTTCACCAAAGCATAGTTGCACACGAAATTGTATGACACGAACACGTTTTTATCCGGGATGTCGAGTGGTAGAGCTAGGGCGACGAATGTCTGGAAATAGTTAAAAGTATTAAATAATCACAGTAAGAAAATCCTATTATTACTTTGAATTATGAATTATAATGATTCGATAAGAAATCTATATAAAGATAATAATTCCGCACTACTGAATTAACTGTTTACTAAATCTAGTCATTAGTTAGAAGTAATATGGAATCATCTGGATTCTAGGGTTCTGAATTTGCAGTATATAACTTTCAAATCCAATATCGTTCGTTCGCTTCGTTCACAGTAACGTCTCTACACGAATGAGTTATAGATACTCAGAGAGACTTGGCAATGAGTCAATTCCTCCTGAAGAATGGCTTTTGTGGGGATGACAAGCCGAAGGCGCGTCGATGTCCTTTTTTCCAGCCATTATTTTTAATGGATGTTCCCTAATTACCGCTGCATTTAATTCACGATACACTTATTTCAACACTGAAAAGCTGTCTATTATAATCAGTTTTTAGTAAAATGGGAAAGAGATAAAGACAAATACATAAATCAAAAACACTTACACCGAAATGAGCTTGTGATGGAAAGAGATCTCTTGTATTCAGATTTTCCGGCAGCACAGGCTAGCATTAAGTTTCTGAAACAGTATAGTTGTAAAAATTTTGAACAAAAGCCTTGGGATATTCATGGCTTAAAAATTGTTTAGTTAGAATTGGAACTGGACTTCATATGTATCATAGATGCTGTTTTTAAAAGTATTTATACAAACATAATGTAATACAGTATTTTTTTATATAATTTACCCGAATTCTGGTCATATTATTATTATTCGTTTATGCCCATAAGTTCCAGTAAGGTACTAAGTTTGATTGGATTTGATATACCACAATATACCTACTCGTTCTTTATGTTTCTTATTTGGTACAACCATTGACATGTCAAATGCTAGGTATGGCAAAACACACCTACAATTTGCCAGTTATATTATAAAGTTGTGTCTTATATAATTTACAGATATAAGTAAGTACCTAAAGTGCTTATTAATTGCCAATATGCCGATCTTAGATTGCAAAAATTATATCTATAAATTTTAGTAGCAAAATATGTATTTTCAATTCATTATAAATTAATCCTATAATATTATAGGTATGTGTAATTTTATAAAGATGTTAGGTTGTTTGTTAGTCAACCATGCGTAAACACCTTGAACGAATTAGGATAAAACTTGAAACATAAATAGACTATGTGTGCTCTGGCTTAACAGATAGGATGCTTTTTATCCTAGTATTCCTTTCTGTGGTATTAATACAGATGAAGCTACGGGTCGATTCTAGTCATTAATTAAATATGAAGATAAATAAATAATTGATGCTACTTACAATGTGAACAAAATGTGAGTGCTCTTCATTTTTAATATAATAATTAAATTAAACATGTTTAACACAATCTTATGATTAAAACACATACGGACACAACTACGTATGGTCTTGAACTAGTTTGTATTTATATCTGCTGTATCAGCAAGTCATTGTCTTACTTTATATAGTTGGAAATGATCACGCGTATGCTAAGAAACAATCGTCCGTTTTCTAGTGTCATTGAGAATTTTGACCTCACGAGTCAATGTATGCCTTTTAATGTTACACTTTGTCTTGAGTCTTGATATATCGATCGAATGTTGTGCCCAGTAAAATAAGTTTTCCTGTGTTGAGGCGGATCGGCACCGTATCAACTCGAGCCGTGCCTTCTTTGTATGAAACTCCCTACTGCAACGCACACTAATCGGAATCGTAACGTAATCGCCTCGCCTCGGGACAAGCTTGCAGTTCTCGCGCTTACGGCTCATCGTCCACGCGCTTACGGCTTGTCATCCGCGCGCTTACGTCTCTCCGTGCACTACTGTTGCTAAACGTACTGTCATTCACAAGATAACTAAAATCGTGTTGCGGGCGTATTTCATTGAATTTCTAGGTTAGATTTCAAACAAAAAGAACGTTAAAAAGGGATAATTGAAGAAGTGAGACGATATCCATATTAATATGATTAAAGTGAGCGCGGCGTAAGTGCCCCGTCACCTAGTTGTATCCGAGTCGACGTACCGGAGCTGTTGATCCGCTTTGGTTACGTTAGGTTGACGCCTGTTTGACGGCGAGGCGAAAGGCGATACTGTGAAAGGAACGGAAAGGAAAGGGAACGCCCTTTCCGAGTTGATATGTGTGCTATGAACTTAATACATAGCACTTCAAATAAGGTTAGACTCAAAAATTAGGTGACTTAATGTTAAAGTTTTGTACTAGAGAAAGTTTGCCACCGTAGTGGTATAATGAATAGATACGACTTGCTGCATTTAAAATCGATTTAATGGTTTATTCCGCATTTGCCCCTACATTACGTGCCACATTCCAAAACGTTCCTCTTTCGCCCCTCTTTTTAAATTATTTCTTTTTCGTCCTACATTTTTGTGCATATGGTTAGCAAAACAAAACATGACTAAAATTATTTCAAATCTTTCGTTGTCGGGCTCGTGATGTCATGCAATCATAAGTCCAAAGCTTTGCCGAAAGATCAACGAGGTATTTAAAAGTATTTATCAGCTGACAAAGCTGAAAAATTCTATACAAAATAAAACAGGAACATCATTTGAGACCAAATAGGGATTACATTAAGAAATTAATATTTATTTAATTTATTAATGCGCATTTTTACGTTTGGGACGAATCATGAGGAATAAATCCGCAATAAACCGATTTAAATGTCAACTTAGACAAAAAATATATATGTAATTTGGCAACGGTTGGACACTATAAGACGCTCCACTACCAATCTTCACTTTTAACCTTGTGTTATGATTAACCCATTGAGTCCTTGCAGCACACCGCCGACCAGACACAATATGTTTTCAATTATGTCTGGAATTCCAACAAATGACAAGTTAAGGATGCGTTGTACTAGATGTGTGCTGACATGAAGCACAGTGATATTTTTTTACAAGACATTATTTCTTTTATTTATTCCCCTATACACAAGTAATCGTTTGCCAAGAGGCGAGCTATCAAGCCAGCACATACTATTGTTAGTTTTATAATATCGATTGCGCGAATGGCATAGTGGTTTAAATGTTTGCTTCGCTGTTATTACTGCATCAGTGTTGTGGGTTCGATCCCCATACGGGATAACGATTTATGTAATCCATAAATACATACATATTTGTTTCAAGTCTGGGTGTTCATTTTGTCCGTTTTTTGAGTGTTGGTAAAGTTACGTGTGAAATCCATTCCATTGCAAGAAGGAAAAAAAATAGACGGTTAGCTTTATGCAAATATACAAACTATTGCAGACATTATACTTGTAGTCCCGGTATATGACAATAAAGTTTTATGTCCTGAATCTATTTGGATAACAAAGAAAATAAATAAGTATGACAGTGACCTGGAAATATTTGACGAGACAATAACAGTACAGAACAGATATAAATATTAAACCAGAAAGTCTTTCAAAATAATGATAAAAATCAGTGTCAAATGGAACTCATGCTACGCACACTCCCATCTCAGTAATACTATTGTAGCCAAGTTCAGCAAAAGCAAAACTAAAATATTTGGCCATGGGAAAAAACACTCGTCTAGTGTACCGGAACCCGCAATGAATTTAATCAGAAATATTATTATTGCCAAAACTATTGGAAAAATAAAGCAATGTTCGCTTCAATTATTTTATTATGGTCTTGTTATATATAATAAGTATATGAAGTACAAGGTAAATACAAATATATTTATATTTAGTCACAACGATGTCTAGAAAATACATTCATACATTGTCTCGCCTATATTCCCAAGGGGTAGGCCTCTGCCTACCCTTTGCGTGCCTACCGTTCTCGCGTAATAGGGAGCGAGCGTATTGCCATTCATCTGGCTAGTTTCAAACTCCGTGCTGCTACTAGGAACTTTCTCGACCTAAAAAGCCGATAACAATCTGCCGGAACTGGAAATAGATTCTGTACGATTCTATAGACAGTACAGTGGTTGTATTCATTACCACTGCACCACCGAGGCAGTCATCATAGTATCCAGTAAATCTAATTATGGAATATGCAAAATGTATTCACTTTCAAATATAAGCGATTCGATCTACAAAAATTTCTGAACTTCGTTATCCAGTTATTATATCGCTTGCCAATATTGTAACATTGGCCAGTCACTTGGGTAACATTGGCCGGTGACTGGCAACATTGGCAATTTAGTGGACCGAAAATATTTACATGTGGGGTGCGTCAGTGACAATAACGGCGGTACCCAATAACGAGATTTTGATTGAAAACTGATTGTGCGTCTGGCTGCAGTGGATTTTTGGAGCCACTGTTGTTTTATATTGCATCTTTTGTAGTGCATCGCGCTGTTAAATGACGATATTAAACTGCTATATTGTCGGCTGATGGCAAAATTGGAGTAAATTGAGATGCGTTTTCAATCTGTCTTGTTGGGCACCTGTGCAATTCTGATTATTCATTTGTGATGATTTTAAATATTAGTCGAGGTATTTGAATAATCTTATATTTGATTATGCTAATAGCAGTGAGATAATTAAATTATCTGAACTAAGACTACTGTTTTAAAATGTTATTTTCTATAATGAAGGACCACACACCTTCTCAATAAAATGAAAGAATATCAGTCACCCGGTGGCGAGAAATAGAAGATATTGATGCGACTAGGGTTTCAGCTGGATCTTAAAAAGTAGCATAAACAAAGAAAGGCATTGTATGACGTCTTAAACTTTGAAGGATGATGATGAATACTCAGTTATGTAATAGTTGTTAAAACTATACATAAACTGACACAGAATATAAATAATGATGTACAATCCGATTGAATTACATGTTATGCCAATTACACTGGCAATCATCTTATTAATGTTTTTTTTATGAGATGTTGGCAAACGAGCCAACGGATCGCCATGGTAAGCGATTACCACCGTCCGTGGACACCTGCAGCACCAGAGGAGTAACAAGTGCGTTGCCGGCCTTTTAAAAAGGAGTATGCTCTTTTCTTGAAGTTTTGTAGGTCGAATTGGTCCGGCAATACCGCAGGCGACAGTTCATTTCACAGTTTTGTTGTGCGAGGGAGAAAATTTCTGGGAAAACGCACAGTTGTGGAGTGCCAACCATCTCAGGGTGTCTATAGAGGTGATGTTCTGACAGTTGGGTATTAGATTATGATTTTTAAGATTCGATAATGTGCAAGTGCAGTCTCTAGTGTTCCAAGTGTTTGAACCTTTCAAACTCCGCCGTTGTTAACGTAAAAAATACAAAATGGAGTGTGCTCGACGCCCTATCGCGTCACCGGGGTTTGACGCGTACAAATCTGAAGACGATGATCGGCGTCATCGGGGTTTGAGAGGTAAGGAACTTCTTCTAAGTTTACCGAGTAAACGCTTGTATGATATGCAAGGTATAAGAAATTTAAGTTGCAATAGTGTTTTATTGTAGAAATAGTTATTTACAATTAAATAAAGAATCAATTTAATTCTTGTTTTATTTATTAATATTCTATAAGTTACTCATTTTGAGGCACATTTTCAGCGTATAAAGAAATGATTTCTAGAAGATTAGTTGGACAGTCTTCATGATAGCATTCGCATTGCTTTTCAAGTCCGTAGTACTCCGCTTCATAGTAGCAATCTTCTATGTCATCCTCTGACATGGATGTTGATGGCCTATAATGTAAATACATCAAGGTTAAAATATGTCTATGTATATAATGGGGATAGGGGACCGGTGTTGCGCAGTACCTCCTGTCCAGAAACGATGCAGGAGGTACTGGGCAAGACCGGTCTCCTACTATCTTTCTGGACGGAGCTGAGGTGGTATGAATTTTTCACTTCGGTCACTTACGCACAATGGCCCAATTATGGGGCTAAGTGCGGATAACACACGTCCAACTAACTAATTATGTCTATATAATAAAGCTGAAGAGTTTGTTTGTTTTTTTATACGCGCAGATTTTTGGAACTGTCAATCAGATCTGGAAAATCCCCTTTTTCCGTTTCGTTTCGGGCTATAAGAGCGGAGCAGTAATCATAAAAATGAGTGAAACTGCGGGAGACAGCTAGTTGTTGATAAGGAAATTAATTCGAATGTTCCATTGGAGAAACGGATTTAAATTTTATTCACTAAGTTACACTTTTATCAGAACTATTGGTTTCATTCGCTTATTGATATTCAGTTCAGTTTCACTCAGTAACAAGGATGTAACCGTCTCTTTTATAACTTACGTTATCACATATTGTTTTATCCAGTCATTTAATTTCTTAATCATTATTATTAATCTCTTTTAAATATGTATAGAATTTTATTCAGGCTGGATAAAATTGGGTACGTGTAAACGGGAAGGCACTTGAGAGTCACAGACATACCTATCAGAGAAACTGCAGGAGCACAGAATAATATGGTAGTAGAACTCACTCCTATGTCATATTAGCTTGAAGAAGCATTCTCAAGCTAATATGCTTGACATAAGAGTAAGTTTGGCAGTGCTATAGGTGGGATTCGAATCCACTCTAGATTCGCCAGTCTGAAGCTTTATCTATTGGCAAGTCCCATTTAATGGATGCGTAGGTCGGCAATGAATGCATAATTATTAGAGTCATTGACTCTATTATAAATGCTTTGGATATATACAAATTTTTTTCAGTGTCCATGTCCTGGTTAATAGAATGATAGAAGTTAGGCTTAGTGAAACCATCGTTGTTTACTGTGAGGATTTCATTTAAGCTGGATCAGCCCGGCTGGGGAAACACTTCGGACTTATAAATAGTCGCAATCAAACAATTTAGTCCCGTAATCCTGAGGTGATTACGGTTTTCAGATATCTTAACCGGTCGAGCGTTTCATTAAAAACGTGAAAGGAAGGCCTTGGCGGTTATGAATACCTGGTGTTCACACGATACACGAGAGGTTAAATAGGCGACAATTAAAGCTGTAAGTTTGTATTGGCAAAACAGTGACTACTCTTAAGGGCAACACGCTAGTGGTACCGTTGTTGTTGTAAGTCCATAAGCTACCGCAATTGCTTACCAACGAGTGTTCTGTATGATCTTTGCCTCATCGGTGCTATAAAAAGTACTTACGTGAGAATAAAGTAAAGCAAGTCTCCCATTAGGCCGTTATGCAAGAAATGAGCGTCTGCGTTGTCACATATCGCTCTTAGCAGACAGGCTCGGCCTGGATAACTGTGTCTGTAAAATAATTATATTATGTACATACATAATGACATAGTCTTATGCTAACCATTACTGTCTTAGCTACCACGAGGATGGCAGCGATAGTGACTGCGACTTCTGGACATGAAGTTTATTCTTCGATCCAGCAATGTGATATTCAGTAAACTAGAGTAATCTTGCCTACGATGTGGGAATTTAAACTATAGGTGGCGAAATGTGATACCTTTCTTTACCCCTTTGGGAATATAGGCATAAGACTTCTTTTGTTTGTATTAATATGTTTATTAGCTAAATCGTAATCAAAATGATGCAATTGAAACTAAAAAAGTCATCATCGTCATTTTCAGCTTGCATCAACCCACAGCTGGGTATAGGCCTCTTCGTTATTGCGTGTATCCTCACAGTTCTGTGCACGTCACATCAAATGAGATTCCAACAACGCCTAAATCCTCGGATCAACAAAAGTGTTAAAACTAAGTCCATAACATAATGCGATATTAGCCATTGGGTCTTACACGTCGCCGTGACACACTTAGCCAGTGTGTTAACGCCTATAGTGTTGTGTGTTGAAGCACCAAGTAAAACATATGCCAAGATTTTTTTCGGTACCATTTAGAAGGCAGGCTTTTTCTCGTTTAATGAGCACAGTTCCAGATCCGTGCTGTTATGGAGAATTTTTTGATAGGAAAACCCAATATTGAAATCGTACCCGAGATCTCATGCACAGCAATCGCATAGACTACCGTTGCGTTACCAAGGTTAGCTAATAAACATAATTGGATAAATGTAATACCTTTCTAACATAGACTCGATGTACATATAAATGGATTTTCGTGTTATAAAGCCTTTTGGAGCTTGAATGCTGCGATGTCCTCTATCTCTTGAATCCTAAAATAAATGAAACAACTTTAATGTTTAATTTATCTAAAAGAAAGACGAAACAAACCACAGCTAGACTTCATGATACTTTGCGCTCATTCTGCGTAAATAGAAACACCCATGATTAAATTATGTTCGGGTACTTTGAAATAACTACACTGGAACATTGAGACAACTACCATCTTAGTCTCCCCGTGACCATGGCTGCTGAAAAGCAACCGAAACGTCGGGGAAAGTGTAAACCAAAAATAAATAGATTTAATAGTTTAAATAATTTTATTAGTTTATAAATTAGTAAAATAAAATCAATAGTAGTAGTGTAATATTTTCAAAATTTTGTAATACAGTGATAAATAAACAACGCGATAAAATCCGTATATAGTAGTTTAATTTCAATAAAAGTGATAAAATTAACTATTTACATAAACAAAAGCAACAATCATAATTTACAACTTCCAACAATTCATCCTTGTCACTAATAATTTAACACATTTAATTGAATTGTTTGTTGTGAATTGACTTTTATTTATAAGGCAAATATGCATTGGAAAATATATAACTATGCGTTCATATGATGATATGAACATGATGTGCGCTTTAAATATTTAATCATCGCGAGGAAACCTGCATGTCTGAGAGTTCTTCGTAATGTTCTCGAAGGTATATGGAGTCTGCCAACCCACACTGGATCAGCGTAGTGGACCATGCTCTAATCTTTCTTACACTAAGAAGAGGCCGGTGCCCGGTAGTGGGACAATTTATGTACAGGGCTCATATTATTATTTAACAAATGTAATAAAATAAAAAACGAACGTAACCTAACCAAAGTTGTGAAATTAGTATATATTCGTTTTCTAGACGATTCTATTTGTCAAACTTCTAATTCTCATCTAAAATAGATTGCATTACTGAGCATGAGCACTGTCTCTATTAAATTACAAGTTTCCCTCAGTAATGCTGCAGATCTCTAGTGCATTCTAACAAACAAGTTAGCTTAACGTATGTTTAGTAACAAGGCTTTAGATTGTAATTAACATGCAGACAAAAATGTTAGCTGGAGCGGTAAGCAGACATTACAGTCTTGTTACAATTTTAATATATGATATTATAGATAGTATAACGGGCAAGCGGTGAGCGGTGACAGCCGCCGCTCGGCTCTGACTGTTGTAAGTTCGAATCCCACTGTTTGTTTTTAATTAATAGCATATTCCTATGTATCGTCGTATTAATAGTCGTCAATTGGCGACTGTCAATTATTTAACAGACTTTTAAGTTTCGTCTCCTGTGGCTATTAATGGCACATTGTAAAAACCATTTAGCCAGGCGTTTCAACGATCCGGCTTTATAAGCTTGCAAAAGTAATAGCAGTGACTAGAAATTATGACCGACTCGACCAAAATTGGGCAATTGCATTTACGCATTGACCAATTCAGGTAGGTATCCCTGGTCTTCTTAAAACATGAGAGTCTCAATTGTATATAATAAAAATAGTACTTACAGTGTAAATGTCTCCAAGTAGCGGTTCGAACCAAGTGGCGTTGTCTACGGCGTAGTAGCTCGCCTCAAAGAACCACGCCACGCTTACGTATGAGTCCTGTTCTAATGGTAACGACACCGTCACATATACCTATTAACATATATTATAGATATTATAATTATATCCACTAGTCTGGCCCACGGTTTTACTCGCTCCTAAGAGTCGTAGCGTGATGTTAGTTAGCCATAACCATCCTCCATAAATAAGTTATAAGATGCAGAAAGAATTTTCATATCTGACTTTGAGTTCCAGAGATTAGAGCGTCATAAGAAACATCACACGCATCAAGATTTCAGTAAGCAGTTTCAGAATATTCAATACAAACTAAAACTATCAGTATGGAGCATTTGGTTACTTCATTGGGTTTCCAAAAATCCTTTTGAAAGGCCGTTTGTTTATCTTGCAAGTAACATGGCCGGTATTGCACTAGCAAATATAAATATAAATTAGCAGTCTTGTACTGTTACTCAAATTAGGAGAGATTTATTAAAATAAGAATAATGGAACATTTTATACTCACACCCCACTGTGTATCTTTGGTCAACAATAAATATCGTCTTTTTCGCTTCACTGTCACTGTTTGTTCACAAATTATACTTAGCACCAAGATGGAACTGAAAATTAAAATGATATGATTTGATTTCTCGTTTTTATAATACTTATAATAAACCGACTTCTAAACAGGCAATATCTTTACGGCAAATATTTTCAACTATAGTATAGATGGCATATGTTACTGGCTGGCTATATCGTCATATGCAAAATATTGTCTTATATTGCCATATTCAATGGCCCAAAGCGGAAAATTTTGAGACGAAGCACTGATCCACGTAAGGTTAGGCAGATATGGTCGCTACACGATTGTATTTTCTTGATATCACACATGCAATTCCAAGGAAACAACCAAGCCGCTGTCAACCTTAAGCCAAATGGCTTATAAATACATACTTGGTATCCAGTCAGGTCTATAAACGTACCGTATTTCTAGCACTACAAAAAAGATTGCTCTTGTAGCAGAGTTGAAGACTGAGACTACTAGTTCTATAGACCACCTAGTATCTCTTGAAACAGTTTTAGCGATTCTATAGAATAGTCACACAACGTAAGATTATCAAAATGAAATCATTGGGAGAAACTCACCACGCACTCTTGGCTTGCCTGTTTCGATTACAGCAATAGAAAATGTTTGCAAATTCTCAATGCCTCTTATGAGGGATAGACAGTAGTGTCGTGGTAATCGCGTATATTCCAGCTTACAACAACCACAATGTATGTGTCGTTGTGGTTATGTTATCAACCTTTGCTGTACTTGAGTTAGGCAATCCGAGGATGCATGGTGGGTTCTTCTCTTCACAATTATTTCATTACAATAGCTTGCTGCCTAGGGTCTACAGAATATCAGTTTATACTACAGAAGTTAAATAGAAATATTGTTATAGCCAGGTTATGTGTTGAAAGATGGCTAAAGCACGTGGCGTTCTGTATGTGGAATAAACTCACATGTAATAGACTCCTTGTCAGTATATTCTTGAATACATTATCAAATCATAATTCGATAGCCACTAGATGTACACAAAACACTTACACAAATACACAAGAACCGATCAACATTCTGGTTTCAGCGAAAATTTTCTCAACGTCAGAACTCTAAGGCTTTGAGCCGAGGAAATTAGTTTTGGACAAACACCGTCGCATGGTCGCCAGTTGACAAACTGACTCCGGCTATTTACTCGAGTAATTTGTGAAGCTGTCTTGTGTACATAAAATGCTTAACAGTAAATGTATTTTATGAAAAGTTATTTACGACTTCAGACGTACTGTAATGTTTTAAAATAAATCTTATTTAACTTGTCATTTCAAATGCTTTGTAATATGTTCTCAGAACGATGCAGTTTGAGACTCTATGCTGCAACAGATAATTTCTTGACTATCTAATTACTATTTTCTCTACTTGCCTATTGCCACTATATCGAGGGTTGTGGCTTCGAATCCCACTCTGGACAATGAGTGTGATCCACATAAGGTTGTTTCGAATCTGGGTGTACTTTATATCCGTTCATGGTTGTGGAGTCCCCCACGATACAGAAAATTTTCTAGTGCGAAGGTACCTTCGAAACGATGCAAAAACTACTACTGCACCATCAAAACAGGGATAAAATTTACGAGGAAAACATAGTTAAGAAAGCCACCATGAAGGAAATAAACAAAAGTAAACATCGAATCCACATCAACTATAACTCGATCATTCATAACCTCCGAATCGAGGGATTGTTACGGCTTTTTAATAGAACCCGCAATTTATCTAAATACATTGATAATCTTGTTTATGAGTTAAGTGCAAATCTTGATTTAAATCGTTGAAGGTTGTTATTTAATCATTCATTGTATCATAGTTATCGTAATAGTTGTCGGCGTGTCTTGTAACTTTGGGACGAACATTAAAAGGTTGCGATGTAACTTTACCGGGATTACCTCTTAGGAAATGTTTAATGAATCGGTTCTGTCAGTTAAACTCAAAATCATTTATTGTGGTAATGGGTTTTATACAATGATGTTATAATAATTAGATACAGGGTTATCAAATAAACCTTCGCGGCATGCAATGCTAAAAAGATTGGAAATTTAAATTTACAGCCAGAAAAATATGATAAATTACTAAGAAAAATTCGTACTTATTACCTAAAAAAAGTATAGTATTTTTATGTATATACATATACGTTTATAGCATATCAATTTAGTTTCAACATTTGTTATATATATTGGATATACAATAGAAACATGATTGTTAAATTTCTAATAAATATTAATAGATATAATTACAAAATACAAATTTAGTACTAGAAATGATTCCTAGGCTATATATAGGCTTTAGAAACATTCAAAAAACGGATATAACAATCACCCAGACTTGGCACAAAAATTTGTGGATGTCACACATGTTTATGTCCCGTGATTGGATGGAACCCACACCACTTGAATCAGCGGCAGTGGCAAGGTAGCCACATAAACCATCCATGCAGTCCAAAGTTAGTTAACCGTGGGAGAGCCACGTTTCGGCACGAATGGCCGGCTCGACCGGAGTGATACCACGGCCTCACAGAAAACCGGCGTGAAATAGCGTTTGCGTTATGTTTAATGGAGGCCCAACCATCCTCTCCCTTCTGGTGAGGGCAAATTTAAAAGGAACACAACGCATTTGTGCCTCCTCTAGTGTTGCGGGTGTCCATGGGCGGCGGTAATCGCTTACCATCAGGCGAGACGTCTGCTCGTTTATGTCCTATACCATAAAAAAGAAAACACAGTGTGAATTTTCCAACAGTACGTACGAGTATATAGCCTAATCCTAAACTAACAAGATTTCCATTACTAATTACCTCCCAGAATTTGATCCTCATTAGTTTTGAAAATGTTTTTTTGTTTGGAAAAAGACAACTACCGCACTAGGTGTAAATCCTGTAACGCGGGCGGTTAACAAACCTCTAAATAACATACACAAGCAACATCCAAAACCGAAATAACCATATGTGGATCACACAAATTTTTGTCTCGTGTGGGATTCGAACCCACAACACTCGGCGTAATAGCAGGGAACCACTTAAACCACTAAGCCATCCGTGTAGTCGTGACTCATTGAGAGAATCTTTTGTGACTCCATAGGACAAGGTAATTTATATGAAAATCAACCGGCTCTTTGCCTGGTTACGTTAATCTAATGATACCATTTTAATTTTCATAAAAATCAACATGTATATCTTGGAATACTTGACAGATTTACCTCAAGCTGAATCTACATGTACTGAACTGGTAGAGCAGAATGAATAAATGTGAAAATTGGTTGGCCACAAACAGTATAAGCAACTGCCTAAAAGAACAACGCTACCAAGAACATCAGCTCTGTATAAGAGAACCGTTAAGTGGCATACGCGGGTTAAATAAAATCCAGCATTACACTACGATTATTACCCACAGATTCTTGCATAAGAAGACCATTTTCTACCAAGGATTAATCTTGGAAAATTTACAATTCAAAATAAAAATGTTACTTAAATTTTTCAATAGATCTTGACTTAGGTCACTGAATAGGCACAATCCCTGTATGACAGGGTACCTTAAATCAATTGAAACAATCTGAACATAGAACACCTACACTCGTAACAACTGTTTGTCACCCCACATTTCTTCTTATTCATTTATCGCATAAACGATATAACATAAAAAAACAGTAGATTTCCAACAGATATTTCGATACCTTATCCTTATGGAAGGTGTAAAAAAACATCTGCTTATCCTTATGGTGCATGTGTGTTGATTAGATATTGCTAAGCTTGTGGCTACGTCCTACATTCGGAGACAGTTATATCATATCGTTTATGTATAGCCACGTGTGTCAACCAAAGAAAAAACACAAAGATAAAATTACAAAGTGAATACAAGAGAAAGGAAATCAAACAATAAAAAGCACTTATTTCACCATAATGAGATTACCAAAGATGTGCTAATGAAACAGATTGTTAAACAATCTGCCACCTAATTCGGGAGACGACGGAAAAAGACGAATAATAATTAAATTACTGCCGACATAACTCATAAAAGTCAATTTGGAATGAGGTGTAACATAATTAGTAATGGTAATGAGCTCCAGGAAATAAATATGTTGACACTGGACAGATTATGTTGGCGAAATCTTTGTGATTTTCTCAATTGGCTTACGTTTTGTTCAGTCGTTTTATTATGCTAACATAGATGCACAAGGAAAATGAACCTTGTACAAATATGTTTAACAAATAAATTGAGTTTTTTATAAGTAATCCTATTAATATTAATATATTATATGTTGCCTACGGCTTCCCTCGTGTAAATGTAGGCTATGTCAATTTTCTATACCACCGAAACATTCCTTTATCTGGATGAAAGGTATCCTATGTCCTTTTCTGTACCTCTGACAACATGCATGCGAAATTTCTCGATGATCAGTTGAGTAGTTAAGGCGTGAAACCGTAACAAACATATAAACATAGTCACATTCGCATTTATAATATTAAGTAAGGATGTGAAAGTTTCTGATGATGTCTCAATGTTACAAAATAAACAAATTTGTACACAGATTGACTAAGTAGATGGATTAATAGAAACGATACTTTTAATCCCGACATAAAATAAGATAGTTTAGCTGTAAAGATGAGTAATAATTTTTAATAGCAATAATTGATATAGACCCTTACGGTATCGTTAGCCTTTGGGTTGCGAAGCTCAGGTGGCAGCCGCTCCGTGAAAAAACTGATATCCAGTCAAATCCGGTTAGATCAGAAAAGCCGACCCCAAGTGACTTGGGAATAATAAAGGCTAGAAGAATTGATATAGACCCAAGCGGGCCTTGGTAGATAAGTAAGCATCCAAAATATGAAACTAGAACATGAGACATCATAATCAAACGCAAATATAAACGAAACTTTACGCCATATTTCCATTCGCTCGTCCAACATAATACAAAGTTGTTACCTTGTTCACACAGATATTGAAAACCAAGAATTCTCATTAACAGAAACTCTTTTATAATAAAATACATGGAACAAACGAGCAAAAACATCTGTTCAACACATTGCAGCGGCGGTATGCAACCGCAGAATCCCATTTTAACCCTTCATTTCAATAAATTGGCTGGTGCAGTATAAAGGGTTCTTAACTTTGATGTGGTTTCTATATAGCAAGGGCAAATGTTTGCACGAGAAATGCACTAGGTGCTGGCAACTTATAAAAATGAAGAGAAAATTCTAATGCGGAACGTCGGGGATGAAAATTGTTGTGTGTTACGTTGCGGTACGTCTGAGGTAGGTTAGAGTAGATAAGAAGTGGTAATGATATTGAAGGGCTGTGATATGAGTTCTTTTGTTGCTTTGTAGTAAATTATTAATTATAACTAAATATTAAGATTAACAAATAATTATAATTTTGGTGGGTGGCAAAGGTTCTTCTGGGCACGTTACCAGTTAACACCGATGCTCACTAATTCTACGACCCCGGAACCAGTTTTGTATATACAGTAATATCCCGTACTTACACCGATGATAGCGAGCAATAACCGCGTAAGTCGAATTCACGTAAGTTGGGGTATAGTTTAGAATATAAATACATATTTGATTTTACAAATATAAAATTGCCAACTAACGTTATTGTTTTTTTATGTAGAAGGGTTCATAATATCTAAGAAAGTAGATTGACGACTCAAAGACTTATATTCCCTCAATTCCTGAACAATAGTGTAGGCACACTAAATCTACAATCGATCTAAATTGAGAGATGTGCGATGATCAAACAAAAGACGAATCAACAAGATTTGAAAATCGCGTAACTCCGAGTTCGCGTATATCGGGTTAGCGTAAGTCGAGATAAAACTGTATTTAGTTTTATAATTGTTAGTATTTTAAAATTATTATGTCTTTGTTAATACACGTGCGGAAATAATGTATAATATAAATTAATATAATATATTCTAAGTAAATTACTGAAATTGCACACTAATATATTAATTGAATAAATAAGTAAAATATTAAAGTCCTATTTACATTTACTGCTAAACCAGTCATGAAAGCCTAACTAATATATAAATACGAATGTGTTTGCTTGTTTATTACGCTTTCATGCCTTAACTACTCGACCGCTCATTATAACATTTCGGATACACATTGTCAGTGCACAGAAAAAGGTACTCTTTATCCAGAATAAAAAGAACTGTTTCCGAGCGAAACCGCCGGCAAAAGCCAATTTATTTATAAAGGGACCTCCTAGGCGACCATTGTCAGACCAGATCATAAACTTTCTGGCGAAAGGCCAAGTTAAAATACCTAAACTGTCGAGCGTACCTGGATGTGATGTAACTGAATAAAATAAGAGATGTATTAGGATCGTAGCAAGTTTAAATCCGTAGACTCTGTCTATCCTTCAAGGAAATAAGCATGATTGTGTATATGTGTGTGTTGATAATGTTACATTTATCAATCTAAAAGTGGCTTTGCTCCACTAAAAATAAATATGACTTTAGCAAATAGTCAAATATTTTCATTTGAATAATCGAAACCATTGACAAATATGGAAATGAAGCAATTAATCAAATTAATTAATTATTAAATCCTCATTGACTTGCGGACACACAAATGTTAAATTTTACATTAAATTTGTTGACCCAACTGAGCGTATTGATTAGACGTATTTTCGGTATTAAGGCCAAAGAAAGTATGTTCAAATGCAACAACTAACACATGTAAATAAGTCACAACAACCTTAGAATTGAGGCGGTATGCCAACCTCATTTCAGTATCAAAATACAGCCACACTTCTAGAATACGATCGTTATGTGTAATGTTTTGTTAAGCGAAGCCGTGTAAGTTTTACCTGCGCTCAACGTTAGCAAGCAACTGGGCCGTTCGGTACAGGCTAAATCACTGGGAAAACATAACGGTTCATTAGACAGACACTGCCGTAGGCTCTGTGCAAACATTCTAACATTTTATCTTATACAGTATTTACACTTCGCCGGTGCCGGTGCGCTCAGAATCGACGTAAAAACGAAGTACGATGCTGTTCGGTTTAATTCTGTTCAATTTGATCTTGGTGTTTGGCGCGGACGCGGGCAGGCAGAAACGCTACCTCGTGTACCCTGACGGTGGGCCGGCCCGAGCACAGGTACTCACCCCCTATCTTATTAGAACAAATCCATCCAAATTTACATAGCGTACCTGATGTAACTTAAGCAAATGATGTTTTCTTTGCACAACGGATAGGGCTTAACGAAGCAGTGTCTTTTTTGTTCGTGAATTTAAATGCAATTAAGCTTCTGACTGTCTTTTGAAGCGTGCCATGAGAGTTTTTGTTTTAAATTTATTTTCTGTTTCGGCTGACATGTTTTGTCTCTATTCTTCTAAAGTGTGCGTTGGAATTTGCATGAGTTGAGTTTAACGTTGGATTTATTCGCTCAGAACAAAATGTTTAATTAAGCTGTTGGTTACCAAACGCTTAGTATGGTTCGACACAAAGGTATTTTAGTATTGAAGTTAACACATGAGCTGTTGTTTGTAACATTGTGTATTTATCTCATACTCTGATTGTATTTGTGTTGACTTCCGTTATTTCGGGAAGCACACTCCACTTAATTGGATGAACCAATAATATCTGGGGAGAATTTTAACGGGCCAATGGCTGCTCTTATTTAATAAAATAATATCTGTCTTACTGTTATTGCAAGAAACGTTTAAATTTCGTTCAAATTGCAGCTTCTAATATAAACTAGTTTGGACTTAAACGAATTGTATTTCTATATAAAAGAACACTTTATATTATTTTAGTAACGATTCGAGTCACCAATTCATTACGTATATATATACGTTATGCATACGTTCCATTTTATTTATCTAGTTATTTAGTAATCTTATATTTGACATAAAGTTAATGAACAAGCATAAAGTGCTCGAAGTACATAAAAAAGGCTTTTTTGTTTCTAAAGCTTGGGATCAAATCCCGTATTCATTTAAGTTTATCAATTTCATAGAAACTATGTTTTTATTTAAGTTAAAAAAGTGTGCTCAAAGTCTAATTTTAGAATGTATACGATTTTTTTTGTATATAACCTAACTTAATAAAATAAATAGTATTTATTACTTGTCATAATAGTGCATTATTTATAAAACACAAACATTTTTTTAACCTTTCCAGTTTATCATCGGTCTGGGTGTACCAGTAGATTTGAAAGAAGCTTCAGTGACAGTAGGAGCAGTAATAAAATTCCAGTATGATCTACCTACTAACAGCAGTGAATATACAAGTAGAATCTACGGTTTTGCTAACACAGTTTCCAGAGGCATGGATGCCGATACCTCCCCTAAAGACAAAACAAACGACATACATTCAGACCATTCAATACCCGAGAGTGAGACAGAAAACACCGAATCAACTGAAACCACCGAAACTACTGATGAGCTTGAGAGAGATAACGATACTTTAGTAGATTTGACTTTTGATGAAAATAGACGAAGAAGATCTCTGGCTTTTGCTGAAGGTGGCGTTGTGGAAGATGTGACAACGGAAACTCAACTGTCTTTAGATGAAGCGATTAGGAGACAAGAATTGATTGATCAGAATGCAATGGAAGATGATGAACCGCAGAGGATGAACAGATGGGACTTTTATAAGGTTATTGAGCGTATGGCTGAGAGGTAAGACAACCAGATTATATGAAATCATTCACCACGCCAAAGAGATAATATAAAACATTTTCGAAATTGTGTTAAGTTGCTTATTCTGCTCAGTATAGTATATCAGGTGATTGGTTGGTCAAGGGTCATATTAAAAAGGGTCCTGATGATACGTATAATAATTAGAAATTGAATATTTTACTTATTTATCTAATAAATTGATATAAGAATGTTGACCAAATTGATCATACAGCTCTCTCACTTCGGGTATCTTATTGCAAAATTTACATTAAGCTGTTCATTGTGATGCATGATGTTTTGTAGAGTATTTTTATTTGTTATATAAGATTTACTTATCATGTCTTTAAATATATTCCTCGTTTAACCAAACACACTGTATCATCAATATAGCGTAGTGTTTTATGTAGTCACCTCCCATTGACACTGCGCCGAGAGTTGTAGATTTGATCACGACGCGAGACCAATTTGTTTGTCCACAAATATGTAGTTGTTTCAAGTCTGAATGTTTTTGTATCCGTTGTTTGAATGTTTGTAAAGGCCCCCGTGACAGAAATAATTGCGGGAGATGTCTAAAAAAAACATATTCTATCCTGAATAGTTATATGTTATATCAATGTATAACAGTAGACCATTATTGAGGTTATCATAAATCAGATCTCACAAAACCTACATTTAAAGTTGGTAACAGTAAAAACATTTCAATGTACATTACCACTGACCGAAGAATTAGAAATCGAGGTCACGCACATTAATAGAAAAGCGAGACATAACGAAAATAATAAATACATTTTCTTAACATAAAGGCGACTACTGAAATCAAAACATAACTTACTATGAGTGAGGCTTTTATAAAGAGTTAACAAGAATCGCTCTGTAGGTATAATATTTTATTAAGGTTGCCCATTGAAATTTCAGGTACGGGTATTCAGGTCGGCCGTGCTTGCTTCGAACAATCTGTGAGGCTGCCGAGGTACCATTCACCCATGAAAATGGCTTGCTCGGTGAAATTGGACATATACTATTCACGTAAGTCACTAACGGTATGAAAGGATTTCGGTACCGCTTTATTTATGAATGATATATCATTTATTTGTGGCGCTGACGGGTTAAGATTAGGGTTTGTAATTTGGGTATGCTGATGCGGTTTTATTTGAGGGTCGAAGCGATTGCTTGTTCGGATCCAAGGAAATGCCACGGGGTTATTCTTGTACTATAAATATGTTTTGTGGCGTGTTGTGAATAAGATGTTAAAGGATGATGTCTTATTCAGAAATATTAAGAAAATCTGACTAATTGACTGCATTGATGGCGTAGTTGCGATGTCAATCACAATGCGCTGATTTTTCTAGGTTTGACTTCTACATATAAAATAAAAATTAATTGTTCTAAGCATGGCTGCAATCTATGTGAATTTTCACAGCGACATAGTGAAAGTAAATTTGGTTTTAATATTTTCTAACAACACTACATTACAATTTATTTCGATTTTACTAATTAATGTAAACAGCTTCTTCGACTGATGATACTTTTAAGGAGACGGATAACACAGTAGTTTATGTATATCATAGCGCCGGTTCGGTGCCCACCTGTGACAAAATGTTCGATCCGTAATTATTTGTTCTCGGTCTGGGTGGTCATGTGTCTTTTGTTTGAGTACAGAAGAGTAATGTCCTCCGATGCAGAGGTGTATTATACACTCATTTCGATTTAGGTCCTACGTAAAGGACGAATAAATAATCGTCAAAAAAAATCTCTTCTTTAACTCTCCTGGGACTGAAACCCGGGACCACATGCACAGCAGACACATTCACAACCGCTTCGCCACAGAGGCAACTACAAAACAACGTTTGTTGATTATTATTTCAATGCCATCAATATCGTAACATATTTAATATGTAGATTAGCGAACTAATCCCTACCGGGGGTATTATTAAAGACTAATTACTGAGATTAATACCTCCTAATATATCGGCACACACTTTAAGTGGTTTAAGGCATTAGATGGTTTAGTGGGTCTCTGAACGGTCTTTAGTATGAATATTTTGCTTTTTTTACATAAGCATAGACATTTCTCATTCCTCATCCCCTAAGAGGTAAGGAGAGGGGTGTAAACCAACATTGAATAAAGTGATAAGTTTCTAGCTGATTACCGAACACTGATATACTATAGGAAAATCTAATAAAACTTTAACCAGACTCGGAATTGGACTCGGAATATCAGGATCTAGAATCGACGAGTCTTTATCATAATCAATATATAAAATTACATAAAACACATCAGCTATTAGGTTATGTGAAACCGATATATTTTTTTAAATATAAACATATTTTGAAAGTTTAAAAGCATCCATTATTTTGAAGTCGAGTGAAAAGTAAATTATCCGCCGACATCTAATTACTTAACAAATTATATTCATGGGATTATTTGATGAATTATTAATATAACAAAATATTAGTTAGATTGATTTAAAATAACTAAAAAAACAAAGGCTCTCTTAAAATAACTAATCAACAATTTGAAATACAAAATGTTATATTTACTTCGATCTTATACGATTTATAAGTTAAAATGTAACCATTTAAGTTAGATATGTTATGAATGTCAGTTGACATTTGTACGCTTTATGACAATTAGTTGTATATATTTTTATTTCAAAATATGTCTACTTGCTGTGTCACGACAGATTTATATGCGTTCATAAAAATATAATATAGTCCAAAAATATTTTTGTTGAGTTCATGCACTACAAAGATTTTTCACAATTGTTGCTCGGGTGCATAGTCAAAACAATTTCCATGAAAGGTTTTCGATATTTCTTTCATCATAGACAAATAAAATAGACATCAAATAATAATTGATATCGTTTCCATTTATACATACATATAGTATAATTCACGGATCGGTCAATCAACGTGGTAAACCACATTTACCACAAATCTCTATAATATATGAAAGTGATTACTTTGGTGGGTCGGTGGTAATTAATGCTGTACATAAGTCTTCTGGTTCCATTCCCTGGGTTGCTGTCTAAAAATTTTTAGTGCCATATTTACAGTTAGTCAGACATAAGCTCATAGTTTTGAAACAGCGTGATAGTCAGTAATTGGTTCGCCCCTGTTACGTGGTATCTAAAAGTATACCTAGGAAAATGTAGTTGTGATACACTTCTACCTATGTATAACTTAGGGTATATTAAAGTAAGACTATCAGCATAATCTAACATCAACAACACTTTTTTCCAGGCCATCAACAACAACCGATTCGCTGTCACATCACACAGACAATGAATACCACGCAGCTGAACGCCTTGGAAGAGAGATAGGTATCGACTGTGAAGAAATGTTCCCGGAGTGCGAAGGATCCGTTCTTGGCACCTTCACCCAGATCGGACAGGAGACGCTCCACAAATTCGGTCTTTTATAGGTCTACTGACGAATGAAGGGATATTGGAATTAGTTATGCGTGTAATTGCAATCGAATGTATTCGAATACAATGCGGGCTATCGTTTCTGCGCTAACTAATTGTCGCCACTAGCAAGTGAGGTCCAGTCAATCTTTTGGCAGCGCTATCAAAGGCTGTTTATGGCGGTAATAATTGTCGATTTCTATAATTTCTTTTGAAGTGGCTATAGAGTATGATGTCTTAGACTTTATTATCCATTAGCACCTTTAACGGTAAATTTAAGCGTGATAGCCCTCATTGCGCACAACAAGATATCAAGGTTTTAGTATTGTCAATATATTTAAATATTATTCGAATACACTTGTATTACGTATCGTTAATTTGAATGAAAAATGTCAGTCCTTTATTTTGGTTACGTGTATATTTGCACAATGTATCTTGTTACATGGTTCATAGATTAACACCTATTCCCTGGAGAAATAGGGAGTCACTTCGAATTTTCACGGAATTCCTATGAACTTGATATGTGTACATATTGTCTCATTCATTCTCGCCATTTTTCTCATGTATGCAGCCACGCCATTTTTCTCATATGACACATGAGAAAAATGGCGTTGCTGCGTTTATGAATGTACATCAATTCGATTTCATCATGAACTCTTCACAGCTTAAACATTTTCAATAAAGTAGAATTCATTAAATCAGAATATCGCTGTAGGTTGTACTGTTACCATGATTTACATTTGAAGAATGTGTATTATTATAAACTAACAGATATTTCCAAATGTCGACCAATACGCTTGACAGTTGGAATGTCTCAAATAAAAATAAATTATACATAAATAAAGTTGTTTATTTCCCATATTTGATTATCTACAAAAATGTATTTCTTTAAAGAATAGTGATGATAAAAGTTAAATTGAAACAGAAATACTGTTACAATTTACCTTAAATATAAGAAAAATATGTTCGACGTTCAAATGTCTCGTCACGGAAAATACCATCGAATGTAGTAGCTCTCTGTTCTATAAGACAGATCAAGATCTGTGGATTAACTGTAAAAATCGTAGCTTGAACACGTAGACAAGCTACGGCGTAGCAATATGCATAGATAAATGTCTACGAATTATAATTTATTTAAATCATATTCCGAGATAGCTTTAGCGTATTTTCAATCACGTAATTCCCTCATTAATATTAAAGTATGTAGTAGTACATTGCTACATTAATGTATTGGGTACCCTTCTCTGAAGATAATTCTGAAGCGCCTCTCTTCAGCTTTATTTATTTTGATGTATTTAATGTAAATTTTAGTCCGCTGTTTTGATTTGCATTATAAATTTGTTGATAATATTTGTAAATAAAAATATTTAGTTACCTTAATAATATAATGTTAAATAAAATATTACTGATGTTAAAATCTAATATTACATTATTATGTCAGTTTTCAAAATATTAAGAAATAGACAATACCTTCATGAGAAGGTGTAATACCAATATTTGAGTAAGAACACAGATTTGAACGGAGATTCCTCTATCATCGTCCAAATCCATGACTTATTATAGTTACGGAAAAGGAATTCATTATTCATTTTGGTAACCAGTTATAAACAAAGAAAAATAATTCCATTTAGGTAGCTGGTTATGAAAACCAGTTACAAAATCAGAAATTTTATTCTGTTTTCGTAGCTAGTTATCAAACGAGAAAAAAAATCCATGGTCGTAGCCGGTTACAAAAGTTCAGTTACGAATGAGGATGAAAGGGTAAAATCTAGTCAAAGAGCCTTTTTTTTAAGCTTTGCTTTAGCAGGGGACATTATTAAGAAAAATTAAGATTGAAAGTACACTCTGGAGCTTACCTTCGTTCGTCAAGTAAGTCTTAGTTAAACTTACAGTAAATTAAATAAAATTTGGTATCATACTTATAAGGCAAGCAATATAATTCTGTGCCTGCACTAAGCATTTCGTGAAAGAGCCGCAGTCGAGGAGTCAAAGTGCCGCATGCGGCTCGTGAGCCACGGGTTCCCGACCACAGTCCTAGGTTATGTAGAAGATTCCTCTCTTTCCAAATATTATTTTATTATGAATTGCGTCATGTATCGCCTAATTCGATTCGATATTCAAAAATAGGTCTGAATTTTCCTAAGACAAATGGTTTGCCGATGATAAAGAAAATTACCTTTACTAAAATTATAAAGAGGAAAGATTTGATTTTGTGTTTGTGAGGATTTACCTCAAAAACTATTTTACAGATTTAAAAAATTCTTTCACCTACAAAGATATATTACTACCAAGTAACATAGGTTATATTTTATTTAAAAACAATGTATTATTACATACTAACCTAACTTTATTTTACGCGAGTGAAGACACGGGCAAAAGCTAGTTAAAATAAAGAAGAGATTGTTTTTTATAATTTATTTCTCTATCTTAAAACTAATTTAACGACAGATCGTGCACCTTAGTGAATACATCTATGAGCGAAAGCGAACATCCTTCGTATAACTTCGTACATTCCTCATTGTTTTGACCATCGCGGTAAGCTTTGATGTACGGATACGTCTCGTCACCTTCCTTCAGAGGATGGTTAGCATCATTCGTTGGGCTGAAAAATATAATAAATATTAATACGATACATCTTCATGAATGTCATGAAGTCATACATTAAGTAGTTTTACAGAGGCAAATACATCATTGTAAGTTTAACAGATTATCACAGATGATACTGATACTAATTCCCAAACTAGGCTCAAGCTTATATTTTGGTAAACAGTCAGACAGTCAGTTCAGACGACTGAACTGACTGTCTATTAAAATATAGGAGTATACAAAATATACGAATAATGTCATAAGTGAATGAAATTGTAGCCGCCTATATTTTGAATAGTTAAATTAATGTTTTTATTTAACTTTGATTGGATAGATCTGTGGAGTGTGTGAGGGTGTGTTTGTGTGTGTTATAGAAAAATGGAAATAAAAACATATGTACCTTTTGGAACGAAGTTCCTTATCGCGCGTTGCGAAAAGGGGCTAGACGGAAAAATTAAGACCAAAAGTTGTAAAGACACTTAGTATATATATATATATATTTATTTTCTCATAGAAAGGAACTTCGTTCCATCCGGGTGTCCCATGACACATCAAATTTTTTTTTTATACGTATTTACGTAGAATCACTCCTGTAAATACCCAGGGGTACACACCAACATTTCGAACTAATATTTTTACTACTTCTTGCTAGAGTCACCTGTGCGCTTGTGATAAGGACTATAGTAACAAAAGATTCGATCTTGCATCAATAATAAAGTTAGTTTTATTCTTCATCTAGGTGCAAAACCAAATGACCTACTCACAGAGATGCCAGGTGCAGATTTTGAGACGGGCACAACAAAATAGTTTTACCTATAATATGATTTATCCGATCTTACTCTGACATACTATTTAGCCACCGGACGCGCAATCAATCAATAAATACCAATACGATACAGAGCAATTTCCTATTCCATCCGAATACTAACAAATATACGGAGGAGGTGGCACATAACAACCTTAAGTTTGGTTAACGCCTGCAAAGGGCTTCAAGACGAATGTGTGCCGAAGTAATTTTCAAGTTCAGGCGACTAATGCCGAAGCAGTTTGGCGAAGTTGTCGAGATCATGCGATGTAACTTTGTTTGTGATAGGTCGTTGAACTTTAGTTTTGAATGTTTACGTCGATACAGGTAAACAGGTTTAAATATAAACTTTTCGTTATTAAGGAATATGTCTTGTCAAATTGTTTTATATACGGACTTGTTGATCGTAATATCCCGATTTCGAATCGAAGCGGTGACCGTTTTCTGTTACCTATTCTAGCCACATAAATAATTTTCTCTAAAATATTTCAGATATAGACATATTTTTCGATAGTCATAACGTAAATATTAAAAATATATATTTTCATCTAAATATTGTTAAATGATAAAAGTAAATATTATTAGGCATAAATTGTGTATATATAAAAAAGAATATGTTATTTGTGTGTTTTTTCAATGTTTCTTTGTGTTTTTGTTTTTTATATTGCACTGTTGTAAGGCTAGATTTTACTATAAATTTATTTTTAATAATATGTGTTAACTTACACTAACACATAAGCGATTTGGGGTATACAATACTGTAAGCTTATGTTGTTGAATAAATACCTAAATATATTCGGGACTAGCAGTATTGGCTGAATTTATACAGTTCTTACCGATTTTACAATTAATACTCACTTTAGAACAAACGATGCAATCTCGTGTAGAAGATCCTCTTCATCATCAGTGTGTAACGGCTCAGCTCCAAGTTGACACAGGGTTTGGAGAACGCACGGCTGTCCTTTGTACCCGAACCTGGAATTTTAAAGAAGAAAAACTTCATTAATAAAAAAACATATGGTATGACTGTCAACCTAGTAGAAATAATATAGCTATAAAATTATATACGAAATATAGGTATTAGTATTGTTCCAAGTTAAGATATGCCTGCTAAAGATTTAACATGTGTATAATCCTTTAACATAAATGGTTTCATATCATACAAAACGATAACATCTACAGCTGTCTTAAAGCTTTGGCAACCAGAACCATACATATCGTTCAACATGCTCCATGCCGAAAGGATCTTCAGTTGAAATATCGATCAAGTAATCAAAATGTACTGAAAGACATAAAGATTTGAGGTGTCAAATAATTTAAGAGCTCATGGGAAAGTAGAGGGCATTTAGATGGTATATCTTTATCCTTCAATTTAAACTACAATAGGTCTAAGCAGAAGTAACTAGCTATGATTAGTATTCTAATTATTTCCTTCAGTTCTCTCAATTTCGATTCTCTTGATCGAAAGTCGAAAACCTTAAACGTTAGGTTACCACCGCCTACCGCCTCAGACCGCCAATCTAACGTAGGTACAATTATGTTCCACTTTGAAAATATATATAACCCAGTATGTTACCTACCGAGGTTAAAAAATAAACCAGTGTTTATTAATATAGCCGCGAATCAGTAAACAGTAATAAATAACAAATTTTGACATTCACAAAATTGGTATTGACGAAAGCAATTTATGTGAAAATTGGTTCCGAAAGCAACTAAATTTTGATGCGAAATAAATCATGATTTCGATATCTTGGTAGCTCAATACTCTTGATCGCAGACAGGTGAATAAACAAGTAGACAAACGACCGATGACGTTTCCATTCAACTGAATTATTTATTTTGTTGGCGTGCTTGTACAAATTTGATGCAAATCAGCGTGAGATGGAAGAAAAATACTCGAGTTTTCCCCGTTGAACAAGATTCTCGATAGTAGGAAACATTCAGGTATTTTTAATGCTGACATCTTAATCGATGTTCTGACTGTCATTTCACGATTGTTGTAATATCAGTTGTTTATCGCTGACTATTTTTAAGTGACACTACTGAGCGTGATAAATGTGTCTGCACACCAGGTTACATGTCAATCGGTCCAGTGATTCCGGAGCTATGCCTGTCATTAACAAATTGTCACTAACAGACAGACACACAGACCCACATAGTGTTTTCATTAACCTCTTCGAAGAAGACTCAGAGGTTAACAAATTTTTGGTTAATAAGGTTTACTACTTTATTGATCATTTTCTGAATGATAAAGACTTAAATAATGTGTTAGACAATATTTTATGTACTTATAATAAATTATTAGCGTCGAATTTAAATGTATAATTAGTCGTAATTTTCATTAGTAATTATATTAATTGACTGTTCAGGACTAAAGATACCTGTAAATTATATTATAATTTGTACACCATATTATGTGGTAAGACATAGCGTACTTATAATATAGACGTAAGAACTGTATTCTAATCTATGTTCCACAAATAAATGTTTATGATGATGATTATTTTGATTAAATTTTCAAGCTCCGTGCTATTATCAGATATAAGAACTTCATCTTATATGCTCACGGTTACCCTGGTTAAAATTTTAACCAGTTATCGAGCACCGTAACGCAGTTCTAAAGCGACGCAGTGACGTCACGTACGCGAAGAATTCACGTCGTTCATTCGTGATCTGAGTTTTCAGGACCTGTTTGAGTTACAACTTAACCTAGTAGGATTTCAGAGGTCATTGCCCCTTGCTACATGGTTTTACTAGGTTGTACAGGTATTTGTGCTCAGATCAATGCACCGTCGAATGTTTGTGGTACCTATAAAGATAAGAATTAGGGTTGACACTTAAGTGCGGTACATGCCGTACATATTTTTCAACAACAACTACCAAATAGACTGATATAATTAAATTCACGTTGCCCTGGGAACTTCGTGAGTATATAAAAACATTTTACATTAAATAATTCAAGCCGATGCATTGACTACTTTTCGAGATACGGCAGAAATATACGGCTGCTTAAGTTTTGTATATAAAGATTCTTATCCTTTTCTTATATTGCGTTGTAAGTGATGATTAAATAAATTCATTTTAACTGGTACTGCTATCAGAAATTGAAGTCTGTTATTACTTTATTAGGTAAAATAATTAAAACCTCAGCGATAGCTCAGTGGGGAGACCAACAGACTGCAATGTCGCGCAACTTTGACTTTCGGAAGTTATATGACTTTTCGAAATGATGTGCGTATTGATTGACAATTATCACCTGCTCCGTTCCTCGGAGAGCACGTTAAGCCGTCGGTCCCAACTGCCATGAACAAGCAGTCGTAAAGTCAGTGCCCTATAATATCCTCATACTGGTCTAGCCTTAGGGTATCGTTAGCTTTCGGGTTGCAGAGGTCAAGGTGGCAGCCGCTCCGTGTAAAAACTGATATCCAGTCAAATCTGGTTAGACCAGAAAAGCCGACCCCAAGTGACTTGGGAATAATAAAGGCTGGGGAGAAGAATAAAAATCTCACAAATATTTAACAAATTAAAAGCGAATAGGACAGGTGAAGACCTAACTTTATATAATATAGAATTAGAACAATTATTTATGAATTACCCAAATGTAAGAGCCATATACAGGCCCAATCCACAACACTAGGCGCTTTGGCAGTTGGAAGTAACATTATTATACATCAGTCAAATAAATGTTTTATTTGACATCCCTAAGCCCAAACGAACCAACAAATATTTCAAGTCGTGATCTTGTGACGTCAATACTTCGTTAGAGCTCCGCGTGCTGCAGCGACCAAGTGTTAACTCGGGTAACAAATTGTACCACACTTAACTACTCTGATTAGCGACGAGAAATGGAGCTAGGGTTAACTTGAACTGAGCTTTAAAAATCATTTTCTTTAACTAAAGTGAGCATTACACGGTTAACCCTTTATTAGTGTGCTCGAGAAATTTTATACTTAAAAGAATCCTTCTTTTGAATTTGTTTTACACTATGATATGTTTTATATTTAATGAATTATTTAGAATTCGTTTTGCTTTATTATTTGTTTGTATAACGGGGTTAACTGCCAGATGGAAATAGGCACTTTGCTGACTTCATATTGTTTCTGAAAATGTGCTTAGTGAAAAACTAATAATAATTTGCTTGACGCAGCACTTTAACTCGTGTCCACGATGTCATAGGTGAATGTAAAACTACAGGATAAATGAAGCTCCTACTGTTTATGTGCTTTTACTTTCCCTTATCAACGTCATTTACCCGAATCTGAATTATTAATTAAGACGTAGATGCTGTAGTGGTTAGTATAACCGACTGCCACGCTTGAAGTCGCGGGTTCGATTCCCGCACAAGTCAAACATTTGTGTGCATGAACATGGATGTTTGTCTTGGTCTGGTTGTTTCTATATATAATATGAATGTATTTACAAAACAAAAGTATATATGTATGTTTATTTTTACATTGTCTAGACAATGGATACTACGTACCCATAGTACAAGCTCTGCTTAGTTTGGGCTAGATGGTCTTGTGAGTATGTGATAGAATATTAAAAATTAAATAATTAAAAATACTCGTTACTTAAATGTGCATGCTTTTCGTTTTGTACGATTTTAATTGTGTAATCCTGTAGTGTCGGATAAAGAGTACAACTAAGGCAATCCTTGTCTATAATACAAGGGGACTAAAAGAGTTACGAATGGTTAGCGTTGAGATTCTAGTCGCTGGTTGAGTAATATTATTTATATAGTAACGTTTGAAAAAAGAACATGTTTTATAATGACTTAATCTTTGTTAGTTTACAGACACACACAGTTTTTATGTTTTATAGCTAAATACGAGTAAGTAAGTCGTACTGCAGCTTGTGAGAGAGACCGCTCTTCTTAAAAAGGGCATCAGACACAGAACGTTCGGGGTCCCGGTGTTCGTTCCTTTTTTGATGTGCTTTATTTGGTTTTTTACGTACTTTGAGTATGGTTTTAGTGTGTAAAATTTCCAACTACCCTGACTTTCATCATAAGAACGCCTCGGAATACTTAGGACCATATATCAACCAGAAAAGGTACTAATTATTGTGTCAAATTGACACAAGACTTATTTTCACAAACAATTATACACTTAAACACATACATCCTCCATAAGCTTACAAAAGACAAGCCTTATTTATTAAGACGGTTGACCGATGCACATATTGAGATAGAGCCTTCCTCAAGAGACATTTTACTTGAGCGCTTTACAGAAAATATGAGTTCAATGTAACATGCAGCTTGGTGATAGCTCAGTTGTGGCTTTTGAGCTCATATTTTTCTACATGGTAATAGAATAGACGTCTTCTTTGCGCTCATGTTAGTAGAAATAATATTTTTCATACGGGTATGTTGATAGTCATTTTGTAACTTGAAATACGTAGCTCGATTCTTTTTTTAAAACACATAAGGCAGGATAGAGACGTAAATACGTTAAGTAGTTTAAATATAAAAATAATTATAATATTTTTATATTTAAACCAAATTTCCGACTCCTAGTTGCACAAAATGCGGGCGAGCGGGCGCTCTTCCAACATTTAGTTAAGGTATACAATAAAAACTTTAATAATATTGATATATTCGCATTAGCTCGACCTGTATTTAAGAAAAATATTGTAAATAGTCTCAAAGCGATCGAAACATAAGAGTAAGCTAGTAACAAATTGTTATATTACGCTTATTTAAAGTCTTATATATAAATATAATATTATTATATGTAAGTTGGCATACTCGGTATTATAGTTAACATTATACTTGTAGAACGTTTCCTAACCCTATTGTAATAAGTGAAAACGTTGTGGATTGTAGGTTTAGTTAATCTTTTATACTGTTCAACTTTTTAGTAACGCTTAAGGTACTATTGTTTGTTTTACAAATAAATAAAAAAAAAAAAACTATATTATATAAATATTATTATGTAGGACACTTATCTTGTGTTCGTAAAATGATCTAACGCATCTTGCGATTTTGTTTTACTTAGAACTTGCATGTTTATTGATTACTTAGATGTAAACAATTGTGCGAAAATATGTGAAGAATATTTTTAACACATATTTATTCTATATGTGCTAAGTAAATGACCCACTAGAAGCAAAAGTAGCTGATTTTAAAGATAAAATAAATCCTATAAAATAGACAAGATTAATTTACTTGACCGCCAGAAACTTAATAAATGCTAAATACTTATTTAATAATCACAGTTCAGTGTTGTACTAACAAAAGCAACATCGATGGCGTAGTGGTTAGTGTAATCGACTGCCACGCCTGATTCGATTCCCGTACAAGTCATAATCTGTGTGCATGAACATGGATGTTTATCTTCGTCTGGGTGTTTCTATGTATAATATGTACGTATTTCCAAAAAAATTTATATATGTATGTTTATCCATTATCTAGTACCTATAGTACAAGCTCTGCTTAGTTTGGGCTAGATGGTGTTGTAAGTATGTGATAGAATAGAATATAGAATATAGTGATTGTATCCAAGAGCAGTCTATTTAGTCTACAAGTGTACTGTGGACATGCTAATTTGAATTTAACTATGTTATAAGTTGTTCAGGATGTCCTAGCGATGGCGTTCGGGGGTCCAGAAGCCGTGGGAGTTAAGCATTATTAATATTAAGAACATACTCGGTTCAAAAATAGACTCCAATTGGTTTTAATATGGAATTAAATACGTTATAATAGAAGCCTATATGATTTATAGAAAATATCTCGTAAATACTAGTATGCAAAAACCGTAAAGGTCTTTTGAGGCAATAAAGTAAACTTTGCTTATAATAATTTGTACATTCAAGCTGGAGAAGATCCTACATTGTTCAGCATGTCTTCCTAATAGTCTCGTGTATTACTTTTACAGAGACGGAGGTTAATCTGCTCAAAGTAGCGTTGTGTTATCATCAGTTCTCATTAGCCCATTATCAAAGCAGCGATTCATTCGCCGGCAATCTATAATTGATCATCTTGAAGCTATCCATATATTAGTTTGCTACCTATTTATATAAAAGTCTGCTTAGTAAAAATAAGTTGGTCTTAGCTGTATTATTCTAACGGTTTTGAGGCCACTGGGCGTGATATACAGCCAAATATCAGCCTTGCTGAAGAGTGACCATCATTAGACTTCCAACCCTGAAGTATAAATGTATTATAAGGTAAGACCTGATCTCAGATTAGTCGGCAGTAATATTCACCGAATTCAGACCGATAGCTTTACGTGCTCGCCGTAGCAATAAGTAGTGTGACTTTTAACCATCTCCAAATGTTGCAGGACCGACGGCTTTACGTACTTTCCGAGGCATGGGGGTGTGCGATACCGCCATCTCCTTTACACCAGTTTGCTATTGCGAATCATCCGAAAGATCCAATTTTATGTTGGTTTGACCTGGTACGCAAACAGGAGTCATCCTGCACAGCAGTCTTTCACTACCGGTCTGCTAGCGAGGTAGTAAGGAACCTTCATATACCATAGATACATATTAATTGTAACTTACCCATCTAGAACTGCTTCAACGTGCTTATAAAAATGGTAAAGCTTAGCATCGTCCTGATAAACTCCACTATCACCATTTATTATCCCCGTTTCTCTTTTCTTCCGTGCACTGCCCGTGTAGCCACTGTTTGCGTATAATATGTCGACAGGTATCTGTGTTCTGTTCCAAGGAAGCTGAAAATTGGCCTGGAAGGCATAGTTTACGTTGATGTTCTTAACTACACTTGGAAATCCCAGGCCTGCGTTGAACTGGAATAAAAGAAATATAAACCTTCAGTTTATAGAATATGTTAAGTTATTATATAGGATGTCAAGGCACTTATCGTATTAAGAAAACAGATATTGGATGAAAATGGAATACTGAAGATAAAGAAACTGAATGCGCCTATTTACAGTAATATTTTTAAAGTGACCGAATACTATTAAATTACTTTCTTGAATATTCTTAAAGGCTTCTTATGTGCCAGTAATAATATATCCATAAATCCCTTAGCACAGGTACTTTACAAACATTCAAATAACGAACGTTGGGAATACCTGGACAGTTATTTGTAGATCAGACAATTTTTTGTATCGTGTAGGATTTAACCCACAACACTCGCCACAGTTTGCAATGGCAAGACGACCACTTATATCATTACGTTATCCGTGCAGTTCAAAGTTTCTTATCGCTCGTGCCGTGTTTTCCTGTAAAAGTTATCATTTCAAACTTAAACGTCGTATAAACTAAGGCCCAACCGCGTGTCACCGGCGCGGTGCGGTGGCGTAAAGCGACCGTCGATACCACCTAAAATGACCTTTAAGACTTTAGGAGAGTAAAATAGACCGGGCTCTAAGCTATTCATGGTTTTTCACCAGGTTTTGAAATTTTGTATCTTAGCGTATGGTAAGCGTCGTCTATTGCAAAATGTATACATACGAATGACTATGTCTTGTTAGTAAAGCTCCAACACAATGTTTCGTGATTCAGAGTTGAAGTTCCGTTGCATGCATTTTTCTTTATTTATAAATAAAACGGCGATTTTTGTAAAATTATTTAGTAATTTTTCTTTATTCCTTTATTTAATTCAATTATTCCGGACACAAAAATGCATTACCAGTAAAGAAACCTTTTTCAATATATGTATGTACCTTACCCGGAAAATAACCCCCAACATCAAAACCGTAAACCATAAACAATCCCTATTCTGATCACTACACTATAGGAGCAAAATTTATAATTCCTACAGGACTATAAACAACGGGTGAACCATGTTCCTTTCAAGCGCAGAACGTGGCATTGCCTTATTTATGAGCGAAAATGAAATTAATAGATATTATATTGCCATATCCCGTTGCAAAGGGCTCCTAACTGAATTATTCCTCTCTCTGGAGAGGAAATAGCACTTTTCCTTCACAAAGACAAAGAAGCATTCGAGGTATACTGATTGTATTTATTTATCAAATGGGAAGTGATGTACCGTTGAGTTTTGGTGTACAATTTAATGAAATTCTGTGTATGTTATGTATAAGTAAAAAATATACAACTAGCATGTCCAGTGTGAAACCCATGGGAACACAAGTCGCGATGAAAAGTATGTTATATATATAGCCTATCTGTGTGCTAAGTTCTATTTCTATGTAGTTCTGTGAGCCTTGTGTTTTTGTTATTTATTGTTTTTGTATGTATGGACAAACGTCTGAAATAAATGGTTCTTTTTATTATTATTTCTAGATTTTGCTCGCGGTTACATAAATTGCAACGGTATTGTTTGGATGAAAGATACCCTATGTCCTATTCTGTACCCCTGACAACGTGTATGCGATATTTCATGATGATCGGTTCAGTAGTTGAATCATAAAAGCATGACAACCAAACTCACATTCGCATTTATAATATTAGTAAAGATAGTTAGGATGTATTCTTTTCTGTAAATTATGCTCACATTTACTGTGCATATTTTTAAATTAACTGTTTTTTTTTTACTTCTTTACTTTAGTTTCATCCAAATCCGTGAAATAGTTTACGCTTTATTAAGAAACAAACACGCAAACACCTTTACAAACCTTTATAATATTGATAGGATTAATTCATTTCACGCATACATTCCTCGCTTAGTGAGGATTCCTTTCAAGTGTCAGCATATACGCTTGCTATATCTATCTCTCTTTGTCTTACTGACTGGTGGAAATGATCGGAAGCCAATTTTCCAATGAATAATCCTATTGGGCTACAAGCTTGAGTGTTCAGTAAGGAATGTGTCAAGTCATGTTTGCAAGATAAATGTGTGCGTCGAGTGTTTGGGTGCGGGATTTTGAAACAATGTATTACGTGAATGCATGTGTTTTTTAATTGGCAATATTTTGGAATAGATTTTTCTATCGGCTTTTCTCGCGTAATTACAGGATATGTTAAATTGGTAACAGTATTTTTTGTGTTGGAAAGGTACCCTACGAGTATGTTCTTCTTTGTGCCCCTTACAAAGTGTATGCGAAATTTCATAATGCGAAGTCAAGTAGTTACAGTGTGAATGCGTAACAAACAAACAAACTCACATTCGCATTTATAATAATAGTTAGGACTAGCTGTTACCCGCGACTTCATTCGCGTGGAATTTAACAATAAAAATTCCAAAATAAATGTAGCCTACGTTACTCCTTATAACATCAGCTGCTATCTACCGGTGAAAGACGCGTCATAATCGGTCCACCCGTTTCAGAGATTAGCCGTAACAAATAAACAGACACAGACGAAAAATATTTTTTTTTTTTGTATACTTGCATATGCATTTAGTAAAAAGCTGCTATTAACACGTTTTTTTTTATATTACAAACAGACGCTTCAACTGTATATATTTGTGTAGATGTATGGGTGTGTGACCCGTTTATTTTTCCACACACATATATGTATGTGTGTGGTCTCACGCCTATATTCCCGAAGGGACTGGCAGACGTGTATTAAGAAGTATAAGTATTACGAAATAGAAGGCGAGCCTATTGCCGTTCTCTAGAACAATTCCAGACTCCGTGTCGATACTAAGAATATCTTGACAGAAGTTACAAAAAGACCCTTGGCCCAATTCCAAAATCAAACCCGCACCGGTACCTCACGATCGAACGCAAACATAACCTTATGTCAATGACCGAAAACTTAAAAACGTAACATATGTATAACTGTTATACAACCTTATTATAAAAAAGTGCGTACCTGAAGAACAGTGCTGTTCGGATACAATAGCTGCCTCTTATTTCTGTGTAGTAGCTCGCTAAATGGTTCCGTCTCTTTCGCACTTATACTAAAAAGTACCACGTTAAATAAAACTGTGAGTGTCAAAAGATTTTGATAGCACATGGTGTTAAAGCGACGTTTCGGTTCAGAGTGTGACGGTTGACGGTTCATGAGTGAGTCATTATGGTAACGGGATCTGGACCGGTAGACGTTGCAGTTTGTCTTTGGAATTAAAAGAGGATGCTCTAGATTTGAAGCCTGTCATGTTAGTCTTATGTTAATAAGTCTATTGTGTGAAGGAGTACATATATTTTGTTACTAGACCACCTCGGTAGCGTAGCGGCTGTTATGCATGAGCTCTCAGATTCGGTTCCTAAGTTGGACAAAGTTTTATTACATGACCGCTGAAAAGCAACAGAAACTTCGGGGAAAGTGTAAATTTAAATAGTTTAAATAGTAATAGTTAAAAGTAAAAATGATCTAAATTGAGAGTTTATTTAACCAGGATAAAATCTGTGAACAGTAGTTTAAATTCAACTTACCTACTATACTCTAAACATAGGCCCACAATTGAAATGTTTATATATACGACCAAACTGTATCAGTAAACTTTTTAACCTATTGAGTGCCACGGCACACCGGTGGCCAGATACTGGTGAAAATGTTTTATTCTGTTGAAGAATCCCTATCTAAAAATAATAATGAAGATAACATAATATTGTCTTCTGTTTACGCGAATGTTATTCATTGAAATTAAACTACTATATACGGATTTTATCGCGTTGCTTATTTATCACTGTATTATATATTTTAGAAACTGTTCCACTACTACTACTATTAAATTTTTCTAATTTATAAGCTAATAAAATTATTTAAACTATTAAACCTATTTATATATAGAATAAGACATCTTAGTCTCCCCGTGACAATGGTTGCTGAAAAGCAACCGAAACGTCGGGGAAAGTCTAAACCTAAATAAATTTAAATAATTTTATTAGCTTATAAATTAGTAAAATTCAATAGTAGTAGTAGTGTAACAGTTTCAAAATTATGTAATACAGTGATAAATAAACAACGCGATAAAATCCGTATATAGTAGTTTTATTTCAATGAATAACATTCGCGTAAACAGAAGACAATATTATACATTTAATAATATTTTGCAGTGCCCTCTAATTTGCCATGGCTGTGAAAGCCCGCTAAGTTTTAAGTAACTATTATAAAATATTTGAGACCTAATATATGTATGTACATTTACTTTGCAAATAAATTATTTGATTTGATTCTAAGACATGGCACACTAGGTACTAATATATAGATATAATGCAAAGCTCAGGATTTTACTGTATACAGCTAAACCGTATGAACAAACCGATCCGATGAAACCGCAAGAATGTAAACACGCCGTAACATGCTACTCAAACTTATTGTATCGTGACCGCGTGTTGGATAAACATATTAGAGCGCAAGTGGGCGAAGCCATCATGTGATCATAGAGATTTACTGGCAAAGCCTCGTACACACTGCTACGAAACTATACTTCGAACTTAAAGAAATAAAAATATTCTTATGTTACATTTAAAGCAGCGATAGCATCGATAGATATTTGACTGTATGGATTTATTTATTTTTATTATCACCTTACTGGCATGTTTCTACAGAATATACCACGGGGAGTGCTCTGAAGAGTTATTCCACCTTATCCTGCCCTCCCCTTTCCTATCCAGAACAACGCGTGCTGGGCTCAGATGCCATCCTTACACGGTGGTGTCGACTAGAGTGCGTACTAACAAGTTTGGGTCCTCATACCTCTGCCGAACGATCAAGGCAACGGAATTCCCTGCCAAGGCACGTGTTTCCTTCTTCTTTCAATACTGGTTCCTTTAAGCGGGGCGTGAAAAAGTACCTTCTCAGGCCGTCAAAGTAGAGATCTCAACATTACCTCGGCTGTTATGAAGACGATGTGGAGGCCACTGCTCTTAGACCACACAACTACTTACCATCAGGCAAAGAGAGGTCGAATTTACGTGTCCAAGAATTGTTTACACAATATTTATAGGAAAAAAAAACATGGTGTAGTGATTTAAGTGGTCGTCTCGCCTCTGCCATCGCGCCGAGTGTCGTGGGTTCGTTCCCATACAGGACAAAAATTTATGTGATCTTCTAATAGTTGTTCTTTCGGAGTCTGGGTGTTCTTCGTGCCCGTTGTTTGAATGTTCGTAAAGTCCCCCGCGATACAAGAATTATTCCAAGTGCGGAAGTCTTTTTTAAAAGAAGAAAATATAAAGAAGATTATATTATTATAGATACATATAGATTGTGGGAGAACAGTTAGACTGTTACGTAGAGACTTTTCGAAGTTATGTGCATATTTAATAGTTAATTTTAGCTCGCTGTAATGGTGAAGGAAAACATTGTGAGGAAACGTACATGTCTGAGAGTTCTCCGTAATATTCTTGAAGATATGTGAAGTCTACCAACCCGCACTAGGCCAGCGTGGTGGACTACGGCCTAACCCTTCTTCTCACACTGACGAGAGACCTGTGCCGAGCAGTAGAGCAGTTTAATACAGGGCTGATATAAATAAAGGTACATTTATGAGATTGTTGCGTATTAAATTAAACTACTGTATACAAATATTGTCTCATGTTTACGCAAATGTTATACATTGAAATTAAATACTTTATACGGATTTTGTCGCGTTGTTTATTTTACTTTAAAACACTTTTATTACATAATTTTGAACACTCTAACACTACTATTATTGAACTTTACTATGCTATTTCATTTAATTAAAACTATTTATACTTAAGTTTACACTTTGCCCCTACGTTTCGGTTGCTTTATAGCAGCCATGTTCACGGGGAGATTGTATATAAATTTTATGGTAATTTATTTCAGTTACATTCACACTTAAAGCGGCCGATAATTATATACAGGCAGTCCAACGGTCTCCCACTTGGCTATCGCTCCTTGTTAATGGTAAATATACTTAACTGAAAGGAAGTCAATTGTGAACAAAAATTGCGTTTTAATCACATTTCGCGTTTATATGACTAGACACGCTCTATTTTGAAAACGCTATATAACGAGAATATACAGCTCAAAGGATTCGGCTTAAAATACGTTCTAGAATTTCAACCCTAAATATGCAACAGCATCCATTTATTTGGTGCAGACAAGCGGTACAAATATTGCATAACCCTGTCCCGCCGTGACGTGAGTGGACCATATATGGCACGGAACAAATACGGCACGCTGAGATCGACGTATGAACGCAACTTTATTATCAATACCACTGGCGGTACATTGACATTTCTCATTTGGGCGTTTTTGGAGAAGTTTACCACACGTGGATATGTTGTTTATAATTTAAGTATTATATTTCGGCAAACGTAAAATGTATCGTTAGTAAAGTGAACTTTGCAGTATGTTAATATTTATTTCATAATAGTTTACGAAAGGAATATGGGTGAATATTAAGTCAATTAATTCCGTGTATATTGGTGATAAAGTGAGCTATTTAAAACAATGCGGTAAGAAAGCACTTTTATTTATAAAATGCAGTTTAATGGTATCATTTCGTGACAGTCTCTACATGTTGCTTTTAAAAGGCGCTCCCAGATTAGAAATAATTCCCGTGTTGCAGGAGACTTTAGAGTCACTGAAATATCGAACACCGAGACTCAAAACAACTTGTGCACCAAGCGATGATTTTTCAAGCTTAAGCTGTCAATTGTTGGAATGTCAGATATAATTAAATGCCTTTTATGTTAAGCCGCTGGTGTGCCACTACCACTTAATACGTTAATGTCATCGAAAATCTTTTTCTCTGGTAAAATAAACAATTTCTCCTTCACTAACTATTTTCATTCTCATTTCAGTTGCCATCGGATTTTAATAGCGTTATTCTGCATGCTGGTAATTTCATTCGCAGACGATGAAGAGGAACAACACAAATTAAGGATTAAGAGACAAGTCAATGCATTGCCACTCGTCTATCCTTACGGAGGCACATACAAGGTAAAGCTCGATGTATTATTAAGAATCGTAATATAATTCATAGTCAAACATACAAATTAAATAGAAATATGTAGTCCGCTTTAACTAGAGCAACAATAGCCTGGTAGACTGTGCAGAGGTCTCCAGGTCAATTTCACAGCATGTATCTCTGAGTTTTAAAAGTAATGTGCGTATTAAGACTGCGCCGAGCGAAATGTGCCAAAACAGGCGGTCACAGTTAAGTTGATAAAATCAACACTTTATGTTTAATTCAACTATAAAATATATATTAACCATAACAATGAGTGTGTTTACAATTACTTTGTGTAAAAAACTTAAAATAATTAATATTTTCGCCTACAAAATTATGTAAACTTGCAAGAAAAATATAAAACCATAAGCTCGTGTTACGTGATTTTTAGATTATAACAGAAGAAATCTATCCTATTTTACAGCTTAAATGAAACATAAATAGTTATATTACAATTTGTCCGTCCCAAATATGTAAGTTATTGGTTGACAATAAAGATACATATTTATCAAAAAAGCACTTCAAATCCTCCATACAATTTTACTATGGCGGCCGCGCACCGATTTGAATATCGAGCTTTGTCTCAGTCAAACCGCGTCTTACGCTCGGCGCAGTCTTAACTGCTTAATACGCACATTACTTCTAAAAGTCAGAGGTTTTTCTTTTCTTCTTTTCGTGTGGTTTGTGGCCAACCTGCTGTCAAGAGTTGTTCAAGCCGCCCGTGGCCTCTGACATGGCTTAACGACTGCTGTCAATTTGGCAATAACCGGGACCGACTTTTTACGTGCTCTCCGAAGTACGGAGATGCTCAGATGAAATACTACTAAGCGGTCATCCATCTATAGACTGACCGCGTCCAACGTTGCTTAACCTCGCTAATCGTTTACCGATCAGTGAGTGCCACTGGCTATGAGCGAATGTTATTAATTGAAATTAAACTACTATATACGGATTTTATCGCGTTGTTTATTTATCACTGTATTACAAAATTTTGAAAATATTACACTACTACTACTATTGATTTTATTTTACTAATTTATAAGCTTATAAAATTATTTAAACTATTAAATCTATTTATTTTTGGTTTACACTTTCTTCGACGTTTAGGTTGCTTTTCAGCAGCCATGGTCACGGGGAGATAAAATCAATAGTAGTAGTAGTGTAATATTTTCAAAATTTGTAATACGATGATAAATAAACAACGCGATAAAATCCGTATATAGTAGTTTAATTTCAATGGCTATGAGCGCTTCGAGGTACCTGCATGTCTGATAGTAATTCTTCATAATTTTTTGTAAGATATGTGACATTTGCTTGCATTTCAGCCAGCGTAGTAGACTATAGTCTATCCCTTCTTGTACTAAGAAAAGATTTAGCTGTGATCAGTTAATTATCAGGGCTGATACTATTTGTATTGTAAAGGTGGTCCACATGCAACGCATGTACACAATCTTAAATTGGATAAAGAAATTTCCTTTATATTAAAGTTGAAATTAAAAATTAATATAAGAACGTGTAACCTAAAAAGCATGATTTTATACGATCTCTCAAAGAGTCTCTGAAGTGTTCTGTACGAAATATATTAATTTCTATCATCTCGAAATTTATAACTCGTAATTAAGGTGAAAATTCTAATATTAACGTTACGGACGATTAAACAACACTCTAAACTAACTAAAGACACTCGGCTTGATTACTTTAGCCGAAGCTTTAACCAATCTATCATATGCCCTTATTTTATTTTTTCTTTCTCTAGAATTAAGCTCACTATTTTGGCGCAATCTCATTCGCTTAAAATTGTATGGTACATTTATACCATTTTTTACATTTATGGTAATGCTTTTTATACATTTAAGTGTGTCTGATTACATTTTTAGACTCGCGATTTGTACATATAATAAAATACTAGATAATGGGTATTAATCCCGTTTGTAAAGGAGTAAAGGTATGAAGTACCTCTTTATTTCTCGACGTTTTGACCGACTTCCATTGATCGTGATCACTGGTGGACTGTCAAACAGTGATCATACAAGTCGGTTAAGATCCGTTATCTATACTAATATTATAAAGCTGAAGAGTTTGTTTGTTTGTTTGGTTAAACGCGCTAATCTCAGGAACTACTGGTTCGAATTGAAAAATTATTTTAGTGTTGGATAGCCCATTTATCGAGGAAGGCTATAGGCTATATAAAATCACGCTACGATCCACGAGGGTGGCGCAGTAATCATAAACGCGGGTGAAACCGCGGGCACATCTGGTCTAATACAATTGTATTAAACGATTATGCCATATGGTTTTATTCCTGCATCAGCTCTCATATGCTTCTCACTTGTATGCAAATCTGTTGATTCGTCATTTCTTTCACATATACACATTGGTGTGAACGAAATTTGTTCGTCGAGACAATATGTCTACTCTTTACTTCAAAGTAGAGTATATGGCACACAAAATGCATAAGAGGTATAAGGTGTCACCAAATAAAACGAGATGGGTGTGAAAACCCAGGATTCAACCTCTTCGTCTTAAATGTAAAAGTAATATAAAGAAATGACCTCTATATATATATATCAGGGATCTTTTGACCCACAGTGCCCATATTCAAACTCGACCGAGGTATGATCCCAAGGTGTCTGCACACCAAGTGACAAGTCAATCGGTTCAGTAGTTCCGAAGTTACGCTGGTCACTAACAGACAGACACCCAGACCCACATAGTGTTTTCATTAACCTCTTCGAAGAAGACTCATCGGTTAATAATAATAATAATATTTAATAATATTTTATTTTTTAAAAGCAATTGTAGTACATAATAAGTTTTCACAGAATTCAAGTACAATATTATAGTGCATACAATCTGTGGTTAAAGCACTGTTCTCCTAGCTAGGTTATGGAATAACCTGTAATAAGGAGTAACAGACCCAAACCCCAATTCGATGGTAGGTATTATACTATCTTAGAGTATTATATGCTTAATACAAACTTATAACAATTTTAACATAAAAGCTGCTATATATTGTTATTACGAACTTTAATCTAATAAATATGACTCCACGGATGGCGTAGTGGTTTAAAACGTCGCCTTGTCACTGCCGCCACGCTGAGTGTTGTGGGTTCGATCCCCACACGGAACAAAACATGTGTGTGATCCAGGGATGTTGAGGACGCAGATTTTTTGAAATTCGCGGTTGCGGGTACTGATTTTAAAGACTCACATCCACATATGCGGGTACGGATGTAGATGTCCGAATTGATGCGGAAGCACCGCAATTGTGGATGCGGATGTCGATGAAAATTGTTCATCTTATTTAATAAAAAGTTTCTAACATCACCACCTTCGCACGTTCAAGCCTGCTTTGCAAAGGTTCATAAATTAAACACGTACTTCTGAACAACTGATTTCTTTCTTATTATAATTTATGCTATATTTGGAACCACATTAACATCCTCGTTGATTATTTCGGATGCGGATGCAGATGTCCAAATCGATGCGGAAGCTCCGCAATTGCGGATGCGGATGCGAATATTCGCAACAGCCCTGGTGTGATCCACAAATTGTTGTTCCGAGTCTGGATGTTCTTTGTGTCCGTTGTCTGAATGTTCTTTGTGTCCGTTGTCTGAATGTTTGTAAAGTCCCCCTCGACACATGAATAATTCCTGGAGATAGAGAAGGCTTTTAAAAAAATTAAAAGAATTGTAATAAAAGACTGCACGTACTGGTTAAAGTGGTCGACTTGCCACTGCCACCGCATCGAGTGTTGTAGATATGGGGATCGAACAATTTGGAAACACGGAACAATAATTTGTGTGATGCTCAAATTTTTATTCCGAGTCTTGGTGTATTTTGTGTCCCTTGTTTAAATGTTGGTAAAGTCCTCTGCGATAAAGGACTCATTGCTAGTGCGGGATTTGTCTTTAAATACATTTCTAATAAAAAAAACACCCCTAAATGTTAATTGTTTTTGTGGATTAAGACCATTTTTCATTTTAAACTATTGAGTCGCAGCAGAAAACCGGCATCCAGATACAATAGGGTTTCGTTTGACATAAAGTATGAATCAATTACTTATTATTTCCAGCTGATCATCGGAATATCCGCTCCTATAAAAGCAGAGGACTACATAAGCCTGGTCTTCGCAGCGAACTTTCAGTACCAGTACGTTCAGTTTACAAACATCACGCAGTTGTCGCAATACTACTTCATAAAGACCGTGTCCAGGGAACAGAGAGAAGCCGATATAGAAGCAAGACAGAATGAGAGACTGACGTTCTATAGATCTGTGGGGGATATGCTGCGATCGTGAGTATCTATTTTTTATCATTCAACTTTTTTTAAGAAGTCATTTTGCGAGATCAATCGATCGGTCGATAACAAAGTACAGCAAGGCACAGAAACATATAATTATGTGGATCGCATAAATAATTCTCTCGTATAGAATGCAACTACAATTAAAAGTAATCTATTAAAACGTAAAGTTTTTACCCATGTAGCAGTACGTCTGGCAGTACTGCAATGTCGACGCCATTTTGTTATCACCATTTGCGCCCGAAATAGAAATACCTACTTACGGATTACTTTTTATAGCGCTGTCTTTGTAGGGGAATCTTGTTATCTAGCGGGTTGGTCTAAAAAGTATTTACGAAGGTAAGGAGGCATTCTTTCTTAGTACGTGCATAGAATCTGGAGTTATGCCCGGTGGACAGCAATAAGCTAGTCATCTACTACGTGGGAACTAAAAATTATACACTGGCAAAATATACGTACATACATAGATTCACACCTGTTTCCCAGAGGGGTAGGCAGACTCTACGGATTTCCATTTGCTACGATTCTAACACACTTCTCTGGCTTCATTCACTTTCATAACATTCCTCAAACACACTCACCGGTTTAAGGTGTTCTTAACTTGGCCTTTATCCAGAACGTCTCCGAACTGATCAAGAAACGTTCGCCTTGGTCTTCCCCTTGCGACTGTTCCATTCACACTAGCCTTATAAACTTTCTTAGTCAGTTTTTTCTCGTCCATTCTTTCTACATGCCCAAACCAGCTTAACATACCCTTTTCTATTCTTGTCACTATATCCACTTTCAAACGAAATGTACATGTACTAAATTGCATACTCTTCCAGTCATGTACGCTTCAGAACTGAGCGTGTGACTATGTATGTAATTGTATGTCATGTTTAGAATATGATATAATATATCATTATTACAATTTTAAAAACCAAGTTATCCAAATTCTAACCTAAGTCATTGTTAATTATATATTATCCTTTCTGTTTATCCATATAGACTTTAACTATACCACATTCTACACTTTTTTGGCGCGCAATATGGTTGCGTATTACTTGATGGTATTAAATTATCTTATTTCATTACGATTTGCATTAAAGCGACCATATTTTAAGAATATCCAAAAAATGCACATACTTATCTTAGACTCGGAACAACTGCTAGTCGATCACACAAATTGTCCTGTGTGGGTGTCGAATCCGCAACTCAGACCATTTAAGTGTGTGTGCCATCCATGCAGTCGAATCACTATCGCTGCAGTGCTTCGTTAGGAAGGCTTATATATCAATTATGTGACGTATTTAGCGATTAATGGAACAATTTCCAGCCTCAAGCTAGGATAACGGTTTACACTTGTGGCAGTATCTAATGGTCGGATTTCACGTATTGATCCATAATCGTTGGCCAATTGGCCATAGCGCCTGCTGCACATAGTTCTGTTCCAGATGATAATGTCTCAGCTCAATTTGTTAAGCTATGTGGCTAAAAACATTGATTGATTATTAGCGGTCATTTATAACCGGCGCTAACAATACATTTACTATTATTTATTATTCAATGGCAGTCGATGTAGTAAAATAAATATATATTCGTACACTGTGTCACGCCTATGTTACCAGACAGGTATCCAGAGGTGTATAACATATTTTTGATAAGAAATTTCTAGTTAGAAAGTTTGTGCAACGCCCAATCTCTTTCCAGTCGTGTCAGATTGCCGTCCCATCGGATTATGAGAGTAAGAGAATTGCGAATGCACTTGTATTTTGCGCACATCCTTGTGCATTAAAATATCTTCTGCGCAGACGGCTAGTCTCAGTTAAGATTGGCCGCTGTGTCCAAAATTTGGCCTGGAGGACCTTATTGCAGTCCTTCTTTTTTAGAAAAATGTCGACATGCGACATGATATTGCAATTGCCCTTGGTATTGCAATATTAAGGGTACCTGCAGGTTACATTACTGTTTTATATCAAGTGGCCATTAGCGGTTAATGTATTGCCTTCATTGTGCTAAAATTATTTTATTTTCAGAAGGGGCATGGATGGCGATGAGTGCATCTTAAGAGCCATTTGTGAAGCTGCACAATATCCAGTAGCAGAAGAAGGCTTGGTAGGAGAAGTACTTCACATTCTACTTACGTAAGTAAAACATTACAATACAATTGATGGAACACAACACAATCAATTCAGTCAAAAGTTATTATTGGTGTTCAATTAATTGCATCTTAATCCTTTTATAAGTACAACGCTCTTATTAGAATTATTTTTGTATCGCGGAATTTAATACACATATCCTTACTTAATATTATAAACGTGAAAGTTTGCATGGATGTATGGGTGTTTGTTACGCTTTCACGCAAAAACTACTGGACCGATTGCAATGAAACTTGGTATGTATATAGCTTAAGAACTGGGGTCACACATAGGCTACTTTTTATCTCCATATTCCCACGGCAACGGGACTTACGCGGGGAAAACTAGTACTTTATAAAACAATGGACACAAAGAAAACCCAAATTTGACATTATTCTTTGTAGGTTTCACTTATTTTTGACCCGTGGAGCTTGAACCCAATACACTGAGTACAGCATTGTGACCAGTGGAGACCATTTAACCCATCGCACTATATTGCCTTAGTCCAATAAATTTTAAGCTATGTCGGGGCCTTTTGCCGCTAGGTTATACTGATGATACGATAGTGGACTTTTGTGACAAAATAGCATCTAATAATATTTATCTATGATTTCAGACCAGACTACGGCCAAACTCCATTCGATGATAAGGACCGATACTTAGAAGATCTGATGTCACCGTACAATGACGCGGCTGTCGCCGGCAGACAGATGTTCAACTGTCCCTCGATCTATTCGGGCTGTCCTGAAGGCCAGGGTATTATGGAGATGTTTAGCATATTGACAGAGGAATAAAGGCTTGCAATACAGAATAAAACTGTCTATTCTTTTACACTCTGGGTTCATTATAAGCTTTTGTGCGGCGTCCTTGTTAGTTCTTATCACTAGTACAAGAGTGTCCTTTATTATAAGAACTATAATATATTGTTGATTGCGGAATGCGACGTAAACAATTCGAGTCACGAATCGTCCGATCGAGCAGGCTATAAAAGCGCGCTCGGCGCCCAATGGCTCACTGACTCTTATTTGTTAATACATTTCTTGAATAATTCAATGATTATTTCAAGGTGAAAGTGCATCTGTTATTTTTTAAGCTTTTTCACTTCTGATTCCTAATAATATAATATACGTGTATCTGTTTTTAAAGAAGCATGTTGATAAAACGCGCTTTATTTATATAATAATAATTTATTTCCAATAACCAATTACAGTTCCTTACACAATAACATAATATAATTTTTAATAATTTATAATATAATATGAGAAATTGCATCTGTTTCCAAAAACTTCCCACACTAGGCTAAGCCTGTTCTGTGGGAAGCTTTTAAGAACAAATTACCAGTGTCTTTAATAGTGACGGTATTGGTAGTAGATCCTCGCTGGTTTCAGCATGAATGGGCCGGATCGACCGGGCAGTACTACCCTCTCTCAGAATACCGGCGTAGTACTACCCTCTCTCAGAATACCGGCGTGAAGTAACGGTACCCGTACTGTTGCGTTTCGTATTGGTGAGTGAGAGAGCCGTAGGCCCAGTTACCCTGATCCTTTTCCTATCCTTTCCTTTGTCCTTTCCCTCCTTCATTACTTTTTAAAGGGCTGGCAACGCACTTGTAACTCCTTTGGGGTTGCGGGTGTCCATGGGCGGCGGTAATCGCTTACCATCAGGCGATCCGTTTGCTCGTTTGCACACGAATACGATAAAAAAAAATATATATAATTACAGCAATCATCATAATTAGCATGCATTAAATAATAATAATATATATTGATAAAAATGAAATAACAACAATAATTAAGTCAAATATCATAAAATATATTAATATTATTTATTTATTTATGCGATACTATTTTATTCACTTTATACAATTATTTTGGCTCCCATTGAATATAATACAATATTTTACAATTATCCTACAATTATCTTTTTATTTCATTGAAAAAGTTTTCTGTATAGTCTTAAGTCCATGTTAACAAAAGTTTCTGTAAATTTGACTTTGCTTCACGGATCGTTAATTTTGACAGATTGAGGATTTTATTTATTCTGTTATACACAAAAGGTTTCATGTATGCATAAAAACGTTGTGCGATTGTTGAGTTGACAGTGGGAAGAGGAAGTTTGTAAACGCGTTTCTTGATCATGTTTTCATAGTAACTAGAGGTTAATACTTCTCTATGGGTTAAAAGAGTAATTTTCAAGATATATAGCCTTCTAACACTCAGTACGTGCATTTCGTTAAAAAATAGGGCGATAGAGAAGCGATAAGACTTTTTAGAATTGTCATGGGTTCATGACAATGAAATGGTTGCGCGCTTTGCTCTCTCAAGACCAATAAGGTGAGTAGTTGCTGTGCCTCCCCAGGCTGTAATACAATACATTAAGATTGACTGGCATAGGGAAACGTATACCGTCCTTAACAAGCTCATCAGGGCGATCTCCCGTAATGCTTTCATGGCATATATTAGTTTATTAACTCTCGCTGACGTCACGACGATGTGCTCGCTAAAAGTAAGCTTTTCATCTATAATAACCCCTAGATATTTTACAAATTTAGTTCCACTTATTTGTATGCATTTACAGGAGGTGATATAATATAATCAGTAATAAATGTTTTATTTGGTTTACGCACCGCGCTGCTACCAAGTTGAATTCAATTTCATCCACAGACAGTCAGTGCATCATTTCATTTAAATCAGAAAATTGATACGAATATGGCAATATCCTGTCCCGCCATGACATGAGTGGACCATATTTGGCACGGAACGAATACGTCCCGCGGTGATTGACGGGTTAAATCAACTTACAAACAATGCTACTGACATTGCATCCACACTTGGTCGTGTATTGAGAGCTTTACTACACGTGATAATTGTTAGTCATTATTTACACATTGTGGACGCAACTTAAACAATGTTTGTAAAGGTTCGGTATTTGTTGTATAAAGCGCCGAGTAGAGGTGTGGATGTATGTTGATTTGGTCATGTAGTGTACGTTTGTGATTGACAGGCAGGCAGGTTTTACGAACGATGTGGTAAGGCATCTTATTATTTTACATTAAATGATAACCCATTTTACGTGTAGTAACGCTTGCGTAAGTTCTTTTATTAGTTATAAATAGATTATCCAACCTATAAATATGCTATCTGTGCAAGAAATTTTATTATTGTAATATGTAGTGACTTGAAGCTGTTTTAGTTATGTGTAGTGACTTGAAGCTGTTTTAGTTAAGTTAGTTAAGGACGACAACAGAAAATCTCAAAGACATCGAAATTTGTTGTTTTGTATGGATTCCCATACAAAATTACCAATTTGACTCTTTCACCGGGTCGTCTAGTAATCACACACACACACACACACACACACACACACACACACACACACACACACACACACACACACACAAATATATATATATATATATATAAGCAGCTGTGCTATACAAAATTGGACTTTGACCTCAACAACATGTATGGAACAGTTGATACTTTTTCGCGATTTCGGCAATGTCCCAGAACAAAAGTTGTTCATAATAACAAGTATAATCACCCCCTGAGAGGTTTTCACTATACTAAGAATCACCCAGTCCTAACTTCCTAACTATAATATAATAAATGCGAATGTAAGTTTGTATGTTTGTTACGCCTTCACGCCTTAACTACTCGACCGATCATCAAGAAAATTCGCATACACGTTGTCAGGTAAACAAAAAAGGAGCATAGGGTATCTTTCATCCAGAAAAATGAACTGTTTCCGTAGTATAGCTAGCAAGTATATAAAAAAGAGAATTATTGCAAATAAAAGTATTACACCTGCTTAAGTTCAAACGGCAATAAACCTGTGCCATAAAATATAATTATATTCTCGTTCAAAATTAATTATCAGTTGAGTGGGGTTGCAGACAGAGTAATTAATTTGATTATAAATATCATCCCTTTGCTTCGAACGGGTGAAGTGAAGTACCAATGTGACGTTTATTAAACCTGACTCTCTTACAAAAAGTAAATACTACTTCCACATTAGTTTTTAAACTTAAGTTATACATGAATAATTTAAACATATCAATAGTTGTATCGCTGTACACTGAGAATACTACTGGTGTTGCCAGTGAGCAGAAAAGATAAATTTCTTATTATCTTTTAGTGTTCGTATTTGTTTTTATTTTTTTAGTTAGTTTTGTCATCATTTTGCTTCTTTTGTTTTTATTTTCTTCATGTTTTAAGTGTGCCCTTTTGTGTACCAAATAAATCATATTTATTTCTTTTTTATTTGTTGATCACACATGTGGGGTAGAAAATATTTTATACACAAAAAATATTTTGGTAAAGCAATTACACGACATGTTAGAGAGCAGGTTTAAGTTCTGTTTTATACAGTTTCTTTCTCGTCGTTTATAAGAAAAGTATTGTAAATGTCACTGTATTTCATTTTCTTATTTTAGTTGTCGTTGGCTTTTGGTAGTACTGGTCTACTTAGTAGTATTTTCGGCTGGGAATGATGAAGAAGAGCACAAACTAAGGATTAAGAGGCAGATCAACGGGATACCCCTCGTCTATCCCTATGGTGCAATTTACAAGGTAAAGCTTGTCTTTATTATAGATATACATATTATGGATGGGTGGATTAGACAACGATGGAACTAGTAGATCTCTCATTTTTATTCAGAGCGGTGGTTGGAGCGTTTTAAGGGTGAGATAATTATTTAACCAGTGCACGAACCTTTATTTTTCAAATACATGATGTGTACTTTATATCTCTAGTTGTTTTATATCCCTATTGAATATTTACTTCACAAATATTTAAACAACGAACTCATAGGTACTTAATATTCCTGAATGGGGTCGAACTCACAATATTACGTACTAGCAGAGGTTTAATTTTACAACCACCAATAGTAATATGTTTGGTGGTACCATACTGCGCATTCAAAAAGAATAGGGTAATACATATACATACTTCTAAGTAAAAACTACAGCTACTGTAACTAATCTGCATGAAATTAAGGTCTAAGGCTACCTGTCCATTGAAGCGAAGCGAGGCTGCGGAGCGAAGAAATTGAGAAATATTAACCAATAGGATTGCATGAAATCTCCGCTCCGCTCCAGTATGCAATCTTATTGATTAATATTTCTCCGTATCTTCGCTCTGCAGCCTTGCTCTGCTTCTATGGACAGGCAGCCTAATACCCGGACTGGGCAAATTGTTTCTAGGTTTCTCTGTCAAAGAATTCTCAGTAGCGTTATGGTGTCCAGAATTGGCATCTGTAGGCTGCAATATAGGGTCGCTCTCTATTATGTGTACCAACATCTAAACCATCTTATGAGCCATAGATGTCATGCGCAATAATCGCATTCACTATAGCGCGACTATCATGTCAGTCATACAGAAATACACAATTAATAATTAAAAATGATTTCCAGCTGATCATCGGCATATCTTCTCCTATAAAAGCAGAGGACTACATAAGCTTGGCTTTCGCGGCGAACTTCCAGTACCAATACGCCCACTTTACAAACATTACACAGGTATCTAGGTACTACTTCATAAAGACCGTGTCCAGAGAACAGAGAGAGGCCGATATTGAAGCAAGATGGGATGAGCGACTGACCTTCTACAGGTCTGTTTCGGATATGTTACGATCGTGAGTTTAGGTTTTTTACTGCTATTGGTGACAGACTAGTTAAACCTTATCATGGGTACCAGAGTTTAACATAACACTTACTTATAAGTTAAAACTGAATAAAATTGTCTTTCTTATTTATGGATACATGTAATCAAAGTGTTGATATTGTAAAACCTTTTTTGTGCAAATAAACATTATTATTATTATTATCACTAGTCAACTTGATGGCAAACGGTAACCGCCGCGCATGTACCCCGGTTTCTATATAAAAAACCGAGTCATTTTACCTACGGTCAGTTAGCTTTATTTTCTTTATTTGGAACAACAAACAATTGAAACAAATAATACATAGTGTGTGAAATAATCTTAAACTAACAACCGCATAATCGAAATGTTCACAGACATAATATATTAAGATACTTTAACACAAATTCTATGAAAAATATATCAAAATTGAACTGTTCGGTGCTAAAACAACTCGTTAGTAGTAGCTAAAGCAAATCTAACTAAACAATCAAGCCGATGTCTAAGTGGTAAGCTAGCAAATGGTCTACTTTAAGCTTTCGGCGTAGTCACACACACAGAATGAAAATCGTATATATATTTTCTTACACCGTAATTTTGTAACCAGTTAGCATTTCCATTGCTTTGCATACTTTTATTTTCTTGCTGAATTCAGTGACGCTCCAAACCCTTAGTTCCCAAAGTGGTCCTGTTGGACCCCAGGGGCCCACGGGAGAGTCGACGGGGTCTACGTTGGTGGGTCAAAAAAATAGGGATTCACAATTCGTAAGCGGGGGTTCACGAAAATTAATTTATTTTCGATAGTATAGAACTAAAATGTTGCGTTGACTTGCCACCTATCAATGTAGGCAGATAATGACGGATATTTTGAGGAATACCAATCACTAAAGACACAAGAAATTCTAAAAAAAATACTTCAGGCCCCGTAGAGAGTAGATCATTTTTTTTTTTAATTTTAACCCTTTTTAATTTTTGGTCCGTATTTACTTGGTGGATTAAATTTCTAGCTGCAGGGAGTCCACCGGAACCAGCTACATTTTGAAAGTGGTCTATAAGAAAACAAGTCTGGGAGCCTCTGCTCTAAACTCTCACTCACTACAAAATATTTTACTTTATAATAAATTAACAAAAACTATTATATATTCTATAGATGGTTTAGTAGTGTAGGAGTCGCTTCGGTGCTGCCACTGCACCGATTGTTGTGGGGTCGATACCCATTCGGGACAAAAAAATTTTGATCTACAAATAGTCCGAGTCTGGTTGTTTTTTGGTATCCGTTGTTTGAATATTTGTAAAGTCCCCCATTACACAAGATTTATTCCTAATACCAGAGATGTCTCTTACAACGGAATATAAACTGAGAGGGAAAACAGTCACACTCGCTATGGCTGTGCCATCGGGGCAGACAAATATTTCTTTTAATTTATAGATCTTTAATTTTCCCTTTAAACTTTATTATATTTAGGAAGTTTTATTGAAGTCTATCCATTATTGTTTAGAGTGTTTTATCTTTTCGAGCTTTGGCTCGGTATACTGAGTATCCGCTCTGAGACTCTCAGGTGAAAAGGTGGCTCAGTGCCCCCGCTAACAAAAACTGTATCTCCTAAAACCTTGCTAACTATTGTTGATGTGTGTATTGCTGCCTGTTTTTGAATAATTGGAATGTTTGTGTTGGATATTATATTAATAATATTATTTTACTCTATTGTTATATTTCTCATTTTCAGAAGAGGCATGGACGGCGACGAGTGCATCTTTAGGGCGATTTGTGAAGCTGCACAGTATCCGATATCGGAAGAAGGCTTAGTCGGGGAAATATTACATATACTACTTACGTAAGTACAAACTAAACAAAGACGTCGATATCTCTCGTATAGACTAGCCTATCGTTGACAATTATTTGGTACCAGTATGATTGCGCCGGGTCACCCAAGTTTACGCACTCAACGAGTGACCGATGAAATAATGTTCCAGTGGCTCACATCACCTCACCCATTCCTTTTAAATAATACCATCTTCTTTGCTTAGAGTCGGTGACGCATACGTTATACCCTGGGATTGCAAGCAGTCATAGTCTACGATAACTACGTACCATCGAAAGGGACGCAGACTTACTAGCAGCCTTGTCAAATGATTTTATTTTGCTGTGCTGGTGTGCATTTCTGTATCCTGATAGATAACATATTTATATCTATGATTTCAGACCAGACTATGGCAAAAACCCTTTTGATGATAAGAACCGATACTTAGAAGATATGATGTCACCATACAACGACGCGGCTGTCGCCGGCAGACAGATGTTCAGCTGTCCCTCGATCTACTCGGGCTGTCCTGAGGGCCAGGGCATCATGGAGATGTTTAGTATATTAAGAGAAGAATAAAGGCTAGAAAAACTGAATAAACGCAGCCTATTTTTTTCTAGTGATACAGTTTTTGAAGAACATTCTATTAATTCGGGAGATATTAGAAATTTCAAGTGTTCATATTGCGTAAGGCGAATCAGTCATTTAAAGTGGTCTAATCCGTAACAAAGCTTTTAGAATGATTAGACAATCATTTTGCATTTGCTTGTTTCAACTTAAGGAAAAATTACTTAAAGAATTTTTATTAATTCAGTAGTTTAGAGTTCAATTTAAAATCGATACTTTATGTAGTATCGATTTTAAATTGAACTTTAACATAATCAGATGAAATGTCATCTGATTCTGTTAAGAATAAACATAAATATGGAGCAAGTATAACCAACGTAAACAAAATCCTTAACCATTGTTCAAGCGGACGGAGACGCGGGTAAAAAGCTAGTCCTAATAATATTATAAATCTGGAAGCTTGTTAAGATGTCTGAATGTTTGTCACTTAATCATACGTCAACCGCTGAACAGATATGGATGAAACTTAGCACACGCGTAAACCATGTTATAGATACAGTGACCTCGATGGCGTAGTGGTTAGTGTAACCGACTGCCACGCCTGAGGTCACGGGTTCGATTCCCGCACAAGTCAAACGTTTGTGTGCATGAACATGGATGTTTGTCCTCGTCTGGGTGTTTCTATGTATAATATATAATTAGGTATTTACAAAAAAAAGTATATATGTTTCTTTATCCATTGTCTCGTACCCATAGTACAAGTTCTGCTTAGTTTGGGCTAGATGGTGTTGTGTGTATGTGATAGAATATTAAAAAAAAAGATAACACCTCGGATATTGTTTACCTTGGTAATGCATTCCGGAATAAATGCTAGTTCCAGGATAAGATTAACGCCGCGGGCAGAAATTGGTATTGAATAAAGTTGATAATCCGATTACAGCAAAGCTTGTGGGTATAAATAATGTCCCGAGGCGATTTACATTAGCAATTAGTTGGCGGTAAGGAGATTAAAGGCCCTTGTCATCAACGCAAATCGTTTGATAACCTCGTCAAGTGTCTTAAGGAAATAAATACAGAAATAGTCTGATGCCTGTATCTGCGAACGACAGAATTTAAAACCATAATTTATTATTATAGCTTTGAAAATAAATTAAAATCTTTGTTATTGCAAAAATGAAACTACAGTGTTGATGAATATCTCAAAGGAACATTATTTTATATTATTTCATTTTGTTATTGTTTCTTTTCATTTTTGTATTCGTATTTAAAGTTAACTTTTATCTATTTATATAAATTATTGGATTTTATTTGACATTTTTTTAGTATTAAAATGAATGATTTTTTTTAATAGTATATAATTCTTAATAGATTGAGAATCCACAAATTTATATTAATTTAGTACTTAATTGTTTGCAATTGATGTTAATAATTTAACATTTTGTTATTGTTTCTTTTCATTTTTGTATTAGTATTTTAAGTTGTCATTTATCTATTTATATAAATTATTGGATTTTATTTAACATAATTTTAGTATTGAAAACGAATGAATATTTAAAAAGTATGTAAAAAGTAGTTCTTATTAGATTGAGAATCCACAAATTTATATTAATTTAGTACTTAATTGTTTGCAATTGATGTTAATAATTTAACATTTTGTTATTGTTTCTTTTCATTTTTGTATTAGTATTTTAAGTTGTCATTTATCTATTTATATAAATTATTGGATTTTATTTGACATAATTTTAGTATTGAAAACGAATGAATATTTAAAAAGTATGTAAAAAGTAGTTCTTATTAGATTGAGAATCCACAAATTTATATTAATTTAGTACTTAATTGTTTGCAATTGATGTTAACAATTTATACATGTATGGTCAACACATTTTTTTCTATGAATAAATAAATAAAGAACGAGAAGGTAGACCTGTATTGCTCCAACATTTCACCAGATATGATTTAGTTTCCACGTCGTAGAGGTCGAGGCTATTGCCGTTCATCAGACATAGCTCCAAACTTTATGTTGCTGCTGAAAAATTAATGACAGATAAACCTAATAACACTTTTGGCTGACTTGGAAATCGAACCCAAAACCATCCACCAAATCATGCGCAGCGGTCGTATACACATCAACCACACCACTGAGGCTGTAGAAATAAATTTTATATATTATATGTATATAAAAGAAAACAATTATCGCCTGCTCCGTGCCTCGGAGAGTACGTTAAGCCGTCGGTCCTGGCTGCCATGAACATCTATGGGAAGTCAGTGCCCTCTAATATTCTGATACTGATTTAGCCTTAGGGTATCGTTAGCCTTCGGGTTGCGGAGGTCAGGTGGTAGTTGCTCCTTGTAAGAACTGATATCCAGTCAAATCCGGTTAGACCAGAAAAGCCGACCCCAAGTAACTTGGAAATAATAAAGGCTAGGGAGAAGAAGAAGAAAAGAAAATATTCTATAGCCGATAAAATCTTTTCTAGTAATTTAAATTGGAATTAGCTACACGGATGAGGCAGCAAACAAGCAGTTTCCTTACCGCTGCCTACGCGCTAAGTTTTGTGAATTTAAATATTGCACTGGTTAATTACATATTTGTATTATTCACAAATATTTGCCTCCATTAATGTATGTCCCTCATGACCTAAGCTTTGGAAATGCAGGAGATGCTCATTTAAAAAACACCCTTTTACACAATTCGGACTCGATACCTTGCATATAATAATATTCTAATATTTTTATGCTCAACTAACAAGACATACATAATATAACCCGTTTTATCATATTACATAAAATAAAATCACAGTCAACTAAAAATATACTGAAGAAAATTTTAAACTCTTCCATAATCTGTAAGCTTCAAAAAATGTACCCAAAGAGGGACTTCGTGGAAAGGCAGCCTGCAGTAATCCTGTAGAGACTCGGTTATAAAGTGAAGGAAAGCTTGGCTGTTTGCTCTAGGACGTCCTTCTCGCGACAAATTAAGTAAATCTCATATATGTAGCCAGTCACGCGCAAGCTATCGCCTCCTTAGAATATTTACATTGACTTAGTGTACGTTTGCTACTATTGTTTCTCGATTCAGTATTTACTTGAAGATGAGGTGAGGTCATGTTAAAAAAGTGCCTTTTATAAAAATAAAATATTGCCTATGTTACTTGGTGATAATATAGCTTATCTTATCTTATCTTGTGTGGGGGGCCAGTCAGTACAGACCGGCAACACTTCGACCCAGTGGGATCTTTTATGTCGACTTCTCCATTAACGACTGCCATAGATGTTCATAGCAGCCGGGACCGATGGCTTAACGTGCTCTCCGAGGCACGGAGCAGGCGATAATTGTTAATCAATACGCATATAATTTCGAAAAGTCATATAACTTCCGAAAGTCAGAGGTGCGCGACGTGGGTTCGAACCCGAGACACTCTGCATTGCAGTCTGTTGGTCTCCCCACTGAGCTATAGCTGCTTCGATATAATATAGCTTACTAAAAATGAAAGATTTGAGTTACCTAAATCCTTGCAAACAAACAAAAATTGGATATTTCCTCTTTATAATATTAGTATAGATATTAACAATACAATATATAGTATTTAAACAAGACTTTTAAGATATTTATTATGGAACTAGCTATGGTATAGTAATGCAATACTTTTTATAACTCAAAGAATCCCTAGGTGTCCAAATGGTTAGATATTGAACGATTTTTGGGATGGCCATTATTTTCTAAGGTTTGCCTGTAAAGAAAACATCAGTGGCAGCACGGAGTGTAATGTGCAAGTTAGATTCTATTAAGTTTGCTCCCTTTTACGTGGAGTATTTACATCTGCTAAATAATAATTCAGTTGACAAAAAAAAACAACAAGTGAACTGAAATCGAATTGAATATTAGTTTTTGGATAGAAAACATGGAATTATATTTTTAGGTGTCAAAATATTGGTCGCTACTGATACCCCGACTATATCGACTTTTATAACTCCTGGTGAAAGCCAAAACTGACGTCTTCATATGGTCTGCAAGGCCAAATGTGTTGTAAAGCGTGTTATATACGGCCACCCATCTAAGGGAGCAATCATCATGATCAACGACAACGTTTGTAAACCTCGCAATTCGATTGATCTGCCCGGGGTCTACTGCGTCTCGACTCGTCTTGATAATCTATACGAATATTATAAAGAGAAAACATAGGCTATTTTTATTTTGAATGAAGTACTGTTGCAAACCTTTTACAACCAGAAGGTTGCGACCGCTGCCCACTTTCTCTTGCTGCTGACCACGGCTTTGATCACAGCCGGCAGCAAGAGGTCTTCTCCTACAACCTCAATGAGTTCACGGCGATTCACGTTCACACTTGCAGTGGTGGCAGATGGTACTCGGTTCCCTCCTAGCGACCATGTGGAGGACGACAATCCGTCTCCTCCCGCACCGCCTCATTCACTGCAATCACTTCGGCGAGCACTTCAGCCTCCAAATCCCACGAGGTTGTGCCAGCCAACGCGCAAGCTGCGTCGGCTGACACACGTATTATCCTAACTGCTATGAATTTCTGCGGTCTCCGCAAGAGAGTCCTGCACTAAGCGGTCATGGAGTACTGTTAAAAACCTAACTTAACCTACCTTTACGTGAGCGAAACTGAGGGCAAAAGCTAGTAAGAAATAAGTTCTTATATTTTTTTCTTGGGAGCCTTCATGCCTTTGTTCCAATTCTGAGTGGCAACATCGCAATTAACTGACATATTTTGAAGTTTTAATAGTAATTAACTAATTTGGGTATTTTTAAAGTGGGTTTTATCATAGACAGATTATAGGTTTGCTTTTATTACTACATATTCATTTTAGGTACGTACGCATTTGAAATTAACGACCCATTATTTACACAGCGAATGGACTACAAATATCTGTAATTTACACGATACGATACAATTTTCATATTAGTATTCGCATTCATATTTTTTAAAGACAGTCATTAATGTATATGTATGTTTGCCCGAGTCTGGGTGTTCGTATCTCGTTATTTTAGTAAATTGCCCATGACACAGCATATTTTTTATAACAAAAGACTATTTATGCCTGTGCCGCGACAGGGTCAATGAATTATTGAACAAAATATTATATGGTCCAGAATTTGTGGATCCCACTTTTTTTTTTGTTTCTTGAAAATTACTTTTTAAAGCCTTAAAATATGTCCCTTAATTGTGACGTTGCTACAAGGTTGCCGTAAGGGGATTATTAAAAATACATTTTAACACATCCAAATATAACACTTAATTGCAATCTGGCTACTCCGAACAAACCACTTGGAGTAAAAGCTATTCATTCCAAACCACTTGAAAAAAGAATTTGCTACGAATTCGAGTACAAATAGTTATATCCTCAGGCCCCGATGAGCAATCAGTTGAATAGTAGACGATTTAGACGCCAAGAGAATTTATTGAGTGGTCCAATAGGAACTAACTAGATTTATTTTGTGCTTACCACGCGCTGATCTTTCATTACCCCTGAGACGGAGATGCAGATATAAACCACCAAGGATTAAGAGAGAGATGAAGAATGCTAGTGCGGTTTACATGTAGTAATGATTTTGTCATGTCAATAATGTAAGTATATTTTTGCCTTAGGAAGTGGAACGAGATATATCTTGTAGATACTTGTACCGGAAAAAGTATAATTTAGTGGAATATTATATTATATGTGGGGAAATTATTTTTATGACTCTCGATGTTGGCTATAAAAGTTATAGATTAATATGTAGTTGCTATAAAAGTTATATTTGATTAAAGATTTAAAAGAGTGGCCATGGTTTGCTTGCAGGTTTCTTCTCATAGACTCAACCCTTTGCCTAAACCTAGCAACTAACCTAAATGTAGCTTTCATTGACATCAGTGTTCATGTTGATTCTGTAATGCGATATTTTATACGAAGTAAATTTTACGTTTTGTAGTTGAATAAATCATGTAAGATAAAGGAAATGCCACCATAAGAACCGTTCCAAAGATGACAAGAATAATACACGTGCAAATAAAACTGAATCTTATTTAAAAGACAGATCACATAATGTTAAAATCAAAATCACAGCATCACCAGCATTCTGATTTTAAATTTTGATCATGTTAAAATGTCAAAAAGCGCTGCTTCTATGCTGGTAATATTTTAACAATCTTATAAGGCTACAATCATAACATAAATAAAACAATCGTTTCTGTTTTCTAATATTGATTATTATTATTTAGTAAATTAATATAATATTTAAAAGAAACAACAGAATAAAGAACAGTATGTAGACAAATATGTTTTAAAGTAATTATTTAAATAATCAATACATTTTCTTTAGCCTTTATTATATTTTTTGCTATTTCTTATATAATTTTGTAATATTTGTAAACTTTCTCATTGGCGAAGGCAATGTCATTCAAATTATTCAAATTACTTTAGCCCTACGTAAAGGTTTGACTCTTTAAGCACGCAACAAATTAGACAGTGCTACCATAGAACTTATGCGAAATAGCCACCTCTCATAGCAAATATATCGAACTCGGTACCACACGCTAAACACAACATCAAACTTTTTCCACAGCTCCAAGAAAATAGTTTCATAAACTCCATGAAAAAAGAAACGAGACTATGGGAAAGCAAGTTAAAGAGTGTCGGTATACAGCGATACATCAAGAAGTGAGAACGGGCACGTTGATAGCGAAACTTCACATTCCTCAGATGTCTTATTGTGCCATTTGTCTGTCTGTGACGAATGCTGTCTGTGAACATAAACAAAACAATTTTAAGTTATTGTTTACCCCTATTGTGTATTTAGATACAAAGAATAAGAACTTTCTAGAATCGTTGGATGCTAGTGTAATTGGTAATCAAGGTCCATATTCTGGTAGAATTTCTAATGTCATTTCGGAAACTAATATAATGTCCTGCATCTTGTGTAACGGGTTATCAAAAGTAGACAAAAAGGCATTGTAATATGTTTTGCCCACACAAATTCTTGTCCTGTTTGAGTATTGCACTCAAAGTATAATTATTTTGTGCCCACTTGAAAAGGCTACGACGCCCGTACATCAAATAAATAAAATATGCCAAGTCGACACATTTGCACATAAGAGGAACGTATCGATAATCCCTGGCTTTTAGCTTGTGTTGAAGGTTTATAAAGTTACCTAAACTCTTTATAAATTTTAAAACAGTAAATACAAAAAATGTCCCCACTAACACACAAAAATATTATTGTTCTGTGTAGAGATCGAACCCACAACACGCTATGAGCTGGCAGTGACGAAAAGATCATATTAAGAATGCGCTAGGTGTGCTGTTAAAAAAAATCTGGACCGAAATATGCCAATAACATGCTACAAAAACCAGTCTGATACAGCGGCACACCGGCGTCCACACAAAATAGGTTTTTAATAAATCTGGCAATCCAGTAATTGAAAGGTTAAACGTTACTAATATTCTTCCAAATATGAACGACCTTATTTTATTCAAATCGAATACTAATAAACATCACACAGACTTGTAAAACTGGAGCGCCTAGAACGTGCGAGACCCAAAGTAATTTCCAAAACCCAAACGTCCATTTTCACGTAAAAATTGCTCATAATTTCATTTGAGCGTTTCAACGGACGTCAGTTTCGAACATAATTTCATTAAAAATGTCATTTAATATTACCTGAACACCATTTTTAAAAGTTTGTGGTATATTTTCTGCGGTTCAGAGATCGTTTCCATTTCGCAAATGGCTCGTCGGACGCACTGGAATCCATTCAGGCCGTTTCTGAAGCAATCAATACGGTTATGTTTTTGGAGTTAATTAATTTATATGAATTGGTATTGACGGATGTTTGAATTGAAAGGGTGGGATGAGTATTCAAAGTAATGAACTTGTGACGTTCTTGAATATAGAAACTTTTAAATGTCTTCGATTTCTATTTAGAGACAGTCCTGCACAAGTTTTCGGGCCTGAATTCCTCACAACTGAAGGCCTGAAAGCTTGTGCAGGAACGTCTTTAAAGAGGACTTCACAAACATACTATTAAAAGACACATAGTACCCACAAAATAATTAAGTGTGGATCGCACACACAATTGTCCCTTGATGGGATTCCAACCCATAATACTCAGCACGGTGGCAGCGGCGAGGTGACCGCCTGGGCGCTGCGCCTTTCGTGCAAACGATTATTCTTATGTGGTTGGTACCTAAATTATGATTCTTGTATACGAAGCTAGTAGCTGGCGCGGTCTACATGCGCAAGAGTGTGTGGGCTTCCTTGGCGATTAAACATATGGGCTACTTGCGCGGGTGACTTGCATCGGTCGCTTACACGAAACATACAACCAGCACCTGAACTTATGCTTATTATCCGCGTCGGGTACAAAAGCTATCAGAATTAGAGTTTTTGATACCTTTAGTAAGCCGGACTATTATTAAGTACTCGCCAAATTATAAGATATGTGTGAGTTCTTGTTCCAGAAACGGTGTTTTTATTGTTAGTTAACTTAGTTTGTGAAAGTTTCCAAACTAAGCATGCTTACATGAAGAGATGTTTCTTATACTTAGGGCTATTTTGTACAATAAACTAAATAAGTTATTAGATATATTTAGCATTAATCACAATCAATGTCACATAGTTTTAACAAAGTACCTAAAACGCTTGCGTATTCAGATACAGAGAAATTGTTGGTAGTTATAAAATAATTTCTTATTGTTTAAGCAATTTTTCATTTATTATTGTTTAAAACTATTTTATTTGTTTACTATATATGTTTGCAGTAGATGTATAAATGATTTTTGTAGACCCTTACTTTATTAACAGTAGAATAAAAATGTAATATTAGAAACAGCCTGAAACACAGGTCTCTGACCTAGTTCAGGTAATACAATCAAAAAACAGACTTCATAAACAAGTATCTTATGTCTAATATTTAAATTGTAAATGTTTTCCTTTAGATTAAATATAGTCTTAATGTAAATTTAATACAATAAGTAGTTTGTAATGTGTTTTGTGACTTTACTTTATTGAATAAAAATTTATTATTATTGATAACTTCCTCATTGAATAACTAAATTGTGTTTGCATATCATTGAGACAACTACCATCTTAGTCTCCCCGTGACCATGGCTGCTGAAAAGCAACCGAAACGTCGGGGAAAGTGTAAACCTAAATATAAATAGATTTAATAGTTTAAATAATTTTATTAGCTTATAAATTAGTAAAATTCAATAGTAGTAGTAGTGTAATATTTTCAAAATTATGTAATACAGTGAATCAGTGATTAATAAATAACGCGATAAAATCCGTATATAGTAGTTTAATTTCAATAACTATTATTTATTTTACACAGTTCTATCTTCTATCTCTGAACGGATAGGTAGAAGTGTTCTATATTTTTATTTTGACAGCTATGCTTGCTTGTCAGATCTCACGTAATAGCATATTACAATTTACTAGCCACAGTTTCATTTTCCGTGGTGCTACTGAGAATTTCTCGACAGGCATACCCAATAATATTTTGCCCGACCCAGGGATTGAACCCGATACACAGCAGCAGCAATCACTACCACCACTGTGCCCAAATAACTTTATATTACGAAACTGCATAGCATCGATGCACTTGCAAAATTGTTCGAAGTCGAAGCCCATAGTAGCACGAGTATAGAGCCTCTTCACCATGTTCGTTCAATCAATCAAAGCGATCAAAACAAACAATAAACAAATAAAATGCCCTTTAAAACGTATAAAGGAAAGTTACTATTGGTTTAAGCTATTTGTATTACTTATCAACGGTCTTTTGGGTGTGGTTGAGGCCGAAAAGTAAATTGATGTTTATTGGACTTCATATGGGAATGTGTTTGTGTCAGCGGCATTTAGATTTTTAACATATCTTACTTTTGGGTTTAGGAAAGCTTAGTTGAAAAGTGTATAAACAAAAATACGGTGTTGTAATGTCGTTTTCATTGACACGGATATGAATGTCATACAGACTTACTAATAAACATTTTACCTGAGTGACGGTGAAGTATTTAATAATTAGTAGACTTTTATTCAATATTCACCTAACAGGTGTCACACCATGAATTACATATTATAAATAAAAATAATTTTTATATTATGTCTATGAAAAACTATCGAGATAACGAAAGGGTGAACCATTAAAAGCCTCTGAGTGTGGCAAATAATTTCTGATTGTACTGAAAGAAATATCTACGACGCTGTAGTTTAAGTGGGTGCTGTTAGATTGTTGTGGATTCGACGCCCACACTAGACAAAATTGGCTTGATAGACTAATAGTTGTACTAAATCTGGAAGTTCTTTGTATATTTTGATAATTGTTAATGTTTGTAACGTTCCTCGTGTCACAGAGGTTTCATGTAGCTACATTTCTAAATAAAACAAAATAATATTATGTACCTATTCAACTACATTACAGTGTTAAATAAGTTATCATTATTTAGTTATCTGAATATTTAAGGAATATGCTTTACTGTCATCTAAATCCGAGTAGTTACAGCTCAGTCTGATAATAAATTATTAGGCAAGTACTGCCCAATTCCATAGAAACTTCGGTATATAAAAAATCTATATGTTAATACGTGAAGCAAAAACTCTGTACCCCTTTTTACGAAAATTGTGCGGATGGAGGAGTATTGGCACAGTTAAAGTTTATATGGAGAAGGAGTGGCGAATTCTAATATTTATATAAAATATGCATTAGAAATACATTCAATTAATGAAAAAGCATTACACGCACACAGCCATGCATTTGACACACGCAGTGGAATCGTGTTTGTAGTATTTCGGCATTGTTCGGCTGATGTAGTACTATTCTTCGTAACTATGGTTACATAATACATCAATATAATATTTTTTTTGGCAGAGATTGTTAAATTAACCTATATAGATCGAAATCTAAATGAAATGTGACTATAAGGATATAGTTCTAGACAATAAAACCTTAATAACTATCAAAAAGTTTTAAATCAATTATGGTCGAATTTCGACCACTAGGGGACCGCTAGTATATATAAATTCTCTCTTATATAGTCGATCGACCATTGACTAATTTACAAATTTTGCAGACACTAACATGCGATTCCGAAATTATAGTTCAAAAGAAGGTAAGTTATTGACTAAAAGAAAAATAATAGAAAAAATCATCCATTTAATTCCTTTGGGACAAAGATAGACCACAGATATCAATCACCTTGGACACAGTGGATAAATCCATAAAGGATAACAAATAATTAATACTTACTTATCCAACAATGTCTCCATGTGGCTGTAGATAGTTCTTCTATGTATATAATGGTTCCTGTATGGATGGAAGGTGTCCGGTGGCCCGTCCCAGTTCATACGGAAGCCCAGTGCTTGTGCGAAGATCTGATTCCATCGGACCATGTTCGCTTTGAAGTTAAAGCGTAGCTGGAAAGTTATGGTAAAATTATATAATTATACTAGATATTAGATATCATATTTAAAATATTACTTAGGTTTATAATCGCTTCAGTGGTTTTCATAAATGGCGTATTTGTATTTTACTTTTTTAGTTTGTATATTTGTATCCAAGAGCGTCGGTGGTACAGCTATGACTACAGTATATTGCATGGAAGTACTGTAATCTAGATTCGATGCTCGTGTCAGAATATTTTTTATTGCGTTTTCCTGCTTAGAAAATCTCTGTAGTAGAAGACTTTCAAAGCTCTCAACAACGGTTGGCACTGTGCTTGGCAGATGGTAATAGACCCACCCCTAATACATTGAATCTAAAATCTTAGTTCCAATCTACCTCTGCCTGTCTCTTCGAAAATATATACGTGAGACTATGTATGTATTACAAATACGACGGAGGATATCCCTATCTTGAAGTATGTTTTGGCAGCATATATAGCATAGTATTTAATTATACTAATATATATTAATTGCGATTATTAAGATAACATTTTATTCGAAGACAATATACAAAAACGTACAGCTAGACCTGTCGGAATCACTACCTAATCCTTGAGCTTCTCTAATGGAGAAATAGTTTCAGCCTATAGATGACAGCAGTTAAATTAACTTCTTGTTCACAATGATTCCAAAGCTATTAATTGTCGTTGTGCTGTTAGCAGAGTAACTCCAAAAAAGGAAATCAATAGTCACTGGACTACGTTTTATAGGCGAAAAAGATTCTTAGAGGAGTCCTCTTTAGCCATTTTTTCCTTTGCAGTGTGATAACTCTGACTGGATAGCTGTGTTACACTGAAGTCAAAAACCGACCGACAAGTGGTTGCAGCGTTTTTATTTTTAAAACTGTCCTATTGCTTGACATGGGCCTCTTTTCAGTGTATAAAGGAGAATTATCGCGATAATTCTTCTTCTCGTTAGCCTTTATTATTCCCAAGTCACTTGGGGTCGGCTTTCTAGTCTAACGGGATTTGACTGGATATCAGTTTTTACACGGAGCGACTGCCTCTTGACCTCCGCAACTCGAAGGCTAACGATACCCTAAGGCTAGACCAGTGTCAGGATTTTAGAGGGCAGTGAGTTCCCAATAACGACTGCCATAGATGTTCATGGCAGCCGGGACCGACGGCTTAACGTGCTCTCTGAGGCACGGAGCAGGCAATAATTGTCAATCAATACGCATATAATTTCGAAAAGTCATATAATTTCCGAAAGTCAGAGGTGCGCGACGTGGATTCGAAGCCCGCTGCATTAAAGTCTGTTGGTCTTCCCACTGATAATTGTTAACCATTTAATATGCACCCAACTTCGAAAATTCAGAGATGTGCGCCTTGGAATCAAACTCTACTAGGCATCGCTGCTTGTTTATTATAAAATATTATTTTTCATAAACAGTGCGCAACACAGAATAAGTACTTATGAATTTGAAATTTAATTGAAAGAAAATTCATACTTACAAAGAAATGTGACATATTTCTAAAGCTGAGGTATCTTCTTTGTATATGATGGTTGGTTCCATTAACCTTACCCATGTCTATCAACATAAATGTTATGAAACATACGTAGCACAAACAACACACGTGGATGCCTTTGTACATTTTACTATAATAATTATACATTTATATTTTAAAATGTCCTTTTAGTCTAGGCGTAAAAGCTTTGTTACTGTGTATTCTTGTATATATTTTAATATGTTTGGTTCACTTTCTCTTTATACTAAACTTATTTATCACAGTTAACACTAAAAGGTGTCTACGTCATATAAAACATAAAATAAATTGCACACACATATTTTTACACTTTTCGACGCAGTTTTGACACGTATTTGATGCAGTTTTGACATGTATTAAACGCGTATTTGACGCGGTCTTAAAATATCACATATTTCTTTCTTGTTACAGTTTCATCACACCATGTAAGTCAAGCAGTTCAGAAATAACGAAAGCGACAATACGAATAACAGTGGTCATATTAAAGTAGGTTGTATTTGCTGTATTGTTTATGATCAATATTTCTGTTTGGACAATGTGAACTAGTTCATGGAATGGGGTAGAATGTCTGCTACTGTTTTAGCTGTTATAAAAGAAAGCGCTAACTTGTTTAAGTAAAGCATGTGACACGCTGATAAATTTTGTAGGTTATCATGTGACTTGCCGTTTTTTGACAATAGAGTAGTTTGCTTATATTTAACCAGCGACTTCGTCCGCATAGAATTTAACAAAAAGATATAATATTTTACCTCGGCACCCTATTTTCTCTAAAATAAAAAAAGCCTAAATTACTCCTTATAACATCAGCTATCTGTAAATGTCCCGTCAAAATCGGCATAGCTGTTTCAGAGATTAGCCGGAACAAACATGACAGACAGACAAAAAATTTAAAATTGTTTTTTGTTATAAGTACCGTATATACTTTCATATGCATTAAGTAAAAAGCTGTTATTTTGATATTACAAACAAACACTTCAATATTATTTATTTGTATAGATTTTGTTCGTTATTTATACACAAGATTCTTAGCATACAATTTTTTTTTTAATTCAAACAGGTCTCATGTAATAAAAGTCGAGTCTTACGAAGTTTACTCGGTGTCTAACTCCGAGTTGCTACTTACAATTTGAAAAGTTAAGTTTTGTTTATGGTATTTGCATGTTGCCTACCTACCAGTGCTGTGCATATTTGTAATTGGGGTAGCACATGCACTTTGATTGTAAATTATATGTGAATGTCTTGACATATTTATTTAATCGACTCTAACAAAAGTATTTATATTTACAAACGTATTAACATAGCTACAAAAACACAAACAATTATAATACTAAATATTTACAAAAATGGTTTAGGCATCGTAGAACTCTTCAGCATCGCTGTCAACTGGTAACGTGCCCAGAAGACTGGCAGCATTGCCACGTTGAATGGCAATGCTGATTCTTTGGGCCAAGAAAAGACCAGCCTTCTGATCACGCGAAACGTCGATCAGGCGTTTTGCGATCTCCTTGTACAAAATACGAGCGCTTGGACCCCATGAACCTAGGGTTTCCACCCCAAATGGCGCAAACATGTAATTTCCGACTAAATTACTATATTTGCGCCGTTTGAGGGTTTCCGCGGTTGCAGCAGCAGCGCCGGCACATCCCGCAGTGCTTGGAAGATGTGATGGCGCAAGGGTGTCAACGCACGTTGCGTCCCACACCAAAGGCCTGCCCATCTTCCAAGGCAACAATGACATTCCGTCCGGTCTCTTCCCATCGTCGCGTACCAAGCCATTGGGTTCATGTTTACCCCATAAATATGCCTAAATATATAAATAAATCTGTCTTTGGCATCTAAGACGACGATGATGTGTCATCTGTCGTATAGTATATAATATGCGATCAACAAGTAACTATATATATATATATATATATATATATTATATATATAACGAATGTAACAATCACTATTAAAGATTAATTGTCCTTTAAATTATATTAAGTTTTTAACTACGAAATTGCCGTTTATGTCCTACATCTCATTTCGTGGTTTCTGTACGAAATATAATAGTTGTTTTAAAAATTAATTCTTATATCGAGGATAGATATTTATTATTAATAATATATAGTATCTATTATTAATTAAAAATATCAATATATCCTTATATTAAATTTGTATTTAAGGTTATATTGTGTGCTTAGTAGTGGTCAATTCATCAGATTTGCATAATGGTTGATGGTTTTGTTAATTTAAGACCTAGTGTCCTACTTACTACCTATGGTGACCTACTATAATGACCTCAATACTACAAATTATAGAAGAAAAATCACATAGAATTAGCATCGCCATTCAAAGAGTATTGATGATACAGTATAAGAACCAAAACGATACCAATTTTATTTCATAGAATCTTTATATTTAATCCTCCATTATTAACGATAATTGACTGTATTTAAGACGATGCGGTCAAAGAGCCCCGAGTGTCGACTGTCTTATATTGTTAATTACTAAAACGTCATTGTCTAATTAAAATATCATATGAGTACTTACTAATATTATAAATACAATAGTGTGTTTGTTTCTTTATCCTTGTTTTTACGTAGCAACGAACAATGATCGACGTGATATATTAAGCTTTATTACTGTTTTCCCTAATCAGATGTTTATGATAGCAGATACCGGCAGTGGCTATGAGTTTCTCGCCCGTTCTTCTCAAGAGCCTTACACCCTTGCATTGCTGAATGTGGCAGTAAATGTAAATTCACATAAAAAAAATAGTGTAACTTTGACATTCATAAGTGTTACCTTGTAACTTATCTTGAATAAATTTATTTTTGATTTTGATTTGATTTGATTATGGTTATATAGTCTATTGTCAGTAATACAACAGGTTGGACTTGAAATTGTTTAATTAAAGTACATATTTTACACGGATTTTATCGTGTTGTTTATTTAAAAAACACTACTATTACATAATTTTGAAGCTATTGAACTACTAGTGTTGTTCCTTATTTTTAAGTTATTTAAATTAGGTATTAAACGATTTACACTTCCCGACAACAGCAATTTTTTGCCCCGTGTGGGAACCGAACCTACAAGACTCGATCACTCGGCGGCAGTGGCAAGGCAACCACTTAAACCATTATCACATTACATTAGTCCAGTAATTGATTTGTATTTAGTGCTTACTTATTTAAATTCCGTAGTAATACAGCGTTCATAGCTAGTTGCACTCACTGATCGGTAAATGATTAGCGAGGTTAAGCAAAGTTGGGTGCGGTCAGTCTATAGATGGGTGATCGCTTCGGAGGCTCTACGAGGGGGTCATGCGGTCCATGGCCCTATACGGGGCCCCAGTTTGGCCGACAACCTGATGACCCGAAATATTTCGGCACTTCGTGCGCCACAGCGCGCCATGGACGTCAGGTTGATTAGAGGTTACCGCACGATCTCGTTCGAGGTTGCGAGCCTCCTCACCGGATCGATGCCATGGGACCTGGAAGCTGCGCTCCTGGCGTCGCTCTATCGTTGGCGCCAGGAGGCGCTAGCTCGGGGCGAAGGACCGGGTCTTCCCGCTATCAGGGCGGCAAGGTCCGAGCTCCGCCAGGTCCTAGTGGCGAATTGAAAGGAGCGACTTGTGCACCCCAGTGCCGGGCACGCCACGATCGTGGCAGTAAGTCCCGTGTTTGAGGAGTGGCTGGAGAGGCGGCATGGCGCCCTTACCTACCGGCTGACACAGGTAATGACTGGCCACGGTTGTTTTGGCCAGTTCCTGTGTCGCATACGCCGGCAAGAGACGCCCGGTTGTCACCACTGCGGCAAGGTAGTAGTAGATCCTCGCTGGTTTCAGCATGAATGGGCCGGATCGACCGGGGTAGTACTACCCTCTCACAGAATACCGGCGTGAAGTAACGGTACCCGTACTGTTGCGTTTCGTAACGGTGAGTGAGAGAGCCGGAGGCCCAGTTACCCCGATCCTTTTCCTATCCATTTTCTTTGTCCTTTCCCTCCTTCATTCCTTCTTAAAGGGCTGGCAACGCACTTTTAACTCTTTTGGGGTTGCGGGTGTCCATGGGCGGCGGTAATCGCTTACCATCAGGCGATCCGTCAGCTTGTTTGCCACCATATGCCATAAAAAAAAATAAAAAAAAAACTGCCGCGACGTTGCTGAGGACACGGCGCTGCACACTTGGGCATCGCAGCGCCGTGAGTTGATCGCGGCAGTCGGATCAGTTGCCCTTTCGCTCCCGGCCGTAGTTCAGTCTATGGTCCGGAGTGAGAGGTCGTGGAACGCCGTCGCCTCCTTCTGTGAGGAAGTGAGCTCTTAAACCCTCTCGTCTAACTGCAGAGCCGGGTGCCGGAGGGTGCGAGACGACCTTTAGCCACCCTGAGGTTTGACCTGGGGGTGGTGGGATTTGTGAGCCTGCCCGCCATCCGTTCAGCACCAGGTCCGAGAGGCGGCATGCGTATTCCCACGCGCGCCTCTGTGTCGAGTCCGTCTGCCCTCTATAGGGGAGACAGTAGGGCTTTAAGTGCGTAGTCCCTAATGGGTAGGTCTTTTCGCGTAGTGACCTGCCTTTTCATACGGTGGGCCGAAACTTCGGCGGGGTCGCGACCGCATGCGAAAGTGATTCGCGCGGCCCCGTCGATAGCGGTTTTGTCAAGGAACACCTTGGTAAGTTTAGTCGGTATTCCGGGAGATACATTATCTTTTTAACATCTTTCTTTTACCCCGGAGAGTCCGATATAACCCCTCCACCCGCCCCCGCGGAGGGGTATGCGTCAAAGCATTAGAGTTGACATAACAAAAAGCATAATATTGTCTTACTTTTACGAGAATGTCATACATTGAAGTTAATCTACCTTATGCGGATTTTATCGCGATATTTATTACATCATTTGAAAATATCACGCTATTACTGAACCTTCTACTATCTAAGCTATTTTATTAAATTAAAACCAATTTAAATATACACTTTCCCCAACTTTTTGGTTGCTTTTCATTAGCTATGTATGTTCAAGGAGGAGGAGACTCTTCCGTCACTACGTGAACATGGCTGCTGGATTAATTTTAAAGTCTCTTTAAGTATTTTTCTTTCACAAAGTATCCCAAGTTGAAATTTATCGTGGTCTCCCTGACTTCAAAACTAATTTTAATATTACTTTAGTACGAAGCCGGATTAAAAATAAACGTTATGATTTTAATGCTTTCTGTCTGGCACGCGGCCAAATCTGCAAACATTACCGAAAACGCAAGTTTGAATAAAATAAAAACTAAAGGAAACTTACTTGCGATTCGTTCAATATCGGATACAACAGCGCGTAGTAATTTTGAAAGTACGCTGTTCTTTGCATGAGCTACCATTTTATCATCTTAAACTGATGATAGAGTTGGTTTTTCTATTAGAGCATTCTCAGCAGCAACACAGAGACTCAAAATGTGTCTGGTAGATGTCAATAGTAGTTTTGCTGTTACATCTTGTTCGTTTTAGTAGTGGTTTACAGTCGATAACGGGTGGAAGCGGATAATTCGAACCCATGACTTCGATTGCAAGTCCATTGTCTTACTCAATATTATGTGGTATCTAAAAATAAAGTTAGTGATAAATAGGTTCAATATAAATTTTCCTATATATACCTTCAAGAATATACATGCATAAAATCTATCTCTTTATATTTCTCTCTGTGATTGACTATCCCACCGCTGCGCATGGGCTGCTTCTCAGGATAAGAAGGGTCAGGCCATAGTCTACTACTTTTATCCATTACTGTATAGTCCACCAAATATGGCCTAACGTTTACTTCGCTAAGAAGAGGGGATGAGGCGGGGAAATTGCGGGTTGGCAGACAGTAGGAATAATAAAACTTTGTTACAATTTATATGTTTTATTTTTAAGAACTTAACCAAGGTCAGTGAAACGTGATACTTCTAGCAGGGAAAATGGACAAGATGAGATAGACGTTAGACATTCTTCTTCAGTCGCGGTGTGCCATCGTTCGGTTGCCGGTGATTGCTTTCTGCATAAAAAAAGAAGATATAGTGGTCTTTCGCTTTTTTTGCTAGTTAATAAACTAGGCAATTTTAATCTGCTAAAGCGTTATTGAATTTTCAAGAAAAAGATTCAGTTGCTGTGGACAGTGCACAGCCATACAACATGCTTTCGCGTCCTACTTTGTGAAACCTAAACGTAACTGGCAAAATGTTTATTTCGCCTTCTGATTGTTTTTATACATGTTTATAACATTCAACCTAATCAGGTTAAATGTTAAATACATAAACATAAACATGTATAAATGCACTGGCCACAGAACTTGATTCTTTCCATTTAGAAAAATCCAATAAGATTTTGTCCGAGTCGAGTATTGAACTTGACATTAGGATAATAGGATCTTATGTAAAAAGCGAAGGAGTAGGTTGAAGTGCATTATACCTACATACATACACATTCCAGATGATATATTTTTAGGTCTAACGTAATTAAAGGAGAGCCTATTGTCGTCACCCACATTTCTGGAAGTACAAACTGAACAACTAATAAAACCAATTCGACATCAAGCTTATAGCCATTCCATGAAATAAAAAGGAATTCAGTAAAATATTAACGGCTCTATAAAGATAATCCTAGTAGTATAAAGAACTGTTTACCTAAACACCATTTTCAAAAGTTTGTGGTATATTTTGTTGGGTTCCGCAATCATTTGCATTTCACAGATGGCGCGGCGTACGCAGTGGAATCCGCTCAGGCCGTTTCTGTAACAAGCATAAAATGTGCAGCTGCTGTTATTTATACTGTTTTTGTATTTAGTTAGTTTTTAATTTTAGTTGCTGCTACAGTTCTGGTGAATTTTATTTTGAAAAGACCTTTTGCTTTCCGAAAAATAATACCTATATCGCACGGGATTTTGCAAATATTCAAAGAATTTGAAGATCTGATATCGTGAGCTAAAATAAATTATTTAGGACGAATTATGTGTAATATATTATAGTAATTTAGCCACATAACTTTCTCTTTGGACAATTTTGATTGAATTTGGACATGCTATCTGAACTTTTGAAAGTCAGTTTGAAAGGCAGAGTTATATTAGTCAATATTTTAATCCAGTCTCTGCTGGGCAATTAGTCTGATCTCTTATTATCTATACTCTTCAAATTTGGCAAATAAGTAGGTAATTATAATGACTACTGATTAGTCTAAAGATTAAAAAAAGCCCTGGTATAGGATAAATAAAAGAATCGATGGCGTAATGGTTAGTGTAACCGACTGCCACGCTTAAGGGCACGGGTTCGATTCCCGCACAAGTCAAACATTAATTGTGTGCATGAACATGGATGTTTGTCTTGGTCTGGGTGTTTCTATGTATAATATGTTAATATATATGTATTTACAAAAAAAAAGTATATATGTATGTTTATCCATTATCTAGTACGCATAGTACAAGCTCTGCTTAGTTTGGGCTAGATGGTATTGTGTGTATGTGGTAGAATATTATATTATTATTATTAACTAAGAAAATATATATTATATACGTACTTGTCCAATAATGTTTCAGCATAATCATACACATTTCTTCGATACAACCTTCGAAATGGATGGAATGTCATCGGTGGCTCGTCCCAGTTCATACGGAACCCTATCGCCTGCGCGAACAGTTGGTTCCAAGGTACTACGTTCGCTTTGAAGTTGAATTTTAGCTGCAATTACAAATATTTAAAGAAACACATATATTTTAAATTTTATCTCATTAATTTGTCGCTTGGGGCACTCATAGCAGTTGCACTCACTGATCGGTAAACGATTAGCGAGGTTAAGCAACGTTGGGTGCGGTCAGTCTATAGATGGGTGACCGCTTAGTGGTATTTCATCTGAGCGTCTCCGTGCTTCGGAGGGCACGTAAAAAGTCGGTCCCGGTAGTTGCCAAATTGACAGCAGTCGTTAAGCCATGTCAGGGGCCTACGGGCTGCTTGAACATTTCTTGACAACAGGTTGGCCACTAACCACACGAAAAGAAGCAGATTAATTTGTCGGCCTCGATGGCGTAGTGGTTAGTGTAACCAACTGCCACGCCTGAGGTCGCGGGTTTGATTCGCGCACAAGGCAAACATTTGTGTGCATGAACATGGATGTTTGTTTTGGTCTGGGTGTTTCTATGTATAATATGTAAGAGTTTACAAAAAAAAAACAGTATATATGTATGTTTATCCATTGTCTAGTACCCATAGTACAAATTCTGCTTAGTTTAAGCTTGATGGTGTTGTGTGTATGTTTGTTTTATTTTTATTATACACTTAAGGTGGCAAACAAGCATACGGCCCTCCTGATGGTAATTGGTCACCGTAGCCTATGGACGCCTTCAACACCAGAGGCATCACTTGCGCGTTGCCGACTCTTGCAGAAAAAAGAGGAAGTGGGAAGTAGAAGGAGCGGGAAGGGGGAAAGAGGTTGATTCGGCCTCCGGAACTCACTCACCAAACGAAACACAACAGCAGGAACACTGCTATTTCACGTTGATATGTGATAGAATATTATTATTAAACTATTTGTTCTTATTCTACATGATTGCATGTATGACGTAGTAGCTTAAGCAGTCGCTTCATCATTGCCACTACGCCGAGTTCACCGGGTTCTAAATCTAACACGGGACAAAAAAAAATATGATCCACAAATGGCTTTTCCGAGTCTGAGTGTTCTTTGTATCCGTCCGATATTATAATACTAGTTTCCCCGCGGTTTCACACGCGTAAGTCCCGTTCCCGTAGGAATATCGGGATAAAAAGTAGCCTATATGTGAATCCACGTCCCAGCTATCTACTTACCAAGTTTCATTGCAATCGGTCCAGTAGTTTTTGCGTGAAAGAGTAACAAACATCCATACATCCTCACAAACTTTCACATTTATAATATTAGTAAGGATACATTTTTCTGAATGACCGCCTACCCTAAGTTATGCCGTAGCATATGTCTTTATTTATATTCGTAGCCGATATTGAAGCCAGACTTCAATTCCTAGGTCACACAAAGTGTTATTGTAATTTGCTTAGGAAACTCTCTGACGAAAACTATGCCCGATAAAGTCTACCATTAAGACTCCAAGAATCTATTACGCCTTATTAGTATAGTCATTTGGTAGTTTTACCTGGAAAATATTCCAGGAGTTTTAAAATTGGTAGTTTTATAGATTTCAATGTGCTCTTTCCGAATTTCAATTTTGCCACCTTTGTCGCTTGCACCGCTAAAATGGCGCCTGAAAGCAGTTTTTTGACAATATCTCCTTTTCAACTCATTTTACGATAACACATCGTATACAAAATTAAATAACAGAAAAATTTCAGCAATTACATAAATTGTAGGAATTTTTAGGGACGAGGTGGCAAATTAAAAACTGGAAGACTACCAATTTTCAGAACTCCCGGTAAAATTTCCAGGTATTTAACACTTTTATTTCAGACCAAATGGCTACTATATTACGAAGCTTAAAAAATTACAAATAAAATTGTGTTTATAACACATCTCTACCTAGCCCTTCGGGAATAATAAACGTAATTATATATAGTACTTACATAAAACCTCGACGAATTCAAATACGCCAGATGTCTTTTATTTCTTACGTGCTCGTTGGCCTCGCCCGACTGTATCAGGATGAACGCTACGAGGCACATGTAGCTTAACAAGATGGCGGGAACAAGCTTGTGCATATTAAATAGGAGTTCTTGCTGCAACTGTTGTTGTTAATCTTTTATTATAGTTTCATGGAATGTCGCCAAATTTGCATCTGAAATAAGGTGTAATGTTAGTTAAGTTTTGTACAGCCTGCGTCAATTGTTGCATCGCCTCTTTCGCCCTGATGGTTGAATTAAAAATTCGAATCCCACACCAGGACCCACAAATTATTTTTGATTGATTAATTGTATAATTGAGTCCTGCGATACTTAATATCATGCATAGTTCACAGATGTCCTTGAAAATATTTATAATAGTATATTTCAAACAATATTAAGGTGGCAAGTAATCATTCAACTCGTCTAGGTGACGGTCTATGGATGTTTAAACACGGTAGCTTTCACTAGAGATACACCACTTACATGTATTTCTTCTTCTCCCTAGCCTTTATTATTCCCAAGTTACTTGGAGTCGGCTTTTCTGGTCTAACCGGATTTGACTGGATATCAGTTTTTACACGGAGCGGCTGCCACCTGACCTCCGCAACCCGAAGGCTAATGATACCCTAAGGCTACACCAGTGTCAGCATATTATAGAGCACTGATTTCCTAATAACGACTGCCATAGATGTTCATGGCAGCCGGGACCCACGGCTTAACGTGCTCTCCGAGGCACGGAGCAGGCGATAATTGTCAATCTATACGCACATAATTTCGAAAAGCCATATAACTTCCGAAAGTCAGAGGTGCGCAACGTAGGTTCGAACCCGAGACCCTCTGCATTGCAGTCTGTTGGTCTTCCCACTGAGCTATCGCATTATACTATACATTTACTTCTATTTAATAAATAATTATCGTTCTAACTGATAATATTTGTTAAAGCGCGTGAGATTTTGAAAACATTAGACACAGGAGTACTCAGAATCGGTAGAACTATTTGTCTTCTCTTCTCTCATGTACCCGTAACAAACAAAATATCTGAATTAATCTTAAATTGTGATAGATAACAAATTCTGAATAGGGATTAAATACACAGTATACGACGTACTAGCAATGACTACATGCCACTGAAGCCACCAGCCATTAATTGTAGTAATAACAAATTATTATTAAACCAAAAACATCAAATATAAATTGTAATTAAATTTTTAAATACAAACCTTTATATATCATAACCTGTATGAAAATACTTTTACTAAGAAATTATCACTGCAGCATTAAAAAATATAATTTATAAATTTAATTTTATGTTTATAATAAACCTGCTATATTTAGTAGAAATGTACTAGAAAAGAAAGCGGCTTGACATTTCTATAAACTTAAATAATGGCAGTAGGTTATATTTGATTTTTTCTTTACGGCTTAGCATTTTGTGAGGTGGCCAATAACGTTTTGGGAATGTAGAGTACATAAATATACAGTATGTTTAGATTGTTAGATTGCTGTTACTATCTTAACAAATATTATAATTGCATATGTGAGTTTTTTGTTTGTTTGTTACGTTCTCACACATTAACTACTCAACTGATCATCCTGAAAATTTCGCATAGGGTACTTTTCATCCAGAAAACAGTACTATTATTAACCTAACCTACATTTACGCGAGCGAAGCCGCGGGCAAGATCTAGTATTTTATACTATTAATGTGACAGACAAGTATACGATCTTGAGTTATCTAGGACAGTAACTGTCCTTTGGTGGCATCGCCGCCCTGGGATTTGGAGGCGGAGGTCCAAGCGTCAGTGTATTACTGGCGCGCTGACCTCCGCCTTCATGGCGAGGAACCCTTGCACAGGGCGGTGGAGACGCGAAGGTCCCAGGCTCGACTGGTCCTGGAGGCCAAATGGAATGAAGGACTGGCCCAGCCCCGCTACGGAGTGAGGACCGTCGAGGCTGCCCGTCCAGTACTAAGAGAATGGACGGACAGACGGCGCGGACCGCTCACCTACCGGCTTACTCAGGTGCTCTCCGGACACGGGTGTTTCGGAGATTACCTCTGCAAGATAGCAAGGTAGGGAGCCGACAACCAGATGTCACCATTGTGAGGAGTGTGACCGGGACACGGCGCAGCACACGCTGGAGGAGTGCCCGGCATGGGTCGCGGAGCGCTGTGCCCTGGTCGCAGTGATTGGCCCCGACCTTTCGTTGCCGACCGTCGTGTCTAAGATGGTCGACGACGACAGGTGCTGGGGTGCAATGTGTTGACAGTCTCGCAGAAGGAGGCGGCGGAGCGGGGGCGTGATGAAGACCCTTACGCCCCGGACGACCGCCGCCGGAGAAGGGAGCGCAGGAGACGCGCTTATGTCGCTCTCCTGCCCCCCACCTAGGGGCTTCGGGTGGCGGGGCCTCAGGGGACCCTGCCACCCGTAAATTAGAGGGCGAGAGGGCGCGCGCGATGTTCCCGCGCGCCTTCCAACGTCGAAAGGGGAGAGCAGTCAGGCTCTCCCCTGGGGACGAGAGGTGGTCGGGTCCGATTATGACCCGGCCGGCACCCACAACGGGGGTGCCTGCTATGGTTGAATCTTTTAAGTGCCCAACTGGCGCCCCCCATTGGGTGAGAGAGGGAACACCCCAGGTTTTTTAGTGGGTATACTAGCACGTCTTGCTGGGGAGTCCCACACGCCCCGCCGGTGCCGTCCCCTAGCCGGCGGGTATTGCATCAAGCATTTTTACTGGGAAACAAAAAAAAAAAAATTACAGTAACAGTTACTGTCATTTTTTTTTTCTAGCAACTGTCCTTTCACCCTTTTGTCCCTATCTTCAGGACCCGAGTAGATAGGGCTTCGGGGGGAGAACTACGGGACTCCCCCTTAGGACCTGGGTACGGGGTCAGGAAGCCCGCTACGCCTCGAAAGATGTGTTCTATCGACCGCTGATTAGAGTGCACGGTGCCTGACATTGGTGTTGGACTCGCAGAGGCTATGTGGTTAGCCGCTGAAGACGACATGTTCGTTGCTCGGCAAGCACGTGGCGTTCGAGCGTCGGACTCATGCGCGACTAGTGCGGCCAGTCGGTCGCGCGAGGCATGGAGCTGTCTTTAGCGAAGTGGCAGCATGGTTTCGCTGCCACAACGCATCTCGGGTGCTTGCCTGATTAACAAGTAAGAGTCATAGCTAGAATGACTCGGGCCACATTCGGCTTGTAGGCCTATTTGGGTAGGCGTATGGATGTACGTCGGGAAGTGAGCGTGCCTTATACAGGTCCGGTACCATACTGGAGATATGGAAGGCGGCTTTTCCGTCGGCTTCAGCAAGGTTTTCGTTAGCAACTTCCAGAGTTGCTAGTTGAGAGCGGCTTTATTGCGGTACCTATCTGGAGAATAGGTAGTGTCACTTGGGCACGAGGTAGCTCGCTTACGAGAATCGGATCTCTGAGGTTAGGATGGAGAAATCGAGATTTGGGGATAAGACCTGTCTATAACTAGTCCCGAAAGGTGCTCTCGGTATTTTGTTTTTTGTGTTATATTTATTATTTTAGTGTATTATATACTATTGGCAAACCAAATAAAATAAATAAATGAATATTTCTTTACACATCTAGAAATAAACAATTGCGTTTTGAGCCGCAACTATATCATATTGAGCAATGATTGCCACCTAAACGCTAAGAAAAAGAACAATTTATCTGTGATTGTGCGAGGATTAAAATATCAATATGTAGTAATTTGGTAGGCTTGTTTTGACATGTAGGTACCAGACCTACGTAACAAGATAAGACCTACTAAATCACTATCAATTGGTCAACCAATTATATTTCTATTTAAAAATGTCATATCTAATGAAAATCCATTACCTTCGCTTGAAACGAGAGCAACCTGTAGAAGAATTCATAACGGTAAACCAATATTTGTTAGTCGTGATCGCTCTTACGGTATTCGTAGATAATCCTGACACTGTAATCTTAAACCTGAATGAAGTACTTGTTACTTCCACAAAACTTTACACTTCATACAAAAAAATACAAGAAGAAAAAGGCCGTGACCTTATAACAAAAAAATAAATAATTTGAACCAACAAAGCTAAAAAGACGATAAAAATAATAATATTAACAAATATTAATAAGAAAAATGAATTTGGTAGTAAAATTTGTTTTGATATTTCTAGTGTTAGAAACGCAAGCTCAAATAAATTTAAACAATACCTATGAATTAGAAGCACATAAGAAAAGTGAAGTATTATCCAGGAAAAAGAGATTTATTATATTTCCAGAAGGCAGTTCCTTTCAGTTAGGTAAGTGATATTATCCTATTGATCGTATTAATATTATAAAAGGATGTGAAGATGCCTGGATAATTGTTTTTCAATCGAGGTAAGCCATAGGAAGAATTTCAATTAAACTTAGAGCAAAGATAAACAATATTTTCTATTATCATATAAGATGCTTTTTAATAAACTTTCACGTGGGGTCGACACGTGTGTAATCGCGGCTAGCGACTAGCTTTTATAATAGTCTTCCATTTTAAAGTTTGTAAGTTATATTGTTAAATGAGGTCCTGGTATGACTGCCCGGTTTTTCTGTATCAGGCTCGTCCACTCATAATGTGAGGTCTCAAAATAGCCGATAAAGTTGTGTGTGAGTGTTGTACGCTTCTGCCTAGCCATTCGGGGATATACAGACTTGTTTCTTAGTTATGTGTATAAATACTTCTATTATAGCGTGACATATGGAATTGATAGAAACAGAAAATTTTATAAAGTATGGTATAATTTAAAATGCTACTTACACACAAAATATACACTTTTAAAGAGCTTAATGGCTTTAATTAATGGTTTTTGCCCTTTATAATGAAAAAAGTAAATTCTGAGTCTAGTTTTTATATTTCTCTAATTCTCAAACTCCTAGTTCCTGTGTAAGAATATTAAACTGACCATGGTTGATTCGAACCTTAGACTTCATGTATAGCAATGACATACACTACCTCTATCACCAAGACAATAATTGATGTTAGTGCAATAGCACTGTAGGGTGCCAGCTGAAAACCAGCGCTGGGTCTTTGACACCTACCACATGCTGAGTTAGTAACTCGCCTGAAACTCAGCCCAAGTTTTATTACCCACATCAGCGTGTACATAATATGCTGAATAAATTATTTTTCTTTCTTCTTTCTTTATTCTTTCAATACCTTTTATAATGGTCTACACAACTTATTTTCCAGTATTCTGCACCACATACCAGATGTTATTTACGATTGGAGATATATTCCTATGGGGTAATACAGCAGCTTTGGCTTGGCAGCTGCCTCAAGATCCTTACTCGCCCTTTGACCATCACGCTGATCCACTTCATCGGAGAATAGATACTAAGACCATTTACTATACTGACCAGTATGGGAAGGTTATTGGCAAGAAACCATATTACAGGTAGGTACCCAATTTAAAGAATAGTTAAAAATGCATTATAATTTGTATAACATTACTATACAATTGTCAAGTAATTAGTAGGTATTCGAATAATTGCATAGATACTAATTACTTGCACATTTGAAATATTCGAATGACCATTTGATTGTACATCCACAACTGGCAGTAGTTTTAATTTCAAGGTAAGTCGGGGGGGTAGCTATGTTTAAACTTAACATAAATAATTAAGGAAGCTAATAATGTTTATACAGTCAGCGACATAAGTCGCTGAATGTTTAATAAATTTGTAACAGGATTTTTTGAATAAACATTTAGTTATTCATTTTCTCTAATGCTGCATTTTTTAGAACGAAATAATTTATTAAAAAACACACATTATTGTACACAATTTGGTTATGCATATTGGAAGTCAAAGTCAAAAATCTTTATTGTCATAAAAATAAATATAAGTAAATAAAAATTGTGAGTAAATAACTCTCATTTAACCGTTATTGCAGTAAAAGATGGTGAATAATCATTATTTTGTATGTTAAAGCATTTCAAAATCTAACGAATGTTTATTGACTTATGACGTTGACTGTACACGACGCAAGTATCTATTCACACGGGCTACATACATGTTGATAACACGCGAGTTAATTTAATCTTTTAAAAGACAGTTCCCGTAGGTACTAGCAATAATTTTTGTATCACGTGGAACTTCACAAACATTCAAACAACGGACACAAAGAACATAACACTCGGAACAACTTTTTGTGGATCATACAAATGTTTGTCCCAAGTGGGATTCGAACCCACAACACTCAGCGCAGTGGCAACGGTGAGGCGACCACTTAAATAACTACGTCATCCGTGCAGTCGCGCGGTTAGTTCGTGTCAGTGCAGTGACTTAAATTATACACATAACCCAAGCAAGCGCCTCAGCAAGTACATATCATCTAATTTGTATACCTACAAGATTTAATCATCGCAAGCACGGTGATGTTATCTAACAGTATTGTAACTCGGCTCTGTCCTTGATATAATTACCTACAGCTGAGCGGTACACAAACACGCGAGAGAGATGCCCACCTACAGTATTTTAATTTCATCTACCTACCTGAGTTTCTTTTTAGTTTAGTGATTGTAAACATTATACATTTTATTCAAAAAAAAAAATATTGGTTGTGAATGAAATAGGAAGTGTTTAATAAAAATCATGTTGTGTTTCTTAATTTGTAGATTTAATAAAAAAAACAGCCTATTTGAGACTGAAAAATATTTGCGCCTCGACTGAGACGTACGAAAAGTTTTATTGTTCAATTTAATAGTATAAAAAATCTGCATTCAGATAAAAAGTTTAATTCAAAATACTTTTGTTCACAATTGCACTTTGCCATAATTATTATGTAACTACTTGTACTTATTTCAATCAAAAATAAACAACGCATACTGCTTACAAAACCATCACACCGTCCGTTTGTCACTGCGGCGCATTCGCGACTGGTTGTGTACCAAGCGTATACCGACATTGAGGCGCGTAGGTATGACATGCGATCCGACCGTTTGTACGAAGATAGAATACTGTTAGATAACATTACAGTGTCCCAAGAAAACATACACATAAATTAGTAGTAGATTAACCTTCAAAAGGTTAGTCAAAATATTAATTTCTATGATAGTTTCTTAACCGTAACCGAAATTTACTATCGAAACATTAACCTAATTCAAAAGGTATTTGCAAAGCTGCAACATACGACATAATTTATCTGAGAGAAGTCAAACATGCTGCAGTCAACTTCGTGAAATAATTAATGTCCAGTTAGCCAACTGGCAAAGAGTACGAACTTAGTGCTGTCCGGGATTTGTGTAATTTCATATTAATTTTGCGAATAAACCACAGAATATGATGTTGAAAGAAGGTTGCTAGTAGTGTGTTCATTTATGTGTTTGTTTTTAGGATACGTGTATAGGAAATGTTAAGCTGATTTGTGTTAAGCTGATTTGTGTTAAGCTCTATAACTAAGCGATTGACTTCGATTGCTGGGAATTTTAATATTGGTCATTTGACTTTGTAGTATTACTTAAGTATAGTCTTCTTCTCCCTAGCCTTTATTATTCCCATGTCACTTGGGGTCGGCTTTTTCTGGTCTAACCAGATTTGACTGGATATCAGTTTTTACACGGAGCTGCTGCCACCTGACCTCTGCAACCCGAAGGCTAACGATACCCTAAGGCTAGACCAGTGTCAGGATATTATAGGGCACTGACTTCCCAATAACGACTGTCATAGATGTTCATGGCAGCCGAGACCGACGGCTTAACGTGCTCTCCGAGGCACGGAACAGGCGATAATTGTCAATCAATACGCACATCATTTCGAAAAGTCATTTAACTTCCGAAAGTCAGAGGTGCGCGACGTGGGTTCGAACCCGAGATCTGCATTGCAGTCTGGTTGGTCTCCCCACTAAGCTATCGCTGCTCTTAAAGATGAGATAATCTTTATTTAATTTTTATATAGAAAAGCTTTGTATTAAATATAAGTAGTTTTTTTTTTCAATTTAATGAATATGCCCAATGATTGTTTAATTATGGTATTTCAAAATATTGCTTAGTATTCATTGTATATTATTATGGTAGTTAGGCAACGTAGTGAGGTAATTAGCATGTCTGAGAGTTTGCTATAATGTTTTTGAAGATATAAACCTGCACTGGTCCAACTATCCGCCTGCTGGGCCCGGCACAAGCCCGTGCCCAGCAGGCGGGTGGGATAGGGTGCTATCATTATTATAAATTATTAGTTTGCTATTAGTAGATATATTAAGCCAATGGTCTAGAAAACTTAGCGTTAATTTTGCAAAAAAAAACAATAGTCTTTACGACATAATATAAAAAATAAACTGTAAAACAAAAGTATATCGTTTAGAAATATCGTATTACTCATACCTCGGTTATATTTACCAAAAACTTATTGTAAATGAAACTAGACTAGAACTAATCTGAAAATGCATATTTACTTAAAACTAAAAATATCCATCTAGTAATAACAAACTGTTGCAGAATTAACTGTCTGTTAAAAACTTTCAGAAAACCCATAGTGAATCCAGCGTTCGCGAAGCGGAGCGTCGACGAGCTTCACAAAAAAGGAACTTTAGAGAAATTCAAAATAGACAGGAAACAGATGCATGCTTCGGAAAACAAACGGGAATATTTGAAAAGCATGGAGCAGCGGAGCGTCGAATTTCACAGGAGCAGTCGCGCCTCGCTCTACCAGAAAATAGAGACGATGCTTCACGGGTCGGTATTATGTCGCGCACTGGTTTATTCTGTCACACACATTTTTTATTTAAGACAATACTTTATTATTCAATCTTCAAAGTCTTTTATAGAATACTAGGTTTATCTAGTTGGGAGAAGCAAAATTTTCAAATCTTCAATTTTGGAAAATTTGGTTCAGCCAGATTTTTGTTCAAAACTGTTTTGTGATCATAAGAAAATACTAAAGTCCCGCTTAATATAATACTGAAATATTGTTCAACTACAAAATTTATTGGTACAGAATGTGTGCTTAAAATAATACTCTTGAATAGACATACATACACAAGATCAGGTATAAAACCATTTTGGATGAAATCGGCTGAAAGCAATTGACAAAGCACAATTCGAAATCATAGCACGCAATATTTTACGCGTCTATTTCAAGAGCTTTATATTGAACTTTTGTACCTACTTATAATATAATAAAATGATATTTCTATATGGATGTTACTAAAGCAAAATTATTAAGTAAACTAATGTTTATGCCTCAAATGATAAGCAAAGATTACACACAGTAGTTAACCTGCTACGATCCTGGGTTTCCTGTTTAGCTTCATTAAAATAATAAATAAGGTTTAAATTACTTATTCTCATTAAGAATTACAACAAGTCCAAACTAAAAACGCATCGATACTAATTAAATGAAAACAAAAATCACTTGCTACTTAAATTTGCATGTTCCTACTTGGTTCAACAAAATCCAATGCTAACTAATATTGTAAATAATATGAATTTGTTTGTTTGTTACGCTCTCACACCTTAACTACTCGACCAATCATGATGAAATTCTGCATACACGTTGTCAGGGATACAAAAATGACATAGCTACCTTTTATTCTGAAAAAGTATTATTTCTAAGGGATAACAAGTTATTGACAAAATCTAGACAAACGCGAGCCGCGGGCAAAATCTATTCTTCAATAAAGTTTCTTTTAATTTAATAAAAAAATCTTTTATCATTATGTGTGTTCATTTTTTACGCATGCTCGTCCATTCAGGATGCTTATATCTCCGGAACGTGTGTGTTCCAAAGTTTGTTTTAAACTTGCATTTGTTGGAAAAGCTCAGTGTTTCGTTTCTTCATACCTTGTTCTATCTCGATTCGACCTTTGATTGGATCCAGAGGGAGCAACTGCAATGTCGTAACAAAAACGAAAATAGTATTACGAAGGCAACATCGGAATAGTTACTTGTTCAGTGCAGGATGTGTAATGTGTTACAAGAAGTACTGGTTATATGTTAAAGCGATTTATTTTGTTATGTTATCCGAATCTTAACTGATATTATAAAATGCAAATGGGAGTTTAACTTCCTGACCGATTATCATGCAATTTCGCATAAACGTTGTCAGTGGTACAGAAAAGGACAAAGGGTACCTTTTATCCAGAAAAATGTACTTTTCCCGAGGGATAGCAGTTTATTGCCAAAATCTGCAGTAAAGGTCATACATATCAACTTGAAAACGGATCGTCACCGTATAAACTCGAGCCGTGCAGTATTCTTTGAATGAAACTCCCTACTGCAACGCACACTAATAGGAATCGTAACGTTATCGCCTCGCGTCGGAACAAGCTTGCAGTCCTCGCGCTTACGGCTCGTCGTCCCCGCGCTTACTTTTCTCCGTGCACTACCGTTGCCAAACGTGCTGTCATTCACAAGACAACTAACAGTCGTGTTTCGCGCGTATTTTATTGAATTTGTAGGTTAGATTTCAAACAAAAAATAATGATGACAAGGGATCATTGAAGAAGTGAGAAATATCCATATTAATATGATTTAAGTGTACGCGGCGTAAGCGCAGCGTCGCTGCTGTTGATCCGCTTTGATTACGTTAGGTTAACGGCGAGGCGAAAGGCGATACGGTGACGATGCCTTTCCGAGTTGATATGTGTGCCTGTACCTTAACACGAGTGAAGCCGCGGGCAAGATCTAGTGTATGAAATATTTTAAACTAAAAGAAGATATAGGGTTAAGAATTAAGAATAGTATAATTAAGATTGGATATGCACGTAGATTGAATCTATATGTATTTTAGTTAAGCCAATGTTAAAACAGTCGGCAGTGAAATTTCATATTTATTTTGATATATAAATATAACCTGTAATGGTTGTTGTACACGCCACTAACAGGTGCAAGTTCGTGCACTTACGCAAGTTGTGTGATAGATGATCTGTGCAAGTATCACGTATGATTACCTCAAGCATTTAGCCCACGCAAGTAACTTGCGTATGGAGCCAGCGCGAAAAGCTTGCGCATGCACCAGCTACATGCGTTGTGTACAAACAGTGTCTGCTTTTAAACTATGTCAATAGAAGCCCGTTGCAAATTCTATTGCACTGACTTTAATGTATTCCCTTAATTTTCAGCTTGGGTGTGAATGGTAGAGATTGTTTAATGAAAACGCTATGCATAGTCGGTCAAGCGAAGGAGCGTCCTCAAGGAGTGTTTTTCCAGGAAATTATGAGAGCGATTTTCACGTAAGTACTACATGTTAAAATTGCTGGATTGTAATATCATTATCTCCTAGAGTAGCTTTTCCAGAGCCCTCCTCCAGAGTGGCTTCTCTTAATGATACAGGTAAAATAATAGCCCACTGAAAAGGCTATGAGTGGGTTTACAGACCTCACAAAATTTGCTAAATGTTATGGAGGAATAAGTGGCTAAAATGATTTTATCTTCCATATTACTTTGGCGCAGTAAACCTAACTACTATAAAGGTGGAAATTTAGATATAAATAAAAATCGCTGAGAGACAAAACTAAAAGGTACAAAAGTGTCTTACCTATAAATATTACCAGTCTGAGTGTACGATAAAATAACTACTCTAACGGTCAGGCAAAATTAGCATACTTATCGACCCGTCAAAAACATTTTTGAGTACTTTCAGAACGTTTATTAATGGTAGTTTATAATGTCATAGCGAGAATAATTCTTTTTCGTAATACGAATAACTACATTTACAGTTTGAAGAGATAAAGAAAGAATAAAATAATGAAGTATTTACTGGCCAGTAACAGCTTCTGATTTCAAAAATTCTCAATAGTATTGATATAACAAAATAATGGGTTTCATTGTAAGCTACCACTATATGTCATACGTACATTTATACTTCTATACTTATATTATAAAGAGGAAAGATATGATTTTTTGTTTATTTGTTTGTAAGGAGTTAACTAAAAAACTACTCAACCCATTTAAATAGTTCTTTCACCATTAGAAAGCTTTATTATCACCGAGTAACATAGGCCATATTTAATTAAAAAAATACAGTTGCTAACATTTTCTTTTTTTTTACGTGGGGGATTGCTGTGACGCGTACCCCTCCATGGGGGCGGGCGGAGGGGCTATTTGAGATGCTAATGATGATAAGAATGGACCTGAAATGGTTATCCCGACTAACCTAAACTGGCTAAACCTACTTTAATGGGAGCGAAGCCGCGGGCAAAAGCTAGCTATCAATATTTTTAAGTTCTTTCTACCTATACTTTCATAAATAACCTTTTTGTAGTAAGTGCAAACTTCGATGCACTTCTAAGCTTTTATTGCTCATGTTTCTTTCTCGAAGCGTCTCAAGTGAGTCTCGACGCCCTTGATCGGGAATGTAGAAGCACTATTAGATTCTCAATGTGTCTTGTTCAAATAAACCTGGTCAATACTACTTCAATACAGTCTAGCGTTTCTAGAAGGAACGTCTCGTTTTATTAAGAACGATAATATGGCTATATGAAGTTGTATTACAAATCTAAACGAAATGAAGATTCATAATTGATAAATGTTTTTAGTTCATTCATCTGAGTAATTTTAAGCCAAACTTAATTATATCGTGGAAAAAGAAATGATAAAAGTACTTACTGAAACAAAAAATAAATTAATAAAATAAATGAATATTGACTTGTGTTATGAGTAATTATGTAAACACATAAAAAAATTATATGCTTATCAATTTTTTTAATAACCTTATGACTGTAAATCCTTTTAGGTGTAGCAATAGGAGTATCAAATTCACATTTTAACAGTTACTTTATAAGTTCCACGTAAGAGGAGTCGAGCTAATTGCCGTCGCCAATTTATGGACACAACTCCATATTGAGAATCTTCTAATAGACAAACCTAAAATAAAATGGCGAATCAAACCCGAGCCATTACAAACGATTGCAAGCATAACCACACACTTGTACGATGGGCGTCAAAAAGGTATATTAACACAAGAAAAAAGAAGCCTTTAACATATTTAGTCGCCGCGGCACACTGGCACCCTCAATAGGTTTTAAATGTCTGGCATTCAAACAATTGAAAGGTTACAGTGTCTTTGATTATTGTTCATACAACAATTCTAAGAAAAACGTTCTATTTTATTAAATACGACAACGTTGCCACATTGAATTGAATTATAAATTATATTCTAATATAATTAATTAGAGTCGCGAAGCTGAATAATTACAAATATAATTACAGCGATTCCGTTACAAGTGGCCGGATATTTAAGCGAGATATTTGATACAGAATGGTTTGGAGAGGTTCTATTATTTTGTAATTAAATCGTGAAATATCGAATAAACGCGAATGCGTACTTACTGCGGAGTTTCTTAGGAGCTAAATAATAAACCTGTCTATGTTTTAAACGAAAAGTTTCTGTTATAATTATCGCTAGTATTCAATAGGTCTATTGTAACTAATATTTGAATAAAAAGGCGGTAATTATATTTGCTATTTCATTTCTTTTACTTGTCCAAATTATCTTTATTATTTATGCCAGCTTTACCCGTGGCTTGAGTCCGTGAAAGGTTATGTTAGTACCAGGAATAAAAGTAAAAAAAAAAAATAGTCTATGTTACTCGTTGATAATAAAACTTTCTAATGCTGAACTAATTTTTATAATCGGTTGAGCAGTTTTTGAGTTTAATCCTTACAAACATAAAATCAAATATTTCGTCTTTATAATATATGTATAGATTGACTTACTGTATAGCAACAAATGGGTAAGTAGAGAGGTCAAACAACCACATTTCGCAATTTCTTCTAACATTACACTAATAGGAAGGCCAAGGGTAAATTTCCATATTATATTCTGCTATTAAAATCTCTTAGTTAATATTCTATCACATACACACAAAACTATCTAGCCCAAACTAAGCAGAGCTTGTACTATGGGTACTAGACAATGGATAAACATGCATACATATATACTTTCTTTTTATAAATGCATACATATTATACATATATAGAAACACCCAGACAAAGACAATCATACATGTTCATGCACACAAAATGTTTGACTTGTGCGGGAATTGATCCCGCGACCTCAGACGTGGCAGTCGGTTACACTAACCACTACGCCATCCGTTAATATTGCTAGCCGAAAGTTACATGAATATTTATCTTGACTCACAAATCGGAAGCAGGACTTCGCAAAAAATTTAAAAGTTACTTATATAAAAAAGTAGATAAAAATATTCAAGGAATGTTTTACTAATATAACGAACTTATACTTCCTATTTTAATATGTAAATTTATCTTATATAAAGTTTTCTTCCGTAAATGCCCGTGACACTTTCATTCTTGATTCCAATTCTCACGTATAAACTAGAGTTGTATGGAACGATTGTTGTGTGAGTTAATGCTACGATGTCAACACATAGTCAACACATGTTAAAACTTCCTACAGGAGGATAATTGCAGTTTACGCAGCGGTTTATTGTCAATGAAACACTAACTATGAAGCAATCGTTTTAATAAAACAAGGTTTGTTTTATTGTTCAACAGTTTTGCAACATATTGCTAAAGTTTTGTATATTTTCGTCGTATTTACTTATTGCGTTATACTTGTAGTTCTTAGGGTAAAGGCAGACGCGTGTTACTGCCAAAATTTGCCAATAGTCTGTAGGTCCCGCCCAATATATTAATTGCTCGAAGAACGTAAAATTTATCTCATAATATTGTCTTCTATTTACGCGACTATTTTAACAACGCGATAAAATCCGTATATAGTAGTTTAATTTCAATTTATCTCATATATACTTACATAGTCTCAAGCCTGCTATACAGAGGGGTAGACAGGGACTGCATTTTGCAAATTGCAGAAATCCTTTCATATTCCTCTTGATTCATTCAATTTCAACGAGGCAAGTACTTCTTTACGTAGGCTTGTCAGTTTAGGGTACTCTTAACGTATTGATATTTCAGAACATCTTTGAACTGATAATACGTTCGCCTTATATCTCATGTTAGAATATTATAACTAGTGCTTCTCTGGACGACCCGCAGGTTTCTTTTCAATATGGTGCCTGTTATTTTACATAAGCTAGATAGAGTTAGATTTACTTGGGGTATTTTTTTTCGTAGACTGGCAAATTTAAGTGGTTTTAAATGTATATGTTATATAAGAGAATATTAAATAAATCGATCAAAAATATTATTGAAACTTATAAAATATGAAATATATCACTCTATCTGTAAAATTAATGAAAGATGTTGAATGTTTGTCCTGTAATTTTTTGGCTATCCCTCCTCAACTTGAACATATAACTAATAATAATAGTAATATTCTATCACATGCACTCAACACCATCTAGCCCAAACTAGGCAGAGCTTGTACTATGGTACTAGACAATGGATAAATATACATATTATATACTTACATATTATACATAGAAACACCCGGACCCAAACAAAAATCCATGTCCATGCACATAAATGTTTGACTTCGCGACTGACGCAACCTCATGCGTGGCAGTCGGTTACACTAAGTACTACGCCATCGTGATCGTCAGACTCGCATCGTGTCATGAAACTGTTAACAAGAATTTAAGTAACAAAACAGACATAATTAGAAAAAACATTATATGTATCATTTTGAAGTATAACTTATCATGGATTGTTTGATTTGCAAATACTTATCTGGCACGTTTAACCGATTAAAAAGTCATGAAATTGATGTTTCATGATATCAAAGTTAGATAAATATAAAATAAAATGCCATGAAAATATTATTTGATAACATAATTAACTTATTGAGGTGTAGCAGTCCACCAGCGGCAAGACACAATAGGTTTTCAATTACGTCTAGCATTCCAACAACTGACGGGTTAATTTAAAGCTACGCACGATTTCTTTTACAGTTTACCCAAAAACTCGTTTGAAGACAAACACAGTGGCTACGATGCAGCTCACACGGCAACTGGCTCTTGCGAAGACTTGTATCCAGATTGTAATGAACCCGTTTTACCCCTAGATTCGCCTACACTTGAATACTAAGTACGAAAGCTAAGCAGCTCAAGTTACATTGGTCTTCTGGTTGGAATTTCCTCAGTGTGTACCTAATGGCGTCTCAATGTTTTTATAGGCTAATGGTTGCCAATTTGTGGCGAAAGGCTTGATTTAATGAGGTAGTATATACATACTGATACGTTTTTATTTGATCAATCTAATGTATCAAAGTCCTTACGATTGTAATACATGGCAGTTTAAAATTGAATTAGGCACGTAGTACATATGATAAGGTCTAATGTATACAGAATATATAAGAGTGCCTCTCACTATTTTTCGTCGAATAATATGTTTAAGATTTATAAGCATTTCCCACATCAATTTCCGATTTCCGAAAGACAATTCATTAAGCAGGACTTGAATCTGCGACCGCGACAAACAATGTCGTCGTTTTAACGACTAAACTATGTATTAATGGTTTCACGTTACCGATAAAAAATTATCACGTACGACTGTCAATAGCTTAGTTGTCAGAATAATAAGTTGTTTATATAGTTGTTATTTTTACTTCAGGATTATGAATTTGTATGTCCTTTTTCGTAAACGTGGTACGCTTAATAGGAAGCAGTTTGCTGTAGTTTATGGATATATTTAAATATAACAAAGATATAACTTGTATATTACTAACTATAAATTGAGTATACATAGATCTGCCAGTATTAGGACTTAGGCCAGTGACAGTATAGGTAAGTAGCCTTTGGAAGACAACACAAGCTATCGTGTCGGATATATTCTGTAGGTAGTTAGGTGTGGAGGATCCCCAGTCACCTCCAGGAACCGTGCCATAATTTTTAAAAGCATTTTTATTGCATGCGTAAGAATGAAAGCTAGATATTCTGTAACTCGTTCTGGTGCATGCAATAATCTTATGGACTGGTAGTGGTGATAGGATGTGCGGTATTTTGTTGTACCCAACCTAACATAAATATTGTTATAGGTTGGGTACAGTAAACGCTCTAAATTTATATTCATAATAAATAAATGAATATGTTTATGTAATATTCATCCTGAAAATTAAGATATGAATGCATTTTTCAAATTTGTTTTTTGTAATATACGCATAATGAATTCCTATGGTGTAACTGCACATATATAAAATGTGTGTAATTCTTTAGTAATTTTGTCAAATCGATAAACTATTATAGATTAGAATAAAGTATTGTAACAATATTTTTGTAAATTCTCTTATATATATAAAATAATATCAGCCCTGTATTAAACTGTCCAACTGCTGGGCACGGGCCTCTTCTCAGTGTGAGAAGGGTTAGGCCATAGTCCACCACGCAGGCCTACTGCGGGTTGGCAGACTTCACATATCTTCAAGAACATAATGGAGAACTCTCAGACATGCAGGTTTCCTCACGATGTTTTCCTTCACTGTTAAAGCAAGCGATAATTAACTATTTAATACGCATATAACCTCGAAAAGTCAGAGATGCGCGCCTTGGGTTCGAACTCGAGACCTCTGCGTGGCAGTCCAACGGTTTCCCACTAGGCTATCGCTGTTTTCTAAATTCTTTTTGCTAAATTCTCTTAATATATGGAAGTCGCCTCGAAATTGTTATAACTCATTGCACGGAAGACAGGTCGGATTCTGTAATGCCTTAAATATTATGGGTTTGATCCCATGCTGGATACATAATTGTTTTACTTTGAAATAATATTACAAAGTTATGTTTTGATTTTGTTTTTGTCCGTCTTTTAACGTTTGTATAGTAGTTACGATAGTTGTCTTAAAAAATTACTTAAGTTATACCTCATTAGAATATGAAATTTGCTCAATTTTAATTATAAGTAATATTTATATTATAATAAAAATATTGTATTCTAGTTAGATGAAGAAATAAAATATTGATTTGTGACCTGGTTTTATTTATTGTTCAACCTTATTCAGAAAGATTCAAATCTGGAACATACAAAACTACACTCTATTAACGAAATTCTTTCTTTGTTTCTTTGTGCAAACAATTTGACATTTCAACGTTCCAATTGTCGCATGAAAATAACAGTAAATCAATTTGCACAGTGTTAAGTAACGTTTCATTTGAGACATTAAGGTATTCAATATACGAGGAACGGGACAGTATGTTTTATGATTTACTGCTGGCAACTCAGATACATTTTTAAATTCATACTTAGAATCAGTGTTTTATCTGTGGACAGTTCCGAAAAAAGCCGTTGCAACTCGTGTTATATTTTTAAATCAACATAAATTTCAATAAGTTCCAATCATGAATAGTTGGGTGCCATTTTTAGTAAAACTCCTTGTTCTTCAGACAGTAATTAGTGAAAATGTGAGGGACAATGGAAATAGTACGCTAAATGAATTTTCCGAGGAAAATGAAGGATCAAGAACATTGTCGAGGCGAAAAAGATTCGTTATATTTCCAGATGGAAGCTCTCTGCAACTCGGTAGGTGGATAGTTAAATGTGTTAAGCATTTTGGCATAATGAGATAATGTACTTCTAAGTTTTGCCTTACAGACTTCATTTTCTTGACTTTCGGTGACTTTTTTAAGTGTCGTTTGTAGTTGGCGCTGTGAAATTTCTTATTTGTGTAGACACTAAGGTCTTAATTACTGTTAGTTGGAATTTACTAATTAAGGTTATGTTTACATTATTGTATTGTGGTGTTTGTAACGAAAAGGATGCATCTTGAAGTTAGACTTTAATTAAATAAAGTGTTTAGTGCCTTTCTAAGCTTAAAGGGCTAGGCAGTTTGTTTGGTGCTATAAAATAAAATAATTTAATTATGTAGGTACAAAGCCAATCCCAATATGATATATATTATATCATTACAAGATAAATATGATATCAATATTACTGTATTATTATGTGGTATTAAGAAAAAATAATTTTCTGGTTTAAAACATTTTGCTTATGTTTCGAATAAGGGCAGATTTTGAATCATTGTATAGGTATACAAAAAATTACAAGTTTGATGTAACTTACAAGTTTGACTTCCTTATGGTAATTATTTTATCAATCATTTTAATTCAATAATTGATCGGACACCAGATGATGAAAAAAGGCCGTGTCTGCGCTAAGAACTATAAAAGTAGTATACAACTTGTATTGACAAATTAATTGCGTTCATAGTTTTATTCAAAATTAAAAGGCCTTTTATTGGCTCAATTTTATTGTATACACTAGATCGCTACGTTTTATATACCATTTAATTAAATTAAAAACATGCGGGGCAGTTTTTGGGGACTGCCGATAGAAGTGAAAACTAAGTAACTAGCGTGCGGTGACGATGACGCAAGTTTCACGCTTTTTGTTCACCCAAAAACTACACATATATACATACACAGTATACATATAGCTTATGGAAATCGTTCGGTGACGATGACGCGAGTACCATGAATTTTGTTCACCCAAAAAGTGCTCAACGCCTAAAGAAGTTTTCGCTTCAAAAATTGTTAGCAGAAGCCACATATTTTGATGACAATTTTATAATTCACATCCAGACGTCTTAATTTTGTTTATGTACATATTTTTCACCATCAAAAACTAAGCTTACCTCTTGTTATACATATATGCCAAAGGCAACTCTCAGACCATGCGACTTATTAATATTTTATTCGACTCGAGAAACAAACTCCAACGCATGGACAGCAAAAATTAATAATTGCGTTTTAAATTTTCAGTATTCTGCACACAAATGTCGGCATTGATACCGATCGGTGACATTTTCCTGTTCGGTCACACGGCTGCTCTCGCGTGGAATTTACCTACAGACCCTAAATACATATACATTTTTAAGGAATACGAGAGACCGCTACGAAGAAATGATGATGTGACGAAGACTATAAACTACTTGGACGAAAATGGAAGAATTATTGCAAAGGTGCCATATAAAAAGTAAGTAGAAATTTGCTACTTTGAAAGCCTTTAAATGAACCGTTTCTATCGGTAGCAAACCAACCGTAGTATAGGTTCCAAGGTTTTATAAATTGAGTAAGCCAGCTAGTGCAAGATAAACGTTATTGTTCCCCTACTGCTACTAAATCTCTATCCTAAGGAGCAGGGATGTCCTACTCACTATAGAAATATCAGCGAAAATTGTTTAGCTTTGTTTAGTTAAATGCCGGGTTTAAGTAAGAAAAGCTATGGTCTATGTCACCATGATGTGACTTATCTCTCAAAGACTTACTCCCAGAAGTTGAATTTGTACACGAGTTATATCTTTCTATTCTATTGCCTCACACCTGTTTCATACATATACACCACTCACATAATAGCTATGACCTATGTTTAAGATCTCGTGTAATGAGTTCTGTCTGATCTGTTCCCATTCGCCGCGTTTATTTGATGTGCTGTTGTAAATGACAATTAACCTATCTATCTATCTATCTTTATATTATATTTGTTTTTGTAATTATGTTATCTTTTTTAATACGTTTGTAAATATAAATAGTTGTATATATGTTGTAACAAATAATTTAAGTAATTGTAACAAATAAATAAGTAGTATTGTATAACTCCTAATATTAATAATAATCTAATAAAACCGAAAGTAAAACCTATCTAAGCAAATCTAATAACATTTTGGTCAACCTAGCAATCTAGTCCAAGATCATACGATCGGTACCAAATTTATGCCCGTTTACAAACGAGAATCTAAAATAATAAATTTATATTTACTTTTCAGGAGATTAATAGTGAATCCAGCTTTTGCCAAAAGAAGTATAGAAGACAACCAGCTTACGTTTAAAGAGAAGCTGAAAGCAAAAGTAGACAGGCAGAAGATGCATGAGAGACAGATAAATAGGAACTATCTGAAGTTGCAGCACTTGGACAAAGACTCCATAGAATTCCATAGGAGTAATAGGTTGGAATTATATGAGAAGATTGAAAAACTGATTACGACGTAAGTAGCCTTTATGTGTTTATATGTAAAACTTCATGATTTCGTGTAGACAGCACAAAAAACAATGGCAGTCCTATGACTGTAACCTTGTTATTGGTCGTAATTAGTCTGCAGAAATCCACTCCGAACACAATCATTTAGCTGGAGAAGTTATTAAGAATATAAGATTTTAAACTGAAATTATTATAATAAAAAAGGAAAATAAAAAACGTAAATATTAATAAAGCTAATTTCGGTTAACCTTTGAACACTTTAATTAGGTCTGGCACAGTGTGATTCTCAGTCAATCTAGAAATACTCTGGGAAAGTTTTCTGTCTCAAAGAAAAACGCCATCAAATAACCTTATATCCTTTCGGTGTGGAGTTGAATTCATCTCATGGACTAGCAGAGCAGTGATTCAAAGAGTCAGCACTATTCGAATGATGATGGTGGTGATTCTGTTTATATTAGTCATCAAACAAATTTAGCATTGCTTCTACAATGCTAAAGAAACATAGCTATGTCCTGTCGCTATGTTCATAAACGATTATTACCACTTACCACCAAATGGACAGTTGGGCTTGCCAGCAACCAAAAGCAAACCAATTATTTCCATTTCACTCTTACATGTTTGTCCAGAGTAATAGATGAGCTTTATTATATCACATGAACGAAAAATTCGGAACTTGACCTCGAAGTTCTATCATGAAAATTTCCTTTTAGTTTTCCGGTTAGTCATTATGAGAATATCGTACAAACACGCGGTTTATAATATCACTTAGACGGTTCAGGCATTTCTAAACAGCTTCTATAATCTGTGCAGGCTCGGTCGAGATGGGAGGCAGTGCGTTCTTTACAAACTATGTGAGGCGGCGCAACGTCGGCGAGGGCAGGGGACATTCCTTCAGGAATTCCTTAATGTTGTCTTCACGTGAGTATCGATTTTGTTCTACAGCTTTGCTGTTTAATATCTCGTTTATATGGTTCGTGTAGTGTGTAGTGTTAGACGCTTTATCAGTGGACAAAGAGGTTATGATTTGTAGGTACTTAAGAATATAAGTAAAGGTAGCAAGTTTGCTAAGATATTTAGTTTGATTTTAAGTGGAAATGGATTTGAACGCCACCCATTTTGTTTTAAGGCAATTCTTGCATTATCTGTAAAGCAAGAGACTTTAAATATTACCAATGTACAACAAATACCTATCGTTAGCTTGACAATTCATATCTGTACATAGTACTGTTCTGTTTAAGAGTACAGTATGATTATTTTTGTTTTTGTTATTAGCAGTTTTAGAGCCTAGAATCCCTGGTAGACCATAAAAATATAAATGAAATAAACCGTTTGATTTTATTTTTCGATATATTTGCGTAAACATTACAATACATTGAAGAAGGATTGAACAATATATTGTTTCGATTATAATATCTATGGTAAGGCTTATCTGTGTAAACCTCTGATATTTCCATGGTATACAAGCGGTATTTGCCACAAAACATCAGTCGGGCAGCTAACACGACAGCCTCTATAGGCAATTAAATAAAAAATGTTTAAACGATAGTCCTCATAGAATTGTGCCTAGCAGATAAAATATTGACCGCCTCGCTTATTTAGCTGGAATAGAATAAAGACAGGAATAATAGTAAAAATAATACCAGCCCTGTATTAAACTGTCCCACTGCTGGGCACGGGCCTCTGTAAGAAGGGTTAGGCCAGAGTCCATCACGGTGGCCCAGTGCGGGTTGGCAGACTTCACATATCTTTAAGAACATTATGGAGAACTTTCAGACATACAGATTTCCTCACGATGATTTCCTTCGACGTTAAAGCGTAATTAACTATTAAATACGCACATAACTTCAACAAGTAAGAAATGCGCGCCTTGGGATCGAACTCGAGACCTCTGCGTGGCAGTCCAACGGTCTCCCACTTAGCTAACGCTGCTTAATATTTACAATATATGACAAATAATCCTATTTCTTTCCAGTTTACCAAAAGGCAAAGAGTTCCAGTTGGAGCAGCACAAGGAGTATGATGCTGCCCACACTCCTTCAGACAACTGTCTAGCGCGATATCCAGGATGCATCGATAATTACGAGTCATAATTAATGAATAAACTTAAATAATTTTCAATTTTCTTTTATTCCATCTTTGAATGATCATTTAGCTACATTTCTGGAATGCCTCCGTGGCGCAGCGGTAGTGAATGCAATTGCTGTGCATGAAGTCTCGGGTTCGAATCCCGGGCCGGGATAATAAAAAGGTATTGGGTTATTCTGTTAAGAAATCTCAATACGAACCCAGAGTAAGGAAGTTGGCAATGTTAAACACCCACGTGCCTCGGAAAGCACGTGAAGCCGTTTTTGTATTATCCGTCCCATCGGATCATGAGGGTTAAGGAACAGAGAGGGCACTTGTGTCTGCGCACATACTTGTGCATTATAATCTCCTGCGCCGATGGCCAGTGTCCGTTAAGATTAGCCGCCGTGACCGAAATTCGGTCTGGAGGACATTATGCGCTAGAATCTTGTCTTTTTACTATAAACAATTATCTACATATAGTCTATGCGAATATTATAAAAAGATAAGATTTAATTTTTTTTTTGTAAGGAGTCTTAATTCAAAATCGAATCAACCAATTTTAATAATTCTCTCACCATTTGAACGTTGTATTATCACCGAGTAATCTAAGTTATATTTTATTTAAAAAAGTCCTGTTACAAACATAACCGAACCAAATCTACTTTCATGTGACCGAAGCCGCGGGCAAAAGCTAGTGTAACATAAAGAAAATACATGGAGAGACCCATGCGAATGTTTCTTATTTATGTCATGTATATTTATTAGATAATGAATTTAGTCTGAAAGCAGTAGCTCATTGTTTTTAAATGAGCCTGTTTGTTAACGAAATTATACTAGACTTAAATTTTTAATGCGACGACTCCTATACTGCGTGTACATCCTGTGCCATTTGTGGCGCTTTTTACAAAGATTGTAATACCGGAGACAAAACTCGGCACAACTATTTGAGTGCGTAAAAGGGCCATGCCAAGACGCCATCGGGCCCACAGTGCACACTTATAAAGGCTAATGATAATGATAGTAAGCAAGACCAATAACTAATTAGAGAAAGAAGTGCTTCACAAAAAACTTGGCATATTTAAGTTATTAATTTTTTTATATCTCATCAATACAATTTCTATTAAATATGTGACATATCATTTTATACATTATTTTAATTTATTTATGAGTACAATCTATTAGGAATGAAATAAAACAGAATACATTGCAGTTCTAAAGCTTGTAGGTAAAAGTCGTAGATATTAACCGCAATAAATAAACACTAACCGACACAATGGAGTTGCAAAATAAGCAATGATATTGACATTTCCGTTTTCCGGCGTCATACGAGTTAGAAATGGTGTAATTATAACACAAAACCTCGGTACATCGATATTAGACATCACTTTAATCAAAGCAATTTTGCAATGATAAAAATAATAATTGTTATTAGTTTTTGTATTACTTTTGTATAAAAAAAGAAATGAACGATTGAAATAATAATTATATAATATAGCAATGGTAAATTACTATTTAGATTAATTACCTGTCAACATATTTTGTGTAAAGGCAACATTTTCACGTTAATGTACTTGCTTGTAAGTTCCATTAAATAGTTTAGTCGGTTTCTTGTTTGCGTGTGAGGAGCCTGGCGGAGGATGCGGTGTCCCGGGGCGAGGTCGTCTTGGAATGCCTTCAATACCTTGCCCTGGAGCTGTATCAGGGAGGCACTCATTTTCCATCGAGTGCCGACCTACCTCCGCCGCATAGTCGGGGCATATTTATCAGAGAGGGTAGTTGTCTACCCGGGTCACGACGGTTGGAGTCGGCGAGAGATGTCGTGTGGTGTTCCACAGGGATCAGTTCTGGGTCCGCTCCTGTGGAACATCGGTTACGACTGGGTGCTGCGAGGTGCGCTCCTCCGTGGCGTCGGCGTCATTTGTTACGCTGACGACACACTTGTCACAGCGAGGGGTAAGTCGCACCGGGCGGCGGCCATACTGGCGACCGCTGGGGTCGCACAAGTCGTTGGTCGTATCTGGCGGTTGGGCCTCGAGGTGGCCCTGTCCAAGTCCAAGGCCGTTTGTTTTCACGGCCCTCGGAAACGGCCACCTCCAGGGGCCCATATTATAGTAGGAGGGCTCCGCATCGGCGTCGAGTCAACTCTGAAGTACTTGGGTCTCCTGCTCGACAGCCGATGGGACTTTACAGCCCATTTTCGTCGTTTGGTCCCCATTCTTCGGGGCGCTGCAGGCGCGCTCTCGCGCCTGCTACCCAACCTTGGGGGGCCAAACACCTCCTGCCGGAGGCTCTACGAGGGGATGGTGCGGTCCATGGCCCTGTATGGAGCCCCAGTTTAGGCGGACAACCTGTCGGCCCGTAACATCTCGGCGCTTCGTGCGCCACAGCGCGCAGGTTGATTAGAGGTTACCGCACGATCTCGTTCGAGGCTGCGAGCCTCCTCGCCGGATCGATGCCATGGGACCTGGAAGCGGCGCTCCTGGCGTCGCTATATTGTTGGCGCCAGGAGGCGCTAGCTTGGGGCGAAGGACTGGATCTTTCCGCTATCAAGGCGGCAAGATCCGAGCTCCACCAGGTTCTAGTGGCGAATTGGAAGGAGCGACTTGTGCACCCCAGTGCCGGGCACGCCACAATCGTGGCGGTAAGTCCCGTGTTTGAGGAGTAGCTGGAGAGGCGGCATGGTGCCCTCACCTTCCGGCTGATACAGGTACTGACTGGCCACGGTTGTTTTGGCCAGTTCCTGTGTCGTATATGCCGGCAAGAGACGCCCGGTTGTCACCACTGCGGCGACTGCCGCGACGTATTTGAGGACACAGCGCTGCACACTTGGGCATCGCACCGCCGTGAGTTGATCGCGGCAGTCGGATCGGTTGCCCTCTCGCTCCTGGCCGTAGTTCAGTCTATGGTCCGGAGTGAGAGGTCGTGGAACGCCGTCGCCTCCTTCTGTGAGGAAGTGATTTCCATCAAGGAGGCGGCGGAGCGGGAGAGGGAGTGCTTAAACCCTCTCTCCAACCGCAGAGCCGGGCGCCGGAGGGCGCGAGATGCCTCCAGCCACCCTGAGGTTTGACCTGGGGGTGGTGGGCTTTGTGGGCCTGCCCGCTATCCGTTCAGCACCAGGTCCGAGAGGCGGCGTGCGTGTTCCCACGCGCGCCTCTGTTTCGAGTCCGTCTCTCCTCTAGAGGGGAGACAGTTGGGTTTTATGAGTGAGAAATGCCAAATTGGGTAGGTCTCTTTGTGTAGTGGCCTGCCGTTTCATACGGCGGGCCGTAACCTCGACGGGGTTGCGACCGAAAAAAAGGTTTCTTGTATAATATTTTTTTTAAATATTACCGACTTGTACAGTATAATAAATACAAAAAAAAACACTATAAGACATTTCAAGGTTATCCATTAATTACCGGACAACCTGTATATTCAGTCCACGCTAATTTTATTTAACCCTATAAGCCTTCAACAGACGTAGTATCAATAGCTATATATGTATATACCTCACCATTTTAACTGCATGGCGTTGTGGTTTATCCATGCAGTCAAAAATGGTCTTTGTAATTTAGGATGCGTTATAAACTTTATCAAAAAATACCTCTCCAAGATACCGATTTTAAAGGATTTAAATATTTTTACAACTGGTACATACATGGAATTTAAATCGAGAGATGACACATATAGACACATGTATCCCGGTTTAGAAATCTAGAAACGCAATAATTACATCAATGCTATAAATTGGCAAACGGATTAGCAATCGCAGTCCGTAATTAATTTGCTTAATTAATTCATTGTTCAAATGCTCAGTGGATCTGTCGCAAATAGAGCATCCTGTTACATACAATAGGTATTGTGAATAGTAAATAGCGAAAAATATGTGATGTATTTTTATATGTTTAGACACTAGGCGCCGGCGTCACCAAATTGGATTTCGCAGAATACTAGTGTTGCGATTAAACAATCGCAACGTACGCTGAGCGATATCCAAATTTTGGCACTGATGGGACACACACTTTTACATTATTTCTCAAATATATATTAAACTTAAATAATTTAATACTTTACTAATGTTTGTATCGCTGCACACTGACAAGTGACAATACTAGCCTTGATCTGAATGGAGGCAGTTTCCGATTAGATAAGCGGAAGGTGTGGTGTTGCCAGTGAGCACAAATTTAATTTATAGTGTTCGTATTTGTTTGCTTTTTTATTTTTCTAGTTTTATTATTGTTCTGTTTTTATTTTGTATACTTTTGTTTTCTTTTCTTAATTTTTTTTTTTATTTCTTCGTGTATTGCGTTTGCCCTTGTGTGCCAAAATAAATATATTTCTTTCTTTCTATTTTTCGAGAGTATACACACATTTTTCTATATGAAATTTGACTGCACGGATGACTTAGTAGTTTAACTGTTTGCCTGGCCACTATCGCTGCTCCGAGTGCTGTGGTTTCAATCCCCTAATAATAATACCTTAGCGCCTATACCGCCTGTTGTGATATTCTTTGGCATAAAGGGTGTACGGTAATTAATTGATAACCTGGAAATGTCTCATAGTGGAACAGATGGCCGTCCAGAAAAAAATATGAAAAAATCTGTCCTAACTACTACCTGAGATATGTGTTATTTTTTTAATTACCATGTATAACTTTTTTGTATACAACGACCATAAATTAATGAAATCCATCGGTTTTTTGTTGTTTTATTATTAAACACTAATTATGCTAATAGACAGACAGTCAAAAGTATGCTATGCTAATATAGCTTGCACTTTTTAATATATATTTCTTTTTAATTTTTTATTGTCTTTTTTTTCATTTTTTCTGACCGGCCTTCAGTTCTACTATAAGACATTTCAAGGTTATCTATTAATTACCGGACATCCTGTATATACATGACTAGTAAGGTTTATAAGGCTAGTGTAAATGGAACAGTCGCAAGAGGAAGAACTAGGAGAATGTTTCTAGATCAGATCGGAGATGTTCTGGACAAAGGCCAGGTTAAGAGCACCTTAAACCAGCAAGCGTGTATGAGAATGTGATGAAAATGAATGAAGCCAGAGAAGTTAGTCAGGATCAGAGCAATGAAAATCCGTAGTCTCTGCCTACCCCTCTGGGAAACAGGCGTGAACTTATGTATGTACATGTAAGTTCTATGCTACTGTATGTACCTACTTCAGTTTATCTTTGCGTCATGTCGTTCACACGTAGGTAATGCCCTTGGCATTAAGTCCGCCGATGTATTGTTGCATGCATAAAGTTTTAAATAAAAATAAATTAAATATAATAATATCAGCCCTCTATTAAATTGTTCCACTTCCCCAGCAGTGCCCACACGGGCCTCCTCCCAGCGTGAGCAGGGTAAGGCTGTAGTCCATAGGCCATAGTCATTCACCAAATGGGACCAAAATTTGTGTGGTCCGCAAATGTTGTAGTGCCGAGTCTCGGTGACCTTTGTGTATGTTGTTTGAATGTCTGTAAAGCGCCCTACGAAGCAGGAGTTATTCTTAGTGCAAGAGTTGTCTTTTTGAATAGTACATTTTACATTTTATATATACGTATACCTGGAAATGTTTACGTTCAGCAAGGTGAGTATTTTTAGGCCATGGGCCTAACCCTTCCCATACTGAGAGGCCCGTGCCTAGTAAGGGGACAGTTTATAAACAGGGTTGATATTATTATATATAACGAAGGTTTGTGTGGGCGGTTATTGTTTATCAGCTCTTCTTCCATCGTAGTTGTCGGAAATAATACAGGATTTACACTCAATAGGTTTAATCACAACGTGTTAATGCCAAATAACACTAAAATAAGCACACGTGGCCCGGTTGGAATCAGATTACTTTTCGGAACGCGGCGAAGTCGGACAGAGGTTGGCTCTACGTGCATTCGGCGCGATGTCTCTCTAACAAGTCTCCGCCCCACGTGTTTGCAAGCATGTTTTATATTGACATTTGACAAGTATGACATCATGCACGATGTTGCCAGCCTCCGTTTTCCGAATACTTCCATAATACTTCCGAATAGTCGATTCAGGCTCGACGTTCCGAACATCACTCTCCGACATATATATTACTAGCTTTTTTCCGGGGCTTCGCTTGTGTAAAAGTAGTTTAGGTTAGGTTAATAACATAACTTTTTCTGAATTAATTGTGTTCTATGCCATTTCTGATCACCAGAAAACGAGTATGCGATATTGTATAATCATCAGTCGAGTAGTTAAAGGCTTAAAATCGTAACAAATAAACAAACTCACATTTGTATTTATAATACTAGATTTTGCTGCACGAGGATCTATTTATATCAGCGCGTCAAAAAATAAATGACATTTTTTGCTTTGTATATATATTTACAAGCCAATTTTCGCTTCCAAATTGTCCTTAGTCACCGTTTTTAAAGGTATCCAAATTAAAATAAATGATACTGGCCCATAAAAGAAGATTTTTGTCTACATTTGGGTCTGAGCATGATATAATACGTCAGCGACTTAACCGAAAATAAGAAATATGGAGAACTTGTTTTCGTAATATATCATAGATGCTAGTCTCGAGCCAATGGCATAAGTTGTGCTCACCCTTACTGCCGATAGTGAGGGCTTTGATTCCCGATTTAAGCAGTCTTATTGGGTCTTTCAATAATTATAAACAATACAGTATACACTTAATCTGAAACTGCAAGTGTCAGACCCCGTTGTGCCATATTGGGAATCTTTTCAAATAAAGATACTGGCTTAATTACTATATGTAACAACAGATAAGTCAGAAGCCTAAAACAAGCGAAATGTCGATCTCGAGTCAAAAATAATTTATTAATTTAGGTCTCAAAATAATAATTATAAATGTCAAGGTTTAGTGAATTAATGTTTAGGTTTTGGCAAAGAATTAAGCCTATGAGTGAAACTATGAACTCACGGCAACTCTTTTAAATTGAATACAATTAAAAATAAAATTGCACTTCATATATACAAGTCTGCTTCCTCCCTCACGGAAGTTCAGGTCTAAATCTATGTGAGTATAAACCTCGACACTTGCAACAAAACTACGTTAATTGACGCGCTAGTCGTGTCATTAATGAAATGGAGCTGTTAAGACGAGGAACCTTTCGTAACTCACTACGACTACTAATCAAACCAGAGAACTTTGTAATTACGTCATTTGAAGATGCGTCTTTGATAGGTATTACTTTGTAAAGTAGCACTATGCCATTGATGTTAAGGTTCTACCGAACTGACTTATTTTAAGTAACGTTTTGCATATATAGGGATTATGCAATCAAGTCACTCTGCCTACCTAGACGTTTAAAAATAAATATGTATATGTAAATAAGCAACCTAGATGTTTTGGCTACTAAGTCATTCTACAATATAGTCATTCTGTTTACACAGCCTTTTTAATATGCAGACTATCTGACCCTTACTCTTTTGAACGAGCAATATTTTTACTGCAGATTGTGGCTGCAATATACCGTCCATCGACGAATATTCTGCTGTATGGCAAACAAATGTTTTTGAGTTGGTCGGGATATACTTGAAAACAATGCAACCACAAACTGTAGTAAAGATATTGCCCGTTGAGAAGTGTCTATACTGAATCAATATGAGGCAGGAATGTTTTCATCATCAGTCAGGTCTAACATAATTGACGGGTTATATCGCCGGGCTATACAAAAAATATTGTGTTAGGCAGAATGGGTGCTGTTATTAGCAATATTGTCTGCCGTCAATATTGTCTATATTGCCGCATTAAATATACTGCCTCTTCAACAGCAGCAACAGCTTTTACTGCAATATTGCAGCCAAATACGCAGCGTTTTCTGTCCTGTAATATAAGTCTGCGCTTATATTGTCGGCCTCGGTGGCGTAATGGTTAGTGTAACCGACTGCCACCCCTAAGGTCGTGGGTTTGATTCCCGCATAAATCAAACATTTGTGTGCATGAACATGGATGTTTGTCTTGGTCTGGGTGTTTCAATGTAATGTAAGTATTTATAAAAAAAAAGTATATATGTATGTTTATCCATTGTCTAGTACCCATAGTACAAGCTCTGCTTAGTTTGGGCTAGATGGTGTTGTGTGTATGTGGTAGAATATTATATCATATTTGCATTTATTCGTGAGGTCTTAAGTGAAATTTTCCTGTCAGGCCAGGTGTTACTATGTTATTCCTGTCAAAAATTTTTCAGCAGCAGCACGAAGTCTTTAAACTTAACGTGCTCGATAGCTCTCACGTGGAACCATATCTGCAAAATGTGAGTACAGTACATCACTTTCTGTTTCGGAGATATATGATGACTAGCTAACCCGCGCAACTTCGACTGCTTTACATAAGAGAATTTTCCCCGTTTTTGCAACATTTTTCATTGATGCTCCGCTCTGTAGCCTTCCTCGATAAATAGGCTATCTAACACAAAAATATTTTTCAATTCGAACCAGTAGTTCCTGAGATTAGCGCGTTCAACCAAACAAACAAACAAACTCTTTAGCTTTATAATATTAGTATAGATTACTACCGTAAGATAAATTATACTGAAACCAACAATTACAAAAGCTTAAGTTAATGTAAAATATATAATATAAATACATCGCAATCTACGCCTTCTCAACCAAATCATCTATATCATACATCATACTAGCGAACCTTACAGATGTTATCCTGCCCAAACGAACCAATAGCAGTGACACAGTAGGTTCAATTGTGTCAACTTATCTGTCTGGTCAGACATGCAAATGTATGTGCTTTCTAATTAATAAGAATTTTAATATTATGCTGGATCTAATATAATAATTATCATCTATTAAGCGTTTCTACAATTATTTTTTTATGCAACTAATTTGGCAAACAAGCGTACGGCCCACCTGATGGTAAGTGGTCACCGTAGCCTATGGACGCCTGAAACACCAGAGGCATCACTTGCGCTTTGCTAACCCTTTAGGAAAGGGGAAGTGGGAAGGAGAAGGAGCGGGAAGGATGTGCAAAGGTGATTGGGCCTCCGGCACTCTAACTCACCGAACGAAACACAACAGTAGGAATACTGTTATTTCACTTCGATATTGTGTGAGAGGGTTTCAACATGAATGGGCCGGACAGACCGGGGTAGTACTACCCTCTCACAGAATACCGGCGTGAAGTAACGGTACCCGTACTGTTGCGTTTCGTATCCTTCATTCCTTTTTAAAGGGCTGGCAACGCACTTGTAACTTATTTGGGTTGCGGGTGTCCATGGGCGGCGGTAATCACTTACCATCAGGCGATCCGTCTGCTCGTTTGCCCTCATATGCCATAAAAAAAAAGATAGAACATCGCTGGGAGAAGTATATAGTGAGTATGTATGTAATAAAACAATATAGAACATCACCAATATGCAACATGCAACTCCACGCATATGATCGATGTCAATTTCGCATTCCGTTTGTGCTGACAATTTAACTTGGAGCTACGTGCGCCGCGCGCCGTGTTAATAACGATCCCGTCACAAAACACTCGTCCACTAACAATCTCCTGTGGCTTTCTGTTTTTGCTATTCAATCTAGTTTTACTTTTCAATTTTAGTATTTGAATATTGCTAATAGTTTGTGGTTTGAGGTTGAGTTTCGATTTTTAAAATATGAATATATATACTTTTTGGCTGATATAAGACTGCCTTTATGTTAGCAGTTGATTGTGAGATTCAGAGATGGATTTTGTAACCTATTATGTAGTTATTTACTGTAGATCAGATTGATCTAGAAAAAGAACAAGCCACGCTGTAGGGACGTGGTGTCTTGAGGTTAAGCTAAGCAGAGATTATTAAAAGATCCGTTCGAAAACAACTTTATATATACTTTTAATTTTAATTTGAGTAATCCTGGTTGCCATGTTTTTACGTGTTGAAGGTTCAACACGTAAAAACATGGCAACCAGGAACAAGAACAACAGAATAGAGAGGTCTCTATTCTGTTAACAATGTAAACATTTACATAATATTGTCTTATGTTAACGCGAATGTTATACATTGAAATTAAAGACTTTATACGGATTTTGTCGCGTTGTTTATTTTACTTTAAACACTGTTATTACATAATTTTGAAAACTCTAACACTACTATTATTGAACTTTACTACTATTTAAGCTATATATTTTCTAATTAAAATTATTTATATTTAAGTTTACACTTTGCCCCGACGTTTCGGTTGCTTTACAGCAACCATGTTCACGGGGAGAACATGGCTGCTGAAAATATATAGCTTAAATAGTAGTAAAGTTCAATAATAGTAGTGTTAGAGTTTTCAAAATTATGTAATAACAGTGTTTAAAGTAAAATAAACAACGCGACAAAATCCGTAAAGTGTTTAATTTCAAAACATTTTACAATTATATATTATAAAATGTTTTTATATATAAATGTATGATTCATACAGTACGGTGGTTGGTCTATCCGTAACTGGCAATTATATTAGCTATTTACTCTATAATTATTTTAAGTCAATGTGTAATAATGTTGCTATGGATGCACTTAAATAAAGACACCTGATCGATTGATCCAAATTTGATTAGATGTACAACATAGGTCACTTTAAAACTACGTGGACAAAGTCACAGGTAAAAGCTAGTTACACTGTTAATAAGAAACAATACCAAAACAAACGAACAGCACAATTTTAACTAAGTAGAAATAATTCGTGCGTTGAGCTTCCATTAGCATTCATTTAAAAGCCACTGCCATTATTTGAACGAAGGTTCAAATTTTATGCAAACCCGTTTACAGGCCGACCGTTGTTCAGAACTGCATGCCAGTCAGTTCTTGGTATTTGTAAGGGTTAACGATCTTTGTTTACCAGTAAATATGTAAGTACAACACACCCGGTTTTAGATTAAAAGTTTGAAGTAGTCAATATTATTTCGAAGTATTTAATGTAAAGTAAAAGTAAGTAAAATAACAAAAAAATAGTTTGTTACTACAAAAAGATATAGAGGTGTAACATTATAAAAAGGAAAACATAAATATTTATAATAGTGTTTGTACCACTAAATACATATTATTGCTATAATATACATCAATACAAATATGTACCCTATGTAATGCATACATTTTGCAGAAAGCCTAATTTCAAAACCTAAGTCTCCTTTGGTGTTCTCACTAGGCAAGCCTCTATCGAAGAAACCTTGCATTGCACGAGAATAATTTTATTACTGAGCTTAGCAAAAACAATGAAATAACAAATATCAAAACAAAAATTACAAGTTAAATGAAATTTATAATTTACATATAAAAGACAATTTCTTTTACTGTTTGTGTGCTTTTAGCTCAAAAACCATTGCTCCGACTTATGTGATATTTTAATATTATGAAAATAAATACTACATAAAATAGTTAATATAATGTTAGACAACGGGTCTTACTCACGATAAAGTATTTAAAAGGTAATAAATACCTATTGATTGCCCGACGTTTCGACCGACTTGCATCGATCGTGGTCACGGGTTGACGGATGTGAGCTCAGCGGCGCCTTCGTGAAGTGCGGGTTTCGGCAACTACCCTCACTTGGTCAGTATTATTTATATTCGCACTGTCGGTATTTCGACACACAACACTAACGACGTCTACACACTGGCTACCTAAGTCACTACGGCGACGTTTACATTTGCTGATGACTGGATTCCAAGATGTAAACAAACGGTATCCATCCTCCCGGTTGAAGTTACGATATTTCTTAATTTCACCCGCTTCACGTACTATCCTGGAGTAATAGTGACGATCGGTGGATAAAACCTGTGGTTTATGTAACTCGGTCCAGTGGTTTGGTCCAGACTCTAGCGCGAGTAGGACTCGTTGTCTAACATTATATTAAGTATGTGTACAAATCGCGAAAGTTTAAAAACTTTTACATAAAATAGGTTGTAGTATATATAATTATAGGAATGGTAGGTAACCTAGCTTAATAAAGGGAACAGCTTGAGAAACCGTTACTGAAGATAAACCGCGATGAAGTTCAGGCATGTTAGTAGCACCAGCACCAACTTAATTAATTATATATTGCGTTAGGCGGCTTTCCATTGAAGCGGAGCAAGGTTGCGGAGAAAAGAAACGGAGAAATATTAACCAATAGGATTGCATAAAATCTCCGCTCCGCTTCAGTATGCAATCCTATTGGTTAATATTTCTCCGTATCTTCGCTCAGCAGCCTCGCTCCGCTTCAATGGGCAGGCAGCCTTAGGGTATATATGTTTCGTGGTCCTGCAGTTAAAGTTGAAATGAAACTAGTTCCTTTTTCCGACTTTAGCCGTATAAGTCCCGCGGAAATGCATGCCGAGAATAATATTATATCTACCAAAATTTGCCTGCGACTTCCCCTGCGTCAATGTTGGTTAGGTTAGTTTAGAAACAGTACTTTTTCCTGAATGAAAGGTACCTTTTGACCTATTCTATACCTTTGACAACATGTATGCGATTTCATACGACTTTCATGATGATCGGTTGAGCGGTTAAGGCGTGAAAACGTAACTTACAAACTCACATTCGCATTTATAATATTAGTTAGTATTAATTAGGACAAGGTCTATTCGTGTGCAAAGTTTCACCTGAATTCATTCAGCAATTTACTCATGATTAAGTAACAAGCATCTTCACAAAACTTTTATGTTTATAATATTAGTAGCATACTTATTGTTGACTAATCCTGTATCTAATATCTAATCATTTCAGGTCAAGATGCTTTTAATAATCTATGCAGCATTAATAGCCATCGTAATTGAGGGTTTAGCAGATACTAATGTATCGATCACACCATCTCTCGATGTGGACAATGTACGCGTTAGCAGAGTGCTCTCAAGAAGGAAGAGGTTCCTGATCTTTCCTGATGGCAGCTCCGTACAACTGGGTTGGTTATATTCATAATTCATTTTTTCCTGATTTATAATCGAGCTTAGACAACGTAGTTGGTCCTGTAGCTTTATTTGGCATTTATGTTTGTGTGCCTTAGTAACTTTGGTCCCATAACATAAGTGAGCACAAATGTTTGTGAAGGCTTGGTTTAGATTCCCAGGTCAGACAAAGTATTATTAGAATTTTCTGATAGGATATTCTTAGTAGCAGTAAAAAGAGTCACAGAGTGGCGATTTGCTCATAAGACAGCAATAGTCCACCCTTTAATACGTGGGATCAAAAACAACTGAAATATAGGCAAAATACAGTTTGTTATGAGAGACATTCTGACTTGTCAAGCCATGTCATCAGATTTTGTTGCTCATGTCGATGGTGTCATCATAATTATTTCCTAGTCGTTGAATTATTTTTATTATGACACGAAAAAAAGTAGCAAGGTATTCATCTTCTCCCTAGCCTTTATTATTCCCAAGTCACTTAAGGTCGGCTTTTTCTGGCCTAACCGGATTTGACTGGATATCAGTTTTTACACGGAGCGGCTGCCACCTGACCTCCGCATCCCGAAGGCTAACGATACCCTAAGGCTAGACCAGTGTCAGGATATTAGGGGGTACTGACTTTCCCAATAACGACTGCCATAGATGTTCATGGCAGCCGGGACCGACGGCTTAACGTGCTCGCCGAGGCACGGAGCAGGCGATAATTGTCAATCAATACGCACATCATTTCGAAAAGTTATATAACTGCCGAAAGTCAGAGGTGTGCGACGTGGTTTCGAACCCGAAACCCTCTGCATTGCAGTCTGATGGTCTCCCCACTGAGCTATTCATAAAAAATATTTTTCTATCTAGCTAAGTTTTATTAGCTTTAATATAATATTATGGTTACTTCCAGTATTCTGCACACAAAACCATGGCTATCTTCAAATTGGCAACATCGTCTGGTTCGGTACTACAGCTGCTTTGGCTTGGGAGCTACCTACAGATCCTGAAGTGTTTGACATGTTCAGAGACCAGTATAAGCTTTACGAAGGGACTAGAAGAAGTGACGTTATCTACTATTTAGATGAAGATGGAAAAGTCATTGATAAACGAGAATACAAAAGGTAATTTTGTCAAACCATTTTTCGTAGGATTCTATGTCTAGAAATAAAGTTGGAATATTATCATTCTTAAAAGGTTAAAACTGTTTAATGCATTGGCCGATTGCCAACCAACGAAGCAAATTCTTTGATAAGTTTTGATTTAAAATATGTTGAATAAGTGTTTAAACGTTTTTAACATAAACATGTTGTAACAGGAAAATAATAGTAAATCCAGCTTTTGCCAAAAGGAGCATAGACTCAATGGAAAAGGCAAACACATTCACCACAAAGTTATCTATAAAGGAAATGCACAAGACGCAGAAAAATAAAAATATCTTGGAAGAATTAGATGCGACAAGACTAAACTTTTACAGACAGGAGAGGCAAAAACTTTATGTAAAGGTGGAAAACTTCTTGCAAGCGTAAGTAGTCTTTGCTAAATTACTAAAATGTTTGTCATTCTTTCTATAATGTTCTTCTTTGAGTTACCTGTTGTAGATTGTACGATGCATGCATGTGGCACATCTTTTGACCCTGCTTGCTATAAAATATAGATTAACTAGCCTAGAAGATTGATGCACACAAAAATTTAAAACATTTTTATAATAAACAATATCAATATTGTAAAAATAAGTATTGCTTATTATGTTTATCGGTACTTGCTTAGTTACCTGAATTCACTAGTTACGCAATTTGTTTGTATTGAACATACACCATTATTTACATTACGTTTATAAATAGAATATACATTAAAAATGAGAAAAATAAAGTATTTCATGGTTTGCCTTTTACCTTTTTTATAATTTACAGTCTTGCTTAGAATGCGAGAGTTATAAGTTTTTGATATTCAAGAAATAAGTATTTTAATATAATCAAAATGAATTAAACTGTTTCCAGCTGTAACTAACATATTTTTAAATTTAATAATAATCATATTATTTTTATTAATTTTATTCTTTTGTTTTATGATAAGGCTTGGATGGAACGGCAAAGAATGTGTACTCAAAATGCTATGTCAGACAGCCAAGGTGAAAAATGCTCAAGGAACATTTATAGATGAGATTCTCAGAGCCGTATTTACGTAAGTATCAATTAACGTGAAGCAAGTAATGGGACTTCTAATGTTGCAACGAGTTCATTCCCACACTTACAGTGAATTAGATCTCGAATTGGCAACCTCGGCAATATGTTTAGCTCAACTGAGGGCTGCTAATAATTTCATTTATTATTGCAATTATATTTAAGTTTGATAAACAATTAAGATTTCTTTGACATTTTTTTATCCTATTTAATATTTTTTTAGCAAATTTTGTAGCTACTAGATTTTATTCACGACACCATTTCCCTACGAGTATATGTAGATTAGGTTAGGTTAGTAACAGTTTCTTTTGTACCTTCTAGTGTATTTCATGATGATTGGTCGAGTAGTTAACATGTGAAAGCGTAACAAACAAACGAATACACAAGAAAACAAACTCATATTTAATATTAGTTAGGATTATGACCTAATGATAATCCAGACAATCACGAATGTCTATGATTATTGAGAGGTGACACAAAGTCACGTGGTTAGGTGGTACATTCCTTAATCGTCTTGCCCGCAATTCTCCGCACCAATGTATTAGTGTGATAGTTAACCGACTCTATAAATGAGCTTTGTTTATAATATTATTCTTATATTAGTAATATTTTTATTAGCTTACTAGATTTGCATGCGGTTCTGCGTTAATGTAGCTTTAATCAATAATATTAATTTTTCTATCCCTCGAGAATTATGATGATGATGTTCTTTTCTGTACCCCTGACAACGTGTATACAAAGTTTCATCATGATCACTTCAGCAGTTAAGGCGTAAAAGCGTAACAAACAAACGCACATTCGCATTTATAATATCAGTTAGGATGTTAGTATAAACGACTACACCATCACACAGAATAATGGTAGTCACTTTCAATAAAAAGCCTGGCAAAGTGATTCATATAAAGATAGCTCTAACTATCATATCCAGTACACGATCGGAACTGGATAGCACGCTACAGAACCAGGATTCACATCGTTTGCGAATAGTGGATTTAAAGCAATTCACTCTGACTCTGGCGAGCATTCCTAATGCGCTGCAGATACGAAGCCCCAACAACGTCCGAAACGCATTATCGAACTGTATCGGCAGAGTATTGAGCGCCTTTTGAGTAGTCCACAAGCTGGTTGTGTAAAGCGAAGTGCGTTTAAGCTAGTACTTACTTCGGAATCTTATTTATTTCTACAATACTAGCCTTTGCCAGTCGCTTTGCTTGCTCGGGAACCTTTGCTTCCTTTAATTGCCGCGTGAATCTCACAAGAACCATCTGAATGGCAAGTTTCAATAACAACAAAAACTTTACGCGTGATTGAGTAACTTATTAGTTATAGTATATATATTATTCCAAACCATATTAAAAAGTCACTTTTGTAATAGGACTAGGATAATACGTAATTTATTTATTTTTACAGTACGTACCCTAACTTGTATACGGTAGAGTCACGTAAAACTTATAGACATCTCTCAAACAGAACCGTCATGTCAAATATATCGTACGATAATGATCCTACACGTCGCTGTGCGTGACATGCGACATGTACAACAATTAATAGGGCTGCAATATTAGTAGGGAACGGCGATATCTCCGCTTTAACCTGCAATTTGTATTTTGCATTTTGACTGCCATGGAAAGCAAAGCGGGCAAGCGGTCGCCACGCTGTCGCAACGCTGTCGCCGCTCTGAGTACTGTCGGCTCGAATCCCGCATGGAACTAAAATTTGAGTGATCCAGCAATAGTTGTAATACATACTTCTTTATCAATTCAAAAGTCACATAAGAATTTAAATACATTAAAAATCGCTCGAGAATGTGACAGGCCAGGAAGAGCATGGTCTCCAGCCAATAGGCATGTGGAATAAAAAAAAGATTTTAGTCCGTCTTTAAGACTAGCAAAAAATAATGGACATGTATTTTTCTTTTGTCACACAAACTACTAATAACGAAGATACAACGGGCTTAAATTTCATGTTACGTCACTTGTCGGTACAAATTTTATAGGACAGTGACGTCACAAGACCCCACTCTCGAACTTTAATGCGTTATATCTTAGTAAATATTTCATGTTTCGTTAAAACAAAAAAAAAGGAGTCCAATATTTTTTGCTAATCTAAAAGATGGACTAATTCGAATTACTTATTTTTAACCCTGTCAACATGCCTATTATGCTTAGTATAATGTCTCAACGGTTTTATAAAACGGAGCGGAAACCTTTTTATAAATGCTGACAACGTTGAAATCCTTGGTATTATAATAATAAGAACTGTTTCTTTCAACATTTACAGAACAGGTAGTAACAGAAACAAGAAACAAAGTATTGAAGGGCTTACTAGTCTTGTAGGCTACGACTCTTAGTATCAAACAGACCGTATACTTTATTGCCCCTATGGTGGCAGAAAACATACCATAATATAAACCATTTTTGTTTATCACGTTTCATCATCAGGCAAACTTTACCATACATTGCAGCTGTGCTCCTCAGAACACGATACATGTTTCCTTACCAGAAGCAAACATAAACTTGAAACATAATTTCAGATTACCGAAAGTCCACGTCTTGTCCGAAGTTCATAACCAATACGACGACGCCCACGGGGCCAATGGAGACTGTGCGCATTTGTACCCGAATTGTGAACACAGCAGCGTAATATGAATCGGATATATTATATTTATGACGTAGTATATTATTTTCAATTTTGTTTTATTTGTTATGTGAACAATAAAGGAAATGTAGTTTGGCGATGTTGTTTGTTTTTTGTCTTTGAAATAGTTTGGTGTGAAAATCAGTTGATAGGCCGTTCTCGAGATTGCAAAAATCAACCCGCTTTTGGTTTGTAATATTATTGAAGTTTTGTTGTGCAATCTAATCAGTTTTATAACTTTCTTAACATACTTAGAACATATACATAAATTATATATAAGTGTACCTATATTATACATAAACTTTGGCTTATAGTTTTACTAAAAACATATGTTTGCCATTATATGTTTTTTGACTCAACTAATAGGGAGCAAGCCTATCGCCTTCCACTGGTCGTCAAATACCTTGTTGCTCCCGACTTTTCTTAATGCAAAATTCAGAAGCACTGCCTTACCCGACGGTTAAACCTAACCTCTTGGAATCAGCGCCAAGCGGAAAGTAAATCTTATGGCGATATCTACTAATGATTCTAAAATCATTAAAATTAGGAGTATACATATATAAATAACGTAAATAAAATAGCTCACTAAAGTTACGGTCAGAGAGAGGTAGATAGGTACTTTATATTTAGATTTCGTTGTTTTTTTTTTTTTTTATTCTACTAAAGTGGCAAACAAACTTACCTGATGGTAAATGGTTACCGTAGCCTATCGACGCCTGCAATACCAGAGGCATCACTTGCGCGTTGCCGACCTTGTAAAAACCTTTTAACGCCCTTTTTGAAGAACCCCATACTGTAGTCTTGTGGGAAAACCTGGGCAGGCAGTTCATTCCACAACCTGAGCGTCCGCGGGAGAAAATTCCTTTGGAACCGTTTAGTGCGGCACCAATTAGGTTGTAAGGTGTGAGAATGACATCCCTGCCGATGGCGAGCGGTGCGATGATAAAAAGTAGCTGAGGGCATCATCTCAAACTACTCGTCAGAACACAATCCATTATATAAGCGGTAGAACACACAAAGGGAGGCAAAGTCCCGTCTGAGACTTAGTGATATTCCAGCTTTATGTAACAAACAAGTCCGTTACAGTCTTAGTTTTAGACTAGATGTAGCTTTAGGAAATCCTATGGTAAAGATATACTTTGGACTTTCTTTCTTTCTCCTTTCTTATTCAGGCATATTGTTCTCTATTAGCTTCCTTTAAGTTATTTCAATACAATCACGTACACATATGTATGTAACTAATGACTGGACTAATTGGTTATTGTTGCTAAATCTTTATTCAAATGAGAATTAAGTAGGCTATAGCTACTACATAAAAACACAAGTATTTAACTTGCATGATTCTTAACAATAACTGCAGTCTGATGTAAAATCAGTAATACCTATCTAACATGAATAGTAAATGCTGAAGTTCTGGGCGGACTGTAAAACATATTTCTTCCGTTATTCTACCTCAATTTCAGTGCGCAACCTCTTGATTGTCCTAAATCCTTCTATAAAACAGTCCAATCAGCGGAGTAATATCATTTTCAAAGAAGAAATCAGAAGGATCTTCTTCGTAAGTTCTTTTCGTTCGGCTCGAAGTTTCGGATATATGTATATTTTTTGGTAAGCCTGCAGGATTATTGCTCTTAGTAAGCACCAAGAGTACACCACGAAGTAGTGGGATATGCTAGCAGGCTCAATCAATCCAATAGCTGTTGCTTGCAAGCAACAAGGCAACAAAGAAGACAGCGTAAGTACGCCTTCTTCTTTCTTTCTTAAGCACATTCTAGAAACGATATCCAATAACAAATTTAAATGTGTTATTTTGCTGAGATATTCACCATCCCACAAGACTTGGAGCATTGGCAACGATAAAGTGAGACCTTACTTTATCGTTGCCATGCCAATGCTCCAAGTGGTTTCCAGCTACATGTACTTGTCTCATGCCTCGCAAATCCTTCGGTCCTGCGCCTGATCTCTTTCCGATCATATTGGATTACTGTCCCATCAGATTATGAGAGTTACGAAATAGAGAGTGAAAGAGACACACTTGTACCCTATAATATGTCCTGCGCATCTGCGTCAATCATAATGGATTGGCCGTCGTCACCGAAATTCAGTCTTGGGTTCCCCAGACTTTATTTTTCTTATTATGAAGTTCTTCGTATCCGTTAAGAAAGCCAGATTATTACTGCTTATTTTGTACGTTAAACTAAAACACGTGATTGGAACATCCGGGCTCAAAAATTGCAATTTAATTAGCAAGTCTGGCCATTTCGCGTGTCATGTGCTTTTGATATAAATGACGAATCAACAAACAAACGAGTTGTTAATTGGAGGCTTTTATTTAAATTATTATCTATATAGTATATTTATTTGAAACTCCAAAGCTATTCAAAACTTATCAATTTTATATAGCCATACAAAAATACATAAAATCGTCGACGTGCTGAAAAACAAAAAAATATTGTAGTGGATAACACTTTGACTATAGTGAGGATTAGAAATCATTGTTGGTTTGGGCTTTGGTTTCCAGTATAAGTAATAGAGGTATTTTTGATTTTTATTGCTATTGATAACGAAATAACGAGCGAGCCAGCGGCAATAGCAACACCTGGTCAATCAATACTACCTACAATAAACCACATTTTTGTCGAGCTATTGAAACTTGGCATTCTCTGCCGAAATACGGGCATTCCTCCCTCTTCCACCAGCTTAGGCCGTCAAATAAGAGACCTTGGTACCTCTACAGATATAATATGCTCGTGGTATGGAAGGCACTGCTCGTAGACTACACGACTGCTTACCATCAGACGTAGTGTAGTTACTTTAGACTGGAAACTGTAGAAAATAAATATAGGTGGCAGACCAGCACACGGCCTGTCTGATGTTATGCTACCTAAAGCATATGTGCACTTGCAACATCACTCGTTGCTTTCTAAAACGAAGTAGAAGACAGTAGGAGTAAGAGGCTGAAGAGTGAGGTATTCAATGTATAACCTCCAGCATTCTCACCGCAGAACGAAACGTAACAGAACGGCTACTGCTACTCGACGTCAATATTCCCGGTAAAACAGAACCCTTTCATGCTCAAAATCGGCAAGGTATTAGGCAGTAATTTTTTTAAACAGGTGACTTATTTTTAGCATTCAATAATTATTTTATGAACTCAATTTTTATTTTTATTTGAACCTATTTTATATCGTTAACTGCTTGTAGAAGGTTACATATAAATACTAATTACCTTATACATGTGTCTTTTTTACAATATACTTAACAAATTTTATTCTAGCACTTTTATAAAACTCAATATTTGTACCAAAAAAATATAAAAGTTAAAACTCACAAGCGTCCCGCCTCCCGTACGACTCCTTCCATCCCGCGGTGTGTTCTTTGGTTACGTCGCTGTTTTGTTTTCCGACCGCGTGTAGTCTTAAGTCTTGGTTGTGCAATTAGTGCAACCTATTTCAATATTTGCATTTTTACATGCAAGAAGTGAAATAATCTTAACTATTTATAAATGCGCATGTAAGCGTGTTTGTTTATTTGTTCATTACGCGTTTTTTTGTATACACGTTTTCAGGGGTATCCAGGGGGGCTCCTTTCATCTAGAAAAAGGTACTGTTGCTAACCTTACCTAGCTTATATTTACGCGAACACAGCCGCGAGCAAAACCTAGTGCATTATGAAACGTCGTGAAATCTATATATTAATACGTGAAGCAAAAACTTTGTACCCCTTTTTACGAAAATTGCGCAGACGGAGGAGGACGAAATTTGGCACAGTTAAAGTTTATATAGAGAAGAAGGGCCGAATCCTAATATTTTTATAAAATATGCATTAGAAATTCATTAAATTAATGAAAAAACATTACACGCACACAACCATGCATTTAACACACTTAGTCGAATTGCATTCGTAATATTTCGACATTGTTCGTCTGACGTCGTACAATTCTTTATAACTATGGTTACCAATACCTTATTTATATATAATAGAGAAAAACAGAAAACAAAGTAGCAAGTTTAGGAATTTTGGTCGACTTTTGACCACTCGGCGCCCATTAGTAAAATTTTAATAACTTTTGTTCTACTATTGTGAAGTACAAATAAGTTACGGATGAAAGGTAATAAGTAATTACTTACTGCATTACTATACAAAAATGTCTGGATTACTTTTAAGTTTAGTCCTCTACATGTACTAAATACATTGCACAACAGTGAGTTCGTGATGTCAAGGCATTCAACAGTGCAGACATCAGACGTCGTACTCTAATTACGAAATTAAACATTGAACTTGAACAAGTACCGAGCTTCGTTGGTTTAGTGTGGAGATGGTTTCTGTTTTCTGAACAATGAAATTATCTATAAGTACTTTTTATATTATTATGTTATATACTTTTACTGAACGGTAGCAGAATTATATTTAAGGAAACTGGATGGGTTCTACGATTTCGAGGGATCCGAACCATTTTTTTTCAACTATACACACTTTACTACCTGCGGGTAGGAGGAAGCGAATGTCGGGCTCACCCGGGGAAAAATAGAAACTCTCGGGTCTTACCGACTAAACCTACCAACACACTGCATTAAATGGTGGGCGGAGGGCTGAAACTGGACCAGCGACAAAACAGCTACAATAGTCTACACTATAAACCATAGCTTTTAGAATGTTTATCTGTTTGTCTGCCAGTAGAACTCATAAAGCACTGAACCGATATTGATGCAATATTTACAGTTTAGTAGTTTGTAGTACAACTTAAAATATAAGCTACGTTTCATCTTATTTTAGAACCGTATAGACTTTTGTCTAGAGGTGTACTAAATAAATACTTGAGCAGTCACGTTTAAATTCTGCGTATAGGGATACGTCTATTGTACTCAATTGGACACATTGCCAGACTGTGCTAAGACTGAAATTGTCTAGACAGAAAAATTAGTATGTATACCGACCGATAAATCGAATGCTAGACCTCACAATCGGTTAAAAATATAAACGCAAACTTATGCCATGTGATCGATTAAATAGATAGAAAGTGGGCATTAGAAAAATATAGAAAATTTTCTTTTAGATTAGTCTAAGAATGCATAGATTGAGACAAAGACTAATTTCTAGAAGTAGAGGCGTGTGATTTTTATATTCTAATGTAAGACACGCTTATCTTTGAAATGAATCATCTTCCGGATATTTGAATAGGTAATATGAAGTTAAGTCAATACTTGCTTTATTTGAAAAACAATGACTTGCGGTATACAAGCATTTAGTTGCGGTTCCGTAGCATTTTTAGTATATTTTATTTATTATACTTGCTTGCTAGTATAATCTTAATAAATTTGAGCCAGTGCAATGTCTGAATATAAATTATTTGTTATTATAACTTGGGGAACAAAATTGTAAAAATATTGTACCACATAAAATTATGTACCAAAGTTAAAAAAAACGTATTTAACCTCGTGAACAAAATTATAAATTATAATAATTTTACCTTAACAAAATAGTAACTGCGTTTTTTTATTTTCAATTAGGAATTGTTTAAGCTACAATAGTATACCATTTTGTTTATTTCACAGCCTTGTAAATTCAATCTGTTAGTATTGCAAAATTTTCCATTACTGATTCCTAAAATCAATGTTTACCTGAAATCACGTGCTAATCGGTTAACTAGAAAGATTTAACAATACTAAGTCAATAGTAGTTGAGTTACATACACGAATCAAGATACACTGCAGAACACGCTAACTGCCTCAAAAAAATACGAAGACAAAAAGAAGAACAAACAAGCCAAAAGATAAACGCAGTGTATTAAAAGTACCAGGAGATTATATCTAGAAAAGAGATATCACCAAAAATAAGAAAAGCATATTCCGTATAAATCTAACGTTTAAATATCGAATAGTCACGTGAACACAAAGTTGGCCTCTTACATTATTTAAGCCACTGTTTCTAGTTGGAACATTGAACAAGAAATATGAATCTAATAAATTTTCTCGTAATAATACTTGTGATAAGTGTGCTCGAGTTTGTGGTGAATGCAGACGCGAAGGATCGTTGTGCCAATGTGAAAGCCCCTTTGCTCGGTCTAAGGAAGAAGAGGCATTTGACGTTTCCGCCCGGGACGTCTTTGGTTGTAAGTGTTCATTTATTTTTCTTGATTGAATTAAAACGTGGATCTTTGTGGCAGAATTCAACTCAAACGAATTGCAAGTTTAGTTAACTTTACCAAGTATGCTATAGCTTAAAGCATTCTTTGTATTTGATCCCTTCATAAAAACGAATATAGATAGTTATAAAACAGAAGATAGCAGAGAGTAAATGCACGGCGTAAAATGCAGCATGTGTTAAAAGTGGGTGGAAGTAAATCACACACTGCTCTAATCTCAAATATGAAGATGATGGTTCTTCAGAAGAACTGGATCTTGTTTATATTCTTAATAATATAGAGGTGATAAAAGTTAATTCAAGTTTATATTTGATGATCGAACGTATAGCTGTTATTATTAAACACAAATAAACCAGTTCAGATATTAGGTGAAAATAGACGAATCAAGATTCTTATAGAGTTGCTGACCATTACAATTTATAATATGAAAGACTTATTACTAACTAAAAAATAATGATATCTTGAAGTCGGCAATCTATGTGTTATTCGCTATATGTGTATGTATTTCTTTTATATGGACCAAGTTATCTAAGCATATATTATAATATTCTGTATTAAAAGCCTGCACCTGTCTCTTTCTCTGTCACCTTGTCTTTGTATTTCCATCTGATTATTTTTCCACTTCAGTCTATCTAAAGGGACATTGCAGAAATAGCTCCTTCTCGAGCACATCTGTTTATCTTGTTTTCGGTCGCTCGAAGGGTGTGGACACTGGGATGTTACGATTGGCATTACTCACATAATCGGACAGTCTTCTTTATCCATGTCCATATGTATAGAGCGTTCTTTCTCGTAGCTATCAGCATTATCATATACGTTGAGCCGCATAATGATAGCTTGCACCATCTTCTAGTACATTGCGTGCATTGTCCCCGCAGTGCATTCGAGACATTAATTAGCATGACCCAAATAGTTAGTCCGGGTGTAGCTGTACTTACCATGTCGGGCAATTTATAGTCATGTGCCTTTTTATTTGTCACAAAGTGTACATCTAGCCTTCTGTCAGAATTATTGCTATTGTACCCTAAACTATAATACTATAATACGTTGCACTCACTGATCGGTAAACGATTAGCGAGGTTACGCGACGTTGGGTGCGGTCAGTCTATAGATGGGTGACCGCTTAGTGGTATTTCATCTGAGCGTCTTCGTGCTTCGGAGGGCACGTAAAAAGTTGGTCCAGGCTGTTGTCAAATTGACAACAGTCGTTAAGCCATGTCAGAGGCCTATGGGCGGCTTGAACAACTCTTGACAAAAGGTTGGCCGCTAACCACACGAAAAAAAAAGAAGAAAGAAAGAAAAAGAAAGAAGTCTTTAATATGTAGTATATGGTTATATTATATATCCGTCTGCTCGTTTGCCATATATCATAAAAAAATATATATATACAGAGTGTCCGGTAATTAATGGATAGCCTGGAAATGTCTTATAGTGGAAAAGATGGCCGTTCAGAAAAAAATTAAAAAAATCTATTCTAACTACTACCTGCGATATGTTTCTTTTTTTAATTACCATGTATAACTTTCTTGTATACTACGACCATAAATGAATGAAATCCATCGGTTTTTTGTTGTTTTATTATTAAACCCTAATTATGCTAATAGAAAGACAGTCAAAAGTATGCTATGCTATAATAGCTTGCACTTTTTAATATTTTTTATTTATTTTATTTTTTTCATTTTATGAATGGCCTTCAGTTTTACTATAAGACATTTCAAGGTTATCCATTAATTACCGGACACCCTGTATATTTCTGTATCATCTTGCAGTATGCATTATAATAGCATCAGCCCTGTAATAAACCGTCCCATTCCTTGACACGGGCTTCTTCTCAGTGTGTGAATGTTTGGGCTATAGTTTACCAAGCTAGCCCAATACGGATTGGCAGACTTCATATGTGTTCAAGAAAATTATGGAAAACTCAAAAATATGCAGGTTTCCTCATGATGTTTTACTTCGCCGTTAAAGCGAACAATAGCGAGGAACTATTTAATACGCACATAACTTTAGATCCTTGCGCGCCTTGAGATCGAACTCGAGACCTCTGCGTGGCAGTGCAACGGTTTCCTACTTGGCTTTTGCGTTCACATATAAGTTGCCAAAATTGTTAATGAAAAGCAATATTTAAAAAATTTATGAGAGTTTTTATAAGTATTCTTACACGCCAACCTTAATATCTTGTTTGAACTTAACAATTGTAAATGTAACTTCGTTCTATTTTATTCACAAACATTATGATTAAATTTTGATGTTAAGAAGTGTTACTTTGTAAACTTAATAAGCTTGCTAATTTATTTAATGGAAATGTTTGTAGAGGCGTCTATACATATGTTAACGCTTATTTTGCCATAGATCACAAAAACAATAGAATGGATAAGATTTCTAAAAAAAGGCAAATGCACCAGCTGGTATATTATTCTTCCGCTCTCCTAAATTGCTGTGCCCACGAAGATCAAATCTTATCTTTGCACCCAACACCTAAGCTGATATATAGAATGCAATAAAAATATTAAGTATCGGGTATATACCTTAACCTATGATTTATTATAACGTTTATATAAATAAATAAGTATTGGCTTTTCAGCTGACACTTTCGCTTCTAAAGGCGATCATGGTCCACGCGCCATCTGGCTGGAACGTCGCCATAGAAATCGACGTAATCTACCCCATGCTAACTCCAGAAATGACAAACGCGTTGTTCAGGAGAAAATTACACCACCAGCAGAAAAGAGAATTGTGGGCAACGATTGAAAATGCTCTAGAAAGGTAAAGTGTCACAATGACTATAATTATTATTGAAACATGTATTGATGATGATATGATGAGGTGTTAATAAAAACGAAACAAAGAAAAATCTACAGAACTCAATTCTTTTTGTATTTTTTGTTATAATTGTATTTTATATTACATTACTATAATGTAGCTTATGTATTTACAAACTATTACTATATTATACGATTAATTACTTAATGGCCTCAGTCTAGTCTAATGGTAGTTAAAGAGGCTCGGGTTCGAAGCCCGCGGCGGACTAACAAAAAGTTAAATTTGGTTTGATATTTCTAACGTTTTACTAATTTAATATTATACTGAATTATTTATTCTTATAATGCTATGCATACTTATAAGTGACAAGAACACCATTTTGCTTGAATATTGTGATTATATTAATAATAATAATAAGGGCTTCTTCACGTTGGACCCATGTCTCTGTGTGAGCCTCTCAAAGGGCCAAATATTTTTCTAATATGATAGCAAAATATCTGTGATAAGAGAAACATAATAATAAAATTTTAATATTTTTTTTATTTCTCATCACTTTAAATTTCATATGCTTAGGCTATGGGTACAATTTAATTTATGAATATGGGAGACTGGTGCCTAAACTAAGCTTACGCCTGTATCTTAAGAAACCAGGTCTCCACCCCTAGTGTGTCCTGTTATGTTTGTACATTTTACATTTTAATGCATTGTAATTGTAATATTCTTTGTAAAATTGAATAAAAAAGTAGTGTATATATATTTAATAAATAAATATCTTTTACGTAGTTAGATTTTTCTGTGAAGAAATTTTTTATTGCAACCCGGAGTTGGAAAGTTCACGTTATGTTTACGGCCTGATCACCATGCACCACGAAATTTGCGTAAATCTGTTGGTTTTGCGAATTTTAAGAGTTAGAGATTAGAAAGTGCTTGTTTTTGTGCACACACTTGTGCTCTATATTATTTTATTTAATAGACCTTCTTGTCTTTGCATACGTGTTTGTATTAACAATACAAACAAAATTAAGATTTTGCTTAGCGTATCATCAAAAACACAAACACAAACAAACTGGATTTTACCCAGTCAAAACGTTTATCTTGTAACTTATAAAATACTATTTTGTTTTCCAGTTACAACATGAATGGCCGATCCTGTATTTATCGAAGCATATGTGAAGCCAAGCTACACTTGGCTCCACCAGGGAAGTCACTGGTGCATGATATTCTGAGGGCTATCTTTTCGTAAGTATACTTTGGTTTATACAAACATTATCTTAAGAGATTATGTTCTTAGATGATTTGATAGATGATATATGTCACTAGTTATGTCCGCTGCTTCGAGCATAGTATTTTCTTCGGAATGAAAGGTACCCTATATTCTTTTCTGTATCCTTGATAACGTGTATGCGAAATTTCATTCGGTTGAGTAGTTAAAGGCATGAAAGCGTAACAAAGAAACAAACTCACATTCGCATTTATAATATTTTGTTTAGGATTCTTTTGTACTTCTGTGCGTCACCGAACTTCTCCAAAACTGCTGGATTGATTTTGATGACTTTTTGTGTGTTTATGTGGTGAATGGCTTGGATTCTTAATTGGACACAGTGGAGCTGCAATCGAGTACTATGTAATTATTACTTTAATTTAAGCCAACGTTCGGACAGAACAACTTCTGTCGGGTCCACTAGTATCTAATATATAGCTTTAGTAGCTTCAGTACCTGCGTTTTAAAATTAGTGTATACTTCAAAAATTTTCTTTTAAAGTTATTATATCTATAAAACAAATTGTCTTCTTTTATATAGTACTCAGCTGAATTATTACAGAAAAACATTTGGTATAACAAAAGAAAATTACACATATGCCAAAAAAAAAAGAAATATTACGATTAATTACTACATCAGTGATAATTGAGATACTTATAGAAATTAACTCACTGCATATACGTAAGTACGCCGTAAAGAAGTTGTTGAAATATCCAAATCAGGACAGATATGGAAAATAACAAATAAATGAGATGTCATATTAGGTAAGATAGATACCATTATCCTTATCCAGCATACTGAAAATATCAAGATTCATTATTTGCATGCATAAACTACATATAAAACTATGACCCTTTTCCTGTAACATAACAATATCTATATCATGATGAAGATGAAAAGCCAGTAACAAATCGATAAATTATTTGGATATCGGTTACTACTATAGTAACAAATTACGTACGAGAGCGTTCAATAACTTAGTAGAGTTGCAGCCATATTGCCATTCAGAAGACATCACTGATGGTAGATTTGATTAATGTTCGAGGTGAGATGTTTCCTTATTACGTTTAGCGACTGATTCTAATTGAATGTCGATCAGTAAATCAATTGGGACTTCCTCGTTTGTAACGAACGAGACTTGGCGACTCCGTAAGAGAGTCTCTCGTAGAACAATTTACAAATGGGATGAAAGTTTTATTTCTGTTGGATTACGTTAAAGAGGATTGTTTGAATGGCGTGATCTTCATGAAAGTGATCATTATAAGAAGTTTTATCTATTAGTGTAATAACTTTTGTTTGCGAATTATTTCATGCAAAATTAATAACGTGAGTTTAGAAATTTGTTTTACTGGACTTGTGCATCTCTTAACTTTATACAGGTCTGTGACCTAGCACGGCTGCTATAGCTATCTTAACTTATCTTAACTTGTGTGGGGGCCAGCAAGTACAGACCGGCGACACTTCGATCCAGAGCGACTTCCCCAATAACGACTGCCATAGATGTTCATGGCAGCCGGGACCGACGGCTTAACGTGCTCTCCGAGGCACGGAGCAGGCAATAATTGTCAATCAATACGCACATAATTTCGAAAAATCATATAATTCCGAAAGTCAGAGGTGCGCGACGTGGGTTCGAACCCGAGACCCTCTGCATTGCAGGCTGTTGGTCTCCCCACTGAGCTATCGCTGCTTTGCTATAGCTATACTTATTATGTATGATTTGGCTGTATTATGGGCCCAAGTATAGATAAAAATGTATTATTAAATTTTGGTACAAATAAACTTTTATTTATTATAATTATTATTCGGGTATCTATCACTGCATTTATTACCAAAGAACGCAGTTATATAATTCTGATAATCTGTGTCTATTAGTACCTATGATTGCACGCATTATCTATAATAGTGTCGGTAGCATCTTTAATGATAATGTGCTTGGCATTCGATCATGTATGTTTTGAATATAGTACACAATTATCAGTCCTAGAACATTTTTATACCGACGCGACGAAGTGTACTTTCTCTTCAGTAGTCTTGTAAATTGATGTATTGCATATTGAAACTTTTCTAAATAGTAATTATTTTCTTTCTTTTCAGTGCCCCTGTTCATGAAGCCGAGTTCAAAGAAGAACTCAATGGAACTTATAGGGAACTATTGGAGCCGAACGTCTGTGAAAGAATTCATGATTGCCCTATTTCACTCCTAGAAGCCATCTTAGCACTGAATAAAAATAGTTTATAGACATAATGTAGTTTTATTAAAACTTATGTTTGGTGGGCGGAACTACAACGAAAATGCTTCCAAATTGTTCTATGTCTGTATAATTGTTTCAAAGATTTCTGGTTAAAAGAAACCGATGGCAGCTTATAAGTGTATTCTCTTTTTTTTCATTAACTGGTGGCTTTGCTTGCAAGATAACATTGTTTTTGTTGAAGAATCTTTTGAATAGTTTGGAGTTGGTTTTGGAGTAGAATTATAGCCATTGTAAATGTGATGAATTTATTATGGACAATTTTTTTTGTTGCCAGCTTTAGAAATGAATTATGTTGCGTCTCTAATTGGTATGCATGTGAAGTCATATATCGCACTAATATTATATTGTACTATTTTATCTTCAAAAATTCCATTATCTACTCAATGAAGGATAAAGTGCACATTCCTATACGTGCGTGGCAGAGGTTTAAATACTACAATTTACCATTCCCGCGTAAGTTTGTGGTTCATGATGAGCAGAAACATACTACCAAGTAACTGTAGACTCTAAATGTTTGACATACGGCCGGTATTGGAATGTGATGTGTACAAGATTCCTTGGAGGTGTGATTCGTGACTGAGCTAATGAGAGGAGGCAGCGGGGCTCTAATTCTTTGATCCAACATCCCGGGTCACTGAACACGGCTCAAACGCGCACATAGAACATTTTACGATAGCTTCGTGTAGATAAGGTTTAGGTGTGCATATTTTTTATGTTTCATGATGATGCTCCGAATGATAATTAGGTTTTGAGATAGAATCAATAAATATACAGCATATTTCAATGACTTTTCTATACTAATATTATTAAGAAGAAAGATTTCATTGGTTTGTTTATTTGTAAGGATTAAAATCAGAAATGACCCAACCGATTTAAAAAATTCTTTCACCATTAGAAAGCTAAATTATCACCGAGTAATAAAGGCAATATTTTATTTTAAAAATTACTGTTACTAACATAACCTAACTTAATCTAGCCTATTTTTACACGAGCGACGCCGCGGGCAAAAGCTAGGTATGTTATAAAAACGTTGTAGTAACTTAGTCAAAACTTCTTTCATGCCAATACAATATAAACTTTAAACGGTGAAAAGCAATTTAAACTGACAGCAATCATAACCTATAGATTTTCTTGAATATAGATATGCTTTCAAAGAGTCGTAAGATTTCACCTTATTTACAACTGTTATTATTATTTTATAAGACCTCTTACGTAATCTGTTGTCAAAACCAAGTTAAGGTTAGTGGCGTAAATCCATCCTTTCATATGTACATACTGGGGTACCTCAAGGTATTGTCCGTGAACCAGAGTTCAATAATATTTTCTAAGTTGTTGTCGTATTAGTAATATCAATACGAACCTAAATGTACGAACCTATAGTTGCTATTAATTTCACGTACCTTTAGAATCGCATATTTAATAATTTACTTTATATCGTAACTAAACTAACTTAAAATTAGTAATTGTATACCAAAGGGATAGTTAAAATGATTAGAATTGTAAATATGGAATTATAGCTCACTCATCAACCTCAATGACATGTTCGCTCTCTTTCTGACTATCTATCTCTCCATACCTGTGATCCTACTCATCTTCTTCTCTCTACTTCACTCTGTCAACAACGTTCTCAGACGCCAGAGCGAAATGTACCAGCTTTCTGTTTATAACACTGCAGCGCTCTACCATATTTTTGGTCGGTTTTAGGATTTTTGACTAAGTTTACAGTGTTAAATGTCCTATTGACTCCTTGATGCCAACATTCTCAAATTATAAGCCTACATACATTAAGTGTTGTGACAAATGGCATTTGAAATAAATACATAAAATATACATAACTTAATAATAAGCGCAGAATATTTTTATGTGTACACATATACTGAGAAATTTTCCACTATGGGTATCCATAGTAATAATTTATCACTACAAAATTAGTTTTAGTATGAAGCTACCGGGATATAACTTGAAAATGAATGACAAGTTAATTGTTAACATTTGTGAAAATGTACATGTAATATATTTAGTGCTAAAATAAACTCCTTGTTGCACAGTAAACTATTATGTGAACGTTAAATAAGCTTACTGCTTCATAACATTAAGGTATCAAAAGCCATCGAATACATTCCATCAATCATCCCATTAACCTCTTTGAATAGTTTTCTATGAAAGATAGATAGGATATATAATCCAGTCAAATAAGCAGGAAAAGGGTAGCCACCTTGGAATGAGAGATAATAAGCTGCAAACTCGTATACACCTTCATTTTGGTGATCTAAAAGTTCAAAGTCACAAAAGACTCATAAAATCTCATGTCTGCACCGTAAGTTATTCAAGGTCAAAGGTCACAAAAATCAGATTTTCGCGATTATCTCGGTTTCTATAGCTCCAATGATGTTAACATTTGTTATAAAATTGAAGAGAAAAAAATTTGCTACAATTTTTTTTTAAAGAAATTTTTGTACGGCCAACCGTTTCTCAGATAGAGGGCGGAGAGTCCGCAGCGCTCAGCCATACTCACTGTAATGCAAGGTCAACCGTGAATCTTAATGAATAATACCTTGTATAATGTTATTCAATTATTGAAATTCCATTATCAATAAATAATTTGTATTATCTCTCATTCCGAGGTGAAACCCGTAATATGACTGGGTTAATAGGCAGTCAGTAATGCGAGTAGCATTAGTGACTGCTTTTTGTATTTCTTTATATATTTACTGTAGTGAAAAGTGACAGATTTGTACTATTGGATCTTAAGATCTATATTTTAAAGCCCTGTGTATTTTTAAGTAGATTGTTTAGTTTCGATGCCAAACTCTACACTCATAACTTTGATAAAAATTTTAAATAAGAAAATATCTTCATAGCGATTCTGATTGTATGTTTTACCTACTATTTTGCCGTAATGGTGAACTTAAAATAGCCCAAAGTAAAATATATTAAAGTGTTGTTACATTTCATGGATACGCTCTACATCATGTTGTTAATTGCTTGTTTATTTTAATAATGTATGAATGTTCTAATTGTCAATTTATAATATGATAATGTTCTAAATTTTGCAATAATTTAACAATATATTACAACGATGCAGATCATGCTACATTTATTTTGTCAAATATGTTTAATTGGTGATTAATATTTTATTTAGATTTTGCATATTTAGTATTAACCAACGTAGGTTATTTATAGTTTTATAAATCGTATTTTATATTCCAAGGTCCTAATCCGCAGTGGAACTTGTAATTTCTAGGCAGCAAGACAGTATGGATTGTAAACTGTAAATAAAATATCAAAAGAAAAAAAAAGAACTAGTGACTCACCCCGCCTTCGCACAGGTCGTACAAAACCTTAACAAATTATACACCTAAACTTTCCTCGTGAATCACTCTGTCTATTGGTGAAAACCACATGAAAATTCGTTCAGTAGTTTTTGAGTTTATCGCAAACAGACGCGTTGGGGACTTTGTTTTATAATAATTATGTAGATATTACCCGATTGATTCATTCCGATTGATAATTGTTGAGCCATAGAAATTTATCATATTAATATAGTATTACATGACAAAAAAAATATTATTACAACTTGAAGCTACGAAACATCTCTTAATCTCTATTACTGACTTACATGCTTTGTAAGAGTGTGAAAGAGATATCTATTAGTTTATCATATCCTGATAATAAGCCAAATGAAACAACTACACAACTATACAAATAACAAACATATGTAAAACGATCTAGATTAAATTAAGAAAGTAAATATTGCGTGTATCTGCGGCATTCCATGTTAGTCTAGTCATTTTGACTAAAACGTGTATGGTCAAAATAAAAAATGTAAGTCACTGTTGACTCAATACCTTTTATAATCTGGTTCTGCTAAGTCATAGCATTTCTGACATGAACCTCATTATATACTTAACCCTGATATAACACCATACATCTCATATAAGTCATATAAAATATATCAAAACGACAAATTAATATTATTAAATTAAAATTAGAATTCAGTTTAACGTAATATATTATTTGGCTGCTGTTTAAAATATAAGAATGGACCTAAAAACTTTGCTGGTCGTATTTGTTATGATGCTGCCTCTAGTATTGAGTGGTTACAGTATAAGTTCAACAAGTAAGGGCCGCTGCCCCAACTTGAGGGCGTCATTATGTTCCGTCAGGAAGAGACGACATCTGGCTTTTCCCACAGGATCTGCTGTTTCTGTAAGTATTTTTAATACATTGTTATATACATCATACATATTCATAAAACTTACAAAAGGGTTATAAATGACGAACGCAAGATTGCTTTATAATGATGTTGTATATTATAAAGGTTTACAGTAAATTAATGAATAAAGTCTTTTACAATGCATTTATTAGATATACCTATCATGTCTATAGTAAGATTTTTTTTATGTATGCATAAGACCGATCGTTTATTAGAAGGGCGCAATGTACATTTTATCATGTATTATGTAGCTTAATTTAGTTAATAAAGAAAACCATCAAAATCAAATAGCCGTGTTTAAAATACTATTACTATTTATTTATATTCCGATTGTCAAAAAGCTTTTTAGAAAGAAAAATTTATTATATATAATAAAATTTATTATATAAAAATTTATTATATATAAATTAAATTATTATGTAACATCTTATAGTTTTTTTATTAGGAATTTAAGTTAAGTAAAGCCAAATTTAGGTGTGTGTTAAAGTGTGCGAGAAATATTTTTAAACGTCTACTATGATGATAATTTAATGTTAGAAATGTTTGGCACGTTATGAAATTTGTAATCGTTATGATGGATATGTCACAGGTAATTTGTATGATTCCGCGTTTTATAAACGTCCGTTTAAAAACGCTCGCTGTTTTAAAATATGCCGAAGGCAAATTGGCGACTCGTTCAATTGTCGGGGCTCCTATTTCTGGGTGGTCACAAAAAAAATAACCACGGAGATTATGGCGGGAGCAGAGTCTCCGCCTTATAACCTAACCTATCCAAGTCGGAGTCCTAAGAGTTGGAACTCGGGGCGTTAAGTGACAAGGCAATTTACATTTTGCCTTCGGCGTATTTCAAAACAGCGAGCGTTTTTAAACGGACGACGCCGTTTGTAAAACGCGGAATCATACAAATTACCTACGGTAGATATATCTGACGTTTTTCTGGTAGTATTTTACGAGCGTGATGTCCTACTGCAGAGTAAAGGCTTGCTAACTCTGCTTCAAACCTGCTATTCAATCAAACAAAATTATTCAATTGTAAGTTAGTTTCATTTATCCTGTGATATGATACAAATATAACCAGCCCAGGTTCATCATAACCTTGCAGTTTTTCGTGCGTCATCAGTGATGCTTGTGATGGAAAGGATTGTTGTTCTCTTTATTCGAACAATAAATTAGATATGTAGATCACACCGTCCCGTAGCTATTTAGCAATTCTTTAGCGTGGCCCTTTGCTATTTAATAATAAACCATATTTCAAAATAATTTGTTAGAATAGTAGAATGCGGACGGCCATGGGTATTTCTTATGGGTAGAGTAAGATTGCCCCTCATAAGATATTGTATGGCTGTATTGATATTTAAAGAATATAGCTATTCCGTATGTTGATTGTTATGATAGCTGATGGCCAAATTAGGGTCCCTAGGCCTTAATTCTTTGGTATTTCTTTGAGAGAACCAGATACATTTTCTTTTTACTTAAAAAGTAATAAACATATGTAGATCTATAGAAGAAAGTGGAGACACTACACTTGCTAAGAGAAAATAATTAAAAAATAAACGTTTTCTAATATAAGTAATCAAACGTTTTAAAACTAACGAGTTTGTTTTTCTGCTAATTTGATACTCACGTCTGAAATTGTTTGATCTTGTTTTGAGTCTTTGCCTTAGGGCAGGTAGTGATAATTCATATATATGCCAAATCGCGATATTTACATTGTGACGTAAACGTCATAAACTTAACGCAAAAGTTTCCCGTGCATTTTACTTTCAAATCCAAATAAAAGTTCAGATTTTGTTCGAACTTATTTTCATTTCTATTGTGTGCTTTGGTAGTTGCCTTAATGATGGACTTGGATTATGGTAAAAGAAAAGCTCCTTTGACTTTGTTTTCCGATTTTATACAGCTCGGTGCTTATATTCTTAAAAAGTTAAGCAATAGTTGTATAATATTTTAGTTAGTTATGTTTAAGACCCCATTTAGTAGATATCATTAATTGAATAGCATAAAAATAAAAACATCTACCAAAATTCACAGCCTTCAGCGGTATAGTCTAGTCTATAAAATTTCAGTGTAAAAGGTTGGACGATATCATAGAACAAGAGCAAGAATTATTAATCAATAGTGTCAAATACATGAAACAGCTACACTGTATACTTCTTGCAATATTACTTTTTCCCACAGCCAACGGTTTATCTTGATTTTAACGGTACCCCTCTTAGTAGACATAGTCCCTGTTCCTTGAAATAGTTACGGCTTACAGTACAGGAAGTAATAAGAACTCGAACATTAGCAAAAATACATATCTTGCAAAACTGAAATTTTTTTTTAAAGTTCTTCAAATTGAACAATCAGCTTCTGCATATTAAAGATGCATTTGAAAATTTGAAGTGATCTGAACTCTAACAAATGTTTTTGAAATTTGTGTCTGTTTATTTCGATGTCTCGCAGAAATCCTTAAACTGATTTTAGTGCGGTTTCCACAGCTAAGTAGCTTGTAGTTCAATTTAAAATTTACTCTATATTTCATATGAAATCGTTGAGTATGTGAGTCAACATAAATTAAATCACAACCAGCCCTGTTGCAAATCTAAATAGATTAAACTATTTTGGATTACAGCAGTGCTAAACTTAATGATAATAATATAAATTATATACGCACCGTGAACTAGTAAGTGGGGTGCAACTCGTAGTTCCACTAACATAGCAAAACTGAACAAATCGTGAAGACTAACGAACCATCCACACTTACGTACTTCGCAGTTGCGTGGAGTTCATTTTCGGCGAAAACTTAGCTTTTGCACTTCTAACGTTGTTTTGACAACTTTGGCTAGAAGATAAATTCGTTGAGCGTCGGATGTAGATCGTTCAACTTTTACAAGATGTACTTCAAGTGAAATAACTTAGAATTTTCTTTATAATTTTCTTTTATAAGACAATTAGATGTCAAAGTATGTTCCATTATGCCTAAGTCACTGAATGGGATGATGGCCACTACTGGTGAGCTTCATTAGTGCGTGGTATCCGATAGTAGAAATATAGAAGAAACCCATCAAACTGAATCCACTTCTGCAGAAGTTGAATCATTTTGATGGAGAAGCCTAACAATCAAAAAGAAACCAGGAATTCACCATCAGCAAATCTAAGCTAATGCCACGATACCAAAGATGCAGTATTAAGTAAAAAATAACTGTTTGTCATAGTATGGCGTAGTATTATGTGATGATAATATAAAATAATAAATTATGTAACCGGTACAAAATATTACAAGTGGATCGATCTAAACGACGTCTTCTGATTACGAGTGGTTTTCTCATAGAACTCAGATTCAAATTTCAATATATACTAGATATCTTCGAATAACTATTATAAATCACAATGTCTCTTTGTACGTCGGTCTATTAAGCAGCTTTTAATTCGAGCGGCGTTAGTCTTACTTATATGATTTGTTATTTAAGATATATTGGTACTACTATCAGAAGTAACTATTGTTATACATGATGTCAGCAGTAGTAAAAAAGCAGCGATAGCTCAGTGGGGAGACCAACAGACTGCAATGCAGAGGGTCTCGGGTTCGAACCCACGTCGCGCACCTCTGACTTTCAGAAGTTATATGACTTTTCGAAATTATGTGCGTATTGATTGACAATTATCGCCTGCTCTGTGCCTCAGAGAGCACGTTAAGCCGTCGGTCCCGGCTGCCATGAACATCTATGGCAGTCGTTATTGGGAAGTCAGTGCCCTATAATATCCTGACACTGGTCTAGCCTTAGGGTATCGTTAGCCTTCGGGTTGCGGAGGTCAGGTGGCAGCCGCTCCTTGTAAAAACTGATATCCAGTGAAATCCGGTTAGACCAGAAAAGCCGACCGCAAGTGACTTGGGAATAATAAAGGCTAGGGAGAAGAAGTAAAAAGCACTGCTAGGAAGTATTCTGAATTATTTTAATAGCAAGATGTAGCTGTAGACTATGGTAACTTGTTATTAAAAGGAAATTACCCAGGTGTTGAAGATGCTAGGAAAAAGGAACTAAAGAAGGGTTGAAAGTAAAGAATGAGCAAAATAAACCATCCATGTGAGCTTCCAGCAATCTTACTCACCAAGAAATATACAGTAACAATATTACTATATATATACTACTCCTATAAAGTTTCTATCTCTATATACTCCACACGTAAACCGGTTCATTCCTACCATCACCAATAGGTGTCTCTTCCACTGGTATACAAAAGAGTAAACTAAGTATTAATTCCAGTTAGCTGCATCAGTGGTGAAAACATTCATGACGCATGTCCCTTCTGGCTGGTATTTCGTCGTTGAAGCTGAGGCGACGTACCACTTACCTGATGCCGAGTTCATCGCCGCTCAGAAGAGGAAAAAGCTGCGACATCGTCAGAAGAGGGAGGTATGGGAGTTACTGCAAAGTGCTTTGGATCAGTAAGTATATCTGTGTATTTACAGACTAGGAACAACTATTCGCGGATCAAACAAAGGTTTGTCCTATATGGTGCAATCACTTCACCAACTATGCCTTCAAATGTAAATATGATGATTGATGAAGTTATTTCGGTTGCCTCATTGGATCCGTGCTTTAAGATTTAACTTAATCTTACAGCCAATTGTGAAATCTTTCGGTAGATAAAGTGTTATTGGGTGTTCTGTTAACTTTATTACAGGCAGGTTATAGGCTTGTTTTTCATCTTATATGTATAAAAAGAAATTGACTACTTTGAGGGTTTCATGTACAGGCCTGTATTTCTCAATAAAGAGAAAAATGAATTCTTATCTCTTATAATTTAAAATGTATCTTATTTATTTCAGACGGAGTATAAACGGACGTGCATGCGTTTTAAGAGCAGTATGTGAAGCCCAAATACATCTTGCGCCCAAAGGAAAGTCGCTGGTCCATGATATTTTAAGAGCCATATTTACGTAAGTACTAATCATCCTATTACAAAAAGACAACATTAGGCATTAGGTTTGAAACCCTATATCACGTGTCACAAACATAAAATTAGCGTACACAGTACATCCAGGCTCAGTACAATTATTTATTTCCTTTTTGTGCCGAATCCTAAACGGGCGAAGTATTTGACACAAATAATTATCCTGTGTAGCAGCGATAGCCTGTTGGGAGACCGTTGGACTGCCATGCAGAGGTCTCGAGTTCGATCCCAAGGCACGCATCTCTGACTTTTCGAAGTTATGTGCGTATTAAATAGTTCATTATCGCTTGCTTTAACGGTGAACGAAAACATCGTGAGGAAATCTGCATGTCTCATAGTTCTCCATAATATTCTTGAATATATGTGAAGTCTGCCAACCCGCACTGGGCTAGCGTTTTGGATTATAGCCTAACCGTTCTCATATTAAGAAGAAGCCCGTGTCCAGCAGTGGGACAGTATAATACAGGGCTGGTATTATTATTATTGAAGTGCTGTGGTTAAAAATCACAGCACATGGCGTAACAAAAGGTTTATTTATATTTAAAGTTCGTAGAATGCATATAATAATGGATATAAGGATAATTATATACTAGCAGTGGTCAAGTGGTCGAAATTCGACCATAATAGATTATTTTAAGATTGATCGTTATTAAGGTTTTATTGTCTATAACTATACTTATAATCATCACATTTCATTTAGTCACCTAGGTACTTCATATACATATCTACATAACCATAGTTACGAAGAATTCTACGACATCAGCCGAATAATGCCGAAATACTACGAACGCGATTCGCCTGCTTGTGTCAAATGCATGGTGGTGTGCGTGTAGTGGTTTTTCATTAATTTAATGTATTTCGAATGCGTATTTTATAAAAGTATTAGGATTCACCACTTCTTCTCCATATAAACTTTAACTGTGCCAAATTTAATTTCATTCCTCCGTCCACGCAATTGTCATAAAAAGGGGGTAAAAAGTTTTTGCTTCACGTATTAATGTATAGATATAATAATAATAATAGTTTATTGACTCAAGAAGGTACATACAAAAGAATAACACTTGAGTTATAACTTAACATGTACAATCATTTTGTTGACCACTGGTACCCAAAGTAAGATTTAACTTGTGGTATGGGTACCAGGGTATAATAACAATTCTGTATATAAACTATCCAACTGCTGGGCACGGGCGTCTTTTCAGTATGAGAAGGGTTAGGACATAGTCCATCATGCTGCCCCAGTACAGGATGGCAGACTTCGCGTAAAAAATAAAATAAAAAAAACAAAATAAATTTATTCAAATTAGGTTACAAGGTAACACTTATGAATGTCAAAGTTACACGTAATTATTTTTTTTGTCTGTGAATTTACATTTACTGCCACGTTCAGCAAAGCAAGGGTTTGTAGGGCTCATGAGAAGAACGGGCAAGAAACTCATAGCCACTCTTTTTAATCGCCAAGTGTACAATAATATTTCGTTTACAAATCATAACTGTAAGGTGCTGCAACCATTTCTCCATGAACTACTACTCAACATACTCAAGCATTTGATAAAAATTGATGGTAGCCTCTAAAGCAGCAGTATGGTAAATAGGAGCATCCACTTACATGTACATAAATAATCAAGACAAGACGTGATTATAGTCCGTAGTTTAATCTAATTGTTTAAATAAAATGTAGTTAGTAAATTATCGAATTCCACTAAATCAGAATTCAGAATAAGACTCAAAAGAAAGCTAAACGGAACTGTCCATAATCACGAGTTGTCTTCATTGCACATTCTTCTTGATTAAAATACGACTGAATGTAACAACAATGCAAATTCCAGCTTAAACAAGGTGTAATATTACAAAAAAAAAAATATGTATATACATATATTTAAAAAAACATAAGTGTTAGTATTTGTCATTTAACATCCTGTGATCGAATGCAAATATTATCGTATCGTATCTGCGAGAACTCACAAAAATGCAGGTTTAGTCACGATGTTTACCTCCACTGTTAAAGCGAACAATAATCAATACGCACATAACTTAAATAATTGGAATCGACCACGAGTCCTCTACGTGGCACTACATGATTTTAATTCGTTTATCGGCGATCAGACATCCGTCTAGAGACAATGCTTTTATCATAATATCTGGATATGTTAAGCTGATATATTAAAATGATTGAATGCACGGTTGGTGTAGCGGGCAATAATTTCCCCGCTTTTTTATGTTTTCCACAAATTATTATTGTTAATTTGGACGTGCATTATGACTGTAAATTGTATTTTTTTTTAAGTTTTCCGCGATATTCCTATCGTGCGTGGAGCAGGCGTTGTTTAAAAAATCGTGTGGTACCGTGATTTATTATGACAAATACAATTAGTTGCATTCCTTATAATTTTAATCAATATTTTCTGCCTAACCAATCTTGGTTAGGTAAAAGATATTTGAATACCCTCTTTACGGCTTAAATAGATTAAAATAAAATATATATATAATTACGCGGCACCTAGAAACATAGTTGTCTACCTCTTCTTAGGTATTGGCGTGAGACTATTTACATAATATATAAATAATATATGGGCCGCAATATGATAAAATATTAAAATTGCAGGTTCATTTATACGAATATTATAAAGAGAAAACATAAGATTTTCATTTAAATCTAAATATAAATAAATTTAATAGTTTAAATAATTTTATTAGCTTATAAATTAGTAAAATTTAATAATAGTAGTAGTGTAATAGTTTCAAAATTATGTAATACAGTGATAAATAAACAACGCGATAAAATCCGTATATAGTAGTTTAATTTCAATGTTTCTAAGAATTTAACTCGAAAACTACGCACCCGACTTTATATATTCTTTAACCATTAGAAAGTTATATTATTACCGAGTAACGCAGGCCAAATTTAATTCAAAAAGTACTATAACTAACATAATTTAACCTCACCTAAACTACTTTTAGAAAGCCGTGGACAACAAAAGCTATGTAAGATAAACTTGAAACTTGTCGCTGTACTAGTTCCAGTTTAAGCGATCCACCCACTATCCAAGGCAGCATGTTGACACACCGTGGTAATCGGTAGGATCCGGTACTTTCCATCTTTCCTCTGGTGAGATAAATATATCCTCTCCACTCCTAAAGAGTCTTAAGAAGTCCTACGGTGTGGAAAACGAAAATGGAATCCAATGTTAAAAAAAGTATAAAATTAACGACCAAAGGCGCCAGGATGCTTTAATTTCCACGGGAGACCCAGTTTGCAAGATACACGATATAATAATTCGTATACATCGCTACTATGTAGGTAATTCGAAGTTATATAGATGATATACCGCTACCTTTGTGATCACAAATAACGTTAATTCCTTTACCTCCGCCATCATACATCAAAGCCATAACCGTACCCTGCCGTCGTAACATTAAATTATGTAAACCGCCTTTAAATATTTATACATTATTCAAACTCATAGATAATAACTGTTTTAAGATAACAGGCGTCATTGCAAAATTTCGTATCCCCCTAATTGCCGTATAATCCAAGTACGTGACATTTATACGAGGCAGGATTACTCAGCTGTACTATGCAAACGGGATATAATCACTAAAACATATTACGCGAGAATAAAACCACTTCGGAATTCATCGCCACTTTTGTACGACCACTTTATAATATTTAAAGTACGTTTCGCGCAGTGAATGTCGTTTTGGAGTACTCATCATGTTTTATCGCTGTGCTTTCGTGCTTAAGCGGTCTTGTGTAGGCTGTTCTCAGCTAAAATTCCTTTTAAACTTTCTTATGTGGTATTGTTAAAGGCACTTAGTGTGTGACGTCACTTGCTAGTGATTACAAGTACAGTTTTGGGGAAACCTTTAAGATGTAATGAGATCAGTGTTGCCATGTCGATTTACTCATTAATATTATTATATAAGAGCGCACCGATACCTCAGTGGGGAGACCAACATACTGCAATGCAGAGGGTCTCAGGTTCGAACCCACGTGGCCCACCTCTGACTTTCGGAAGTTATAAGACTTTTCGAAATTATATGCGTATTGATTGACAATTATTGCCTGCTCCGTGCCTCGGAGAGCACGTTAAGTCGTCGGTCTCGGCTGCCATGAACATCTATGGCAGTCGTTATTGGGAAGTCAGTGCCCGATAATATCCTGACACTGGTCCCTGCCTTAGGCTACCGTTAGCCTTCGGGTTGCGGAGGTCAGGTGGCAGCCGCTCCGTGTAAAAACTGATATCCAGTCAAATCAGTTAGACTAGAAAAGCCAACCCCAAGTGACTTGGGAATAATAAAGGCTAGGGAGAAGAAGAGCGCATTGCGGTGGTGTGGACGACTGCTGTGCATGAGGACTTGGGTTAAATTTTTGGGCTGAGCAAAGTGTTACCAGTATTACAGCAGCTATAGCCGAGTGGGAAACCGTTGGACTACCACGCAGAGGTGTCGAGTTCGAACCCAAGGCGCATCTCTGACTTTTCGAAGTTATATGCGTATTAAATAGTTACTTATCACTTGCTTTAACGGTGAAGAAAAACATCGTGAGGAAACCTGCATATCTGAGAGCTCTCCATAATGTTCTCGAAGATATGTGAAGTCTGCCAACCCGCACTAGGCCGGCATAGTGGACTATGGCCTAACCCTTCTCACACTGAGAAGAGGCCCGTGCCCAGCAGTTGGACAGTTTAATACAGGGCCGATATTATTAAAAAGTGTTACCGAGCTTTCCTGTCAAAGAAATCTCAATAAGAAGCAAGGCAATAAGCTTGTCCCCTATTACGTGGGGCGTGAAACCATAGCTGGTTGTAAATAGGTGTAATAGACATCTCCTTAACCATTCGGAGATATATATGTACATAAGATTATGTATGTATAACTTTAAAATAACAATTACTGGCTTTTTGGATTTTTTGCAGCCGTAGGCATTCAATAACGCCTTTGAAGTAAAATTCTGTCCTTTGGCTCTGGGACCTTATACTATTGTATTTTAAACTTGTTGTTGTTGTTGTTCTTGTAATCTTGGTTTTCAAACTTACAACATTATTTGTTCCAGCGTGGGTATTATGATAGACTTTCCTTACTTGCTCCAACAAGCTTTAGTAAAATACATACAGTCTCATTTTGCGAGCAATGGTTTTGGATCCCTCGAAAAAGAGATTGAGCCTATTTTCGTTTGCCGAGTGCAGTTCTCGACTTCATGCTCCTATTCCTTGACAGTAAAGCCCAATAATTCTTTACCTGATACGAGGTTCAAAGCCAAGACATCATGCAGTCGTATTAACCACCACTCCCACATCAAGGTAGTCAGTGTTTGTAGGAAAATATTTAGTCAAGTTTCAATAATTTTTATCTGAATAAAATTAGTTCCAGTCTCAGCTTTGTTCAATCAGCTCGCTTAGGAAAACTTGTGAAGAATAGTTAAAGGAAAGTTGGTAGAACTACGTTTCATTGAAACTAGAGTTGGCCATGCATCATAGAAACACCTATTCGCCCCAGAGGCGCCGAGTCCCGCTACGTTGAAAATTTATTGTAATACCTACGCTATTAAAATATTAGTGTTATTACAAATGACTGCTCCTATATTATTGTTGCTACGATTTTATTTTTTCCTTGTTATAATTAGATTAGTGTGATTTTATTTCAAACCATGACATCAAATAGAGATTATTGACTCTCTTTTCTCTTAAAGATTGCTCTAGACAACAGCTTCGATAAAAATGTTTTATATAAAATTAAAGTATTTAAAACAAATTGGGCAAAGTAATGGCGTAATATACCTTTATCTACCCCTCCGGCAATTTACATTAGTCTGTCGTAAGTAGAGGTATTTGAAACTAACGTTACGCTATGTTTTAAAGTATCGAATTTCGTAGGTAATTTTTATGCTCTTTTCATAAAAGGGTTTATTTTGGATACTAGCATATTGAATCACGTTTATAGCAACTACCGGATAGATATGATGACAGATATGAGATGACACCTTGCAAGTTTGAAAATGTAATAGGTTTTCTGTAACTTAGTATATGTACGTAAAATAAAATACATACAAAAATATCCTGTCGTTGGGTAATTTTGCCAATGTCAAGCTGGCAACAGCGGAATGAAAAAAGGAGTAAGTATACATAAAAATAATTTGAAGTGAAATTATAGTAATTACCTGGAGATTGCAGCGTTAAGTCCTTAAATCGTCGGCAATTTGCAAGAACACATCCTTCGGGCCTTCCCACGTGAAGCTGTTCGTTGCGTCTTTTCTTTTGAAACAGAACATGGAATCTTTCTGAAGGAGAAAATCTATTTGCCATAGCTGGTTAGGAGGCAAAAGACTAGTATTACTGTGAGGGTATGTGTATCGGCGTTGTATGCCGTATAGAACGTTTCTATCACGTATAGAATGCATGGGTTAAAACTTTCGTCTTTAAAAATTGTGATTTTAGAGAAGAAAGGATTCGACACAATTTTCCAAATGGCGCACAACCTAGCCGATGAACTCGTCTTCTTATTGTAGAATCCCGGATAATATAACATATCGACGTTAACTATCGTATAGACAAGTTCGTAGATAGTTCGATCATGGCTAGTATTAAGTTAAAAAGTCCAATTAATAACCTCATACCTTCGATTGTAGAGAAGGGATGGAATGGAACATTAATCCCACGATGTAAGTTAAAGTATAAGATATTAATGGCTAGTGAGGCTCAAATCGTAGTCACCTGTTTTATAACCGGATTGTTACAACTCGTATAACCCTCTGACTGTAAAACATAGTTTGTCATGCACAAAACCATTGACGTTAGAGAAACATTGAGTAACAAAAAGGGAATAAATCGGGCACGCTAGAGTCCGCAGCTGTGTGCCTGACTAGCAAGTAACGACAGAATAATCGCCTATAAACTATTCATGGTCTGTATTATGAGCAGATGGTGATACACCCCGCTACGAAGCTTGTTTTATTATTTAATTTTGTAGCTAGGAAGAACACTGTTTAATGGCTTTCGTGTATTTTAAGTATTTTAACAGCAAATTGTAGGTATTAGACAATGTAATAACAGTATATTAAAATTGAAAATGGATTATAGACTTACAGTTCTATATCCTTGAAGGTTTAGGCAGAGGTGTAGTTAACATATAACTGACATGCCATTTTTAGGTGGAGTCAAAAATGCACACAATTTTTTTAAGGGTTTAACTATTGAACTGCCTGCGTGACTGTGGCGCTCTGTATTCAGTCTAGTCTCGGATAGTGTTATGGGTAGCTGCAAAAAAAGACAATGTCTGTTGCCCAGCAATTAAATATCGTCAAGGGAAACAGGCACAAAGTTATTTCAAGTAGAGTAATGCTATGGATGATAAGAGCACTTTACTTGGTATCAACTAGAATAATCGACTGACATGTCGGCCTGGATAATCTCCAGGCTTGCAGGTAATTATGAGTACGAAAACTTTGTCTTTCCAAAATAATTCTATCACACATTCAATATTCTATCACATACACACAACACCATCTAGCTCAAACTAAGCAGAGCTTGTACTATGGTTACTAGACAATGGATAAACATACATATATACTTTTTTTTGTGACCCGCGACCTCAGGCGTGGCAGTCGGTTACACTAACTACTACGCTATTTACGTTGAAGAGAGATTAAGCATTATAGCTTTATTACTAAGTATTATACTATGCTGGAGATATGGCACATATCGGCCTCAGCGCGTCGTTACTGATCCCTAGGATTGTGAGTTTGCTCGTCTTTATAAGAATTGGATACTATGATTTAGGAATAGGAGCTGCTTATAGCTGACTCTTTCAAGCTGTCTTTGAGCAATCAAAGGACTGTCACCTCTCTGTTATAACTGAACTGTTATAAACGAAGAGGCTATCATAAATACGATTCATTGATGAAAGATCCTCTACAATCTTCTTTCTTCGAAAAATACTTTCTAAAGCACGAATGGAGGCTGTTAGCTCTCTTCAAGTATTCCATATTGCTACTCAGATTATTTTAGGAAAATCCCAAAACAACAAGGCTCAAACTAAGAACCAAACCCAGATCAGAATGTTCTCATATAACTTTACCACAATGGACAATGGTCACACACCTTATGCTAATGATCATGATCAAACACGAACGACAATTACCCTTGCGAGCGTTTCATTACTCGCTAGTGTTCAGTGTGTTCCGACTCCAGCAATTGTCGTACTCCATCGTACGTACAGACGTGTAAAGTGTTGTACACATCGTTGTGCGAACGAAGCGCATCGAACCGACAAATGCGTAAAGCGCGAACAACAGTAACTGATAGACGCAAACGTTGCCGGCGTGAAATTGGAACTCATGTACACTGTGGTTTATTATCATTCTTTCGTTGTTAAGTTGTAAAGTTTTGGGATAAATGTTCAGCCAGGAAAATTATGTCATATTTTTTCATGCTTACGAGTAGGTTCACTTTAATATATATTCCTAAGTTTTTGGTATACAAGTGCCTTATAATACCAACATATTGTAGCCTGAAATATCCTTAATATTTAGGTTACAAATATACCTGGTAGATGACCAGTAGATAGCATAAGTCGTGCCTTTTATTAGTCATGTTTACAGGATCCATATCCAAATTTAGTACTACGATTGAAAATATTTTAAATGCTTTATTTGCACATTTTGACGCGGATATTAGGTAAGCTTGTGTCCGTAATGTAAATTAACGCTAAGTTTTTACCACGGGACTAACCTATCCAAGTCTATAGCAAACGTTAAAAGGAAATGCTTAAGAGTACACTAACTTCAGTTTTAAATATGAATAGTTACCAAGCGATGTCAATTTCTCTACAATAATTAATAGTATCGGCCGTTTTTATAAACTATCTTACTGCCAGCAGTGAATGACGATGAAATAATGAGATACTGGAAAGATGCATTCATGCCTTTGCAGATGCTCCTTCTCAATATCTCATCATTTAAAATATTAATTCGCGTATAATCCAGCAATTATTATAAGACTACTACTACGAAATTAATATCGAAAGCTGAATGTTTATGTGCATTCACGTGTTAACCCACATCCCATGCAAATATTTAGCTTAGCTGGAGAACTTAATGAAATACTAGTAATTGTGACCTCTCTCTTAGTCTTTAATCTATTTAGAAAACGAGGAATCTTTATGGTATCCTAACACAGGTTAGATACCTGTGTTAGGGTACCATAAAGATTATTAGTATATTTTATATTTTAAAGGATACCTCCATCCCAAGATAAAAGTATGTATGTATGCGATATCGTAATAAAACATTTTGAATTTTGCAGATTTGCCACTTGTACTTGGTTTTATATTTTGTTTGTTTTTTGTTATGTTTAATTATTGTGTGCATCATAATGTGTCTAGTAAATGTACTTCCTTCTTTCTTATTAATGGAACCTAATGTATTTGTTTTTTTACAGGGCACCTTTAGATGAAAAAGAATTTGTAGAAGAAGTTGGAACGTCATACAATGAGTTACTGGAGACCGAGTTTTGTGAGAAAGCCAACGATTGCCCGTTCTCGATATTAATGTTTATATTGGACTTGAATAAAGAGAGATAGTTCGGCTGATTAATATTTATTTTTTTGTGTAGGGCTTCTATCCTAGTTCCTTATTCCGAGAAATCAACGAAGTTAATATATTACAATTTACACTTATCGTTCACGTAACAAAGGCTTTAGTAGTGACTTAAACTATTGTTCCATCTTTTATTATTGTACGGAATCATTGATTTAAGTGATAGCTTCGCTACCACACTGAATATTGTGGGCTCCTCATACGCCAGGTTCCTATTATCATATCAAAGCTGTCTACCATTAGAGGAGTTTTAATTATCAGTCTTTTCCTAATGCAATATTTGAGGCAGCTAGTCTGAGAGAACGGCACTTATTGTACAACATCTGGTCTGATTAGTCGAATCGAAATTTTGACCATTGAAATATTCAGTGTCAACGAATTGATAAAAATTTGGACACAATTGTCGAATATTTGAATTCCTTTTTCGTTGCAACTGCCTAATTACTTAATCGTCGTGCCTCCATTCACAATTATTATTTATGACAATGGATTTCTACTAACTTCTAAGTGACGCCTAATTTGATTTAATATAAAAAAACTATCATCTTTTCCATGACAGCAGTGACCGACGGCTTTAGATACTTAATGAGAACCTGCCGCGTGGGTGTGTCTTTGTTGTTAACAGTACAGTACGTCAGACATATGTACAGCCGTATTTGGCCAAGATAAATCAAATCAAGCCAATTTTACGCCAATATTACGCTTATAATAAGTATAACTAGAATTTAAGATTACAAAAAAAGTATATGAAAAGAGTAAGATAGTAGATATATATACAAAAAGCTTCCATCCGTGAGCCTTGCTGTTACTATTTATTATTATTTGATTAAGAATGGGTTCCATAATTCCTATACAGTAAATGCCAGTACATTATCAAACAACACATTCAAATAAATTGGCCGTTAGAGTAAAAATAAATTTTGGTGTGTGGTTTAAGTAATAATCCGCCACACACAAGAAAAATTATGTAAATTATAGACGTATGTGCTTTAAACGAGTGTTTTCAATGTTATTTGAATTTAATATATACATGTTTTTCTATTCCTGAAGGTATGAGCAGAGATGCATCACAAACCCACATCTTCTTCCTACAAATGAATTGAAAAAATGAAAATATCGCTATGTATTATGGGCCTAGCATAGAACTATACTCCCTTATGTGGCAAATTAATAAAGTTTAATAGTATAGTATAGTAGTGTAACATTTTCTAAATTATGTAATAGAGTGTTAAATAAACAACGCGATAAAATCCGTATATAGCAGTTTAATTTCAATGAATAACATTCGCGTAAACAGAAGACAATATAACATTTTGTGATATATGTCCGTTATAATGAAGTATTCTAGTGGGTGTTACGTCAATACTTACACTACAATTAGTGGTACTGTAGTGTAATAATGAAATGTAGTACTGAAAATCGCAAAGGTTATTGACATTTCATCACACTGCAATAGCCGAACTAATTATGACAACAATGATAGATCCTGAATCGCGCTCTCATTGTTTACCCGGCGATCACACGATCACATGTGCGCGATTTCAATCTTGGGGTCGTTGCCCATAAGCTAAGACCTACGAAGTGGCCGTTATCGGCGTATCCTAGTAAAAAAGAAGGAAATAGAGATATTATTTCGACACATCGTTCATACATGACAGAAGAAGTGTGACCCCAAAAATCTATAAGAGTTAGATCTCATGTCAGAGTAAAGATAGAACCAAGTTCAGTATGTGTTGAAAAGAAGATTGATCATGGGTTGAACGTTACTGATTGAGATTTGCTTGGTTAAACAGAATAAAGAACTAGTCCCCCCACATTTATATGCATATTCCAGCACCTAAGACGAACGTGTACGTAGTCATAGCCCCAATATAGCATCGTATGCGATATAAGTTCCTTGAATCGTATAAAAGGGAATATAAAATCTTCGAAGAATTAGTCATTATTGGTAGCACAGAAGGCAAGATCAGTTAACCAATAATGAAAGATCACATAACACACTGCATATAAATTCTACAACGTGATGAAGAAAATCTTAAATGTGATTTCAAGAAAATATTTTTTTTTCTGAAGTTCATCTTAGCTCGTCACTAATAATAGCAGTGACCTGAAAGAAACTTGGCTACACGGATAATAAATTAGTCAAAGAAGTAATTTCACCACTACTTCTGGACCGTGTGAAGATTCTCACTCTGCTGTTCAGCTGTTCCGAAAGTGCATGCTTCTTGGGTCGGTTGTTTGAATGATTTCTAATGCAAGAACAGTCCTAAAACGAAGATAAGATATACAAATTTACAAAGTATTATCTACATCTTATAAATTAATTAAAATTAATCTAAGATTCAATATTAACAATACCAAAACTGCTAATCTTAAAGATACTTCGGCAGAGGAAGTAAAGACTTTCTGAATAGTTAAATATGTATTCCATAATTCTAATCCTTAGCCCGTGCGAAGGGTTGAGCCCTTCCGAGCGGGACATCCATTAGGATCGATCATATTTGCTACACTCAACACGTATTTGCATCAAATATCCATCAACACTCGTTCCGTATTATAATTGACTTTTTATTATTCACGTTTTATATCAAATATTGGATCAATATTCGTAAAAATTAGGTCAATGTATATGGATATTTCTTCAGTTATGAATAACTAATTACATATGTAGTCCAGACCTCTCCAAATGTCTTCAAGTAATAATAATCACGATATTCGGACAAGGTGGTTTCTCTCGACGGAAACTGTCTGTCGGCCTCGATGACGTAGTGGTTAGTGTAACTGACTGCCACGCCTGAGGTCGCGGATTCAATTCCCGCACAAGTCAAATATTTGTGTACATGAACATGGATGTTTGTCATGGTCTGGGTGTTTCTATGTATAATGTGTATGTATTTACAAAATAAAAGGTATATAACTATGTTTATCCTTACCCATAGTACAAGCTCTGCTAAGTTGGGGCTAGATGGTGTTGTACACACACATGTGGTAGAATATTATTATAAACTAGTTATCATCGCAGGAGACCTAATAGTACATAAGTGCCTACGTACGCAAACACAAATGCTTCTTGCACTTATTCTTTCACTCTGAAAGTCCGATGGAAATGCAATCGAATACAACCGAAAAGAGATGAGGCGCAAGACCAAAGCTTCTAAATCCATTTCAAGGCATGTGTTTAAAATACCGCTATCTGCCTATCTGTTACTAAGTATTCCTTGAAAGAAAAACCCAATAATTTCCTGTCGGCTCAACCCAGTATTTAAACTCAAATGGTAATGGATGGTACTACTATAGCACGTTGCCATGTCAGAAAAAGCACAAGGTAATAGGAGAACTAGTTGGAACTGGCAGCACTGTTCATACTAGTGACTGACGTGATACAGTATAGCAGAAGATTATGATATGCTTGTTGCCTTCAGATAACATCATAACATCGTTAAAGTTAGTAATCATCATTAAAACGAATACAATACATGTGCCACCTCTCATATTATCAAGCAAAATAGATGTAGACTTAGCTTAAATATAATAATACAGCAGGCAAACCTAAGCTTAAGTTCAGCTTCGGAACATGTGCACCGATCGACCGCACCTTAGCACAGGATACCAAAATCGTTTATCGCCTTACACTCCAGTGGTTTTATGTGCCTTACTATTTGTTTTACAAATTATACAGTCTATAAAATTTATTCGTTCGTTAAAAAAGTAATTGTAGAGTAATTTGATCTGTATCAGCTGTCATATAGATTAATGTAATTTAATAGGGGATGTAAGTGTACTTAAATGTTTTGTCTCTTGACCTAATTTGTAAGAGTAGTTACAGCAGAATTAGTCAAGGTAAGTTTCCTCTACGTCATGAATGTAAGTCAAATAACCATTTGTTCTATTTCTGTGACACATAGTGTTTATAAGACTTTTCTTTGATGTCTAAACACTTTGGTTTTTATTTAAGCGTCAGTACAAGTACGCCGTTTTCCCGAGTCTATACCTCGCGTACGATTACAGCAAGCTACAAAAGCTGGCGTTGTACTTAATTCATACAATTACATACAAACCATATTAGAGTCTGAATCGCGCTAACGGAATTCGCACAATGAATTGACATAGGTACATATAATATCGTAGGATAACCGATAAAACTGGATGTTTGCGAAAATGCTAGGTATATTAATTTTCGAAAACAACTTAATTTAGCAAATGTTGCTCATCTTAGTTAACTGTTTACACAATGAGCGCTAATTCGCTGAAATTAAAGTTATGGATTGGTATAATAATGCACTGATTAGCTGATGGATACATTCCTACATTTTGCGTTGTCTAAAAATCAATCAGCGTTTTGGTAGTATTTAACATTATTTTACGAGAAACGTAAACTATAAAGTGTTTACGTCAGTACGTATAAAAAATACACTACATTAAAATTAATATTGGGTCGTTTTTCCTATACATTTTTTATGTTACAGACATAGATATACTATAGAAATGATAACGACCTTTATCTAGAGCAATTTTGTTCTGACCCACTAGAATAAAGATTTTGTAAATCTACTCTTTGATTTGCCAAACAGTTCAAGTATGCTAAGCAAACTGGAATTTTTCCAATGGACCTGGTAATAGCCCGTACGATTGCAGAAAAGTATATGCTGGATCACAAAAAGCCAATTCCTTCCATCCTTATATTTTTGCAGATTTTTTTTCCTGTTATCTCACAATATAAGCAAATCCTCGACTCATATGGAAATATTTTGAGTATACACATGAAATTAATACACTACAAGTATCATTTAAATTATTGGTAAACGTCAACTTACTGAAAGTAGTTATTATTTATTTATACTATTCATAATGATACTAAGTAGTAATACTATGAGTTCTAAAGTAACTGTATCTATTTGTAACATTTACACCACTAAACCTGGAAACCAATTGATACAGAATTCGCAAAGATATAAATCATAAAAGCGTAGGTACAGATCCATGAATTGCAATAAGAGTCCTCCAATCAAAAATAAATTATTGTTTCTAAATCATGCCTACATTATTCCAATACGCTCGAAAACTCTATATATAATTATATACTGAGCTTTAGACAGATAGAATATAGCAACTTTTTCTACTGTTATCTGGCAAATGATGTCCTCCTAAGTATCGTTCGTTAGCCATTAGTACGGGAGGTCAACCCAGCGTGATGTATGTTTTCATAAATCTTTTGTGCTTAAACTAAGGGCACCAACGACCTTAGGAGACTCGCTGATTTTGCTATTTTTAATCTTGCCAGTTTTTGCTCACAATGGTTTAATCGCAGTCAAGTTGTCTAATATATTATAAATTGCGTATATTATTATTATATTAGCTGTAAACGCATTGGAAAAATACAGGGTAGGTCGTATTATTGCCAGAATAACTACGATAGATGGCGTTAGTAAGATTTTGGAACTTAGCGTTCGAAAAGCTAGGATGGTATAAAGTCCATGAATTTTGATAATTCCGTTCTTTTACACACTATAGAGTAGAAACCTAAAATAACGAAGCATGGTAAAACTACATAGGGCTTAAAAAGTAAACTCTTTACCGACCAAGTCCTTCATGTCACACCATATTCATCCAATCGATTTTGCCTCCAGACGCAATACAGACATGATTTGTATACGAACGGGATTTGGGGTAATGGTGCTCACATATTCCCCCTCGGTGTAAAGCTCCTAATGGAATGTCTGCGATCCGTCATCGTGAGTTTTACCCTAACACCAATGGGCAAACTGTGTGCCCTCAACATATTTATGAAATTAATTCCGACGTTACATGGTGTCGGATGATGATATTAAAATCTGTCGAAATCTTTCGCAGTTATTTGAATTTATTTAGTTTATTTATCTCCGTGGATAAATGACTAATATTAATATTCAAACAGGTAGTTAACACGCTACTAAAATTGGATACCTACTAATAATATAATTGTAAAAGTCTGTAAAATGCTTGCATTTTATTGCGCAATCACTCATAAAACGTTGAAACAATTTAATTTTTTATAAAAGAAGTATTAAGAGGTACAAAATAAATCATATTTTGAATACAACAAATGAAATGAGTACTTTTATAAAAATTTTAGACGAAGCAAAAGAATTTTATTATAGAAAACAAATAATAATATTTTAGCGACCCACCTACTATACTTTATAACAGTCTTTTTTCTTGTAAGATAATATACATCACTACCAAAGAGCGTGACTACATCTGAATGGTGTCAACCTATTAGATCTAATTTAGTTTGTCTAAAATGGATACGAGTTTTTTTGTGCCGTGATTGTTTCAACGAAATTGTTACTAACAGGTACCGTTAACCGAAAGTTAACCGATGACTATTGGTTGACATTCTGTCGTTTGATAGTAAAACTCATTCTCCATTTGTCTTCCCTAACAAAAGGCTGGTGATATCAATAGTATTTATAAAAATTAATAATGTGTAAAAATTCAAAGCTTTTTGCAATAGTGTTGTTAAGTTGCATACAATTTGGTGTTTTTCTGGACACAACTATAGTCAGTAATACGAATTCAAAGGTTTTATCTAGACATAAAAGATATGTGGCTTTCCCTGAAGGATCCAGTTTTTCAGTAAGTATTTTAAATTTTCCTGAATATTTTTAGCTACTAAAGTTGTAATTATACTTGCTCTCCGCCATAGATTACAGTTGCCTAAAGGCATTTACAACTGCAGGTTTATCAATAGTGCGTTGCTAACTCAGCAAGAATTAGGCATTGCGCTACATAGCTGTAAGCATATTGCCTCCTGAAATGTTGAGATATCTACATACGTATATAGTGAGAGTATGTATATATCCCAAAATTACGCCTGCATACCTGAAGGGGTAGCAGTTATTACACCCATGTCACCAGCTATGGTTTAAATTACCACGTAATAGAAGCAAGTAGGTATGTTGACATTTAACCGGCACACTTGCAGATGTCGTACCTCTGCTAAGCTGCTATTCCAAAACCTCGTTGACGTAGCGACATCGTTCGTCACATTCGTTTTGGGATAGGTTTCCTAAAATTCCTTGCCCTGGGAACAGCAGTTATTTATCTTCAATCTTCTTTTCTAGGCGAGGTACGACACATTAAAGAGGAATTCCAATTCATTTCATATTCTTAAGCCTGGAATCATTTCCAGCGTGTGCTTGGATTTCCTTTTTGCCTTAATTACTTCTCTTAAATATTTTGCGATATTACCCATAAACTAACAGAAGACAAAAGGAAATAATCGTCTCACGTCGAATATGAATAATACAAGAATATGATTTCCTCAGTTAATACAAATACAGGAACTTACTCGATCTATATACCAACGAATCAGTCTAAAGAAGTCCACTTTACATTAATACACCTACATTTTGCCAGCTGGTATTAGATCCTAGGTAGGGGCAAGCCTATTTGCGTTTATAGGGTAGATTTTCAGATACCGTGCTTTTGCGGAGAATTAGTTAACGGAAAAACTCAATACGACTTTGTCTGGTCTGAGCTCTCGATTAGTCGTAAGATATGTATACGATCAGCAAAGCAGTTATCGAAAATACCATACCAAAATAATTTCCTCTTTAACTTTTAGGCAGCCGGCTGTGTGACTGTAGGCGTGATTGGTCAGCCAGCTCCTAGCACTAGTCCTGGTACATTCAGTTGGGGTATGAATTGGGCTATAGCATACGAGCTGCCAAACAATACTGAAACTGCCGCATTCTACCATTTAAAGAAGAAGAAGATACACACACACATGTTGCAGAGGCAGTACAGGAGGGATCTATATGGAAAACTGGAGGCCATTTTGGATAAGTAAGTATAGATTTGAGGATAAGACTTGTCTGCCTATATCAGATTTAATGTCTTCCCTTCTTTTTTCAAAGTGAGCTCCACCAACGTCATATAAATTATTTTTAGTCTGTAGTTCTGTACTACCTAAACAATTTTTATTCAGGAGGCAAATGACCTCCTTTATTTCTACACCTTATGGCAAGACAGATGAAGTAAAACCGGGAATTGTATAATATGGTTGACGTCTATGATTTATATTATCGACATATATTAAATATAAAAATATCTAACGTATATAACTATAGTAAGCAGCAGCTTGATTTTGATCTCTTGGATTTGCTTCTGCTATGCCAAGAAATGGCTACGACCCCACCGGTTACCGCATATCATCATGGTCAGTAGCTAGTCCGCGAGCACCAGATAAAAAAAGATAAGAATATAGACAGATAAATGCGAAATAGTACAATCATTATCCATGAGGGTAAGGCTCTATGCACTAAAAATTATTGTATGTAGAGGTTCGGGATAAGATTGGGGAGGAAAGCACCTATTCGAGGAAAACTCATATAGCGTTTATAGTTTAACAACTTTCACACTAGCGTGGCTATAGATTAAGATCTCGACATTCTGAGACATTGTGCGCCTAGTAAGTCCAATTTATAGACAGGGCTATTACGTCCGCCCCAACGGGTGATCGTCTCGAAATGACCAACCATCCTTGTGGACAGATGTATGTATGATGATGTATGTAGGTATGGATATGGTATGATGCAAATACTCGTATGTAAGGCACTGGAACCGGTTTTCAAGATTCGCAAATTCTAACGATTCATTGAAGTTTAAATATTGTTATCGTTTGCTAAGATGGCTATGACTTTATATGAATAATATGTATAATGGAAAATGTAGCTGGATCCAACCCCAAAACTCTTAGAAATAACAAAACAACAAATATTTTTATAAGCTAATTGTACAATTTATTCCTTTTTTCAGTATGGGCTATAGCGGCCGAGAATGTATTTTGCATACATTGTGTGAATCCAGCCAGAGATTGGTACCTCGTGGAGGAAATATGATCGAAGAAATGTTTCGCATTATGTTTACGTAAGTGATTGACTGATTATCAGACGAGCAAAATTATGTTTGAACTGAAAAAAAATGCGAGAGTGAAACTTTAGGTGCACTTTACACGAAAACACTTGCAAAGTGACTATAGTTAATTTGTAAAAAGTACTAGCCGTTATCCGCCGATTTGTTACAATTTTTAAGGGTCTATCTTACCGTTTATTTTTACGCAACAAAGTAGCCTATTTTGCAATTCGGCCTGAAATAATAATATAATATATCGCTATGCTTTGTAAAAATAGGAATAATAAACAACGCTATCCAGTTGTATGGGATTGCCATCCCATTGAAACACTAGAATAAACTAGTTTTGCACTATAATATATTCTGCGCAGAAGGTCAGTCTCGTTAAGATTTGACGCTCCTGACGCTATTAACTATTATAAAATAAATTAATTATTAATATTTAAATTCAGTTAAATAGGATATAAATTTATTTCTATAAACCATATACTATTTTTTCATTAGATTCAGTAACCAAACCGAACCGAAGTTAATTAAAATATCAATTTAATAAAAATGCAAAAATGCGTGTGGTGAGGACGCTATGGTAATTTGAATCATACTACGACCGTTCATCAAAGCCCATACTGAACAATCTGAACATACTACAATTGACATTGGCTATAGGCTTTAATCTTATATATCAGAGTGTTCTAGAAGTAAACTCTATTCTTTGCTCGACTTGGTAATTAAACTCACGCATAGATAAGTGCAGAAGTTATATCGCAAGACCAATAAGTCAATTTCAAATTATATCGAGCAGTAAAGGCATTGATATTTCACTGCATTTTAAAATGGGATTATCTGTATTTATACATACCTCTTCTTCTCCCTAGTCTTTGTTATTCCCAAGTCACTTGGGTACGGCTTTTCTAGTCTAACCGGATTTGACTGGATATCAGTTTCTACACGGAGCGGCTGCCATCTGACCTCCGCAACCCGAAGGCTAACGATACCTTAAGGCTATACCAGGATATTATAGGGGACTGACTTCCAAATAGCGACTGCCATAAATGTTCATAGCAGCCGGGACTGACGGCTTAACGTGCTCTCCGAGGCACGGAGCAGGCGATGATTGTAAATCAATACGCAAATAATTTCGAAAAGTCATACAAGTTCAGAAAGTCATAGGTGCGCGAGGGGTTCGAACCCGAGAACCTCTGCATTGCAGTCTGTTGGTCTCCCCACTGAGCTATCGCATACTATCCAAACAAAATCTGCTTTGAACACACAAAGCTGTAGATAAATATAAGAGTTTTACATTGCCGCCTCTATCTCCAGTTTGGGAGCCTTCTGCGCTCACCCACAGTCCGCGTAAAGTTGTGAAGGCCATCTGAGGCCAACAACTAACACACACACAAAAAAAGACGCCTCTATCGCCAAAGGGGTAGACATAAATGTATTACGCATACATTTCGCCGGCTATGGTTTGGATTTTAAGTTAGGGAGCTAGCCTATTGCCGTTTACTAGGCACATTTACTAACTAACTTCGTGGCGCAGTAGTAATGAATGTGACTGCTGTGCATGAGGTCTCGGGTTCGAATCCCGGGTCGGGCCAACAAAAAGTTATCGGGTTTTCTGATAAGAATTCTCAATAGCAGCCCGGAGTTAGGAAGTTGGCGGTGTTAGACACCCCCGTGCCTCGGAAAGCATGTAAAGCCGTTAGTCCTGCGTCTGATCTCTCTCCAGTCGTGTCAGATTACCGTCCCATCGGATAATGAGAGTTAGGGAACAGAGAGCGCTCTTGTGTTTGCGCACACGCTTGAGCACTGATGGCTAGTATCCGTTAACATTGGCCGCCGTGACCGAAATTCGGTTTGGAGGACCTTATTATTATTAATCTTATATTTACCTAACTTGGGAATGTAAATGTGAACAGTAATTTTTCTTCCTTATGTTATTTAGTAAACCAATATTCTTTTTAATAATTTCTATTTATTTAAGCAAAAGCAGTTACTAAATGACTTTATCATGAATAACTTGTTTACCAAATGAAACGAGTAAGAATAAATGGACTGATATCAATTTATATGCTGATAGTATAAATACTAAAGATATGATATTTTGTTTGTTTGTTGGTAAGGATTTAAATCAAAAACTAATTAACCGATTTTAAAAATTCTTTCGCCTTTAGAAAGCTATATTATCACCGAGTAACATAGGTTATATTTTATTTTTAAAAAGTACTCTTTCCAACATAACCTAGGCGGCCTTGATGGTGTAGTGGTTAGTGTAACCGACTGCCATGCCGGAGGTCGCGGGTTCGATTTCCGCACAAGTCAAATTTTTGTGTGTCTGAACATGGATGTTTGTCTTGGTCTGGGTGTTTCTATGTATAATATGTATGAATTTATAAAAAAAAGTATATACGTATGTTTATCCATTGTCTAGTACCCATAGTACAAGCTCTGCTTAGTTTGGGCTACATGGTGTTGTGTGTAGGTGATAGAATATTAGAAAAAAATATATACAAGCGAAGACGCGGGCAAAAGCTAGTATATTATATAAATCATTCAGTCAATGGTCAGACCCTCTATATACTATCGATGATTGCTTAAACTAAAACTTATAAAATATCTTTTTCAGGTTACCACAAACGAAAATACTTCCATTCGTGCCTTTGGAACACACCATATACGACGCGGCACATCGCTTGGGCCGTGTCATCGACGGTTGTGATAGATTTAAATGTCCAATATCTCTCATAGATTGGATGAAAGGGTACTATGATGCTCCTTCACCTAATGCGGATATTGGACGAAGCCCATGGTCGCTGTTTAGTAGTAGCTTTGGATAAATCTATGCCGATTATGAACTTACACTTTCGATCAGATGCGAGTATGCAGAGTAATTTTAAGGATTAACATCGATAGTGGGTATTTAAATATACCTACTAGCGGTCGCCTAGTGCTCGAAATTCGACCAAAGTTTGCCTGTACGATATTGCTGATATATTACGAGTATGTATGTCAGCTCATTATATATTGATATATGTAACCATAGTTACGCGCTTCGACTGCGTGTGTCAAATACATGGTGTGTGTGCGTGGAGTGTTAGTGTCATTAATTTAATGTATTTCTTATGCATATTTTATATAAATATTACGATTCCCCCCACCTTCTCCATATAAATTTTAACTGTGCCAAATTTCATACTCCTCCGTCCACGCAATTTTCGTAAAAAGGGGTACAAAGATTTTGCTTCACGTATTAATATATAGATTATTTAAAAATCTATTGTTATATATGAAGAGAAACACTGCATTCCTCCGTGCGCGCTATATGTTTATATAGAACGTTAAGTTACTGGTAGATATATGTATATAAAACTTTCGGCCAGTTTCACCACTATCCAGTAAAAGTTATCTGAAAGATAAATCGCATGCTGTCTCCTCTTGTTAGGTTAAGTGTTATAGATAAATACTATTTAGAGATGGTAGAACAGACCCTAAGTAATGTTAAAATTACTTTTAACACAGTTATGTGTGGAGAATGACTGAAACCAGCAAAATAGGTTAACATTATTTTGATATATCTGATGTACAGTATAATTTCGACCACTGGGCGATCACTAGGATAATTTAAAGCATCAATGTACTGACCCGAATAGTAATATTGTAGGTAGTATATAAGATCTTTAGCTATAAAATTGCCGTTTATGTCCTAAACTAATTTCGTGTGGTCCGTACAAAACGTAATGGTTATTTTAAAATTCATGTATATTTCTAGAATAGACTATATTATTAATAATAACATGTATTATAAATAATAAATATCAATAACCCTTTATACAACTTGTATTTAAATTTATATCGCTTAGTGTTTGTCCATACTCGTTGTTTCAATTCGCCATAATTACATTATGTTTGATGTTATTGTTAATTTAAGACAAATTCGAACTGGCCATTCAAAAAATATTGATGACGTTAGTTACAATAAAATCCACAATTTTTATAAACAACGGCAACTAAATATTTTAATCCCTATTATTAATATTAATATGTTACAAAACATTAAAACTTCAATGAACACAATGCTTTCAAAATATATTGGAATGTTCAAATCAAAATAATTATCTTTATTTGTTGAACACGAGTACAGTGGCATTGGTTTCATAATTATTATTATTATGATTTCTATGTTCTTGTTAAGTATACAGGGTGTCAGGAAATTAATGGATAACCGTGAAATGTCTTATAGTAGAATTGAAGGCCGTTCAGAAAAAAAGAAAAAAAAATTGATTAAAAAGCGCAAGCTATATTAGCATAGCATACTTTTGACTGTCTATCTTTTAGCATAATAAGTGTTTAATAATAAAACAACAAAAATCCGATGGATTTCATTCATTTATGGTCGTAGTATACAAGATAGTTACACATGGTAATTAAAAAATAACACATATCTCAGGTAGTAGTTAGGATAGATTTTTTTTCATATTTTTCCTGAACGGCCATTAGTTCCACTATAAGACATTTCCAGCTTATCCATTAATTACCGGACACCCTGTATAAATTATTGTTTTATATTTCTTTATTACAAAAAGTAAGGTTAAGATTTCTTGAATAATTATTATTTTAGTAGAACCAGATAAGGCACTGCCATTATATAATTTTTAGTTACCACTAAGCTCGACTTATTTTGCCACAATAAATTACTACTGATGTATATTTTGTGAGATAATTCATTAGGGTAAAATTACATACATTACAGTATGGGCAAGGCAATGATAAGTCACCAATAAAAGTCATCGTATTCCATTCCGCGTTGGGTAACGTAGATCCTTTTTATGCAATAGACAAAACACGCAATGTAAATAAAATTATTGTTTAATAGTAACAAACGGTATCAGTATTTAACTTTTAGTGGCATGGTTATATTGTAGCGGTATTTTTGTCAAACAAAGCTTTAGTTTTACAACATTTGGAGGAACGTATTTTTTTAATTTTAGTATAATTATGTGTGTTATAATTATAATAAGATTTCGTATTATATTATTTTATCTTATTTATTAAAAGTATCTACTCTAAAACTAGTAATGAGTTTGTGTATTATTTTGTAATGTTATTCGTAGGTACTTTATTTAAATTGATGCATCTTTTATAATAAAAATAATATTATATTAATGAAATCTTTACGGCTGTATATTCTTGAAGGTAGGTAGGTAAGCAGAGGTGTATACAAATTATTTTCAAAACTTTGTGTTACTACTAAGTATTTACTAGCATATACTCCAATATTTTTTTAAGTCACTTGGGCATCGAACTTGGGTCCTCGGACAAATAAGACCGTCCTATTTATATTGTGATAGAGATTATTATTAAATTATATTGTAATCTGATTAACAGTAGTAAGCAACTGTCTTTACGGCGAATATTCGAAACTAATAACAGATCAACACAAAAAAACAATTAATATTTAAGTATAATGTTTCGCAATAAAAATATATTTTTCACCCGTAACTAAACAGAATTATTGTTGTCATTCACACTTACAGACGCTTTCTATATTTTTGTTGACACAAATTAGACCCGTTTAGCAGCAGTACTTTGATTGAAACAGTTAACTCTGAAAACAATACCATTGACCGCACTACTTTTTCTTTTTCTTGTAATGAACATGACTCGAATAGAAACTCATTTTACTTTATAAAATTATAAGTAAATGACAGTTTTTTTATTCTTCTTCGAAATTTGAAACTGATTTTTTGATGCAGACTTAATACTTTTTTACCGTTCGATATTTAAAACAACATGTTTTGGCGCAATAATATGTATTAATCTGATTTCTATAGTGTTGTTGAGTTATCTACCCTTGAGTATGCTCTTAGTTTTTGATAGTACAGTGTGTGATTCAACATCAGAGGTGTTGTCAAGACGAAAAAGATATATAGCATTTCCAGAAGGTTCAAGTATTTCGGTAAGTATTTGATCTTGTAATGCTTTATTGCAACTATCTAGCTAATTTGTCTTGAAACAGCATGGTAGCAAAAGCATTTTGATTTTTTAAAGGGATTTTTGGACTACATTGAATCCCTGCAAACATATAATTACAGAGTCTCTATTTATTAAATTGCCTTTTTATTTAAAGAAAATCGATAACGTTGTATTTTTCATATATACTATCAATATTATTTTTAATTGATTCTAATTGGTATAAACCAAGCATGGTTAATCATATTTTGTCAAAATTAACAAGTATAATGTAATGATGATAAAATAAAATAACATAACAGGGAAGATGTAACGACCTAATATAATTATTTTTTATAACTTACTAGCTGACCCGGCCGACAAACTGTCAAACTCAGAAGGTTAAAATAGTCATTAAGTTTTCTGAAATTATCCAATTCTATGCGCAATTTTATTAAGTTTTCTTTCCATAAGAATCTTCTACAAAGTATTAGAAAACTTAAAACAAAAGATGAATGAAATCGGTAAAGTCGTTCTCAAGCTATGGTGTGACCAAGGGAAACAGGGATTCATTTTTATATATATTATATTTAGTAAAAGGATTCCGATGATAGGTGTACCGATAATATTTTATCGGTACACCTATCATCGGAATCCTTCGACGAAGAAACGGTATTCCGTTTCTTCGTCTCAATATATTAATCTTATCAGGTAGCCGGCTGTATGACAGTAGGTATAGGTGTAGTAATAGGTGACATAGCACCATCCTCGAACCCTGGTACTTACGTGTGGGCTGTCAACTGGACCATAGCATAGGAGCTGCCAAACTCCACGGAGTCTACTGCCTACTACCACGCGAAGAAGCATAGGATTCATACACATATGCTGCAGAGGAAACATAGAAGAGACATATGGAAAGTTGGAAACCATTTTGGATGAGTGAGTATATTCACGGATATTTATACATATATAGATAGTCTCACGCAATTATATTACACAAGCTTTTAGCTAGGTTATGTTAGTAACAGTACTTTCTTTTTTTAAATAAAATATAGCCTATGTTACTCGGTGATAATGAAGCTTTCTAGAGAAGCGAGACTTTTTAAAATCGGTTGAGTCATTTTTGATTTAAATCCTTATAATCAAACCAAAAATCAAACCTTTTCTCTTTATAATTTATATACCGCGTGACTTTTTTTACCGTCTTGATAATAATATGGTGTGTTGTGTAAATGGAATAGAATCTAATAGTATTTGTGTTCTAGCATTTTGAGATCACGCGACGTCACAGCGACGGCCGGCGAGTACAAGTGCCCTTGAAGATAGTTTTTATGTTAATTGTAACGAAATCATTCATAATTTGTAGCGCGTTATTAGGGTGAATACGTTTACGATTTTGAATTATTTTTTTATCGAATTTCTTTTTTTAATGTTTTAATATGAAAAATAGATTATAAATAAGGTGTGTACAATGGTAGATTAAATTCAGATAATGTCAATAAAAAAAAATTATATAAAATAACTATGCCTGAGGCTTCTACTCTATTTACCTATCACGCCCTATTTTTTTCAAGACGGTAAAAAAGTCACGCGTTATAAATTGTACAGCTTTATGGCAACCAGAAATGACGTATCTTTTGTTTTCGTTTATGTAATTTCTTTTTACTTACTTATAAATAGTTTTTTTTTAGCATTTTAGTATTTTGTAATGCCATGTATGATGAGTGATCTAGATCTGAGTGACTATTAAAATCAGAAATCAAAATCAAATCAAATTTATTCAAATTAGGTTACAAGGTAACACTTATGAATGTTAAAGTTACACGTAATTTTTTTCTGTGAATTTACATTTACTGCCACGTTCAGCAAAGCAAGGGTATAGGGCTCATGAGAATCAAGTGAGTAGCTGAATGTTATACTCAGTAAAAGTTTTGTGTTGCCTTGCCATTGGATTTACATTCTGTAAAAGTTTTTGTTAACATTAATTGGAAATTCACGTAAATGATGTGAAATCTGTTGCCAAACAATGTATTAAATAAATAAATAAAATAAATAAAATTAAGTATAGACAAGCTTTTGCCTGCGACTTTGTATGCATGGAATTTGGAAGTAGGCAACTATATTTTATTATCTTGCGTGTCAGAAGAAGCTGATCAACACATATAATGCTCGACTTCTAGACGGCATATCAAGATTTTAAATTAGACCTCCAACAATATAACTGTAAAAGTCGTATTCGATTTCGATATAGTAGTTTTTGCGTGATACGTGTACAAACATACAGACACACAAAATAATTGTCCAAGATAATTATTTTTAGTATTTTGTGTGTTTCTATGTCTCTTTCTTGGGGACGAAGGCGGGCGGTGGAGCACCAATGCGCTGAACCGACCAAATCAAAACTGCACTAAATGGTCCACTCCACGAATGCACGAGGCAAGCAACAGTACGAGAGGAATGGCGATGAATTGTGAAGCTTGCCACCACACCTGTCATGACGACCACGACCACTCTGCCAAGAGTGTGACAACAGAGAAGATATCTCTTTCTTTCTCTTTCTTCCCTTACATAATTTTTTTAAATATCCCCTCTACCACCGGTTACAATTTTATTATGTATTTCAATACAGAAAAGAAGCAGATAAGACACTAAGGCATGAAAAGTAAAAATCTAAGAATATTCCATTGGTTACGTTTTCCTATTGCTGCTAAAACAATATTGGTTGAATAAAACCTCTTGAAAAACAGTTAAAGCGCAATTGAATTGGTCAAATGATCGTTATCTCTTTCACGTAAACTCATTCGTTATGTACTTTGTTACTTATTAGTTAAAATTTTCAACACAAGTGTTGATATTAATAATAAAATAGTTTTATTAGAGTTTTGACGTCCTTTACTATATATAAATAATATCAGTCATGTATTTACCTGTCCCACTGTTGGGCATGGGCCTCTTCTCAGTTTGAGAAGGGTAATATTTCACCATTCTGGTCCAGTATAGGTTGGCAGACTTCCAATATCTTTGAGAACATTATTGAGAACTCTTAGATATGCAGGTTTCCTCACGATGTTTTCCTTCACAGTTAAAGCAGGCGATAATTAACTATTTAATAAGCACTTCTTCTCCCTAGCCTTTATTATTCCCAAGTCACTTGAGGTCGGCTTTTTCTAATCTATATCAGTTTTTACACGGGGCGGCTGCCACCTGATCTCCGCAACCCGAAGGCTAACGATAACCTTAGGCTAGACCAGTGTCAGGATATTATAGGGCACTGACTTCCCAATAATAACTGCCATAGATGTTCATGGCAGCCGGGACCGACGGCTTAACGTGCTCTCCAAGGCACGGAGCAGACGATAATTGTCAATCAATACGCACATAATTTTGAAAAGTCATATAACTTCCGAAAGTCAGAAGTTTGCGACCTAGGTTCGAACCCGAGACCCTCTGCATTGCAGTCTGTTGGTCTTCCAACTGAGCTATCGCTGCTAAACTATTTAATAAGCACATAACTTCAAAAAGTTAAATGTTTAGTATCTAGTAGATAATAGATATTATTAGATTTTTCCTGCGGCTTCGCTCACGTAAATGTATGTTAGGTTTAGTAACAGTACTTTTTCTGGATAAAAAGTACCCTATGTCCTTTTTTATACCCCTGACAACGTGTATGCGAAATTTCATAATAATCGGTCGAGTAGTTAAGATGTGAAAGCATTGTACTGTGTGACGCGCTTGCCCGACTAAGTGGGTATATACATATATTGTAATATATCATAGTATTTCAGGCATTATAACACTGACTTTACACGGATTAACATCTTGTATTTTGTCAACCATTGTCCAACATTGCAGACCAACACGAACAAAGAAACTAGAAAACAAATAAACTCAAATGTTATGAAAGTGAATGAAGCCAGAGAAGTGTGTAAGGATCGTAGCAAATGGAAATCCGTAGTCTCTGCCTATCCCTCTGGGAAACAGGCGTGAATCTATGTATGTATGTATGTAAATAAACTCACTTTCGCATTTATCATATTAGTTCTGATTTAGTCTTACGCTTACATTATCCAAGGGTAGGAAGAAGTATATTACAACTATGCAGCTGGCATATACTTTTTCTTACTGTATATACATGCATTAAGATCCTACGTCATAGAGAGCAAGCATATTATCGTCTAGCGGCCATCTTGCCGAATGCTACATTTCATAAGCTAATAATATCAGCCCTGTATTAAACTGTCCCACTGCTGGGCACGGGCCTCTTCTCATTGTGAGAAGGGTTAGGCGTTAGTCCACCACGCTGGCCCAGTGCGGGTTGGCAGACTTCACATATCTTTGCGAACATTATTGTGAATTCTTAGACATGCAGGTTTCCTCACGATTTTTCCTTCACCGTTAAAGCAAGCGATAATTGACTATTTAATACGCACATAATTTTGAAGTCAGAGATACGTGCATTGGGATCGAAGTCAAGACCTCTGTGTGGTAATCCAACGGTTTCCCACTAGGCTACCTACAAGCTGCTGCTATAAGCTAATAGTGTTAATAATATCTTCAGGTCGGTCTGACTAGTTACAAATCCAACAAGAGACTTTAATAATAAACTTAGTGACCTATCGCAGTGGCCGTGTCAAATAATGTATCTATATATTAATACGTGAAGCAAAAACCTTCTACCCCTTTTTACGAAAATTGCGCGGTTGGAGGAGTATGAAATTTGGCATAGTTAAAGTTTATATGAAGAAGGAGGGGCGAATCCTAATATTTTTATAAAATATGCATTAGAAAAACATTAAACTTATGAAAAAACACTACACGCACACAACCATGCATTTGACACAAGCAGTCGAATCGCGTTCGTAGTATTTCGGGATTGTTCGGTTGTCTTCGTAGAATGCTTCGTAACTATGGTTACATACATGATTGATTATAAGGTTATTAAGTTATAGACAATAAAATTTTAATAACGATCATATTTAAATAAATTATGGGCGAACTTCGACCACTTGGCGACTGCTAGTCTAATTTAATCGGTTAAGTCTTAAAATACCAGATATAGTTCACATGTAATATGAAATACATTTTATTTCAATAAAATATTATTGATCACATTAAATTTGAGATCTATAGACACCTTTATAATTATATCTTCTTTCGAATAAGACCTTTATAATTTATGTCGACTAGAGTATACACAGTACTTCTGACTTGTGAGGCCTCCGAATTGGGCTAATTCAGTTTGTGACATTCAGTTTACTTTGTTATTAAGTTTACGCCATATGACTTGTAATAAGTGGCAACGTCGCAATCAAGAGTCATATTTAAGACTTTTCTATTATATTTTCAGATATCTCCCGTACTAGGAATAATTCCTATGTCGCGGAGAAAAGTTAAAAGTCTATTGTGTATAGCCGGTGTGCCGCTACACCTCAATAGGTTATAATATAACGAAAATAATTAACTTATTTTAAACGACTAAAATCATGATAACCTCCTTTTTCTATTACATGCTGTATACAGGGTTACAGGAAAAGTCGTGCTAGATCCGTTAAGGGCGTGGAGCACCCATACACCCTACCCTAAACTTAACCCTTTTCGAGATATTCGACTTTTAATTTTTTTATCGAAAATTGCCGATTTGTAGGCTACTAAATTAAATTTTGTTGATTTTGTGTGTCTTATTATTATTATTATTGCATTTTTAAATGTGTAATAAGATGTTTTAGGCGACAATCATTAAAATAGTGTATAAGTTAATTGAATAGGCCGTAGTAGACAAGTGAAAGTTAAGAAATTTAAAAATAAAATTAGAATGTTTATTATTCTCAAAGGGATATCTAAAAAAAATATTATGGCAGTTGTTCGGCAGATGTGTTTTAAAATATCTACGTTTCATCAGCTATCTAACGAGGTATAACAATCTAGAGTTTTATTTAATTTCATTGAAAATACTTAAGTTTCATAGGCGACAGTGGAGAAGAAAATTAATACTTAGCCCTAAAAAGTAAAATAAAACAATAAGTAAGTATGAAATGTCATTTATTAAATCAGATTTTCACACAACTTTTTCTTGCTCTACAATTCATGTTCAACATGGTCGCCTCTGTTTCTAATACATTGTCGCATCCTTCTACGGAGACCAGTCTTCACTACTCCAGTGGTCAACGTTGTCCTCATTTGATTTGCTGCATCCACAATCCTTTCTCTTAATTCTTCCACAGACGAAACTGGATTTGGCTCGCTGTAGACAAGTCTTTTCATGCGCCCCCACACATGAAAATCCATGGGGGTTAGATCCGGGCTTCTTGCTGGCCATGGCAACGGCCCACCTCGACCTATCCATTTGTTTGGATAATTTGTGTCGAGCCAGTCTCTGACACTGCTCCTGAAATGGGCAGGGCAGCCATCATGTTGAAACCACATGTCCCTGATCAAGTTAAGTGGTAGATCATCCAGCAAATTACTCAAGTCTCCTCTTAAGAAATGTTCGTAGCTTTCCCCATTTAGATTGTCCGGGAGAAAGTAAGGTCCAATCAAATGATTGGAGATAATGCCCATCCACACATTCACGCTGAATCTTCGTTGGGACCCCTTCACTCTTTTCTTATTGGGATTCCTTAGTTCTTTTGGGGCCCAGTAATGGGCGTTGTGATAGTTAGTTATGCCATCTTTATCAAATTTGGATTCATCTGTCCACAAGATATTTCTTAGAAAATCTGGGTCTTCTACGTCGGCATTTAGCATAAATCTGCAGAAGTCCAACCTTCTCGCAGGGTCTCCTTCTTCAATAGCATGTACCGGCGTGTAATGGTACAGGTATAGGCCAGCAGTATGCACTGTAAACCACACTTTCCATTGCGAAAGTCCCAGATCACGGGCAACAATATTAGTGGAAGTAGTCGGATCCGCTCGAAAGCGTTGCACTATCTCATTGTCCTGTTCTTCGTCGTCATCAATTCGTGGTCTTCCCATGTCTGTATTTCGTTTCAAAACAGAGCCTGTTTCACGAAGTCTTTGATAAACTCTGTCAAAAACGGCCACATCCCGTACTCGACGACCGGGGTAGCGAGTTATGTATTCGTTGCGAGCTTGCGCAGACACACAATTGCGGTATCCGTAACAAATAAGCATATCAGCATATTCCTCAGGTGTGTAGGACGTCATCTTCAACACTTCCGTATGACAAGTACAAATCAGAGTCCGGTTAACAAGCACAGTTGTCACAAAACAGAAGAAATAGTCCAGAATCACAGCCAAGTCGAGAAAAAGAGCAAAGCGATATCACATCTACTCTACTATGTACAAAGCACAAAAGCAGACTGACTACCAAAACAATATCCCGTGTTGCATTCCCAGCCCTAACCGGGCTCTACACATTTTTTCTTTCATTCACACCTACATAAATCGTAACTTGTTAACTTGAAAGACAATAGGCGCGGGACCGTTAGAACTGCTACCTGGAGCGTCCAAACTACTTTTTTTCCACGAAATGTAATACAAATCCTAGATTGTTATACCTCGTTAGATAGCTGATGAAACGTAGATATTTTAAAACACATCTGCCGAACAACTGCCATAATATTTTTTTTAGATATCCCTTAGAGAAAAATAAACTTTCTAATATTTTTTTAAATTTCTTAACTTTCACTTGTCTACTACGGCCTATTCAATTAACTTATGCACTATTTTAATGATTGTCGTCCTAAAACATCTTATTACACATTTAAAAATGCAATAATAATAATAATAAGACACACAAAATCAACAAAATTTAATTTAGTAGCCTACAAATCGGCAATTTTCGATAAAAAAATTAAAAGTCGAATATCTCGAAAAGGGTTAAGTTTAGGGTAGGGTGTTTCATAGTGAAATAAGTCAGAAATGATGGGTACTCCACGCCCTTAACGGATCTAGCACGACTTTTCCTGTAACCCTGTATATATTTTAAGATAAGTATAATAATATGATCTACAAACTGACCCGCACAATGTCGTCTGCTCCACATAAGAGATGTTTTCCCCGTTGTAGTGGTTAGTGTTACCGACTGCAACGCCTAAGGTCGCGGGTTCGATTCCCGCACAAGTCAAACATTAATTGTGTGTATAATATGTATGTATTTACAAAAAAAAAAGTATATTTGTATGTTTATCCACTATCTAGTACCCATAGTACAAGCTCTGCTTAGTTTGGGCTAGATGGTGTTGTGTGTATGTGGTAGAATATTATTATATATTATTAAAATAATATTATACGACATAGCTTAAAATAGTTTAATTTCGATAGTTAGTATAATTCGCTGCATTGATGCGCCGCTCCTATTGGTCGTAGCGTGATATTATATAGCTTATAGTCTTCTTCGATAAATGAGCTATCCAACACTAAAATAATGTTTCCATTCGAACCAGTAGTCCATGAGATTAGCACGTTCAAGCAAACAAAAAACAAACTCTTCAGATTTATAATATTAATATAGATAACGAGCTGTATGTAAGATTCTATGTTCAAATTTAAATAGCGTTTTAAAGAACCGAAACAAAACTGGCATAAATATCACTCAAATATTCATTCGCCTTTTTAAAAAGTACAAAGAAAGTAAGAAAGAGGGTTGTTTAATGTTTCCTGTTTTCTGTTTACTGGACAGTGCCCAACGTGGCCCGCCCGCTCCTGAAGATTTATTATTTTCAATAATGCGAGTCCAAAGTGGGTTGGCTGAAAATATGCTTGTGGACAATGTTACTTGGCTGATATTTTTATATTTATACATTTAGTAATATCGGGGAAAGTGTTAAATTTAATTTAAATCGTTTTTATAATTTAAATAGCTTGAATAAAAGTAAACAGTAACGACAGTGTTTATCAATAGTAGTTAAACGTTTAAAAATTATGTAATAATATAAAAATAATAATATCAGCCGTGTATTAAACTGTCCCACTGCAGGGCACGGGCCTCTTCACAGTGTGAAAAGAGTTAAGCCATAGTCCAGAGCAGCGATAGCTCAGTGGGGAGACCAATAGACTGCAATGCAGAGGGTCTCGGGTTCGAACCCACGTCGCGCACCTCTGAGTTTCGAAGTTATATGACTTTTCGAAATGATGTGCGTATTGATTGACAATTATCGTCTGCTCTGTGCCTCGGAAGCACATTAAGCCGTCGGTCCCGGCTGCCATGAATATCTATAGCAGTTGTTATTGGGGGAGTCGACACAAAAGATCCTACTGGGTCGAAGTGACGCCGGTCTGTACTGACTGGCCCCCACACAAGATAAGATAAGATAAGATAAGCCATAGTCCACCACGCTAGCCCAGTACAGGTTGGCAGATTTCCTCACGATGTTTTTCTTCACCATTAAAGCAAACGATAATTAACTAATTAATACGCACATAACTTTGAAAATTCAGAAGCGCATCTCTGACTTTTCTTGCCTTGAGATCGAACTCGACACCTCTACGTGGCAGTGTAGCGATCTTCCACTAGGTTTTCGCTGATAATAGTGTTATAAAAATAAAAAACGCCATAAAATCCGTATAAAGAAGTTTAATTTCAATGTATAACATTCGCGTAAACCTATGACAATATTTTATTTATATGTACTAAATAGTAATATATACCTACATACGAAGATGTAGGGTGATACACCCTCTTTCTGCTAGCTATGTTTAAGGTCTTACGTAATAGATAACGAGTTTATTACTGTTTACTGAGCACAGCTTTAGAAATCGTGCTGCTACTAAAACTCTTTGACAGAAAATCTCAAAAACATTTTCCACGATTCGAGAATTGAAACCGACATATTTCGCGCACCAAACGTATCAGCAGCTTAAAAATAGAACTGAAATTATTATTAGATGGTCCGTTACCTCTTCTTTCTATAACTAAACTATTCAACTAAAACACAAGTTTAACCCGACTTACCTATTCTACATACATATATATTTGAAATTTTCTTGCATGAACCTTTAAATTTTATCACAGGCTACTTCTATACAAAATTATATCAAAAGCTGGTTTAGATATTTAAACTGTAACAAAACACAGAGTTACTCTCATATTTATGACATTAAAATAACTTGTTTAGTTTCCACAATGTAACAACACCGTAGATATGCTTCAAATCTTAGACTAAATAGAGAGGAAATTACTGTCTATAGCATTTTTAAGTAGAATATTTTATCGGTTTATCTGTCACACCAGTACGCGAACGATCTTCAGAAGAAAAGTCCTTAGGGACGTTGACAAAGTTGCAGTCACCATATTCTTATAATGTCAGTGCTTCGTGTTACGCTCACGGTCTGTTTTACGACGTGCACTTGACGGTAACAGCTGACGCTGCATGTTTACCTACAGTTTACTCTTTAGTATGAATATCTTTTAGTATTCATATACAGCGCGTAACAATAAGATGTGGTCATGTATCGAGTTTTATAGTGGTGACTAACAGAAAGCTGCATTAGTTTTAGTTTTCAATGGAATTTGAATTTGAACGGTGGTTAACCGTTGGACTGCCAAGATAAGATCCCAAGAGGATCTAACGCGAGACCGCATCTCTGACATTTCGAAGTTATGTGCCTATTAAATAGTTAATTATATGCTTTAACGGTGAGGGAAAACATCGTGAGTAAATCTACATGTCTGAGAGTTCTACATGATGTTCTCAAAGACGTGTGAAGTCTAGCAACCCGCACTGGGCCAGCATGGTGGACTATGGCCTAACCCTTCCCACACAGTAAAGAGGCCCATGCCCAGCAGTGGGACAGTTTGCTTATGAACTGTAGTATTTGGAATGATGGCCGGTAGACGACACTAGGCTCGCTCTCTATAACGTGGGACCTTAATCTATGTACAGAAAGAAGTATATAATAGCTACATAATAATAATATAATAATAATATTCTACCACATACACACAACACCATCTAGCCCAAACTAAGCAGAGCTTGTACTATGGGTACTAGACAATGGATAAACATACATATATACTTTTTTTTTTTGTAAATACATACATATTATACATAGAAACACCCAGACCAAGACAAACATCCATGTTCATGCACACAAATATTTGTCTTGTGCGGGAATCGAACCCGCGACCTCAGGCGTGGCAGTCGGTTACACTAACCACTACGCCATCGAGGCCGACAAAACATAGTTGTAATATACTTCCTTCTAGCTCTTGGATAATGTAAGCATAAGCGTAAGCAAGAAACTAAATCCTAACTAATGTTATAAATACGAATGTGAGTTTATTTGTTTGTTTGTTCATTACGCTGCAATGTTGGACGTTGGATGACGAAATAAAGGATGTTAGTTCGTGTAAAGTCAGAGATATAATGCCTGAAATACTAGGATATGTTACAATATATGTATCTGTCGGCCTCGATGGCGTAGTGGTTAGTGTAATCGACTGCTACGCCTGAGGTCGCGGGTTCGATTCCCGCACAAGTCAAACATTTGTGTGCATGAACATGGATGTTTGTCTTGGTCTGGGTGTTTCTATGTATAATATGTATGTATTTACAAAAAGAAATGTATTAATGTATGTTTATCCATTATCTAGTACCCATAGTACAAGCTCTGCTTAGTTTGGGCATCAACTGTTGATGTGTACAAAATTGCAAGTGAATATAATTAATCGTTATTTGTATATTTTCAGTATGGGTTACAGCGGTAGGTAGTGTATTTTGAAGACTTTCTGCAAGACTAGCCAACGGCTAATACCTCACGGAGGAAACACGATTGAAGAAATATTCAGAGCTTTATTTTCGTAAGTATATTTATTTTGCTTAGTAAAAGTACGCGCAATTAAAGGTCGTGAGTTACCAATTCTAAAAACGGTACGGAGTGTGAATCTGTGCTCGTTGGCAACAAGCGAGGTCTAGGTTGGTGGCCATGTATTATAACCAATATTGGGTAGACTTTAAATTAATTTATTTATATTTAATTTTCATATAAGATAATTGTGTATAAAAATATGTTTTTCTTAACATAAAAATAGTGTCGTTTACCAAAAGGGAAGGCGAAGGTATATAACAGGTACATTCATTTGCCATAACTTAAAAGAGCACCAAAATATTTGTTGCATTCATCGGGCACAAGTCCAGACTCCATGCTGTTAAGAATTTCCTAACAGAAAACCCAATAACCCTATACTAAAAGAAACACGTCTGGAGCCAGCACCAACATGCAAACCCGTGTCAGAGGTCACACGAGTATGACTATAATAATAATATCAGCCTTGTATTAAACTGTCCCACTGCTGGGCACGGGCTTCTTCTCAGTGTGAGAAGGGTTAGGCCATAGTCCAACACGCTGGCCTAGTGCGAGTTGGCAGACTTCACATATCTTCAAGAACATTATGGAGAACTCTCAGACATGTAGGTTTCCTCACGATGTTTTCTTTCACCGTTAAAGCAAGCGATAATTAACTATTTAATACGCATATAACTTCGAAAAGTCAGAGATGCGCGCCTTGGGTTCGAACTCGAGACCTCTGCGTGGCAGTCCAAAGGTTTCCCACTAGGCTATCTATGAGTATGACTATTTAAAATTAAAACAAATCAATAATTAAATACCTTATTCCTGTTTCAGAATGCGAGCTTCAAAGGTTCTTCCTACAGAGCGATTCGAACACACAATATATGACGCGGCGCATCGCCTAGGTTATATTCTGGATGGGTGTGACACATTCAAATGTCCTATATCTCTAGTGGATTTAGTGAAGGAATACTATAATTCTTCATCTCCTAATAATGATGATGGGAGAAATCTTTGGCCAATGTTTAGTTAGGTTGGGGTATATAAAATTTATCAGATTTGAGATTAGGTAAATTGAGCATTTCAATATACTTACTACATACACGTTTTACACTCCTTTACAAAGACTGTATATGTAACAATAATATAAATAATAAAATTTATAATCATAATTAAAATTAAAGCGATGAGACTATTATGTTGAATTATATAAATTGTAATTGTACCTAAAGTTAATTTTCGTTACAATTTATATTTTACCTATATCACTTGCAATGCGAAGATAATAATAATAATAATAATTATTATTTATTTATTTTCTCACCACAATATAAACATTATTTACATTTGGTAGGTTACATAATTATTTCAATTAGATATTGTGGGGAGACTGGTACCTAAACTAGACTCAAGGCCTGTATTTCAGGCTACCAGGTCTCCACCCCTTAGGCTTAACATCTTATTATGTACAGCTTACATTAGTTTACGGTAAGATATTTATTACAAACCAAAAATAAAATAAAAAGGCAATACAAAACATCTGCATGTGCGTATCTTTGAGCTTGTGCGTACGTGTGTGTGTGTATGTGTGTGTGTGTGTGTGTGTATGTGTGTGTGTGTGTGTGTGTGTGTGTGTGTGTGTGTGAGTGTGTTTGTGTTTATTCTAAGTCTGACTGGTAAGAATTTTTCAGTTTCTTCATAATTGAATTGTTGGAGCCAAGCAGTAAGTGTCTTCTTACATTTGTATTTTGTGAGTTTAAATATATTTAATGCTTTATTACACTTGTTGTATAGAAATCCACCTAAATGACAGAAAAATCGTTTTGAAAAATAGTTTTCAGATAAAATTTTGACCTATCCACTGGATTATAGCGCCTCTTTCCCTGAGATATCGAAGGGTCATAGGTTAGTAAATTATGTTGTCTTAGAACCGTGTTTAATATAAATAATTTACGGACTGTTAAGACATTGCATTCCTTGTATAGCTGTTCTGTTGGATATAAGAATGGTCGATTGTAAGAGACTTTGAGGATGGCCCTCTGTGTCCTCTCCAGATCTATTAAAGTAGTTTTAGGAGCACCACCCCAGGACGTAATACAGTATGTCAGTATTGATTGAGCAAGTGCAAAGTAGATTGATTTTAAGAGTTTGTCATCTACCACATTACGTATGGTTTTAAAAACGTATATTAGTTTTCGTAATCTTCCATTTAAGGTGGCGATATGTTCCTGAAACCGTAAGCTGCCGTCGATTATCAGTCTCAGATACTTTATACTCTCCGATTTGCTTAGGTGAGCACAGTGACACATGTTGTTGTGTGGATCAGTGCATGAGTGTGCTATTATTGAGTGCTGTGTATCTATGAAGTTGGGTGGTGTATGGTCTTTGATGGAAAACGTGATATATTTAGTTTTATTAATATTGAGAGTAAGCAGATTATTTCCCAGCCATCCTTGCACTAAGTTAAAGCCTAACTGAGCACACTCATAGACCTCATCCCAGTTATTTGCGCTGAACAAGAGAGCCGTGTCATCTGCAAAGGAAACTATTCTACCTCCCGGGAGTGTAAGCGCGTCCAGATCGTTAACATATATGAGAAAAAGTGTAGGGCCGAGTACGGAGCCTTGCGGCGAGCCGTAGGTAGTAGTGTATTCGTCACTAATGTAGTCATCTATCTTAACTCTCTGGGTACGCTCGCTCAAGTAGCTTTCAAAGAGTTTCAGTTGAATCCCTCTTATTCCCAAGCATTCCATCTTGCGAATTAGAATGGGGACAGAGACCGTTTCAAACGCCTTCGCGAGGTCTAGGAATATCCCTAATACTTTCTGTCCATTATCCATATTGGTGACTATGTAATTTGTCAGATCATGAACAGCATCCGCTGTAGATTTGCCTGGTCGAAAACCAAATTGTGAGGGATATAAAAGATTATATTTTTCTAAATAGTAGATAAAGATAGATCAAAACTGTTTTTCTTTTCGACGCTGCGATAAAAACCAACTGCAAGACTTAAGATAGCTAACATTATAGAGTTGATCAGGCTATGTTAAACATATATTGGGATGTGAAATCGCAAATAAATATGTTTTATAAGCAGATCGGTATTTTAATTGCTTTATTGTCACATTGCGTTATATCTTATGACGTAGGTATTATCTTTTGCCCTTGACAACGCACGCGTAAACTTCAGTTCACTCAAGCGAACTCTTCTCCCTAGCCTTTATTATTCCCAAGTCACTTGGGTCGGCTTTTCTAGTCTAACTGGTTTTGACTGGATATCAGTTTTTACACGGAGCGGCTGCCACCTGACCTCCACAACCCGAAGGCTAACGATACCCTCAGGCTAGACCAGTGTCAAGATATTATAGGGCACTGACTTCCCAATAACGACTGTCATATATGTTCATGGCAGCCGGGACCGACAGCTTAACATGTTCTCCGGGGCATGGAGCAGGTGATAATAATTGTCAATCAATACGCACATAATTTTTAAAAGTCATATATCTTCCGAAAGTCAGAGGTGCGCGACGTGGGTTCGAACCCGAGACCTTTTGTATTGCAGTCTGTTGTTCTCCCCACTGAGCTATCGCTGCTTGCTTCACTCAAGCGAACTATGCACCAAATATCCTATTATACTAAATAGCTATGGATGAATCGAGATTTAAATATAACACATTGGAAACGAGATGGGTGTAAAAACCCAGAATTCAACCTCTTCGTCTTTATATGACCTTTTTTTTTCGTCAGCTATTTGTAATGTCCCACTGCTGGGCAAAATCCTCTCGCTTGGACTTCCAAATCTTTCTGTTGGTGGATATCCCCTGACCTTATGACCTTGTGACCTCTCGGGGGTCTTTTGACCTACAGGGCCCATATTCGACATGAAACTCTCGAAACTCGACCGAGGGATGACCCTAAGGTATCTGCACACCAAGTTACAAGTCAATCAGTCCATTGGTTCCGGAGCTATGCCTGTCACTTACAAACTGTCACTAACAGACAGACACACAGACCCACATAGTGTTTTCATTAACCTCTTCGAAGAAGACTCAGAGGTTAATTTTATTATATTATTCTTTAAATAACTATGTCTGTTTGTACAACACTGCCTAGTTGCCTTGACTACCCAGATGGCGTAGTTCTGTTGTTTAAATGGTCGCCTCGACATGGTCACTGCGCCGACTGTTGGAGGTTCGATCCCGAAACAAAGCAAAAATTTGTGCATTGCGCAAATAATTATTAGTTCCTCCGATTTTGGGTATTCTTTTGTTTGTAAAGTCCCTCGTGATAAAGGAATAGATCATAATGAGGGAGGTCACATATAAAAAAACGTTAAACTATTTAGCAGTGTAGATGACTAATATAATATCCTCCTAAGCCCGCCATTTTTATTTTAAATCTTGTGAATTTAACCGAATGTCCTTTTTAAAGAACAATTTTGAAGAAGGGCTTAATTCCTGATACTACAAGCTTTGAAGTAAGGTTCAAAGTTGAAATACCTTATTTTGCTAAAATAATCGTTATTTGTAGGGACTCAAAGATTATTTCAGCATGAACTTCGATGCATTATAATTTGTTATTTTTGTTAGACATCGGATCTTATTAACAAAAATGGTAGGATGGCATTTGTTCTTTACAAAGGTACGCTAATATGTGTGTTAAAAATGACCTTCGGTACTTATACTACAATAACCCGAGATAAAAGTCGGGACTTAATGGCGTCGAGCAAATTGTTCTTTTTAAAAGACGGTAGACCTCTGTGGCGCTGCGGTAGTGAATGCGACTGCTGTGCATGAGGTCTCGGGTTCGAATCCCGGGTCGGGCCAACATAAAGGTATTGGGTTTTCCTGTTAAGAAATCTCAATACGAGCCCAGAGTTAGGAAGTTGGCGGTGTTAGACACCCCCGTGGCTCGAAAAGCACGTAAAGCCGTTGGTCCTGCGCCTGATCTCTCTCCGGTCGTGTCGGATTATCCGTCCCATCGGAACATCAGGGTAAGGGAAGCATAAGGTTAACAAATATTAGAGACCTACACATTATTAAAAGAAATAGTATCCACAATTAAAAATTCAGGGAATTAAGAATAAAAATGTAACTAGGTATACAAAATTGCAAATAACATAAAAGGTTAACACACAAATTGTAATGTCATTACTATGATAAATAAATAAAATAATATTGAAGTTTTATTTTTTGTCCTTTTCTTTGAATATAATTCATCCCATTCCATTGCAGAGTCCCATTGCTCTCTTCTCGGTATAGGCAGGGACTAGACTGTAATTGTCTGCAGAAACCTACTGTTACAACGTGGAGGGTTAAAGCTGCAGTATGAAGTTCACACATTGAGGACATTTTAGAGAATTTTTAGGTACACTAACGATGTCTTTCTATGAATGCCAGATATAATTTAAAACCTATCGTGTCTAGCCGCCGGTGTACCCCGGAACTCAATAAGTATCTCAATAGGTAATAGGTAAATAATAATTGTTGCCCATTTGTCCAACTAAATATTAAAAACACAAAAACGAAAAATCTAATAAAAGACTAGCGTGCGTGAGAGTTCCGTTGTCATCTCACTAGATTTTTGGTAATTTATTTCTCTCGACCACCTCAATGGTTCAGCTTACGCTTGGATCTATATATATTTACTGCAGATCCCCGGATAGGTTGCCTCTTCAAATGCCGAATCAGATTTATCGGAGAAAGAAAACAGCGTGAGTAAAACTGCATGTTTAAATGTTCTTAATAATATTCTCGAATATGCATGAGAACGGACAACATGCACTGGATATGAAATATAACTTACTCTTTATAGAGAATTAATATTTTATTACAATACTACACAAATAACAACTTCGTCTACATCACATAAAAGATTCTATCCGTTTTTGCCACACTTTTTATTGATTCGCCGCTCCTATTAGTCGTAGCGTGATGTTATATAGCTTATAAGCTTCCTCGATAAATAGGCTATTCAACACAAAAATATTTTTTTAATTCGGACCAATAGTTCCTGAGATTAGCACGTTCAACCAAACAAACAAACAAACTCTTCAGCTTTATCGTAACTAGAATAACAGTGTTCATCTACGGTTCATTAAATAAGGGTTGCATATTAAAAAATCAAAACTTTCTCGAGCAAATTTCAAAAGAACAATAAACGAAATAACAAAATTTAAATGACCAAATGTTTTATTTAGAAAAATTTTAGAATCCCAATGTATGTGACATCAAATGAACGACTGATCAAAAGTTGCTAGATGTAATTTTAAAATATCAAATCAAAGCTAATCAAATTTTATAATACTGCTTCCGAGTCGGAATCGTACAGATGGAAGCGGTAGGTTGTGTTAGGTTCTCTTTTAAGAAATAGGAAATAGATCCAAAACTCCCATTAGTTCTACCATAGAACTGAGGAATAGAACAAGTGAAAGTGGTGAACGTAGGTTATTTCACGTTAGTTCTTTTAATTTTATATATTATATATTATTTCGTCCATTCGGGATTTCGTCCATTCGGGGTTTCATCCTTTCGGGCATTTGGACATCGGTATTTGATGTTTCGATATAACGGCTATCGGCATTTAAAACTTTCGTTGTTTTGGACGTCGGTATTTCAGTCCTAGTTATTATGAAATTTCGGTATTGTAATACGTACCCAATTTTTTTATCTAAGTTCTACCCGCATTAGTATAACGCCTATATTATTTGTATTAGCAAACCGATCATGTTGTGCAAAGGCTTTCTGTATCAGACAGGCGCTATTTGCTAATATTAATATTATTTTTACCTTTTTCAGTTAATCCATTTGATAATTAATAATTTATCCAGTAATCCATTTTGAGCTTTAAACGATTTGGTCAATAGTGTAATAAATAATATAAACATTGATATTCCAGACTTTGGTAAGCTAAACTTTTGATCAAATGACCATCGTTATTTTAAACTTTGTTGATTTGTACGTTGTTCTTTTGAAATTTGTTCAGAAAAGTTTTGATTTTCTAATATGCAACCAAAATAAGCCTACTTCAATCAGAGATAATGTAGTTGTAACAGAAAAATACTTTTTTTTAATACGATTAGTAATTGCGGAGATCACTGCCTACATACAAATGAGTTTTAATATATGTAGGTATAGTATTGTATATATTACGAGGATTTAATACTAACATTGTATTAAAGAATTCAGTTCACTATGTCATTTCGTGTCTATATAATTAGCTGTACGACATGAAAATCAGAGGCACCGTTATCTATCCTAACCCGGTTTAACGGCTAAGCCTTTACTCCATTCCTCTACTAATCTATGTGAGGTTGTACACGAATATTGGTATCATGGATTTTGGCTCTAAAATTCTGTATATTTTGTTACTGATGTATATGTGTAGTGAGTGTGCAGCGAAAGATGGTTCAAGGGTTTTGTCGCGAAGAAAGCGGTATGTAGCATTTCCAGAAGGCTCCAGTTTTTCGGTAAGTTATTGTTTTTTATTTGCGCTTCTATCTATCATTTTAACAGATGATAGATCGTTATTAAAACTGTTTAAAATATAGTTCAGATTTAGTGTAATAATTTTCAAAAGTGAGTTAAAATGCAACATATTACGTTTTTTTTTTATTATAAGATAACTCTATTTGTGATATTTATGAAACATACTTGACTGAAACTCTTTTTTAAACAGTTTTTATTACAAGAATTAATTTTCTGGTCTTACCATAGAGATTTGTTTTAGTATCCAGTTTTGTCTTTGTTAAGAAAGCTAGTGTAAGCAGTCAGCAGCATGAGTATCTCAACATTAAATATTGTCTAAATTAAAATGTTTTAGTTAATAACCTCTAGTTATTGACATTGTGAACTACTCATTAGTGCAAAAAAGTGAGAATAAAAATTACTTTTAAATATAGAACAATTCATACATCTCGCAGTTGCTTATCGCATTATGTTTTTTCCTGTGCCAAAAGAAACTAATTCAGCTAGAAATGAATACGAAAATATGCAATATAATGTGGAGGCGATAGAATTAGTACCAACAAAGCAATATAATACATAACTGTTTCATCCTTTGGGAACCAAATCCGATAATACAATATATTATTTGATTGAGAGTCATAAAAATATAATTGGAAATTTTGTACACTCCGCCACGCGTAAGTCTATATTTTGAGTAAACCTAAGATAAAGAACGTAGCATCGAGACACATAAAAGTTGGTGGCTTACTTACTTTTACAATTTTATACTCAAAAAATTTTAAGAGCACTTTTATGTTTTACACACGATTTATGATCGTCGTATATTCATATTTTTTCTCACATATCATTTCTGTTTATCCGGGAATGTTTTATGGAGGTATCTTGCACCAGTCATATTGCAGAACCCCTTTTGAGTTCAGAGCATAATATCGGATGGGGATTCAACCAGTTATTGCATGTGTCTATTTGGGTTACGTTTATTTTCACTGCGTATATTTATAGTTCTATCATAATAAGAGAAGTCTGCACAAAAGATAATTCGTGTTTTGTAAATATTGAGGTTGAGTTCGTTTTGCGGGTCACAAAAAATGTTATACTTATAGATTTTGCGAAATAGGTAATTTGTATTGTCAGTTACTAGACTTATAGATATATATATATATATATATATATATATATATATCTTTTTATTTGCAGAAAAATATGATTGTAGATTTCACAAATGTAGTATACATGAAGTTTTAAATACTAATTACAATAAAAGTGGGTGTAATACTGTCCTCCTAAATAGGCTACAGATTAGCCTGTGATAAGGAGGTACAGTGCCGGTCCCTTTAACAGTCGTAGGAAAGAAGGATGATTCGTGTTCTAATTAAAAGCAGCATTTGGAAACTACAAGATTAATACATTGTAAAACTTAATAATAAAATGATAAAAAGTGAGTGAGAATGTATGTGTATGTGTTTGTGTGTGAGAGCGTGTTTCTGTGTGTATGTGTTTATGCGTGTTTCTGTGTATATGTGTGATTGTGAATGTAATCAATATGGGTATGTGCTGGGACTATAATATATGTCAATTATATCATGTTAAGAATTTTTCAGTGTCATCATAATCAAGTTCAAGAAGGAACGTCCGTACAGTCCTTTTGCACATGTAGTGTGATAAACTAAAAATTGGACATTTGCGATTTATTTTGTTATAGGTAGAAGGGGCAAGGTATGTGGAGAATCTTTTCACGAAAGAAGTACGCGGAGGTGGAATTGTACAGATTCTGTCTTTACGACGCTTTGTGATTTGACGATGTGGTGTTCTGGAGTGTTGCAAAAGAATTATTTGTAGAAAAAATTGTTGCCGTATATTAAGAACATTGCAGGATTTATATAATTCTCTGGTTGGGAATAGTATCGGTCGGAATGTAGCAATTTTTAGTATGGCTCTATGGGCGATCTCTAGAGGTTTCATCGTTGTTTTCGCAGCGCCTCCCCAGCAGGTGATACAGTAGGTGATTAGAGATTTGCAAAGAGCAAAATATACTTTACGGATAACTGGCGCTGTGGCAACGTATCGTAATGTTTTAAAAATATATATAAGTTTGCGTACTCGGCCGGTGAGGGTATTAATATGTGATTTGAAATTTAAGAGCCTGTCAATCACTACGCCGAGATATTTTGTTTCATTAACAGATCTAAGAGAAGGACACTGGCAATTGTGCAGAGGGGACAGAGAGCATGAGTGAGCTTGGATGGTGACAGGAAACACTGGTTGCGATATGGGACTTAAAGAAAAAGTGATAAAGTTAGTTTTGTCTGTGTTTAATGTCAATGTGTGAGATTGGAGCCATTTTATTGCCAAATTAAAGCCACTTTGGGCGATTGATTGTAATTCAAACCAAGAGTTACAACTAGTAAATGTTATTGCTGTGTCGTCAGCGTAAGATATAATTTTGGCGTTTGGAATGTCCAAGTTGCAAAGGTCATTGATGAACACAAGGAATAGAGTGGGACCTAAAATACTGCCTTGCGGCACGCCGTATTTGATACGATGTACGTCGCTGACGTATCCATCCATGGTCACAAACTGAGTTCGGTTAGCTAGATAGTTCTTAATTAGCTCAAGCGGAGAACCCCTGACACCTATACGTTCGAGCTTATCTAGAAGGGTTTTAGTGGGAACCGTGTCAAAGGCCTTCGCAAGATCTAGGAATATAGTCATAACCTTTCGGTTTTTATCTAAATTTTCTACTATATGGTCAACCAATTCGTGTACGGCATCGCTTGTTGATTTATTTTTACGAAATCCGAATTGTTGTGGTGATAAAAGTTTATAGTGTTCAAAATAATGAATGAGTCTATTATTAATTAAACGTTCGAGTATCTTTGACAGAGAAATAAGTACAGCTATAGGGCGGTAGTTATTGACTAGGCTCCCATCGCCACCCTTGAAAATGGGATGAATAACTGCCTTTGTAAAAGAAGTGGGAAAAATAGCGGTGTCAAAGCAAAGATTGAATATATAGCATAATATAGGTGCAAGGATGCCGGCATATCGCTTTAGGAACATGGAAGAAATACCATCCCATCCTGTAGCGGCATTTGATCTCAGCGTGTTTATGACTGACACAATCTCGTAAGGGTCAGTATTTTCTAGGACAAAGGAATTTTTGAATCTAGCTGTTTGGGGGAGTGTAGTGTAAGACAGAGTTTCTGTATTGTTTATTTTCTCCGCAAGAGTCTTGCCTATATTCACAAAAAACTGATTAACGTCATTGCATGCCTGAGTTGATGATGACGAGGCTGATAATAATTGTGTGTATGTGTGTTTTGTTCTTGCTGTGTTTGTAATAGTTTTTATACAATCCCAGAGCTTTTTCGGATTGTTCATAGCCTTATTTAATTCTTGTGAGTCATATTTCTTTTTAGCTTTTTTTAGTAGATTTGTGCAATATGTTCTGTATCGTTTGTAAGTAATAATAGTTATGGGATTTTCTGGTGATTGCTTAACTTTTTTATGCAGTAAGTCTCGGTTTCGTATGCACTTTAGCAATCCCGGAGTAATCCATGGTTTTAGGGTTCTCTTTTTCGCGGATACTTTTAGTTTAGTAGTGCAGCTATCAATAGCAGTTTTAGTCAGTGTTATGAATTTATTTGTTGCATCGTTTGGGTCTGTCATGGATAAAACGGGTGTGTAGTCTAGAGTTTCCATAACTGAGTCAAGAGTGTCGTAGTTTATTTTAGTAATAATTTTTGGAGCATTTGACTTTAGAGTATTTCTGTTAAGACATAACAAGGAAGCACAGTGATCCGTTATAGTTGAGTCGTAGACTAGTGTGAGAGCTTTAGACTTGGATCGAATTAAAATGTGGTCTAAGCAATTGTTTGCTCTTGTAGGTAATTTATGTGCCGGTAGGAATCCATGATATGCTAGCGTGTTCAGATATTCTTGCGAACGTATGTCAGAAGAGTTATGTTTGATGTCGATGTTAATGTCACCTGTTATTATTACTGTTTTATAGTTGGCAAGGGATCGGAGTATATTGTTAAGCATAGAGAGAAATGTAATGATTTTGTCATTTGAAGGCGAGCGATAAATGCAAAGTATAGCTACGTCGGAGTCCAATTTAATGATTAAACCGGAGGCCAATCCATCAAAATTAGGTTCGTCGTATACTGAACTGTGAGTGTTTTTCACGTAAACGACAACACCATCGCTCTTGTTTATGTGTTTAGTAGTATTGTAAGCAACATAATCTTGTAATATAGGGATGTAGTTATTACTTGAACATTTTAGCCAGCACTCAGTCATGACCAAGAGGTCACACTGAACATTAATACGGTGGAGTAATATTTGAAGATCTGAGAAATTTGCGTTTAAAGAACGTATGTTTTGTGAAAGTATCTTTAGTTGATAAGTATTTTGATTGATGTAGTTTTTTGTTTCTTCTGGGGCGCACGTATAAGTATCTGATACAGAAAAACAATCAATTCTGTCACTTAAATCATTAGTTATGTTTGGCATTTTTGTTGGTGATTTGTATCAAAAAGCTAGGAGTAAGGCGCATAGTATAATGTTGGAAGGGAAATATTGTAAGTTTTAGATAGAGCTTACATAAGTCCTTGTGCAAAATGGCATGGAGTGTATATAGTGAATGTGGGTTACGTATATGACATAAACATTTTTGTGAGTAGATGTTGTGTGGTATGTATATTGTGTTACATTGTGTGCGTATAGTAAATAACAGTATAACAATGATATTAGGACATGCATTATAAAAAATAAGGGTAGGCTTAAAAATATTAAAAATAACAAAATATGGTTTTACTAGTCATGCGTTAGTTTGTGGAGACATTTGGCTCAGCTGTTCTTCATTTCGTACAATAATGGCCTGACCAACCAAGTCCTTCTTAAGCAGGATGCGCCCATTTGATGTCCAACAAAACTGGAAGTTATTTGATTTGGCAAAGCTTCGAGCTAGGTAGAAAAGGCGCTTTGAGTATGTTGTTAGTTGTTCTGCGATGAAAATGGGAGCATTTGGGGTTATATCCAAACTGGCAGAGTTTAATTTGCTGCCGGAGTGTTGTTTGTTGTATAGCTTTACCGCTGACAAAAACCTAGTTTTTATAAGGGTGTTATTGAACTCGACCGTTACTGTGGAATTTGTATTTTCTTTTCTTGAGGGCTGACGTAATGTATCCCGTATATCAGATGCTTGGATGTTAAGCTCTAGTTGTTGGGATAATTTGAGTATGGAATTATATAACATCTCTTTCGTCTCGTTTAGCCTTTTTGGGACATTACGAAGTTCAATAGAGGTTTTAACGTTGGCACGGTCTAGGGCTTCTAGTTTTTCTTCTAGGGTGTTTAATTTTATTGTAATTGATGTGCGTTCCTTTTCGAGCAACGTTATTTTCTGTTCCAGGGAGGTTAATTGGTCTGTGATGTAATTTATTGATTTTTCAATTTCACAATTTGATTCTTCTATTTTGGTATTGATTCTTTTGATCTCGATTATATGATTCTCTAACTTGTCCATTCGAATATTTTGTTGGCCCATCATGTTCTGCAACATATCCAATATTTCTTTTTTAAAGTCCGACAATATGTCATTCGTGGCATCGTTTGATTGACGACGTCGCTTTGACCGTTGTGTAATGTTAGCTACTTCCTTTTCTGTGTATATTTGTTGCTGCTCTTCGTCGTATAATTTTTGTAGGTCGGATTCAGAACGTGAGGGTATTTGTTGCTTTGGTGGAGTTCTCGCCAATTTAGACATCATTTAATTACGAATTTGAAGAAACAATTTAGACAATCACAAAAAGTGTTGAACACGTTATGCAGGATTCGATACCACAACCACTGCGGTATGGCTACCAGTTTTAAACCACTCGGCTACCGACTATGGTAAGTATCACGGCGAAATTGTTAATCAGTTCTTTCTTTCGTAAGTTGTGTGTTAAAGTGTGGTTTAGAGTTGTTTGACCGCTCACTTATAGTCAAGGTCAAGCAATTAGTGACACTGGCCGGTAAACACAACACTTATAACGTCTTTTATGAAACTTAAAATGTTGTTATTGTTTATTTTACACGCACTTTAACGTATGTTCACCTATTATTTGCATTCACTGTGTTTGTATTGTACTTTATAACGTAGAATATACGAACAAAAACTGTATTTTACGTTTTAAAAGATTTTTAAAGAGGAGAGACACACGAACACGTCCGATCGGTTACAAAGTCGGGCGGGGGGGTTATATAGGGTGTCAGAATACGATGTTCTGGCAGCAATTAAGATGTATATAACCAAAATTAAATAGCAATTGAAAAAGACACAATCCTATAATCTAAATCTAAATGTAGCTCCAGTAACTTCTGGGTAACCACTTTTTGTAAGTTCATTAGTGTACATGAAACTTTCAAACCTCTTTATAAAAAATATGATTGAATATGTCTACGCCGGTGGCGCAGGGGTGAATGCGACTGCTGTGACTCTTGGGTTCGATTTCCATTTCGGGGAAAATATGATTGGATTTTTCTGTCAAAATATTCTTAGTCTGAAACTGTGTAGACGGCATTAGGTTCGCCCTTAAACCATACTCTGTGAAATGCGGGTGAAATGGATAAATTACCATAACATTTCGAGGATATAGACGTAAGACTATATATGTATGAATATATATTTTAATTTCCAGTGCGCCGGCTGCGTAACCGTCGGTGTGATCGGCCAACCAGCTCCAACTTCCAGCCCTGGTACGTTCACGTGGGGTATGAACTGGGGTATCGCATACGAGCTACCGAATAGTACCGAAACCTCCAGGTTTTACAGAAGATTCAAGGGTAGGACAAAGCCAATCGAACAGAGAAGAAGTAGGCGAGATCTCTACCAGAAGTTGGAGACGATTGTTTCAAAGTAAGTGATATTGTCATCCAGATTTAAGTTGTATAAGCGTCCTAATACTTTTGAATATGGTCACCTTTCTGGACGTTAAGTTGACACACAATGTTAAAATGACGTTTGAATCATAAATATCTTGTTATCATGCTCGTTTATATAGAAAATTATACTCTAGCTAATGTGTGTGAACTCATTCTTCTTAGTGAGGTCACTTTTTATATTTATGATTTAAATCTTTGATAAAATTATATTTTATCGTGGATTACTTGGCTCAGTGATTTTAGAACTAGTAAGAACTTTGTTCTTAAACCTATCACTATATCAAAACATACTAATAAAAACAATGTGTATGGACAACGCTGTACAAACGATGATGAATAAGTAGCGTAATTGATTTTTAAATTACAAAATTATTCTTTACATAGTCAGAAATTTGATCGACAGATTTTTGACGCTTGGAAATCCAATAGAATCTACTTCGATGGCTTAGTGGTATGGTATGTGACTGATATGCATGAGTTCTTGGGTTTGATTCTTCGGGCAAAGAGCTATTGAGTTTTTCTGTCGGAAAATTTACAATAGTACGTACTATTGTAAATTTTCTATTGTTAATATTTACTATTGTAAATTTGCCGAAAGTAACGTAATAAGCTCCTGATTACGTAGTCAGTAGCTTATTACGTAAGGCCTAAAATATAGTAAGTGAAATGTATATATATATACCTCTACCTCACCTTTTCGTGATATGTAGTTCAAAAAAGTAGGCAGCAAAATGCATTATCGCCAATTTAAAAAGCCTCTTAACGGTGACAAAGAAGCACATTCAAAGGAAATAGAGGACCAAAGAGTGAACTCTAAGTGTACTTTTTAAAAAGGAGTTATGCATCAATAGCGGTCCTTTAGCTACACACCATTTAGCCGGAAGGATAGGTAGAGACTGTAAATCTCTACGAGCCCGACAATATTTTTTTTATCGGTCATAGTGACTGATGGAAAAAGTATGATTATTTTAGGTTATAGTATACTTTTAATGTCTTTAGTTTTAGGTGATCAATAAGTGTACTGTGTTAATAAAAATCTTGTTAATCTTCATTTCAGTATGGGCTACAACGGCAGAGAGTGTATTCTGAAGACTCTGTGTGAGACGACGCAGAGAATAGTTCCTCATGGCGGTAACATGATAGAAGAAATGTTCAGAACTTTGTTTACGTAAGTATTTAATGGAGTATTGTCTTGATGGTACGGTGGTATAAGTTTGCGGGCGATAGCGAGTACCAGGTTCACCTCATCTCAGGTCAAAAAAGTTTTGTTGGGTTTTCTGTCAGGATAATCTTAGTAGCACCGCGGGGTCAGTACATATGTCAAGATACCACAAGACTTGGTGAAGCATACTATGGACATGCTATGAACTACTTAGTTTTGAATATATGTATTTTATATTTTCAAAGATGTTCCCCGTACTAGGAATATACTATAGATGCTATTACTATTTCTGTAATAGTAAATATAGTTACAAAAATAACACTCGGCCCGGTATACTGTTTGTGCATTATACAAATTTTTCGATCGAGCCTATAGCACCCGCATTGATTACGAGGCATTAGGAAATATCCATGTAAACTATTAATGAAGTCCACACATCGTATTGTATTGTTCTTGTGTAAGTATCTTTTATATACTCATTACTTTTACAGCATGCCAATGACTAGAATAGTTGCGTCTGAACCTTTGGAACACGCAATCTACGACTCAGCACACCGGCTTGGTACAATCCTGGATAGCTGTGATCGGTTCCATTGTCCAATATCTCTAGTCGACCTGGTGAAGGGGTATTACAACGCTCCATCTCCCAAAGTTGATACTGCTCTTAATCCATGGGCTTTATTCAGCAACAGTTATAGTTAAGATTAAATCAATGTGCTTATTTTTCTTGTTTTATTTAATATTGTTTGGTTCTTGGAATATTAATTTAAAAGAACAGTTTGGGTATAGAAGGCGTGACTTAAGAATAAATTATTTGATAAGACGTATAGGCGTTTGGTGATCAGCAGTTACTGGAATGGCTATAACATTGGTAGTATCAGCAATATAAGTCGGTACATATGTACATACGATATTTCGATTGCAATATTTTAAAGTTAAAACAAATGTTACGTTTTATAGAAATCACAGTTAAAAGATAGTAGATCTAATCATAGTTTAAAAATACTGATTGATAATTAGGATTTTCAGTTCATTCTGCTGACGGTACGATCTGTACACTTACAAATAATCTTTAGTTTAGTGCCGGTAGCGCAACGTACAAAGGCTCTTTACTGACAGTAATGCCTTCCTAAAGGAACCTGGCAACTGTAGACTTTCCAGGCTCTTTCAGAAGGCAATAAATAGTTATTGCAAGAAGGTTGTGTGATTACAATCCAGGTTGAAATCCTATGTTTAACTTTAGATCTGTGTGAATGCCTTGTTAAATTATGACTGTTATTATTATAGGTCAGAGTGTAAACTGTCTAAAAGTATAATGTGTTGAAAATATGTGATAACGGAAGTTTGAATTCTTCAAAACAATAAATCATTTGGCAACCAGAATTTATATAATAGAAATATGTTCAGTTCTATTTATTGTAGTCATTGAGTTAGGTGTATCATGTTTAGTATAAGCAAAGCAAATATGCTGTTTTTTGCGTTGGTGACCGGTAGAAGCAATTTGACCACGTTCTGCTTCCAAGAATACTTCAGCGAGATTTCAGAAAGCGACTAATTTGCCGCGAATGGTTTTTGTACATTAAGTGTAGTAAATCGCCGATCACTGATGCTAGAAAGAACATGTCTGCTTTTACCGTTAGAGGTATGGGTGTACTAATACAACAAGAATAAAACGCATGCATTTATTATTAACGCATAACATTTAATATTTATAGTTCATATTTATAGTACATTTCAATGTTAGCAGTAAGAAGTCATGAGTGTATTCATATGGTAATGGTAGTGCTTGATTTTTGATTTTTAATTAACATTACAAAATGGGACTTACACAATAAACCTTAACGGCTAAATTATTTATTTTTTTATTATGTATATTATTTCGCCTTACAATAACTTTGCAAACCCCTAAAGTTTATTTATAATAGTTGCTTAATAACTATTTATTACAATTTCATAGAGTTTCATAAATTATTGAGCTATTATGACTTAAATACAATACGAATATTATTATATTTATATATGTATATTATAGCATAGTGCATAAATCTTAAAATACGTGGCAATGACTCGTGATACATATGACTGAACGGTTAAGGTCTGGCCACACTGACGTTGCGCGCAACACACGACGTACACATTCACTACTCAAATACAAAGCTGACCGTATGCTTAACTAAGCCATCTCCAAAATTTTCAAAAAAGGAAACCGCGACAATTTTTTTTGCTTGAATCACTTAAACTCCTAACCTCTCCTTTCCAAAAAGTATATATATACATGTCAGCTGACTTACTTATAAATCGTGGTTTACTCGCGCGCTCTCATCAATGTGCCCGGGCATTTAGTCGACTATTTTCTAACACTAAAAGTGACTATTGAGAATATTCTCATAAAAGTCTATTATTGTATGACGTAATATTACATTACCTTAATATTAAAATAAATTATTATTTAGGAATTTCCTCTCATGTTACTATCTATCTCTATATTTTGTATCATTACTGTGGTGTTCGTTTGCATAATGTCATTTTCACCGGTCAGATTGTATATGTGGCAATTGTGGATTATAGCCAATAATTAATACATGGTAGGTAATTATTATATACCTTACTGTCTAGATAGAATCTAAAATCACATGGAATAATCAGAACATACCTATTTACAGCATAATAGCTGAGTTAGACATTGCAATATAAATAATGGAAACATGCTTTAATATCAAAACATTTATATTTTAAAATATTGTTGTTGTATTTTTTTTTATATTTATTTTAGTAATACTCAAATGATTGAAATGAAAATGTCAAGTGCTTTGCAAGACTAAACTATGTTATCAAGTATTCATAAAAATAAATGTCATAGTATTGAAATGTTGACACTTTGTCAATAAAGTGTATTATTCACACCCGGTTGCAGGAAGACTAATCAACAACGTATCTAATTCAAATTCAAGAGATTTGATTGGAAGTTACTAAGCAGCCCAATCCTAGCAGTTGATATACGTTTGACCATTTGTTTAAAAACTATTGTTGATCTGCCCTTCAGAAACTGGGTGTATGTCTGTTTTAAAAGTTATAATTTCAATTGTAATTATTACTTTTACTGTGAGTATAAATGATATTGTTTTTTAATGTTGTGTGTTATACAATAAATAAATCGTATTGTATGTATATTTATATCTTAAAACAAGAAATTAAAGAAAATTTAAATTGTTATTACGAAATTGAAATTTTGAAATTAATGATCATTGATTATCCATATGTTTAAATTATTAGACCATCCTCAATTCCCACACACGCAACCACCGTTACTCGTGACTAGAAAGGTGAAAAACAATTCAATAACCAACAAAAACATTACCATACATTACTAGTTATAGAGGATATTACTTACACTTAACAATTAATATTGAGAGACGAAAAGTCCGATGCACTTAGTCTATGTCGTAATGACGTCAAATAATTACAAAATACCTACGTACCAATTATGATTGCTTTCAATATAAATTAATAATACACAAATATCTTAATTATTATTAAGTCCGTAGACAAACATCGATAAAATGATGAACTAACTTTGATTAGTTAACTAAATATATGCATACAAGAAATATTATAATACAATCTAAATAATAAACAGCGTATTACCATGTTAAAGAATTTAGAATTCAACTCGATATAGTAGTAAGTCCTAGCTGAAGACAGTTACAAATCTTATGAGCGATGTAAGTGACAAAACATCTGCCTTCTCCACAATTATAAATATTAGTATAGATACCTATAGATATGAATGAGTCCTTTTCATATCTATAAGTATAAAAAAATAACATAATCATTATCCATAATCGCAGATATATGCGTTTACCAATAGATACATTATAAGAATTATATTCCAAAATCAAGAATCACATTTGTGTTTGTAAGATGATTCAAGGCATCCAAATCATTTATATTCGTTTTGTCGAATATATACCGATTCTTCTACTAATCCTCGAGATCTATTAAGAGAACAGACAGCTATAACTATTCCTATTACTGACACAAGCCCAAACAATTATACTATATTGAATACATAGCCGCCGAGCCGCCAGCCGTATATAGTGATAACGGCAATAAGCCTTTCCTGTTCGTATATTGCAGCGGTCTGAGAGAATGGCGCTTATTGTAGTGGAGGACAATTTGGAGCTATTTATTTCCAAATAGATGATAGTTAATTAAATTTGGTTTTACATAGGTAAGTTAGAATTTGATGGTATGTTTGGGCCAAAAATCTACAGTAACAGGTATATGAATCTGAATAAGGGAACACGTGTCGTAGATACTGGTATTTTTAAAATGGTTACTAATATATTTATGATCGAAGAATTCTAATCTTTTCCACGGTAAAAAGCGTAAGATCAACAATAACTAACAAAATAAGGCACACATAACTTAAAATGTAATATAAAATTTATTGCAGAAACGTCAAATCTTTCTAAACATGCTGACTATCTATAATCACATGATTAAACATAGTAGTTAATTATTATTAGCGATTACAACTTTATTGACCTTTTCCACTGAGATGCAAGGTAAGACTTCAAAGTCTCTATTTTCGTAGACATTAGTATGTACTCCATTATTTTATTTACAAATTTAATTGATTTGATTGTGAATACCTTGCAACTTTACTTTGAAATTTACTTCTTCTTTATCTCTCTTTTGATTATTGTATCGCTGTCTTAATTCTCGTGTAATAGTACCTAGCTATCAATATTTCGGCTAACGACCAAGATAAGTCTTATTGTATATGACAGGCATGGATTTACATTTATATAACCTATTATTTCATAGACCATATTACAGTCAGCATGTATAAAAGCTACAATATAATATTTTCTCTTGTATACATGAAAGAAGGAAGTGTCGAATATTGTGAAAGTGGTTTATTTATTTCTGTATTTACATCTAATCGTGTTGGAAGCTCAACGCAAATTTCGTGTGGTTTCATCTACTTATTTAATACACATTTATTATAATTCTATTATGTATAATATTATAAGTGTAAACTATGAAGGTAATAAAAAAGAGATAGTTATAGATGACAATAATACGATAGCTTAAGTAAGGTATATTTCAAAAGGATTGTTTGCAGCAGTCAATAGGTGTAAGTACCGAAATTTTATATGCCAGCGTGTTTTATAAGTTATTCATGTTGAATAAATTATTACGAAGTGATGAAATGCATTAAAACGTTATTTAGCAACTCTTTCATAATGAACAGTAATCATTTTATACATTAGTATATCACTATTGTATAAATACATTGCTTTAATATTGATTTTGAAGTCCATGAAGTGCTTACTCTTGTTGGCCTTTAATTCTCGCCAAATTGGTATTACTTTTGGCTTCTTTTAATTCTTATATGCTTTGTATGATTTTTTATAAGAGATATGATTCTAATTAGAATCACAAATACCAATCAATTTTAAAATACCAATTGCTTCGTTTGTTTTGTTAGAAACGCGCTTATTTGATGAAGGTAAGTGTTTATTATCCTCCACGTTGGCCTATGTTACTGTCAAGCAATATTGCCAACATTTGTTACTGTCAGATCGGACCACTGCAAACATTAGTGAAAATAATGATAGAGGAAAAGTTACAGGTGAAACTAGTACTTTAGATGAAGAAAACCACATAACGAATGAAGGTAATAAAATAAACAAATTATAGTCACAAATAGAAGAGATAAACAATAGTACCTTACGTCACTTTGGAAGACGTTCGATTAAACATGCAAATACGCCTAACTTACATGGATATTTATAGGTATAGAATATTTTATATATGTAAAGATTAAGATAAACGATTTCAAAAGCAAACGAAAGGTAACGTGCAATAAAGCATATCAAAAAAGTGTCGTAGAAGAAATGACTATACGAAATTCTAGATTTCGATGAACCTAATTATAAAGCGTTACGGATTATTATACTGACTTCCTTCCAAACAATATTAAATTTACATGTACGAGAAATGAAATGCTTTTCGAACTAAAGTGAAGATCTTATTGCTGTATCAACATTTACTGACAAAGCAAAGGTCGACAACACTACGGCATCCATCCACTACTTCTAATTTAGCACTAAAGGTAACGTGAAAGGAACGTAGAAAAATAACTTGTCAATTATAAATATTATTTAAATTTCTATGTTGATCTGCTATATTTACACGTCAACATTTCGGTTAAGTTGATTCTTAAAATTATTGACAGCCATGTGATAGCTGACTATGAGTTCACAACTCTGATACCCGATGTAGACAAATTTGCTAATAAAATATATCATAGTAACATTGAACGAATAAAAAGTAGCAATTCATTATTAAACATAACAATAAATCTATTCTAGTCTTAAGAGTAACACATATTTGGCACAAATCCAACCTTTTTACTTAAAGATTCGAAAATAACAGCATACATTGTAGAGGATTAATAACAAATTTATCTGACACCGCGTCGGCAAGTTGACTCATTCGTCGACTAACTCTAAAACACTGAGAAGCTAATCATTTATTATAATAACATACCACTTAACATTAATATACAATACCCATTTTAATCTTATTTACGAGTGTTCTAGCAATTTCAGTTTATTGTTTTTATTACCTATCTAGTGTCAATTATATGACAAAATTCACTACTTCGCTTACCCGTTTATCACCCGAAATATTATAATAATTAAACAGACGTGTTGTCTGTGACTAACAATTTTCAAAAGATAAAATGTGACACATTCGAAAGTGTAACGCAAAAGGTCTTTGAGACGAATTGTAATAGGTGGATAACGATGTTGGTAGTGTAATAAGTACATTTTTCTGTATAAACAATTGTTAGTCATAAGATTATGCTACTGTTTGTAATCCCGAAAATAAAATAAAAAAAATAAAAAATAACAGATTGAGATCTGAGATCGTTCCAACAAAAGAGTAATCCTATTGAGCTAGATTATGCATGTAGATGCAATAAGTAACACTGGTTTTATATTTTTGCAGATAAGCAAAAAACCATAAACATATAAATATATTGTAGTACAGTACCGAATGAAAGTGCTGAAAATGAACTTGATTTATTTTAATCTCAAAGCAATACAAGTGGCAAGCTTAATATTTTCTAGATTGACTGGGATGGGACTACTTCTAGTTCATAAGTGTTACATTGTGACCTTAAGAAAAATAAATTTAAATATAGAATTTCACAGCTTTTATCTATTGTAGCTTCATAACCCCTCTGATTCCATTTTAGAAGACATAACAGAGTTTGGCATTAATATAAAATAAAATAGGTAACAAAACGTGAGAATCAGATTGGTAAGACAAGTCAAAACGAGGTATACAAATTAAACACAGTAGCACAAACGAATTGGATTATTAATCGTTGTATCGATACAGTTCATCAATTTTCAATAATATATATACAAGGCAACGTAACAAAAAACAATTGGAAAATGTTGAATCGTTGCAAACGGTGCCCGAAGGCATAACTCACCTTCAATCAAACTACACTTAGCTCCAAAGTTCATGCTTGAAGTAAGTATGTACAACGTCTTGGCTTAACATCTAACATCTCATACTGTACGCCATTCACTTCTAAACTCATTACCCTATGGTGTTTTAGAAAATCTAACTATTATTAATTTGCAGTCATATAAAAATAACAACAGACCGTTTTATCTAGCAAATATCTACAATAAAAGTTCGGATGATTACGGAGTAGTGTGGGAAGCCTGTGGACTTAACTAATTTTATTGATAAATAGTTCATAATACTAAATTGGTGTGTTTCGGTGGTGCAATAGCACGTTCCTACTTTTTATTTTAACCGACGTGAATGTGTAAATTAGAAAAATTAATATTTAGTTTACAGGATACATTACAATTCCATCCATGAATTCCTTCAAAGAGTATTTTCTTTTAATATTAGAGCCAGTTCGTGAGTGATACAGAGTTAATTGTAACTTTCACTAATATTTAACATCGTTCAACCTTTAGCGAGCTTTCCACGACGTCTAAAACGTTAGACCGTTTTTTTACTAGTTTTATTTACGTATCATCTAAATCTAGACTAGCCATTTTTATGCGTTACCCCCGACACGAACAGCTATACACATTCAATAACACTTATAATTACGAAGACGAACCACACAAAACAATTTGATTTTTTTTATTTATTTTACAATATCCATCCCTGTTTTCCTAACTGCTCGCTGTGGATTTTTTTCATCATTAATATCATAACTCTCAGTTTATCTAAGTAATTATCTAATAAACATTATCATGATTTACTTTGACATATCAAATACGCGGCTCGAAATATTTTTTTTATTACTTTAGACTGCTACGAATATCCTACAGAATGGGTTGAATTGAGGTAAAAACGCTTTACGCGTTCGTCCCAAACAATATTAACTATAAACAAACCGTGAGTCATGACTTCAAGAAACGCAAGATAATGTCTAATACGAGTCTAATCTAGGCACAAATTAATATAATGTTATCTAATTTACTTACTAATGTCACAATTCTCAACAATGATTTATTATCTAATAGTGTTAGTGGTAAAGTGCCGATAAGTGAGTAAAGACTTTACATTCGGTGAAAATTTGTGAGAAATATAAATCAGGAGACATTCGTGTACTAAATTTACCCTGTACTCTAGGATTTATAGTGAAATTACTGATAATATTAACATTACGGAAGAAGTGTGTTGCGGCGCCCGGCCGTCTACCGCGGCTGCGCCGGGCGCACACAAAACTTAAGCTTTAAGATGTGAATTTTTCAGTCATTACATTTTTGGGCAAGCATTCGTTTTACTCCTTATAAATACATCAGAATATATTTAAGCGACTCCGAAAAGATACATTTACCGTTAATTAAATTAGCGCGCTTACAAAAACAACATCGTCTGTTGGCAAACCTCGGAACTATGACGTTTCGCTCATGGATTTGGCACTCCGTATTAAAAAATCTAATGAACCAAGTTATCGAACTACCTAAGAATACCCGACCTTTATAAAAATGTTTTTTATTTTTACAATTGGCAGTCAATTGTGTTACACAAATATATCTAGTAAATTAATTATCACCATTGCGATGTGACTATCAACTATTTGGCATTATGATAAGTGTATCTTACGATGTAGTGATTACTAGGCTTGTAACCTAATTTTATCTACAATCCCTTATGACATTACTACTAAAGGGAAATTATTACATTCGTCAATAATCGATATTGTCCTTATGATTTTTACGCGAGTACGCAGTTTATCAAATATTATATAATGTATAATTCAAATTTAGTACATCATAATTAAGTATATTATCTAAATAGTCCGGCTCTCATCGAGGACGTTTGCTCGTAACTATTATTACCAATGTTTGATGCTAATCGACGTTGGATTGAACATTACCACTTTACAATACTTAGACATTACGAATTTGAGCTCGATTTATTCGAAGTAAACCTTAATTATAATTATCTATTACATTATTATGTCTGTTAACGTTCTGAAATAAATACGTACTATCGCAAGAAATAAATACATAATACCTAAAGATAATCTGTACAATGTTTGTGCGCTCATATCAAATTATTACCTGATAAAGAAATGTTCCGTTAGTAAATGTAAATTAATACGTTCGCTTAAAGTATAAACGTTCAATACAGCGATTCTAATATAAAAATAGTTGCGGCGGATTCGGCATCAACACAAAACAGCCGTTGCTTGAGGTCGCTGCGATATTCGTACATCGACGGACACTGTCTCGACATCGAGTTTATTATCTTTCTATATAAAAAGACGGCTTTGGATACGCTAACGGCGTGTATACGTCCTTCAGCGCACCGGGCGCTTGGCACCACACTGAGCACAAAACACATAGTTCTCGCCTGGCAATTCCCAACTGGGAGCTTTACATAGATCATCCGTGCCACCACATGACGATCAGCTCCCAGAACGTCTTCGGCGGCGAGTGGCCGAAGACGTAAGACGAATTTCAGAGACCCGGGTCCCCTTCGGAGCCCATCTTTAGCAGCTCCAACTTCTTCTTGGCGATCTTCGAGTATAGAATATCGATCGGCTTTGTGTTGTCGTAGAACGTTGGCGCTCTGAAGATGATGAGCGCTGTACCGAGCACGCAGGCTATCGTGAACGCGAACAGGAAGATTCTATCCAATACCATCGCCACGTACTTCCAGTCATCCTCCACCTAAAACGTAATACCATCGTTTAGATGTTAGATAAGCTCTCCCCTACACTCAAAGCCCCGGATCAACGGTTATCGCGGACTGGATATGGATCAATCTGAAGTGTGGCACCGCCAACGCTACGAAGTTGTGACATACGGCTATAAGACTTGGTTTAAGTAGTGCCAATACAATCACGGTATATGTATGCCAGCGTCTATTTTAGCAAATGATTAAATAGGGAAAAGCAGATTTGTATTAATAGAAACTTAAATATAAGTAAAACATAATAGAAAGGAATGGCACATGATTAAATAATATATTACTTATTAAATACCTAAATACCATGTTGCTAATGTTTGTTTTGAAACATCAATACTTACACTTTCAAACTTATCCTTATTTTTGACGTGCTGCGCTATAAATCTAGAACCCTCTATAGTCTTTTCCATCTCTCTCACATAAGGTTTCTCTAGAGATGGACTACCGTCGTCTAGGTCCAAGCGGCAGGGGGATCCTGGAGGTGGAGAGAATAGTTCGTCGTCGCCCCCCGGAGGGGGCGGTGGGGAGGGAGGCATTCCTGGTAATTCATACTCCTCACAACCCCACTCCTTGAACTTCCCGTCCATGTCATCCGGCCCGAAGACATCCGTGAGTATCTAAAGTACAAAATTAAATGTGAGCATAGCAGAGCCAACAATGTTAATCAAAGAAAACGGTGGGAGGATTTCAGACCGTTTGAGTGCAATAATGGATGTCGGATGAAATGCCAGGAGATTAAAACGTCAGTGCGCGTTTCGCGAGGGGCAGTGTATCGACGCAGCTTAAGCCGGCACACAATTAGGCCAGAGTGGAGGTTTCGGTTCGGGCCTCGTGCCTGCTGGCATCGTATATATCGCGCGATCCGTCCGCAGCCACCAGGGGAACATAAATAACGGAGGCCGCGCGCGCTCGTTAAGCCCGCCCGGCGTTGAGTAATAAAGGAAAATCGAAATGGAATGAAATTGGGCTGGAAGCGATATTTTCGCGATACACACAGAGTACAATGGATTTAGAATATCGTTGAAAGGAGCGTTTCCCAGAAGAGTCCCGCGGCTGAGGACAATTAAAATGGTTATTGTTGAGGGCGGCTTCGACTCGGCTGTAATAGCATTCTGTTCTGTTTGTATTGAATCCGTTCCGATGGAAAATGTTTTGAATGGAGGAAACTCAATGAGAAAAGGCACCGTGTTGTTTTTTCGTACTGAAAGAGATTCCCTCTGAAGAACTTCATTTGTGAGCGCTTTTATTTTACAAATTTAATTAAAACGTTACGAGGCCGTGAGGTTTATTTCCAGTTTCGGTGTAAGATAAACGTCGATGCCTTTACGGATGATTAATGATTTACCGAGGGATGTGTTCCAGTTCACTTCTTATTTCATGATGTTGGTGATTTATTGCAGAATCGATATTTCTTACCTCGGTCGGTTTATCGTTATCGTCATCGTCATCAGGCGGTTTCTCCGGCCTCTGTATACACAATATTTTGGGTAAAAAATCTATGAAGACTTTCCGCACCCACGGGGCCATGTGGTGGGTGACTGGCGACCTAAAATTTATGTTTAGCACCACGATAGTGACAACTACTGATAATGTAACTAGCATCATAGTGAATAACAAATATTTTCCTAACAAGGGGACTGTTAACGATGTCGGTGGAATGATCTCGGCTAACAGTAAGAAGAACACGGTCAACGACAAAAGAATAGAGATACAGAGTGAGATTTTCTCTCCAGAATCTGAAGGTAAGTAGAATACAAGAACTGAAAGGAATGAGATCCCAACGCAAGGGATAATGAGATTGACCGTGTAGAAGAGGGTCTTTCTTCTAAGAGTGATGTTAAAAATGATATCAGGATACGGTTCTTCGCAGCAGGAGTAGAATTTTTCATTTCTCGTGGCGGGGACCCGCATGATATCCCATTCTACTGAAATGTAGTACTCGGATAAGTCGATGCCCATTCCTATACGATCGGAGTCTGGTGTCTGCTTCAAATGCCTCAAGTCCACCTAGAAAAGAAAATGTATATTAATAACGATACACGTTAAAATTGCAAAATCAAATATTTATATCAATATATACACAATAACATAATCGGTTTTAATAACTGAATAAGAACGAAATCTCTATCAAAGATACCCGAGATTGAGACATCCAAACCGATCTCTAAAACCGAATGAATCGCAGTTTCAAAACGAACCGTAACAAAACAGCCCAAGTAGAGCTATCCGTTATTAAGGAATCAAACCATTCACGCGGAGCTTTACAAATAGCTGTTATCGCTATCTCACGCAAGTATCAAAGGTGAGAGGGAGATAGACATCTAAATTCCCCCGTGAACCTTAACACGGGCGATATAAGGCGCAGACGTAAGCCCCAACTTTATTTATGTGAAAGTAGGAGACCACAGATTTATTAGGTTCCTTACTGCGATGGATGAATGCGTCTGTTTTGAGCCTATAGTTGCAAAGTCTTTGAAACAGTTTATCACATCCCGTTTTTTTTTCATTCTAGTTTTGTAATCCGATTCTTGGAGGACGAACTTTTTCGTAACTTAAGTGGTCTATTCATTTCATATATTGTGCGATAACTCTATGTACCTCCAAAGAGATATCGTTGGTAGTATATCAGGCTTTTATTAACGTGTTTCCATCAGATTCTTCACTAATAATTATGGGTATTATTGTTAGTATCAATTTAATGCCTAAGTTATTAATCTGACTATTGTTATCAAGACACAAATAGCATGGTTCGGCATGACCAGCGCCAGTGCTTCAGTCCTCGCTCCAGCCTATCAATACGAGTATTTTTATTGTAGTTTCTGGAAGTGGCAATAAGGTGCGTGGTGGGTTACTATTGCTATTCATTATTTTACAACGGATTTGCACCAAGTAATACACGTTCAAATTCAACATTATTTGCCTGAGATGATGTCTGATTCATTCCATTATAAAATCAGGTAATATTTGTATTTAAAATTCTAATTATGAAACTGTAAATACAAATTTATTAGTAAAAGGTATAAATTATGCAAATTTTAATTTAATATTAGTTACGAAATTATTAGTTGTTTGCATTTCGTTTCTATGTGCTTATAAATATTTTACAAATAGCGATGAAATATTTCTTTTAACACTAAGAATTTCAAAAGGCCTTTTGTATGGAATTCGATTACATTCCCTTTAAGCGTTACGCTACAAATTCTTTATGGATATTTTTTTTGTTTTATACTATTTTATTACCATCCAAGACTTTGTGAAATTTTTTATTCTTTAGCGAATATAAATTTTTGATGACAGATTTTTCGTCTAGTAACTATGCAAAGAATGATGTTCTCTTATTTTATTATATATTTTGCTAAGATCTGCAAATTTATTTTTGATTTGTAGAATTTAACGTCGAAATATACTTATAAGAATTGAACATAGACTGCGGGTATAATGGATTTAAATAGTTAATACGGCAGAATACCATGAGCTGATGGCTACATCTTCATGTCAGTTCTTTCTTCTGCACGAGGCATATGGGTCACTATTTATGTAATAATACTATTTAACCCAAGAAAGATAATCTGCGTATAATTGACGCATGCGTGTTCGAAATATTGCTCTCTCTTCCTAAATAGTACGAATCCTTTGCTATGCGTTTAGGTTATTTCAACTCGTCGCTTGGTACTTCCGTGAGGCGCAAGTGTCACTGAGTTAAGTGTTGAAATATAAAGACCGCGTGAGTCAAAATGACGCATGATTATCTTTTAAGTGAATTTTAAGCTTAAACTTGCGACCAAAAACTGTTATAATGGGATTGACATGACGATGATGAGACATTTTGACGAAGACTGTAACCTGGACGCTCTTGTAGGAAAAGATGACGAGCTTGTCTATGCGGACACTGATAGTGAAGTAGAAGATGACCATGAAAGTTAATATGACGTGAAAAGCGACATAGAAGAAGCTTTTATAGATGTGGACATAGACAAAGAGCTGACGCTGAGCGAATGCGATGTGCAATAATTTCAAAAGTATTATTTTCAAGAGCTTAACATTGTTATGTGCCAAAGCTGTATCTGACAGTTTTTTATACGACTATATGTTCCTATTATATTTAACGTATCCTAATTATTAAAAAATTACGTGAATTGTGATAAAGAAAAAATATTCCTAAGTTTTATTAATTATAGAAGTGGTTCTAAGATTTTGTTATTTTCTATATAAATAAATAAATATAAAAACATAAAATTAAGATATTTATGATTTTATAGGTATGTAAATGTAAAATAACGATCGATTTATTGAAATTAAAAATAATACTTGACATTACAACTAATTCAAACTCATGCGTTAAATTATCTTTCTAGGGTTAAATGTTTATAACTAACATGTTACATCCATGGTAGAAAAAAATATATATACTTATAACATAGCCTTATTAGAATTTAATCATCTTCTTATAACGACTCGATAAGAATCATCGGACAGATTCAAATCTCTCTGCAAACATCGTAATGTGTGCAAAAAGATTTTGTTGGATATACTTATAAATTACATTCTGATCCCATCATATCCTCGTCTTTCCCCATGAAATGTGTATTTGAATGGACAGTATAGGCCATTTTTGACACGTGTTTGTCGAGCGTGATATTGGTATAAGATATTAAACGATGTTCAAAACGTGATTGTCGTTTACGATGACGTAAGATTATTTCAGAATAAATAAGAGTAACTTAGTGTATTGGTAGTTTGGAGATTCAAATAAAATTGTACAAATTATGCGTGGTTATGGAAACAGCTTATACATATATGAGCTGGGTTCTTATGAATTCAAAATTGCTAATGCAATTGTGGCCTTTGCTACTAAAGGACAGTTGGTGGGTGGGTGTAATGGACACAGTCGTTGCAAATAAATATTGAAATGTTCAAACCTACTAATTTTGCAAATTAAGGCGGCGGTCTGTTGAGAATTAGCAAGAGTGAAGAAAGAAAGTATGGCAAAATTATGCATATGTGCGAGGCAATTTCATATATTAAAAAGGTTAAACACATGATATAGTTGGTGTTGCAGTAGACGTGATATTTTGTTTTCACGTTCGCATAAATGTCAAATGATTTAAAGATGTATTTAGTGAGCAGTCAGATTTTTTAAAATAAGTTTGGTAACATATGTGACTTCAGAGATCGACGGGATGCCTGGATGAATATATTTTAATTATATTTAATCAAGAGAAAGATTATTCTATTCACATATAAGTTATTATTGTTATTACGTACCATATAGCCATCGTAGCTCCAAGACCCGAACTTCATAAAACAAGTCTGTTCGTCAAACGGGAAGTACTCCACGTCGATTTCGCAGAACGACTTGTAGATGGCCGGTGGCTTCCAAACGACTTTGCCGTCGTGGTGCAGGATCGCTTTCGTCATGATCGTCACTTCGTAGTTACCATCGGCGCTAGAAAGAAAAAGATCATGTTAGAAGACAAGATTTAAGAAAGAAACAGCGCCTATAATGATGTATGACAATGTATGTATGTGCGAGGTTGTCCTCGAAGAGATACGCATAAGTATATTAAACCTACATTACGTCGGTTATGGTTTTAAGTACCACATAATAGGGGCGAGTACATTGCCCTTAACTGGACACAGTTTCAGATTCAGTGCTGCTAATAAATTTTAGTTAAAAAGCTGGTCAGGCAGAAAGAATTTCTTGATTAAAAAACTTAGTAACAATACGCCTCATACACAGCAACCGCATTCATTTCCGCTGTGCCACCGAGGCAATAAATAATAGTATCGCGTTGTTTATTAATCACTGTATTACATAATTTTGAAACTATTACACTACTACTACTATTGAATTTTACTCATTTATAAGCTAATAAAATTATTTAAACTATTAAATCTATTTATATTTGAGTTGACACTTTCCTCGACGTTTCGGTTGCTTTTCAGCAGCCATGGTCACGGGGAAATTAGTAAAATTCAATAGTAGTAGTAGTAGTGTAATAGTTTCAAAATTATGTAATACAGTGATAAATAAACAACGCGATAAAATCCGTATATAGTAGTTTAATTTCAATGAATAACATTCGCGTAAACAGAAGACAATATTATGTAAATAATAGTAGTTTTAATTAATCGTTTTATATTGTTAAATATTGCTTTACAATCTATGAAATAGTGTGACTTATCTAATCAGCGCTCAACCAATCCACCGAAATATATTATGAGTGTTTCTGTCACGGCTGTTTTCCTAATCGCTTTCGTTAGGAAAATGATGCGCGTGTATCTTTACATTTGTATAGAAAAATAAAGCCTGAAATGGGTCACAATAAGTACACGGAATAATATTATACATTAGAATGATATACCAACTACTTTTAAAACTAGAGACACACCGCTAAACTGAGGGTAACATTAAACGAGGAAATATTCTCACATTCAAAAGCAAACGTTTAAGTGATATTATTTTAAAGCTTTGCTTTCCGCAGTGGCTTTGCATGTTTTCATATTTATAACCATATTACGATTTACTCTTTAGTTTGTGTATAATATTTGTGCTTTCTGACTGTTATCCTTATTCTAGATAGGAAGCTCGGTTATTATGGAAACTGGACCGTGATACGCGTATTGTTTTAAAATTATTTTTATGAACACTACTGCTTTTGGTTTAATCCTTGTGTAGGAGTGCTTCACATTTTAATATATTTATATGTCAGTCTACAAATCGGTGATATTAACTTTGACTGCACATATGGCGTAATTGTTTCAGTGATTGCCTCGCTACTTCTTTAAGTCCGTTTGGGTGAATGTTTGTAAAATCCCTCGTGATAGGATTTATTCTTAGTACGGGATTTGTCTTTTATAAAAATATCTAAAATCAATCTAGAGTTGGGACAACTATGTGTATGTATAGACAGAATCCTGTATATTTCTGAAAACATAGGCGGACTGCCACCCCATTGAATTAGCTGTATACAGGGTGTCCGGTAATTAATGGATAACCTGGAAATGTCTTATAGTGGAACTGATGGCGGTTCAGAAAAAAATTAAAAAAAATCTATCCTAACTACTACCTGAGATATGTGTTTTTTTTAATTACCATGTATAACTTTCTTGTATACTATGACCATAAATGAATGAAATCCATCGGTTTTTTGTTGTTTTATTATTAAACACTAATTATGCTAATAGATAGACAGTCAAAAGTATGCTATGCTAATATAGCTTGCACTTTTTAATATATATATTTTTTTTTTCTGAACGGCCTTCATTTCTACTATAAGACATTTCAAGGTTATCCATTAATTACCGGACACCCTGTATAAGTTCTTCGAAAATGGTTTTTAGATACATTTTAAGGCTACGTGCGGTTACTGAAGTTTTTTTGAGAGAAAACATAGCAAACAGTTCGCCCGACCTGGGACTTTACAATAGGACACATATATATAACTATAAGATTTAACTACCGGACTAACATGACATCTAACACTCAACTCAGTACTAGTAAAGGCTAAAATACTGTTGAAACAATAACAGTAGTACTGCTATTACTATATATTTGACTGCTGGGAAGGCGCAGCATGCAGTCGGTTACGTAGCCGCTGCCACAAAATGTTTTTGGTTCAAATCCCAAACGATTATTTTTCTGAGTGTATTGTATATAATTATATTTGTAAAGTCTTCTGTAACACAGGGACAATTTCTATTTGAAAAAAAAGTTCCACACTTTTTTATTTTATTACTGGCATCAAGTGATAATTAAAGACTTTGCCTTCAAACAGAGGTCTTTTGTACAAAAAGATTGAATAGAATCTTATTAATTATTACTCATACATTGTTAGTATCAAACACATATTTAATTAAACCATACAGTAATCTCCTTACGTATATCAAGACCACAGTTACAAGCCGTATGTATAATAGACACAATAAGATTACATTCATTGTCTAATTAACTGTGCTACAGTAAATCAGCCACTTAAGTTTGACAAGTAACAAGCATTGAGTTGATTCAGTGACGCAGAAGCTTATAACTGTCGACGTAGATAATTATTGGGTTCATTAAATTGCTCAGCTTCATCGGTTGTTGTTTGAATTTTTACTTTAGAGTATTTTAAGGCAGGGCAGGCAGACAGCCTACAGAAGTAGTGTTGAATTCAAAGTGAAAATCATTTATTAATTTAGATAACTCACTCACTTACCTAAATTAATAAATGATAGTATTGTTATCGAATTTATATTATTATTAGGTATTTGGTTCAGGCAAAAGGTTGAGCTGATGAGACGTTAACACAAGTATCACACGGTCACACTTTTAAATCGCCGTTAAGTTTCAATATCAGTATTTTTCAACATTTCCTATCAGACATAACTGAATATATGTATGTATAAATCTAAAAAGTTGTAAATAGGGCCCTTTAAGAGAGTGCTATTTTGACTAGTAGGGTTGTTGTATTGTGTTGTAATGTGATATTTGTCTCTCAGGCGAGCAACATAAGGATCTTCTTTTAAGGGATGGCTACAAGCGATTAAACAAAAAGGTGTTGTACGTGATTATCATTGAAATGTTGCTACATTTAATAAGTATGAGAAAAAGAAACCGCCAAAAATATATTGATAATGGCTAAATTGGAATAGATTTTTTTAAATGTTGTTATTTTGCGTATTGTTAATATATTTTGTTGAGTCTGCGGTCTCTTATATATGTACTCTAATATCATCTTATGATATTATAATTACAATTTATAAATGTTTATGAAGCTATTAATTAAATTATTATTGTTATTATTGTTATTAATTAAATTCAAAGATAGATATTGGTCAGACTACTTTTGATTCACGTTTGATGTTGATGGTGCGGTCTCAGATTCGGTTATCAGTGCAAGCTACTATACTTTGACATTCATAAGTGTTACTTTGGGACATAAATTTATTAAAGATATTTTTCTTAGCAAATTTTATTTAACTTTTGTTAGGATGTTTTCAGTAACTTATCGGTAATGTGCACAGAAAAGGTCAATAGCCTGAATAAGTAGGATGTAAAGAATAGCTTCCAAAAGGACGAAGGAATCACCCCATATATATCTGGGCCCAATTGTTATCATAATCAAAGTAGCCTTATTTGAAAGAGAATATAATAACAAGTCGTCACCAAAAATTGTGTGATATTTCGCTTCCCAGAAATTAAGTTATATAAAATAAAGTAAAAGTGAGGTTATATAATATAATAATATATTCTACCGCATACACACAACACCATCTAGCCCAAACTAAGCAGAGCTTGTACTATGGGTACTAGACAATGGATAAACATACATATATACCTTTTTCTTTTGTAAATACATACACATTATACATAGAAACACCCAGTCCAAGACAAACATCCATGTTCATGCACACAAATGTTTGACTTGTGCGGGAATCGAACCCGCGACCTTAGGCGTGGCAGTCGGTTACACTAACCACTACGCCATCGTTTGCAAAATGTTATATATGTTTATACGGAGGTACTTTATCGAAGGTTTATCTATTTATTTACCAGTGGCGGTCTATGGGGGAGGCACATGTTCAGCAGTGGACGTCTGTGGCTGATAGATAGATAGAAGTAGGCACTTCAGAAAACAAACATCAATATTGCTTTGATTTTTATGTACCTATAAATAAAAAATAAAACGTCCTTGTTTGTAACATGCAGATGCGGACCACTAAAAGACAAAGCAAAGATCCACTAGATTACTTAGATTGCGGCATTACCCTCTATAAGTATGCAACTGCACGCATTTTTTCACTTGCTATACCTACATACTTGCTATACCTATACCTATGCATGCCATTGACGTATAACTGATAAAATCGCTTCATCCTCCAAAACTCTTCTGCCAATAGAGTTATTGTGACCTATCGCAATGGTATAGTTCACACAGCGATCCATGTCGTCAATATCCAATTCAGAAGCGGAATCAGTTGTCTAATATGAAGTGCCAGGTAATTCTAAGTCACAAGATCCGTCGAACAGTCCTTTAGCAAGCCAAAGTCGTGGGGTAAAGCAAACAACATAACAAAACAAGAAAAATACGTGCGCACTCCTAAGGAACAAACCACAGAGTACATTACATTTGGAACAAACCGAACGAGTGTTGAACTTGATTTTGACATTAGCCGTTAAACTTGTCAGTCGGTGACCACAGGTAATTAATAACCAAAAAACGATTTTCAATCGATTGAGTTTTTATTATCATCATTCGATTATAGAACACATTTTGAGATTATACCGATTTAATAATACTCGATAGTATATAATAAGAGATGCATATTAATCGATTATTGGTTAACTTAATTTAATATAAGTTTCTCGCTTTCTATGAAGAAATAATCAAACGTATTTTGGTGGTAAGTACCTAAAAATATAACGAATTTTTTGGTATCAATTACAATGTGATAACTGGTGGGCCCAGGGGTTCTCACCCTCCTTTGGATATGATACATGTCTGCCTAATCCTCGGTGCCATACGACCGTGATTATATATTGTTTATCTTCCTAATTAATATGCAACATTCTTCGAGACCGTATACAAAAAGTGTTGTCACCCTTCCTTTTGATCCCGCCATTCGTTGTCGGTACAAAATTGACGTTGAAACCTCTAAAAGCTTTGTCATAACCAACTTTTGCGCATTCATGAAAATTGTCCCGTAAAATAGGTCACCCTGTCTTCCATTACGCTAACACCGTACCATTAAAAATAAAGTTAGCACTGAATATTCGTGGAGTGGGCTTTTAAGGGAAGTCACAGGTGCATTAAAGTGTTGCCTCTATTTGGTTAAATTTAAAAATATTACAGTCACGTCAACTGAGAGCTAATAAGCTTAATATATGAATACTAACACTAAAAGGTAAATTTTAATAGATGTTAGCTTTGTTGCGCATGAAAGTAGTTTCTGTTACAATAGAGTTGTATGAGCATTTAATGTATAAAAATGCAATAATGTTCTCTACTATGCCTTAAAGTTTACTGGATAAATAGCCATCGGCTAAATATGGTGTGAATGTGCTAGCTTGACTTAGAAGTACGCTTTTATAGGAATGTAGCGTAAAAGTATTTACACTGTTACAGCGATTCGATAAATCAGTGTTGTGGTGCAAATTGAGAGAGGCAAATTCTGCAGTGGACTTTGAGTACTATAATTGTAATATACTCATAATACATTCCTAGCTATACGCTTGACTGTAGCTGGTAACTGGTATGTTTATTACGAGAATAACACGGAACGTTATCAACTAGTTACGGTTCAGCTCCCTTGCTGCTATTGAGGAGTTTGAATGTAACATTCAATAACGCTACGTCAAGTTTTAGATCGAAGGACTTGTAGAACACCTACGAGTCTTTCGATCCAAGTTAAGTTTTCATTACCTACTGAGCTAAGAAAATAACTATCAAAAGAAAGCAATAAACATGTCTAAATAAATTGAATAGTATTCAAAACAATTTATATCATACAATGTAATGTATAATTGCCTACATGACAATAGAAAATTCAGCATAGGTACAATCTAAAGTTTAGTTAACAGCATACCGTTCGTAGATAATTACCTAATCCTAGTTTTAGCACCTGAACCAGAGAAGTTAACTCGTATTTATAGGCTAAACTGTAACAGAGGAATCAAAACTGATATCATTTGTAATAAACTATAAAGTTAAAATAACTTCGAAGCGTAGTTTAACAGTTCCTGGTATCAAACTTAGATAATCCAAAATTAATCCAATTGCCAAGTTGTGTCAAGTGGGAATTGAACCCAATTCGCGTAATTTGAATGCTTATTATCAAACTTTGTCAAACAGGACAAGATTCCGAGAATCTTGGTGAAAATGTTATTAAAACATTTGTTGGTACTGTGGAGACAATACATCAATATTAATGAGGAATTAACGAGATAGAAACTGAATTAGTAAAATAATGGGCAGTGTCTATTGATTTTACTAATATTGTACAAAGCTTTGAGCAACTTAGACGGTACATTCTTATAACGAAATGAGTGCTAATGTACAAAAATCATATAGCATTTCTTAAAACTGAATATTCTCCTAGCTTGTTTCTTCTATTTTATGTATACAAATAAAAATACCACAAATACCTATATATGAATAATATTCTTGTCAAATGATGACTTGTCACCGATGCCGGATAAATCAGGAAGCAATATAAATATTCATAAACCATTGTTTTATGTTCAACCACTGCAGTGGAATCCAATTAGTTTTTAAAAACCTCTTCAAGATACACAGCCTCGTTTATACTAGTATATAAATAATGCCGAGCATTTCGTTTTACAAGAATTTAAATTATAAACAAGGAAACCTTAAACCAAGAAACAGAATTCGAATCATCGGCAAACCGGGTCACCACATTTCTAGCTAAACCTTCCTTGAGTCTCACAAGTTACATTTACTTCTATAGGTTATGTCAGTGTCCTCTTCTATGGCGATGGTGCCTTGGTACATTTATATAGAAATGATGTACTGCGGTGGAATTAAGGATTTATATTTCAAAACAAAGCTCTTTCTCGATTTGTACGGATGTCTCGCAATGCCATCTATTATAAATTAATAGATAAACCTTTCAGAGTAAATTCAAAGAATAATTGGTTAATAAATTAAGCGAAATACCAATTAATATACTAATACTATGCTACAGTTTCTGCTACTCGTAATGTCGTTGCTTTTATGCGACGAAATTCCCAACGTGAGTTGAAATGCTGAATAAAATAGACGGAATAAAGCAATCAACCACGATAGTCAATTTAGAAATTAGGGCAACGCTTCTAGTTGTAGAATATTTAAACGACAATGAGACGAATGAAATGAGCAAAGTTGTAGATAGAATTTTTATACAGGTTCAGTTTTAGCAAAGCGCTTTAACTGGGGCAGATCAGCTGGAGAGACACTTTCAACCTATAGAATATTGCAGTCAAACAATCTTGTGTTGCGTTTATGCGGTGCCAGGTTCCTTAAAGACACTGAGGTGTTGGTATGGGCTAATGCCATCTAGTTCGAAAACAGCACCTCAATTTTGAAGAATTGGTAACTAAAGCATAAGATATCTTTAGAAACGGAACATTCATTCTCCAGGGAAAGTCCTGGCTGGTATGGCTCTTATTACGTGTAAGCCTCCGGGAATTTTAAAAAGGCTTCGTAAAATTTTAGCACTTTAATAACAACGTAAATATAATAGAGAATTTAAATATTCAGCTAATCAAGTCTTGAATTATTAATGTATGTTCAAAATTATATCGGATATAATGCTAATAAGCTTTCATGTATAAAAATTAATATTGAATAATATGATGATAATATGACGATAATTAACTCGTAAAGTAGTATTTATTGTCGATATAAAACTACATATAATATGAATATTAAAAAAGTAGACACTATGACGAAAATAATAAAAACATTTAAACTGCTGATATGCTAATTAGCGATGGCTCTCGCCTATGGACATTAAGAGTATAACTCGTACATCACTAAGCTAATAAGTAATTACTATAATGACGACTTTTCCTACTTAATGACGAATAATCCCACAGGACAGGCTAGCCTAGTATAGTCAACATATAATATTCTACTACAAAACTTTATTTTTGGCGATAAATTGTATTTATTCGTTTACTATTTTTAATAGAATAGCATCTTAACAAACAGTCATTGCAAAAACAACATCCGATGTGGCCGTCATATTATGTAATAGGTTCACATTTTACAGAAGCAGTAAAGGTAAATATAATATCGAATATTTCTCCACCAGACGTTCCCAATGTGAACCACGATTTCTCTCATACAAGGTTGTTTCGTATTTAATGACTTTACAAATAAAAGCGTTCATTTGAATGGAATGATTCCAATTATAAATGTTTACAAGTATTTTCCAAAGGCAAACACCAATGAAAGACACCAGTGTTAGTCAAAGTTAAAATGTCTATTGGCTTTAAAGCAACGCTGCTCTCATTTAATTTAAAAGTTCCTTTGATATAAATTAAAACCAACTGCATCAAAGAGACTTCGATGTCTAACGTTTGTTAATAATGAATGCTTACCGTAGCGTGTTCAGTTCGACGCTACCTTGATGCTATTTAGATTAAAGCCCGCACTTATCGTGCCTTCCGCCTGGCCAACTTCGGGCGCATTCTCTGCTTCACCTAGATACGAACTATCCATTCAAATTCCAGCTTTATTTCAAAGTGTATAAGCTCTTAAATCCAGCAAAGTTGTGAGTTTACGTGGCGTTAATGCATATAAATGCGGTGAACTGCCACTGATAATGGTTAGCGTTGGTGTATAAGGATTTTTAAAACGGTCGCGCTATACGATTGGAGGGCGTCGGAATCGATTTGGTGTCTTGAGTGTCTGCCAAAAGTGTGGTTATTGATTGCATGTTTGGTAGTTTTCTTCGATTGCAGTTTTCAATTACGTGAATGGAGTTTTTGATATTTACCAGAAGATTCACTACCTGAAATTGGCAATGAATTTGATATACGACTGTATTTGGAGACTTTTTAATGTACTCATGAATGTAAGTAAAAGCAATGGCTTACATACATACATACAATATGGTTATGATAAAATGATTTGAGTTTGTTCAATTATTACGACAAATTTAACTATATTAAGAAAATCAAGGTTCTATAGAATAAAAATATGAACTCGAATAGAGACTGATTTATCTTTAATTTAATATCGGTTTCTCGGTATTTGTTATAAGTATTAAAATACATTCGTACCTATTTGATAAAATGTGTTTATTTCCTCGTGAAACAAGTCCAAGTGAACCAAAAAAAAGATCCCTCAGACAAAATATACGCTCGATCCGCACAAGTTAAGATTAGTTACATACTTTTGTCTCAACATCTGAATTTGCTCCACAGTGTCTCGTCAAGATGTCTTGATAATGCAAAATAATGGGAATCTTGTCCGCACACCGGAAATGAAGAGATAAGACCCTTAAAAGAAGAGTTTATAACAAGAGAAAAGAAAGTTAACTTACATTCGAATGAATGGAGCTGGTGTCAAACTTGGGGACACAGGTTTACTCAAACTTTCTTAAATTGATTTCCCAGTAAATAGCTCTTCGAGTGAGATTAATGTTTATCACAGACGTTTATAAGAACTTAAACGTGTTTCTCTTATTGTCATGTTAGAAGGATAATGAGGTTTGAAGTCATTATTTCTGTTCTGAAGATTGATTGTTCTCAGTAGCTAATATTCAATTAGTGGTTGATATTGTCTTACTATAAATGCTATTCATCTTGAGCTGTGACTGTTTCTAAAGACTCTAAAGATCTATAGTGAATAATTATTGGTATTCAAATCAGAGTATAAATGTGGTAGTTACTTTTGCTACTAAAATTGGGAATGTTTATTTTAATTCAAGTTCAAGATTAAGTACAGATTAGTAGAACATAAATTTGTTAAGTCACTTTGTAAAAACTATTATACAATAATGTTTAATTGCTTATTTTGACGATTCTGATAGGTAAAACCACCGTGAAATTATCCCTTGGTTACTACTTTAAGTACGTTTTATTTTATGAATGTATAGGTTAAAAATATTAAATATGTTTAAAAAAATGTGTAGCGTTCTGTTATAACCCGAGATAGTTCCTTATTAACGCTAAATCAGCATTTTACTTATTCTAGTACATTTCCATTGTGTTGTGACTACTTGGTCAGCATTTTCATTTACTTCAATAATTTATTTCATACAAAAGTTAGTTAGATTCTGTCCATCGCGAAACGCGGTTCGCTCCGGGAAGTTCGGAAATCGGTACCAGTAGAACTGTATCTTTAAAAATAAGTGTTTTATATTAAAGTACAGTGCAGTGTGAAAAGTAGTTTTTTTTTAAAAAGACAAACTGGGACGGTCTCCTAACAAATTGGTGTCAGAAGTGGGATCTCGTAAATGGTGTCTGTTGATGCCTAGAGATCCGAATCCCAGAGACCCTAGTTTGTGTGATCGACGGTAAGACAGAACCCAAGGTTGTGCCCGCATCACTCTTCCAAGGTCGACGATAAGTCTCTGCGCAGCAGCGAGAGCCCGCACCACACTGGTCGCCGCGAAACCTAGATTGGTCGACAGTCAGCCTCCACCGCAACGTGTGAGCCTGCACCATCCCGGTAGCAGCAGATCTAACTCATCAACATCATCATAACGAGTACACTACTCGTCATCTCCGAGGCCGACACTTCCACCTCATCCAGTGTCACCAGCACGTGGACGCCAGCGCCGCACTCATCTATCGCCGAGCACGCGGTCGCCCTGCCGCGCTATCCGAGTGTGTCAGATTCCGTTCCCACGAATGATGAAAGTGTGTGCAGTGATCGTGTTTATGTGAGTTTTTAAAGTATTTTTCCATATCCACTGTTTCTACATTTTTTTCGTGAACACTTATTTTCTATTCCATATCGTATTTTTGTGTGTCGATTTTACGGTAATATTTTCTATATATCAAATTACAATTGTATACTTAAATGTCACTTAAATCAGAACCAAAGGCAAAACCTGAAATGGCTGAAAAAATTACACTCTCAGTCCTTACCAAATTCATCAAACCTTATAATGGGGACCGGGATTCCCTCCCCGCGTTCCTCACAAATGGTGATAATGCTATGTCCTTAGCTTCAACAGACCAACAGAATGTGCTCTGTAAATATATTATATCCCAACTTGAAGGTAAAGCCCAAGTAGCATGTAGCTTAAAATCATTTTCCAAGTGGGACGAAATAAAATCATTCTTAAAATCTACATTTGGCGAGAAAAAGCATGCGACTCATTTATTAGTGGATTTGCAAAATTGTAAACAAATTAGTAGCGAAGACGTCACAAAGTATTCTTTACGAATCGAGCAAATTTTAACCCGAATATTATCTGATATCCACAACAGTTGTAAGGATGAAACCCAACTACCAGGTAGGATAGCCGCTATGGAAGATTTAGCCCTGAATACTTTTATGTTAGGGTTAAATCACTCAATTAGTAATGTTGTCAGGTGTAGAAACCCCTCGACACTGAACGAGGCAGTTCAGCACGCAATCGAAGAGGAAAAGTTATATAATTTATCTAATTCTAATTCTAAATTCCAACGTATATGTAGCACGTGCAAAAAGCCTGGGCATAATGCTTCAGAGTGCTACAAAAATAAAAATCCTTCAAGTACAAGTAACAATAATTATCAAAAATCTTTCCATATTCCTTCAAATAACTATTCTAATGCTAATAATATACGGTGTAATTATTGTAAAAATATAGGTCATACGATTGATCAGTGTCGCAAACGTCTGTATAATATGAAACGCCGTGAGAACGCGAACCAAGTGCAACGTGATCAATCGCCGCGCGATAGCAACGGCCGCGTAGTTAAATTCTGCGAAGCCGAAGAGTCCGGGTTCGATTCCCGAGACAATAATTTAAACTAAATAAGATTTCGGTGTCGTGTCTGCCGAAATCGACTAGCATAAAGGACACGAAACCCTTTACTAAATCTTTTACTACATCCTCATCTCAGTCAAAGCAACTGAGTCCTACTAATTCTATTACTAAATCTTTTACTAAATCTACATCTCAGTCAAAGCAACTGAGTCTTACTAAATCTACACCTCAGTCAAAGCAACTGAGTCTTACTAAATCTACACCTCAGTCAAAGCAACTGAGTCTTACTAAATCTACACCTCAGTCAAAGCAACTGAGTCTTACTAAATCTACACCTCAGTCAAAGCAACTGAGTCTTACTAAATCTACATCTCAGTCAAATCTGAGTCATTCCAAATCTTATAACTATACTAACTCTATAACTACACCTCGAGACGTGATCTCGAGTCATCAGCATACAAAGCCCTATTCTAATTCAATAAAGCTTAGTTCTACTAATACTTGCCAAAATGATGCTAATTTAAAAATTAAATTGGACATGCCAATCCCTAAATATAATTCTATACCTACTAAATCTTGTGATATTATAAAACCTACTCCAATTTATGAAACTGATATAAAAATCAAGAAAATATCTTTGCCATATATTTATTTAAATTCTAGTTATTCTAAAGAGCCCTTAAAGTTACTTATCGATACGGGTGCCGCCATTAGCCTCGTGAAACAGTCGGTACTAAGCAAATCACCCGACTTGTCTCGCGAAGTCGTTAAATTAAAAGGAATTAATAGCTTAGAAAGTTGTTCTCAAACTTTAGGCACATTTCAAATGGATTTTACTATATCTAATGATGAATTTAATTACAAATTTCATATGGTTAACAATGACGTCAGTCTTGAGTATGATGGCCTACTCGGTAGCGATTTTCTTGGTTATTTCAAAACTAATATCAATTACGATTCTAAATCATTGAATATTTGTGGTCATATTTTACCTATAAATTATATTCAACCAACTTACATTATTCCCGCGCGATCTGAAGCAGTAATTGAATGCGCGATATCTAATTACATTCCTGAACTTTATTCTAATAATGAAGCTCTTGTTCTAGATCATACCATATGTAGTGGTGTTTATGTCGCAAATTGTATTGTCTCAATCAAGTCAAATAAAAGAATTAATATTACGGTGTTAAACACGACTGACTCTGACGTTGAAATCAAAGATTATTACGCAGAGTTGACACCTCTCGAACAAAACGATCTGAACTCTGAATCATGCCTAAATACGTATTCTATTTCTATTTCCAAATCTGATCGTGTTCAAAGGGTTTTAGACCTTATTCGTTGTTCTCATTTAAACTCGGAGGAGCAAAAAGTACTATTAGAGTGTTGTTCTGAATACACTGATATTTTTCATATGGAAGGTGAACCCTTATCTTTTACTAATGCCGTTGAACATTCAATTAACTCTGGCGATACGCCGCCTATCCATGTTAAATCTTATCGCTTCCCCGAATGTCATAAGGAGGAAGTTGACTCCCAAATCAGAAAGATGTTGGACCAAAACATCATTCGCCCTTCTATTTCACCCTGGAGTGCCCCTGTATGGGTAGTTCCCAAGAAAATGGACGCGTCTGGTAAAAAGAAATGGAGAATAGTTATTGATTATCGCCGCCTTAACGACGCGACGGTCTCTGAAAGTTATCCATTGCCTCTCATCACTGATATTTTAGACCAGTTAGGTCATTCCAAATATTTCAGCACGCTTGATCTATCTAGCGGATTTCACCAAATTAGGATGAGTTCCAAGGACGCGCCGAAAACCGGATTCACCGTTAACACTAATTCTAGTACCTCCGGACACTACGAATTTACTAGGATGCCATTTGGCTTAAAAAACGCTCCCACAACCTTTCAAAGGCTTATGAATACGGCTCTTTCAGGACTTCAAGGTCTCCACGCCTACGTTTACTTAGACGATTGTATTATTTACTCCCACACGCTAATAGATCATATTACAAAGCTTAAATTAGTTTTTGATAGAATGCGAAAATTCAATCTGAAATTGCAGCCAGATAAGTGCGAGTTTTTACGCCGCGAAGTTGCTTATCTAGGCCACATCATCACCGATAAAGGTGTATCTCCAAACCCTGATAAGGTCAAGGCCGTTACCGAATTTCCAACTCCTACTAATGTCAAACAAATAAAATCTTTCCTTGGCCTTGTTGGCTATTATAGGCGATTTATTGAAAACTTTTCAAAGTTAACTAAACCTCTTACATCCTTATTAAAAAGGGACGTCACTTTTAATTGGACCATTGAACAAGAAACAGCTTTCCAAATCCTTAAAAATAAACTTACCACAGCTCCTTTATTGCAATACCCTGATTTCAATGCTCCGTTTATAATCACAACAGACGCCTCAAACTACGCCGTAGGCGCTGTATTATCTCAAGGCGATATAGGCAAAGATAAACCTATAGCCTACGCCTCTAGAACACTTAACAAAGCCGAAGGTAATTATTCAACTACGGAGAAAGAACTCCTCGCTATTATTTTTGCTGTGAAAACCTTCCGCCTCTATATATTTGGGCGCAAATTCAAGATTGTCACAGATCATCGTCCTTTAGTTTGGCTTTTCAGTAATAAAGACCCAGGAAGTAGACTCATCCGATGGCGCTTAAAGCTTGAGGAGTACGACTACGAAATTGTCTATAAACAAGGTCGACTCAATTCTAACGCAGATGCGTTATCTCGTCATCCGGTAAATATCATTGACTCAAATCGTCTTATTAATTCAACCTATGAAAGATACTTTAAAGATCAGTTTACAAATAAGTTACCTACATCAAACACTATTATCGAAGAATGTAGTCAAGGTCTACATCTATCGAAAATAAAATCAATCGCATGTCCAGTCTCTTTAGACTTTGATTATTCTATGCCTCACTGCGAAGAAATACTATCGCAGCTCGAGAATTCCGCTGAATTGCTTAGTTCCGAACGCGAGCCGTTTACAGTGCATAAGGTTATTAATGATAACAAAACATATTATTTCCTTTATTCTAAAATACATCACTATGAAGAAACAAAATACAAAGATATTTACAATTTACTAATTAAATTAAGAGATATGCTCTTACTAGATAATATAACTGATCTTGCGATATCTGATTTTACAGACCCTTTTTCTAAAATCTTATATACTAAATTATACAACATGATCTCCTATATTTTTCATAACACGGATATTAAAGTACATATTTATAAAAACCAATTGATTTATCCGACACCTGCCGAGGTCCCTACGATATTGAAAGAAAATCATGACTCTATCATTGCTGGTCATCCAGGTGCGCGCCGCATGTATAATCGTATCAAGGCCGCATATTACTGGAAAGGCATGCGTTCTGATATTGAACGGTATGTTAAACAGTGTAAGTTATGCCAAATAAATAAGCCATTAAGGCAGTCAAACAAAGCTCCGATGGAGATCACTTCCACTTCCACTAAACCATTTGAACGTTTAGCTCTTGACATCGTTGGTCCATTACCCGATGCTGGTTTCCAAAATTTTAAATTCATATTAACTCTCCAAGATGATTTAACAAAATTTTCAAGTGCTTATCCCATGGTCACTGCTACAAGTGAAGAGATAGCTCGAAATCTTGTACATTTCATGTCGTTATTTGGTTTCCCTAAAACTATTTTAACAGATCTTGGTACATGCTTTACCTCAGATTTATTTAAACAGCTTACCGAAATTCTTAAGATAAAGTCTCTTTTTACTACTCCTTACCATCCGCAAACGAATGGTGCATTAGAAAGGTCACATGCCACCCTTAAAGAATATCTAAAATCTTTCGTGAATAAAAACCAAAATGATTGGCATTGCTACTTATTTACTGCTATATTAGCCTATAATACTACCCCTCATTGTACAACTGAATTCACCCCTTACGAACTTTTATACGGTTACAAACCCACTATTCCTAATTCGTTGTATGATACTTCTAACAGCGCTACCTACAATGAATATATTCGCGCTTTGCAATATCGAATGCGGCTTAGCCGAGAAAAAGCTATACAAAATATAATGAACAGCAAAGAACGTTCAAAACAATATTATGATTCTAAATCCCGCGATGTTACTTATAAATCAGGCGATATGGTATACCTTAAACATCACCACAGGCTAAGAAAAGCTCTGTCCCCTATTTGGAAAGGCCCTTACAAAATAATTAAAGTACATAATAAACATAACGTCACGTTACAAGTGGGCCGTAAACATGTTAAATATCACACAAATGAAATCAAGCCCGCTGTATCTTGATATGTCTTATTTTCAGAGCCTTGTGCCACGGCTGCCACGCCGAATCGAAGATAACTCCGATAACTCATAGTCCCGGCATCTACTTCGAGCCTATTACTAATATTCGTTTTTATAATGACTACTGGAATGTCGTAACTCATATTGATATTATATCATTAGAACCCTATTTAACTAATATAGAATCTTTATTACGTAAAACTCAAAATATTTGTAGTAAAATACAAACACAAGATATCATGCAATGTAAAGATTATTCTAGCCCTATTAAAATACTAATTCAGTCTAACCTTCTTAAGATACAATCGTTATCTCATTTAACTATAAATCAAACACCAACCAAGGTCAAAAGGTCCTTAGAATTCGGTGGTGAAATTTTAAAATTCTTTTTCGGAACTTTGGATGCCGACGACGCCAGAAAATACGACGCCGCCATAGAATCTTGCCAAAAGAGCGAGTCTGAACTATACCGGCTCATGAAAGATAATATACATATTGTTAAGTCGACAATAAATAATTTTAACTCTACCATATATAAATTAAACGAAAACGAGATTAAGTTAAACTCTCAAATAAACGTTATGAATGAGATCTTATCTCAAGTTACTAAGACAGATAATTTGTTATACAATATTTCGCGTATAAATAGCTTGTTAAATATAATAGAAAGCTCTTTACTTACTATTTCTAACCTATTAGATACTACTTTAAATGCTATTTTATTTTCTAAGGTAAATGTTCTACATCCTAATGTTATAAGCCCTATCAGTCTATACGATGAACTACATAGACAGAGCGGTCACATCAATAAAAGGCTAGACTTCCCAGTGCAATTAAGTATTAATAATATTCATTCTATTATCGATGTTTCGCAATTAAACTCTTATTACCATAATAATAAAATCGTTTTTGTGTTGCGAATCCCACTAATAAGTGACGACAAGTTCGTTATCTATAAGAACATACCATTACCAACTCCATATAACGGATCCAATATCAAAACATTTGCATTCATTCAACCTTCTAATGCCTACACTGCTTTAAGTGACGATAGAATGCATTATACTATGTTTGATAATTTAGATAAGTGTAAAACAATTAACTACCAATATTCTATTTGTGAAACGCAAACAATATACTCTTGTATACTTAATCCTAATTGTGAATCTAGATTACTAACGGAAGTGACCTTGTCACTACCCACTGAGTGTAACTCTAAATTATTATTTGGAGATATTGATATTTGGCAAAAGTTGAAAAATAATGAATGGATTTTTGTCCAGTCCAATATTAATAAACTAACTGTAAAATGTGATGAAGATATTGTTGATTATTCTATTGTCGGTACAGGTTCTGTAAAACTAACCGAAAATTGTGTTGGTTACTCTAAAACTATTCAGTTAACTCCAACTAGTGTAAAATCTTTTCAAATAAAGTCGCCTTTAGATATAACTTTTAATATTACATTAGATGATTGTTGCGACAGAGAAAAAATCAATAAAACCTTACCGTATTTGTCTCCCATATCTTTGAGTAAAATTAACCTAGACTCATTGAAATACGCATCTCATCAGATGAATGATTTAGAAAATGAGATCAATAATTTGGAAAAGCAATCTCATTTTATTAAATACGGAACCTATTATTCTACCTTTACATATATTTTAATTGTATCTTTATTTCTATTTTTATTTTATAAGTTATACAATTGTTATAAGAATCGTAATCACGGTCCCGGATGCTGTATACAAATTTTCAATCAATGTCATAATCAGAAGTCAGTTAAACATAAATCCAAAGTTTCTAATTCCATAGAGATGTCTGATATCTCTACGTCAGATGATGATAAGAAATCTGTTAAATCTTTGCCCGCTTTACAGCATCATAACTCTTATGACGCTATTCGTAAAGTCGATTTTTTCAATTCAAGTAAAAGAAACCTGAACTTTTAAGTTACGTTAAACTGCCTTCTATTTTACTATACTATACTATAAGTCGTTAATATTATATCATTTACTATGTTGTTTATCTCATAGGTATATTAATAAGATAAGGTATAAACAGTTAGCTGATTGTCAAATGTTAACTATTATGTTACTGCGAGTACACTGTTAATCTTTAGTAGCTTACTTAAATGTTATTTTTATATTACCTTGTGTTAAACTTAAGATAATAATATTTTAACAATTTTGTACTCATGATAAATTCAATTTGTCTTATATTATTTTTGGGTATGAATTCAATATTCTACATATTGTGCTCTTTATTTTCTATATTTTTTAAACTATATTTTATTTTAATTTTAATGTAAACTGATTTCCAAGCTTCTAATCGTTTTCTATATTTTCTATTTTCTTTAATTACGCTTCATCTTAAAATTGATAAAGCTTCATCTTAAGGGGGGAGATGTTATAACCCGAGATAGTTCCTTATTAACGCTAAATCAGCATTTTACTTATTCTAGTACATTTCCATTGTGTTGTGACTACTTGGTCAGCATTTTCATTTACTTCAATAATTTATTTCATACAAAAGTTAGTTAGATTCTGTCCATCGCGAAACGCGGTTCGCTCCGGGAAGTTCGGAAATCGGTACCAGTAGAACTGTATCTTTAAAAATAAGTGTTTTATATTAAAGTACAGTGCAGTGTGAAAAGTAGTTTTTTTTTAAAAAGACATACTGGGACGGTCTCCTAACAGTTCGCGTAAACTTAAAGTAGTATTATTAATACCAAGTCATAATTTACGTTTCCTTCAACGCTCGAGTACTTATCTGACACACTTCAATTTTCCAGATTAGCTCAGGTTTCAAATGTTGGTATGTTTGATGATATTTGTCTTGTAGCAAATACATGCAAATGTCTAATAACAAAATAGTACTCACTTATTATATAACACGATGTCGGGCAGCCATATGTGTTCTGAAGGCACATGCAGTGTCTCCACACCACCGTAGTCATCGGGGTTCCACTTTAGCTTGTAGTCATTCCATTCCTGTAACAAAACATACGCACAAGGTTATTTACTGCAGTTTTCAAAATTAAGAAGTAAAAGGCTCTATAATTGGCTTTACAAAACAATATCTGATGAGTCCCAAGTTTAATAAGTATTCAGTTGAATCAATTAGGTTTCAAGGTTTAAAAGCGGAAAATCGCAATCTCTCAATGCCTCTTCCTAAACTAAAGATAACAAAAATATTTTCTCCATGTCACATAAACATCGAAATGGCATTGGTCAAACTTAAGACGCTACTTTGAAAAGTTTTAATTTTTTTGCCAATAGTCAAAGTTTGCCCGAAGACCATCTTGAAAGTATTTTTGTTGAAGACGGCATAAAACAGTGTTGTTGACTGAGACTCGTTGCTGGGCGTCGGAAATTGCGGTGGCTTATTAGGTTCCGGCCGCGGGGCGGCTCTATTGAATATCTGGAACTGTGAGCGAAAATCGACTTGGCCACCTCTCACTTAGTGTCCAGTCGAGCAAATACTGATTTCTCTTTAAATTACAGCCTTCGCCACAGTTTGCTAAGGCCTTCTTCCTAGCTAAATTGGCAGAATTTCGAAATTAAACGTCGAACGAAAGCAGACTAAATTGCGGGTACTCTTTTATTTCTCGAAAAACAATTTGCCTTTTGTACCTTCATTAATTTATCTCGTAGCAACCATTACGAGTAAACTGACATCAACGAGCACCACGTTTACAAAATTGAGTTCAACATGACGTCTTAAAAGTTTTCTAAAATGATAATGTCACTTGTACCTTAGGGGCGTAATGAAATTTTCTATTTGTAGGTTCTTATTATTTTTTTAAGTAATGATATATAGTTACTGAGCGAGAATAGATCTGATTTCCCGAAGGAGGTTTGTGTTGTGATCTGGGTGGAGACTTTGACCCGACGGAATCGTTTCATTTATGAGTATTGAAGTATTTTTATCCCACGTTGGGCGCCAATAACAGATATATTAGTTTTGTTTGTAGCGTAATGTGGCCAAATGTACTTATATATTTTTGACCTAATTATTGAATTGCTATATCTAGATATATATAATCTGTATATAATTTACGGGATATGGCTAGCTATATTATGATCGTACAAATTAAAAAGAAAAGAAAAATCGAAAAATTAAATTAGTAAATTTGTTTACCTAGTTTTATAGTCTCGTTTCATTTTCTTATTCATACCTTAAATTATAATATATATAATTTAGACCGCGGGTTGGCTCGCACCGAAACGGTACTTTTGCCGGAATTAACAGTACCCATGTCCTTTTCAACCTATCGACCCTGAATGCAAAATTTCATTAGTCAAGCAGTTAAGGCGTGAAAGCGTGACAAACAAACTCACATTCATATTTTACATATTAAGTAGGATTTCAATCATATTGTCATTGTTATATCATCATGTACTTTTACAACTAAAAGTAATAAAAAAACATTATTAATGAGTTTATATCGTAACCGTATCGTAAAGAATACACACCTAATTTTGTTTATTATTATTTGTATTGAAAATATATTGATTGTCAAAGGTATTTGTGATCGTATACTTTAGTACATATTGCTTAGAGATGAATATTAGATAAAACATATCTAATAATTTTATCACAAATATAGGCCTATCTGAAACAACAACTGACATATGGGCCTATAGATAACTATTTCACATGCAAAAGTAATTCTTCATAAGCTGTTTTTTAGGAGAACAAGGCATTTTGAACCGAGGCAGCTACATTATAAACAATTAAGTAGGCACTAAGCATACAGTTAGCTTGATGTTAAGCGGTCTATGGATGTCTACTGTAGTTGTGTACGACATCATGGGAACTTCTAATGCCACGATTCGTGGTGCTACCGGTATAGGAAGAAAATATACTACTGGTCACATGTTCATTATATGGCCTAGATTTCGAATTCATTGAAGATAACAAAACACGAGCTGGTGCAGCGGTGGTAATTATGACTGTTGTTCACAAATTTTCGAGTTCGATGGCCGCTACAGGCATAGTTTTATTTGAATTTTCTGTCAAAAATTCTCAGGCGACGTTACAAATATAGACCTTGTAATGCTAACTTAAGGTTTGGAATTGTACTTGGTAGACAACAATAGTTTCACCAGATTTTACACACTCTTCTCCCTAGCCTTTATTATTCCCAAGTCACTTGGGATCGGCTTTTCTGGTCTAACCGGATTTGACTGGATATCAGTTTTTACACAGAGCGGCTGCTACCTGACCTCCGCAACCAGAAGGCTAACGATACCCTAAGGCTAGATCAGTGTCAGGATATTATAGGGCACTGACTTCCTAATAACGACTGCCATAGATGTTCATGGCAGCCGGGACCGACGCCTTAACGTGCTCTCCGAGACACGGAGCAGGCGATAATTGTCAATCAATACGCACATTATTTCGAAAAGTCATATAACTTCCGAAAGTCAGAGGTGCGCAACGTGGATTCGAACCCGAGATCCTCTACATTGCAGTCTGTTGGTCTCCCCACTGAACTAGCCAGATTTTACATACATCTATTGTAATTGTAATACACTTTGTCTATCACACCATGGATGTAAATGTGATAGTATGATGAGAACTTCTAGACTTTACATTCCCGTACCAGTCTGTTTCAGTTCAACCGACATAGGTACCTTTCCAAATAATATTGATAGTACCCAAAATATTTGGCGGCTTGACATCATAACTAAAATGTTGGCACAGAAACGGATTGTTGTGTAGGCACACTGAACTCCATTATTATTTTGGCGAGCCTTGAAGTCCCTGTTACAATTACTGTTGCTAAAACTCAATTTAAATTTGTCTACGTAACCTTAATTTGAAAGCGTCTTTGCGTGTGTATAGTCAGTTTGGAGCCATGAAAATAAGGTTGCAGAAAATTCACGTGTCGTGCTTAGCAGTTTAATAACATGATTCCTCTTCTCGTAAGGCTATCTTCAATTACATGCATATCATGGTCATGGTTTCTTAGACCATACTTGTGTCATTATGTCATTAAAAATATTGTTTTATTATTATATATTATAATATTATATCTGTAATATGGCTGTGTATGTATGAGATATAAAGCTTGCTTTGAGACTTTATATTTTATTTTTGGCCTATTTTGTGTCAATTATTATAATATTTGTAGAGGCGCCTGCAACATAGGAATTAAACCCTTTACGGCAATTGTTTTCTAATATATATCTGACTATTAGTTCGGCTATTATTTCGAAACACCTTTACAGATAAAGATCCATTCAGGCGTTTTCGTGTGGCAAGGACATACATGCATCGCTAAGTCTACAAAATAAGTAAAGTATTTATGAATTAATCGCATATTATTTGTTAACATGACAAATATTTAAATGAAAGTTGTAAACTAAAGTCATCATCCTTATTTGACTCAAAATACTCCTTACCGTTTTACTGCAGATGTAGCTCAGAATATTTTATACGCCATTGATCGTTCAAGAGATTTACGTTTACGACTCTATACTTTGAACGTCTTGTAAACTTCTATATGCCGCAAAACGCTTGCGTAAAAGCTTTAAATTTTAGTCTAGATTTATGAAACGTTTTGAAAAATTGAATTTAAATGTGTATATCTGCATATATTTTTGAGAAATAATTTACATGTGCCTAGTAATACACAGAAAGAAATGGATTAGAATGGAACATGCTATAATATATGGAGCAGGCGCTTCGGGCTCTGCCGGAAAATGTTAGTATTAAATGTATAATCAGAAAATTTTGATAAGACATGCATTTGATAAACGTACATTGACACACGCTTGTATATTTTCTAAGGAGTGTGCAGAGGTATTTAAAACACCCACATTATGTCAGGTACGTTTTTTAAGACCCTTGTAATAGAATAACAGACTTGCCCTATATTACTAGACTGTACACATTATTATCATACAAACTGTGTTCAGATACTGAGAATTTTTATAATCAAACGCATATATGTACAAGAGAAAACTTATGCCACGAGAACGACAAGGTAGGCTTTGAAGCATTTTGAATAACACAATTAACTACATATAAATACGTCTACTGATTTCAGAACTATAAATAAATAGACACAAACAAAGGCGTTAAACGTATAAAACCTCTTTGAAATTAAACTACTATATACGGATTTTATCGCGTTGTTTATTTATCACTGTATTACAAAATTTTGAAAATATTACACTACTACTACTATTGATTTTATTTTACTAATTTATAAGCTAATAAAATTATTTAAACTATTAAATCTATTTATTTTTGGTTTACACTTTCCCCGACGTTTCGGTTGCTTTTCAGCAGCCATGGTCACGGGGAGACTAAGATGGTAGTTGTCTCAATGTTCCAGTGTAGTTATTTCAAAATACCCGAACATAATTTAATCATGGGTGTTTCTATTTACGCAGAATGAGCTCAAAGTATCATGAAGTCTAGCTGTGGTTTGTTTCTTCTTGGGTTTGACTATTTGAAGTACTGAATCCCAAGCTGGTGGTACATTCCAACCATCTTTTCTATTGAAATTGGGATGTTCAATGTTAATTTCAATGAATAACATTCGCGTAAACAGAAGACAATATTATGTATAAAACCTCTGTTTTGTGGAATTTAAACATAACACACCTTTTATTTAAGATCCTCAAAATCATTTATTTTGTAAATCTTAGTCCTTAACACGATAATACAGGTATAATATTGAGCGCAAGTTTTGCTAATTCATGATGTTACGTATTTATAGATAATCTAAAATCGTTCAGTACTTACTGTGTTTACAATTAAACATGACATAAAGCACATTGGAATGAAGTTGGACAGCTATTCTTCTTTAGAATTTAGTTTGAGATAAATCTACAAGAGTAAAGATGTTGACCCTAAACAAATGAAAACGTCATACTAAAACTTGACTTGAAAATAGTACTACTAAAATACTTGTATCACAGTACATGTTGTAGAAAATATTAGCCGTCTTAACCGGCTTACTTGCATCAACAAAATCCAGCTATCGCTAGAAATTTCTTAGCCTCCGTAAAAGCAAATGACATGCATACCGGCAGCTAAATCGCTTTGCTTCTCGCCCGTTTCATAGCCCCAATCCGTAGCTGAATATTTAATTGAATTACATAATGGTATATTCATGTCGAGATTTTCACCCGTTTCCTCAAGCAATAATCTTTAATATGACATCCATGTTTCGCATTTTCTTACACCATGAGATGTCTGTATTAATTCGGATGTCATTAATATTGTTGGATTCTGTATCTCAAAATTAGGGGTTATTTTTTATGTTAGTACGTTTGTATGTATAAGCTATGAAAGGCGATTTTTATTTCACTAAGTTTGCTCAGTGCAAGACTTATGTGATGTCTACCATCCCGCACTAGACATGTTTGAGAACATTATGGAGAACTCTTAGTTCCTTATGATGTTTTCCTTAACTGTTAAAGTGAGTTATAATTAACTATTTAATTTGTCTATCGGACGTATGGACACCGGTTTTTAGACAAAATGCTTTTATCATTATGTGTCGATACGATTATGGTCTAGTTTCTATATTTAAAAAAATGAGTCGATTTACCTACGGACAGTTAATTTTTGATACACATTCTGTCCGTAAACCAGCTTTTATTTTTAGTATAAATGCTACTACTGGGCTTATGTAACAACCACACATAACTTCGAAAAGTAAGAGGTGCACGCCGTGGGATCGAGCTTGAGGCAAGTCAACAGTTTCTCATGAAGCTATCCTAATTTTATAAGTAAAAGAGTGCATAATTATTAATCTCCTACACCAATCAAACCAAAAGCAGTGCTGCGGTAGATCATGAATTGATTCAGCCAGTGATAACATCAGCGTGTGTTTGTCACGCGAAACAATTACAGCAATAGCTGGATGCTGATATTGCAATAACGCACAATTAGTAACAGGTTGTCAGTAGTATTGGCATATTATCGGATAGCACATTCCTTTGGTCGACAGTCACATAAGCGACGATGCTACATCACGACTGGGGAAACTAGGACCACATACATAACCAGCTGTCCCCTGCAGTTCCAACCACATTTACGATTACTGCTCTGCTCTCGTGACTGGTAGTATGATGTTAAATAGCCTATAGCCTTCACCTTTAAGATAATTTTTGAGGAAGGTATTCTACGAGCTATTTTAAACATTTGCTAGCTATTAGGCTATGGTTATTCCAATGGCGAGCAAACAATATTTTATCTTTATAATTTCACCCACATTTTACCAAATATGGTGGTTTTACGTAATAGGTTTATGGAGCTTATCGCCGTCTGCAGGCCTTAGTTCCAGCCTCCGCTTCGCTACTGAGAATTTCTTGCTCGAAAATCCCAATAACACTTTGAGCTATCCAGAAATCAAAACCGACGATCACATGCACAACAGTCGCAGACACCATCGCTGCGCCATGGATACAGTCAAAATGCATATTAAAAATATTCATACTAAAGAGTAAACTGTAGGTAAACATGAGGCGTCAGCTGTTACCACCAAGTGCACATCGTAAAACAGACCGTGAGCGTAACACGAAGCACTAACATTATAAGAATATGGTGACTGCAACTTTGTCAACATCCTCTAGTCATGTATGTAAGTACATTAGTAATTTTATTAAAGACTCGCTTATGCCCGTGACTCTGTACTCGTGGAATTTGGAAGAACTATTTTTTGTATTTTGCAAAATAGATTAATATCTCTCTCGTTTATCCTCCAAATATTTCTTGCTTTTACAGTTTTTAGGCGGCATATCAGGATGAAACATGCACTAGATTTGAAGTTAATCTTATATATCAATTTCGTGCATTATTTTTTGCTTGACGCGCGTACATATATGCAGACAGACAGACTTCTGTCTATCCCTTACTAATACACCTGTATTACACATTTACATTTCGACAATACTATATTTTTGTCCTCACAATAGTCGGTAAGACTATTGCCATCTAATAAGCACAAAGAACACTGTACAGCTACTGAGATTATCTTAACAGAAAATTCAGTAATCGAACCTGGGTCTGCACGATCTCATACATACATATATATACACACAAACTTATGCCACGTCTCTAGCGAGTCTATATACATTTTTTATATCTATACTTCTATACTAATACTATAAAGCTGAAGTGTTTGTTTGTTTGGTTGAACGCGTTAATCTCAGAAACTGATGGTTTAAATTGAAAATTCTTGTAGTGTTGGATAGCCTATTGATCGAGGAAGGCTATAGGCTATGTAATATCAAGCTACGACCCACGGGGGCGGCGCAGTAACCATAAACGCGGGTGACACCGCGGGCACAGCTAGTACAGTATTATTCACTAAAACTCTATTACATCATTTCCGTTACTAATACTATAAAGCTGAAGTGATTGTTTATTTAGTTGAACGCGTTAATCTCAGAAACTGATGGTTCAAATTGAAAATTCTTGTAGTGTTGGATAGCCTATTGATCGAGGAAGGCTATAGGCTATGTAATATCAAGCTACGACCCACGGGGGCGGCGCAGTAACCATAAACGCGGGTGACACCGCGGGCACAGCTAGTACAGTATTATTCACTAAAACTCTATTACATCATTTCCGTACGTTTAATAACTAAATACCACAACATGTTATGAAACATAACACGTTAAAAATAATCAGTATACGCATTATTCACTATCATATTATTGTAGGACTATATTCTCACACAACCCAATTTGCTGTTTGCTTAGGTACCAATGTTTGCTTAATGTGATTCAACCAAAATACCTTAAGTTTACGATTCATTAAAACCAAATTTAATTTACGCACATTACGGATGTGCGTTAGTATTAAGTCTAAAACGCAATAAAGGTTGGCATTATTTAGAATCAAAGGGTTTGTTTTGATGTTTATTTTGACTTTAAAATTGTTTCGGTTTGTTTCGTTAGGGTATGATAATTTTATGCGTAGTTTTGTTAGTACGAACAGATTTGAAGGATGTAATGCTGCAGTAAACAATTATTGAGGTCTTTATTTATTTTACTTTACCCTTAACATTCACGGTTAAATGAATAACAAACTTAAATTCAAATACTTTGCTTTGCAGATGGCAACATTTTATACAACTAATTTAGCTGATTAGTATACATACCTGTCCGCTTTAGTAGTAAGCGTAATTTAAGTACGCTTGCAAAGCTAAAAATATCACTCGCGCGTGGCTGGCGCGACTTTACTTGCATCTTGCTGGAAGCACAGTCCTTTTTAAAGACATTTTAATCCTAGTTACTGACAGGATCGATTTAAGGTTCTTTGGAAGTGATCGCAACCTTAGCCAGATAACAACAGCTTAAGCAAAATTTTGACGCTTGGTAAGATTTAGAATATGCCCAACCTATTCTGCTATAGCTTGATTTGTCTTTATGAAAAAGGCATTTCCGAAATAGAGCAACAATTTGCAAACTCTTTATTTACATTGAAGCTATCGATATAAAGCGACAAGTCGCTTATAGTTTACTCGATGTTTAACCGTATACTGATGAAAACACGTAAATTCTACAAATTATAAACGCTAAAATGACCACTTCAACTAATGTGGTTCCAACTACGTGGTATCGAGATCTAATGAGCTGGTGACATGAATTACATCTCTGGTGATCAAAGCAATCCAAAAATAATACCGTTACTTATACCGGCAAAAGTAAAAAACCTTCAAGCAGATTTCGTTTAAAAAACTCAATTCATATTTTTATTTAATGAACTCGCACAATATTACTTTATCGCTTCATCTTCAAATACCTGGATAATCGAAATGGAACGAATATGAAAAGCTTTATAATTTTTGAACAAAAAATGGAGTCTAATATTAAAAATTCAGGGATTTTTAACACACCCGCGGGGCGAGCAAATTGTCAAGAGTTTCAATTGACCGCGCCCGCCATTTCCTGGTGGTTCGGCTTTTTTCATCGGATCTTTTAGGCCGTGGCCACTTTTGTAATGGGAAGCTACGGTTTATTTTCAGTCCCCTCAATGTTGTTTGTAATGTTGCACGTGATCTTTTTGTAAACGCTTTCAATGGCGATTACGAAATTTTTAGAAAAGCTCTTGACGATATAGAGCACAATGAGAATGAAGAGGCTTATAATACAAATGAACCTACATTTGTTATTAGCTCTCTGAATATTAATGTTACTTGAAATACGATAACAAAAAGAACACAATGTAGCAATAGAAAATTGTTTGCTCGTGAAAATTTTCGAACTAACACGACAGGAACAGAATGAGCCAAATGAAAAAGTTCAGGCCAAGTGTTGTTTTCTGTTTACGAAAACAATTCGAACGATGAATAACGAAGTAATGAAATAACTTCCAATGCGAATAAGCCAAAATATCATCAACAAAGCGAAAAACAAACGATAATACGGGAGATTGTTGGTAACAAAAATGTTGGAATGTTGTTAGAGGCCCTCGTCGGTAACTCGACAAGAATCCGACGCAAGTATGCGTTTGGATGCGGTGTTTTTAAAACGGTACCTAATATACATTTTAAAGAGAATTTTCTAATACAATCAACAATTTGCTTTAGATAAGTCTGGATTCTTTCTATTTTCAATAATACTTTCTCTTTAAACATCATAGAGATCCAAACAATTGTGTTTGGATCTTATGATGTTTATTTTACGAAGATATATTTGATAAAGGCTCAGGTCTTCTTTGATAAGATCATAAATATACTCTAGATACGCATAAATAGAGTAACACGGATGCGGTACACTGATTCAAACTTTCAGAAATTATATTTTATAGAATTTGATTTTTGATAAAGTATAAAGTGCTTCAGTTCTAAAAGTGAGCATACAATGGTTTAAATGAAAACAAAATTAATCCTTTTGAATCGAGTAAAACATTCAATGTGAATGAAACGGGAATGCCTAGGTTGATGCTCTTTGAACAGTTCATTTACAGTTTTAAAGTATATTTTGAAGAAAGGTCAGATTAAAGGTATGTGATGACACTTCATAACGCCAGGGATGTGCCAGAGTCGCATAGATATGTCAGCATCTATAGATCTTAATCTATAGTCGTAGCCTACACCAAAACAGAAAAAGAAACGAGTCTACATGATGTATCAAAACTATATACGTCCATTTGCATATACATATTAAAAAAGATCTAAGATATGTAATAAAGCCTTAGCCTTTTTGTATGAAATTGAGGAAAATTTCCAAAGGAAATTCATTTAAAGACACAAAAGAACAAAGATAGCTAGCACAATGAAAGAGAGAGATGGAGAAAAATTTGAAGAACTTTTAATTATAGAAAATCTCTTGAAGCCAATTTCACCTTGAAGTGGGCGAACTCTTGCCGGAGAGTTGGATTCTATTTAAAAGTTTTAACCTATCAAAACGAGCATAGAGTGATTTATTATTTGAATATTTGACTGCACGGATGACGTTCTGGTTTAAGTAGGCGCCTCGCCAATGCCACTTGGGACAAAGAATTGTGTGATCCATATATAGTTATTTCGAGTCTAAGTTTTTGGTTAATGTTGTTTTAATGTTTTTGAAGTCCACCGTGACACAAACATGACACCTGGAGCACAAACTGTCTTTTTAAAAATAAAATCATACAACAATAAATGTAGATACTAATTTCAACCAGATGAAAAATATATCTAGAAAATTTATGATTTAATTAAAAAACATACGTACGTACATTAGACTCATGGTTATATATTTTTTCTTTTGTTTAATTGTCACCTCTGGAGGTATATTATAGAAATTATGTCTTGTGCTGGCACTCGACATAATTTCTGCATAGCTGAGAATTTCACAAACATACAAAGATCCCCCAAACTGAGAAAACATTTCTGAATCACATTTCGTCTCGGGTGGACTGTTTTAGCTTCCAGCTAAAACAGTCAGCGCAATGGAAGTGCTAAAGCGACCATTTTACCGGCTACGCAAACTTATTTCTTTCTTACAGATAACCACAAGTCACACACGGTCGTGAACAAAGTGCATACTAATGCAACGAGACGTAATAGGTTACAACTTAAAATTTGGTTCTTTCTCTTGGCAACTAGACAATTCCACAGTTGCAAATGAACTTAAAATAAATGCTTCTGGAAAATGGCCAGGTTAAGAGCCTCTAAACGAATGACTGTGCATAAACCGTGATGCTAATGAGAAAAGCAAGAGCCACATGCGAGTCTAAGTTAAAAATTGTTTATTTGTTATGGTTACATGTCAGCTTTATGAACTTCAAAATCTATTGATTAGTGAGTCTACTGCGTATCTATAGTCTCTGCCTACCCCTAAGGAAACAGGTCTATGTATGTATAAGTATATAATATTATGTACTTATATATATAAGATATACATTTTAAGACGCATGTTCATAGATTTCTACGTCTACAAATTAGATTACACACGGTATTGTACTCAATTCGTACTAGATAATTATACGTTTCTCTTTCATTTTATATACGTGACTATGATTAAGTTTTTTGTCACGGAGAACTTTACAAACATTCAAACAATAGACTTAGTGTCCATTTACCCAGACACGGAACTGCGATTTGTGAATCACACAATTTTTTATAGGGATCGAACCTAGAACAATCTGCAAGTAAGGATACGACCGTTAAACTACTGCGTCATCGATGTAATCTAAAATATGTGTTCTGCATATTTTTATATTTGTATGTTAAATAAATCATGTATAGTTTTACGCCTATATATCCGAAGAGGTAATTAGAGACAACAACCACATTTCCCAGCTATAATTTTAAGCCCAGAGCTTATTGCACCCAGCACGTTCCAGACTCCGAGCTATAGAAAATTTCTTAACAGAAAATTATAACACAGCCTGAATATAGAAACTGAAACCTCATACAAAATCAGTCGCATTTACCAACATCATTAAGGTAATCATTATATACATTACAAGCGGACTCGAAAAAAAAAACAAGTCTAATTCAAAAAGTCTAAAGTCCATTCTTGAAGCCACTTGAACACATACAAAAATTTAATCAAAATCGGTCCAGCCGTTTAGGAGGAGTTTAATTACAAACACACGCACAGAAGATTTATATATAAATATAGTCTGTTATAATTATGATGTAACGAGATTTTGTCTGCGCCTTTCCGCCTAGGTTAGGTTTAGTCACATTGCTTTTTTCTTTATGAAGGCACCCAAAATCTTTTCTATTTCCCTTACAACGTGTATGCGAAATTTCACGATTATCGGTCGAGTAGTTAAGACGTGACAGCATAACAATCAAACTCACATTCGCATTTATAATCCTATCCTATTATAATATTTAATTATAATAATATTTTAATAATATTTTCTATCAGATACACACAACATCATCCAGCCCAAACTAAGCAGAGCTTGTACTATGGCTACTAGACAATGGATACACATATACTTTTTTTTTGTAAATACATATATATTATACATAGAAACATCCAGACCAAGACAAACATTCATGTTCATGCACACAAATGTTTGACTTGTGCGGGAATCGAACCCGCGACCTCAGGCGTGGCAGTCGGCTACACTAACCACTACGTCATTGAGGCCGGCAGTAGCAAGGATGGCTTAAATTTATGATTTCCCCATAACGAATGCCACGCGCGGCACTAAGAGTGACAGCTGACCGTTGAACGTACATGAATTGTAGTACCTGTCCTGTATGTGACTGCAATGTGATATTGAAACTGATTGATTAGACTTCTCCTTGTGTTTCATTTGTTGTACCATTTTGATTTAAAACTTCTAGTTGTTACAATATCAGTTATAGTTAGGCAAAGGCCTAGTAAATATTGCATGTGCAAGACTGAGGCAGTTCTATATAGAGTGCTAAGCAAGATGTATTGTCTCATCGTAGACATAATAACACCAAAATTATGCCACGTGACAAGAATCAGTTCAAACTTTGATAAAATTCGCCTGTTTCTAATTCACCTAGGTAGCACAGACCTATATGATTAGTAAGCTTACAGCATTTTATATTTGTGTCCAAAGACTAGTAACTGGTATAGTCCCAATCACTCATAACTTTTATTGGCATGTAAAAGTCCTCCATTAAACAATTATTTTTATATGAAGTGCTCGATGTTAGCTATCGACGCAAGCAGCCTGTATGATTAACTTGCACATATAGCCCATGCGAGTAACAATTTTATGTATCTCGCGCTAGATACTTGCGTTATATATACCAACTACCCATAACTAACGAGGCAGATTAATCGCATCCCAGTGCAATAAAGGCGTTAGTACAGTTATATCGATTTTTGTTTTCTTACAGCTTCGAATAGTGCAATTAAATATATACAAGCTCAATTATTTCCGTTGTGATTTGACAAAAAATAAAGGCTTTGCACAAAAATATAATTTGCCGTGTCATAATTGATTTGACATTTTTCAATTATCAAAGTTTATAAACCTACATAAATACTTGAAATTTGATAAAAATACACTTATTCATACTTAAGTCTTTGTTTCACAGAATTAAACAGAACATTATAAACGTACTTCCTATACTAAATATATCAAATCAAACAGTTTTTCGCTCTCCTCTAAATTTAGCATATTCTCTTACGCCTTTATTGCACTGGGTGCGAAATATTATATCGAATAGCAAAACTGATTTCTACAACACCACCTTTAGAAAGCAACATTTGAAAACAACATAATATGATATTAATAATAACGAACTGTTTTTCCACTTATCCCAATATGCACTAATTGCTTTCTGTAAATATAATAATAATAATATTCTACCACAAACTCATAACACCATCTAGCCCAAACTAAGCAAGGCTTGTACTACGTGTACTAGACAATGGATAAACATACATATATACATTTTTTTTTTGTAAATACTTACGTATTATACATAGAAACACCCAGACCAAGACAAACATCCATGTCCATGTACACAAATGTTTGACTTGTGCGGGAATCGAACCCGCGACCTCAGGCGTGGCAGTCGGTTACACTAACCACTACACCATCGAGGCCAGATCATTAAATAAATACCTAAGTTCAATATAATTCCAAAGTTAAGCCCAATGGACAAGTCATCGAACTTGGAATTCAAAGATCAATTCGAATCTCACTCGTGCCACTACCAACGTGATCCCACTCCTAAACAAACATACCTATTAGCTAGAGTGTATAACAAAAAAAAAAGACCACCAACAATTCAAAGTAATCCATTTTATTAAAAATATATGACGATTGCACATGAATTCAGGTAGAAAATTACATTACACTTTTACCTCGATTTAATATTTAACCCTGCATCACCCACCATAATCACAATAAGCACATACATAATAAATATGAGGCCGCATAAAATATATATGACGTAGCAAGATATATCCTGGGGGTAGTTGAAAAGCGTGTTAACTGGTAGGTGAGCCAACCGGGGGTTGATTTATGAAGCCTGCAGGGGACGGTTGGGGTAAAAACCCTTCGCCCGCTGCTCTGTTTCGATACACATCTAAAACTTGTTTTTATATCTGAAAATATTATTTCGTCGGCATGTTTCTTGCTTAGTTTGCTCGTCTTTGCGTTTAGTATGTTACGGAAGTGATGATTAGCTGTATAGGGAGTTTGGTGATGGATTTTGATTGATTTGCGATAGTTACTTTAATTTAAAAATAATAATCATGAGAAGATTTTGTTTTAAATATTTAGTCACATGAGTCGTAACGTGCATACGAAAGAATCGTTGCAGACTAAATTGACCTTTGATAATGTTACTATATGAGATGATATAGTGCTTCACGTGCCTTGCTACTGCCCATACACTAAATATTGTAGGTTTGATCCCCGCGTCGTAGAAATATTTTTAATGAAAATTTGTTGGGTAATGTTAAAAAGTCGTCTGCGGAGCAAAAAATTACGCCTACTGCAAGTGTTGTTTCTCTAAAAAACTATAAAAAGCAATTCCTAAACGAATCTTGTATTTTACTAGGTGTGTTCAATTTCTAGAAAAATTTGCATACTACTCATATACAGTAAAAGCTTGCTATATAAGTAATTTCTGATAATGAATACCAATAAAGAAGCAGCGATAGCCTAGTGGGACACCGTTGGACTGCTACGCCGACCTCTTGAAATTATGTGCCTATTAAGTAGTACATTATTGCTAGCTTAAACGGTGAAGGAAAACATCGTGAGGAAACCTGCATATCTGAGAGTTCTCCAAAATGTTCTCAAAGAAATGTGCAGTCTGCCAACTCGCACTGGGCCAGCGTGGTTGACTATGGCCTAACCGTTCTCAAACTGAGAAGAGGCCCATGCCCAGCATTGGTACAGTTTAATACAGGACTGATATTATATATTATATAAATTATACCAGCCAACACACTAGAGATTCTTATATTTGTATACACACACATCTATGAATATACATTGTTTTTTATCTATACGATGAACATTTGTTATCTCTTTCTAACAATCCAAAGTTTTTCTTCGAAACAAGTTGGTCCCGTGATAATAAAAATGTTATGATCGTACAACTAACTTCAGGATTTATTTGTTGGTATGCTTTTAGTTCGCGATGTGGAATACATTCCGGTAAGGGTTGACAAATATCCAAGTTTACAAGGACCTGTCCCAGTTTCTAAGATGGATGATCGTGAAGAGGTTGCAAGTTTGATTGGGAGAGAGAATTGTTGAAGATTTGTTTTGAAGTGACGGTCTAAATAACATGTAAATTAAAATATCTGGCGAAGCTATGATATCGTTATTTATTTATTAGAGGCAAAAACAAATAGTTACACACTTATATTACTAAACAATTTAACAAGAATTTTACATATGTGTAACCCATATGGGTTAATTTGTTAAATTTTATTTATATTATTTCACATTATAATGTTAATTATGAATTGATTGATTTACAATATTTAGACTAAACTTAAAATAAATATTTGAAATTCGTAATCGAGAAACCAACATTTAGAATCACGTTTTACTTTCAATACATATTTTCTATCCTATTACATCTCATATTAAAGGTATAGAACAATAATTTGAGGATCACAGAATTTTTGTTTCGTGTGGAATTTGAACCTATAATACTCAGCGCGGCATACTGGCGAAATGACCACTCGTTAATAAATTTGAGTGTATAATAATAAAAATTTACCGATCATACTTTGAATGCTACGCAGAGGTTTAAGCTTGATCATATCATCTCTGACTTTACAAAGTTGCGTGCGTATTAAATAATAAAAATTAATTAAATATATTACTATTGCTCGCTTTATAGATATGTGAAGGAAAACATCGGGAGGTAATCTAGATATCTAAAACTTATCCACGTCCCAACATGCCATCACGTCCTGAGCCATGAATCCTGAGCGTGGTGGGCTATGGCCTAACCTTTCTCACATAAAGAAAAGGCCCATGCCCAGCAGTGGGACAGGTTATTTACCTACAAGGCTGATATTATTTTGTTATTCCTTTTTTAGGATTTTTTATATGAATTACGAACCACTATAAATTAATATGTACAAAAATAAAATGTACACATTTGAAAATAAAGGAGTATAATAAAACTTGGTAAATAATGTCGCCATCTTAAATTTTCAATTTAAGCTGTCTGTCCCAATTTACAGTCGTAAAGAAGGGGACCACAGTATTTCTCAAAGTAATAAAACTCCTATATAAAACCATGCCTTGAGCTAGTTTCAACATCGCAGTGTTTTTGTGGTTTATTTTAAGGTCCAAAATATCTCTTACGGATCACAATTTATACTCTTACTTTTACTTAAAATGTCGAGTCCCCTTTTACCATAATTTTTGTGTTCTGACTTAACAAATACTCAAACGATGGATTAAATCCATATTAACCTTCCTATTATAAACAATGATATTTATTATAAAAGCGCTTATATTACTGCCATACGTGTGTTTAATCATATCCCTGTATATATCAAACAATTAAATGGCAATATATTTAAAAATGCCTTAAAGAAGTGGCTTATTATTAATGCCTTCTATAGTCTAAGGGAATTTTTTGATAATAAATAATATGTGTATCTTTAAGTAGTTCTTGATGTTTATTAGAGTAACTGTTTACTGTAAAGTTGCAATACCGGAATGGGTAACTGTTGATTCTAATATTATGTAACACCATTGTACTCACAGTTAATGCAATAAATATATGTCTATGTCTATGTCTATGTCTATGTCTATGAAGAACAAACAGACTAGAAACAATAATTTGTGAATCACAAAAGTTTTTCCATGTGAAGATCGAATCCACGACACCCGCCGTAGTGCCAGTGGCGAGGCAGCCATTCAAACCACTATACCATTCCTGTCGTGGTAAGTATACAATCACATATCTAGGTTAGTAATTTTTAAGTATACCTATTCAAACTATCTATAATGGCAACCTAACAGTTATTACTCTGTTATAGTCTGAATGTATAAGAACAGTTGGCAGAGATATTTTTGTCATGCTACTAATGTGGCCAGACGCGCGATGACAAGCGGTTCTTATAGTTTATGATCGCTTGCCGCTTGCATTAATAATGGTTTCATTAGCACGTTGCCGATCCTGGGAAAAGGAATTAAGGATAAAAGGGAAATAGAAGAGGTGGGTATGTAAACCTGAGGAACTTTTACCCACAGGGTGAAATGCAATAGGTAACTGTATTTTTACTCTTATACCGAAAAAACAGTTACAATCATGGATTAATAGAATAATCAAAATGTTTCAAGTAAGACAGTTTTGCGGAGTAAAAGCTGTTTCGGTTATGTACGAAAATATTCTTAAAATTTGACCCGTGAAGTTGATACTTGTACGAGCCGGCTAGCTCATTCATACCGTCGTCGCCAATTATATATATTAAAAAATTGGCAACGAAGGGCTACCATATATTTTCTTTTTACTATAACATGACGATTTGCCAAGATTTTCTCAATAGCTGGAATTTAAATACTGCCGATCGCATGACAATATTGAACCAATACTGTACACGCCGATATAATGGGTGCTCGCGTAACGACTCATATAAGGATGTTTTTAGCCCAACAATATAAGGGGCGTTGCTAAAAATAAGTTATTGCTTATAATCTATAGATGTTTATACATACTATATTTTCCTTGATAAAAAGTAATAGCCGAATTAGGAATTGATCCAGGTATCGATTCCTATTGGCTATTGCCTCTGCTGACTTTGACTAAATGTGTGTTTAAATGAAAACAGAATGTGTGTTAGAGTACTCCACGATACAGGTATCGCGGAGTACTTTAACACACATTCTTAAAACAATTATATGCGGACTGCACAAAAAATTGTCCAGCGGCAGTGGTGTGGCGAGTACTTACGCTGCGATATCCGTGCAGTCAAAATCGGTAGAGCGATGGTAGTGTATGTGACTGCTGTGTTCTCTCTCGGATCGGGCAAGTGTTATTAAGTTTTATATTCAAGAAGTTTGATGTCCAGTTCGAGCTTAGTCTTTTTAGTTTCCGTTAAGAAAATGTCTCTAGCAGCACGAAGTCACGAACTCGGAAAATGTCACTAGGTTTGTCCCCAAATCATAACCAGCAAGATCATCTAACACATCTCTGCCTTGGGAGAATAAGCGTAATAGACACTGATATTTACAAGCTCGCTCTACGTGTAACCTGAAACCTTATCTGGTGAAATATATGTATATTACACGTCGGTTCATCTGACGGCTTGTCTATCAAGGCACACAACTAAAATATTACTATAAAAGTACTTTTAATTACTACCAAAAACACAACTAACCTAAAAACGATGAAATATCCCTTCAGTTGCAATCTAACATAGTAGACGAAACAGAGGAATTGATACTAGTGGTTCTAATACTAATAAATGTAACTTTTCCTTATATACGACCGCTATAAAAATGAAAAAGCCTACGCATAAATATTTTAGTACAGAAACTATGTGTATTTCGATAAACGCAAATTACGCAAACAGCGATACGAAACAAGGAAACATGTTTGTAAATATTATTTTCACTCCATTTCGCTACGCACAAACATAGGAGATTTATATTGATACACTAAAAACTTTTGTTTTATCACACACATCAATTTTAATGTTTAGGATGCCTGTTCTGTTATTTTGATGTACTCTTTGTGTAAATGGAAATGAACGAATTATTATATTGAAAAAAAAAAAGACAATCTATTATGTGGAACATCAAAACATACAATGCGAATAAGGGGACCTATCGGTCGGGGATATACATATATAAGTGTGTGTAATATAAGGCCTACAAGTCCACCCCACTAGACATAATGACTGTATCGCAGGGGATTTTACATATATATAAACAACAGACACAAAGAACACACATATATAGAGCACAGAAATTGTCCCGTGTGGTGATGACTACAACACTCGCCGTAGTGACCACTCAAACGCGCTATCTTTACACTCAATTTAATTGTTATTTAAAAATATATATAATAATAATCATCTATGTTTCTTCTCCCTAGCCTTTATTATTCCCAAGTCACTTGGAGTCGGCTTTTCTGGTCTAACCGGATTTGACTGGATATAAGTTTTTACACAGAGCGACTGCCACCTGACCTCCGCAACCCGAAGGCTAACGATACTCTGTGGCTAGACCAGTGTCAGGATATTATAGGGCACTGACTTCCCAATTACAACTGCCATAGACGTTCATGGCAGCCGGCTTAACGTGCTCTCCGAGGCACGGAGCAGGCGATAATAATTGTCAATCAATAGCACATAATTTCGAAAGTCATATAACTGCCGAAAGTCAGAGGTGCGCGACGTGGGTTCAAACCCGAGACCCTCTGCATTGCAGTCTGTTGATCTCCCACTGAGCTCCCATGGTTCGTAGCGAGATGTCATTTACTCCAAGATAACGTAGTTTTATAATAGGTCACCATTAGAAGTTTTAAGATCAGTAGGTACGGTAGTTTTTGAGTTTTGAGTTAATGTGTTTGTGGTGTAGCTGATCTTGGCTTTAACTAGGAAATTCGTCCAGTAGCCTGGCTGAGGTATTCACTCTATTCTACAGAAATCGTAATTAACCAACCTTGTTTTGTGTTTCAGAGTAATTTTAGTTTAATTAGAACCACTATAGGCCAATCATATCAATCAAAAGGATATAGAAATGTTTACAACAATGAAAAGAAACAAGATAAAGCCGAAAATATATATTTTTCACAAAACAGATTAATAGCTGAGTCGGAACTTAGGAGATCGTCAAACGTAGTAAGTTTGCACGGTAATAGCGATTTGACTCTGGCTATAGTAGAACAAGTAGGGAGGGTAGTCGCTGGTACCATAATCGTAAAAAATATATTTACCCAATACACAGAAGCCCAAGACATATGCAAATGCGCGCAGCACAAAGTTTTAATAAACTGCCTATAGATCTTGATATAGACCTATTCTGTACTAATGCGTGCACAGTGCGACGACAACTTGCAAAAACTTTTTTTCTTTTTAATAATTACTCCGGCGAATGGTTCTTAGACTGTATCAAATCATAGATATTATTGTAATAAGTTAGTTGATTTTAAAATGAACTGCAACTGCAACTTTTATGTCATCTAAATTCCCAAAATATATTACTTAATGTATGTTAAAACTTAATTTCTTGTTTATAGTATGTTTATATTATGTAAGATACTTTGATAATCTGTTTCTATCAGGGGAGGCTTGTTATTAGCAATTTGATTATGTAGTTACTAGTAACCTAAAATTGTTATTAGACTGTAAGCTATCCTTAAAAGAATAGAAAAATAAATAAAATAAAAACTTATTTCTAGACTTCGTGTCGCTACTGAGAAATTTTTGACATAAAAGTTCAGTAAAACTTTGCCTAATACACAAATCGAATCCGAGATCTCATACACAGTAGTCGCATTCACTACCGTTGTAGCACTAGCAATTATTTGTGATTAATACACGCGGCTCTACACAAACGTCAATTTAAACTGTCAACAACGAGAATTCAAAATACAAGTAATGCTACAGGGAGCTGAATTCAAGTATGAAATAGTCTTGGACTCAATTCCGAAAACCAATAAAGCCAGTCTATCGGTTTTGGGAATCAGTTTGATGTCAAGTTTCAGTCTCGAATGTAAATATCGAATCAATTCATGGAACGTTTCTCTATTGGTATTCAGAATCAGTCAGACGGCATTATTGTATTAGTAATGCTGTAAAGTTAACGTTGTTTTATTCATTGCATCTCAACATAAAATTTAGTAGACAGTTCTTGCTTTAGATTATTAAAACTATTGGCCAATAACGTTGTATATTTTAAAACAGCCTGTAACCATTTTAGAATTTATGTTTGCCAATCTTTATTTACGAATTTGATCAAAAAGGATTCAGTTATTAATGAAAAATAATAAAATAAAAATTGATTATTTTCAGTAACAAAAGAGTACAATTTTTCAATTTAGGTAATTGGAGTCACCTGTTAAGCAAATAATATGCTTGTGATAGGTGGCTCTGCTCCTCAGAAGAACCGAAACCGAGGACTTATATAATTAACAAATTAAAACACTACTACTATAATTAACAACTTAAACATTTATAAAAAAAAAAACTAAAATGAAAACGGAAATAAAATAAACAATTTAGTAACAAATACAGAAGTATGTATCAATGGTACACTGTACAAGATGCGTGTACGATGTGTATGTGTGCGTGTGCGTATATGAGTGTGTGTCTATGTGTGTATGCGTGTGTGTGTGGGCGGGCGCGCGCGCGCGTGTTTGTGTTTGTGTGTGTGTGTGTATGTGTTAGTGTGTGTATGTGTGTGTATGAGTGAGTGCATTAGGCCTATTGTAACACACTTTCACTTTGCTCATAGTTCAGCGTTTTCAGCCAGTGTTAATGTTTTCTTACATTCTGCGTATGTCATAGGGTATTTTTTTAAGTCCTTGTTTATCAGGTTATATAGATGTGAAGACTACCGTGGGTATTGTCATTATGCAAATGTCGATTTGACTAGGACTGGAGGAGCTACTACGTAGTTCCTTCTAACATTCGGTCTTGATGAATTATAGGGCAGAGATTTATGCTTTTTTAAAATAAGTTGCAGTATGTATAATATTCTTACTGACAAGAGACCTGCGGTCAGGTATAGATTATCAGTAGGTAACCTTAAAGGCTTAAAAAACATAACCTTTAGCATAGCTCTCTGAGCCCTTTCTTAACCTAAGAATTTTGTTTTTGTAGCACCACTCCAAACTGTTACACAATATGTTATCACACTTATCAATGACTGAGCTTAATTGAGCTTTGGAAAAGTAAAAATGTTTTTTATATTTTCACGGCACTGAAGCAATAAAGTTACTTTCACATTTTTGTTATTAATATACATTCTAAAATTATTAAAGACCTATATTTGGACATATTTGAATTTCGTCTTATTCAAATAAAAACCATACATTGCCAAATTTGTTCGCAATAAGTACTCATTAGAGGAGAGATTGGAATGCTCTAAAAATCCAGCCTTTAATAATTAGTTCGTCCAAACAGACTTTTAGTATAAACAAACCATATCCCTTAATCCCACCAATTCCTTCAACTTCACGAGTACCCTCAACAATTATTCACAAGACTTTTAAAAGGAAACAAATGCTGGTGTTCCATTAATCACGTTCAAATTGACAGGCGGGTGTCCGTTGAAAGAATGACAATCCCTTCTTGTCGGCAAGTCGTTGTCCCTTCCGGGTAAGCTATTTGTCAATGATGTACAGGCTGTTATGCTGAGACGGAAATGAGACGCGTCCTGTTTGTAACGTTTTCACTTCGCTTGTGATCTTATGTGGTTCGTTCTGGTTGTACTGGTTCGTGTATTATATTGTTAAGGCTGAATGGCTCATGTTACGTATTGATTTTTTATATGTGCTTTGCTTGTAGCTTCGTTCGCATGTGAATCTTATTATATGCAAAGACATATATTTAGTTATTTTATTTTAAGACATTATTGATAGTCCTGAAAGAACTTTCGTTCATAATGTAATACTTAAAGAAAGTGAGCCTCAAAGATTTTAGTACCGCTTTTCACAAGATAAGTTGGACATGCGTCTGTTTTTTAATAAATTAGTTATATCACCAAACTGTCTTGTAAAAATACTTTAAGGAATGACTCCTGTTGAGTCAAAAAGTAACGTTTACGGCCGCCATATTTATTTTTTACAACAATAACATACCCTATGTCATTTTCGCTAAAATGAAAAATAATGACACCCTATTTACCGATGCGTTTATACTACATATGGTCAATTGCCATGTTTACTACATGGCAATTGACCATATAACCTATTTAAAATATAGTTCAGATCATAAATCTTAACTAATATTATAAATGCGAATGTGAGTTTGTTACTGTTTTTGTTTCAAACCTTAAATGCTTCTAACAAAATATTATTTACTTGTTCTTCATTTTTAGAATTTTGTTTTATATGCACCTGGTACATAAATGAGTTGTAAATTACTGAAATTATAAATTGATGGCGATTTAAAAGACTGGCCTTGAGTTTCTTGCAGGTATCTTCTCATATGCTCAACCTTTTGCCTGAACCTTGCAACTAACATAAATGTAAATTCAGTAAATGTAATAAACTCATTAACCCCTTTGACGTTCATAAGTGTTACTTTGTGACCTAAGTGAATAAATGATTCTCGACTTTGACTTTCGCTTTCACGCCTTAACTACTCGACTGATCGTCATGAAATGTGGCATGCTGCAAGGATACTGAAAAGGACACAGGGTACCGTTTATCTAAGAAAAGTACTGTTCCCAAGGGATAGAAAATTGACATAACCTATTTTTTTTATACTACTAAGTTGGCAAACAAGCATATGGCCCACCTGATGGTAAGTGGTCACCGTAGCCTATGGACACCTGCAACGCCAGAGACATCACTTGCGCGTTGCCGACCCTTTAGGAAAGGAAGTGGGAAGGAGAAGGAGCGGGAAGGGGGAAGAGGGTGATTGGGCTACTGGCTTTTTTTTCTGATTTATGTGACACAAAGCCTAGATCGAAAAATACGAGAATAGGCTCTCTAAATGCATTGAAGAAACATATTACATCTAAAACACAATATTCCTTTTGACTTACTCGGGTAAAAATGCCGGCTTCCTTATCGTTTCGGGTAATATTTTCTTATTTGTTTGTAAAGAGATAATATATATAAATAATAAACGTAATTAAATGTTAATCACTTACCTGTTCTACCCACACATTCGTTGTCATGATTTGATTCTTAAGATTCTGAAAAGAAAGAAAAGGAAAGTTTTAGTAAAATTATGAATACGACGGACACAGAAAGAAAAATAATAACTGGATGCCTAAAATTTGTTATAAATTATAAAATCAAAATCAAAACCAAAATAAATTTATTCAAGTTAGGTTACAAGGTAACACTTATGAATGTCAAAGTTACACGTAATTCTTCCCTGTGAATTTACATTTACTGCCACGTTTAGCAAAGCAAGGGTGTAGGGCTCATGAGAAGAACGGGCAAGAAACTCATAGCCACTCTTTTTAATCGCCAAGTGTACAATAATATTTCGTTTACAAATCATAACTGTAAGGTGCTGCAACCATTTCTCCATGACCTACTACTGAACATTCTCAAGCATTTGATAAAATTTGATGGTAGCCCCTAAAGCAGCAGTATGGTAAATAGGAGCATCCACTTACATGTACGTAAATAATCAAGACAAGGCATGATTGTAGTCCGTAGTTTAAACTAACTGTTTAAATAAAAATGTAGTAAATAAGTAAATTATCGAATTCCATGAAACCATATATATTTATACAGGTATATACGGTCCTAATCATATATTATATATTGATATGTATAAACATAGCCATAATTTTAGGGCCATTTACTAGGCACCGTTTCAGCCTCTGCGTTGCTACTGATATCTGGACAGAAAAGCTCAATATATTTTTCCAGATATGTAAAAATTACATACATATGTATATCTTGCAATATAAATTGCTTTTTAATTTCGAATAGTAAATTATATTTTGCAATAATATAAAAATATTGACACAATTGTAATTAAAACGATTCTATTCAAAATATTTGTGTTAATTTTAGCATTTGCGCCTATAGCAAATCAGTTGAGTTTTATTAATAATACATAAATACCTAGTTATTAATTTAATATAATATTTACTAACGTGCTTTATTATTTAATTTTGTAATTAGTATTTAGTTAATAGATATTAGCATATTTAGAGGGTTGTAATCAATTAACATTATATTTTGCATAATCATAATGTTGTTAAGCCACAATACTAAATTAACATTACAAAACATTCATCTGTCAAAAGGAAAGACAATTTCTCCCTGTCCACCATATTTTATTTCTAAATAACAAAATCAACCATTAATTACAGTACGTCTCAGACTTAATTTCTGACACAGCAGCTAATCTCAACCGAGACCAGTCATCTGCAAAGTATAGAACTATAGTTCACAAGAGTGCGCCAATACACTCTCAATTCCCTCACTTTCATTCCAAATGAATAGTAATCTGACACGACCGGCGAGAGATCAGGTGCAAGTTCAACTTCTCTACGTGCTCGCCGAGAAGCGGGAATAACAGGGAATAACATCGCAATGGTTTAATAGTAAACAGTTGCTTATCGACGGAATACTTGGTGTATCTCTAGTACGTTCAATCTTATACAAATAGAATCACTATCTTCATAGTGCATAAGATATGTCGACGGCCTCGATGGTGTAGTGGTTAGTGTAACCGACTGCCACGCCTGAGGTTGCGAGTTCGAAAATGGATGTTTGTCTTAGTCTCGGTGTTTCTATCTTATCGTATCTTATGTGTGGGGGCCAGTCAGTAAAGACCGGTGACACTTCGACCCATTGGGATCTTTTGTGTCGGCCCCAAGATTTATCCCTTAGCTTTCCCCCTATGACTGTACTGCTTCAGTCGTAGCGTACACTTCAGAGTGAGAAGCCTGAAATCCTCAGGGTTTGGATATGCCAATCCCAGCAGACCCAGCCAACGCGTCACATTCACATAGTAGGTGCGATATGCTCGTCCTGTTCACCACAGGCTCTGCAGATCGAATTGTGTGCCAATCTCAATCTGCACAGGAAGTCGTTGGTGGGTGTTTCTAAGTATAATATGTAATTATTTACAAAAAAAAGGTATATATTTACGTCTATGCATTATCTAGTACCCATAGTACAACTCTGCTTAGTTTGAGCTAGATGGTGATGTGTGAAAAAAAAATCTTTTATACCATTGCTTATAGTACAGCGCCTCTTTAATAAGTTCCTGGTCAATGTATCAGATGTGATAGAGAATATTAGATTTTTATTGTATATATCAAGAGACAGCGATAGGGTTAATGAGCATTAGAAAGAGGAAGAACATAACGCAAGGTTGTTTAGCTGCGATTTTCTTTTACAGGATGAAGGCACAAATCTGGCTACTGTTTAAAGAGAGATGCCACTAAGCCATCTCAAAAAAATAAAGAGATTGTATTCAATATTATAATCAATAACGAGTACCTGTGTGTGCACGTTAAAGATGTCTTTAAATAATTTTACGCAAAGGTTGAATGTTCATCGAAGCGGCAATAGAGCGTAAAAACATAATCCACTTTAAAATTATCACACTTCACTAGTTTATATCAGAGGAGCTTTTAACTAAGAAAGTTAACCTAACTCAGTATGTATATATTATTATATATATGCATATATAGATTTGGTGTTAAAGAAGCAAAATAGATCAATTCTGATTCTTTATATAGATGTCAAGTCAGCAACGTATGTTGCTAAACATTTGCGAGAGTTTGAAATGGTTTTATTGTTCGAACAAATATAACCTGCTTATCCTTGTCATTATAATGTAAAGGTGATGTGTTAATTATATGAAAACTATGTTTATCTTATCTTATCTTGTGTGGGGGCCATCCCCTTTCTCTACGACTATCCCAGTTTATGATATAGCGTTCCCCTACACTAACCATATAGGTTATATTAGGGGAGCCGCTGTTGCTGCTGAGCCAGTCAGTACAGACCGGCAACACTTCGACCCAGTGGGATCTTTTGTGTCGACTTCCCCAATAACGACTGCCATAGATGTTCATGGCAGCCGGGACCAACGGCTTAACCTGCTCTCCGAAGCACGGAACAGGCAATAACTGTCAATCAATACACACATAATTTCGAAAAGTCAGAGGTGTGCGGCGTAAGTTCGAACCCCGAGACCCTTTGCATTGCAGTCTGTTAGTCTGCCTACTGAGCTAAGGCTACTCAAAAAAAAACTGTTTAACGAAACTTATGAATTATTTATGGTTTGTTTTATTGTACATATATATTATTACCGATTTCTTACAGTAGTGATACCTAAGAAAGAAGTTGCCTTGATCACTATTAATAATCATATAACAAAAATTTGAAAATCTATCTAGTTATCCATATTGACTGGATACCATTTAATACTTTGTACATTTCTTTCACCTTTTTAAATAAAAGATGATGAATTTTCGTAGAACGCACGTTGCTCTAGGAATATTCTGGCTTTCGATCCGTCTGATTTGGGACGAAATACTACCGTCCACACCTTCAGCGCATTGTCAGTCACTACGAGACCACTACAACACCCTTGGAAGAGTCCAAGGACTTATTATTTGACTTCATTATTCAATAAGTCAAACAGCAGCTTTTAAAAAAAGGTAATCGCATGGCGCAATAACCATGTGATGGCAATTTTTTTTAATAAATCATATCCTATGGCGTAAATTATACGGTATATAAATATATACCGTATATAAATATATAGTGTATAATTTACGCCATAGGATATGATATATTAAAAACTTTGCCATCACATGGAAGTAGTCATTTCGTCGTTGAAATCAACGACAGCCCTCAAACCCACACAAATCTCGAAAAGTTCTTACTTAAACCGTATTTTCTAGTTCAAGCCCATTTGAAGTCGAGCTGAGTCTCAAGTCGTACAATAAAATTTGAGTAAGCATCTCTCACGGGCCGGTTTACGAGCTACAAGCCACCGGCTAACACAATCACTTAGAATCGCCACATATATCTGAAGTCTCGGCAGCTTATAGGAACTACTTGAATGGCTGGCATTTGTTACAGACAGACAGATTTTTTATTCTACTTATATTATAAACTAGATTTTGCACGTGGCTTGCTAGCGTTAATATAAATTTAATCAAAAATTATCCATCCTTCGGAAACAGTACTTTTCTGGATAAAAGTGTATATACTCTATGTCCTTTTCTGTACCCCTGACAACGTGTATATGAAGTTTCATGATGATCTGTCGAGTATTTAAGGCGTGAAAGCGTAATAAACAAACAAACTCACTTTCATAAGTCAAAGTCAAAGTCAAAAATCATTTATTCATTTGGGTCACAAAGTAACACTTATGAACGTCAAAGTAACACTTATGAAAATCAAACGTCATATTTGTAATACTAGTTAGAATTTGGACATGGAAGTCTATAAAATGTTTTGATGTTTCTTACTCAGTCACACTTAAACAGATGAACGGTTTTGGATAAATCTTGCTAAAAAGAAACGACCATGTCCAACACCTATACCTGATACCTGTTCTTTCCATATATGCTAAAGTTGCAATTACCTAGGCGTAACCGCTGGCAGTAATTAGTAACATGACTAATCTGAAAGATTTTATGGCAGCATGTTGGAATCCAAACAGCTGTTCGGATTTTTAAGAATCTTGTCTGGCTAATGGTAACATAAGCAACGATATCCTAGTGAGAGAAAATAGAACCTTTGGACAGCCTCGTAGAGGAGTCAAGTTCGATTCCAAGCCGCGAATCTCTGACTTTTCAAAGTTATGTGCATATTGATTAGTTAATTATCGCTCACTTTAACAATGAAAGATAACAGCGTAAGGGAACCTGCATATCTGAGAATTCTCTATATGTTCTCAGAGATATGTTAAGTCTGCCAACCCGCACTTAGCAAGCACGGTCAACTATGATCTTATTTTACTCACAGTGAGAAGAAGCCCATGGCCAACAGTAGGACAGTTTAATACAGGGTTGATATAATTATAACGGTCATAGAACCACTACGACATAAAACATAGCTGGTCAAATGTGAGTATGAAACACCTGTCAATACCTAGTTGTCAATCCTAGATTCACTATAGATTGAGTGGTCAATATAATAAGCCAAAACTGTTCAGTCTGTCTAAAATCAACTTGTCAAAATATGTATATTGATTGAATTTCAATCTGACTGCGTTTTGTTTTCTCTTAAGTCTCGAAATCTCCAAATTCGGTTCCAGTATTAGTTCAAATAAACCTCGCGTTCCCTGCATATCTCAACGTTAAGTGAGTTGATTCAGAGTTGTGAATTTGCATTTGCACATACATTCGTTGAAGATGAAAACTTGTTGATTAGCTGGTTTGCATTGAATTGTTTTTTAACAGAATGTGGATTTTCATTCATAGTTCTAATAGGATTACGTTTGTATTGTAGTCTGACTTTAAAAACTGATATCCAAACATATTAAGCGAAAGAATCCTGATCAGCGAACTGTAAATCATAATGATTTTGATAAAATAATATTATCATTGGTACATATCAAAAAACTAACGAAAATAAATTCCTACCTTGACGTTAATGTGTACATTGAAATTAAACTATTTGGACAGATTTTATTACGATTTATTTCAATTATAATTTCCGTTCATTTTTATTTTTGTAACTAATTAAGTATATATATTTTCAATTACTCCAAAATATCGAGTATTTTCAGCAGTTTTATGTGCATTTCAGCTACAGTTACGGTAAATTATAAATAGTTTGAACTAATAAATAGTTACAATTTTATATAGACCATTGTAAGGTTAAACTTTAATTGAACGATTAGTCATTATCATACTTACAATATAAAATGCACGAATAAAGAAATATAGCTTCAATATCAATTTGACGTATTTCTTAAAACTTTAGGCTTTGATACCACAATAATTCAGTTACAAAGTTCATGACACAATTAGTTATATCCAAACTCCACGTTATATAATGCCAGTCTATTGATTACAATGTCACTCCATGCAGCTGCTCGCAAAAGGTAATCAAATTATTGATTAAAAAATCAAGTAACCTTATATGATTTAGTCTAAGTTCTATAACTTAGGCGATGGCTCTTAATGAACATACACCAATTTTGTTGCTATATATGCCAACAAAGAAATCACTTATAGCGCTTGCATACGATGCAAGTAACTGGCGCGAGCTATGTGAACATGCTACGTGGACTATATGGTGCATGCAACTCATGCGGACTTTATGCGCAAGATACTCGCGCGGGCTTTATGCGCATGGTACTCGTGTCGGCTACATGCGTGAGTTAATCCTCCGAGTCACTAATGATATATATGATGTTGAAGAAGTTGCGGCAAAATGCATAGTATTTCGTGTGTAAAATTAATTTTATTCTTCTTCTCCCTAGCCTTTTATTATTTCCAAGTCACTTGAGGTCGGATTTTTTAGTCTAACCAGATTTGACTGGATATCAGTTTTTACACAGAGAGGCTGCCACCTGACTTCCGCAACCCGAAGGCTAACAATACGCCAAGGCTAGACCAGTGTCAGGATATTATAGGGCACTGACTTCCCAATAACGACTGCCATAGATGTTCATGGCAGTCGAGACCGACGGCTTAATGTGCTTTCCGAGGCGCAGAGCAGGCGATCATTGTCAATCAATACGCACATAATTTCGAAATGTCATGTAACTTCCGAAAGTCGGAGGTGCGCGACGTAAGTTCGAACCCGAGACCCTGTACATTGCATTCTGTTGATCTTCCCACTGAGCTATCGCCCGATTTTTATTGTTCTATTTATATTATATTAATCCCATAAAGATATCCTGTAAAGATGTTATAAATAAATAAATAAATGATATGCATACAACCCACGCAAGAGCCTTGCGCATATAACCAGCGACATGTACAAAATTCATTAATTTAAATTAACTAGAAACTTCCACAAGCTCCTGTCAATAGTTTCAATTAACTTGTATTGTAAATTATAATTGTAATCAAGACTTAATTAATTAACATTTCTATTAACGTAGTACTTATTATTATACGTTACACGCAAATACTGGAAACTTTCCTAATAATACGGTATTAGTATGGAAACTACAGCCGGTACAAACTTTACGCTTATTGATAAGTTTGACGAAGTACTTAGTGGAGAGATCATGCACAGAACATGTTCGCTGTATCTTAACATCTTACTAGCTGCCATCCGCGGCTCTTGTAAAGTTGATGGTATTTGTAATATATATTATATAGACACAGATATGATGTCGAAATTAATAACAAATTCTCAGATACATATCGACGTTTTAAATGCTATTTGACTAAAGCACAATTTTTTGTATTAATAATTTCTATACATATTTAAAGTCAGCGTATATAAGTCATTATCGCAAGAAAAGGCGCTTAAGTAAAATACTTTCAAGCATCGATATGTTATTTATAATTAGATTTTAACGCAAGGGAATGCCATTATACATACAGCTCTGCGGTAAAAGGGGAGTGGAGAGGTTATGTCGGCCTCGTCGGGAAAAGCCCCAGGTATTACCGACTAAAACCACGGTGTGCCAATTAGCTGTTTTGCTGGTGGTTGAATCGCTGGAAATGTAACTACATCAGTCAACATCTCGCGGTATTCTCACGCGGTCACCTATCTAAGAATTAACCACCACGACTTCGGTGATCAGATAAAAATCGGTGTGCCTTTAATTATTTTGCTCTCCTTTAGATGTATTCAATATAAATATATTGCAACGTAGTTCCTTTTTAAAGTCAAAAAAGGATAAACGAACATGGCTTTTATATTTGTAATGTTAATTAGGATTGCCCAACTGATGCAAATTGTAAAGTTGTGTTTATTACAAATATCGGATTAAAACAAACGCAGCGAAATTGTAAACTAACGGATTATTGTCAACAAAGCCTAATTGGTTCTCGGTATTGCTCCCAACGTGGCACAGTTAGAAAAGTTCAATAAATATCGTGATAGAGATTATTTTACGGTTCTGAAAGATGTATAATATTATGTTATCGTTAGATTTGCCTATTGCATTTTATAATGATTTGGAATACTGCAACATTAATTCCCGAGGTTCAACAATATAAGAATATACTTTATCAATAATCAGCAGTTTTTGTTTCATGACAAACTGCTTGTTTAATGGTCAACTATGACTATATGGGGTATCAATAGAAGGAATCAATACTCTCAAATATAATAAAACTAGTTTTATGCGGGCCCTTGACTTCTTGGTTCTAAAATATAACTTATAAGGATGTATCTTTGGGATAATATAGTCTATTATGCTATCTAGTCCTTAAACTATCTCTATCTCCGGTGATGCGTGAACGATGCACAAACTAATAAGTCTACAAGAATACTTAGGCATTTATAATATTAATCAAACACGAAAACAGATAAAAACCTAGCTCCCATCTTAAAGATGCTTTTTTTCGCATTTGCACCACAAAGCAATCGAAATCTCCATGTAAAAATGTTCTGCTGTATCTAGTGAACCTACGCGTGTATATGTTTAAGCATATAGTTATGCCAGAAAGCTATAATCAGATTAATTTAATTAGACTATTGCCTTCTCATAAGCATAGTTGTTAACTGCATGCAGCTACTGACAACTTCGTGAGAGAATAATCCAATATAATATATCTTAAAAGGATCACAATACGAGTATACCACCACACGTGTACCACCTACCACTAATATGTATTCTCTGCTTGCACTTAACCACACATGAATACTAAGTAGCATAATCTCAAGAAACTGAACGAGTTAATCAGTGTACTAAAACTGTCAACATCTTACAAAACACCAAGCAAACACTATCAAAGATATTGACAAACAGAAGCTTGAGCTTACCCCAAGGAAAACACACCACGCTTCTGCGAATCATCTCATACGATTCGTCTAGCAAACGCAAGCAAAATTTGTACAACTAACGCCGTCTAATCCACCGAGATGATACTCCAATCTACATATTACGTTTGGTTAGATCATACGACCTAGTTTCCATTCTATGTTTGCTTAATTCGATTTAAAGCCAGCATAACGAAGTACATGGCGACAAATTGTAATTAACTTGAGATGGAAATGTTAAAAAATATTTGGCAAGCCTTCATCTCAAACTATCATTGATTTGGATTCTGGACTATATATCTATCTATCACGCTTGAGCTGCATCTTAATAAACCAAATCATGAACTTTGCTTCTAGTTGTACTAAGTAATGGCGACTCGTAAATTTGCTTAGTTTCAATGGTAAAATGCGGTAGATTATTGTATTCAGTAATGAGCTTTCGGATCCTTGTGCTTCTGTCTGCACAGACTAAATAAGTAAAGTTCAATAATAGTAGTGTTAGAGTTTTTCAAAATTATGTAATAACAGTGTTATAAAGTAAAATAAACAACATCGATTCCTACCAAGGATGCTTCGCGAGGCTATTGAAATTAAAAAACATCCTAATTTCAATAGAGAGGATGGTTGGAATGTACCACCAGCTTGGGATCCAGTCATTCATATAGTCAAACCCAAGAAGAAGCAAAACACAGCTAGACTTCATGATACTTTGAGCTCATTCTGCGTTAATAGGAACACCAAAGATTAAATTATGTTCGGGTACTTTGAAATAACTAGGTACACTTGAGAACGTTGGGACAACTACCATCTTAGTCTCCCCGTGAACATGGCTGCTGTAAAGCAACCGAAACGTCGGGGCAAAGTGTAAACTCAAAACTCAAATATAAATAGTTTTAATTAAAAATATATAGCTTAAATAGTAGTAAAGTTCAATAATAGTAGTGTTAGAGTTTTTCAAAATTATGTAATAACAGTGTTATAAAGTAAAATAAACAACGCGACAAAATCCGTATAAAGTGTTTAATTTCAAAGTCTGTAAGAAATAGAAATATCTATGTTGTGCGCCAGAAAATTTGTTAAGATATAAAACTGAACAGAGAGTAATCTAGCAGGTGCACCTCATTCATTCCTATGAACGATCATACGTTAGCATTTCTCGCCATGAGGTACCATTTTGTGTTTTTAAAGATCATGGCTCAGCTGGTATAAAGCAAACATTGGCCTGATGTTTCTGGTTGATTTCACTATTAAGCAGAGTTACAACGAAATATAATTTCTATTAGACATTTAAATGAATTTCCAAATCAGTTTGGTTTATTTCATATGGCTAATAATTCAAATAAACTGGTATCATTTACAACAAAGGTGAACTTTTTATAAAATAATTCAGACATTGAATCAGGCAAACTTAGCCTTACAAGGACGGTACGAAACACCAAGTTCTAACAGAAACTTTCATTGTTCGATGCACTCAGTAAACTTTCAAATTCCTTTTAACTTTAATTACCCTTAGTTCAGACGGTATCTGATAAAATTGCATTCCTTTAAAGTCGAACGTTTCGGTTCGGAGAGAGGAATCCAAATAATGTTTGCTTATTCGTTCTCAGTCGGATTGCACGTGATTTAACATTTTCTGACTGTGTTCTTTGCTTTGACTTAGAGTTAAATACTTTTGTTAGCGTTTTCTAATACCATTTAGTTTTATTACAAGCGATAAATACTCTAATGTTTACCATTTAAAAGAAAATCGTGACTTGATAAAAAGTAAAAAATGTAAAAGAAAAAGCTATGGCAAATTCTTCACGTTATATGAAAACTTTTCGTATTAGTTTAATTTTTACATTACTATGGTAGCAAATAGGAATACAACGCTTGATAATAAGAAGTTAACGTAACCAGCTTACTGATATCAACCAGGTTTTAAAGCAGTAAAGGGGTAATAGACCTTTGGAGTCACTAGTAATAGCAGAACATCGCCTTAAAGAGTTCTGGAAAGTGCCTGTCAGAGCATAAATACAATTAAATATAAGATATGGTGAATTGAACATTCTGGATTCTACCAACTGAGCAATTAATGATGTAATTATGATTTACGTCTCATAAACGTAATTTAAGACACAATGATACAAATACAATATTAATCGTAACACAATATTGTTATCCAACCACCACAAACATCCAACAATATAAGGTATACTCAAATTAATATAACCATATAATTTTATTACCAATTTCCCGTAATAGGTAGCTCTTAACTGTGTGATAGGATTTGCGATCATTATACGATTGTCACGAGTCGTAAAGTAAACGACACATAAAATTGTTGTGACCTGTTCTGATGATGTAAAATCGTTTATAAAGGAATTATTTTGAATGGATTACTGCCACAGAAATGACCTCTACTATTTTCATCATTGTTAGTGACGTGCCTACCAATGATAACCAATGTGTATTTACGCCTAGGCTTAATATTTATTTGATCTCTGGTATTAGCTTGAACTTATACTTGTGTGAAATCATTAAGCCCTGTTAGCAAATGCTCAATAGTAATACGGTGGATATATGTCTAATAAGCGGACTTACTGTGTTTATTGTATCTATATTTCTGAAAGGCCTAAAGTATATAAGAGGCAATGTAATACACATCTAACAATAACTTCGTAGGCGCAGGACTGCATGTATATTAACCTCAAACAGCTCTACAATTCCAACCACAGTTAATCCAACATTTTAAACATCATCCTTTGTCTCCATTGCACACGACATAACTAAGTCATTACCCTCCAACATGGACATTGCCGGCGTAATCACATCACAAACAGCCACACAACTTGGCTTGCACATCAGTCTGTTTCCATTAGTTACATAATCTGGCCGCAATTAATTTCGCTACCTTAACTATTCGTATAATACAAGTAAGTAAGCAAGTGTGAAAGGGACAAGCTGGCGCTTCATTAAACTTTATAATTGGCTCGAGAGCAACGTAGAGGCGACGAACTAGAAAATACTGTACCAAGTTATAACTATTTCGGATGGCAGTAAATGAGGTTTTGTAATTACGTGTGATGTGGATGGTAATGATAGGGGTTGACGACCGGAATGTCCATGATAGTCTAAGCGCTGATGTTTTGATAGTCATATACCTATATGATTGTGTTATTGATCGTATTATGTAAGTTTATGTTTGAGATTTTGTGAGATGATGGATGTGTAGTAATTTAATAATTTTATTGTATTAGTGTAAGGAGATGCAATGAGAGTTTTTTATAAAAGTAATCGAAGATGTGTTAAGTATGCTTTACGTATAAGTTATTTTTGGAAGGCTTAAAGCTTAAATTCAGGATGTTACTTTATTTTCTTAATTTTTAGCGATACTCATATTGTTATTGTAAAGTAATCAATAGGTTATTGAGGTAGGTTTTTAGTTTTTTGTTATAAAATTATTAGTAAAACACTCGGTATATGACGATAGATTTGCCTTCAACTACGTAGGATCTAAATCATAGCTATAGAAATAATAATATAATAATAATAATATTTATTTAAATGATAGGTACAATAATTTATAATAAAATGTGTATATAACGTTTACTTCTTTATACCCGTTCAGAGTTTTACAGCCTCAGGGCTGTTAAAGGCATGTAGAATATGTTAAGCTTTCTTTTTCTTTTTAAACACAAGCAGCGCAAGTTCTCGTACCTGTGTCCTGGGCAAACATTCATATTGCAAACAGAATGAAAACCATGTTATTCTGCCCTAGGCCGACATCCATAAATTACATGAGCTCAAAATAGGGGGTAAGGGGTCCAGTCATCAAATCTCATTTAAACTAGGATAATTGAAAATCCAACGTCAATTTTTGATAAACATAAATTATTACACGTATTTAAAAAAAATAAAAACATTGCTTTTACTTTTCTTTCCCCAACTTGTACGTTAAAAAATGTCATAGCTGTTAAAATCATTTAATTCGAGAATAAGAAAAGAAGTAAAATAAACGATCAGGATTTTTAAAATGAAGATAAAATGGCATTGTCAATATCGATTATTTATAGTCTATTTAGTCTTTTAACAATTAAAGCGTAAATCTCACGTAAGGAGGATGGGGTCCCACCAAATCTCACTAAATATCATCAAGGGTGAGGAAGGAGTCCAAATTAAAAGAAAACAGCTCACGAAATTAATGGATGCCTCCTAGCGGGATTGCAGTCACAACACTAGGCGCAGTGGCAGTAGAGTGGCAACTGCTTAAACCACTTCATATAATTAACATTAAAATGAAAACACACGAAATTACTTTTTGTAAATCACACAAATTTTTGTGTCGAGTCGGAATCAAATTCACTACACTCGGCGCAGTGGCAATATTAAGGTGACTCGTTAAACCTACACCACGTGTAGTCAATTGCATGTTTATTTTTATGTATTTTCGAGCATATAATTATGTGGGTAGTGTACATTTTTATAGACGTCAACGCTCTACCCTACCCTTAACTCAATATCAAGTAAGGTCGTTTCCTAACTTAGTTAAACTTATGCTACCGTGCTGACAAGTTAGGGACCGGCTTTGCACTTGACAAGGGATTTGACATATCATTAGTTAATTTTTACTTTGATCAATATTTCGGAAATTGGATGTAAGCAGTATTGTTATATTTTAGACTAGATATTACTCGCAGCTGCGCTCGCGTAAAATTAGTTTGCGTTCTGTAAGTAACAGCCTTATTTTAATAAAATGTAACTTATGTTATTCAGTAATAATATAGCATTCTAATGGTGATAGAATTTTTAAAATCGATTGAGTAGTTTATGCTTTGAAACCTTACCAATAATCAAACAAAAATCAAATTTTTCAACTTTAATAATAATGTCCTCTAGACCGAATTTCGGTCACGGCGGCCAATCTTAACGGAGACTGGTCATCTGCGCCGGAGAAATTATAGTGCACAAGTGTGTGCGCAAACACAAGTGCACTCTCTATTCCCTAACCCTCATGATCCGATGGGACGGATAATCCGACACGACCGGAGAGAGATCAGACGCAGGACCAACGGCTTTACGTGCTTGCCGAGGCACAGGGGTGTTTAACACCGCCAACTTCCTAACTCCGGGCTCGTATTGAGATTGCTTAACAGAAAAACGCAATAACTTTTTGTTGGCCCGACCCGAGATTCGAACCCGAGACCTCATGCACAGCAGTCGCATTCACTACCGCTGCGCCACGAAGGCCACTTCATAATATTAGTATAAGTAAGGATTTGCCTGTATTTTAGTCTACATGGACTATAGTTCGGTTGTGACTTGGAATGGAGGTAGATTATAAATTGACTGCCTCGATTGCATAGCGGTAGTGAGAACGGCTGCTGTACTTACAGTTTCGGGTCTGACTCCCGGGTTGGACTGTGTCATTAGGTTTTCTCGAACGTCTCAATCCTCGAAGAACTGGATATAAAACAACGTCTTCCTTCCATCGTTCAAGGTCGTATTTTCACTTTCGACTGTCGAGGAGACACGTCTGTAGAGCGACTCGTGGTAAAGGGCAAAATTGAGGGCACAAGGGTGCGTGGTAGATCACGAATGCGCTAGACCGACCAAATCAAAACTGCACTAAATGGTCCACTCCACGAATGCACGAGGCACGCAACAGTACAAGAGGAATGGCGACGAATTGTAAAGCTTGCCACCCCTTTCATGACGACCACGACCACTCTACCAAGAGTGTGACGACAGAGAAGAGAGAAGAGAAAATTAGGTTCTCTGTGAATTCATTCTTAGGAGCACTACGGAGTCTAGATCCATACCCAGTAGACGGCAATAACCTGGCCTCCTAATACGTCAGAGCTAATACATAGCGTATGTAATGTGGGTATACATTACTTAGTTCTACCCCTTCCACGATGAAGGCGTGAGAGTATGAATTAATCTTACGTTTAAATCCCCGAAGTTCATACATGCAAATATACAGGGTGTCCCAGAAGTCGATGTCAAGCCGGAATCACGTAACAGGCTAAGTTATAATAGCTATCAGAAAAATATAAAAGAAAATATAATTCACGTACCTATTTTAAAAATTATAGGTATTCAAAAAAGAAACAAAAAAATCTACACCCTGTGACGATATTTTCATTCCTGTTATATTTACTTTTTGAAATACTTTTTTTATTGTTATGTAATCTCTAAATATAGTAATCTTTAAACTTTCGATTTTTTCGATTATTCGAGATATAACTTAGCCTGTTACCGGATTCCGGCTTGACGTCGACTTTTGGGACATCCTGTATGTAAATATTCAATTGAACTCTAAGCTGCCTACTAGCTTATATAGTAGTATTCGTGCTTGATGTTGGAACAAACATACACACATATACAACGGTATAGGAAGTATCTATTTAATTTTATATACATGCGTGTTCCAAATAATACCACAGTCTATTACATTCTCTCGCACGTTTATGATATACAAACTAAAATTCACTCGAATCCAGTTATACGCCAAAGTATTTTATGAGGTCATATATAACCACGGCCTAAATCTCCCTTGATCTCGGCGCAAGAATTGAGTAGGGTGTGTGACAGTTAGGATTATGGGAAACATCGACATGTAGTTGACGGGAGGCAACACGGTTTAGGAATTCCTAATGCGGTTTGCACACGGATATGTGATTAATGGTGGTATTTATGGGAAAATGGAGGCTATAAAATATTAATGAGATTTTAGAATAAGCCTACTTAAGCTTTACAATGTTTTTATTTGCATTGTAATATCAGAATTTTATGTACCAATAGCCGTCCCCCAGTGGTTACATCCACGATTATGATTATTGCTTGGCGCCCATGGCTCGCAGCTTGATGATAATATTAAGACACTCCGCAAGTGATCGTGTGTGCTGTACTTATAATTATGAATCGCGAGGTTTTTGTGGAAAAATGCTAGCTGTGGTGACTACTTAAGCGAATATTTTTCTATATTTTCTATCTTCTTTATTAAATACTAGCTATGTCCACGGTTTCACCCACGTTTATGATTACTGCGCTGCTCCCGTGGGTCGTCGCGTTATGTTATATAGCTTATAGCCTTCCTCGATAAATAGGCTACCCAACACTAAAATAATTTTTCAATTCGAACCAGTAGTTCCTGAGATTATCGCGTTAAAACAAACAAACTCTTCAGCTTTATAAAATTAGTATTTATTTTTAATTTATTATTTTATTAATGGTTTTTCTTCATATGAAGCATATCAAACCCATTTTACCCGAAACAGTAATTCGCTTACCCTAGTAAAATAACTAATACCTAAACTTATTTTTATAGAGGGCGTCGGTGCTGGGTCTGTGTTACCAATCGAATTATTAGTATAGATACTATCAAAATAATTTGTGTGTAAAATTTGACAGATTTGTACGTGATCCGTTTTAAAAAAATATCTAGAATAATCATTTTAATAGATAGATAACTTCGAAATGTGAGCAGTACGTGGTATGTACCACGTGTATAATAAGCAATTCAAATTTAACTCCACCCAAAAACATTATCCAAATTAAATCCTACTACAGACCGCTGGTATATTCGCTCCACACTTAGGTAGTACAGGCGACAGTAGCGACATCTGTTGTTTACACTAAACTAGTCTGCGCAGCGATGAGTAATTAAACTTCATAATTGGTTCGGCCGAGGACACAGCGCTTGGTTACAAGACTGAAGTCATTTTGAAATTTTCGTCAAATAATCATGACTTGATTTCGATTTAGATTGGCTTTTAATGGTTTGGGTGACATTTAGATGTTTTGAAGTTTGTGTATATCAAAACAACAAATTTAAATGTTTCTACATATTTTTAACATACGTAATATTTTATGGTTACGTGGCAAACATATAGAATGGTAATTACCATAGTTTATAGATGCTAGCTATAGAAGTAGTATCTCAATACTCAATATTTTATTATTAAAATGAAATGAAATGAAAATTTATTGCTTGTCACAGGTACAATATAGATTTAGTACAATATAGACGTGGTTTCGAACCCGAGACCCTCTGCATTACAGTCTGTTGGTCTCCCCACTGAGCAAACGGCTTCTAAATTTTATTTGAATATAGACTTAATTACCTTCAAATAAAGTTTAATGTCAACTAACTTCACAACTGTATAACAAAAATAGGTATTCTATTTATATCTATAGGGCTTCTGTTGAAGACAATTTTTGGTATATTTATTATCATTTCATAGTAAGTTCTTAGCGGTTGCGTAATACAAACCTATTATTCTTGCACAAAAGCATATCATAAATCAAGATCCAGTGTAAGTTGACATAATTTTGGTGTCATTTTTAATAACAATAGAGTCCATCTTTTGTTGGTTTTGTTATCGCGAATAAGCGGTGGATCTGTATTGGTCTTTGAGCGGTCTTTGTTGAGAATGGGTGATTGAGGTAATAAAAAAGCTAATACATCTTCTTTTAAAGATGAGTTTCGTAAGAATAATCCATGTGTCGCGGTTAATACAAAAATGATAGAATAAATTATATTTACAGCATTAAGTATAACAAAATATTTTTATTTTTATGATTATAAAATAGTTAGAGACTCTAAGTAAAAAAAGAAACTTTAAGGATGAGATTTAAAAAATCAACCATTTTAAAATAGATCTTCCTAAAGGGGTAGGTAGAGCTGTTCAAACATTTGCCAGATATGTGCCACATAATAGAGGCGAGCCAACTGGCACCTACCGAGACTTTCTTGACAGAAAAGTCCAATAATATCCTGGTTCGTCCTCGCTCGCTTGGAATTTAATTTTATGTATGTATTATAACATTCAATAATTAGCATTGCTTAGTGTCAAATAGTTAAACGGCAAACAAATCATGATCGTACGTAATAACAGCAAAATTACACACATCGACTTCAAGAAATTGTTTTCAAAATGGGATGATGGAGTATATAAGCCTGTTAATTACTGAGCGAATTGGAATACTGTGTGTATCTTACACTGATTTCTTGTAAAATGGTTATATTTAAACGGACAAGACAACTTATTTATACAGTCACCAAATAATTTAAACGGTGAGCTCAACCACTAAACGTAGGCAGAAGACCGGAATAAAGACTGCAGGAGGACTATTCTTGGATATATTATTAACGCATGCCTGGGCAGATGCGTGCTAAATTTCAAACAGAAAAGCTCAATACCAATTTGTCTGACTCTGGAATCGGAACCAGCACTTCATGGGTGCTAAACGCGCAAATTGATGGTAAAGAAATAACCAGAGCAATTAAAATCCAACAATTTTGAATAGCTACTACTGACCGCACAGATATTGACCTGTCTAAATTCCAATTACTTTGTTTGTAATCGTATAGATAAAAGCACTTCCAATTTGTACCGAATTTTGCAGTTTTATTTCTGTAGAATCTTTATTTAAAATACAATGATCATTAAAATAATTGCCGAATCAGCCCAGCTTTTTCCAAGTGATGCGCTTACTAACAAACACTATTTAATATTGATTTATATATATAGACTAGTTGACCGGCGCAACGTCATCTGCTTCATATAAGACGAACATTTTGCAACATTTTTCATTGCTGCTCCGCTCCTATCGGTCGTAGTGCGATGTTCTATAGCCTTCTTCGATAAATGGGATATCCAACACTAAAAGATTTTTTCAATTCGAACCGGTAGTTTCTAAGATTAGCGCGTTCAACCAAACAAACAAAGTCTTCAGCTTTATAATATTAGTATAGATTAATCCCACATTCCTGCATACTACAATATCTTACGAACGTATTTGATTATTAAGCAAGACTTAGTCGGTGTGCCAGATACCTATTATTACTCTCAAACAGGTAGTATCAAACCCATTGTTGATGACGTAATAGTCGGATTATTGGCACCTAAATACAGATTCTATCAAAAGCCATGGTTCATTTATACCTGTACATTATCAGCTTATCTATCATAGCTATACTTATCTACCAGTATCTATTATATTAAGACTATGAAAGCTTGATGTTTTTGTTTGCTAAGAAATTCTTGGTATCAGTCCGAAATATGTTTGGTAAAAATACATTTACCTAATATTGTCTTCTGTTTACGCGAATGTTATTCATTAAAATTAAACTACTATATACGGATTTTATCGCGTTGTTTATTTAACACTGTACCTATTACATAATTTTGAAAACTGTTACACTACTACTATTGAATTTTACTAATGTATGTATAAGCTAATATATATTAGTGTAACCGACTGCCACGCCTGAGGTCGCGGGTTCGATTCCCGCACAAGTCAAACATTTGTGTGCATGAACATGGATGTTTGTCTTGGTCTGGGTGTTTCTATGTATAATATGTATGTATTTACAAAAAAAAAGTATATATATGTATGTTTATCCATTGTCTAGTACCCATAGTACAAGCTCTGTTTAGTTTGGGCTAGATGGTGTTGTGTGTATGTGATAGAATATTATATTATTATTATTATTATCCATGATAAAAATCGTTGTGTGGTGCAGTAAAATGTTGGTTTTAGTGTTAGCGCAAAGTTACGTGAGTAGATAATCAAGGCAATCTATCCTCGGATCAGAAAATATTTGATACATTCGCAAAATCCACTACAGGATTCAACAAATAATTTTCACAACTGTAAACAATGAGCCTTAAATTATACTAACGAATGATGTTCGATGGGATAGTATATTCACTAGAATTTTACGATCCATAGGTTCAATGTAGCTGTGTTGTTGTTTTATTTGATTTTGATTCAGTTGATTGCTTATTGTTCTTAATTTAGGTGATGTTGCTCCAGTGAGTGTAAAACGGCAATTCTATATTTTAGCGGCAATTTTTGTTTAAATTTTTGTTTAAATACTAGTTTTTCTAGCTTCAGCAAACAAGGCAATTAGGGATGTTATTGTTTTAGATTTGATGTCAAATATACTATTAATATAAAAAATTCTGTTTTTAGCGATATTTGGATGTTTGTAGCTCATTCAGGTGTAAAACATTTTACAGATTAAACTTAACATGTATATAGACAATGTCCTGTATACCGGGATAAACGTATCCTATTCTATCTTGCGATATTTTTATCCCAGTCTGCGTCCTTGATTCGTATTTATGCCCGTGAAACCGTGGACATAAATTAGTATCACATAATTTGAATAATCCTAACATACTTTGACTAACTATGGGGTAAGAGAAGATTCAAGTGACGAATAAAATAATAGAAAGAAATCCCAGAGGCATTAGACCTACATCATTTTTATATGAGATTTCTATAGGAAATGTATAACCTGGTAATCTAATGTAAACAATATATATCGGTCTGGCCGCTTACAAAAATGTTCTATAATAATTATCTAGCATGTCAACATTAACCTTGATATTTATTGCTTATGAGTAAAATATGACAGATATCGTTTCTTAACATGTCATTTATGGAATTGCTAAAAATTTAAAAGGTTTCTTCGAAAATTCCCAAAGACTTAGACATAGTTTTATGTCTTTAATTCAGAAGCAGTGTCTTACAGCCGTATTTCACCAGGTGCGGTTTAAGGCTAGAAGTTAAGTTCAACATGCTGTGCAAACTGAAAGATTTTTTCAAAAAGCCTTTGGAGGTTTTCTGTAAAAAAGGTATATTGTAACTCCTTGCCGGTACTATAAATATACGGAAATTAAACCCAAGGTCTTATGCACAGCAATCGCCTTTAATACCATTGCAGTTAAAAATGCACTGATGCAGATAAAAATACTGAATATGGTAGAAGATGAATCAGTTTTCATGGTCTTCTTTATAGAACTACTAAATTTTGCTCGCGGCCTCGCTCGCGTCAATGTAGGTTAGCTTAGATTAGAAACTGTACTTTTTTTGGATGAAAGGTTCCCTATGTTATTTTCTGTTCCCCTGACAGTAGGCAAAATTTCATGATAATCGGTCGAGTAGTTAAGTCGTGAAGCCGTATCAAAAAAACTGACATTCGCATTTATTTATTTCAAACATTACATAAAACTATTATTACAAGTGTATTACCCAATACAATAGTGTAGTTATCGCTTAACAAACAATGAAAAACCATGTGTGTTTATGCATGGCCAATAGATAACACAATAAGTGGCCCTTGTGAATTCATTCAAGGTATTACAGTTTAATAAATCTATTTGGTTATAATATTAGTTAGGTTAAAACATGACCATGCCTTAATGTTACACGCTCTATATAAAAAATACCAAGCATTAATGTGATCATATAAATGTCCATCATCTCGTATCCCAAATACACAAATCTTAAGTATATTTACACTAGTATTTATTCAGCTCATATTCCTCCTCTGTAATGCTTATTTTCCTCGAAAGCCGTGAGGTATAAATGTAAGTTATACAGTCGTTCTTAATGAAATACAACGTTACGACGAAATATAATAGTATTTAGATGTTATATAAAGCTTTGTAAAGGACAACAAACAAATCTGAGTTTAGCATTCAGGATTACGTTGCTACATGCTGGTGTTATAGTTAAGCTGCGATTAATAGTGAGGCTCGTATTAAGGAATTCATATTTTCTTAGCAACGCTACTGTTTTGGTAGGAGATGAATATAATAGACATTTGGTGCTGTTTGTGTGGAAAAAAGATTAGTTGAGACTCTTGAGAGATGGGAAATACATACGAAGGAGATCAATGTTTGGTCAACCTAACTGTTAGCGTAGCCTATAAGTTAAGGATGTTTGCAAAAACTCATTTGCATACGATTCTTATGAAAAAATTGCCGGCTTTGGAATAAATACCACTGATCGCTAAATGAAAGGCAAATAAAGGAAGCAGAGCATTAAATTAGAATATAGCTATGGTCCTTAACATTGATGAAAAAAAAACATATAAAAGACATGATGTCCCTTTTCCTCAAACACGGTTCTGGTATAATTTATTGGAATGCTACATTATAGGTGACTGAGACCACGACTCTATAGTGAGTGTTTGACACTCACTATAGAGTAACAATAAATGGTGTTCATAGGTTTTAGTTTTCCATGGTTATTTTTCTGTTTTAATAGTGATTTCAAAATATTTGTATCGTATATATCTCGAATGTCTTCTCAAATAAACATCCAATGCCTTCTCAAATAAAAATCCTGTCTTTATTTTGAATTCTTTATAGAAAATTACGCTTTTCACACTGATAAGAGGCTCGTGCCCAGCAGTGGGACAGTAAACTGTTATTAACGTTCAGGATTGATATTATTATTATGCAAAATTAAACCTTGTTTGTGAAGCATTTTATCATTTTATATTGCACCAAGTGTATCTCGCTATATATACCTATAGTAAACAACATAATATATTTGATCCCGAATCTTTTTATTTCAGCTTTATAATTACACAAGAAAATTTTGCTTAATTTTATACACAGACCATATAAAACAATACATTTCACGCACATTTTGCCAAAAAACTTTACCCGAGGAACTTGGTAAGGGTGGGCATAAATAAAATCGGCTCAAGAGCACTGGACGTTTTAATAAAAACGGGACCTCCATCATAGTTCCTTTGTTGCATACGTGACCGAGGGTAGTTTACAACCGCCAGATTAACAAGAGCTCTAACTCCCCTTAATAGTTTAAGGGGCTCCGTTAACAGCAGAGGCCTGTCTATATTGGATATAAAAAGGTACTCGACAAAAGACTCGGCCCTTTTTTAGTATTCCGGGTCTAAATGACAAAATACAATACTGGAGTATGGTTCCAACGAGGTGATGTTCTTTTTGTGAATGGGGTTTTGCCACTGATAATGGGCTAAGAAGTTTGTAAATAAGCAGGTGAAAAAATAGGGTGTAATTTGTTTGTACAAAAGGATACTAATTAGTAATACTAATAGTAATGAACAGCTATTAAAAAGTAGATTGATTTTAGAAATTCAAGTGAATGTCTGAATTCACAACCTAAATTTCGTATTTGATTTGATTTACATACAAAATCATCCAATATTTTAGAAGAAGATAATCAAGTAAGACTTGATATATACGAGTATATATGTATATTGTCGATATGCGTTAAAATGTAACTGAATATTTGTATATAAAAGATTAATAATCATAACGAAATGTGATAAAGTCCTAATGATTTAATCTAACACGAAAGGTTTACGCGATATACTTACGTAAACATTCGTGTAAGTAAACACAATATTTTCTGTACTGTTGATACTGTTTGTACCGATATTAACCAAGTGCTGAAAAGCCGAAGCGAAAGCAATATCGCAATACCGAATCCCCTAAAAAAGATGGCAGTTGATAGCCGAGATGTAACTGAATGAATTTATACCCAGGCCATATACGAAACTGGTGCCGTAAAGAAATTTTTCATTGTTAGAATTGCCTGGCGGGTTTCCAGATTCATTCGTCATATCTACGACTGGAGAATTGGCAAGGAATACCGTTCACCATCCAAGAATTATTGGGGATGAGTTAAGTAATTCTTTTTGTATATTATATATAGGTTATGTATTGGATTTAAGTGAGAAGTAGATTTTGTGCTGCATAATTTTGGTATACGTACTGTTGGGTTCACGTGGTTTGTTAACTTGTGTGACCAGTGGCGATTGATGTGTTTTGATTGTATATCCGAAGTGTTAACCTGCACATTTTTCATCACTCCGTCCATTTCCAAATCTTTACTGGCAAACAATTTGCTTAATAGTTTAATGTTTAAACTAATTTAAACATTGTGTTGAAGAACCGAATCTATATACTTATATATTGACTAAGATGTTAGTAATGATCCGAGCGAAGTTTTACGACTTGTATAAAAAGGGTGAAAGGTTATGTGATCCCTTCTTCCAGAAAACATACTTCTGTGAGTATCCTAGCGGCATAATTTAATTGAAAGGACCTAAATTCGATCACGCATCAATCAAGCATTGAGCTCAGCATTTAACTAAAGACTTCTTTGGAATCGTCGTTTGGAATATAATTATTATACAATCAGATTATAATCGTCATACCATTTTAATATATTAACCATATTTGTACCTTTATTTTCTTCTACAAAATTATTTGAAACCGTCCGTGAAAATATTTGCATAATTCAATAAAATGTGCAAATATTATCTTTTAGGCTGGCCTAAGCTAACATCTTCAGAGCCCATATCTTGGCCCGATCATACCTGCACAATAAATAAAAGATTTGCGGAGACACTCGTTGAACGTAGAGCACAAGTATATCAAGGCAACAGCCCGGCTAGCGAGACGCAGTGTCGGGCCAGAATTGCACCATTGTACGACCTCCCCCCATTATACAGACTTGAATCGAGAAACGATTTGTTTGAAAGGAAATTTTTATTCAAAGTCCCCCGTTTTACTATTTTTGTTCTCCAATATTGAATATGCATGCAAAATGCAGAGTCTAGAATTTTTCGAATGCGGCGTTAGGGTGATTTCCAAGTTTGAATAGAAAAGGAGTGTTTCTTTGAAGTTTTTAGGATTCAATCGCGGAATAAATGTATGGTGAAAGAGTTCCAAGGCAAAGAATTTGTTTGTTTACGGCTGTTGTGAGTTGTAGCTTTGATCTTTCAAAGTATGTAGAACTTATTATGTTGGAAATAAAAGGGCTTGTGTTAATCGGCTCCAAGAAAGCTGGCTCCATTAAGCTAATAATACCAAAATATACCTATAGTTTCTAGAAATGTTCAGAAACTTCAATATGAGTCGTCGCGTCGATAGACTATGTCTGTCAATTAGCATTTCCAATCGTTTCGTAATGTCACAGATTCTTTCATAAGAAACCTCAAAAGACTGACCTGAAAATTAAACGATCAAATCAGATCCTTCATTATTGACGGCAATAGATTAGTGACATCGGTAGCCCAATGGTTATCCACTGGGCTAACGAGGCCGATGCTTGATGCCTATAACCGATTGCGATCCAAAATGTCGCAGTTTTAATGCCCACTCATTGAACTACTGACGTTATCAACTGTAAGTTCCCACAGTGTATACAGAAACAAGATAAAAATATTTCAGATGTATCTAATACGATTTTAAGGAGCACCTACCAGGAGATCAGAAAGTACAAAGATATTCTCTTAACCAAAACCACAAATGCTTGTAGAAAATGTACTATATCTCCTTATCGACGTGAAAATCTGAACGCTGTAAGCATTACGTTGTAATAAGAAACACATGTACAATTAGGGCTGTTCGCCTTATTTATGTAACAAGAGACAACAAAATGGAAGCTTCTTACTAAAGATAATATCTTCACAATTTACATTTCTATATTTTGTATTTGCCTATACAATCTGAAACATAGGCAATTAACCAAATAATAGCTTTAGTTATTATAGTCCATTACTTTTTTATTATTTATTCATATGAATAAAAAAGAGGGCACCTACATTTTTTTTACATACAGGAGCTGCCGGCGTCTGTCCTATAGCAAACAAATATTGTTCTTTATCTACTGCCGTAAGCACTAGCGACTGCTCTTGTATTGAAGGGTAAGTGGCAATACGTAAAGTGTTACGTCTGGTGTGGGGAACGTCAATTAGTAACAGGAGATTACTAATTAGGCAGGCTAAATGTTTGTATGCCACTTTAGAATACGTATGTGTGCATAATTATGCATATATTTAAAGGTTAGAATACTTTTTGGGATGTCTTTTACCATTATTCATATTGGCTTTTATAATAATAATAATAATATTCTACCACATACACACAACATCATCTAGCCCAAACTAAGCAGAGCTTGTGCTATGGGTACTAGACAATGGATAAACATACATATATACTTTTTTTTGTATATATATACACATTATACATAAAAACACCCAGGCCAAGACAAATATCCATGTTCATGCACACAAATATTTGACTTGTGCGGGAATCGAACCCGCGACCTCAGGTGTGGCAGTCGGTTACACTGACCACTACGCCATCGAGGTTTTTATACATATAACTTAGAGGATTTACTTTTTTAATCACATTTTACATCGCCAAATCAACGATGTAGCGCTTTGAAGCGTCATCCAAAATCTTGCTTGATATAATATAATACTTGAGTGGTAAGGATACGCTGGCGACAAAACTACTGAATCAGCAAATAAACTGCCTAAAATTTGTACGTTCCCGTGGGAGAGAATCTTTTTGACAAATTAAGTTACGTTCGAGCAATCCATAAGGAACTATGGATCTCAAAGAACAAATTACGACGAATACAAGGACTACTAATTTTATTCGAGGACCTTGTTAAAATATACGGGTGCCATGAGACATCGATATTTTTAGTTAAGTCGGGTAAAAAGATGGGAACATACATCTATTAGCTTCGCACAGAGGGGTCGTGTGTTTCCTCAAGGGAATTCGGATCAAATTTAACTTGATATAGGTTTATACTTTATAAGGTTTGAGGGTTTTTGCAGTGGGGTATTAGATACGGGATGTTTTGTTGTAAGGTTTGAAGGGAGATTTTAATATAGCCAATCATAAATATAAGGTCATCTTTGAGTCTACTCCAGAAATTAAGTTTTAATATTTATAGTTTCTTATAATATTTAAATTTTGATATGAAAAGGTATCTTATTACTAAAGTTAAGATCAATCTTATCTTATCTTGTGTCCCCCACACAAGATCAGTACAGACCGGCGACATTTCGACCCAGTGGGATCTTTTGTGTTGACTTCCCCAATAACGACTGCCATAGATGTTCATGGCAGCCGGGGTCGACGGCTTAACGTGCTGTCCGAGGCATGGAGCAGGCGATAATTGTCAATCAATACGCACATAATTTTGAAAAGTCATATAACTTCCGAAAGTCAGTGGTGCGCGACGTGGGTTCGAACCCGACACCCTCTGCATTGCAGTCTGTTGGTCTCCCCACTGAGCTATCGCTGCTCAAGTTAGTTAAGATCTAACTTATGACTAGAGAAAAGTCGAATAATTGCCGATCTCATTTAGCTATCCTATTGAATTTCGAGATCAACCAAGAAATTTAAAATATGGAACTGAAAGTTTTTGAATACCTTATCGACTTTTACGATCATGGTATTTCGGTTACTATTTTTAAGTCGTGCAAGTGTTAGAAATGTATCGTAAAGAAACTTTTGTTAGCTGCATAAAGTTTAGAGTTACACCCAGTAAAAGCATTAGGCGCACCACGAAATAGTGTTAACAACACGTTTTTTCATTTTTTGCTGTAACATGAGGCGTTCTGTGTAAACACAATAAGCAATGAGTTATTGTGAATACTGTTGATGTTACTCAACTCATGTCTTTTTGGTAGGGAGGTTTACCTTGCAGTCCCTTTCTTATACGGAAGTCAAATCTCTCTGTGCAGGAATAACACCACCAACCTAATCTTTTTTAAGAACTTACGGACATGATACGTTATATTAAATTTGTAATGTGCCATGATTATTCGGCTTTTTATTAACTTTCTTTATACTGTCCACGTTCATCTTAATTTAAAAATGTATTGCATCAGTACCCACAGATATTTTATAGCCTCTTTCAAAGGGTGAGAATGAAAGTTTTCTCATTAGCATCAACTGTTTCCGTATTTAATGCAAGCTTTTAGATTTTTTTTACCACATCCTTTCTAAGACTTGTTATATAGACTTTGTAAGTCCTGCTGTTAATAATTTTTATAAAAAACAAATTCAAATTCAAATAGTTTATTGCGAATTTAGGTTGATAGAGTGGTGTTGACATAGTTTTATCAGTATTGAACAAACATTTAGTGGAGATTTATTCCGCCAATTGGCATGCAATATTGATCAGATTGTGTAACTCATTTATATACTTTTATATAAAATTATTTAAACATGCTCAAGTTATAATTGAAGTTCACATGAAACAGTCAAATACAATATAAATATTAATTAATTAAATGTTATCCATGTCATTGTTTTTATTATACAAGTCCATTTAGATATTATTATATAAGTCAAGTGAATTTAGTTGAGTCATTAAAAGCTAATTATATTGTTGGATGTCATATTTGTCTTCGAGATATTCTTTCAGTGTGTGCTTCAATAGCGTTTTAAACTTATCTGTCTTGGAGCATCTCAATATGTATAATGGTAAATTGTTATAAATTCGAGGTACACAAAAACACTGATGGTAAAATTACTTAAGTGGTTATCTGCCAGTACGGTAAGTATCGTGGTTTCAAAATCCATACGAGACTAACATTTTGTGGTTTACAAATATTTGTTTCGAATCAGGATATTATTTGTGTATCTTGTTTGAATATTTGTAAACCTCCTATGGTACATTAACTATCCTTAAACTTGATGTTCTCCTTTAAAAAGCATGTATCATTTTGACCAAGCCGAGAATTGAACCGAAATACCATGATAAGCAAGTAAAACTTGTTTATCGAGCTATTCGCGTTGCATAGCATACTTTTGACTGCCTATCTATTAGCATAATTAGTGTTTAATAATAAAACAACAAAAAACCGATGGATTTCGTTCATTTATGGTCGTAGTATACAAAAAAGTTATACATGATAATTAAAAAAAAACATATCTCAGGTAGTAGTTAGGATAGATTTTTATCTTTTTTTTCGAACGGCTATCAGTTCCACTATAAGACATTTCCAGGTTATCCATTAATTACCAGACATCCTGTATATATACAAAAAACAAACGTCGTGAGGAAACCTGCATATCTGAGAGTTCTGATGTTCTCGAAGATATGTGAAGTCTGCCAACTCGCACTAGGCCAGCGTGGTGGACTATGTCCTAACCCTTCTCACACTGAGAAGAGACCCGTGCCCAGCAGTGGGACAGTTTAATACAGGGCTGATACTACGTTATTATATATATGAAAAAGATACAATATTTGTCTTAACATCTGTATAGAAAATATATGTATTTTACTTATTTTTTTGTAGATACACTTGATTAAAATATCCAAAAGGGAAAATAATATTCTGTGGCCCTTGTATGCCGGAGGGTAACAAGGTGATTTGCCTCCCTTAGTTTAGCTACGAATTTCCCTTGCCTAGTTTTTTATGTAAATATATATATTTTTAGGGTACTGTTCGAGTTTTCTCTTTGTATCTGGAAATGGAAGACAAACATTCGTATTTTGATAAACATTTATTCGTACTTCAAGCAAGTTGTAAGTTCAATAAATTTTCCGTCGTATAACATGGGTTTGTGATTCATTATGAGATGCTGGGTTCTATTCCCGGACTGGAAACTGTGTTATTGGAGTTTTGTTTAGTGTTTCTAATTTTCAAAACCTGGTTGATGATCTTAGACTCGCTCCTTATTAAGTTAATTAGGCAAACCGAATAACATTCTATACGAGTCCAAGTTATGATTACTGTAGATAGTATGTATTTTTGTAAATACATACAATATCGTAGCTCTACTCTGTTTATGTAATGCTTGTGTATTACATAAACAGAGCGTCATAGCTCTCAAAAATAAACAATGTAAGTAGAAAAGACTACATTTTCAATATAAAAGTCAACTCCGAGGTTATTGGTAAACATCTTATCTCAATGATTTAACAATAATTCAAACGAATCATTCGGTCCTGAAGTTCTAGTTACATACTTTGGATTGCTTTTACCTGCAATATTAGTATGAACGTATTGTGTTTGGTTGTCGACGTCGACGTCAATGTCTGATTGATAGTTAATGAGTTAAAAACTCAGCCCAGCCAAGTGACCATTTGATATACAGCGCCATCTATGTACTCAACATAATAACTTTTAAACAAAAATCAGTAACATTGGCAAACCCAAGATGCAAAACTTGAGACAATCGAATTGACAAAAGCAGTCCAATTTACACGAACGCCGTTTTCACTGAACGCTGAATTAAAGACTCTGTCACCGAATTTTCCAGACCATCAACTAATCTAGTTAAGTTAGATCAAAATTTATATTCAAATTGTCAACAAATCTAAATAGTTTGATCCCTAGTGTCGATGTTCTACACGAGCTTAACTGCAGTCCGTTGTGCTCTCGCCACACGAGTGGAACAGTGCAATTAGTGTTAAAACCAGTTACAGCTGCACAAATAAAGCTAAATAAATAATGATTTGACACAGTTAGAATATAGACCACTATGTGGAAAGCCAAGGTGCATTATTGTACTGTATTTTGAGATTTTAGAGGTAGGTGTTCAAGAAGTAGAAGTAAATTAATTGTCGTTAGACATTTGTCGTGAAGTTTCTTTTAGTATATATGATTCTAATAGCAAAGCATCAAAAGGAAAAGTTAATGTGCTTGGAGAATCACTCGTGTATTGCTAGCAAAAAATATAATAAAATTAATTAAAAATAAAATTAACTGTCGGCCTCGATGGCGTAGTGGTTAGTGTAACCGACTGCCACGCCTGATGTCGCGGGTTCAATTCCCGCACAAGACAAATATTTGTGTGCATGAACATGGATGTTTGTCTTGGTCTCGGTGTTTCTATGTATAATATGTATGTATTTACAAAAAAAAGTATATGTTTATCCATTGTCTAGTACCCATAGTACAAGCTCTGCTTAGTTTGGGCTAGATGGATGTTGTGTGTATGTGGTAGAATATTATTATATTATTATTGCAATAATTTCACAAGAGGTGTGTCTCTTGCCACCCACAGTACAATACAATCATTTCTCTTACCCAATAGTCTACTTGCTGATACTACAACGCTGCCTTAAGAAGTTCTAAAAACTCTACTTATCGCAGAAACAAAATACAAGGTTATTTGACTGTTATCTTCTATAGGATGAAAGTACTTTTTTCCAGTCGGGTAGCTCCATGCAATACGATTTAAGACAGGCATGTAATGTGCCTCAGATTAGAAGCCTTTGTAACTAGAACTGATTTCTATAACATTGTATGTTTGTGTGTAATTAAAGTCATTTTAATGTTATGCAGGAATAATACACCGAGTGTCGTCGGCCCCATCTACGGTAATAACAAAAGACAATGCATACTCCTGTGACACAGAGATTAATGTACTACGTGAGTTAAACATGACAATAAGGCAAGCGTACGAGCAAAAAAAGGCAACTTAAAACTTTACTTCGTTTTTTGTGATATGGTTTTATTAAAATATTCTCTTCTTACTTGAAGCTAAGAAATATAACACATAAGCAGCTCTACATAATGTAAGAACAACAAAACTAACCTATGTTATCAAATTTTCGCTAACAGAAACCTTCAGATCCTTGCAAACATAATTATTCAGAACAAGAGAGCTACATTAATACGAAATATAACACAGTAAAACAATTACAAACGTTATTCAGCAGCGGCCATCAGATTTAATTAGGGTTCGTATATGGGTTCGACGCCAACGAGCCAAGCCTATCGTCCCATTGATTTCCGACCCATTGTGGGAAAGGTGCCTTCACAAGTACGCGCGATTTATTGAAAACATTTTACTTATTTCAACAGTAGATGATACTGCCACTTTTTGCCGCCAGGAGCGCTACATGCGCAATTAGTGAACGTAGACAATATTTTTTTTATTTTATATATTTCATAAATAAGATACATGTTACACAAAAGTAGATGTGACACTGAATAGCAAACGGTTAGTTGTATTTGATGTTTGAATTACGATTTATTTTTAAATTTCAATTGAATATTCTAATTACCAACTATAATTCATAAAGTAAAGGGAAAATATTGGTGTTTAGTTTGAAGTAAATAAACTCAAAAACTACTGGATCGATTTCTAAAATTCTTTCACCACTAGCACGTTACCGGTAAGTTATCTAGCAGTAATATAGTCCATATAACATCACACTATGGACCAAAGGAACAGTGCAGTAACCATAAACGTGGGTGAAACCGCGGGGACAACTAGTCTACTATAAAGAGTATAATAATATAACCTATATAAAGTTATATACATATATGTACAGGCATGTAGATTAGTTACATATAGTCAGACTGCTGGGCGGGTAGAGGTTATATGACGCGTAGAAAGGGGCTCAATATTAAACGATCGAGGTCTTTAATAGCTGTCCGAATGCTTTTCAATTAAAGGCCATTTGTTTTAACAGATAAATTAAAATACTTGAAGGATGGTCATGTGTAAATAATAAAAATTGCTTTAGGATTTATTTTATCTATATATTAATACGTGAAGCAAAAACTATGCACCCCTTTTTTCGAAAATTGCGGACGGAGGAGTATTAAATTTGGCACAGTTAAAGTTTATATGGAGAAGGAGGGGCACATCGAAAATACATTAAATTAATAAAAAAGCACTACACGCTCACAACCATACATTTGACACACACAGTCGAATCGCGTTCGTAGTATTTCGGCATTGTTCGGCTGACGTCGTAAAATTCTTCATAACTATGGTTACATATATACCTTATTTTAAATATGTAATAAATAAAATAAGGAAACAAAGTAGAAAGCTTAGGAATATCGTCAATGAAAGAGTATAGTTAAGTAAATAATAATTTCTTTGAAAAAGATAGGTAAATTAACCTGTATAGCCTTAGCGAAATCTAAATGAAATGTCATTATAAGGATAAAGTTATAGACAATAAAACCTTAATAACGATCAAACTTAAATTTTAATCAATTATGATCGAATTTTGACTACTAGACGACGGCTAGTATTTTTAAAAACACAACTCCCACACGAAGCGGGTTATTTAACTAAAATAAAAAATTGGCAGCTCCAACAAACGCACACACAATACCAAATCCTGCTTATGATTTCATTATAATAATAAAATACCGTCAGTATTTTGAACAAAGTGTATAATTACTTTGAACTTAATCACTAGCTGTATATTACAAAATCTTTGCTCTCATCTAATGAGACCTTCAGAATAACAAATATGGAGTCAAACAAGTGTGTTGTCTACATCACCCGGATTACATAAAGTGAAAGGGTGGCGGCTCTACACAAAATTGTTAACGGTATCTTTTGCACGATATAACCAGCTTACGATGACCTTAACAAGGATTTATGTGGTTGAATTAATCCAATTTAACATTAAGCAAGAATTAAGTAGAGTGAAGAAGAAATCTGCTCCAAGATTAGATAACCGGCTTGCATTCGAATTAATGATAAGAAAGTTAATGGAGCAAGAAGATATTTTTTTATTTGCACGCTCATCTTTGGTGGTGAATAATCTTAACGACCGTGAAAAGGTGTTTTGAAGTAAATTGAGCGTTAGGGTCTCGAGAAGGTAAGAGTAGTCATTTTTTTAAGGTTATGTGTAAATATTAATTCTATTTTACACGTCATTGCTTCTTTGGTCTAGTGTCAGTAATTATTTACGTTTACATTTTGGGTACCAGTTCGATTCACGTTCACTTACGAGATTTCTACAGAATTTTTTATTGGGCTTAAAAGTGTACTCAGTGGAAGTCAATAGGTTTTATCCTTGTTATGTAGGATCTAAACCTTAATATTGAGAGCATAACAAAACCATTTTTATAGAAAAGACATCGCTCTTGAAGCTTCAAGTATGATGTGCGCATATTATTATGGTAGGCCATATCCTTGCATATACAACAAAATCCTAAAAAAAGTATTCCAGGTAATATTTTGTATGCGTTGTTCCATTTCTGATAAGCTGAATGGCGAGACAAAACTATTATATACGTTACTAGATGTGGCCACAGTTTCACCCGCATTTATGATTACTGCGCCGCCCCCGTGGATCGTAGCGTGATATTATGTAGCCTATAGCCTTCCTCGATAAACGAGCTATCCAACACTAAAAGAATTTTTCAATTCGGATCAGTAGTTCTTGAAATTAGCGCGTTCAAGCAAACAAACAAATTCTTCAGCTTTATTATATTAGTAAAGATACGTACGGTATATGTTAAAGAGACAGAGAGAGAGATAGAGAGAGGAGGGGAGAAAGAGGGTAAGCTAGATAAACCTATCTTATGACGAAAATATTATTCACTGTTAGAGAAAAAAACCTAAAGAAAACCTTGACCATTTCTTAATTAAAGTCTCATCAATTTATTCCAAACGTATTTCCATAAAAAGGGTAGCACGAAAACTCATTTCAGCGATGCAAATGACATCACGATAAACACTTGCATAATGCGAGACCGTCTTTATTAAAACCAGAATTTCTAATTTGAATAGTATCAACATAGTGAAATGAGGAATGCATCGCTACTTTAGTAGTATGGAACGCCGTAGGCAACGTAATGTAGGATGTAATGTACGTTTACATTTTGTGTACGGTACCGCGGCTTGTGTTCAGAACACCAATTTTGGTGCTAGTAAATATTGACGCTGGAGTATTAAAGTTAGGTGGGCTAGGAATATGACGCTTTAATTGGGATGGTATTATGTACTATGACAAATATTTTACTTTACGTTGATAGGGGATAAATATTTTATATTCTGCAAATTGAGATTATGAAGGTAACGTGCTATTAATATTTGACACATCAAATATTTGATCTAATGACATATCTATTTAATGCATAAACCAAAGGCAAATAATTTTTTCCAGATTAAACGTTCAAATGAACCAAATGTAGCAGTGATTTAATTCCTATCGGTGTGTCATCAAATTTTGTTTAGTATAGAATATTCGATCATTATTCGGATAATAAAATAAGTAACTGCAAAAAGATGAACATTTGAATACATAGCGCATTTTCATAATTTTTTTGTGAGTGCGGCCGCATTTCGTACAGCCTATTACTAATTCTTTCTTTGGTCTTTCAGTACCAGTAACATTACAAACATTTTGTAGCGTGTCCTTCACTTATTATATTGGTATTAATGAAGTATTGGTAGAAAATTTGAGGTTAGTGGTGCAACAGAACGTCCTAAACGTAGTATTTTTAAATGTTAATTTTATACATAGATAGTCTCACGCCTTTATAGCGAAGAAGTATGCAGAACTTTACGACACACGCATTTTGTTTTAAGTTTTACGTTATAGTGGACACGGCTATTACCGTTTTATGGGCACATTTTCAGACTCAGTGCGGTTAACTAAGAATTTCGTAACAGAAAACTCAATAACCTTATCCTAAAATCAAAGCTGAGACAGCATGCAAATAATATTATGGTGACTTTAAAATATTAAAAAAATATCTATTTTACATTCAATAGTGTTCTTAATTACCACCTATTCTCTAAACATTTGTACTGACAGTAACAATTCCAAACTTTCATCGTATGTTTTCGTTTTATAAATATGTACTTAGAATGCACATTACGCCGGCAGCGAACTTCTAGATATTATTATATCTCCGCGAATAAGATGGGTGGATTGCTTTCAAGCAAACGTAATTCATATTACTGGGAGTTGTCTTAATTAGTGCTTCAAGACGTATGGAACTCCAGCTGTGGTTTTCATTGCATATTTTATCAACGGCATATGAAATTGCTTGAGCACGTCACTTTTGGTGTTAAATAAAGTAAGTTAACTTTTGATGTTAAAATCTTATAAATTAGAGAAAGTAAATTGAAGCTCGTGTGCAGATGACGTTTAGGAATATTACAGTCAATTTTATTTATTAATAAACGAATAGCGTCGTAGTTTAAGTAATCGCCTCAACACTGCCAATGTGCCGATTGTTAAAGTTATAATCCTAACAAGAAACAAAAAATGTGTTATCTACAAAATTCCAAGTTTGTGTAGAAATAATTTTTAGAACGGAAATTGTCGTTTATAATAATAAATAGTAATAAAATGCAATTAAAGTAAACCGTTTCCTTATTTAAACAACTCAAATATTAAATAAACCAATAAAGTAATAATAAATATATGTATGGCAACTTTAATTTGGAATACTCCGTTCCCAATTAAAATATACAATATTTGAAATATGGATTTCTTTAAATATTATATCAAGAAAATCTTCAAGCAAAAATAGTCTAGCAAGATAAAAATAACCTAACTTAAAAATGTACATGCAACTATTACGGTTTTTGGGAGTTGTGTGTCATATGAAGCAATAACTACAACAATTTAAGTTTTTCATAGTATCGCGGTCCACGAAAAAGAAACGTTCTAAAAAGACAGCGCTTGGCCACATTAGTATACTTGACCAATAACTAATAACTTCTCATGTACTAATCATAAAAGAAAACCATAACGTTTATTTTCATAATGCAACGTCAAAGAAATTGCTTTACATTATGTTCAATATTCTTCACCATTGTTGCTAAGCAGTAGAGCACTGTAAACATAACCTATTCTTCATTAAACTTACTTTTAAAAACGTTTATACTAAGTTACTAACTTGAATTCTAACACTAATGTAGACAAAGCAGCGAGGGATGCTTGTTTAGCCATAATTACGAAGTCCACTAAGTCGTTTAAAACTATAAAACAGTAGAATGGTAAAGTTGCCGCGGCGTACATTTTCTCATTAAGTTGAGAAAGTAAGTGTTGCGTTGCTTTTTATCACAGAAACAAAGTTAGCTAGGACTTTAAAATACAGCGTGATGATAATGGAACGTCTCTCGGTCTATTACGTGACGTTAATGGATAAAGATTGCGGAAGCCTCTGTATGGAACCATTTTATAATTAGCTGAAGTTATGGTAGCTTTTGCCGTTTTTAAATAGCAAAATTAAGAAAATAGTTACGTGTTGGATGGCATAAATGTGTTTTAGCAATATTTTCATTAAAGTTATTTGTGGTAAGTTGTTGTTATCATGCCTGGTGAATTTATTTATGTAGTAGTAAGAACCTCTTGAAACCTTACTTATGCTTGATTTCGTGTGATAAATTTGCTTTTAGTAGTTTTGTTTTTGGTCTGCGCATTGATTGGATTTATTTAAAAGAAAATTCTCAGTGGCAACAGTACTCGGCAGCAGTTGTGTTCGGTATTGGGACTTCTCCTAATGTCGTGTACCGTGTACTAATATTTATATTGGATTATGAAATTCATGTTCCTAAGAATCATAGTGTCAAGTCATAATGTAATATATGTGTGTGAGTTTTTGCATCAAGCCACATTTATAATGTGTAGTTGATAGTGTGACTTCTATATACGTGAAGCAAAACTTTGTACCCATTTTTACGAAAATTGCGTGGAGGAGTATGAAATTTGGCACAGTTAAAGTTTATATGGAGAAGGAGTGGCGAATCTTAACCTAACCTAACTTTTTATAAAATATGCATTAGAAATACATTAAATTAATGAAAAAGCACTACACGCACACAACCATGCATTTGACACAACCAGTCGGATCGCGTTTGTAGTATTTCGGCATTGTTCGGCTGATGTCGTAGAATTCTTCGTAACTATGGCTACATATGTATGTGGAGTAGGTGACTAAATAAAATGTCATTATAACGGTAAAATTAAAGACAATAAAACCTTAATAACGATCAAACTTAACATTTAAATCAATTATGGTCGAAATTCGACCACTTGGCGACCGCTAGTTTTAATTAAACAGTGTCTACTGCTTTGGTAGCACAGTAGTAGTCGATACGAGACTCTTTGGATCGAATTTAGGGCCATAAGTCATTGAGCTTTGCCTGACAAAAAATTCGCAGTTCGGAGACGCGAATAGGTTCAGTTACGTGAGATTTAGACAGATAGCTGGCAAAACGCGGGTACACTACTTCCATCCTTTTGAAGATCTAGACATATATATGTAATGTCTGGTACAAAAACTACAATCAACTAAGTATACCTACACGTAGAAAACAAAGATCCGAGATCAAAGTGAGACCGCAGATGTTCTTGCTAGTTACTTTAAACTTTCATTTCTTAATTACCTAGACGTTAGGTGAGAAAACTTCAGCCTCGAATGTTTCTACCAACAAGTGGCCATAGTAAAACCTAATACTAAGAACGCTCTGAACAATAAAGAAAGCAACGTGGTTTAAGAAAACTTATTCTTTGATATTATACGATGCTCTAAAGAGGTTTCATTGCTTCAGAGCCTTTCGTTTAATTTTTTATTTGATGCTGTGGACGAGATAGATTTTTATAAGAGTTTAAAAGCTATAAATCTTGACTCTTCATTTTCATAGTTTAATGTAAATTTTTCTAGATATAAATATAATATGTTTGGTTTGAATTTTGTTACTAAAATTTTTCTTGACTTAGTAAAATTTGTACAATCGAAGCGAGAGTAGGATAGAAAGCTTACTAAGGTGCAGGGAAAATGTGCTTTGATAACCGTTTTCTTTTATTACATTGGATATGTGTATATTTGTTTACAGAATACTGTCGTCTTCTAGACTACGTCAGTAGCACTTTGTGTTAAATGTGACTACCTAGCGTGAAGTTTTAGGTTCGATACTTGAGTGGGGCAAAGTGTAATTTTGGTTCCTCTTATTAAATTCACACTAGCAACGTTGTTGGGTGTCTACCCAATAGTACCGTTTTCTAATAATTGAGACCTAAAACCATAGTAGGCAAGAAGTGAGTGTACTGCCACTGCCTACTCCTTCGGGAATATACGCGAGGCACTATATAATATGCATTCTCTTTATAAGAGGTCAAACAAAATAAAGAATGATCATTTGAAATTATGGCAAAATCTGCGGAAATTTAGTATTACTCTTGTATAAGTGGTTATACAAGAGTTGCTAATCAAACAGAAGCAGTCGAACTGGCTAACGTACAAATATTCGCAGCCAAAAAACCTTGTGTCAGGTTGCTACAGTAAGTAATTATATTCAAACATTATTGATACAAAAAACTTCCTAACAAGAAACACCCTAATACCAATGCCCGAGAACCAAAAATACTTATAATACTAAAATATCAAGACATTCATATCCGAATGCACGTATTAACTACTCCTTCTGTATTTATAACACTAGTAATACAAGTTAGAGACACGACATTGTACAAACCCTACCATATAACAATATAGACGATGTTTGTTTGGATTAGTTGTATGAGAAAGTCCGAGAGCGCGCGTAAGTTCCTACTTAAGTGGGTAAATGTGATTTATTTTGTTAGAACAAAGATCTCTGTACGTGCGAGGACACGGTGTGATTATTTCTAGAACTGTGTTACTAAGTTTGAGTTGGTATTCAGTCTGTGAGGGTATTTTATATTGGTGTCATTTATATATACGATAAAATGAGTATGGGTTATATAAAATATCATAACTAATATTATAAATGCGAATGTGAATGTCTAATGAATAAACAATACTTGTTTGTTACCTTAAAGCCTAACTGGCTTGACTTTTAACTGACATGGCTGATCATTATGAAATTTCGCATACCCGTTGTCAGGGGTAAAAAAAATTTTACATAGTGTAGGGTTTCGTTCAGACTGTTCCCGAGGGATGGAAAATTGACATAACCTACACACAAAATTTAGTATAAAATATATCTTCTTCTCCCTAGCCTTTATTATTCCCAAGTCACTTGTGGTCGGCTTTTTCTAGTGTAACCGGATTTGACTGGATATCAGTTTTTACACGGAGCGGCTACCTGACCTCCGCAACCCGAAGGCTAACGATACCCTAAGGCTAGACCAATGTCAGGATATTATAGGGCACTGACTTCCCAATAAAGACTGCCATAGATGTTCATGGCAGCCGGGACCGATGGCTTAACGTACTTTCCAAGGCACGGAGCAGGCGATAATTGGCAATCAATACGGACATAATTTCGAAAAGTCATATAACTTCCGAAACTCTGAGGTGTGTGACGTGGGTTCGAACCCGAGACCCTGCATTGCAGTTTGTTGGTCTCTCCACTGAGCTATCGTTGCTCGTATAAAATATATAATTAATAATAATTATACATTCATGATCGAAGCGGTTGGTAAAAATATATTACACCCACGTTTTACCAGCTGTGTTTTTAAGATCTACGTTGTAAGTAGCGAATCTATTGCCAACTGCAGAATATAATTCCAAACTCCATGCTGCTACTTAAAATTTATTGACAAAAGTCCAATAACAATTTACGCGACCCAGGCGTTAAACTTAAGACCTCGTGTACAGTAATGACTTCACTGTCCTCATTGTGCCATCGAGGTGTATAAAAAACGAAGCTTTAAATTACATTGGACAATTGATTGTATCGTCATAGAATTTGTGGAAGCGGAATTCCAGGGAAGAGTTAAGTATGTATATCTAAGCATTTCTAGAATAAATTGCTTAAACAATAGATGGTAATAGACCAAGTTATGTGGAATCCTAAATAAGTTAGTGAAATGCAACTTAGATGTACGTCAAAAATGCAGAGCCGTAAATTTAGATGTTTCTGTATTATAAGCATACAAACAAAGACAAATAACAAGTTAAATAACAACGGTAACAGCTCAATTAACCCATCATCGAATGAACAACACTCAACATTACAAAGTCCGGTCCAGTATACCGACAACCGAGCAATGGTAAACGTAACAAAGGAGAAAATAACCCGTAAAGGAAACATACACCTATATTTAACAAGGACAATAAAGCAATAACATACAAAGGACATAATTAAGGAAAACACAACGACCGCAAACCGGTCTTGCATTCAGATGTACTCTTTGAAAATGGATACATTAAAAGAGTCACACGTATTGCCCAGAAGGGAAGATTATAAAAATTTCCTTGCTACGATTTTACCATTTATGTATTATTTTCTAGTCTATTATTTGGACACATTCTAAATGCATAATTATTGCATAGTACAATGTTGCTGGTTTCAGAATGGATGGACTAAAGCGAGCCATAGCATCTCACAGAATTTAGTTGAGAACAATGAAGATCCACCTTTAGTCTCCATTCTACTTTTTGTCCTCTTTCTTTACCCGGGAGGGTGACGAGTATCACTAGCACTTTATCACCAGATATGAAAAAGAACATTCACTTTAAGTGGCTTAATACCTTAATTGCTTAATTACTTGTGCTTATAAGTTACTGTAAATGCTTATCAATAGACGGTGTGCGTGCCTGTTTGCAATCTATATGGTTTACGACACACAACCGCTTGATTGTGTTTCCGTGGGATTGCTCCTATGGTACCCAAAAATCACTCACTCTAAATTACTGAACCACCTACTATATCTTCTTTCACTTAACAGTTTTTTTATCCACATTAACACTTCAAAACACACTTCTCAAAGCTCTTATTTCCGATGCATTCATATATAACATCCATAAAAAGTACTCAGTGCAGAACAAATAAACGTAACATCACAAAACTTGAACAAATAAAGGCAGTTACAAACACAGAAGTCATTGCGAGGTATATCAGCGATAAATAAAAGGTAATAAAAATCCCATCTGAGGGAGCCCGAAGAAAACTTTAAGAGTTTCACTTTAAAGTGTCTGTACACATTTGAACTGGGTCTCATACATAGTAAATTGCGCCGTGGTCTCGATATTGGCGTCGGATAAACCATTTCGCGACAGTATCTTAACACCGCCTGATGTTGGTGTTTAGCTCCTTACGTGTGGATTTTTCAGAGTCACGATTCGTATATGCAGTTGCAGCTTTATAGTGTTTGGAAGCAGAATAACAAGTGATAGGAGATTTTATTGAGAAAACGTTTGTGATGTAACAGCGTTTTCTTGAAGATTTCTTGGTTTTACATACATAAAATTTCGCTTGTATACCTTCGAAAGAGTAAACAGTATTAATGGCAGTATTGCACACCAACATTTTGTCTAATATTTTTTTACGTGTTACGTAATAGTGTATGAGTGTATTGCCGTTCACGGGGCACAGCATCAGACTCCGTGCTGGTACTGAGAAGTTCTCTATAGGAGCTTATTCCAAGGTCATTTGACATTATTATGTGGAATTAATTATTTTACAATCTTTCCAAATTATAACAAAATTTTAAAATTAAGTTCATTCGTGTGTTTTATACGTTTATTTCGCTAACGTAGATGTTAGGTCCAATATAATAGTGATCCGACTGCATTGTACTGAGACAAAATACTATTTACTATTTAAGAACAATGCTAATATGGTTTTTAGTTGACAGCAGTCTAGACCTTCGATGTAACATTAAACTATTGTAGATTTATGTTATTCCTTTTAGTCAGAAATATTGATACACCTTTGCCTAAAATATATTGTTAAATTTGGATCAACTAGTAGGATTTTTATGTGTGTATTTGCTGTATTTTAAAACAACACTGGACGTAAATCCAGATTATAAAAATAACGTTTTGAATTCAGTATATTTTGTCAGTGCACCACGTTATTTGAGTTTTAATTGGCTATTTAGTTCAATTAATATATTGTAATACTTTACAGCGTAATTATTATTGCCAATTAATTAATGATGTCATTGTGTTCATTATCACGATTTGTCATTCAATTACTTCGCGTGTAATGGCGATATGTTACTAATAATTGGATCTTCGTGATTATATTAGTTATTTAATTATTTACTAACAAGATTTCTGTGGTGTCTGCCGCACAGGATGCTCATAGCTTAGTTTTTAATGAGAGTTTTTACAATTGGTATCTTAAAGCAGTATAATTATCTTCTATTAAGATATGACATTGCTTACTTAGAAATTTTTTACGTTTATATTTGTCACTGATCATGAGCTTTAAGCTTAATTTCTGTTTTTAGCAAAGTATTAGTTGGTTTTCTGTACGGAATTTTCAGGAGTTCGGAAATCGTCTTCTTAGCGATTATTAATCCCAGCTTATGCCAGGATCCGCTTATTTCTGGTCTAACGAGATTTAGCTGAATATCAGTTTTTAAACAGGGCGACTGCCATCTGACCTCCGTAACCCAGAAGGATAACATCATTCTATGGTTAGACCAGTCGTCAGGATATTTGAGGGTACTGACTTCCCAATAACGACTGCAATAGATGTTCATGACAGCCGGGATCCACTGTTTAACGTACTTTCCAACGCACGGGCGTAAAACACCGCCAATTTCCTAACTCTGGGCTAATTATTAAGAACTTCTTGACAGAAATTGTTAATAAATTGCTACTAAGAAATTCTTGACGGAAAATCTTAGTAACGTTTTTCAAGCCCGACCCGGGAATCGAACGCCGAATCGAATTAGACTAACGAGGCAGCTCAGGAGATAGGAAATTTGTCTGGTAAATGCCAATAGGCTCACTCTTTAAGTTAGACTTAAAGCATAACTGGGAAAACGTGTATGTAATAATATTGTTAAAATAAATTATATTCTTCTCTAATCATTTTGTTGACTGTTGCCACCGCTATGGTATTTCTGCAGATGGCATAATAGTTTAGGTCCTCTACGCCCATGCCACAGTGCCGAGTGCTGTGGGTTCTTCGGAAATAATACAGACTTGTGTTTCATATGTACCCAATAAACTGGATGTAAGATGGCGTTCACTTTAGCCTACCCTGTACTGCATAAGTAGTGAACTGGAGGCTTGAATGGCACATGTCAAACATGCACTAGGCAAACATGTCTCTCGAGAGATCGCAGACGTTGTTAACGACGACTAACATGTCCTGTTTGGGAATACGATAACTATCGAAGTTGGCTAGAGTGTTGTACGTTATGATGGCTTTAAGCGACAAGAATATTGATCCGGTGTTAAACTATTTATTGCTTTAAACTGTTTGAGATGGTGCAGAGCTTTTAGCAGTCACCATGACACTGCAAATGAGCCACGAGTTGTTTAGTTGATCCTCATAGGACAGAAATTTGTGGGGTTTACAAATAGATGTTCTTAGTCTGGGTGCTCTTTGTGTCCATCATGTAGTTTGGAAAGTATTCCTGGTGACACAAGAATTATTCCTAGTGCAGCGTTGTCGTTTTGAAGACGGGAAAAAAGCAATTACAGCATGGGTCTGCCCTACATTCTACTGGAATCCAATATAGCTCACAATTAGGCTTCTTATTGTTTGTGTACGTGATGCTTATCTCTTCTCAAATAAATATTAACTAGCGGTCGCCTAGTGCTCAAAATTCAACCCAAATTCCCAAGCTTGCTACTTTGTTTTCTGTTTTTCTTTATTACATATAAATAAGGTATAGGTAACCAGAGTTACAAAGAATTGTACGACTTCAGACGAACAATGTCAAGATATGTATTACGAACGCGATTCGACTGCGTGTGTCAAATGCATGGTTGTGTGCGTGTAGAGTTTTCCATTATATTTTGTATTTCTAAAATACTAGGATTCGCCCTTTCTTCTCCATATAAACTTTAACTTAATATCTCTCAAGTCCCTGATCAATGATTAAACTTTGATCAACGGCTTGCCACAATTACTTAACGGTGATTCTTTTTTGATTAGTTGCTAGTCAACACTTAACTACTTTTTAAACATGTGAGATTGATTTATAAATAATGGTAACAGTTTTTTAAATACCGTGAGCACAATATACCATCCCCCTCCGGCTCCACTCGACATCATATTGAATAAATGAATACCAAGTTAATTTAAATGAAAAACAATGGGTTTCGTTTATTTTACATATCGTAAATATTTTGATTTAATACTTTTGAGGAAATAAAATTCCATTAAAATAGATCGTGCATGTATCATGCAATACAAAATGAACTACACTGATGTATTTAAATAAGAATTCGTACATACATGCATAATCTCTCGTCTATCTCTAATAGGGTAGGCAGTGGTGTATCATATAGAGATTTCACTCAAAAGGACTCACATACATAGGAACGAGCTTATTGCCGTTGACACGCATATTTTTCAGTCATTGCTGGAATTGTCAATATTCTAATACACGTCACGCTTAACTTAAGGTATCAAATCCGAGATGAAATGCCCGCTGATAAAACCTTACTGAGACTAACCTAACCAAGGAATAAAAGGGCGTTTTGACAGTTCTTAAAAGGAGCCCACTTAGTAATAGAAGAGAGAGAGACAGAGAGAGATATATATATTTTTTTATGACATCGCCCGCAGTAGGAGTATTTCCTGTATCACGGGGGACTTTACAAACATTCAAACAACAGACACAAAGAACATCTAAACCCAGAACAACCATTTATGCATTACACAATTTTTTGTCCCGTGTGGGATTTGAACCCACAACACTCGGCGCAGTACCAGTGGTGAGGCGACCATTTAAATCACTATGCCATCCGTATGGTAGTTGTTATTAAATATTTTGGTTCTAATTATTAAACGGTGGTAGCCCATTAGATAAGGTTATGCACTTATGTTTAAGAATTCGTGGGTTCAAATTAACTTGATTATAGCCAGTTGCACTCACTGATCGGTAAACGATTAGCGAGGTTAAGCAATGTTGGGTACGGTCAGTCTATAGATGGGTGACCGCTTAGTGGTATTTCATCTGAGCGTCTCCGTGCTTCGGAGAACACGTAAAAAGTCAGTCCCGGTTGTAGTCAAATTGACAGCAGTCGTTAAGCCATGTTAGAGGCCTACGGGTGGCTTGAACAACTCTTGACAACAGGTTGGCAACTAACCACACGAAAAGAAAAAGAAGAGAAGAAGGAAAAGAACTTGATACATTCCTTAAACAATTATTCTTAGGCTTAACTGTAGGAGTCACTAAATTGCAACGTTAACAAAAATATCCGTGCAATTTAAAATTGCTATCTGCTTTTCGTATAAATTATTTTATTTATAGTTATAATTATCTATACGCGGATACACTTGAACCGTGTGTCGTAATCCTTCTTTTAGACAAAATTAAGGTACCTCAGTATAAGCTAAGTAAATTGCAACACACCGCAAAACTACTCCAACTATTTCAATTATTGCTTTGTACACATACGAACTAATTTACATCGTATAGTTGGCACCAAAACAATGTCATCTATCTTATTCAATCATTGATTTTGAACTTTGTAGCTTCATGTTAAAATTTGTTTTGCAGAGTATGAATTTAATTTCACAATGTGACAATTAAAATTGTATATATATTATTTTCTTCATGGAAATAAAGTTTATAGGTCTCTGACTCGTGTGCCGTTTTTTTAAAGATTGTCGAGTCGGAGACTAGAAAGATCTGATATTGAAATTAATTACATAGATGTATTACTTTCATGTTTTGCTAGATATGGGTTGCTGTTTATGTTCAGAAATCCAAACACCGTTCTGCTGCCGAGATTTTCTTGATAGACAAATCCAATACCACTTTTCTCGGCCAAGAAATCGAAACTGAACGCATAGCAGTAACAATCTCTACGTAATAGTAAATTAATACATACAGTTCATTTGAAGAGTAAGAATTACAACCTTGCTTTATGTTAAGTAGTACAAGAAATTAGTAGGCATGTAATTCTCTGCCAAGGCACGTGTTTCCTTCTTCCTTCAATCCTGGGTCATTTAAGCGGGGCGTGAAAAAGTACCTTCTCAGGCCGTCAAAGTAGAGACCTCGACATCGCCTCGGCTTCTATGAGGACGATGTGGAGGCCACTGCTCTTAGACCACACGACTGTTTACCATCAGGCGGAATGTGGTCATTTTGAAAAGTAAAAAAAAAACCGACCAGCGGTTCCTATAGAAGGGCGTATCGTGTTGCTTTTCGCGTCTGATACGTTTCTAGCATGGTCATGGTATGAGACGGTGTAGTGGACAGACTCCTTTATAATCACATTTCATTTAGATTTCGATCTATACTAATTTACCTATCTTTTCAAACAAATTATTATTTACTTAACTGACATATGTAATTATATATTGCTGTATGTAACCATAGTTACGAAGAATAGTACCTACTTCATCAGCCGAACAATGACGAAATACTACGAATGCGATTCAACTGCGTATATCGAATGCATGGTTGTGTGCAAGTCGTGTTTTTTCATTAATTTAATTTATTTCTAGTGCATATTTTAAATAAATATTAGGATTCGCCTCTCCTACTCCATATAAACTTTAACTGTGCCAAATTTTATACTCCTCCGTCCGCGCAATTTTCGTAAAAAAGGGTACAAAGTTTATGCTTCACGTATTAATACATAGATAAGGGAAAATAACATTAAAGTTGTGAATACGAAATATCTATTTAAAGAACAAAATGACGATACGATGACACGAGTAAATCATATTTATTTTAAACAAAATAGCTAACTATGATCAATACTTTAGTATTATATTTTATTTACCATTAAGTACTAAACAAAAAAGTGATTTCACTATTTAATATAATAAATAAAGTTATACTGACAACGTATCTGTTGAATGTCATTAATCACTTATATTAATTTTATCGGCTACAGATATGCTATCAGAGGCTGCTACATTTATAATATGATAAATTTTAATCAGATCATTTGAATCTGTCACGGGCTTTTCAAAACGCAGCGCCACACAAAACCACAGGGTTATTTGGTCAGAAACCAACGAACCAAACTAAACGTGGTCACCGTTTTAAATATTAAAACCGTATTTAGAACTTTGCTTTTAGCTCCATCAATGTTGTTATTGAGTTTAGGAATTTGATTATTAACGGTGAGTGCTGCTGCTTTAATTATAATATTTGTGTTAGTTTCACTCGAGTTTATTTAAACAATAAGTCGGTTAATGTTTTGGTTTGTTTCATTTCTGGATTATTGAATCCAGAATCCAGAGTTCTCATGTTTAGTTATGCTATTTGTTGAAACAACCAAATATAAATTAAATGTATCTATACTAACCAATTTAATACCAATGTTTTCAATCAACTGATTTTAGGAAATTCTTTAACATTTGATGCCAGATAAACATTGTTTTTCAAAGTTGAAGTATCTAAAACCTTCCTTTTATCCACATTTATATCCAAAAATATCCCTTTGATCTGGTATTTAACGATGCGTAAAAGGCTTTGTAGAAATTTATGTTAAGCAAAAAATCATATTTAGTCGTTTTAAAAGAAATGTCATAATCTCATTTCCTACATTACAGTACATTTTACATTCTTAATTATTATTACAGTAGTACATTTTACATTCTTAATTATTATTTCAATAATGCAATTCATATTAAATTTAAGTTATAATAATATTATATTTCGTAATTTTCAGTTGTGTCCTTTTTACTAGACCTAACCATTTAAATTGCATTAAAATTACACCATCAATATTTATATTTACATATATTATATAGCTTCAACTGTACTTAAAATTGCTGCATTACGTTACGCTTTGTTATATTATTAAACATAATAATATCTTGCACGTTATGCACGCTTTGTTTGTCAACTAAATCTGAAGAGCCGCACGACAGACCATTAATCTTGTCTCTAACATCCGGATGTAATATATTGTTTATCTACTCTTAATGACCGTCGAACTAATTTCTCAATTAATTCCCAACTGTATCTATTTACGAATCATTGGATTTTGGTCCCCGTAATTTGTAGAGAATCTTTTGGGTCACAATAAATTCAACAATGCTAAAGGTCATTTCTCTTGAAAATTTTAATCCTCACATTATTCTACGAAACACTTGTCCTGATTAAATTGGAAGCCAGGTACTGGCCCAGGACCGACATCAATCGATGGATCCATTTCCTGCGTTCCCTTTCGGTGGTAAATTGAGTGTGACAAATGCTCCGATGCCCTGTTTAATGACTAAAGTTAATTTTGGTCGAGTTCGCCATTATCCCATTGATGCCTCCAATGTATGCCCAATTTGATTGGTTTTTTAACGTTGATTTTTTTGTAATGTTTCTTTTTTATATTTGTTTTATGTTATTCGTTTGCTTTTATATTGAATCACGGTGTTGTTAAATAAAATTATAATTTTGTCATTGTTTTGATAACTCTCAAAACCAAAAGAGCTTACAACACAGTATTGTGATTGCACTTCACAAACAGGTGTTTACGCTAACTTTTATCTATTATTTTTAAGAATCTTATAATGTAGAGCACCAATAGCTATAGCCAATGTGCAGTATCTGATTTCATGCTGCTGCTGCTGTTAGTTTTATAAAAGAAAAACTTGATAAAACACTAGAGACTACTCGACAATAAGCACATAAACACAAAAGAACAGCACCAAAAGAGCGTAAAAGACTTATAATTATACCGCAACGCATTATATAATTATAATATTCAATAGCTGATATAAGCTTATATATCTCAGATCATACTTTAACATTAAATTCAAAATTTAATCTTGTACGGACCGGCGGCATGAAGCATTTGAATATTATATTACCTACAGTTTTTATGATGTGATGGTGATTCATCTTTCGTTTTAATTCATTTTTCTACATCAGTCGCCGTCTCGTCTTCAGGGGTATAAAATTCTTATTGTTCCCTATCTGTCTTTTTCTCGAGCTGGAATATTTTACGCCAATTTTCACATTCTTATTTATATCTCCTAACAAATGCATGCTATTCATATTTTAATTGAGGACAAAGGGATTTCGTAATTATTTTTAGATTAAATTAACATCTTAAATGTGCATACGCAATATAACATGACATGTGTTGCAATAAGAGTGTGTAGTTTAGTTAAATCTTGAACTGACGAGATTCCATTTCCTTGTGCTTAGTTTTGAATAATTTTTTTGTGCTATGTTCTGAGTGATTTGAATTAAAAAGATATTGTTTTTTACATATTGACCTTATGTGTTACTACTGGTTCTCGTAGTTTACAATTTAATCCACCAAATTAAACATAACAAAATATAAGGGCAAAAGATGTAATTTTATTTATTAAAGACAAATTATAAGAATATGCCATAGATCAAAGGTCTGAATCGGTATACCTACACCAATAACAAAATCTTCAAAGAATCTCCCCAACAAACTAATTAGCAGAAACATTTTATTCCCATGTAAATCGTAATACCCGTATAACAAACACTGGAAGACATAGCCCGAAGGGGAAGCTAACCCGTAATAAATTCCGCCCAGGCAATTCCCAAGACCACCAACTACAAGATCGATGTACCTGTTAACATATTTGCAACTTCTACCACGTACTAGCTAAGTTTAGAACGTGTACCCTCAAAGATGATGCAAGTGCCTCGGGTAACAGCTGCATTTTACTAAGTAATGGCCCTTCTACACGACACACTGATAGCTGAAAATTCTCTAAAGCACCACACTGTATTTTTCATCTATTCTCTGAAATTGCTTTTGAAGACAGGTAATATTTTACTGGCGAATGACTCGGACAAATGATCGTAATTTTTTTGGAGTTTAAAATACATTTCGCTTACCAATGTTATATTTGTATGTTAGCATATATTAACTATTCTGAGTGTAATTTATCTGATAGCTATTTTAATAGCATTGTTACTCTCTTTAAAACTAGTGATACATGTTTCATTATTTGTTATGATATTACTCTTAATTTTACCAACCCTTTCAAAATTATTCTCAAGTTTGCCACACAATATATCTCTGAGCGCACATTTACTTTGTGCTCTTTCGCGAAATTGTGTCATGTCATATTCACCACTTCCCCTCACTTGTGTTTGTACCATGAAACACTAAAATGTCTCAAGTCTCGTTTCAAGTTCGTAAGTGTCCCTCGACGTAACGCGATCTCCGTAAGTGCCTAGTATTCTTTTAATGTTTTAGTTCAAGGAATAGAAGTTCGCTGTAACTACATTATTTTATTAATAAAATTTGAGATACAGACTATTTAGTATTCAGCATAAAAACTACAGTAACAATAGTGAAGAAACTAGCCTTAAAATGTCGCCTAGAATTGCGTAAGCTCTTTACAAACTGTTGTTAGAAATATTGACTTCGTTATTATCATTACCCATTTTTGAGATTTATTTTAGAAACTATAAAGTCAAACGATTCTTTTAAGAATTCAATAGCAGTAGTATCTTAAGTGCTTTCAATGGAAAATTCAGAAGCTATTCACCCTGCTACCAAAATAGGTGGAGAGTTCCTGCATTTTGCATAATGTTAGCTCTGAATATTTGGAGACAGGGTTACTGCGCTTATGCTCCATTGTCGTTTAATACTATTAGAAGAACTTCCTTGAGAATTTTCTAGAATCTTTTAAATATTTCCTTTAAACTAACATCTTGGATATTCTGTGATAAGGTTATGTTTAGTAATATTCTTATCTGCTAAATGTTTTAGCCTGCGGTTTGAAAAGAAAATGTTATAGTTTAAGATCAATTTTTTAAATATATTATTTTGAAGTAGGTATTCAATTACACATAGTATGGCATGATCACCGACATATTAAAGGAACTGAACGATTAACAGAATCCTAAAGCATTCTTTTGAAGTTGATATTAGAAAAACTAAATGGCGCCAATATCAACTTAAGTCAGCTATAAATGTCAATTGAGCATCTTTTTAATGAAATTATTAAATAATATACATTCATTGGACAAATCCTAGTTTAAGGTAAGTGCTAAAAAACAAAGGCAAAAACAGAGATGAAGTAACAAGAAATCAAATTGTCTTCAAAAAGGAAAAGGCATTACATAGACATTAAATTATTATTTTTATGACAGCATACATCTGAAGTAAACATAAATTAGGAGAGTACTTACAATAAATTCAATACGTTTGTCAATATTATAAATATAACCTTAAAAGATCATAGGAAGTACTTGAGCCGTAAAAATAACATTACGAAACGTTAGCAGTTCCTCAATGTCTTTCCATATAATTTCAATATCTTGTGAGTAACAACAGGCAACACATGTCTCCTGACGGAACTATACAACACGTATACCCAACGTATTTTAGTACAGTATTTCCTATTTCCAAGAGAATCGTATAATCTATATCTGTAAGAGCCCGGGTACCATCTGGTATCCAATACTGCTGCATATTAAATTCTATATATTACTGTTATTATTATCGCGAAGCCGAAAACCGATTTACATAATTGCATATGTTTTTGGGTAAACATGTAATTTGGTTTTTATTACTGCTTTGTGTAAGAGTAGGGGAGTGAAACACATTGGAATAATTCGCATCTTTTATATTAATATAAAATGGGTAAAACGTTGTTATGTTTTGAAAAGGAAATTCAAATTCTGAAAAAAAATTCGTACTTGGGCTTTTATCCCTTATAATGTTTATAATTAAACAAGGTTGTATTATTGTATCCGTCGGCCTCGATGGCGTAGTGGTCAGTGTAACCAACTGCCATGCCTGAGGTCGCGGGTTCAATTCTCGCACAAGTTAAACATTTGTGTGCATGAACATGGATGTTTATCTTGGTCTGGGTGTTTCTATGTATAATATGTATGTATTTACAAAAAAAAAGTATATATGTATGTTTATCCATTGTCTAGTACCATAGTACAAGCTCTGCTTAGTTTGGGCTAGTTGGTGTTGTGTGTATGTGATAAAATATTATATTATTATTATTAGTGTATTGCTATTATTGTATAACGGATGCGTCCAAACGTAGTAGAGCCTAATAGTTAGTCACCAAATGCTGGTTATATTTGATTCATTCACATTTAAAAATAAATTTGTTTCGAATATTCCCGAAGTACTGATCCTGAAGCTGCGGCCAAATCAAAATCATTTCTTTTAGGTAAAGCCAGTATATATATTAAAAACAGCTGTAAACACAATAAGAGAATATTTGAATGTATGTAGGTGCTTTACTTAAATGAGCTACATGTCTAGACGAATGGTGACGTCACAATTCCACTAGCACTCAGTTTTGTCTAGCCTTAACCGTTATACACGAACATTAGCTTCAACCCTGTAAATGCTTACTCAAAGTTCTTAACCCTATAATAATAACCGTTAGGTTTGTTAGTAATTAGTATGTAAAGAGTAAACAGTTGTTTGTGATATTTAGTTTAGTAATACTAAAGAAGGTACAGATTATATACTTCTTCTGATCTCGATAGCACAGTGGTAGTGAATGTGGCTACTAAGCTTGAGGTTTTGGTTTTTATTGCCAGGTTGGCAAATTTGTTATTTGATTTTATTGTTAAGGTATTCTCAGTAGCAGATCGGAGTTAAAAGAGTGTAAACGGCAATTAATTCAACCCCTATTACGAGGAACTTTATTTTAAATATACATAGTCTATACTATAATATTATAAAGCTGAAGAGTTTATTTGTTTGATTGAACGCGCTAACCTCAGGAACTACTGATTCCAATTGAAAAATTATTTTAGTGTTGGATAGTCTATTTATCGAGGAAGGCTATAGGCTATATAACATCACGCTACGACCTACGGGAGCGGTGCAGTTACTATAAACGCGGGTAAAACCGCGGGCAGATCTAGTATATAATTAATTGCCAAACTGAAACTTTATTTTCTTTCAAACGTCGACTCCCACACCAGAAATATGTTATTTTGTTGCGGGAGACTTTACAAACATTTGAACAACGGACTCAAGGAATACGCAGACATGAAACAACTATTATATAAATGTATATACATTTTTGTCTCGTGTGGAAATCAACCCCGCAACACTTGGAACGGTGGCGGTGCCGAGGCAACTACTTAAATCACAATACTATCCATGCAGTCAAAAGTTTCTTGTGCTTTGCGTCGTCCGTAAATTGACAGGGATGTTATTGTTATTATGTTTTCTTCAGTGGGGAGACCAACAAACTGCAATGCAGAGGTTCTCGGGTTCGAACCTACGTCGCGCACCTCTGAGTTTCGGAAGATATATAACTTTTCGAAATTATGTGCGTATTGCTTGAAAATTATCGCCTGCTCCATGCCTCGGAGAGCACGTTAAGTCATCGGTCCCGGCTGCCATGAACATCTATGGCAGTCGTTATTGGGAAGTCAGTGCCCTATAATATCCTGACAAAAAAAAATGTTGTAGTTTTGATTAATTTTCTTACGCAAGTGAATTTGAAACGTATTGGCTTAACATAGTAATATTGAGGGTTTTAAAGATGATAACATTAAGCTACGCTTGCAAATCCTCTTGGAACAAATGCATGTTGTTGGCTAAGTGTTATTGCATTTTACGTTAGAAAATTCTCAGCACCAGCATAGAGGCGACGGTGAAATTCGTTCCATATTATATGCGATCAAAAAATATAGCCTGTGATATGTTAGTGTATTCTGTCAAAAGAACATCGAGACATAATGTTGAAAGCATTGTATCTGAATACCCGTTGCCATTCGTACGCAATCTGACGGGTAAGATACTGGAATTGCAATTAAAAGGTCGTGGCCTCCAATACCGCCATTGCATTTGCATTGCATATGCAAGTATTCTAGCTTAGCTGGAATTATTAACAAGAATACTAGTCATATATAACCTAAATTGCTAGTAAGAGCAGCGATAGCTCAGTGGGGAGACCAACAGACTGCAATGCAGCGGGTCTCGGGTCCGAACCCACGTCGCGCACCTCTGACTTTCGGAAGTTATAAGACTTTTCGAAATTATGTGCGTATTGATTGACAATTATCGCCTGCTCCGTGCCTCGGGGAGCACGTTAAGCCGTCGGTCCCGGCTGCCATGAACATCTATGGTAGTTACTATTGGGGAAGTCGACACAAAAGATCCCACTTGGTCGAAGTGTCACACAAGATAAGATAAGATAAATTGCTAGTAATCTTTTAAATAACAAAAATACATCAGTGACATGAATAAACCGGCGTTACCAGATCCACGTCAATATCCTTTAATTAAACATATACGAGTGAAGCAGACGCAACTGCCAATAGAAAAGGCAGACATCCAACTTACGAAAGCAAAAGAAAAAACCAATCCATCTTTCAGTTACCCCTCCAAAGACTAACTCATCTATTTGCAGGCGAGCATATGCCACATTATGTACCGAGCCATTACTCAGTTAACTGGTGGTAGTTTTTCACACGCTGCTCCTAAGAATTCCGATAAGGAAATGCATGCGAATTGCTATGGTCATAAGTCTGGTGAATTCTCGGAACACGTTTTATTTTATCGTTTTGCATTGCGTTGTAGAATTTAGGTTGGTGAATTTGTGTAGTTGAAACTGCTTTCAAGAAATATGGTGTTTGTTTTGCTGGAAGGTTGTATTTTCATCCTGATTTTTCTATCGTATTTTTTTATTTCCAGGATCTATTATTTTTATTATGTTTCATGTATCGCTCTTTCTTGTTAGAAATAAGTATAATTCAAATAGAAAATAGAAAGGTACATTATGAACAGGTGTGAATGTTCAGGTTTTGTCACTTGTTACTAACTTTATATGTTCAGCTATTATTACAGAGTCTAATAGTACTTAATATCCGTTATATTAATCGTTCTAGAGAGGGTGCCACACGAATAAATAATCATAGAAATATATTTTAAAAAAATATACAGGGTGTCCGGTAATTAATGGATAACCTGGAAATGTCTTATAGTGGAACTGATGGCCGTTCAGAAAAAAATATGAAAAAGAATCTATCCTAACTACTACCTGAGATATGTGTTTTTTTTTTAATTACCATGTAAAACTTTCTTGTATACTACGACCATAAATGAATGAAATCCATCTGTTTTTTGTTGTTTTATTATTAAACGCTAATTATGCTAATAGATAGACGGTCAAAAGTATGCTATGCTAATATATTTTAAATATGTTTTTTTTTTTCTTTTTTTCTGATCGGCCTAGAGTTCTACTATAAGACATTTTAAGGTTATCCATTAATTACCGGACACCTTGTATAATTATAGTCATTTGCTTTAAGATTGCAGTCCTTATAACGTAGAAGGACAGACATAATACTACAAAGATTGACAGCAATTTGTGTTACAAATATTGGTATTTTTGTTACCCACTTGAGCTGAACTAGAATGCTTATGTTAGGACTGGCTTCACGTCAATAGTGCAATGACCTCGAACGGCAGTGCAATTCGATATCCAAATTAAAACACAACGAACCTCCCACAGCACTACCATTATTTTATTCTCATACAACACTCAACTCATTGGCTGTGGCAAAATCACATAAGCCCTCGAGCGTCCATGCTATGAGTACATATACCAAACGTGTAGCTTAACAAATTAACGGTTTTCCTAGCCCAGCAATAAATACTTGCTATTCGAAGTCACGCGCGTACCCCAAGAAATCTTTTCGTACCAGTGGAAATGCGGTCGGAATAGAATCGGGCTGTTACATATTTTAGCTCTGTATTGTAACTGTGGACAATATAGAAGTTTACAATAGTATTGTAACACTGTTATGAAGTCTAGAATTTGATATTTTCTATTCTTTTGTTGAAGTTGGTGCTGGTGTAATGAATTCGATGTGAAATGTTTTATTGTTAAATGTTTTTGTGTACTCAGGATTATGTAAGTATAACTGAGGAAACATGCGTATAGACTATATTTAAAATTTGTTTTATTAAAAGGCGACAAATCTTTGAGACTTATTGACGCATATATATATAGCATTACGTCAAGTATTGAACCCCGGCACGCCGACCATGTCCTAAATAAGCATATAAGATATTTTTATAGCCACACAAGACTGCATGCTTGTGTGGCTTATGTAGCGAGTGAAGCCATGAGCGGTAGCTAGTATTGATATGAATGAAAAGAGTCTTTCCTAAGGCAATTAAAAAGAACAAAGCAGACTTTTCTTTAAAATTTATAACCTTCTTTAAAGACGTACAATACCTAAAGAATCCTAAACTTACAAATCAAAGATAAAGATAAAGATAAAGATAAAGATAATTTATTTCATAAAACAGGAGTGTACATTACAGGTTATTTGAACTTGCATGCAAGATGTTAATTGTGATTACAGTGTGAGCTACATGTTTTGCCTTTTGGCATACGAAATTTTAACAGCTATAATGATAATAGTATTTTCCTCATTAAACAGATTTATTGAAAATTAATAACAATAATAAGAAAAACATGTCAGGATAATTTATCATAATATAAATATAATTATTAAGAGAAATATGTAATGTCAGCATAAAATTCATGTGTCAATAAAATAACATGTCCATAAAATAACAGAAGAGTTAAACATAAAAATTTTAGAATTGGGTCACAATTAGTAAAAAAAAAAAAAAACAGTCATTAAGCATTTCATAAACAAATAACAATAATATATGTAAGGTAGATAAGAAATCATACATTTAATTAGGATTTGTCAAATATTCAGTTATGCTGTAATAACATTTAGCTAACAAATATTTCTTTAAATTATATTTAAATAAGGCTGTGTTTAATTGTTTGATTTCTCTTGGAACTCGATTATAAATTATAGGTGCCATACAAAATACACTTTTATGCATTAATGCTGTGTTTGATTTTACTACGCATAGTCTATCATTGTCCCGCCGATTTCGCTTAACAAGATCAGACAGTTTGTGGAACAAGTGTGGATTCGTCTTGACGAAGGTAGCTACCTCATATATATATAACGAGGGTAGAGACAAAATGTTATATTTAATAAAATATGGTTTGCAACTTTCCGTATTTTGTAGGCTAAACATAGCTCTTATGCATTTTTTTTGAGTTTTAAATACAGTTTCTTTATTTGTGGAATTTCCCCAAAAAATAATACCGAATCTTAGCGTCGAACTAACTATGCCATGATAAGCTGTGACTAATGCTGCGTCATTTAAAACAGGTGCTAATTTAGAGAGTGCATACACCGAGGAACACATTTTTTTATTTAGTTGTTCCGTGTGCTCTTTCCAATTAAGATGTTTATCAATTGTAACACCTAAAAATTTTGTTGTGTTCACATTTTCAATTGCTGTGCCTTGATGGCTTATGTTAATGTCAGGCACTGATGATCGTTGGGTAAAAAACATTGATTTAGTTTTTTCTAAATTGCATTTTAGATTATTGTTACTCATCCAATTTAGTATCGATTCAATAGTAACGTTTATGTCGTTTTTAAAGTCACAGTTATTCTGATAATTTATAGTTACTGTGCTGTCATCGGCAAAGAGTGACATAGCAAAATTGGTAACTTTTGGTAGGTCATTTATATAAATAATGAACAGGAGTGGACCTAGCACGCTCCCTTGCGGCACGCCGTATTTAATTATACGTTCATCTGAAGAGTATGTAACCTCCTTTTTTGCAGTAGGGTCCACTGTTGAGATTTCGGTATATTGCGTACGACCTTTTAAATAAGTTTCTATTAATGTTAGTACCGTACCTCGAATACCGTATGCTTCTAATTTGCCTAAAAGGATCTCATGGCTGACATAGTCGAACGCCTGTGTCATATCGCAATATATAGCGCATACTGATGTTTTCTTATCTATATATCTAATTACATTATTTAAAAAATCAAAAATAGCTAAGTTAATAGTTTTATTTTTCCTAAAGCCTTTCTGGTCATAAGTGAAATATTGTTCTTTTTCAAAATACTTATAAATCTGTTCATATATATACTTTTCAAAAACTTTTGAAAGTATCGATATAAGCGCTATTGGTCTATAACATTCCATTAATTGGTTGTTTCCTTTTTTGAAAAGTGGCTTTATTACCGAAGTCTTTAGATTATCTGGGTAAGTTCCCGTATTTATACATATGTTGAGAATATGACTCAGGTGTCCGCAAATGTCGTATGCAACAAATTTAACTACTTTTGTAGAAATACTATCGTGACCAACGCTCTTAGTGTTTTTTAATGATCTTATGATTCTTAATATATCGAACGGTGTACTTGGCGCCATAAACATGGATTTGTTTGATTTTTTTATGTTTTCCGTTGTAGATCGCCCAGAACCCCGTATCTGATGAATTTTATCTATGAAATAATTGTTAAAAGCATTAGCGATTAATTTTGGAGCAGTAATAGTTGTGTTTCTACTTTGTATAGAGGAAATTGCGTGCCTTGGTATATTGTGCTTTGCTTTATTAATTATGTCCCAGGTCGCTTTTGAGGTGTTTTGTGCCATTTTTATTTTGTAACTATTTTGAGCCCGCTGTGTCAATTTTATTATTCTTTTATATATTTTACTATATTTGATGAGTGTATTTTTATTAGTCTCATTTTTATTTAGTCTATAGTTCCAAAGCAGATGTCTCTTTTTTTTGCTACCTATTTTAATTCCCCGTGATAGCCATCGGGGCTTGATCTTAGTAGATATTTTAATTTTTTTTACGGGAAAGCATAAATTATACAGTAGTTCAAAATAATCCATAAAAGAGTTATATGCCTGGTTAGCATTTTCAGTGCCATACATTTCAGCGAAAGTTAAGCTCTTAATGTGATTTTTGAACTTAAGCATGTTATCCTTACTGTAATCTCGTCGCAATATATGCCAGTAATCAATTTTACATGTTTTATTTACAGGAAAACTTAGTACTTGAGATGTATGATCGGATAAACTAAACTCTATGACATAAGATTTGCATTTTTTCAAATTATGGGCAATGTTGTCGATACAAGTTCTACTAGACAATCTTGTGGGTCGATTAAATTCTAATCGTAAATTAAAACTTAAAAGTAAAGATTCAAGTTCCAAAAATGCACTATTGCGTTTGATAGCATCAATGTTGAAGTCACCTGTAATTATGATATTTCTTTGTCTATATTTATTTATTACTTGTAACATTCTTTCAAATTGCTCAAAAAATATATTTAAATTGTTAGATTTAGGTATTCTATATAGACACACAATAATTGTTTTATAGTATACCAGTTCAATAGCGCAGCACTCGATAACTCCTACAATAGAGAGCTTCTTTACCTCTATTATTTCATTGTATTGGTATCCTGTTTTCACCAGTATACATGTGCCACCTCTTTTGGTATTCTTTCTGCTAAAACTTGACGCTACAGTGTAATTAGGAATCACGAGATGTTGTTCATATCCAGCCATCATAAAATGTTCTGATATACAGATTATGTCTATTTCCATTTTTTGTTCTGACAGCTCCTCCAGACACACAAAAAGCTCTTCGGACTTATTTAATAACCCTGCTATGTTCTGATGAACTATAAATAGCTGTGTGTGGTAGAAAAAACTGGGATTCGCTCTGGTTGTTTGTAAAGTCTGTAGGCTGATCGTCACTTGTACCATTTGTTAGGTTGTTAGCCTGTGTCATATTACATGTATAATCTTGAATGTCGCTTATTAATTTGGCAATGTCCTTAAAAATAGTGTACATGCCATTGTTATTTATTGAGCCTGTCCTGTAGTTAAACATATCGTAGTCACAAGTCAAGTGTTTGTTGGAATCGACACAGTATGCATGTTCGTGTGTTATTACATCCAGGTAGAGCAGGCTGTTGAAATTTTCAACTCTACAGTTGTACATCGCTGCGTAGTTTGTATATTTATATGTCGGCATGCAGAGAATAACATTTGTATGTGTTATTTTTTTGAGACTTTGTCTAATGTTGAATATTAAATTAAAATAATCTTTAGTCTTTTTAAAATCTGTCTCTCAAATTAATATGATGCAGAAGTCATTCATATTGAAATTCTCCAACTTGTGTTCTATATTGTATATTTGATTATATATGCCACTATTTGGTAGTATATAGTGACATATATTATTTTCTATTAGTGTTTCCTTAGCTATAGAGTATACATTATTTTGTTTATTTTCGCTAATTATGCATATTTTTCTATGTATTTTAGAAGTCTGGTTTTGTAATTTCTTCTCGGTTACTTTTTGGCTTGATGTCATTGTATTTTCCATTTCTATTTGGATGTCTGATGTTTCGGTCACGTGGTTGATAGTCTGGGTCTCCTTATTATGATTTCTAATAGGTGTGCATGCTCGTTTCACATCAACCTGTATATCGTACCCAGTATCTTGTATTTGTGCAGATTTAACAGGTTTCCTTTTACGTGAACATACTGGTGTCGTATTCATTCTCTCAGGCGTTAAACATATAGTTTTATATGTATCAATCGTCTTTAGGGAGTTTTGTAGGTCTGTTTTTAGGCGTAGGTTTTCCATATTCAAATCCTCAATCTCGCGATGGGCGCTCATCAGTTGCGCTGTTAATAATTTTATTTGTTCTGTTAAGCTGTTTACATTTTCGTTACTTGCGTGAAGACTGTCTGGTATGCTTAACATTGTAGTATCAAATATAGATCTCTCGCTTTTAGACACTTCGCTACTAAGGTCATTTAAGGAACTTGACCGGTAAGGTTTCCGATGGGTAACATTGTCGTACTCTGCTTCCATTTTGTCACGGGTATTATTTAAAGCGATGCGTTATGTTTAATGTATGTGACGCCCTGTTGTACCACAATGTAGTTATTAAACTTTTTGTGGTTCTTTTTTGTTATTTTATCATTATATTTTTAATAGGAATGATTATTTAATTCTTGTCTTATTATTAAGCTTCACAAAAAGCTTACGCGGCTGACTGAGGTTCGAACCATCGACATATTCATCGGAACTCTCGTACTTTAGACGCACAGCCACGAGTTACTTAGTAATAGATACTGAAATTTAGCTATACTTGTTAACTGGAGAACTTTGTTGAACTGACAAGACGGTTATTATGACTAATCACTTAGGAATTTTTTCACATTCCATGCACTTTGAATAAACTTAGTTTGAATGTTTTAAATGTCATTTATCACTTTTTGTTCATTGTTTGAGCACTTTTAGTCAATTTTATAGCTTCACCAATATTATTATTGTAGTTTTTAGTTTGTTTAGTATAGTTTATGTTTTAGTTGTGGGCTTTTTCCCATGCACTGAGGTTTCTTGTATTTTAGCACTGTATAATGTTCGTTCACAGTATATAATGTTTGTTTACCACTGTATAATGTTTATTTAGACTTTTTTACATCACTACACTGTTTACTAAGTTATTTAACTGGTTGAACTATTTTTAAAAGATCTTAAAATACGGAGCACTTTTTATTGTCACTGTGTTGGATGGTGGCGCCATCTATCAAAGACTGGAATAAGATCTTAAGTACTGAACGATAGATTCGTTTCTTTAGAAGAACATTTCTCTTGAATAATTCGAGCATTTTCCTTTGAAAAACGTAGAAGTGAAACTAAAACCAACGGTTTAAAGTTTAAGCATAAATATTTTTACAGAAATACTGAAAAGGCATCAAAGGCTTTTCATTTCGCGCGATTTAAAAGTCGAGTAAGTAAAGATTGTTTATGTGTGAGAAAGCGTATTATTTTTAATACGCTTTCATTAACTTGACCTGCATTTAACTATGTAGGTATTAACGGAATATAAGCTTTCAGTACAGTTTTTACTGCCTTTCTGTAGAACCATCTAAAATTTTGCTTAATTTTGAAAAACGACGCCTTTATACACAAAAAGGGTAAGTAGAAAGACATAACAGTTATAGATGGCCACATACATATATGTAATATATCATATTAACATTTAAAAGAGTTTTATTATAACTACACGTAACCCATGTTTTTTCTACACCTGTTCTTAAGAAAACACCATAAAAACGCCACACAATTTTACTATAAACTATGAGAATCGAAATAAACATTCATTCGATCATTTAATTTCGCAGACATTGTATATAACCGATATTATGTACTTTAAAATATTTCCGCGTATTTGAAGTGAATGTGGATATAGTACATAGCTTAGCGCTTCGGTGGCAATCATTGCTCAATATTATATGATTGCGGCACAGAACGCAGCCACCTTGATTGCATCGTCTGAAGCAGTCATTAAGTCCTCATACGTACAGTTGTTGGGGCACTCAAAGCACAATATAAGGTGCGACATCGTTTGGGTTACACCACACAAACAGCCCAGATTGGGATCGTCTAAGAATCCCCACCTGAAAATATTTTCTTTGCACCGGCCGACCTGAGTTCGAAGTCTATTTGGTATCCACCTGGACACAGTATTAACTAGTACGGAGGACAGTGCTAATTTTTCAACTACTTAGCATACCTTAAATCAATTGAGCCTAGATTAAGCTCTGTTTTGAAAATCAAAATCAAAACCAAATTAAATTTATTCAAGTTAGCTTACAAGGTAACACTTATGAATGTCAAAGATACAATATTTTTTTTCTGTGAATTCACATTTACTACCACGTTCAGCAAAGCAAGAGTGTAGGGCTCATGAGAAGAACGAAAAGGTTTAGATTTTAAATGACAATAAAGATTTCCTACTTACTATGACTCATCTTGACAATATCAACGTTAATTCCAATTACCTACATGTATTACAAAATACATCTTGTTATTATCATAATGTTGTTATTTTCTCTAATTTCCTTCAGCCTCTGACATAAACATTGTAATGGGGAAACTTACTAAGAAAAATAAATATCTTTTAGCTAGCAGCTTATTGGATTATCCAATTCATGTGAGGAAAAGAGTGACTTGGAGTACCTTAATGGGTTTGAAGTCTTGTGGCTGACGATGTTATGTAATGGGGTAATAAAATTTTGCCTTTATGTGGCGAATATCACATATTTTATTTTGTCGTATAAGCTTTCAATACATCAATTCAACATTTTTTATGCTTGTGTTAAAGTAAAAGATGGCGGTTCTAAGGTAATTCTGTTATTTGAAATGTTGTTAAGGTTACATTATTCGTCAAAATTTTTATGAGGTCCTCACCTAAGTAGTAAGTGAATGAGTACAAAAGTGTTTTAAAATAAACATTTCGACAGAATACATATAAAGTTGTTTAAATGTTCAATCATGTTTGAGTTCAAAATTATGTAATAAAAGTATTTGAAAATAAGCAACGCGACAAAATCCGATTTAAGTAGTTTAATTTTAAGACAACATTAAATATTATTAACCTTTTATACAATTTGCGTTTCAAGTTATATCGCTTAGTGTCTGCCTGTATTCGTTGTTTCAATTCGCCATAATTCCATGATGGTTGATCTTTTTGTTAATTATGACAAACCATAGTGCAAGCAACTATACATAAATAAGTATAGAATTTAAATATGTCACTCAAAAAATTAGATGAAATAGTACGAAAACAACAACGCTACCAATCTTCTTTGTAGAAAATTTCAATAAAACGGGCTCTATAAGATACGTAAGGCAAAACTAATAAATAAAAATCCGCGCCGTGTTATCGATGCGGTTCCTTCACCAATATTTTCCACTCATTGCGCTACAGTAGGTTTCTTGAATAGTGAAGCATGCACTTTCCTTATAGGATATATTTTATTCAAAAGCGCGGTCTCAAGGTACTTTACAGCGCGCTTTCCATTGAGGATACATTTTATATTACCAAAAAGATCAGATATCTGTTAATGGTAGTTTGAATGGTAAAACGGTTCTTTGTTGTGTGTCATATCGATGTTTTTGCATCGTTGCTCGTTTAAAATAAGTGTCTGCTTAATTTTGGTTGCCCAGCTCCTAGTTTTGAGGCCTGATTCGTGTAATAGTATATGATCTATCGGTTAGGCAATGACACCAGAAGGTTATCATGATAATAATCCGTCCAGTAGCAATTAATAATAGGTACGTAATTGACGTATACTTCTCAAACAATGTGAAACAAGGTCTTCCACTAACAGTAACCAAAACTTGAAACTCTAGATTCGGATCGCGTGAATCACACTGGAACGCATCCTGGTTAAAAAAGGCATAGTTTAATAACTATTATAATACATATATCTAATATTTTACCACATACACATAACATTATCTAGCCCAAACTAAGCAGAGTTTGTACTATGGGTACTAGACAATGGATAAACATACACATATATAAATATATTTTTTCTTTTTGTAAATGCATACATACATATTATACATAGAAACACCCATACCAAGACAAACATCCATGTTCATGCACACAAATTTTTGACTTGTGCGGGAATCGAACCCGCGACTTCAGGCGTAGCAGTCGGTTACGCTAACCACTACGCCATCGAGGTCGATAAATTTTGTGGGTCTAAAATTTTATCTAAATCCGTTTAACACGTATTCACCAATCTTTTCTAAACTTTAACATTAATAATTGTGCATTAATTTGATGGTTTAAGTGGGTGCCTCGCCACTTGCCACTGTACCAAGTATTTTGGATTCGATTCTCAGGCAAAAAAAATATTTGTGTGACCCAAATGGGTGTGCCGAGTTTTAGTGTTCTATATGTCCTTCTTTCAAATGTTTGTTAACATCCTCGCGACATAGGTATCACTCCAAGTGCAGGAGTTAAATATATTAAAAAGGGTTAAAAAGAGAGAATCTAAGCAAAGCAAATAATATTAATACGATGTCAAATGTTTATAAAAATGAAACAATAAGTCCAGCCATATTATTCCAATAAGTGTATCTCTCTTTGTTCAGTGTCATCAGTATTAAAGTGAGAGTGAATTCCGCTTGTTCAGTAATAATCACGCAACTGCGTCGCACTGCCGACGTCAACGCGAAAATGAAAGGTTAGTGTTCATTCAGTACGAAGCTATGAAATTAGCGAGCAATCAGTTCTATATATATTTAAAGTTTTATGTTATTGTAACAGAATATTATATCTTACATGGCTTTTAGTTATTGTTTTGGTTATGAGTTAGACAAACGAGATCAAAACTACGAGGAAAATATTGACAATTAAATAATACCAATTTAGAACCAATATTTTTTTAAGAAACTCGTTTATGTCATTCTACAACCCTTGAACTATTTTGCAAATGAGTACACTGGTCTAATGCTGCGTGAGATAAGGACTTATGTATTTTTAATATTAGTGGCTGCAATACGTATTAAATCATGTATAAATAGATTCACGCTTCGTATAAAATATATTGCAAATATGTATGTATATATATGTCATAAATAACATTTTAAAATAATACATATAAGAATGCAGGCCTATAATTACTGTCTACATATCACATTTTCAAACTCTGCTGCCTACCAGAAAAATCCTAAAACTGCCCTTAAGTGCTATTATTTAAGTGACCTATATAACCTTATCACATTTTAATAAATGACGTAGTCTTAAACTGTTCCCGGTACCTACTAGTCACAGACTTATTCATTAGCCTATCTATACTAATATTATAAAGCTGAAGAGTTTGTTTGGTTGGTTGAACGCGCTAATCTCAGGTACTACTGGTTCGAATTGAAAAATTCTTACAGTGTTGGATAGCTCATTTATCGAGGAAGGCTATCGGCTAACTATATAATCACGCTACGACCAATAGGAGCAGAGAATAAATGAAAAATATTGCAACAACGTGAAAAATCTCTAATGTGAAGCAGAGTTTGCGCAGGTCAGCTAGTAACTGTTTATAGCTTAAGTGGGGAAATTTTCATATTCTGTTAAGCTAGTGAGAAGTTCCTCACAGAAAAACCCAATAAAGCTTTGTCCCGCCTGAATATCTCAACTGCAATGGCGTGGACTAATTTTAAACATGCCTCACGGTTATTGTCAATAACCAAACTTATTCAAAATCTTTAGATTTAGCATTAACATTTTGTTCTGGTAGTAAATTAATAGATAACATTTAGATTTTGGATTAAATTGACTTTTAATTTCGACGAATAATGTCCCTTAAAACATGGGAAAAACCAACAGGTAGATGACGAACACGTTGCCATAACTTGAAGTTACTTACATTTTGACAAAAATACCCTCTCATTATCTCTTACCAGTACTTTATTCTCTAAAAAGACAATTATTTGCGAGGACACGCTACTAACATTTTATTTAAAGAGCTGCTCGTGAATTACGCTTACTTCGTAGCCACACAGTTGTGGCGAAATATAATTGGTGCAGTGCTTAAAACTAAATTGTGCACTCCTTTGTTAGGATTTTGTAAGTTACATTCCGCGTTTTTGTTTCGCTGTCCCAGACATGTAATGAACGCCATTCATTTACATTCTTACGACGTTTTATTTTAGGTACATTTTATCTTATTTGTGTTACTATTTTAAATGCAGAGATTCTAAATGAATGCGTTATAAAAAGTATTATTATGTAGCATCAATTTCACAAAGTCTCACCTCTATATTCCAATTGGGTTGGCAGATATGTTTTTGTACTCACGCTAGCCACTGGGACCTAATACCATAGTATTAAGTCCCAGTAACATAGTACATTCCATTTTATTCTCATTCGTCGTTAGTTTTAAGATTTCGCTGTACTCAAAACGATATTTTGAACAGTTTAATTACGAGAAGTGGCCCTAATGGTCTTTGATTTTAAAGATACACAAAAGGTGCATAGTTATTCAGCTGACTACTGTTTAGATCCAGACGGACCTTTGGGGTAGAAAATTTCGGTCTTACGGCTTACAGTGCTTGATTTGGATCTGCAAACTAGCCTAATTCATTTTTAATATGTAACATAATATCTACAAATATAATAAATCTATACGCAGAATCTTCAGTTACTTTATTTCTCGGGTATTAATAGTCGTTTCATAATATTGTAATAACTTCTATTTTTATTGATTACGACAGAAATTAAAATGACTTTAATTTTGCATGTAGTGGCAGAGGTCTTAAAGCTCACGATAGTAAGTAGTAACTGTATATGGATTTAACCAATATTGTGATAATATAACAGCCAGCTTCTTACCACGATAATAATATTCTCCAAAAACTCTTTTATAAATAAAAAATAAATAATCCTATCCAAAACCATTTATCTTCAAAAAAGCCTTTCGTTACTTTATAAAAAATTGCTTCTCATCTCAAGTTTCGTCTCAGAAGACAAACAAAATACCAATTTATAAACAATGACACCCTACCGCAAATTAATTAGCAGCGAGTAGCAAGAGGTATCATTTTTATAAATTATGCGTGGCTGTAATAATATAAACGTCAGTTTGCATCAAAAGAAAATAAAGCAAAGATTCACCCTCAGGGAGAATAGAGGGGAACGTGATGAATTTTTAAATTTAAAAAGGCCTCGATAAGAAATCAATATTCAAATTGTCGAAACAGGGGCGTCCATTCGTCTTGTAGCTGAAAGACATGATATAAAATGTAGAATTAGAAATAGCGCTTTGCGTTCTTATTTATATTACTAGTGAGAATATTACGTTTTCAAATTTAAATAAACTTGAATTATTAGTATAAGACTGTTATTTAAATTGTCAATAAATAAATTTATTTAAAATATAGTAATCTGCAGAATCAACATGATATTTAAATGTAAGCTTTAGTGAATAAATAAGTTTAAAGAATATTATTAGGTGTATATTTAATGAAATAATAAATTCATTAGCATGTATCCGGGGGGTACGCATACCGTGCTCCAATGATAGGTTGTAGCTGTATTCAAAGTTTTATCAAAATTTACCCCGCAGTTTCCTCGTGAATAAATATTTTTCATTTAGTATGAAATATCTAAACATTTATAGAAACTTTCACTTATCATATGAATTTACTCAATGAAATAAGGTGTAGTTATATTTTTCGTCTAGTACAAGCATTCCGAAAAGGCCATATTTACTACATGTTATGGCAGCTTCTCATATATACTAAATTTTATTAGAATAGACTAGATCTCATGCACAGCAGACTCTAAACCGAAAACGAGACCTCATGTTCAGTAGTCGCACTAACGTTTGCTTCGAGAATAATGTCTTGCTAACATGCTTTATTTTAATCTAAAAGCTCAAAATACTCGTATTGTGCTACACATAGAATAATTATTAATAAATTCATAAAGCCCAATAAAAAAATGATTGTTATTAGCCGAACAAAACTTGGTAGAAATAACTTGGGGAAATTTTAAGAATAAAAATAATTCCTTTGAGGAAAAATAGCAAGCAAACGTTGTTGTTTGCAAAGAACCCTGAAACGAAATCCATTTTGTCGTCAAAACAAATTAAAAACTAAATTCTAGAACGTTACGTGTAGAAAAAAATAAGCAACCAATCAGGAATCGCTTTGAAAAGGCCCCAATCAGCGTAAAGGGCTGTTTGAAAAAAGAATACAAGCCGAACGGCCAAAGAGCAAAGTAGCCTTGTAGCGGGGGCATACAATAATATTGTTTTATTTATGTGTATTTTATTTTAAGCGTTGTTTTTTTTTAAGCGCCGTATCGATAACAAGATTGGATGAATTGTGTTAATGTTCTACATTTATTCTGAAAGAGATTGGCATTAAGCAAGTATATATAATATGTTGTACAGTGTGAACCAGGTAACGTGTGGTATATTGAGATTATCTTTAGTCGAACCAATGAATTTTGTAAGCTTTGAATATATTATAAAACTGTTTCGGTGATGCAGCGGTAGCGACTATGAACAATAATATAATATAGACTGCTGTGTATGAAGTTTCGGGTCACGTTCTACAGCAAAGAGTCATTGAGCTTTTTTTGACAAGAAATACTTATCATCATACACAGGTAGCATAGAATCTGGAACTGAGAGACACACTGAAAAACAAGTACAAACAACATAGTGCCTAAGTTGGACTATGGGAGAGCTTGGAGCCAAAGACCCGATTTCCACTCCCCCATAGCCAATAAACGGGCTCGCTCAGCAACATTAAGAGATGTGTTCATAAGATGTTCTCTCACCATGTTGCAGAGCGGCTCATCCCATCGACGCTGAGAGAATAGATCGGATGGTAAACCAGATCTTGAACATATCATTTTCCAAGCGTTCACTGCGTCGATCTTGCATGACACTTTAGAATTAACTAGTGTGGGAGCTAAAATTTTCCTGGTAAATTCTTCAGTCCAGTGGACCGAAGACAGGAACGCCGGTAAACTAACTACACTGCGAATGTAACAAATGTAACGCTTTTAATGTATTTCACATAATCTATTCTCAGAAATGTTTCCAATAACGCATTCCAAACAAAAATAAATGTAATTATCAAAGTGCAACGATGCCGGTACGTTCACGTACTCCGCTCACCAAGTTCTCAACTTTCCGTTTATTTATCAATAAAGCGGTAACCCCGTTCAATACAGTTATGCTTTAGTTAAATTAGTTCTGACCCGAGACATGCGGGAGTTAAATAGATTTCAGCGTGATAGAATCGAAAATTGTTGTAACTTATTGGCAGAATTTGATTTAACTGCTTCGTTGAACCGTGGAAAACGACAGGACTTGTGCGATGGTACATTCTGAAGTCTGGAGTTAAATTTCTAGGGTAGGTGGTTTGTGTAATCCAGTTATTGGCGGCAGCATCTAGTCTAAATGTATGTTTATTAAGCAATTAAATTATTCGAATGAATTGAATTATTATATTATATAAATAGCTATCCCGAAAGACGTATTACAGTCAACACAAAAAAAAGGAAAGAAAAAGCCAAATCTAGCCATTTTCGAATCCACATAAACACACACAAAAAATTTCATCAAAATCGGTCCAGCCGTTTTGGAGGAGTTTAATTACAAACACACGCACAGAAGGTTTATATATATAAAAATTATACTATATTATATATAACATATGCTTGTAATCAATTGGGGGAATCGGAACTGGCACTCCTTCATACCGGTTATACTGCAATCTAGTAAGGAGATCAGAACTGCACCCACTATAGTTGTAGCCAATCAGTAATTTTACCATGTATAAACTATATACTGCAATATTTAAAAATGATCAATTAACTTTTATTATTATATAAATATTGATTCTACAGAAATAAATACACCGCTGGGCACGGAAACAATAAAAAGTGATCACCTAAAAAGATTATTGGTTAGCTATTGGAATAAAATAATTCGCATTATTATCAACGTATCATTAATTTATGTTTAAAATGTACATAGAACCAGAACTATGAAACTAACAAAAAGCAATATTTTAAATGTAGCTGTCCATAAAATGCAACACCAGTACGTCCTAATAAAAATGTAAAAGTTGAAAATTCCTAACCGCAAGAATTTAATACCTGTTTATGAAATTCAAAAACCGAAAATAAACGAAATTTGCGCCAGAAACTAGTTCTACTCAAACGTTACAACTTTCTGGCCAAAAGTTGCCAAACTAAATGAAAATTTGTCCCCTCCCAACGTTTTCCGATACGGTAAGGCGGCAACGTTGAAATAATGAAACTGTGTGAATTCAGTTTTGCTGGCTGTTTTTGATGTTGTAATCACCAAAACTAGAGAGGTAAATATACAATTACCCATTGAAAAGGAACTCACCGAGGGCAATTATCATGGTTCTACTAACTTTCTGTTTCAAATAGCAAGCTTTAGACTAGAGCAACCACTATGTTACATACTTAAACAATACTCAAACAATAAAAAAAGAGGTTGTTTTGTACGCTTTGCTAGCTACTGATTTCAAATCACCAAGGAGCTTATCTAAGGAATACAATTGACTGGACTTGTATATGAAATCTATCAAAACTTGAAATTTATTGATCAGTCAAGTTACTCAGGTGATAGAAATGTTGACTTCGAATGGAAAAGCAAAATATAATGTACACATAATCATCTTTTGCAATAATTTTAATTAATACACTAGTTAATTTGTAAACTGCCATTTATTTCTATGAATAATAAATTTATTAAAACCTACTGAGTTAATGTACTTGCCCCAAATCCTTCTATAAAAGTTTCACAAAAAATCTACGAAATGTTAGTAGATTTTCCTCTGTAGATAATATGTAATGCAGTTGGATTTAAACGTAACAAGATAGAAGAATAAAGCCTGTTTTAAATGAAAGGATTTGATGAACATGCTCGGATAAGCCGTTCTATATCATTCTGGAAACTATTTACTTGTGGGAACGTGAAAGTATTATGGAATTTTAAATGGATTGAGGATAATTGTGTGTGTTGTGTTTACTTTTTGTTGCTTTACAGCCGATGTTTCAATAGTTATATAAATTTCAATTCAATCATTTTGACATACCTAGTATCTACACAAAATTATCAAATCCCATGTTTATATCAGAGTTTACGTTTATAGTAATTAAACAATTACCTTTCCCTTATTCATATTGATTTTAGGTGAATGTGTATAGTATTAGCTCATTTTAAATTTCATCCCCGATTTATTCCATATGAAGTACTTTTGTCATTTTTAATAATATTTTTACTGGGAAATAGGTGTAAGAAGTAAACGAATGATACATTGTACTTGGACAAGAATACTTACAAAACTTTTGAAGGAAATAGTGAGTTTACGCAATGCTCAAACTTGGTTATCCTTTAATACTTCCAAAGTAAGTAAGACCTTTGCCGCATTATGCGACCAGGACAAGACAAAAGTTGTACTCATACATTTAAATATAAGAACAGATGAAAGGCTCTTACGCTTTGGTATCTATTCCTTATAAAAATAATACAAATTCGACTATAGAAAATATTTATTTTCGCCGATAGCTGGTATGAGTAATATCGTCAACATCATTATCACTATCTGATGATAGCCTAAACGAAGTCAATTTTCTGACATAGGCTTCTACTTCCAATTGAACACAATCTACACCTACTTTAATAGAGTTCTTGCAATTTTATGAAGAACATCGCTCCACGTAGTCTAACGGCGTCCTACACTATATTTACCGATTTCTCCGATCTAAAGAACACGTTTTTATGACGTTATAAAATTTAATGATATAGTGTAAATAAATACAGATAATTATACTCACAACGTCGATGAGCTGACTCAGCCTTAGTCCCATCTTGACCGTGAGCCGATCAGAATTGTTGCCCACGGGGCGGATCAGGCGATTGTAGTTGGACAGCAAGTCGTCATATAGCCGCTTCGCTTCAGGGTTTGCGACGCTCAGGCGGCCCCACACGCACAGGACTCCGACCACCAGCGCCAACACCATCTTAGGCTAACACCACCCCTGGAACAAACACAAAAACCCTTAGTAAACTGTCGCCCTCGATGGCGTATTGGTTAGTGTAACCGAATGCTACGCCTGAGGTCACGGGTTCGATTCCCGCACAAGTCAAATATTTGTGTGCATGAACATGGATGTTTGTCTTGGTCTGGGTGTTTCCATGTATAATATGTATGTGTTTACATTAAAAAAAGTATATATGTATGTTTATCCATTGTCTAGTACCCATAGTACAAGCTCTGCTTAGTTTGGGCTAGATGGTGTTGTGTGTATGTGGTAGAATATTTATTTATTAATTATTTATTTGATTTTGTAGACACGTGTGGATCATACTTAATATAGTGCTATTTAACGGGTGTTACTTGCGATCAAGTCATCCTTGAATCGATCGTGAGGATCACTTTAAGGCCAATACATTAATAAATTTATAGTTAGGAGACCAAATAAGACTTGTATTTTAAATCAACCATTTTACGGTATAAATGAGTGAGCTTATTCAGATAAGTATCACCCTCATGTTACTGCTCTCTCCTGGTAACTAAATTCTTGAGATCTAAATACCTACCTATCTATTGTCGGCCTCAATGGCGTAGTGATTAGAGTAACCGACTGCCACGCCTGAGGTCGCGGTTTCGATTCCCGCACAAGTCAAACATTTGTGTGCATGAACATGGATGTTTGTCTTGGTCTGGGTGTTTCTATGTATAGTACGTATTTACAAAAAAAAAGTATATATGTATGCTTATCCATTGTCTAGTACCCATAGTACAAGCTCTGCTTAGTTTGGGGTAGATGGTGTTGTATGTATGTGGTAATATTATATTATTATATTATATATATCTAATTCTTTTGCATACGACTCTATTCCATACGGTCAACAATGCGTAAGTGATATCTTTAGTATTGCAAGTGGTAGACTACGATAACGGCTCACGATCTGACGGACCAGCTACTCATTGTGCAACTCCACTAAATATTGCAATAGCACAAGGAATGGACACAGGTAACCCTTGATGGTCCACATAAGATATCGTAAAAATATGTTAGGCCAATTTGCGTTGACTCCACGTGAACAAGCCCATGACTTTCGTTAAAGTGTGTAAAGTGACAGAAGTTGGAACATGATGTTGTAGTGTGGCCTTGTCTATTTCTTACTGAGAAAAGCTTTGTATCAGCATTTCATGAAGAATTTACTTCTTCAAAATAGGGTAATTTTGGAGTTGGACATTATATAATTATTGTACTGAAGATTATCTTTCCAAAATAAGTGGACATAAAATAAAAAAATTCTTACATAATTTCAAACAAGGCAGATCAGATTTGGGAATAATTAATGTATTTTAGAAGCGAACATTCGCTTCGAGTCCAGCCAATTTATTTCAAATAAACTCATTTATTAGACAGCTTTCGCCATCGTTTTCAACTTATTATTTAATTGTAAATATTCAAACTGAAACAAAGAGCTGCCATCATTAATTAACAGGTATTTCCGATCTTGAAGCCATTATCAAACTTAAGATTATAAAGTAATACTGAGGAAATTTACGAGTACAACGACTTCATAAATAATCAATTTTAAACTTTTTAATATTGATGTTAAGGTAGAAAAATGTTTGTTACTTAGTGTAACGTTATTTAATATTTTGAGCGTCCTTATTTCGGCATGTTTATAAGTAATGATACGAGGTGATATCTGTCCATCTTTTGCAAATTATCTGTAGCACCACGTTGTGTGGAAATATGTATGTAAGGCAGACGGAAATAGGCTTGTCCCCTAATAGGTCGTATCTAATACCTACTGTGCCTGTAATATATCCTCCTCTGTCTATGTATGTACTTATACATTGGGCTATTCAATCACGCAAAGTTTAGTAGCATTATGTACACGCAGTCCAGAAATAGATATGCTAGACATCGAGACGGTCGCCTTTACGTGGACATAAGTAACTATACATTGAATTGACTTCTAATCTTAGTTTATGATCTTCTAATGAATTTCTATTTATTATAATATATTTATTGAACATCATAAAATTAATCTCTTAACTATTGCTATTGTTAAAACAAGATCGATGGTTATTTTAAATGATAGAACAATTCAAAATCATACATATTTATGTATGCCAGCTAAGTTTCCGTCAGCGACTTATGTCGCTGACGGAAACTTAGCTGGCAAAATGTAGTTGTAATTAATATAGCTCTGCTTACTACTTTGTGCAAGCTGTAAATTGGCTATAGAAACATAAGTCTTCATATTATATATTTTAAAATACATTAACATTATCAAAGGTCACTTTTTATTTTCGTTTTCAATGTCACCAGTATTTGTTAGAGGCAGGTTGACCCAGTCTCACCCGGCTTACGGTCAAAGTCGGACTTAATTACAGGATAAAGAAGGATAAGCCACAATAAAACGTACCCCTGTAAATCAATCTGTGAGAACTTAGATAAAACTAAAGAGCTCGGATAGTGGCTCCCGGGAGGGGGGTTCGGGAAAATGTAGCCTTTTAATGTGTGCGTGTGTGTGTTTATGTAGTAAAAAAGTATTTGGGCTATGTGTATTGGATTACTTAGTGATTAATGTTAGTGAAAGCTTTGTTATTCTAGCCTTATCGGATTTATAGTAGATTCAAGTGTTAGGGTAAATTAGTACTTGTATGGTTAGAAGATTGTGGGAAAATTATCGAATATAGTAAATTATTTTTGAATGTTGCTTAAATAATCGTAAATCCAAGAAATTCGGATACTTTGGTATGCAAAGTTATTGATAGAAAATAAATGCTTAAAATAAATTTTATTAAAAGCAGCGATAGCTCAGTGGGGAGACCAACAGACTGCAATGCAGAGGGTCTCGGGTTCGAACCCACGTCGTGGACATCTGACTATCGCAAGTTATATGACCTTTCGAATTATGTGCGTATTGACAATTATCGCCTGCTTTGTGCTTCGGAAAGCACATTAAGCTCTCGGTCCCGGCTGCCATGAACATCTATGGCAGTCTTTATTGGGAAGTCAGTGCCCTATAATATCCTGACACTGGTCTAGCCTTTGGGTATCGTTAGCCTTCGGGTTGCGGAGTCAGGTGGCAGCCGCTCCGTGTAAAAACTGATATTCAGTAAAATCCGGTTAGACTAGAAAAGCCGACCCTAAGAGACTTGGGAATAATAAAGGCTAGGGAGAATGTCTTTCTATTTTGTAGTCATTGTGTTGTGGTTTAAAGAAATCTGCATGTTTAGGAGCGTAGTGAATCTACCGCACTCATTTATAAATGCATATGTTAGATGTTTCGTTGGTTCGTGGTATAAAGCTATCAATTGCTTTATAAAGTTCCAGGATTGACTCGCGGCATGGAACACGTGGTATTGGGCTTAACTGGTAAGATTGTTTTACTAGCAGCCCTTTAATCGGCAATTGGTTCGCTCCGTATTACTGGGAATTAAACTAACATAATAAATGTCGCTGGTAAATTGTTTATGTGTACTAAAATCACAAGGAAAACCGCTGCATATTGCTATAATCTATATGTCTATCATTAATTATTTGCCCTTCGGAAATACATATGCAGGCATCTATGTAGCTATCCAGCATCTGTCAACCTATACCAGTTGAAAACAGATTTTTAATACTTTATACTTCTCCAATGCACGACTTACCTTATAACCGTGCATAAAAACTCTAAAACAATTCATGCAAAAACAAAACTGTGAATAAATTCAGACAATGTTTCTCCTCTCATGTTCTGAACACATTATTAAGCTCAACGTGCTATGTTTAAGTAATTTTATTTACGTTAAACATATCACACGGTGGGATCTTGCTAACGACCGCTTCACGCCATTATAACAGAGTAACACCCGGTATCTCACACAAATAAACACTTTTATATGTTTTTTCACCAAAATGTTGGTAAGCACATACATAACAAGGGATCCTCCTGTACATATTTCTTGTAAGGAGTTTATATTCATTTTACCGTTTACCTCTTGCTGCGCCACAATATTGCTGGTTGGTATTGCAAATTTGAAAGAAAATCGTCTTGGTTCTTTTTTTTTAAATCCTCTTTTGGCACAATAGGTATATAGACAAGCAATGTACGGTACATTACACATACGGGCTTTCGTTAAAAGGATTAATACTTGTATCGTGCTAGAATCTTGTGTTAATTTAAATTAAGAACCCAAAGTCTACCCGATCTTAAAACAATAGGCATTGATCTTAATAGATAAAGCCTATTGATCAATATAATCAAGGAAGACATGCTAGATTACCACACTGTTTAATATCAATAAAAAGTAAAATAAAACAAATTTAAATACTTTATATTTGAGGTTAGAGAAGTCTATATTCAGATAAGGACTGAGTAAAGCTGATTTATTGATTGAAAAAATAAGTTTAGTAGTAAAGTAGCGAATAAGGATGTTGATAGGAACATTCACTAAAACAACAGTCACAATGAACAAACGAAGAGTTAATAAATAAATAGATTTATATTTTAAATTAATCATTGAGTTCTGTTACAGAGTTTTGTCCGTCACACTCATTGTAATAATACATTGCACCGGCTTCATTACTCCGCACTAATTAGTGTGAACCTCCGAAAGGATTAAGATGCACCTATACTATAATTTAACTTAGCTTTCTGAACGAGTTGCTGTTAAACATTAGACATTTCTGCAATTATAATAGTTGAAGAGTAAATTACCAAAACTATATACTCATAAATTGACGGATTTAAAACCTAAATATTGAAAGTTAAACTTTATGGTCAATAAAATAGAGACTTGTTTGCGATTAAGCATTTCCTCTAGAGTTAAATTGAATTGGTCTCATGTAGGGCCATTTTGATTCTAAAAGCTATTAATTTAAGGTTTACTTTCGCATGGACTTGGATCTCTTCGGGGTAATAGAAAGAGAGATTACGTGGAATCCTGATTTTAAAGTCGTTTGATTTATTTTTACGAGACGAACTAAACCAAATTCTATTTGGATCGCGGTTGGCGTTGTCTTTCCTTTTTGCTCTAGGAGTAGACGAAAAAATATTTTTATTTAATCACGAGCAATCTGGATTCCATTAGTGTGTCCTGGTTCCTAGTATTAAAGTTACTTTTCCAAAGTGCGATGCCGTGATCTGTGAGTGAAGCTAAATAAATGACGGCAAATTCCCTGGAATTCGCAGCTGACTACTATGTTGTAAATGTGAATGTTTATGTGAATACTTTTCATATCCAATCGGCTTTAAACTATGCTGTTAATGCATTAACTTTTATTGAAAATATACTTGGAATTGGAGTTGTATGTTTCTACACATAGCAACAATAGAGGTGTAGGAGACCGTAGGACTGCTTTTCAAAAATCTCGAGTTTTCTAAGAATTTGAAGTTTTGTGCGTATTTAATAGTTAATTATCACTTTAACGGTGATAGAAACTATCGTGAGGAAACCTGCATGTCTGCGAGTTCTCAATAGTGTTCTTGAAGATGTTTGAGGTCGGCCCCGTACTGGGCCTGTGTAGTGGACTATGGTCTAACTCTTCTCACACTAAGAAGAGGCTTGTGCCTAGCAGAAGGACAGTATATATATGTATCTTCTTCTCCCTAGCCTTTATTATTCCCAAGTAACTTGGGGTCGGCTTTTCTAGTCTAAATGGATTTGACTAGATATCAGTTTTTACACGAAGCGGCTGCCAACTGACCTCCGCAACCCGAAGGCTAACGATACCCTAAGGCTAGACCAGTGTCAGGATATTATAGGGTACTGACTTCCCAATAACGACTGGCATAGATGTTCACGGCAGCCGGGACTGACGGCTTAACGTTCTCTCTGAGGCACGGAGCAGGCGATAATTGTCAATCAATACGCACATAATTTCGGAGAGTCATATAACTTCCGAAAGTCAGAGGTGCGCGACGTGGGTTCGAACCCGAGAACCTCTGCATTGCTGTTGGTCTCCCCACTGAGCTATTGCTGCTGTCGGACAGTATATATGTATATAGACTGATATTGTTATATTTGTTTCTATTATGTTTATTAAGTCCTTCAGTAAATTTTTTGTGGAGAAGTTTTTGTCTATGTTAGCAGTGCGCTCACGCCTTTCAATTGTTTAATCTAAGGATAGTTGATAAGGCCTAATATTTGATTTTTTTGTTGTGACGTACTGTCTGCCCATGCAATGAATGTTACTTTCTTTCTTTCTTCCAATCCGAGTGGTTTTATTGACTGCACGTATGGTGTAATGGTTTAAGCCGTCTCCTTGCCACTGCGTGTAGTGTTGTGGTTTCAATCCCCACATGGGAATGGGAATCCCATAAAATTTTTGTGATATACAAATAGTTTTCCGAGTCTGTATGTTTTTTGTGTCCGTTGTTTAAATGTTTGTAAAGTCCCCCGCGAAACAGAAACTTATTGAATTGCAAGAGACGATTTAAAAAACAACATAACATGCGGGGCAGTCTTTGGGGACTGCCGATAGAAGTGAAAACTAAGTAACTAGCGTGCGGTGACCATGACGCGAGTTTCACGCTTTTTGTTCACCCAAAAAGTACACATATATATACAGTATAAATATAGCTCATAGAAAGCGTTCGGTGACAATGACGTGAGTTCCAAGATTTTTGTTCACCCAAAAAGTGCTCAACGCGCCTAAAGAAGTTTTCACTTCAAAAATATTGACCAACACTACTTGCATTTACATAACACGATGGACATTTTTAAGTATTCAGATTGTTCAAGCACCTTATATCTATAGTACCTACTATTATAAAGAAGAAAGATTAGATTTTTTGTTTGTTTGTTTGTAACGGCTTCACTTGCGTAAAAGTAAGTTAGGTTATGTTCGAAACAGAGCAGTTTTTGAGTTAAATCCTATAACGCAAAAACTGCATAACCGACTTAAAAAATTCTTTGACTATTAGGAAGCTATATTATCACCGAAAAACATATGCGTTGTCTTACGTTGGGAAAGAGTTGTAGAGGCTTCAAAAAAATTTGAAGTCAAAATTGCAATTCGTTTAAAAGTTATAAGCGATTAAGTGAGTGCCCCTCGGTACAGGGTCCGAGGGCGTGACTTGTAAAGCGGAGCGGTTGAACGGGTAGTCATTCTTAAATTAACAGGCATGTATTTAAAAGGGAAAGGGAATATGGGCAGATGTTCTTTTATTCTTTTGTGTGGAAATTTCTAGAAGCTCTAGTGTCCTTGTACCAAAGCATCAAATAAAATTAGTTGAAAAAGAAGAGGGATTGCAATATGGTGCTGGAATCGCTGATTAACCGATAAGTTGTTTAAATTAGTTCATTACTGCTGTAAATTAACTTTACCTGCCACTTTTTTTTAACGCGTTTTCCTCAAAACTACTTTTTCGAAATTGCATAATCTCTAGTTTAAAAGTTTTTAACCAATCGTTTTGAAATTGTATACATAGTTTCTATATATAAATACGCTTCATTTGAACTTAAATTCTAAGCGATATCTTTGAATAAAGTATTTTTTTTATAATAAAAAATATATAAATAACCACTCTAAAAATACAAATTTTCATTTTGTTTTTGGAAATGAGGTTCGCATAGAAGATACAAACCTATATAAAAAAATAACTTTTCTTTTCCTATTGATTTCAGATGGAAATTGCGGCCTCCAAAAATTACGCAATCTGCTCAGTCAGATGGCAACCTACAATGCGCAACAGCTGGAAAATCTAAAAAATATCTTCAAAAATTTCAGAATATGTTCTCCAATATATGTGTAAAATGACCTTATAATATTAATAAATAACATAAATTCATTATATGTTAAAAAAATATGAAAATCACGATAAAAACGTCTTACACCTATTTCCCACCTTATATACTGTTACTGACATAACGTAACTTACTTTTACGCGAGCAAAGCCGCAGACAAAAGCTAGTAAAATGCTTAATAAAATGCATTACTATACTTTAGTCTTAGTTTATATTACACACTCAGTGCATTACCTTTATAAAATTTTCTAATTAGAGAGAACATGTTTAATGAAATTTAAAAAGTTACACGCAACTCAAAGCATATCAAAGGCAACTTTGTAACTTTACCAACGCGGTCGTTACGAGGTTTATAAGTTTTAAAATATTCTAGGATAGAAAAACAGTATATCGCTTAAAAAGAAAATGGTTGTTCCACATTCATTATTATAATATAGGGCTGTAAGCTTCGTCTGCCTTGTGTATTGAAACATTTAGGGCACGCAATGAATTTTTTGAATGCCCTGTCTTTGGCCAGCTTTTGATGACAGAATAATTGAATAAACTCGTTTGGAAAATTATCATCCTAATACAAGATACCAGTTTAAGAGTAGTAAAACCGTCAATGCACTTAGCTACCTAGCTGCCTGCAAAACTACCTAGTTTTGCAGGCTCACATACTTATTTATCCCATTCATTTCTTTTCATACTTACCATCTTTAACTCCAGCTGTCTGGAGTCACTAACCTGTGAGATCTCTAATATTATCTAATATAATCCGATCTTTAGCCACGGTGACTTAGAGATGGGAACATGCATGTTAAAATAAATTTTTCATCTATACTAATATTATAAAGGGGAAATTGATTTTGTGTTTCTTTGTGTGGGTGATTTTAAGGATTCAACTCAAAAATAAGGTATTCATACGATTTTTTAAATCCTTACTTACTTAGAAAGCTATATTATCACCCAGTAACATAGACTATATATATTTTTTAAATCTTAATACTTTATGGTGCTGCCGGCGGGGACAAAAAATACTTTGTTACCTACGGGCAAAGAAAGATCTACCAAAACTACGTTTGTCACCGCGTACGACACCATACAGTTAGTAGTAGTTTAACTAATTTGAATATACATATGTAGTTATTTCATTATTTGATAAAGTAAACTTACAAAACAATGCATTAGTCAGTCGATTTTATATATATATTGTGATACTTGTTTTTCTCTTTCCAGTTCATTACTTTTAAGCAGTCGGTTTCTTTGTTTTTATAAAAATAATTTTTAAAAAAGTACTATTATTAACATAATACCTAACCTACTTTTAGGCGGTCAAAAGCTTGTTAAAAATATTTTCAGAACATCATGTATCTCCTACAAGTGTCATTGATAATATTGCACAATTTTGCGCTCATGTTCAAGGTTAATCGTGATCTGATGCTGGCTAAAGCAGTTTTAGCATTTTCTGTCAGGAAACTTTCATAGACGGCAATAGGCGCATCGTCTATTCTGAGGCATTGTAACCTCTAGTGTAGTTATTAACTTAGCTGAGAAGTGAAGCCGGCCGGAAGAGGTCCTCGTCTGACACCGTCCACTGCTTATATAGTCCGGTGCCGCCGGTCGCGAGAGGTGGCTAGTGACGTGCGCCCGCGCTCGACGGGCGCCTAGGCGATTAACGTCACAACATTTATGTACCTAATTCTATTACAATATTTTATTGCTAGTGGCACATGAGCAAGTGGCCTACTTGGTGATAACTAGTAACTGCTGCCGAAGGATTTTAGCTAAGTCAAGGATTCCGAAGACGTTGCCTACCGTGACACTAATACTCAATTCTTTGTTTAAATGAGAACAAGTCATTGCACTTAGAAAACATTGTAACAGGTAGTACTTTCTGGAGCACGTACGTGGGCGAAATGATCCTTGAAAGCACACTGGACGGAGACTTCTAAGTAGAACGGATAAACATTACAGCGATATCGAGTCCAATTTTGTAGATACTGTGTAATATACAAACAAATTAAATAATACCAGCCCTGCTTATAAACTGTCTTCTTATTGTGAGATAGTGATGGGTGATAATCGATTCCAAATAAGAATTACTCGAATAACTAAAAAATCGAAATACTTTGATATCGATTGATTACGTATTACTCAATTTTGCCCGCGGCTTCGGTCGCGTAAATGTAGGTTAGCTAAGGAAAAACAGTACTTTTATCTGGATAAAATGTACTCTATGTCCTTTTCTGTTACCCTGACAACGTGTATGCGAAATTGCATGATGGTCGGTCGAGTAGTTAAAGCGTGAAAGCGTAACAAACAAACTCACATTCGCATTTATAATATTAGTAAGGATCTCTACGCAAATATCAATGTGATACTGGATTCGATTGTTCACGACCATCATTAAATCATGTTTCGAATTTTTGATTATGATTCGAATAGTAACTAGTGACAACTGCCACCATGGCGCAGCGGTAGTACATGCGACTGCTGGGCATGAGGTCTCGGGTTCGAATCCCGGGTCGGGCCAACAAATAGTTATTGGGCTTTTCTGTTAAGAAATCTCAATACGAGCCCAGAGTTAGGAAGTTGGTGGTGTTAGATACCCCTGTTCCTTGGAAAGCACGTTAAGCCGTTGGTCCTGCATCTGATCTCTCTCCGGTCGTGTCGGATTATCCGTCCCATCGGATCATGTGGGTTAGGTAACAGAGAGTGCACTTGTGTTTGCGCACACACTTGTGCACTATAATATCTCCTGCGCAGATGGCCAGTCTTTGTTAAGATTGGCCGCCGTGATCGAAACTCGGTCTGTAGGACATTATTTATTATTATCAGTGACAACATTCGAATGCTGAAAAATTATCAATTTAATAAATTATATAAACATGACAAATTGCACTTCGCTAATGTGAAAAGAATTATTATGCTCAGAAACCAGGCGAGGACTAATTTAAGTAGAAAATATTAAGGTTTACATAAAAAGGCTTCAACCAAGTGTGACAAATTCGAATAATTTCATCACTTCAGTTCTGGAAAAGCTGAGTATACCCCGTGTAAAGTTGAAATGCGCGTCGAATCATATTATTGGTTTTCGACGCGTATTACTGAAAATTGAATAAAAAGCGGCTGCCATGGTGTTTCTGTTCGACAACAGAGACCTTCGGTATTAACATACGAGTATGTATGGTACAGATAGAATCAGTAATGTATACTTATAAGGTTTTTTTACTATTCTGATAAATAGGCATACAGTCTATTTAAGGGTACCTTATAGTCCATAAGCAGGGATAACCTAGTAGGAGACCGTTGGACTGCCAAGCAGAGCTGGTCTCGAGTTCGATCCCAAGGTTTTCGAAGTTTTGTGCGTATTAAATAGTTAATTATCGCTCGCTTTAACGGCGAAGGAAAACATCGTGAGAAAATCTGCATGTCTGAGAGTTCTCCATAGTGTCCTCGATGGCGTAGTGGTTAGTGTAACCGACTGCCACGCCTGAGGTCGCGAGTTCGATTCCCGCACAAGTCAACATTTGTGTGCATGAACATGGATGTGCGTCTTGGTCTGGATGTTTCTATGTATAATATGCAGGTATTTACAAAAAAAAAGCATATAAGTATGTTTATCCATTGTCTAGTACCCATAGTACAAGCTCTGCTTAGTTTGGGCTAGATGGTGTTATGTGTATGTGGTAGAATATTATTATTATATTATAGACATGTAGTCTGCCGATCCGCACTGGGCCAGCGCGATGGGTTATGGCTTAAACCTTCTTACACTGAGAAGAGACCCGTGCCCAGCAGTAGGACAGTATAATATGGGGCTGATATTATATATAAGGCCTACGCGTTGTCACCTTACCAATATATGGTAGCTGTATTAGCAACCGAGGAAAAATATCATATTCGTCTCGCTCATCGACGGTGTGATGGCTCATTAAGGAACTCTGAAAAGCCTTGACTTACCCTAAGAACACAAATCAAAGTTGTTTGACTGCAAGTCCTGTACGATAGTGTAAAATTGCTGCAAATAGAGCTGCCAGGCCCAGACCATATTTTGAGCGATTTGAGTATTGATTTTGATTTTCTCACCGCGTTGGTTCTGTGAAATAATTTTGTGCTTATGTTTGTGGGAGATTGAGAAGTCTTGGGTTCAATGTCCACTTTAAGTAGAATGTTATCGGGCTTTTTTCACAGTAACCGCGTACTGCTAGTGTGTACATATCACCGTATCACCTCTTAAAATGAAGGGAAAATTTTGTTATTGTAAACTATTCTAAACTGGTAACAAAACTTTTCTTTGAAGAGATGGTGTCGGGCTACGGTAACCGCTTACCATCAGGCAGACTCTAGGCATGTTTGCCATCTTGGTAGTATAAAAAAACCTTATTTTCTCGAGGTTCTGGATTCTTCAGGAAGAACCTGAGGTTTGTATAATATAATACAAACATAAGGGAGGGACTACCCTTGTGGGTAAAGCTGCGGTTTAGAGCTAGTATGTTTGATGGTCGGGTTTAATCATAACGGTTCATGTATCAACCTAATCCTTCAAAACCGTGGTAGCTGATTCTATTACAACTGCGATTAATCAGCACTGAATTATTTACTATCGCCGGAGCTCAATTCCAAGGGTCTTGCGTTCGAGCGCTTAAGTTCAAAGATCAGACCTCAAATAAGTCCACTAACCCTTATAAATTATTGTTAATTACTCCCCTTGTTAGGTTAGTACGAACAATCGTTGGAATTCGGAGGATTACTAAAATGAAAATCGGCTTAGTAAAGATTAAATATGAATAGGCGTTCCGCGGGCTTTGAGCGTTGCCCTGTTTCACGAGATGCAGCGGGCATGCTACTGCGAGTAATCAGATTTTAAGATTAACATACTTGTCTTTTTCTACTTACTGAAAAGTCTGTGTTACAAGATACTTAAGTACAGCGTATAATATTAAAGCGTACATACCACGAATAAGGTAAATTCACAATATCACATGAATATCCAGGGATTCTTATAGAATTTTGTTAAGGAAGATAGTTTGAAAATGTACCTAATATCGTGAATATCTTCCAAAGTTGTAAAAAATCGCTATGTGATAATATAAAAATTAGGAAAACTTGTACGAATCCTAACTAATTATAAATGCGTATCTGAGTTTGTTTGTTTGTTACGCTTTTACGCCGATCATCATGAAATTTCGGATATACACTTTGTCAGGGGTACAGAAGGGGACATACCGTACTTGTAATCCGAAAAAAATACTGTTTCCGAGCGAGCGTATCCGCGGACAAAAGCTAGTGAATAATAATTGTCTATATGTATTAAACACTACTCATTATATTAAACATTACTCAGCCATTATCAAAGCAACACGAACTCGTTTCTCGTACAGCAGGAAAATATGTATATTTTATCAGCAGACGTTTGAGCTACGTCTGGATATTCTAAGTGTGTAGATTTAATGTTTGCTTAGTTTAGACACGTATATTAACTTTTTGCCTTACCAAAATTTTATAAGATATTTTCACACTAGGCCTATAGTAATAGACTCAGCGTGAAACTCATATATTTAAGTACGACATTCAAGTTGACAAAGCAAGATTAATACACAGAGAACACTGCATACAGTAACGTACTAGAGATTGCTTGTCATTTTCTACTCGTACATTATCCAAGCCTTCCAGTGACTATACAATTAATTATACATGAAATACAAATATGACATTCATGTTATGATATGAATGTTATATTTGTGTTGGACACATCTGTACATGATATTGTCCAACAAGATTCTGCTCCAGGGCTATGCTCATGTAATTGTAAGTTAATGTAGTAACAGTACTATTTTCTGCATCCTTTGTCTTTTTTTTATTATCCTGGCAACATGTATGCAAAAACTAATGATGATCGGTCAAGCAGTTAAAGCGTAACAGCGTTACAAACGAATTTAAATGTATCAATATTAGTGAGGATTAGGATAGGTGGCGCTGTATGCGCTTGTCGCCGCTGTCCGCCACTTTTATTAATTCTATAAAAATTAAAAGTGAGTCATGAAATATTTAATGTGCTGGTTTAAATAGATATTATGATGATTAAAAAGGTAACGGCAGGAACAATAAAATATCTTTGAGCCAAAAAAGCCAAAGCTGTTTCACAGAATCCTCGTCAACCATCATAATCGGTCTACTTAACATCTAATACCATCTTGACAGCTAAAAGCTCTTAGTAATTAAGCGACCAATCAGCGGCGTTTACAAAAATGCTATAAAACAGGCTTATGGTCGCGAGCGCTCGTGACTCAAGCCGGAGGTCTAGAGCACGTCAGTAATTGGACCCAAAAGCGCCTTGAGACCTTATAATCCCTCGTTTAGAATTAAAATATCCGGTAGGAGGGTCGGCCTTCGCTGCCAACACGTGATAATTATGGCTCTTTAATAAAATTATTGTTAAAGTTTTTCCACCCAAATCTTTGATGTTGGTTGAAAGGTTTCCCATTTAGGAGTCAAGAACCGAGGGATTATTAGATTTTTTTAAATATCGCCTATGGGGAGATTTTAAATAATATCATGGGACACCATTAACGACCTACCTTTGAGGGTCTTCTCACTGAATAAAAGGAATTGAGGTTATATATCCGTATAGCCAAGATGATCTTGGTTCCGTCACGTTATTTTGCGTTATACGTACACTCCAATTACAAAACACATGTACTTATTTAAAAATTTGTACATGTAGGATTCGACCTAAATATCTATACCTATCCTAAATTGGCTACAGCCTCAGGTTAACAGTAAATCAAATATATATAACTGCTAAGAAGGGGAAGTTATTGTAATCAAAGACATCTAAGTGATCACGTTGTGGGTTTGCAGTTATTCTTGCATACGATAGTACGATCCTAGACTTGGTAAGAATCCAAGGTCTTGTTAAGTATTATCATATTTTCCGTTAAGAAATGATGAGTAGCGGCACGGAGTCTAGAAATGGGCCTACAAGAATTGTTTTGCAAGCACATTTCTAGACTCTCTCGCGTAAAAGGTAACAAAAATCTGCAATAGGTACGCCCTCTTTTACGCGAGACTCAAAAAACTGCTAGTGAAAGTGGGTTTTATATATGTACCTCTGCCTACCCTACCAGGTATATATGGGAGTGAGTGTGTGTCATATAAGTATATTATGTAGCAAACGACTAGCTACACAACCGGATAAAGGAAGAGAAACAAACAGTGTTTATTTTTTAGTATCCAACACGAATCACAAATCTTGGATGGCAGCCATGATTCCACCACTGTATTTCCTCCTAGAATTGTTATAAAGACACAGTTTAAAGCAGTGTGAAAGGAAACCATCAAATGCAATGCTGAAACTGAAAAAGTTTTGTTGTTTCATTTTAGTGTATATTATTTACAATATATTTCTACATTGGAATTAAACTAAGACAATATTACACACATATATTTTGTATGTAACTTTTATATAGCGTATCGTTATATTATACACATATAATTAATTTATTACCTAATTAAAAAACGACGTAATGTAGGTATAGCATCTGATACTAAAGTTAATGTAATTTTGGATTACGTTTGATGGTCACTTGTTAGTTTGCAGTTTTGTTTTTTTAAGATTGCGTGCAATCAAGATTAATTGCCGGATAGGGTTAGTAGTGTAACTGGGCTTCGTTATTGAAATTTCTTAAAAGCAGCACAGCATCTAAAATATAGCCAGCAATTGCTGGCCTAGAGGACAAGCCATTGCCAGTGACGGACGACGAACGGACGCCGGACGGGCGACAGACGGACGACGGACGGACGACGTTTTACGTGGCACCTAAAATCGAAAAAGACAATATTTGTAATTTCTAAAATACACAGTTACAGAGTAACACTTATGATCGACAAAGTATTTATACATCACATATACGTAGATTTGTGCTGTTTTGAAAAGTTTCATCTTATATTAATCAAACAGTATTCCATAGCAACTATAGTTATAATTTATAATTACTTTGATAAACCATGAACCAAATTGGCATGTTAGTAACTAATTTAATAAAGCATACTTACATTCGATTGAATTCGAATACAGCTATGCACAACAAAATAATCGCTCGCTTTAACAGTGAAGAAAATCGTAAGGAAACCTACATGTTAAAAAGTTCTTCATAATTTTCTCGAAGATGTGTGAATGCTGACCCACATTGAGCCAGCGTGGTGAACTATGGCTTAAACCTTCTCATTCTGAACAGAGGCTCGTGCCCAGCAGTGGGACAGTTTATAAAAGGGCTGATATTATTATTATATTGGGATTGAAACACACAACACACTGGCGAGGCGACCACCAAAACCACTATCTATGCATTCAAATGCAATTGTGAACATCATCAAACCAATTTGCTACTTAAATTTTTTGTACACATCCCTTGGATTCCTATCCTCAATATCTTTTATGTTATCGAGTTTCCCATCTCTAAGTCGTCCTATCATTGTCACAATCTTCAGTGCCTGAGACACTCCAATATATCATTGGAATAGCTTTCCTAACGGCAATTTATAGTCTGTAAATTGAATTTCCATCGTGCAATGGCGCCTGTAATTTTGCGTGTCGGCGTTGTAAAGAGTCATTTGTTTATTTGCATAGTTAATCAATTGTTTGCGCTGTACGCTGATGTGAGTTCAGTTTAGACTGTGAATTGTTTATCGTTTGTGAAATTTACTTTATTGGTTGTGTAATGGTTGGATCGGTCATTTATTATAACCAATTCAGAACCACGCATTCGAATCCCAAGTCGTGGAAACAGAAAGTTTTTGGCTATTTTTATAAAGATATTCTCAGTAGCAGTCCAGAAGGTACGTCAAGCCACTGGTCCAGTCCCTGATCTCTCTTTGGACGTTTCGGATGACTGAACTATTAGATTATGAGAGTGAGGGAAAAAGAGAGTGCTCTAGTTTGCACCCAATTGTGCGTGATAAAATCTACGCAGAAGGCCAGTCTCCGTTAAGAATGGCCGCTGTTACCAAAATTTGGTTAGGAGGATATTATTTTATTTTTATTACCAAATAGGCCTACAATTATATTCGTGCTAACGTATACATAATATCAAATATTTCCTCTTTATATTATTCGTATAGATACCTATACTAATATTAAAAATATTACCCTCCTTCTGACGCAGTCGGGTAAAAAGAGAAAATATTTTATGTTTTGTTTGTTTGTAAGAATTTAACTCAATAACTATGCAACTGATTTATAAATTATTTTACCTTTAGAAAGGTATATTATCATCGAGTAACGTAGGCTAACATTTTTTAATCCATCCTACTTTTACGCGAATGAAGCCGTGGGCAAAGGATAGTTATTTATAAAGCCACAGTAACATTTTTTTTATTGCCTTTGGTGGCAGACGAGCAATTGGCCCACCTGATGGAAAGTGGTAACCGCTGCTTATGGACTTCAGCAATGTCAGGACACAGCAAAGCCGCTGTCTACCGTGAAAGAAGAAGTCTCTTTAAACATCGTTTGAAGAAGGACATATCATAGCGCTCGGGAAACACCGAAGCAGGCAGTTGAGCAACAGTTTAAGTTATAATTTTATACCAAAACTAGCTTAATACGTCACTAAAACCGAAGTCCAAAGGATTCAGCCATCGTGGCGATTAGCAAGCCCAAGCCTACAAATAAATAAAATAAACCATGCAGGTACTAGTATTTTTTAAAAATTAAGCTGTACATTAAGAATAATTACATTACGGACACAAAGACTTAGGAAAATGATTTGTGAAACACGAAAATGTTTTTCATGTCTTGTCCTTGTCCAATACTCAAACTAGCAGTGGCAAGACAAAATAGAACCAAAAAAAACAAAATTTATTCAAGTTAGGGTACAAGGTAACGTTTATGAATGTCAAAGTTACACAAAAAAGTCTGTGAATTTACATTTACTGCCACGTTCAGCAAAACAAGGGTGTAAGGCTCATGGGAAGAACGGGCAAGCAACTCATGGACACTCTTTTTAAGTTTACAATAATACTTCGTTTACAAATCATAACTGTATGGTTGTGATTACTGAACAACTGAGTCACCCGTGCAGTCTAATTAGAAACTCATTTCAAACTTTAAAAAAAGAACAACCTATTTAAACACTGTAGAAAACTTTTAATATTAACACCGTGACTTTGCGTGGTTTGAACTCAACATCCCCCTTTCAACCAAAAGTTCAACACCACCTAATTTAAAGGCAAAGTTAAGCAAACAGAGCCGACTATTTTTGCTGATCTCCGCACTTTAATATTGAAAGCGAACCGGGAGTATACACAAAATAATTTATTTAAAACAACATTTGAATTTCCACCCTTTTTGTTTAATTAAAGCTGCCTGTTTTGACGCACATTTTCAAGTTAACCAACAAATTTGAATGGGCCTTTTATTTAATTAGTTTGCATAAACAACGGGACATCTTTGGAATTGGCACGGTTGAAATCATTTTGTTATGGATATTTATTTATTTAATCTTTATTATTAATTATGATTAGGCAAGGGCTTCATTTGCATTTATTGATTATATTTTCTTAGGTATTTGTGTGTTATTGTTACATAGCTATAATAATATAGAAGCAGCGATAGCTCAGTGGGGAGACCAACAGACTGCAATGCAGAGGGTCTCGGGTTCGAACCCACGTCGCGCACCTCTGACTTTCAGAAGTTGTATAACTTTACGAAATTATGTGTGTATTGATTGACAATTATCGTCTGCTCCGTGCCTCGGAGAGCACGTTAAGCCGTCCCGGTTGCCATGAACATCTATGCCAGTCGTTATTGGGAAGTCAGTGCCCTATAATATCCTGACACTGGTCTAGCCTTAGAGTATCGTTAGCCTTCGGGTTGCGGAGGTCAGGTGGCAGCCGCTCCGTGTAAAAACTGATATCCAGTCAAATCCGGTTAGACCAAAAAAGCCGATCCCAAGTGACTTGGGAATAATAAAGGTTAGGGAGAAAAGGAAGCTATAATAATATACATATCAACAACAAATATTCCGCAAGCATCTTTCAAAAGATGCTCCTCTGAGAATTAGGTACAAAATTTGAAGCAACTATACACAATTACATGAACAACACATCGTAACCGATTTATTTTTATTTAATACTGCAATTTTATAAGTTTACCTATGAAATTATGACCCTATTAATAGTATCAAGCATTTAAAATATAATAAACTTTTATAAAGTCAGAGATATGTGCTTGAGATAGCCTTCAGTAAGCTCTCTGTTTTAGATGTGTAGTCCCTCACTAGTTTATCAGAGCCTTATCAGCCCTTTCAACTATGAATATCATCTGACATTATATTTATGAACTTAAGTATTATACTAAAACCAGTGTAAAAATTCTGGTTTTATTAGTCTAGTCATTCTATCTAACATAATTTATTTCAACTTTTTTATTTCTTTACCAATTTGCCTACATCTACATTCCCCCTAAACGCTGTATATTTTCCACATCTGGACTCACCAATAAACATTTTAGCCGACCACTAAAAGCTATATAGTTTATAAAACCAGAATTTCACATAAAATACTCGAATATCCAATTTTATCTGATTTCCCAATAGTTTTTTATATGGAATTGTGTTATTGATGTGTATCTACGACAGAGAGACTGCCAACCGATTTATATTGGATTCATACGCCTCAAATGCTTCACAAAGGAATCGCGATTTTGGTACACATTCTAGGGAACCCCTTTGTCGAATGTTAAAAAGCTTTTTACGGCAAACACTGAAATAATTTAAGAACTTATCTCTCTTAATAGTGCAATTTTGGTTTTTGATGACGACGCGACGCCATTGTGAAATGCAGACTGAACTGTAATATGTTAAATTTGGAATTAAGCCAGAAAGAAAAGTAATAAATGACCAGAATGCCTCTGATAATAGATAATTCTGAATAGCATAGTAGTATTTCATTCATGGTTTGGGATATTTGTGACAAAATTTTGATTTACGAGCTGTAGTAATTAAATGCATTCTAGACAAAATTGTTTAAAGTATAAACATTATTATGTTGGCACTTTTGCAATGCATGTACAATTATATAAGTGATTATTTCGTCTTTGCAAACAAATTTGCAAATTCAATCCATGTACGATTCATCCATGTAAACAATGTTAAACACATCATAGTTGGTGTGAAGTAGGTGTTTTCCCGTGTCTAGTTTTACACTGTGGCTGTTAGTAATAACGTTTATTTTAATTATAAATTACTTTCTTATAATTGTGTGTAGGATTGTGGTAAATAGTACCGCTGTCCTAGATTTCGCAGGATGCTCCTATTTACCATACTGCTGCTTTAGAGGCTACCATCAAATTTTATCAAATGCATGAGTATGTTGAGTAGTAGTTCATGGAGAAATGGTTGCAGCTCCTTACAGTTATGATTTGTAAACGAAATATTATTGTACACTTGGCAATTAAAAAGAGTGGCTATGAGTTTCTTGCCCGTTCTTCTCATGAGCCCTACACCTTTGCTTTGCTGAAGGTGGCAGTAAATGTAAATTCACAGGAAAAAAATTACGTGTAACTTTGACTTTCATAAGTGTTACCTTGTAACCTAACTTGAATAAATTTATTTTGATTTTGATTTGATTTGATTCGCCATTGCAAACAGGCACGAGTCATCTTAATATTATCAACGGATACTAAACTTGATCCATTAGCTGCAGATTCGTCTTTCTGACAACAAATTTGCGGACAATAAGTTATATGTATTCAATTTGATTCGTTAGTTCAGCATCAATTAATTATATCAGCCCTAATATTAACTATTCCGAAGCTGGGCACGGGTCTCTTCTCACTGTGAATTCTTTTTAAAGAAAATAAATTATTTAGATTTTTAATTAAAAAAAGATAACTCCCACTTTATTTAATAATTTCTGTGTCGCGGGGGACTTTACAAATATTCCAACAACAAACACGAAAAATCCCAGCCTCGGAACATGTGCATAAAATTTTTGACTGTGTGGATTCGAGTCCACAACACTCAGCAGCATGGCATCGGTGACGCGACCACTTAAACCATTTCACCATTTGTGTATTCAACATTTTCTAATCTATCTGTTAATTATAAGAATGCCAGAAATAATTAAAAACCTATTATGTCTTGTCGCCGGTGTGCTGCTGCGACAAAGGCATAAAAGATATTTAATAACTGAAAATGTAATAACTTTTTATTCGTTTTACTGGTATGGACATTAAATATTATAATCCAGTCAAAAAACGTGTTACATTTAACCTATAACGTGGGTCCACATAGATTTTACATTTAATATCAAAATGCAATCAGTCCTGATTATCGTTAAAGCTGTTGGCTCTGGTTATTTGCTAATGAATTTGGAATGATTGTGTTTGTCTATCGCAGATAACTAATTTATGATAATCCAATAATCTATATACATTCATGCAATGACGTTGACATTTCTGAATCAGAGCGAGAGATCTTTTTATTGTTTTGGTTTTGTATGCTTACCATATAAGCTTTGATTTATTTATTTAAGGCTTGTATTGCAGTTTCAGCAATGCATTATGAATGAAGCAAATAAAATAAACTTGAGAGCAATAAACATCCCGACAAGGAAAAACTATTTTATGTATTGCTAGCCACATAACAGTTCAGTAGTATGAGCAGAAATTTCTGTTTGCTTCAGTATTTGTTTATTATTATGTTATGAGTTAATACAGCTAATATCCATGACTAAGGAAGTTTCGAGAGGGTTGTTTAAATGCAGCATTTCTATATAGTGCGTATGGTTCAAATAAGAACTAGCCCATTAATCTCATACTTATCACTAAAAGAAGCATCTTATCATGTATGGAAGGTAGACGTTTCGACTACGCGATGAACTAGTGAGAATTGGTCAACAGGGTACCTGTTGCCTGAGTTTAATAGCTAATCGGATGAAATGGTAAAACGTCATAAAATGTGTTTCATTTGTTTCTAATTTCGCTTCATAGAAATTACAACATCAATAATAATTTCACTAAGAAGAAGCAAAAAAGGGATGAGGATAATGTGAGAGCTTATTTATTTCCAAAAATAAGATTGTAGATATTACACGAGTAATATTACAGATTGATATAAATATGACATGTATAGTTATTAAAATAAAAAAGTTATTCAAAATATATTAAGAATATATCGGCATCATGTAATCAGACATCTCACACGAAATACTACGTTATGCTAAACCATAAAAGCGTTGACCTCTTTCCAAAAGACATTTAATGGCATTGAGTATTACAACTGCATTGCTTACAAACATGTACAGTGCACACTAACATAAATAACAAAACATTATCCTTCTATCCGTATTCAAGACATCGTGGATACCAGGAAGTGTGGCAACGACATCATCTTGGGAGATCCGCTTTGAAGGAGATCCGAGGATCGGTTCATTTGATTTCCGCCATCGATCTCTCGACTAGTGCGGGGGAATATAATATTGGTTATGTTATTTATATTGTACAAGTATCTTGTATGTTGTTTATTTAAACGTGTTCTAACGTAAAATAAGCTGTAAATGTTCTAAGCCAGAAACACGACCTTCTGGATTAAAAGCACTAATATTACGCATAACTTCTATGGTACAATTTTTCATGTGGTTGCTTTTGATCAATATCAAAGGCTTCTGTATCTAGGGCGTCTGTTATTGATTGGGTTACTTCTAAGTTCAAAAGTGTGTCTATATTTGCCGATATTATATTTACATAACGACACGTGTATCTAATAGAGCTATGTTTTCCAAGGAAAATCACCACGGAAGCAAAAACAAATTGAAAGCCAATATATTTAGTATTATTTATTAAATATGTTTTATATCTAATCTATATCAGAATACCATAAAGCTCAATACTTTAAACACCACATAAGAGAAAATCACGGTTGATATACATCGGTATTAAACCTAACCTATATTAATAAATCATATATTACGTTCCAAATTCTTTTATATCACACAGAATACGCAATATAAAAAATTATATGAAAACATATCAAAGACGAAACCAAAGATTTCTCATTTCGAAATTCTTTGACAAAAATATTCATAATTTCAATATCGTTTTTGATACCAAGACGTCGTAAAGAGCAATATTTTATTGGAAAGGCGAAAGAGAAAAAAATATCCATATTTGTTCAATAGCAATCCAATCGAGGAGGGAAGGTTGGACGTCACAGGTCGGGTACAGTTTAACCCTGTTAGAATTCGTCCTACCTTTCCGATGTAGGATACAGACTTTATGGCCCACTGTATAGAACGAGTTTTTGTTAATAAAATTGTTTTGGACCGATCTGAGGAAAATACTTTTGATATATTCAAGTGGCACTTGATTTGAGAATTTGAAATGTTTGTACAGATATTTTATTTTAGAGATATTTTTACGTTTCATTCAGCAAGCAGGTGATATGATTTTTATATTGAGTGACATATTTTTTTAGCAGGAACTCAAAGCTAATTCAAGTGAAAAGCTTGGATGTTCAGGATAATCGACAAGATTCTGAATTCCATACCTAGGTTAGATAGTTTGTTATTTGAATTAAGGGTTTGTTTGGCAATTTTTACTAGCAGCATAATGCCAGAAAATGTGTTTGATATGCAGCAATGGCGAGCCCATTGCTGCACATCAAAGAAGAAAGATCTAAAACAGCTGTCGAAATCTGCGTGCCTGCGTACCTCAGCGTATTCGAGGATATACTATCTATGCATACGTGTATATGTATATGAACCAGGTGTGACTGTAATAAGTGTGATCGAGTTACTTGATCTTTACGTTCACTGTTTCATTATTTTGGAAATCACACACGACAGCAATTTGTTGATAGCGCCTAAATTACTCTTCAAAATTAACAATATATTTATAGCCCCAACTTATATAAATAGTTAACTAATATTTATTAATCCACAAGTAAATTCCGAATTAAATTCAGGAAGTCATTTCTTATACCAAAAATAACGAAAAGTAATTTAAAGATGTACACAGGACAGAAACAATTTACAAACCAAATTCCTTACACCGACTTTGTGTTCAACAGCCATTTCGAAGATAATTTCAACGAATTCTACGAAAACTGTTTCACAGAATCGAAATAATTCTTAATTTTACCAGCGCCGGGAAACCAACTTGTCTCCCCTATCTCAAGGCATTTGAAAGAATTCTTCCCGAATGGAATGATGCCAAGTATGATAACTAAGATATATACAGCCGGCATGATGACGTACGTATAGGCTTGTTTCATTTGATATTTACACAATATGAATCTATATACGTTATTTGATTACGTGAACTGAATTGAGGAAACTGATTGAAGGGGTATATTTTGGGCAGTGATTGAAGTAGCAATAATGTACATTTTGACAAAGTAATAATAAATGTTAAGAATGGAAATATATTTACTTTAACGAAAACCTTTTTTTTTGTTATTTAGTAAATATATTTATTATTAGGTTTTATCTTTGTGTCAATGACTTATATAAATATTGATACAATATATAGAAAGAACATCCGGCGTGAAGAAAATTATGTACAGTCATACAAACTTAGGTCTGTACAGAAGGTATATGCAGATTATTTTAGCAATGACGAGATAACCATGTTTTTACCAACAATAATTGCAACTTTAAATAAGGCTCATTTTTTAGTAATAATATTGGAAAACCATTAATGGTGGTCTTAATAAGTAACGCTTTTTAACCTTGTAAAATAAAACAATTCATATTATAATGGAAACCGCTGAAATAGTACAACAATCTTACCGTAGCGCAAACACATCCAACTTTAAAATATACACAGTCAGAAGCATGTCGGACGACAAGGGTAGTATAAATCTTTGTTAAAACAGAGCAATACGAGGGAAGTTTATGCAGTTGGCAGTTATCTTACGGACATGGCGCTACCAACTGTGCGGAATTACATTGTATGAACCAATCAAGAGAACACGGGATTTAGGATTTTATCGCCGAATGTTTGCAGAATGGAGCTCGATTTCAACGAAGAGTTATCGTGCGGTACCAATTTTATGTTCGTACAAGAATTTTCTGTGAACATTCTCCAATTTTTCTACTTTTGTGTTCGGAAAAAAAAACGTTATGGATGAAACAATTGATGTAGAAATAAATGTACCTGATACAACTCTGATAGACATCTTAAATATAAAGGTATTCATAAAACACAAACGGTCAGTGAATAGAAAGACAAACAAGATCTGCTTTTATATAAATTATTAAGTAGGCCACTGAAATAAGATGAAAGAAATTTCATAAGCTGTCAGTGTTTTTTATCAAGAAAAAATCAGACAAAAGAAACTAATTTCTACAACTGCCTAATATCTGTACTTTCAACTTATAAATGGCGAACTGGAGCAGTATTAATTAATGGAGCCGACCTAAATTACATGATAAAAATATAATAAACTTTATGTTTTAATATCGCTATTCTGTTATGGCGTAATGCTAGCAATGCTGACTGTCAAAACACATTGCTAAAAAGGTATTACGGAATGAGATAGGGGATAGAGAGCTTATAACTTTTAGCTTATTATCAACTTAATAATCCAATAATATCTGTGTCAAAGTTCCAATTTTAAAAGTTGATTCTTGTCTTGGTAATGTGTGTCACTGTAAAACTTAAGATTGCGCCGAGCGTAAGACGTGGTTGGCCTGAATGACAGAGCTGGATATTCAAATCGGCGCGCGGGGCCGCCATAGTAAAATTGTATGGAGGATTTGAAGTACTTTTTTGATAAATATGTATCTTTATTGTCAACCAATAATTTAAATATTTAAGACGGACTATTTGTAATATAACTATTTATGTTTCGTTTAAGCTGTAAAATAGGATAGACTTCTACTGTTATAATCTAAAAATCATGTAACACGAGCTTACGTTTTTGCATTTTTCGTGCAAATTTACGTAATTTTGTTGGCGAAAATATAAATTATTTTAAGTTTTTTACACGGAGTAATTATAAACACATTCATTATTATGGTAAATGTATATTTTATATTTGTATTAAACAAAAAGTGTTGATTTTATCAACTTAACTGTGACTGCCTGTTTTGGCACATTTCGCTCGGCGCACTCTTAAGACATATTATTATACCGTAAACTAATGTGTCTATCCTACTACAAAACAATTGAATAAAACACTATTTTAAGACAAATAAACATTCATTGAAGTATTAGTATTAGTAGTAAATTATGTTATAATACACCCAATATTACCAACCTTCACAATTTTATTGAATTCTGCGTTCATTACCGATTACCTAACGTTACGTTTTTCATTTTATACGAGAGGAATAGCAATGTTGGTTTTCTATTTCATTTCTTTTAAAAATATATAATTAATTTTTCAAGTTTTGAATCGTATTTTGGACAAAAAGTTAGGCGCAAAAGATTTTTTGTTTGAGTCATTGATGTTGTTATGGTTGTGTATATGTATATTATAATAAAAAAAAAGATCCCCTCAGTCTCTTAGTGCCAGAAATCATAAATTGGACGGCACTCTCCGAACATTCCCGAGTCGACCGTTGGACGAGCGGTGCCATTCTGAATATTTAATATGGTTGACGTTTCGCTTTCTGCAGACTTACTATTGTTTGGTTCGTTTCATTCTTCAGCTGTGAGTTAATGTTGATATTGTTTGTGTAGTTTTGAAACAAGTTGTGGTTTATATTATCCATTTGTTACAGCTGACTTAATTACTTTCAGAATGTTATTGACGAAGTTGCTCTATATATTGTGTAGACGTTCGCAAAAATACGTTGATATTTTGAGATTTTGCACGATGTCACACATTTATGTCACGTTTTCTTATCGAAATTACAATTATACGCAACAAAGAATTGTGAATAGTAAAATATTAGACTTTTAATATTTTTGGTCTTGGATAAAAGAACAACATAACTGTCTAGCTATTGGTGTCCAATGTTGCCTGAGTACTCTAGAAATAGCAGCCCTATGTATAAATTGCCTCGCTGCTGGGCACGAGTCCTTTTTTATTGTAAGAAGACTTAGTCCATGACTTGGCCTGGTCCAGCGCGAGTGGGTAGACTTCACATACAACAATATTGTGGAGAATTATCACACTTGCAGGTTTCATCACCATATTTTCCTTCACCATTCAAAGAAACGAAAATTAACTATTTAAAGAATGTATATTGTAAAATTATTTTACAATGTAGGTACATTTTTTGTACATGTAAAAAAGCAAAGTAGGATCTAAGTTCTAACTAATTATAATAAAAATAATTAATTAATTTAAATAATTTTATTCATTATTTAATTATTTGGGACGGAAATTTTAGTTTAAACTGACGTAAAAGTAAAAGTAACGCAAACAAAAAGCATTACAAAGAAGTCAGGTTATGGATATCCTAAACAGACGAAAATCACGCATGAAGTATTTGATAAAAGTGAATGAAGCGAAATAGGAACCATTCTACCAGAACACCCATTTACAGCGGAGTAAATGGAAATTCATACCTAGTTTATTTTTATTTCTTGCAGAAAGAAGTTTTCATATATGCATCCATAGATATATTGTGTGCAAATTATTTATTGGCATAATTATCCTTACATCCGTTTGACTTTCATACATACATACTCTGCCTGCGATAGCTCAGTGGGGAGACCAACAGACTGCAATGCACAGGGTCTCGGGTTCGAACCCACGTCGCGCACCTCTGACTTTCGGAAGTTATATGACCTTTCGAAGTTATGTGCGTATTGATTGACAATTATCGCCTGCTCCGTGACTCGGAGAGCACGTTAAGCCGTCGGTCCCGGCTGCCATAAACATCTATGGCAGTCGTTATTGGGAATTCAGTGCCCTATAATATCCTGACACTGGTCTAGCCTTAGGGTATCGTTAGCCTTCGGGTTTCGGAGGTCAGGTGGCAGCCGCTTCGTGTAAAAACTGATATCCAGTCAAATCCGGTTAGATTAGAAAAGCCGACCCCAAGTGACTTGAGAATAATAAAGGCTAGGAAGAAGACATACATACTCTGTCTCACAGCTGTATCCTCGAAGGCATATGCAGTGATGTATTACACCGACATTTGGCCAGAGTCTTTAGGTACATAAAGGCGGCACACATATGGGCGAACCTTATGGCGGTAGGCACAGTAGTGGGAATACAGTACAGCAGTACTGGGAATATTGACTTGACTTCGATTACTAAATTATATTGCTATGGTGCAAAATTGATATTCAGCTACATCTAGTTTTAAATGTAACCGAAGATTTATAAAATGCAATGGTATTTAAAAGACGATTTTTAAGCTACGTACTAATAATATACGCTGTACTATTTACCCATGTGACAGAGCAGCGATAGCTCAGTGGGGATACCAACAGACTGCAATGCAGTTGCGCACTTTCGGAAGCAATATGACTTTCCGAAATTATGTGCGTATTGATTGACAATTATCGCCTACTCCGTGCCTCGCAGAGCACGTTAAGCCGTCGGTCCCGGCTGCCATGAACATCTATGGCAGTCGTTATTGGGGAAATCAACACAAAAGATCCCACTGGGTCGAAGTGTCGCCGGTCTGTACTGACTGGCCCCTACACAAGATAAGATACCCATGTGTCACATATAATTTAATTTTTATTTTACAGGCAGGTACCTATTTGCCTCATTAGTTGTCTTATGGGTTGTTCTAAATGAATCTGCCAATTGTTGGTATGCCAGACGAAGTTAAAAACAATTGTATCTGGTTGCTGGTTGACTGCTGCAGCTCAAAACGTTAAGGACGAATACTTCTAATCTACTATTGTAATTTAAACTAAAAACAAAATGTGATGTTCGATTTCAAAGAATATATTTACCTAACACTTTTTATACATACCAAAAAGAACATACCTATTGCCACGTATTAATTCACATTCACTCATACAAAGCATAATCTTAATTAAATTTAAACATTTGCGAGCAGCGTACATGTCGTACCATGGAATAATGACTTTGCTCCATAAACGTGTTGTCAAAGAAATGCCGTAAAGATGGCGCGCTGTAATTAAAATTCGGCTTTGAATAGAATTCCTCGGTGTAAATATAAAGCTAAGGCCTTACATTTGTGAATATCGACTGTACAAGAAACGAGATTCTCTGCAGGAAGAAAATTAAATCGGCTAGGAACTCCTGGATCGATAGTCTGTGAATAGCGATTCGCTTCGAATAATTAAAGAATAATTTGTGGTGAGCAACTGAGTATGCCTGAAGAAAGTAGCAAAAGAGATATAAATTAATCATCACGGTGGTGGAGAGCGATAATCCGCAGTATTTGACTACCTCACCGGGAAACAGAGATGAGACTATGTTTACATGTGAATAACAATTTTACATTAAAAACCTTAATTTGCTGGAATTGACCGGATGCTCACGACGGAAAAGAGAGTATTTTGACAAAATATCTCTAGCTGTGAATTAATACAGATCACCGAACTGGTAGGCAAAAATGTATTACACCTTAATTTCATCAGCTTCGATTATATAGTTCCCACGTAATATGGAGTGAACATATACTGCCGTTTACTAGGCTCCAGGCTCTGCTATGTAATGTAAGTTTCTTGACAGAAGATCCCAATAACACATGCGCCATGCATGTAGTGTATGCACCACCTAATCGATTAGACATAATAATAGTCTCTCAAATGTACACTTCTTCCTAACTCTTCAAGGGTATATTATAGGCATCGAGTAATGTAAATACTAAAACCAAAGCAAATTCTAAACGTAAATGATCGCTAGTTAGTCTTAACTCTTAACCAGCGCTTGTTTAAACTCAGCTGGTGACGACGTCGAGGGTAATTTGTCAAGCTCTTGGGCTACTTGTGATTTTAATTAAATGTCATTTTGGTCCACGTAACGCGAATTAACTCAAGCCTATTTTTAGTTTTAGTTTGCCTATATTTTGTTGAATACTATTGTTGAAATAATTGTTTTTTGGTTTAAATTTTAGCTGCTTCCCGTAGTTTTTTTTGCTAATATAGCAAAGCAACAGATGGAAATTGTGTTGCCAAGACACGACAATATCAAATATATACACAATTACGAAAATATTAATTTCAGGTACACATTTTAAACGGTTTATCTTGGATTGTCAACTAAAGAAAGATTTAGAGACGTAGTGGTTAGTGTAACCGACTGCCACGCCTGAGGTCGCAAGTTCGATTCCCGCACAAGTCAAATATTTGTGTGCATGAACATGGATGTTTGTCTTGATCTGGGTGTTTCTATGTATAATGTGTATGTATTTACAAAAAAAAAGTATATATGTATGTTTATCCATTGTCTAATACCCATAGTACAAGCTCTGCTTAGTTTGGGCTAGATGGTGTTGTGTGTACGTGGTAGAATATTAATATTATTAAAGAATGAAAGCTTACAGTTAGGTTTAGTAAATTATATTACCTAAATAGAGAGATTTAAATAAAATATGCCTATATTTATTGATTCTGTTCTAATGATGTCAATTATTGATGATAATAGTTTTTGAATATTTGATATGATATAATGGTTGTCCCGTAATATAGAGTTGGGTCAATAGAACTTGATGTATCTACAAAAGATACCACGGACTAAATTTTCTAAAATTTTGTTTAACGCTAGGTTAAAAAATCTAATTATTTACTTAGAAATATTAATCTTGTATGGCTTAAACACTGATTTAATATAATAAAGTAAGTTTCATTGTACTGCAAAGTTAATACATTTTCATTAAAGTCTTGACTAACATTGTTTCTTAGTACCTAAATAACATTAATAAGGTCTTCAGAACACACTGTTACGCGAATCCATTAACTTATTCCACGTACCCCTCCAAAATACAATTACAACTAAATTTCAAACATGACACAAGCCTACTAGTACAGATCAAACGAAAATAAACTTAAGTATTCAAATTAAAAATTCACCAACGGCATGCTCGACAAGATAACTTCTGACAGTAAAGTTTTCCAATTAATTTAATGTCAAAATACGTTCTATCGACACGCGCGCTCCCACTCAAATGCGTAAATTCTAAAATTCCATTTCTAGCTATGGAATTCGGTTATGAAATACGACGATAGATTTTACGACGAATAAAATTCTATGAAATACTTTTAAATTTTAAATCGTTCGATACGTCGGCGGGGTTTAAATTGCATAACGTGCCAGTTAAAAGCGCATTTGTTCTCTATTTCAAACGATTTACTGTTTGTTTTATGAAATATGTAACAGTTTCGAAGGCATCTGATTTTGTACGTTCAAATCTTGTTTTAATATTGTTAATGAATCTACCATAAATTATTGATATTTCATCATTAAGTCAAAAGAGATTTTGATTACTAGGTATATGTCATAATTATAAAGAACACAACTAATCGATACACCATTTTCTGTAGACGCATCGTCGACTTTTTGATTTTGGAACTTAGAATGGCGTTTTCAATTTGTTCTAAAAGACGCCAAAATACTACGATCCATTTCACACACGAACTATAAATTTTACCGATATTCTAGGTTTTTGTTACATATCTATCGTTTGTGATGAATGCCGTCGATCGGAGAGCTTGTGATTGATAGGCCAGTGCACTGCATGTAAAAACGTTTTGTTCCTTCTACGTAGCTAATAGAGCTAAAATAATTGGATACTGGCTGGATAGAAAAAGCAGGCTGTACGGCTATATACCTTGGTCAATTTTTGTTTTCTCTCAGATTACTTCTCTTTCCAAATTCGAGTTTTAATCAAAAGTTTGAAAAAGTTCTGCTGTGACATTTTGTTTGCGTTTGTGGTTTAGTTTTTTATGATTGCGTGGGTTGCATATTGTCATTCAGATTTAAAGAACCGTAAATATTTCATCCCTTTTGAAATACTTTAACCATCTCCTGTAATAACTTATTCTATGGTATAGAATTGACAAGTTAATGAAGTTGTCACGGTATTTATCGTAGTATCTCAGATAACTTATCTAACTTAAGTGCCTGATTAAAGGTTGGTGAAATTACAACGCGTGCAAAGTATATCTATTTTTAGACTGCATCATTCGCAACATGGTATAAGTTACCGCTTATGCTTAACGACAAGTGCAAATGAGTGGGAATATGTTAATATACCCTTGAGGACATAGGCTGGTTATGTTGCATGAGACTTAAAAAATAATATACACCACTACCATCATTAAAAAATCAGACGAATGAACTTCTGCCTTTTTCTGTTTTACATTAGAAATATAGAGGCTATGAATATGAATAATTGAATGCATATGAATGAACAAGCATTTGTGATATCACACTTATATCCCTGAAGGGGTAGGCAGATTTACACTCACATTTCTACAAAAATGGTTTTTGAGCTAAATGTGATTTTAGGTCCAACTTAACAGTGGGCGAGTTTATTGCCGAACATTGCGCATAATCCAGACTCCGAGCTGCTACTGACAATATTGTTATACCCAGTGCCATCTCTCGGCATTGTGGGGAAGACTCGGTAGATCCGTCTAATAATTTATTACAGCGCCATCTATTGAATACTTACCGAACTACTAGTAGATTCGTCGGTACGTGTAGAGTAGAGAGAACGCTGGCACATTCTCGAATATTCGCATTGTTTACAGACCAGATATAACATTTCTAGAAAACTCTAGAAACGTTTTAACCGCGTATATAAGGGGAAGGCCAGCGCTCGCCGAGTCAGTTTACAATCGTAAGCGGTCAAGTATTCATCGAAGCGAACGGAAGTGAAAATACTACGGAGTTTGAAGCAGTTACAGTGGCAAAGTGAAGTATAGCGTTTGTTGTGTTTTCAATTTAATTGTGTGCTAAAATAAAACGTTTTAGTCGGTAATGTTGTTTTACATTGTTATCTCTCGAACCTAGCACGTAACAATATCGTAATACAAAAACCCAATAAGACTATGCTCGAACCGCAAATTGAACCAGAGGCCTCAAACACAGCAATCGCGTTCACTTCTACTATGCCAATCATAAACGCAAATTACGTATTTAAATTCATAAATTTGTAAAAATTACAACATTTTATGCATTTAATAATCGTTTGTATGATCACTACAAAACTGCATAGTAACGCACTTTATCAACTGTCATATCCACGTAACGTACAATTTCTGTCCTATCTGTTATGACAAAGCCTTTCACTTTATGATGTCATCATAATCCACTAAAGTCTATCTACTGTGACTGGAGCGGACGGACGGAAGGTCGGCCAGAACAGAACGGACATGACCAAATTGTAAGGGTTCTTTGTTACTACGGCGCTGGAAGGAAACAGAATACTTGACTCTGGTTCATGTGAGATAGTATAGTATAATAACTATAAGTTTAGTTTGAATTATACTATGTTCCAGAGCAATTTAGTAATGTAGAATATCGGAGATGGCTTGAAAATAATCAGGTAGAGTTGTAGCATGGCCATATTGTTTATGATTTTAGTTTAATAAAATACATGTAAAACTTAAATTTTAATATATGTATAAATAAATAAATACATGCATAATATTTATGTAACACGTGATATTCAGATGTGTATACTTACATATTATATTCCAACTTATTTGTAAGAATGTTTATAATTTCTTTAATATTGTACGGTACAGACATACAGGGTTTCGTATTAGATATTCATTGGAATGCGGGCCGGTTCGAACAATAGGCTCGCACCGACCGCTATTTTTTGTTACCTGCGCGAGCGCCGCGCGCCCGACCCGTCGGCAGTTGAGAATTGATCCCAACGCGAAGTGCACGTCGCTCGTGCTCCCGTCCGCCGATCGCTTCCGCTAAAGCCCTATCGTATTCTGTACTATATAATATCTCGTGCTATTACCTATCTAAATCTACTGTGCTTAATTCTTATTTCCGCTCTGTTCTCCTTCTTACTGACTATTTACTGTGCCTATCATCTGTGCTTCTTGCAATAAACTAGTCATACATATTTTCGAAACGGTGTTAATTATTTCGCATCCACCAACACCACCTCAGAGTTATATAATGTCAGCGATTATATGGCAAGTAACTTTTTCTAAATCACAGACGCATTGAAAATGTTGCATTATTTTAAGTTCAGTATAATCCAATTAACTAAAAAGTGGTATTATCCCAAAGGATAAGACGACTTCATCATGCGATGTATAAATCGTGAGTATCCAAACACAAGCATTTGAATTAGCTGGAAGGGTAACAAGAATGCAAGTTATTTGCAACCTAAATGTCTAATGATTTTTTAAAAGAACGTTGCATACAGTCGTCGCTGTTCGCATAGCTATGAACTATGAATGTAAAATAAAGAGCTGTAAAACTACGTCATATCTCGACTATTACAGCTAAAATACTTTGTAGGATCCATGTTTATACAGCATCCAATGGGATTTTTAGAAATATACCAAGTTTCTAAAATCCTATAGTATACTAATAAAGCTATACCATACCATAATTTTCAAATAGAGGACTAAGTACCTAAAAAGCTTAGACAATTTTCCCTCCCGATCCCTCCAGTCACAGTGAAGACAGACCGCCTGTTTACATAATACTTTTTGCATCAATTTCGAAACTCGAATGCGGTTACCGTGCGGTCTTTGACAGGGAATTTATTTTTAAAATTGGAACTTTGATAGGTTGAAAGCATTGGAAAATATCTGCGCGGCCAGTTATGCCAACATAGGTCCGTTTTATAAAAGGCTTTGAAATTTGCTAGGGAATACGTGAGGGATATGATTGCCTAGCAACGAGAGTGTGGTTACCCACATAAATGGAAATAAATATAAATGTAATGTTATATTACCAATGTTGTATAATGGATAGAAGATAAGGAAAAATGCGAAGCGAGTTGAATACCTACGCGTTTATTAAATTCTTTCCAGAATGATTATTTTCTTGCTGTTTTATTAATAAAATGACAAAATAATTGGATAGATGATGAAATTATTAAATTGTTTAAATTAATATATTAGAAAGCGACGATCATGTCCATAAGCAAAGAATGGCTCCACTTATTCACAATCAGGTAGGACGATGGCTGGCTAATATTAACGAATGGCGAAACATAAAAATAATCATTAGCGCACTGCATATTTCGGCATTGCTCGTCTACGAGTGTAATCAACTATATAAGGTTCATATAATTGTTCGCAATTAAAATAGCCTTTGCTAGAGAATTTGCATATAACGATTCTTCTTCAAAGTTTCTTTATCAAGTTAAGCAGCAACTTAGGTCTTGAACATAATTTTAACCGTAGACTTCTAACTGGATTGAATATTGAATCGACTGCGCCCAAGAGAGAACCTAGATATCCATACGTAATTGAGAATCATCTCCGGAGATTCGGTTTACAGCAACGTAATTTTAACTTGTGTGTCTCATTAGTCCTATCGCATAAGTTTATGCTTGTTTAAAGTCACGGGTTCATTATCCGAGTCGTACAAAATTTTAGGTATATAGTTTTTCTGTTGCATATTTTTAATATAAGTACGGCAGGCTGACAGATAGTAAATGATTGGTATCTGTTATCGTAGGACCTGATATATACCTGTTAGAATGTGAATGTAATACTTCTGCTTGATCCTATGGTGTATTAAAAATTGAGTTTGTGTAAATATAAAAATTATGAGTAGCATCACATAGTCTAGAATTGGACTCGATGTAAAAGAATGATCTAAACATGACTGATCAAACATAGGTATTGATATACATCGCCGGCTAACTCTTCACAAGTATATAAGTGTGAAGCCTGATTGTATACATTTAATTATAAATATATCATAAATAAATGTATATAATATTAATATATAAAATACGTAATAAATAATATATGTAATATTAATATATTATTATTCCTAAACCATAAACTATTAAACATCATGATTGTATGCCGTGGGAGGCTTTGCTAACACAGACAATAGACTTAAAGAACAACCTAATTGGTATAATAAATATTTGTACACAATTTTTTGTCTTATGCTGGGCCCGATCCCTCTAATCGTCGCGTTGTAGTAGCGAGTCATATACCGTGCAATTCAATTAACAGCTGGTAATGCTAGCAAAGAATCATTAAATTCGCAATTACCTGTGGATGCTAAGAACATCAGAGGATAACTTGCGTGTCACTGACCCTTCGCAATATTCTGGAACCTTAATTATTAAGTTACAACTTCAGATGACTTAAGTCCTTCATTGGATTATATCTGGCAATCGTTAAGTGTCAATTTGGTTATAAATTTTAATGTAATTAAAGGTATAACGATACTTTTAGCCATGTGGTTGGTTTAACCTCTGGTGTTACTTAATTTTATAGCAAGTTACTGGAGTTTAATTTTGTTTTAAAAATGTTTCTGAGCTAGGATAAACTTGTTTCACTAAATATACAATATCAAAAAAAAATTTGGCATGCCTGATGGTAAACGTTTACTGTAGCCTATGAAACTACTATGTGCGTTGTAAGAGGTACACAATAAGTATTCTACTGACAGTACAATGCCCTCGTAAGGTGTCTAGAAACCCTGTTCACTGCTGCAAGGCTGCCTGCAAGACTGTGTGCTTGTGATCTTCTGTATCGTAAGAAACCTACCTAGCCAGACTGCTCTGTTTTCATATAAATCATAGTTTTAAGAAATAATGCTGCACAACACTTTTAAAAAAAAAAGAGGTAGGTTCATAGAAAGTTCGCTAAAGCTGAACCTCCATTATAAATATTTAAACAGTAACTATTGAATTTAAATGCAAAGTGTACTGAAACAAAACTTATTTCACTACACTGGCCCATAACAATTATTTACGACCAAACTTAATGTAGCACGCACTAGCTAAATGTTACTGAAATAATATCGAAACTATGTTCCACAAACTGGCTGGTAGACTTATAAATCAAAATAGTTTTAATATACCCAGACCATACTTCATGACGACGACCGAAAAAGTTACAATAAAATGTACTATCTAACGTATATGTAGGTGGCTAAGTTAGAAGCACTTTGGCAGAGTTAGGATGTGCGCCGACTGGGAGCGTTTACATTCATTTAAGTCTTTATTTGAATTTGCAGGGATGTTACGCAGTGTAACAATAGTGTTGCTGAGGTAAACAAATATACTGCTCGACCAATTAAATAAGTGTTTTATAAATGTAATAGCCTAAGGATGCTTTCTGCACCAGGATTATGACTCGGAAAAAGAGTCTTTGTGGCACCAGCGCAAGAAACAAATATCACACTGCTCTTTGTTAATACTGTGTTTGGGATGTTTCTCCCACAAGGTCCTGTATTCAACTGAATGTCTAAATTTGGTGGTAAACCTCACTGGAGGTATATCTCCAAATTATATCACACATCAAGATCCTCACACCTAGAGCATAAGATGTAAGAGTCCTGATGTTTCATACATATCTCCAAATATATGGACACAGATGAAACGATGATGGTCAACCAATTGAAATTAAATTACTTAATACGGATTTTATCAGTTGGCACGTGCTATCGGCTTGGAATCCAGTTACTAGTTAAATCCAACAAATACAAAACATAGCAAAACTTTAAGATAAATTGAGCTCATTATGTATATAAATAGTAATAAGAGGAATTAATCCATGTTTAGATACTTTGTAATAGATTTACACGTCGGGTTTCAGATGAATATCACCTAAGTCTTACAGTAACAAAAGCTGCTAAAAAATGTGTCGCAGTTTAACATACATAATTTAAAAATGGAACTGGAATTCTAAGGTTATTTAACTAATAATGTGTAACATTTGCGTTAACTTTAGACAATTTCTTAATTTCAATTGTCTTATTATGATTCAGAATTCGAAAATTTACATTGTCGAACTCTGAATCATAATACGAGTATAGCAATTCATTCAGCAGTCAGTACTGACACGTGCATGAGGTTTGAATCCGTTTCCAGAGTTGGGCAAAGTGTTACTGAATTTTTCCGTCGAGAAATTCTTATTATCAGCACGGAGTCTGGTACTGTAGCGTGCAACAGGCTAAACCCGCGGGACTGAAGCATGGCAGGTGCAATGCGGGTGTAATACATTATACCCGTATTGCGCCAGATATTTCGTCGTAGCTTTGGTCATCTATATCCTCGAAAAGATAGACAATGGTGTAAATCTGTCGATCTTTTCGGGAATATAGAAGTAGAACAATGTATATATTAAAAGTGTGTGCGTTACTAACTGCTCCCAGTAAATCCAGACCTTTACAAAAGTTTCCGCAGTATTATTCTGTACAAAAATTACATTTGATTTACTGCAGTTATGTTAACTGAGTTTGTTTTTACGTTTTATTTTGATGTCGTCACCGTTTTTGTTTTAATTTTAACGCTAACAGTTATTTGAGTTCTTTGTTTATTGTGTCTGTTGGAGCTTTTTTATTTTGTGAAGGTTTATTACCGTTATTTAAATTGCATTGTTGATGTTGGAATTATTTAAAATACGTCGATAGTACTGTATATTTTTTATGTATTTCATATTTTACATCATTAAATTTTTAGTAGGAGATTCTAGTTTTTGGGGGTAATACACATATGCCTACACCTTCGGCAGTATAATCATGAGACTAAATATGTATGTATTATAGAAATGACTACACAATTAGTTTTGGTTTTACATAATATCAGATGGTTTTTAATAGCATACTGATTTTAATTATTTGCCTCGGTAGACTTTTAGTACAAGTTTACACTGAAATTTGCGTGGGATCATAATGGTATTCTCCTTCTTTCCTACACTCTTGAACGCTATTTGAAATTTCATGATGATTGGTGGAGTTGTAGAAACATAAAAGCGTAAGAAACAGTTAGGATGTTAGCGTTACCTAAAAAAATGGGTCATGGGTTTTTTATTCAAAACCAAAAACAATTTCAAATTATTCGACAAAAACATTTTTTCTATCTCTAAATTTTCCACGCTAGGGAGAGGATTTACGTAGCAAATGTAAAACAAGAAATATTCGCGCCAACTTCGCACCGACTGATTAATTAGACAAACTTTAATTAGAGCGCGCCCCATAACTCATGACGTCATGTCCTGTGTGACGTAGGATGCGGAATATTATGTTGTATTATGTAGAAGGAAAATTGTGGACAGTATTGTTCATGATATTTTGGCAGACTGTATTTTGTAGCTGCATGATGGTGTTAATAATTTAATGCATTCTATACTCAATCTTGTATATTCCCGAGGGTAAGTAGCGATGTATATATATGGCTACGCGGATGGCATAGTGGTTCAGTGGTCGCCTCGCCACTTCCGCCGCGCTGAGTCCTGTGGGTTCGATTCCCACACGGGACAAAAATTTGTGTGAAACACAAATAGTTGTACCGAACCTGGGTGTTCTTAATGCTTGTTGTTGTTTGAATGTTTGTAAAGTCTCCTATGACACAGAAAATATTCCTTGTCTTCTTAACCAAAAACTAATAAATAAAGCGTGGGGTGCTTTCTAAGATATTTTTATTATTAAAGCCCATCCCACGCTTTATTACATCAAAATTATTAAATTATTTTTTACCTTTTATTCATTCTTTTAATAAAGCGTGTTTTTAGGTTATTATAATTTTTTTTTTTCTAAATTTTTATATTGTCCTCGGTCCTCGATAAGAGTGCAAAGTTTCAAATCAATCGCTCGTTGAAAAGGGTGAAAATCACGTTCAAAGATTCCGTTACATAGATACAAACCAAGCTAATAAAAGCGTGCTAAATAGAAGTACATTTCGCCAGCTTCGCTTTCGACCATCTTTAAAAGAGCAAATATATTGCCATCTTTTGAGCACATTTATAAAATCCATGTTGCTGCTATTGATTATTTTCTAACAGACACGCTCAAAAATACTTCGACCAAGACGGTATACAAACAGTAGTAGTTCATGGAGAAATGGTTGCAGCACCTTACAGTTATGATTTGTAAACGAAATATTATTGTAAACTTGGTGATTAAAAAGAGTGTTCTTCTCATGATCCGTACACCCTTGCTTTACTGAACGTGGCAGTAAACGTAAATTCACAGGAATTTTTTTGTGTAACTTTGATTCTCATAAGTGTTACCTTGTAACCTAACTTGAATAAATTTATTTTAGATTTTGATTTGATTTTGACATCGGACGAAAAAGCATGACCGCAAACTTATGCAGTAAATCTAGGAATGTACCTATGGGGATATCCTAACCAATATAACGTATCTAGACGTATAAAACATTCAGGTAGATAATTTTGATCGCAGCCACTTTTAATACCAAAAGCAATGCTTCACTTAGTCCTGAGTCGAATTAAATCGCGTAAAAGCTCTCGCGGTTGCACTAATCAATGCAGGGGAGTTAACGCAAACAACTGCATCTATATATTTTTTATATGATAAGTGATGTGAGTTTGGTTGTTTGATACGATTTCACGACTTGACTACTCGACCGATTATCATGAAATTTCGCATAAAATTATCAGGGTCATAGAAAATTTCATAGGATACCTTTCATCCAGAAAAGTACTATTGCCGAGCAAGTGAAGTCGCGAAAAGCTAATAGAAAATAACATACGGTTGGTTACAAAGTTAAGTACAAATATATGTACTAAAAAGAGAGCTGCTTGCAAGCAGCAAGCAGCTCGCGATTCTTAACACTATTCCTAGAACATTATAGTTTGTTGCGTTTAGATAAAGATCCTATTCCTTGTCTTTTTATTTTCATTTAGTTGTATACTGAAAGACTAATAAGTTATATGTATAAAGATGTCATATATAAGATACGATAAGTTTAGACAAGATTTGAATCAACAGCCTGATTTAAACATGGTTTCTAAACGGTTAAAGTCCTCAACAAACGGAGCGTCAAAACAGGCGTAATTTTATTAAACTAATGAACTCGATTAATCAAAATGGTGATTTATCAAAGCCGGGCTTATTCGTAGGCTTGCATTGAATATCCGGTATTATTTAAACGAGAAAGTTAATTTTTATTGTTTCCTTGTCGCTAATGTTTTCGGCCACGACATTTTTGAGTAATGTTTTAATACATTATAATTTAGGTTGACCTCTACGAAAATGAAATTATGTTTGAAATCTGTCAATTGCTCAAACACTGCCACTGTAGCTTGCACTTAGTCGAGAGAGAGAGGTTAAGCGTAATTTTTATCTCCGCAAACCTGAAGTATCTCGACTTTGATTCAAAATATATTTACCTACTAGTAATCATAGGTATTATAGTGAAATACCTTGATAAATCTGACAGATAGAGAAAACATAAGTACCTACTTCTGTAAATTGAAATAATTCTGCATTATCTTTTTTCACTCATCATAACTTTACATAATATTCTTAACCATGTACCATGTAGTGGTTACCACAGCGTCGATAGACTTCAATTTGGTCTCAAAACTTGAATAATATGCTGGGTAAGACCTTCAAACAAATCACTTGTCCCATTTAAATATGATAAACACAATCACCGCAACTACGCAAACATTTCTTATTTAAATAATCATAAAATACGGGGGCCTTACCAAGAAAACTCATTAAAAACTCGCTCCGAACTCATGTCACACGTCAATTATTCAATCGGAATGTTTGACAGAGCTCTTTATTAATTCAACACATCGCCTAGCACATTCTCCAGCGGAGGAACAAAACTTTTTCAATTAAGACCTTTGCGTCGATAGTATTAAAATGCCAACATAATTTCCTAGAACTTATATGTTATGCGAGCCATCGTTGACGCGAAGTACGCTGATTATTAGATGTACAAAACCAATTATAACTTATCCACATACGAGGTCCAGGAGGTTGAATATAATATGACACCAGTATTAAGTTTTTAAACGATAGCCGAATTAATTAATTTTAGAATATTTATTAGAAAATGTTATCGCGCCTCAAGTTTATTACGTTGCCTTTGTATTGCAAGGATATTTTATAAGTTAGCAATATTTTAGGTTTGTTTTCAAAAGTCACCTTTCAAATTATTTATTCTTTTAGACATATACACTATTTTTTTAATCACATGAACACAACAAAAATAAAACATAAAGGTGTAAACCATTCCTACACATTTTACTTTACCAATTGCATCCTTATTAGTCAGGTCATTTTTTTATTTACTACGTATCGGTCATTACGACTCCATTGCTTAAGCTGCTTTTGAACAGTTATTTAATCTGATTTGTATACAAAATAAGATCACCTCGAGTTTACAATATTCTGTATTTAATAAATACTTACGAAGCCGATCGATAGAATGTTTTTCGACAAATTGACACATTTTAATCTCGAATCAAAATCGATAATGAGACGACACAATGCTGCTAACCAATGGTAACGCCATTGAATCCCTTAATTGTGAGTTTGCCCTTCCCTTAACTTTTGACGAGTGTTATAATTTCACAGCGATATAAGCGTGAATTCGTTAGCATTGCATATATCGTGGTAAACTTTTCAGTCGGACTGGTATTACGTAAAACGGAATTGCACGGTATATAATCGAATTATTATTTTGTTGGAATTCAATTTGTACTGGCATGAATGATTGTACGGCTGTAAAGTGATTATGAAAACATTTTGTTGATGATGTTACGTAACTATTGTATGATACTGTGAGGTAGACTGCTGTTTTAACCAGTAGCTTGGCCTCAATTGCATTGACTACTTAGAAGTAATTTGTGAACTCATCTTAGAAATCTTAATCGTGACTCATGTTTATTTCTTCTCTCAGTTAAAATTTAGAAGCATCGAACAGTCCGTAGCTGTGATAAATGGATAATTGGACTATCTTATATTACAAGAAATCTAAATAAAGTTAATGAGACTGATTTAGTTACAGGAAGAGATTTAGATAGATTTCTATAACCAGTCAATTATTGAAATGGCAAACATTTTTGAAAACCTATTGTATCTGGTCCCCGATGTGATGCTGCGACTCAATAAGTTAACTATTCAATATAGTTTTATTATGTTATCTATTTAAAAAAACAAGAACAGTTTTAAATGTTTCTATTTAAAAACTGTTATTAAAAGTCTGTTTGACTGTCCTTTGACGAAAGTATGCAACCCTTTAATGAAAAGTGTTTTATTGCATGGTAGCAGTTAACTACTGAAACACGTACAAATGTCTGTGATATTGTGGCCTAACACAACCTTTCTGATTGGCAGTTATACACCTACTAGACCGATAAGTCTTCCATATTACATACATGCTCGGAAGCTAATCCTTCTGAGTACAAGTAAAGTCCATAACATTACATATAAAACAAACTCAACACAACGCTTCTACGAAATAAGAAAACATCCAACCTTCAGAAAAGCAGGTGGAAAATCTTTTCCATATTATAAGGCTAACAAAGCTTATGAAAAATAAATTTAAACTTCAGCTTGCAGAAGCCAAGCCTGCGTTATATATGCAATCTCCTTACCGCAAATACGTATCTAATGTAAAACACGATGCAATCCTCGAGTTCAAATTCCAATTTCGAAACGACTGACAGCTATGTTTAAACAGATACATACAAACATACTCAACAGATATATCATTTACGTACACACACATGAAACTGTCGTCTTTGATTGGTCGATCCGTTGTAAGTAATTACTAGCTTCTAGGCTTGGTGGAGTACGGCAAATATGTATATTTATCATCTAGTAGTGAATCTCGTTAAGTTTGTCAGTCAACACAATGTATTGGATCAGTAATGCTTTTCGAACTTAGTTATATCATACAAATGTAAAGAGCTTCTAATTTCTATTGATTATATTAGGTTGTAGTTGATTTTTGAGCTTCTCGCATTTATAAATGCCTGGTACCGACACAGAGAGAGTTAAAAATGGATGCAGGCATTTTATTAGAAAAGTAATATAGTATTCAGATGTATTTATTTTGTGTTATTTAAATTTACAAAAGCAACAACCATAATATAATATGCAACTTAACTAATGCTAACAACCTAACTACTTAAAAGTAAAACAAAATGAAATGGCGCAAAATATAGGAGTCCAATTAAAAAAAAAAATTAAAATTTAGGCAGCGTTGTAAAACTTTTCAGCATCGCTGTCGACCGAAAAAGTGCCCAGAAGAGTAGCAAAATTGCCATTCAACGTGGCAATGCTGCCAGTCTTTTGGATTATTGGAACCAAGAAAAGTCCAGCCTTTCGGTCACGCGAAGCGTCGTTTAGCCGCTTAGAAAGATCTCTGAAAGGCGCACAAGCAATAAAGCAATTTATCATTTGTTCGTTCTGATATTTAAAATAATGAATTTAATTTACTGGAACTGAGAAATCCTTTAGAACAGTTAAATATTACTATCCATTATATTCGTTGACGTTGAACGTAAATCAAACAGTTAGTAATCTAGATTCTGAGATAAGTCTGTTAATTGTACTAAGTTGTAGAAACGATTCATAACAGGTATCGAGACGACCGATCTGCTTATCATTGATTAATGTAGCCAATAGTTTCAATGATTTAGTCTCCAAGGCTCCACGCAAGCGTCCAATTGCAATTTACGATTGACTACACCGATCTTAGGTATAACTTCAAATGTAATACGCTGATTGGAAGCACCGCCTTGATGGAGTCGTGGTATAAAACGCTTATGTTTGCGACTAATCACGTGTAATAATAATATTCTATCACATACACACAACACCATCTAGCCCAAACTAAGTAGAGCTTGTACTATGGATACTAGACGATGGAACATACATATATACCTTTTTTTTGTAAATACATACATTTTATACATAGAAACACCCAGACCAAGACAAACATCCATGTTCATACACACAAATGTTTAACTTGTGCGAAAATCGAACCCGCGACCTCAGGCGTGGCAGTTGGTTACACTGACCACTACGCCATCGAGGCCGACAATTAGGATCGGGAAAAGTATTATTAGGGTATTTTACAAAGATTTTTCAGTCTTTAAGCGCTGTTTAAAACTCAAGGTGAATGTGCCACGTGTATTTACTAGGCTCGCTCTATATTACAGGCAATCAAAAATCAGCGGGTGAAATGTTGTGTGTTGTATTTCACTTACCTAACCGGCGAACGAAAATGAAATATTTAGGATTTTATGAGAGAAACACAATAATACTGTCCGACCCGGATATTGAACCTAAGGCTTTATGCAGAGAAGTCGCATTATGGACGCACCATACGAACTTATGTTTAGTGATATCAGTATATACAAATATTATTCAAGTGCTCATAGCTAATAAGACCCGTCCTGATTTTAAACATTCCATTGTTGGGCACAGACTTCTGCTAAATGTAAGAAGGGTTAAGCCATAATCTATGTTAGATCAGTGCAAGTTCGTAGACTTTATACATCTTCGAAGAAATTATGGAGAACTCTTAGACATGCAAGTATCACCACACTGTTTTTTGTTCATTGTTAAAATGTACTATAAGTAACTATTTAATACGCACGTGATTTCAAAAGGTCAAGTGCCATCAAATTTGAAACTTCTGCTTGGCAGTTCAATGGTCTACCAATTGGCTGTTGACGTTATTTTACAGAGGAGCTAAATTGGAGCATTTTTATCAGTATTTGTAGTGTAAGCAAAATATATTATGTAGCATTATTTATGTTCAGTAAAATCTAAAAGAACCCTGTGTCAACAAAGTTAATAATTTATTTTGTGAATTTTATGTACTCGTAAATTCATAACAAGGCCGTTATTCCCAAGTGTGTGGGGTCGGGTTTTATTATAACCAGATAAAGCTGAGTATCAGTTTTTCCACAGAGCGTCTATATTTTGCAATTGACTTGTCTGCAGTATAAGGACTATTTCTTGTACGTTGCCAGGGTTGTAGAATACAACTAGACCCTGTTACTGGTTTTCACAGCGCTTGATTAAGTAGCTCTATAAATAATAGAAGCTATACATAAGTTTATATAGTAACATTCTTCTGGAAGTTACGCTTCGAGTCAGACGGCTACGTTTGAAAGATAACCTCGTTTTATTCAACTACCCTAGGGTCATTAGGAACTGACGGCTTTAGGGCTACAACTACGTGTTTTGAGGCAAAGCAACCTTGACTTTTTTTAAATAGTCTCCAATTTATATTTCCTTGGTCTTATTCTCACCATTTTATTGATAAAGGTCTTTCAAACACTGACCTTTCTGGAAGGACTAGGTAATAAATTACCCAATAAAACATTGCGAGAAATGACTAATACCGATATTATTAAGTAGGTAATGTACAACTAAAAAGGATGTAGTATGGGACTTATCGTCATCGATTGGTTGAAGCATTGATCAAGTTTCAAATAATGTATAGTTCTAGGCATTATTGATAACAGAAAGAATAAGTGAATAATTTAATAACATTTCGAATTGATTGTATATCGTTGTTGCTTAAATAGTTATATTAGCCTTTGAAATGTTCCGGGTGATGTACATAAATTTGATTCTGTACAAAAATAATCTGTAAGTAAATTAAGTAAATTTCTTTGCGTCTGCTTATTATTTGTTTTAATTTATTGACGTTGTGTCCATCGAAGCCAAGAAATTATACCTTGAAGAGTCTTTTACTATAGCGTAAGCATACGACCCGCATGATGGTAACCGACTAATATAAGCTATTTACGTAATACCTGAAAGTTACTTGTGCTTTGCTGGTCTTATAAAATAGGAGTCGCTGTACTGTTAAGTCAGACACAAAAGTAACTGCCTGGTCCATCAGATAACAGCAACTATATAGAAGCCTGGAGATTCTACCCGCAATAAGAACACAACGCAAGATTATTTACCCTTCATCTTATGTAATAAAGTTACTTTTCTAGCTGGTCTTCAGTTAAAAGTAAATTTCTGGTTTACGTGAAGATCACTCTGTTATTCTACCTCCCAAAACTAATGAATTTAGCTAAATATAAATACATATTTTTCTTTTGATTTTCATTGGTATAAATAAAATTACCATAGTTATTCAATAAAATAATATTTAGTCGCAAGTAGGGGTTTCTTTTGAGCTAAACTTTTCTGTGATTCTGTTCGTCTACCGTAATTCATAATCAACCGCAAACTACGAGATACCGAAAAATATTTTTCAAAAGCAAATTTCACGTTCGAAATACAAAAAATGGGATATACGATACTATGTCGTCAACAAGCCAACTTAGTATTGGAATGTCGCCAACAGACGCAAAAAATATTTTTGGCTTAGGACACCTAGTCGTGTTGTCACTGGCAATAACTTCAAGTGTTGTTTTCGACTTGTATCAATCATAACTTTGTACATGACTATTGTCATCGTGCAAATAACTTAAGAGAAATTATTGCTCCTGTTAAAATTTACTGTCGAAACATATTGGTTCATTGGAGGAGAAATCATTTAAGATGTGTTTTACTTAAATAAATTAAACACAAATTCAATTTTACAATTTACCTATGTCTTTATAAAATTAATTGTTATTTCAAAACTAACTAATATTAAAACGTCAAACCACAAAAACAATATACCTATAAATAATTTTTAATATAGATAGTTATATTACGAAAACACCCAAATAATACAAATCTACACGAAACATTTAATATATTTTTTACACACACTACAATACTACTAAATCCCAACATCATTCAAACTTTACATTGTAACTAAAACAAAACGTATATGCATCAATCTAGAATACACTAGAACAAACAATAACAAATACCGTGAAGCGAATGTTGGAACAGTCTGAACACTCACTCCGCTTCACCTCGCAGATAAGGAAATGCCGATTTTCCGCCCTGAGTATCTGTTACGACTCTGTACCAACCGGCATATATATCTGCACTCACAACCATAATGGAATCAGAGAACGGATTTCCAAATATGAACTTTTGTTCTAGAACGAATACCGATTCTAGAATGGATTTCAAAATAGCTTAAAGTTTAATAATAGGTTTGTTTGTCGGATGTGTGTTAATTTTGGTACGTTTCTTAGTTGCTTTAGGCTTTTAGGGTGAATAGGTTATTGTTTAATTTGTTGGTTTGGATTGTAAGAGATTATAATATCAGCTGGTGGTTTAGCATTATTTTCAGTTAATTTTTATGCGAATTTATTTGTATTCGGACTGTTTAAGTCGACATCACACGTGCAAGCGAAGGCACTTATGCGGATTATATGCACTGTGCAAACGACCAACGCGAGCTACCTACGCTGGGATCTTTCAGATTAGTTCGCGCATATAATCCTCGTAAGTAACTTGTGCATGTAGTTCTTGCCAAGTATTTGCGTTGCGTACAAACCCTTAAGCATTAAATCAAGTTCGTGACTGCTGTGGTGGGTTGATTTCTTTCTGTAACAAAGTTTTAAATAGAACCCACAGTAGTTAGCGATACTGGACCTGAACCGTATATTAATTATTGTGCGCCAAAATTCAAATTTAAAATAAAATATGTTAAGTGGAAGTCCTCAGTCAAAATTGTACCTACGCGCGGTAGAAACAAGCAATGATTTTCTTTAAAGAAATTTTATCTTACGGCGTCTTGACTTCGACTAATTATTTCGAGAGCGCTCTCCACTGATACATATTACGCATGACTACCTTGAGATTTCGGTGTCATAATTATGTAAGTACGTTATATTTATTTTTAGGTTCTATCTTATTGATATTTATACACATTTGGGATTATATATATTATATATAGGGCATATGAATGTTGTTTTATTGTTTACAGACATAATAAAGCGTAAGATTTGTAGGTGTATTGTTAAGTGTATATATATTTGTTTTTAAAAAGGCAACTTTCGCACTTAAGGTCTATGGTGTTGCGTAAGACTCTACAAACATTCAAATGCCGAACACATAGACTCGCAAAAGCAATTTGTGGGTAACACAAACTTTGTTCGGCGCAGCGTACTGCTGAGGCAGACATATTTTATGTCACATGAAATAGGCAGCAAGTTTACTGCCATTTACTGTACATATTGTCAAACTCTTTTCTTATTCAGCTACTAAAATTTGCCTTACAATCAAATAAAATAAAAAACTTCGCCTAACCCGGCAAATGACCTCGAGATCTCACCATCGGTCGCAAACACGAGACTAACAAGTCGTACTGTCATAAATAAATATTGAATGTCTTACATACCTCAATAGCAACAATGTTATGTCTCTAACACCACATAGAACGGCACATGTACATAAGTAAATCATATAGTATGCAGGTAACTGCGCACTGCCTCACCGTATCATCACCGGTATTCCGCAAATTACGACAATAATACTATCAAACAACCTGGCTCGAACGATACTTGTTCCATTACTTCTTGATTGAAGGCTTACCTCTCGCTGTCTGCAGTCTGCCTCCCGCAAATTCAACGTTATTACTCCTAGTATAATATAAATCTCGGTTTAAGTTACTTTACTTTTTATTGATAAGATTTTTCCTTTACCGGTTGATTTTTATGATATTGAGCTGTGTCTTAGTGGCTTTTCAATGTAATATTTTCTGGGTATTACGGTTGACTTATTTAGGATCCAATTTATTACTTAAAGCATGCAAAATTGAATAAACGTTAAATAATTTCATAGCCGTAAATATTTTTGAATTATTACTAAAAGTAATGGAATGACATTTTTGATATATACAAAATAAATTTTGCTAGTTAGCTAGTAACTACGTTAGACTTAAAACAATAGCAATTCCACACCTTTGTATACTACACTTGAATAATTAGCAAATTATCAGCAGCAATTTTCAATCTCCTATAATAAGTTAATCAAATATAGGGTTTTTAAATTGAATCGTTCAGTAAGCCATAAAAACCAGCTGGTCTGATTGTATAAAATAAATCTAGTTCCAAAACCGTTTTCTTCGCAGTGTCATCGTAAAATACCGCTGTCTTGCGACGCTGAATATTTATACAAAACGCTTCTGGTTAAATTGAAAATCTTCATTGCATTTTCGGGAAATCGCTAAGTCTATTAGCACCAAAATATATAGTTTTATATCAAACTATAGCTAAAGTACTAATTCATAGAGACATGGTGTCATGTCAGTCTTGATTCCTAAAAACCAACGAAGATTATTATTGGCTAGACTGCTTAATTGGCTAGTGAGTTTTGCTGCAATAAGATTTACAACACCGCTGTGCCGTCTGGCACTAAGCCTGGTAAACGTCTGCCTCCTGTTAACTAAACGTGGTTGCCAAATACGGGTGTGAAACTAGTCGATTTATCTCTGCCGCTGCACTTTCAGGTATATACGTACGTAATGCTAGTATTATTATTCTCAAAAAAGGACACTCGGATGCAGAACTCAAAGATGCTATATTACTATAAAAAACCAAAAGTAATTTTATCTACACCAAGAACTAAGCGCTTGCTTTTAAATTTCGGAATTCTAATTTAAAATTCATCCTTAACTCTTGGACGTACGTGGCAAAAGCCAAGCAAAGGCGAAACATACCGAATTGAAATTCTGCACGAACGTTTCGAACGGCGACGTGTGTTCGAATTTGAAATGTAATTCCTGTGCTAGTGTGTGTAACTATTTGCAAACAAAATGTGAAAATGAGTTTCTGGTCAACGCGTAAGAATTCGCTTATAGATTTCGGGACATCCGAAGACGCTCCGGCGTGGAATGTATTGAAATTCCGGCATTTTTCATATATGATGCTTACCTGAAACAAGAGAAAAATTCGAAGTTAGAAAATGTGGTTGAACGCCTGTACTTATTTTTAAAATATTTTTTTTAAAACAATCCTTTGATAAATAATAAAGACAATACTTAAACAATGGCTTAAACGGGTCAGATTTATAAAAGCAGATGAAAATTTTCCAAAAAGGTTCTACAGCTTTATCTGTCAGATAACTCACTGTGTACTTAATCTGGACTCTGACAGAGGTCTTTAAAAATATTTTTAATGGTCGCTAAAATGTGGAAGGCTATTCACAGGTGCGGAGGCTGTGCTAACTGATTTTAGCCCTTAGAAGCCTTTAAGCTGACGTGAATTAGAATGTAGGCCTTTATCTTTGGCCCAGTGTGATTTAAACGGACTGAGGGTAATCGTGTATGTTGAGAAAATGCGGTGGAAATAGGCAGGCTTTAACGGTAAATTATCTTTAAATACTGGTTACTACGTTTAAAACCAAAGGGCCGTTTTAATGCCACTTGCAAAGGCTGCCTCGCTGATTTTATTCGATTCATTTATAGAAATAAGTCTCAGAATAACTCAATATCAATTAAGCTTTTAGGCACTTACTTATTATGGGTAATTATGGCCACTGGCTCTTATCTGACATCTTACTCACTAAATTATTTTCCTACATTTTTAAGATAACTTGATGTATTATATAATGCCTCAAGTTTGTTGATGGTGAAAAATAAAACTACAATACCAACGATGACAAGAAAAAGCTAATTATTACATTGCCATCAGACACCGATTTTAAAATAAAACAAACAACTTGTTATACTTGATAAAAAACATGGTCACACATGCGGCAGTGAACAGGCTTTAAATACTTTTAAAATTTGAACAAAACAAATGGCGAATTCATGTGTTATGTAATATTCAATTTTGTTGTTTAAATTTTAAATATAAACACATAAAAATATCGACATGTCAAACTCACACGTAAGTCCGATTCGCGTTAAAAATCGCAAAATCTGCATTATCAACAACAAAATCTAGGCATTGTTATTTCAGTCTATTATGAACATACAACATCATCTTACTGGGAGAGCACGAACGCATACTATCGACTATAATGTGTGCATTGAACTCTACAGTATTGCACATGGACGCACAACAATGTTGTGCCTACATACCTTCTCTATGTAGAGCTGTAGAGGCATCCTATTGATGGATAATTATTGCTCTACATAAGTGATAGAGCATATATGAGTTATCATAATATTAGGGTTAGTGGATATTATTAGATTAAGCTTCGAAAGGTTAGACGGTATAACTGCAAATTATTTACCAATAACATTACTTTTTGTTAAGTATAAATGTTCATTTTACTTTTCAGTAAGTAATTTATCACTAAAAGCATGATCACGACGTCTGGCAATCCACAAAAATTTTTACTGTTTCTACCAAGTAAATATGATTTGACGCAATTTAAAGGGATAACGTTATTAGAGGTACACACCAGCTCTCAAAAGAATCGATGTCATTCCATATTATGGTATCGAAAAAGTGAGGACGAAACCAAACAAATATTTCTATCACACACGTCTCGCAAAGTTAGCCATGTGACTAGCTTTATAGACTTCAAACCACATGACCAGTAAATCGATAATAAATACCTTAACCACCTTTTTTGTAGAATATGATAATGTTTTGATATCCTTTCAATATACAGGGTATCGCGTAAATAGTATACCAATTGGGTTTGGATAAGAGACGTGGTCTAACAAATTATTAAAAATAAAAGTGAATACAAACTAATTTTATTTTAGTGACCTAATTATTCGTACTATATTTACAAGTGTTGCCAAAAATGCACACACCGCCATACTTATGAGTATTTTGGCAACACTGGTTCATTTGTGGCATTGACTGTTTTCAACGCCAATTCCATCAGGTTGGTTACACAACTCTATGATTATAGTTTGTGGCAGTCGAGAAGAACTGCAGGTTATTGTAGCATCCTGGTCAATGTTATATTTCTTTTGTATGTTAAAAAACGCCGTTTTTTTTATCGTCTCTACGTCACGTTGTTAAAGATAAATTATTTCTTCGGAATATTTTATTACATTTTCTTAACCGTTTGAGGAATAAGTCACATAAATTATCCTTAATCGTCAACACATCTCAAGTCGTCTCAGGAAATGAGCCCTACCCTTCGGTTAAACTGTACTTTGTCTTTGACACTTTAATGCAGTCCGTTACGCGGCTTCCATTGCGTGGTCTCCAAATAAATTTTCAACTTGCGTCGTTTATAACCGCTAATGTACGTCGCATCCGCACCCGAATCGTTTCGGGTATTGTGACAGTACTTAATATACATTCGGCCTGATCTTTGTATGTAAGGTTTGTATTCCTATGAAAGACAATAAGATGTTATGTAAGATTGTCTTATGTTTACGCGAATGTTATACATTGAAATTAAACACTTTATACGGATTTTGTCGCGTTGTTTATTTTATTTTAAATCACTTTTATTACATAATTTTTTATTAACTGATGATGACACAGAAAAGTTATTAAATATATTAAAGTAGCTACTAAACACCTTCTCCAATACGCACCCTCTCATACACTCACACCCTCACACGCACCCTCTCACAGACCCACACTCACACACACAATTTCATGCACTGGGAGGTCACTACTACTCCACACACTTTTTATCATTATTTTATTTTATTAATTATTTTGTTTTTAGTTTTTATGTTATTTCACTTCTACATTTTTTTTATGTTTTATTAATCTGCATAATGTAAAGTCATGATCTATTTTACCGAAGGGTTACTAAAATGTCTTTAAATTTAGGAAGAGCACTGAGGTCTGAAATACAGATTATTTTATTTTATCTAGTTCGGACACAGATGTCTCACTCAATCGAGATTAAGCCAAATAATGTTAACAAAATGTAATTGCTGTATGTACATGTTTCTTGGAAATAAAGTATTATTATTATTATTAATTTTGAAAACTCTAACACTACTATTATGGCACTTTACTACTATTTAAGCTATTTAATTTAATTTAAACTATTTATATTTAAGTTTACACTTTGCTTCAACGTTTCGGTTGCTTTACAGCAGCCATGTTCACGGGGAGATATATTGAGATGGCTAGTGGAGGAAAGTAAGAGAGATAGAGTTTCAAAATTATATAGATAATAAAAGTCTTTTAAAGTAAAATAGACAACGCGACAAAATCCTTATAAAGTATTTAATTTCAATGTTATGTAAGAGATTATCAATGGACAAGTCTTTTGTCTGGTCTTATTAGATTGCCTATTATTGTGAATCACTGCAGCGCTATTTCATCCGGACGTATCATAACTACACTCATACATTTTCTCCTTAGTGTTAAAGCATCTTCAACAATTCAGTGGGCAGTGAGATATCACATACCAAGCGTACACAAAAATGCAATGAGAGAAAATTATAGGCCAAAGGTATATCTAATCGTACCAAATTGAAAACCGGTTTCTACTTATTCCTCTGGGAATCAGGCGAAAATATGTGAGTGCATATTACCAGAAGTTTTATGTTGTGTTTATTCTAAGAAATGTAATGGAATATACAAATTATTACAATGTTAATTTTTTATTATTTTGAATTTAGTCTATTATAATAATTTGGTTGATTCGAGACAGGTGGTACCCGCAAACCAACTTCGACTGCAATTTCGCCCTCAAGATCCTGTTTGCAACTATAAGAAAATTTAAGTTTTTCGATATTAGTAGAGCTTGTTGGTTTCAGATTGAATGGGCCGGCTCAACCGGGGAAGTACTACCCTCTCAAAGAATATCGACGTAAAGTAGCTGTATCCGTACCTATCGTTCTGTGAGTGCAAATGCCGGAGGTTCAATCATCCCCTTGGTCCCCTTCGCCCTTCTACTCACCCCCGTCATCCCTCCTTCTTATTCGGTTTAGCTAACAACGAGTTATGTTACTGGTGTCTCAAGTACACAAATTATGCGGTAAATGCTTACCATTAACCTATATAGACGCAGCGGCACACCAACGTCCAGATGCAATAGGTTATCGGTAATGTCTGACATTTCAATAATTGACAGGTTAAATAGGCCGTGTTAATTGTCTATATGGTCTACGGTAGCCAGCGGCTAGGTTGTTTCTTTGGTATTGCGTCTGCGATACCAATAAAACACAACCATGTTCCTAAGCATCGGTTATCACTTTTCAGGTAAGCCGAAGCTTTTCTGCTACTAAATTAATAGAGAATTGTTTCTTTTATCTACGTTAAGACTGCACCGAGCGAAATGTGCCAAAACAGGCGATCACAGTTAAGTTGATAAAATCAACACTTTTTGTTTAATACAAATATAAAATATACATTTACCATAACAATGAATGTGTTTACAATTACTCCGTGTAAAAACTTAAAATAATTAATACCTTTACCTACAAAATTACGTAAATTTGCACGAAAAATGCAAAAACGTAAGCTCGTGTTATGTGATTTTTAGATTATAACAGTAGAAATCTATCCTATTTTACAGCTTAAACGAATCATAAATAGTTATATTACAATTTGTCCGTCCCAAATGTTTAGTTATTGGTTGACAATAAAGATACATATTTATCAAAAAAGTACTTCAAATCCTCCATACAATTATACTATGGCGGCCGCGCGCCGATTTGAATATCGAGCTCTGTCATTCAGTCCAACCGCGTCTTACGCTCGGCGCAGTCTTAATATTTAAGTACATTTTGATGCAGCACGGATGGCGTAATCGTATAAGTCGTCGACTCGCCAATGTCACTGCGCCAAGTGTTTTAGGTTCGATCACCGCACGGGACAATTTGTATCCACAAATAGTTGTTACGAATCTAGGTGTTCTTTATCATTTTTGAACATTCAAACAACGGACTGTTTGAATGTTTACAAAGTACAGCGTGACACAGAAATTATTTCTAGAGAAATTATTACAATAATAGGTTTCTTTTTTTGTTTTATTCTGCTCGTCAAAATGACCACACTCCGCCTGATGGTAAGCAGTCGTGTGGTCTAAGAGCAGTGACCTCCACATCGTCCTCATAGCAGCCGAGGCGATGTTGAGGTCTCTACTTTGAGTACTCATGGTTGGCTAAAAATAAACCACATATTAATGTCAACGAAAGATATTAAATTTTCGGTTATCACAAACGTATTTAGAGATCCGTGGTGTATGCGGGCTGCTAATATAGTGGAGTCAGTGTACTGTGAACTTTGGTCCGCACTAAATTAAACAGGAAACTATTCACTTATTTCCCGAGGGCAATATGTGAGGGTTACACCGGACGATTTCAATCTACGCATCATAAGATTATTCATTTCAATTGTCTGTGTGGACCTCTATCCTATACTTATAATTATGATAGCCTGGTATAATTCAGTTCAATGTTGGTATAGTCTACTGTTATATAGATATGGTTTCCTAGTGTATGAGGAAACTAGTCTCCAGCTGTTTAAATGTATACGTTATACAAACTTGTATATCCTTCAAAGAGTAACTTAAGGAGTGTTGCAGCTGTATGTAACCACCCATTAATTACACTTAGAACTAAACTATAATGCTACAATATCAGACAAATTAGTCTAAATTATTGAATTATTAAAGTCTAGTTGGGGACTATTGAACTCTTACACAGAGATCTCGAGTTCAATACCAAAACGCGTATATCCGCGTGAAAACATCGTGAGGACCTGCATGTCCTTAGAGTTCTCCATAATGTTCTCGAAGATATGTGAAGTCGCCCCAACTTACATTTGGCCAGCGTAGTGGACTTTGGCCTAACCCTTCTCACACTGAGTAAAGGCCCGTGCCCAGCTGTGGGATAACTTAATATAGGGCTGATATCATTAAAATAGTACAGTATCTTCAAAGAATTCCAAAATGTAATACCAATTTTATATTTTAATACTATGATCTCACAAATAATGTTCCAATGATCTAAAAAAGAACATTGGGACAACTACCATCTTAGTGTCCCCGTGAACATGGCTGCTGTAAAGCAACCGAAACGTCAGGGCAAAACGTAAACTTAAATATAAATAGTTTAATTTAATTAAATAGCTTATATTATAGTAGTAAAGTACAATAATAGTAGTGTTAGAGTTTTCAAAATTATGTAATAAAAGTGTTTTAAAGTAAAATAAACAATGCGACACTATCCGTATAGTGTTTAATTTCAACGTATAACATTCGCGTAAACATAAGACAATATTATTTAAAACTGTATATTCTCATCGAGTTCCATCATATAACTATCAAACTGTCAAAAATGAAACAAAACGACCACACCGCTTACTTTCCTCCACTATCCGCCCATCAACGCGTAATACTCTTAAAGTTCCATCTCAGAATGAAGGGAAAAACATAAAGTAATTTACATCCCATTCCGCCATCAGTATCTAATATATCTCTAGTAATAGTACTATGTAATTCGTCGGGCAGCGCGACCGCCATTACTGGGTAATATGGCACTTTTTTATTTCACTAAAACAGTAAAGTTTTATAGCTTGCTAAACGGCGAGACGAAGTTTTTTTATTCGTTGAGAATGTGAAGCCATTCGTGACTGAAATTAAATCAATTTCAGATTTGTGGTTATGGTTAACCATTTGGTTGGTGATCGGCGTTTTGATCTTGGGACCACTCTAATAAGGTCATAATTCTGGTTAACGTTATAGGACGAAATGGTAGGACCTAACAGTTGAAATTGGCATTGAAGGTTAAATATACCTACTTAAAATAGAGTCACCAAAAATTCGACGCAAACATATGAAAACTATTGAAGACATCCTCATTCTAATCCTAATATTATAAATGCGGATGTCGGTTTGTTTGTTTGTTACGCTAACTACTTAACCGATCATCATGACATTTTGTATACACGTTATCAGGGGCATATACAAGAACATAGTGTACTTTTTATCCAGGAAGAAGTCCCGTTCGAGGGATAGATTTTTTTACTATATTTAGATTATCTCGATTGAAGCCGAAGGCATGATATAGTTTTATTAATTAAGTAATAAATTAGTAGTGGATCTATTGATGTATGTTGAAACAACAGGCTATAATAGTGATCTAAATACATTTTATTCTAGCCGTTTGTAATTAGACGCGCATGAACAGTGCTTGTCAATATTGATTGTTCTACGTTAGAGCTTATTAGGTTTAACTACAAGTAGCAATATGCCGGCTTATTACCTAGGAGCGCTTAATCGCGACTAAGAACGTACCTACTAAGTACAATGTTTAATATTACACAAGAACAGAGAGGAACCGCAAGTATAATTTTACGCTGGTTTGTACAAACGTGGTTTGCGAGACTAAGCAAGCATGTATATGTGTGCCATGTGCACATGCTTGTTTTTGTGTTTATGTATGTATGTGTGTGTATGTATGTATGTGCGCACGTGTATGTATGTATGTGACAGTGTGTGCATGTCTCTCTCTCTCTCTCTCTCTCTGTGTGTGTGTGTACAACATTATGGATTGTCAAATCATTCTTGCGGTCTAAGTAATTGTATTGCAGCAGATAAGTTAAGTTTTCATCTGCTCATCACACTCTTTTATAAATATTTAATTTGATAAAACGTATCATTATGAAACGACAAAACGCATCTCGCATAAATTAAAATGTTCAAAGAATAAAAAAATATTTGAACTTTTCATTTTATATAAATCGGTAAAAACAAAAATATGCTTAGTACTTTATTGTTCGTTGATTAATGAACAAAAAAACACTTTTCATCCCTTTCATCCACATACATCTAATTCCACGTAGGAAAGGGATGACGGCAGAGACAGACATTAAATTATGATGTATTGCTATTAAGATTACCTTTATCACTTGACACGATTTATGATATGACACAGCTATTGAGCCTTCATAGCTAACCTTCAAGTATATTGTAACTGTTACAGGAAATCTCCCGATTGGATATTGTGTTGCTTGCGGTTTCCGGCAATGCCGTGTGATTTCCGTGCACAGGAATTCAACTGACGCTATTGATTGTTATATAAGTGTACTACACCATGCTTGTAGGTATAAACAATCGAGTCCAGGTGATTTACGATATTTGTATATGTGCTAAGGTGATATTGAGGACGGCAAAAATATTAAAGAGGACTTATTAAGAAAGGCAGAGCGATAAAAAATGTTTTGAAAGTAAAGTACTGCATACGGATTTTACTTTATTACAGACTGTTTAATTTCTAAGAATATACTATTTGATCAATAAAATAGTTTATATTGTTAATAAAGTTAAGTAATAGAAGTTTAATATAATTTATTTTTATAATTTCAAAGGTATGGTGTTGTTCTCAAATAAAGAACGCGTTAAAATCCGTATTAAGTAGGCTAATTTTAATTTATAACATTTGCATAAATGTAATGTAATGTAATACTATATTATGATAAGACTGATTTAGTGAATAATATCCAGAATAGTATAAGGCAAATTGGATAGAAAAGATCTCTCTGTGATCAAATCAAAAGTGCGTTTTGAACAGCTCTTTAAAAGAGCCTGATATAGGAGAGCAATGGACTGTTTTAAAAAAGGTGTGTTGTGGTGGTGGTACATTTTATATTACCTATAGGAACAAATGGATAAATCTATCTGTTCAAAATGTAAAGACTGTACCGTAGAGTTTTTAGAACACCTAATCCCTTTTCAAGATATGATTAACATATTTAATTGCGTTAAGCATTAAAATAACAATAAAAAGCGATATATTTCAATTTATATAAAAAAGAAAAACAGTCTTACATTGCGAAGGAGTTAGTAAAATAAATTATCTCTAATATTCGGTATTCCTTATCGACAACGACCAACACAATCAAGAGACTATATTGAGGCTAAGAAAACTGAAAATATTCGATACCGAAGTAATCATTCGATTCAAGGAACGTCAATGTAAACTTGGACGGCCTAATTCACTTAATACCTATTCAGTATTCGCACAATACTCCCGATATTAGTTCTTGTAAACACGTTGTATTTTAGTCTGCGAGAACAATACCTACCCATTTCCATAAATAAATAATTACAAAATAATATCGTGCTACTCGGCGTCGGGAAGTTGATCATAAATAAACAAGCTCCTAAATATGTAAGTACTGACCGTAAATCATTGTCAAAATTCTGTACTACTTATCTTTGAGAGGTTTAAGGATAAAAGAAACTCGTGCTATCTCAAAATATGTGATTTTTTAAACGTTGAGGGTATTTTTGCCATTTTAAAGCTCTAAAGTCAAACTTATCTAAGTTTGGTGCTAATCATGTCAAAGTATGTTTGTTTTACATTTCTGCTGTCACCACCATACGTTTTACTATACTTTTCTTATAAAAGGTGAGATATCTATACAAATAAATCTGTTTTCACAATTTCGAATTTAACATAAAAATCATACAAATGTTCAAGTGTATTAGCCAAATTACAATTTTCCAATCATTCTCCTTTTGTTGGCTCTGTTCGGATTTAAGCAGTCAAAGAAACTAAAGAGGCCTGGTTCACAATTGGTAGGTAGCACTTATCTATAAGGTAAATATCATGACATCACTCTTATATAACCCAACAAGACAAAGACAGCATTTGAGTAATATTTGCTTGACCATTATCAAACGAGCCATTAGTGCAAATAAAAAAAAATAAGCTCGCTCATTTAGATACATTCGCGTAGATGTATGAAGCAATGGACGTCTAAATTTACAAGCATTAACGCTCGTAACATATAGACAGACCTTTAGTGCGGAATAACACTTATATTACGTCTTTACGCAGAAGTAATAGTTATACAGATAGAACATCCCATATTTATTACGGCATACAACATAACTATGTAGTAGGTATAAACATCTCACAGTATTATTGGCTTTATGGGCCCTTTCCTTGAACACATCATTGGATCATAATGCACAACCTCGTGGCCTCTCTAGTCCGTTAAGCATCGTTTTCCTCAATTAATCCCAAATACTTGCACGAGAATAAAACTGATGATATATAGTTTTGTCTGTCTTAGATTACAGATGTGGCACGCAAAGTATTAAAAAAAATATATATGTTTGTCACAACAAAGTCGACAAATATATATTTTTTTCCCCAATCCCAACTAATAAATGCAAATGTGAGTTTGTTTATTTTTTACTCTTTTACGTCTCACCTACTCAACCGGTCATCATGAAATTTTGCATTTGTCTGTGGAACAGAAACGGACTCAGAGTGCCTTTTATCCAGAGAAAACTTCTGTTAGGTACTAATCTAACCATATCTACATTTACGTAAGCGAGACCACAGGCAAAATCTTGTTATAATATAAACCTACATTCTACTAATATTATCAATGTGAAACTTTGTAAAGATATTTGAATGTTTGCTATTCAATCACAGTTTAAAACACTGAACGGATTTGGTGAAATGTATTACATATGGATGTCCGGTAATTAATGGATAACCTGGAAATGTGTTATAGTAGAACTGATGGCCGTTCAGGAAAAATATGAAAAAAAATCTATCCTAACTACTACATGAGATATGAGTTTTTTTTTAATTACCATTTGTAACTATCTTGTATACTACGACCATAAATGAATGAAATCCATCGGATTTTAGTTGTTTTATTATTAAACACTAATTATGCTAATAGATAGACAGTCAAAAGTATGCTATGCTATATAGCTTGCACTTTTTAATATATATACATATTTTAAATTTTTAAAATTTTCTTAACGGCCTTCATTTCTGCTATAAGACATTTCAAGATTATCCATTAATTACCGGACACCCTGTATATGTAACTATTGGATAAGTCCTGTTTTGTATTTAAGTTGTTTTTTATAAATTCAATTCCCGCCCTAGAAGTCATTCCTGTATAGAAGAAGACTTTACAAACAATCGAACAACAGACACAAAGTACCTACAACCAGAATCAGGACAACTATTTGTGGAACACAAACCCACAATTCTCGGTTTAGTGGCTATGGCGAAACGACCATTTGAAACACTACACCATCCGTGCTGTCACATGTCCTAGGTCTTCTTTTTATTCCATTACTCGTTCCTGCAGGATTCATGCGGACTAAGCCGCAGACAGCAGCTTGTATTGTATAAAATATTTTCTGTGGTGAAAATAAATAGAGGATATCGGTACCGATCTGAGGTGAGACTAAAAAATCTATGAAAGCCGTCCCACCCGAATTTGAGGACGTGCCTATCGCGTGGAGCGGAATGATTTGAAAACCGTTGTTCAAATTGAATCTGGTTTCGTTTGTTGGATAAACGTATCCACGTATGGTTTTAAATCGATCTTTTATCGATACGATGGATTAATCTATTCGAAATATAAATATTTTAGAGTTCTATTTTTAAAGTTTTTGATGACAATAAAATAAGGGTTATTTTAACTGTCATCACGAGCATAATGTAAGCAACGCATGAAACTTGCGCGCCGTTCATCTCTGCGTACTGTTTTTTAAAAGGGTTAGGCCATAGTCCTCAACGCTGACCCAGTGCAAGTTAGCAGACTTCACATAGCTTCGAGAACATTATGAAGAACTCTTAGACTCCTAAGGATCCTTCACCGTTAAAGCAAACGATAATTAACTATTTAATACCTATACAACTTTGAAAAGTCAGTTGGTTCGAACTCGCGACCTCTGCATGGCGGTCTAACGGTCTCTCCCTAGGCGATTGCTGCGTGCTACATATTTATATTCATTAAATTTATATTTATAATTAATTTTATTGCTAAAATATAAAATGAATAGAAAAGGGTATGTTAAGTTGGTTTGGGCATGTAGAAAGAATGGACGAGAACAGACTGACTAAGAAAGTTTATAAGGCTAGTGTGAACGGAACAGTCGCAAGGGGAAGACCTAGGCGAACGTTTCTTGATCAGATCGGAGACTTTCTGGATAAAGGCCAGGTTAAGAGCACCTTAAACCGGCGAGTGTGTATGAGGAATGTTATGAAAGTGAATGAAACCAGAGAAGTGTGTCAGTATCGTAGCAAATGGAAATCCGTAGTGTCTGCCTACCCCTCTGGGAAACAGGCGTGAATTTATGTATGTATGTATGTAAAATGAATCCACAAACATATGCACAAATATTCACATATATAATTTTGACAGTTTTTACTCAATGCCAGATTCTAGTAGTACACACGTTGTGTCATACGCCAAACAAATTTAATTAAATTTACTAACAATGCAAGAAAAGTTTATACCCTCATAGCCAAGAAAATAAAACGCAAACAAACTACGAAACATAACCCACCGAGCTTACTCTAACAGGATAAACCAGGTGTATTTTTGGCTCTAAACGCGTAACCCACGTTTTACGCACAACCTCACCTAAAACCAGCTTGTGTTATCTCTGAAAACATGAACATTGTAAAGAATTGCTCAATTATCTTTAACACACCTTTGCAATGTGTGGTTGGTATGAAAATTAATTTCCTTTTACCTTTTTTGAGTTTAAACAAGATAATTTACGGGTTCATTTAGAATTTATCGCATTCGGGCCCAAGGGCCGTTAAAATGTTGCCAATTTATTTTAGTGGTAGACGGGCGCTCATTTAAATTGCGGAAAAATTGGCCTTTTATTCTGTCTTCCAGATTTAAATAGGATTTTAAACTGCCAGGTAAAATTATGTGCCCAGATATGGCAGACAGCCAGTAAGAGCTATCGTTTAACAGCGAGTTACAAGTATTTATAATGGTTTGCAAGACATTATAATTTTCTATGATCTTTTATATAATGTCAATGAAAATAACTTATTTAACAAAAATAAAATAGTATATTTCCTGATATAATATGTCTGTCTTCTATGGATAAATCTCAAGCACGCAGTACGATTCCTCACAACAACGTAATCCTTCATCGATAACATTTAAATTTTGCTAGTCAACAATATCATGGTTTACCGATCTACTGAGCTATCGATGCAGTATAACAATATCAAATAAGAGCTTTTTAGCCACGTAGATTTGAGGAAATAATCTAAGTTGAACTGGATACGGAAGGTAAAAGACTAGTTTCTATAGAACAAATAGAAATAGAGCTATGTTCTGCAATGGATTAGAATAATCAATATATCTGAGTTACGCTGAAGTTCCACATTTTAGTGCATTTCAAAATAAATGTAGCTGAACTGACCAAAATTTAAGCATAAAATATTTCCTTGTTTGAATCATAAATCACGAACACGCAGTTACTTAACAGGATTAGCGTACATAAAACTGTTTGCGGCAAGATCATAAAATGAGGCTATATAATAAGCCACAAAGAATATGATATAAACTTTCACAATAGAAATAGCTGAGGTTTATTTACTACTTGATAACGCAGTTTTGTTATTACGCTAAGCAGTGGTTCGCTATAGTAATGGATTTGTGTAATACGTCGTGTTGTGTTTCTTATGTATTCCAACATGGAATTAGCGCGAATATTCTCTAATTGGTGCAGTTGAATCACGTCCACATTCCATCAGTATATGTATGTATCAGTGAATGAATTGCGGTTGTGCTATAATTTTAATTAGTTAATGTTAAACAAAATCACAGTAATGTTATCTAACAGTATTCTATCTTTATACAAACGGTCGGAACGCGAGTCATACGCGCCTCGAGGTCGGTATACACTCGGCACACAACTTGTCGTGAATGCACCGCAGTGATGAACGGACGGTGTGATGGTTTTGTAAGCAATAAGCGTGCGATTTGTTAATATTTGATTGAATTAAGTACAAGTACTTACATAATAATTATGGCAAAGTGCAATTGTAAACAAAAGTGATCCGAATGCGGATTTTTTTATACTATTAAATTTAACAAAAAAGCTTTTCGTACGTCTCAGGTGAGACGCAAATATTTTTCAGTCTCAAATATGTATATAAGGTTGTTTTTTATTAAATCTACTAATCAAAAATATACATGATTTTTATTGAACACTTCCTATTTCATTCAAAAAAAAATTTTTTTTTTTTGTATAACAGCTATAATATTTACAGTTACTAAACTAGAAAGAAACTGAAGTAGGTAGATGAAATTAAAATACCGTAGGTGGGCAGCCCTCTCGCGTGTTTGCAGATCGCGCGGCTGTAGGTAATTAATAATAATAATAATAATAATAATAATAATAATAATCTGGCAACACTAAGAAACGTCTATGTATTTTTAGAGAAAAATATTTTATTTTCAGTTTAAAGTTTATTTTTGATATAAACCATTTATTTTCAAATCATATAACAACAATAAGACGCTTTGCACAATAAACATAAAAAATTACAGGCATAAAATCAAATATTCATCAGTATTAAATATTACAAATAAAATGACAACGTCAAAAATGAAAATTTTCACAGAGACTGAATTTAAGTTTATTAAAATACAAGATGTTAACAAGAGCCAGATCTAGAGCCGCACCGCTACCACCTCCGGGTTCGTCGCTTAGCTCCGCCTCGCAGCCGTCGGTACATCGATCAGAATCACCGGCCGCTGCAGTTGCGTCGAGCTCGAGCGACGAATATTTCTCTCCGCCTTCGTCACCGTCACCTGCACGTCGGCGGGGAAGAGGCCGGCCACCGACCCGCTTGGGACCCCGAGGCCCACCGACCTCGAACCGGGCCCCCGCTGCCGGTGGTGATGTGCGCCGCATGCGATGGACTCAATCCATTAATGAAAACGTCATGCGGGCATATTTTGGGGCTACAGAGGGAGGAACTAACCTCACTGCGTATCGCAGCCGCATGCTTGTTCTGTTTCAGGCCTTTGAACCAAGCGTCAACGTTTCAGCACAGCGATTATCGGATCAAGTGCGGGTTATCCAACGCAGTCGACAGTTGGATGATACCGTGCTCGATAGGCTACGCTCAGAATACTTGCCTACGAGCCATGCCATTCGCATCCAACCCGCAGTTACGCAATTATCACCTGGTGCGACGCGGACGGGCAATAGTGCCAGCATGGAGGTGGATGACATGACAAATGATGTAAGTATTCAGTACAAGGAGGAGGTAAAGGATGCTTTGGAAAGTGCGATTCAGGAATACCGGTACATGCAATTTACGATTCGGCCCCGTCTGCCTCGGTTACCTATGCATAGAAAAAATATAGCATTGGTGAGTGTCCTGGACTCGCTATTATCTAGTTATTTAGATAATAGCGAGAATCTCGCCGATACTCATTCGATCCTGTACTGTGCTGCTGTGGCGGCAAGTCGTATAGCGGGCATCAAGTTACCCACACATGTCCCTGCTATACGACAAACATCTTTCACCCCGGCCTGGCAGTGCAGGATTGAACGGCGTATTGCTGAGGCAAGGACACTCATCGGTAAGCTGATCTGCTTCAGGGCAGGGAACACACGGCCCAGGGTAATGCGCTATGTGGGCCGGGCTTTTCTGGGGACTGGTGTCAGTCCTCATGAATACGTATCTCGGGCCACAGAGCGCATTGACTTCCTGAAGCAGAAAGTCTATGCATGGGCAAATCGACTGCGCAGATACAAAAAACGCGTGCACCGGTATGTCATTAACCGCACGTTTCAAAGTGACCAAAGATGGGTTTATAGAACCTGGGAACGACCAGATCAATGTGTGGCCGATGTGGGGCTACCAGATGCTGATGCTACAAATACGTTTTGGAGGAACATCTGGTCGGTACCCGTCGGCCACACTGAGGGGGAATGGATGCGGGAGGTCAAGCGAGCAAGTGAGCTAATTCCAGAAATGGAAAACGTGGTCATTGATAGCCAGGATGTAATTAGTGCGGTCCGATCCTTATCAAATTGGAAATCGCCAGGACCGGACGGACTGCACAATTTCTGGCTGAAATGGCTGCGTAGCTCACATGCTTGTTTGGCTGCTCAATTTCAATCTGCCCTAGAATCTGGATCGTTACCAGATTTTATGACCACGGGAATAACCCACTTACTCCATAAAACAGGTAGTACCAACGAGCCCGGCAATTATAGACCGATAACATGTTTGCCATCGATCTATAAGCTTCTTACATCTATTTTGAGAGCCAAGGTATCTAAACATATTGATACAAATTCAATAATGTCAGCTTCTCAGAATGGATGTAAGAGGGGGGCTCGTGGTACTAAGGAGCTCCTCCTCATTGATATGGCCATTAGCCAACAGGTTCGCCGTAAACAAAGGGATATGGCGGCATGTTGGATAGATTATAAGAAAGCGTATGATTCGGTGCCTCATGCGTGGCTTTTGAGGGTGTTAGAGTTGTATAAAGTAAATGCAACTCTGCGCACCTTTTTGAAGTCATGCATGGGGCAATGGAAAACGGTTCTTAGCTATCCAGGATGTCGACACATCCCTGGGAATGGCGAATTTATAAAAATTGAGCGGGGTATATTTCAGGGCGACAGCCTGAGTCCTCTTTGGTTCTGCCTAGCATTGAATCCTCTTAGTACATTACTAGAGGGTTCAGGGCTAGGTTACAGGTTACATAGAGGTGGTGGAGTGATATCCCACTTGTTGTATATGGATGACTTAAAGTTGTTTGCCCACACTAAATTACAGTTGATGGATTTACTTAAAGTAACTGAAACTTTTAGTAAGTCTATCAGTATGGATTTTGGTGTGGACAAATGTGCTGTCATCCATGTAAAGCAAGGCAGGATAGTGGAATCCGAAGGAACACAACTTTCGGATTCCATTAACCTACGATCACTTCTTGTAACCGATACTTACAAGTACTTGGGTATGTCACAGGCGTTAAGTATCAATGAGGCAGACATGAAGCAATCGTTGCAGGAGCGTTTCTTTGGTCGCCTGAAAAAAGTTTTAAATAGTCTTTTATCAGGTGGTAACAAGGTGCGCGCTTGTAACGGTTGGGTCATGCCGGTGCTCATGTACTCCTTTGGCATACTTAAGTGGACTCAGACTGAACTGGATGCCCTGGACCGGCGGGTCCGTACACTCTTGACGGCATACCGTATGCATCACCCACGTTCGTCTGTGATGAGACTGTATATCCCGCGGAAATATGGAGGCCGAGGCTTTCTGAATGCCAAGGCCCTTCATAACCGCGAGGTATGCAACCTCAGAGAATACTTTCTTCAGGCAGACGTGGGTATGCATTGGGATGTAGTTGCTGTAGACATCGGACTCACCCCGCTCAGTTTGGCTAAAGAGAACTGGCGCAAGCCTGTAGTACTTAGCACTAACGATCGCAGGGATGTATGGCAGAGCAAGGAGCTTCACGGTAGGTTCTACAAGGCTCTATATGGAGCTGATGTAGACCTGTTAGCCTCCGTGAACTGGCTACGTTTCGGTGACCTCTTTGGGGAAACCGAAGGGTTTGTCTGTGCTATTGCGGACGAAGTTATCAAGACGAATAACTACCGGAGATATATCTTGAGGGATGGCACGGTTGACATTTGTCGGGCGTGCCACCTACCTGGTGAGTCCCTCAGGCATATAGTTTCCGGTTGTTCTCGTCTTGCTAACGGCGAGTACTTGCACAGACATAACCAAGTAGCCAGGATTATTCACCAGCAACTTGCTCTGAAATACAAACTTGTAGATGTTCAAGTGCCGTACTACAGGTATGTAGCTGAATCAGTTCTCGAAAATGGTCATGTCACGTTGTACTGGGATCGAACTATCATCACAGACAGGACTGTTGTGGCCAACAAACCTGACATTGTGGTGATAGATCGATCAGAGCGCCGCGCATTGATTATCGATGTCACCATTCCGCATGATGGCAATCTCGCGAAAGCTGAAAAAGATAAGCAAATTAAATATCTTGATTTGGCTCGCGAGGTTGTCGACATGTGGGATGTTGATTCGGCAATCATTGTGCCGATAGTCATATCTGTCAATGGTCTAATAGCCAAGAGCCTCGATCACCATCTAAAGAGGCTCGCGTTGGGTGCTTGGATCAAGGGTTTGATGCAGAAGGCAGTGCTTTTAGATACAGCACGCATTGTGAGGAGGTTCCTATCTCTGGAATCCTAACCACCGGCAGCTTGGACCCTGTTCCCGATGCCGGTGGGGTACCATATATTTTATATTTTTAAATGTATTTTTATAGATATATGTATATTTAAAAATGAAAAATATATTGAAAATATTTAAATAAAGATAATAATAATAATGGTTTATTTATTTCTCTCTCACACAGAATAATTTTACAATCAGGTCTTAATCTTAGAGTTACATAATCAACTAGGTGAACCTGTGTGAGAGACTGGTACCTGAACTAGGAGAACCTGTATGACAGATTACCAGTCTCTCCTAACTAGATATGCCGGGGGTGAAGTGTAACTATATTGATTGGTAAGTAAAGTTTTAGTAAATGTTTTCGTAAAAACCCACTCACTTACTCACTCACTCAAGTGAGTAAATGAGTGGGTTTTAATTATTTCAAGAACAGAGCCGAGTTACAATACTGTTAGATAACACTAGGTGTGCCCGCGGTTTCACCCACGTTTATGGTTACTGCACCGCCCCCGTGGTTCGTAGCGTGATGTTATATAGCCTATATATAGCCTTCCTCAATAAATAGGCTATCCAACACTAAAATAATTTTTCAATTCGGACCAGTAGTTTCTGAGATTAGCGCGTTCAACCAAACAAACAAACTCTTCAGCTTTATAATATTAGTATAGTTTACCGTGACAAAATGTTTGTAGGCTAACAATAATGGTTTTATCGATTTCTTGACAAACAGTTTATACATCATATATAAATAGTCATTTCTATAGGCTCAACCCTTTATCTGAACCTAACAACTAACATAAATGTAACTCAAGGATCCACGTGATCAAAACGCTGGTCTTTTCTTAGCCCAAAAAATCTGCATTGCCATTCAACGTAGCAGTGGCGACGCTGAAATTAAGATTTATATCACAACAACCAAGAAAATTCACTTCAGAAATCTGGTACACGCTCTCATGGTCACTAATCATCCATGTTGCCAGTTGTTAAGGAAGAAGGAGCGCCATCTATTGACTCAAAAACATCAACTAACAAATGTATTGCATTAACGCGAGGAGCTGCTATTAAAATAGGCTGAATGGGATACCGGCGCTTTAAATGGTTGTGAAATCAAGTACAAAAAGGTTCAGGCAATCATCATGCCTTTGTTTAAGTACCAAAAACCCAAGATTAAATAGGAAAACTTTTTGCTACATCAATACCCAAGGGACGAATAAATGGGACATTTCTCTTTTGGAATTATACAGTTATATTTTTTGTATTTTTATTGTTGAAATATTTTGTCAAGTCAAAAGTGGAAAATTATTTTGACCTTTATTTAATTAATAGATAGCTTTGTGTCGAAGTTGATCCTACTCTAATACGTTGTTCTACTACGTCGAACTCAGTCAAACTGACTGAGTTTTAGCTTAGCTGTAGCTTCAAGGTAAGCAGTATCTAATGGACATCATAACCAGATAGTTTACGTTTTAGGAGACAATTTGACCAAAAACACTTATGACTATAATAAGCCTTTTTATAATCATTATTTTTTATTACTGTAATCCTGTCTTAATACCTATCTTACCTTTATAAATGTTCTGTGCATGTGTTTGTAATTAAACTCCTCCTAAACGGCTGGACTGATTTTAATGAAATGAAAATTTTGTGTGTTTTCAAGTGGATTCGAGAATGGTTTAGAATTAATAGCTAGTTATAAATATGAATATGAGTTTGTTTGTTTGTTACGCTTTCATGCCTTAACTACACGACCAATCCTCATGAATTTTCGCATACACGTTGGCAGGGGAACAGAGAATGACATAGGGTATCTTTCAGCCAGAATAAAGTGTTACTCACTTTACTTAACCTAACCAACATGCACACGAGCGAAGCCTTGGGCAAAATCTAGTGATACATATTTACATGTAATATCTAGAAACCTTCAATTAAGTGCATGTGCTTAACGAATGTAACTCTCGAACTGATGTATCAGGGACGGCACTGTGTCTTGGGATACATATGGAAAGGTTCCCATATGTATCTCTGTCAGTGCCGTGCCCCAGACTAGGTAGTCTGGGAGGCAGCGCTCCGACGAATTGTGATATATTTGCTTCATAATGAACTATTAGTAATTAAAACACAATCTATCATAGTTATCTTAAATTTGCTAAGATTATATGCTGTTTGTTATACATGTTCTGTGATATATTTATGAATCGCTGTTGTTTTTCTAAACAAATAAATAAATAAGAGCCTCTCAAAGTAGAAAAAGAAAAGCAGATCTTTACGAGATTTTAAGAACGCCATGATGATGAAACTGATATTTTCGTTATCACGGTTATTCTCCTAACCTCTTGCCCCTCAGCTGTTATGACGGCTAATTTTACATTAAATTTATCATCTAACTTTTTAGTCTATCTACAACTACTAAAAACGTGCTTATCCACACACGCTAAGCAAAAAATACGTTACATATCATACAGCATTCTTAATAAAACCGAAACATACACAGAACATTAATAAAAAATCCAGTGCGCCCCATTAGAGGCGAATCGGGTAAATATATACAGACGCTATTTTGTGCCCGCGGTTTTTCTATACGCTTGTTGACTAGGGACGCCAGTTAATTCAAGCTTACGTCAGCATGCTAGCCGAGGATAATGGCCGCCCTGAAAATGCCTTTTTTACTTTTTATTCACGCACTGGATATTCTGTATTTATTACCGAAAACAGCGCCAAAATGGAGATAGTGTTGTTTGTTATGTAGCCCACGATGAGATAATGTCGTTGTATATTTTTAAGTTTCTGGAATTGTTTTTTGTTTGACGAAACGGTTAGTGATCACTTTGAAATGTGTATTTTGTTACTTTTAGTTATATTTTCAAACGAAATTATATGTTGGTAGGCTAGTTATATATTACTAGCTTCTGCCTGCAGCTTTGCCCTTGTGTATCGAATAACATTTTTTTTATACAACTGAGGTGGCAAACAACCATACCCCACCTGATAGTAAGTGGTCATCGTAGCCTATGGGCGCCTGTATGAGGCATCACTTTCGCGTTGCCGACCCTTTAGGAAAGGAAGAAAAGAAAAAGGAAGTGGGAAGGAGAAGGAGCAGGGAGGGTAAATAGGGTGATTGAGCCTCTGGCACTCTTACTCACTGAACGAAACACAACATTAGGAATACTGCTATTTCACGTCTATATTCTGTGAGAGGGAGGAAGGTAATCGAAAACGTTTCGTTCACAATCGTTTAAAGAATAGGCGATAACCAAATATTACAATAACAAAAATAACAAATGAAGGTATCACACCCACAATTGATCAGCTATTATAATTTCGTCATCTATTGTCAACTTTAAAGCTTTTTATTTATATCTGTAGAATACGTTCAACTCAATGAAAAGAAGATTACAAAATATTTAAGCACTTGCAGCTGAAACATCACATTGCATTAGAATAAAACGACAAAAAAATACTTAAACAATCAACGGCACATTGCACAGATGTACCACACTTTTAAATACCAAATAGCTTTATGCCACATAGGAAAGCTAGTTTTCAAATAAAAATGCAAACCAGCGGACGCTAACGGTGCACCAAAATTTACTTGAACAATAACCACCAACTGAACTGCAGTTTACCCCTCATAAATACTATACTCATATTACACGTATATTCGGAAAATTGATTTTACGGAGCCATGTGACAAAAAAGATAATCCTACCACAAATCTTTACGGGTCAGAGCGGCTTTTATCTGTATCGATAGGGTTGAAGCGGGTTGAGAGGAGGTCAAACACTCATATGTATATTCACACCCGCAAAAACATATGTTTTGCACGGGTTAAATGAAAAATAAAAAGATCGTAATAAATGTTTCTCGATGTGGCCTGTTCTTTAGTATTTTTCTAGTACTGTGTACTTACGTTTAAAAGAGTATATTATGTGAAGGGGATAATATTAAATTATATGTACATATATGAATTTTAGTGGACATTCGAATTATAGGTAATACTAGCTAGTCGCGACTTCGCCCACGTGAAAATTAATAAAAAATAAATCCAGAATATAAATAGCTATCATTGAAAGATCCGCTAAAAGGAGTCTAGTCATTTCAAAGAACAGCTGGAACTAAACAGACATATAGACAGAAAAAGAATTAAAAGTAATGATTTTTCTGTATAAGTATCGTATATACTTTCATATGCATTAAGTCAAAAGCTTTTATTTTGACAGTACAAACGGACACTTCAATTTTATTATTTGTAAGTATAGATATTCGAATATACAAGACAACACGTAAATACTTGCGCAAAGACGGTGACCATGCAAAGAAAATATCGTACTCTATATTCGAATATAATTTGATTGAAACTTTTTGCACAACTTATTTTCTAAGTTAGTTCTTAAAAAAAATGTCATAAATATCAATTACACGTACTAGATGTCGCTAGTTGTATTTAAACTAGTAATTAAGTAATAACATTATACGCAGCTGTAAGATTGAATAGGTACATCATTCGACATTCGTTCAAACTCATTAACAGTAAATAATGTCGAAATTCACGAAACCTTTCATTCGCAAACATTAATATACATAAATATTACGTACAATGATTTAAATTAACAGTTTCACGACGAACATTGCAAATATAGATGCAATATTCGATTTAATTAATGTCCTTCTGTAATTGTTTCGTTCGGAATCATTAACGATGATGGCAATAAAGCGACTGGCGCGGGTGCCAAATAAAATTGTGGAACAATTTATTTACACAGAAGATACTCGACTGTGGGAAACTTGGGAGTTTTGCAGACAAGACTTAATCTCAAAATATTTGCGTCTATATTTGATGATTGTCTTGCTTTGCGTCTATTTTAGTCCATTAAACTTTAGGCAAACACAATGACCGCGGAAAACAAAAGTATACTGTACTCGTGTAATAGAAACGATGCACAAGACAAGATATCGTTTTTTGCCAGCGTTGTGGTCAAGCATGTAAAAATAAGTATTCTGAGACTTTCTCAGATAACAATAAATAAAATGAAAAATATTTTTGTTCAAAAAAATCTTGTTCGTTATATAATTTAATCGGCGTGTGTACTACGGAACATTTGCAAGCTAATGAGGCATGATGATCCTATGGCATCAACTTAAAATCTTTACATAAGATATTATATTATTTAATTATACACGGAGCAGGCGATAATTGTCAATCAATACGCACATCATTTCGAAAAGTCATATAACTTCCGAAAGTCAGAGGTGCGCGACGTGGGTTCGAACCCGAGACCCTCGGCATTGCAGTCTGTTGGTCTCCCCACTGAGCTATCGCTGCTATCAAAGCTATGTAAGTAGTAACTGTCATTACTGTAATATTCATTCCTATATTGTCTATTCTATCTCTAGTGTCTCTATCAGTGCACGATTGCCACATATAGGTACTCTCTATTTCGGTTAATATCCTAAACTCGTAAAAATTAGGAGACGTAATAATATAAGGATTCCATTTTAGAAAAGAAAATACCGTACATCCTTTCTGATGTAATTTAATTTAATACGTAGGTACATGACGTACGAATAGCAGTTAAAGGATAATTTTCGCTGTACAAATAAATCCCATTGCAGACTCAAGTCAATTCAATTATCCGTATTTTTGAGGATGGATCTTGAGTCGATGATGACGTACACATTCGGTATATTGGTATCCTCACAACATTGCCTAAATATCTATAGATAAATATTGGGAAAATTGCTATGTAAGGTTTTTCAATGTATTTTGTTATCTTATTTGCAGGCTAGGCACAAGGTAAATATAATTTCATTTATCGATGGGGCAGTATACTGGTAATACATACATAGTCACACACCTACAACCTCAAACAAATAGGCAGGAGTTTATTACACCCATATTTCACTAAGAATAACTTGCAGTCCCAGGTATTAGGAGACGAGCATATAAGCTTCTATCAGGAACAATTCCAAACACTGTGCTGCAATTTAGACTTTCTTAATAAAAAACCCAATAAACACATTGGCCTATCCGTGAATTGTACCGGAAATTTCATACATTTCAGTTATATTTACTATCAATGTGCCACCGAGGCAGAAAATAAGGTAGATTAAACCGTTTAAAGGCTATATCTCAAACCTCTAAAGTGGATTATAATACGAACCTTTTGATGCAATGAACGCATGCAATACAAAGGTATTTTCCAACACCGATTATACAAATAGATCGTATTAACGAACGTTTTGCTGTCCGTGACTTCTGTGACTAATACAATAATCATTAGGATCTTATATATAGACATACATACGCTATTAACTTACTACACAATATATGGCGTTATTATTCAGCTAAGTCGTAACATCAACAGAATCTTAAACTTAGTAATTATTATGTTTTAAAGTACCATATTTGTCCAAACCAAAACAATAAGAATAATTATATATTAACAAAATCCCTTTATTCCTCGTAAGCAACCGTTATGTTCTTAATTGAAAAACTTTCAGTCTAAACCGAAAAAGGAATTTAGGTACGTCGAATCAGAAAATTGTTTTTGTTTGCCATCGCATGAATTCTTCCAATTCGGTTAATTTTCCTATTTTATACGCAGTACTTTGTAATTGGCTCAATATATTTAAGCTAAGTGCTTTTAGAATTCGGCTCTTGAGTCTTATAGGATCAGTATATATGTATCCTTTAATGGAGATAAGTGGGGCCTTCGTGGTGTCATTGTACGGTTAGCTTTTTTATTGGAGTGATAATAAAAGATTGTTATAGGTGACTGTGAGATGGTCTGGAACGTTTATTGTGTAGTAAAGACTTACTGAAGGCAGTAACTTTGTTTTATACGTTAATTGGGATTCTTAGGACTCTGAGAGGATGTCGTGGTGACGTGGAATCAATAGTAAGCAAAGTAGCAATTCGTGAGAGTAAAGTGAGAAAGTTTTACGATTCCGTATTCGAATATCACATTATGTATTGTTAATTATTCGAATAAGATTGAATATTCAAATCAATATAATATTGTTAAATGACACATTGATTAATTTTATTTTATTGTGATGAAGAAGGTTTTTGGTTTTGCTTCAAAAATCTAAAATTCTTTATTTTCAACTATAACAAGGTAATTTATATTAATTAATAGGGTTTGAGAACTCTTCTGTTAAGTTAAAAACCTGTGTTAGAAGAGTCCCCTCTTATCCATGGCATGCATTAAAACAATGTAATAGCATAGCTGTTAAGTTAAAGTAACACACTACACAATATTTTTAATAAAAATGAAAACTTAAAATTTAAAATAGAAGCAAATTAACATATATTTTTGGCGCCTAAATGTACGTTTTATTTGTTAATACATGGTATGTCATAGATTGTATACAGACGGGCGGGCGTTTGTTTGTGTATGTTTGTGTGTATGTATATGTGTGAGTTTATATGTGTGTGTAAGTGCAGATGTATATGTGTGTGCGTTTGTAGTAGAGAGTGCTTAGTGTAAAGTGTGAGTGTGATGTAGGCATATGTAGTGTACATGAATAATGCTTGCTTAGCTAAGATTTAAATCGATATTTGATTGCACATTAGTTCACATATTGAATATATTATCTGCCTCCATGTCGCAGTAGTAGTGAATGCGACTACTATAAATGAGGGCTCCGGTTAAAATCTCGTGTCAGGCCTACAAAAAGTTATTGGCTTTTCTGCCAAAAAATCTTAGTAGCAGCCCGGAGTTAGGAAGTTGGCGGTGTTAGACACTTCTGCGACTCGTAAAGCACTTAAACCGTTGGTCCTGCGCCTTATCTCTCAACAGTTGTGTAGAAACAGACATTGTACTACTATGCGTTCAAATTATAGAACTTTAAACTAATAAAGGGCAGGGAGTTCTCTCGGGGCGTTCTATATCCGCATAGTGCCGAAATGATATGTATGAATGTCAATGATAGGCCAAGTCCGGTAGGTGTCAAACTGTAAAACTGTTATAATTAATGGAGTTATAAATAGACAATGGACTCGAAAGCTTGATGGAATAGTTAAGCAGATTAATTAATTCTCTGAATTGTAATGGCGGACTTTTGCACTAACAATATTAGGCTATTCTGAATAAATTGCATACGCTTTATCAGAAAACATGGAAAAATATGTAAGCTAGCAAATTCTGAATTTAATTTGCAATATTTAATATTTATGATGTAGATAAAAAATTGTTTGATATTACTTTTATATGGTAGGTTATAAGGTGTTATAAAGAACCGCACTTAGTTATATAATAAAATAATTGCAATTTGGTTCAAATTTAAATCCATACAATAATTATGATTAGCCAACTGACATTTATGTCAGTGACTATACGAGTACATGAATAAAATATAATAATGAGGATGACACTTCTCTTATATGAAATAATTCTCAGGTTCTTCACTTCTTTATAGTATTTTCAAAACATTGTTCTTAATGCACAATTATCAAATAATTTTTTTACATATTTTAACTAAAAGCACGAATTATACTTCTGTACGTAGAATTATGCTTAAATATGCAACAGCAAAGGAGAAAATAGACATAGCACTAAAAAAGCCCTCAGTATCATCAACATTTGTTAGTCATAAACAACACTTTTGAACATAGACCTTTGTCAAAAAATGCATCTGCAAATATAAAGTTAAGACAACACTGGTACAATGGATCCATCAGTTACATAAGCATCTGCAGCATCTGACACGAACAATAACAATTAAATAAAAAAATACAGACAAGAAAAATTTACGTTCTATTTTTAAACAAGCTAAAAGCTTGTCACATTTTCCACGCAGGTCATGCGCTAGGGTGACCACGATAACCCGCCTCACCACGTCGGGTGTCTCAAAAATTTAAATTGGTCGACGAACGTGCGTCACCGTCGCGCCAAATTGAATTCCCGGGACCCGCGAAGTGCTCTGATAAATATGTAAGTCTTCGCAAGGTTTCTTTTGAAGCTTCTATACAAAATTATGAATACATATTTTGAAGTTACTTCTTAGAGCTACCATTGTATAGTTTGGTGTAAGGTGAAGTTTTTGAGTGACTGATATTGTATCCGAGGTTTTTTATATTGAAGCGTCATGTCAGAATTGTCATGGTGTATCGTCACCGTCATTAGCTTTTACCTGCTCTAAGTACACTATTGCTCTAAATGTTATATATTTTCTCCAACTAAGGTGCCATAAAAATCTAAATATAGTTTAACTAACTGAGTGGAATTTTGACAGCTCAGTCGAAAATATAAATTCTAGCAAAAAAAAAATAACATGTTTTATTGCGTAATTGCAATGTGCAATTTTTATTTGCCGCTTAAATTTGCTTTATTATTCAACCTGTAAATTTTTAGACAGATAAACAGCCCTGATTTAGTTCTTTCACCCCTTGTGATGAAATGGTGAAATGAAATACATTCAGAATGTTTTATTCAGCATCGTAACGACTGTCTTCGGGTGAAAGTTGCATTTGTCGGATACTCGGATATTTTGCGTTAAAACTTTTCTCTCTTCTTTCTTTATGTTTGAGGAATTTATTATATTCATGTATTTACTCGCTAATGAAGCATTTTTTGTATATTTTCTTTGTAAGCGGCATTATTCTATATATACTGTTAAAAATATATCGGGGTTGGGTTATTTTTATAATTTAGCATTATTGTCTGTTTGTATGTTCTGGCTTCACGTAAGGATGAATTTAGATGAAATTTTAATATTTTTTGGAATGTACTTAAAATTTAATCATTTTGTCTTTCTATATAACTGAATATATACATAGTGTAATATACGTCAATGACAGTTCGCCAGCCTGTTCGTAGACAAAGGCTATAACTACACCAGCTTCTTATTAGTATTATGTGTACTAATTTACCACGTATATTTAATAGTTTTAATTTATACGCTATACGTGACTCGTTGGTAAATAAACAAGATAAATAATTTCAACTCTTTTAAGTTTACCATTGTGAGTTGCTGGCCAAGTGTGGGTTAGTAAACTTCATATTCGATAAGAATTCAGAAAATGACCAAACATGTTCTCTTCTATATTTGCCCACACATGCTCCAAACCAAACGATTGTTAGTTTTCTAATACACAAGCCTCTAACATGTCAAAAACGCGCCGTCACCTAAGACCCGTACTCAACAGGGTTTATATATCATATCTATATCTCTAAATACAAAATTATTAAATAAATACATACAAGTTATCCACTATATGTTTCATTGTTAATTAAGACACTATTTCTACGTATATCTATCTATACCTCAAACTAATACCATCAAAGTAAAGATTACATCCAATCCCGGTTCCCTCTAATCTTCTCTATAACAAGAATCGATCGGGACGTAACCCTTGTTCTTAATTTAATAAACATATGTAGTGTTGGAGAGACAAGTGACGTTAATACGCAAAACTAATTGAAATTCCCGTTCACATTTTCCCAATACGAGTTTGGAGACGTGTTGGCCGCGTGTCACGTATCCGAGTCAGTGCGGATACGCGGATACGGATATTTATAGGACAGGGACGGATGGGTGCATGGAAGATGCATGAGCGTTTGGATTTATATTGTTTTCAATCTAAAGTAGGTATATCTGATCGGTGCTGTTAAATTGATTGTTTCTTTTATGGTCACGTAAAACTAAAACGTGTGTTGGCTATATTAGGAGAAACAGACAATGGATTTGTCCATGTTTTGAATTATTATATATAGAAAAACATTTAAACCGGTGATTTTGAAAGCCCCCTTATTTTACTACTATACAGCGTTTCTTAACAGCTCTATTTACCGCAGAATATATGTTCCGTTGTAAAAATTATAGACTTTATATTTCCTTAAAAAAATTTATAATCATTATGGTATAATATTTTACTTTGTATCATAATGAATCACATCAATTTAAATCAGCTGCTATTTTTTAGTTAACATGGAGATGACTAATTTGGCCATTCGAATAACAAACTTATGAATAGGTTTTATTTGTAGTAGTGTTGTTACTAAAAAAGTAATGCCTACATGGTAAAAAGACCAGAAATATCATATTATTATTTACTAAAAGGGTTATTAAATTGTTTTATCTGCATTTATAATGATTTATTATTAAGCACCATTATACAACCCTTAAATATCACCAGACTTTAATATTTTACATAGTATAGTCTCTTGAATATACAAAGATTGATCGATTGTTTAATTTCACATAGGTATCCAAATAAACTAAACATCCAATCAACCCTACAATAACAACCACTCAACAAAAACGGCGGATATTATTAAAATTCGGCTTTTCAATACATCCCTGCGTATCCGCGTCGAACCAGAATTTCCATTAAAGTGTTATTTACACAGCCCTCGGTACGTGAGCTATCGGACCACGCCGGGATAATTTTACCAAGGAAATAGTTTTTCGTTCGATTTTCGCATTGGAATAAGAACCGACAACCAGCGGTAAGGGACTGTTATAGGAATTTGAGTGATTGGATTTTTAGTTGCGGAATTTATATAGTAGCTCTGAGTGCATAATGATTTTGATTGACGTTTATGCAGTTGCTGTTAATAAGCTGTTTCAAAAGTGGTACTGATTTTCAGAAGCATATGTACGGCCCAACTCATCACATGATTGTCAAAGTTCACACCGCCTTAAAAGTCATAGAATTAATCGCAGGGTAACAAAACAGGCTTTTTGTCTGCAACACGAGAGTAATAGCCTTGGTGTTGCAAGTGTCTAATGTAAGTCGAAATATCGTCCAATATACGTACCATCTTTTTACAGAAAAACGGCGATTAAATACCAACACCGATAATGCTTTGCGCGCGATGTATAAGAGTGGCCCATATACCTATCTCTCTTCTTCTTTATCTTTAGTTCCTTGTCTAAAGCACCAGTGATAGCGATCATAAGCTTCAGTAACCACTTACTATCAGACGGCCGGTATACTTCTTTGCCACTGGGATGGTAGAAACAACCGTCCGTCAGCTATGAAAACAGTTTACCGCTTACTTCCTTTATATAACCCATTTGCACACGTATAATTTTATTAGCGCAAATTACTCATATTATAGGTACTTTCACAAAACGCCCTCAATTTTTGGTTACATTCAAAACATTTTCCCTTCCCTCGACAAGAAACGAGTCGCCATGATTTTCTAAATACGTTCCCTCTTTGACTTTCCGTGCGTGATGATAAGCATATATTATGGTACATTCTACTTCGGTTACAATTACACATTTGCATATAAATTAGCAACATGCTCTATCATTTTATCATTGGGTGTAGGGAAGATACTTCTGTAATATTTTCGTGTTTGGAATACGTGTCGTGGTTTTATGTAACGGATATGCCTATATATACAACGTATATAGGTGTGTATATATGTGAAGAGCTGTGGAGCGTTCTATGCTTGGTATATGGAAACCGAATTCCATATTTCGAGATTGGAAGACGCACTAAAGCGTTTGACGTAGGCAAATGAATAATGGAGCTTAAATGGAGTTGGAGAGAGTATATCTGGTAAGGTGTGAAGATGACACGTGGGCTAAATTTTGTAGGTTTTAAGTCAAACCTAAATGACTTTAGCACAAGAGTGTCGATAGTAGCATTATCAAAGAGACGCATATATTCAGCAATTAAAAAGATTAGAAAACTACGGTCTGGTTTTTTCAACAGCTAAATAAAAAACACATTTAGTTTTTCATTTCTTTGTCTTTTTGTAATATTTATGAAATACCTCGTTAAGCCCATAGATTTGTAATCATGTTTGTGCCGCGGATTTGATATTTACGTCTGGGAAAGTGTTATTCAATTCCTCTGTAAAGCAATTCTTAGTGGCAACACGAAGTCTGGAATTTGTCCGGAAGGTGGCAATAGTCTCGACCAATATTACGTGGTACTACTTAACTCATCCAGTTAACCGTGTATATAAAACAACCTTTGATCACGTCTTTGGTGATATTCAGACCTGAGTGTATGTGTTTATCTGATCGAGCTTGATGGAATATCCAGTTAGATTCGAAAGATCATTCTAGAATTTTTCATAAATGGTAATGAACAAAATCAACATTACCGAATTCGACGCAGAAGATCTTTTGAGCACATTATACAAATTATAACATCATATACCTACGTAGCCTTCTCTGCAGCATACAATTATATACTGCTTTCTACTGGATATGCAAAATATCTCAGATATTTAATAAAAACGGTAGGTACGATAGTATTTCTCTGTATTGATAGCTCAATATTTACTCGACATTGTCAAAAGATATGATGGATTTAGGGTAGCAACACCTGTTGGTGTCTGTCAATAAAGTGTACCGTGTTATCCCTGAACACAATGAGAGAAAATATTTTTTTCAAAAGATTATTTTTTTCTGAAGCGACGAATAAATATTGTAGTGCCTTGTTTGTTAACTACGTTCGTATTGTGACTTTGGATTAAATATGTTTCTTTAGAATTTGGTTGATGTTTGGTTCGGCTCTTATTTGACAGTACCTTTTACCTGCAGTAACTTCAATATTGTAGAACATCGTGAATGGTGATTATGTTGCTTGAAATTACATATTTGATTTCTATTGACTGCCTAGTTAGCCCAGTGTTGTGTTATTGAGTGCTTGACTGTAATCTTGATTACAAGTTCGATATCGAATTGAGTTGTAATATTAAGTTTTTTTAATAAATGAACAAAATTCTCATAAGCAATCTGACAGCTGATTCTGTGTCTAGTGACCGGCAATGGATTCACTCTTATAATGAAAGATCTAAAATTATCTAGTTGTGGTTTAATTCTTTGGTGATATCGATCTTGCAAAACTGTGAGTTAAAAGTCAACATCTCTAATGATTCATAAATCTAGAGTCTATAAGACAAATGATTATCTAATCATTTGTCTCGTAATTAATCTTAAAGCAATGGATTGTTAGTCATTAGTACCTTAAACCTTTATGCCACTACACTAATCACTAACCATCCATGGCTCTGACAGTTATTCTTTTATAACTTCGGAAGAAATAAATAATTGTCGTCCCTACTTTACGCATATAGCTACAGCCTACAATAAGAAATTGCAATTATCTGAATTGCAGTTTCAATCTGTCGCGACATCAAAAAGTTAACCTGTCATCAACAGCTGCACTTAAATCATAATAATGACTTCTGTATTCAAATTTCAATCAACATTCAAGTCAACTGCAAATACTCGACCTCATAAACGGGGACACTATAACATTGTTAACATTCATTACAAATTGTTCAGCTCAAACGGCCCTCCGGTACCAAACTCAATTAAAACTAAGAACATTTGTAACAAGAACCAATCTTAATAAACGTCGGTGTCAGATTTAGGTCCAATAAACTCGTGAATGATCGTCAAAGACCGATGACATTGGTGTGGAATACCGGAACAGTAAATGGAGCGAGTGGATAAGCCCAATGTTCTTAGTGAGCGAAACCGGGGTATGCATTAGACAGCTCTGTGCTGTGAACTGACCAGATTTGCGGTGGTCCGATCCATCGATTCTATACCCGATTTGAGCACAATGCGGTGTGTTCGATTGTCAGTTTCATATTTCGAATTTGGCCCTGAGGCTGTGTGGAATTTCAAAAGGTAGATTTCATTGTTAACATCGACGTTTGGTTATATAATCTTCTTGTGAGCTCTATAGGGACCTTTGATGTATATTTTTAAATGCATGTGCTTTTCTCATACTTATTATTTTTAAGAATTAGTTTGATATTATTATTTCATACAAGGAGTCACAACATCACAGTGACAAATGTATACAGTAGGATACAATCCACATCGACACTATACCTTTACATTTTATCCGTAATTCGAATGCTTGTAATGGCCGTGCCGATATGTAAAAAAATTCAAATTTAAAACAGATTTTACCAACAATGAAAATATCGTAAGCCTTGTCATCATATACATTTATATACCACATATATTGTATTTTATGTAAGTAACAATCTTTATGAGTTTAATTTTTCGGCTATCTCGGCTATATTTAAGTAACACAAATAAGTATTAAGAAAATTAAGAAAGTAAGCGTGCTAGCAACATAGAACGTCATTCTTTTATACTTGCTTCAGCGTCAGAGCAGTATGTACGACTTTATGTATGAACATAGTACATACAGCCAAGGTTCCATTACTGAAAGGGTTGTAAGACTATAAAAGCTTTAAGATCCATAAAATCAAAGACTACAAATTTCAACTAGCACGAACACATGTTCATAAGTTCAGAGCCTCATAAATAAAAGAAGTGAACTACCGTACTTCAACTTCAGAGTCGAAAATTTTAGCTCCACACAAAATCTGTACAGTTCACAATACAATAAATTCACTACGAACAAAAGGCTTCGGCTTTAAATCGTTATTGCACGAACGCGTCACGATTCACGCTGTCGTTTATCAATAAATGTGGATTCGGTGCAATAAATTATCAGAACTTCGCAATATGTACGTTGAATGCAAACAGCAGACGTCGAAATTACAGTGGGGAAAAATAACGACATGTAACCGTCAGACAGAGAATAATTGTCGGTCGAATACCGACATGTAGTTAATTCCGCTTATTTGTATTTCAAACTCAATGGTTGCTTTTTGTGTTGCTCACCCTATTCTTTTTTTCGGCCGTCTTTTACCGTTTTGAAAAAGTTTCGCGTTAAAATTGTAAAGATACAAAATGATTTGATGTTGTTTGTTTTTGTGATGGATGTTTGCCGGCGCGATGTTCACAGTTATTATTCTTATTGTCACTTTCTTTTTTCGAGAGTTGTAATAGCGGCTACGTGACGACACGACGATGCTAAAAGCAGTTTTAAAGTGATACATTTTGCAATCAATTGAACAGATTTAGACAAATTATGTGTTGTAGAAGATCGATGTGTTTTCTGCTTTTATTGCAAAACATTTTTTGAGTTACTTTGTTTGTTTTAGTAGTATTCAGTTATTAAGACAGTTACAGTTATTCTAAACATAACACACCATCACGTCTCTATCTTACCAAGGATTTAGGTAGAGGTATTTCACACCCAGTGTTGTCAATTACGATTAAGTTTCGCTTAAGTTGCTAATTACCAAACCTAATTCCGCTTTTATTCATTCCACTAAAATTTGGTACACAAGGTGCACTTAGAGTTATACCACTAACATTTAATAAAATTCAAAGTACTGGTTAATTATCGTCGATTAGTTAGTGACATAGTGATACTGCTATCCGTGACGTCAAATGAAACATTATTAATAAATGCTATTATAAAAATATTTATGTCTTTGAATTACCAGCGTCCAAAAGCTTTTGTTAACCATTATCATTCAAAAACAGGAACCACATGCTCATTTCCCACCATTTTATATTAAAAACGTAAAGAAATAAAAAATATATGCCACAAAACGGTAACCAAACTAAAAATACTCATCATTTTTCAGTAATAGTTTACATAACACGATGAAATTAATTTTATGACATCAAAAAGGTATGTCAATATATTCATGCAAATATCACAATAATCTCGTGCAATTAATGAATGGTATTTAATAAATCGCGGTTTACTCTTGAAATTATTGATAACACTTCAATCAATTAATCAATCATCATTGCAGTCCATTGCTGGGCTGTATCTGACTCGAAACACACTTATCGAAGTGAAGTTTATTTCACCGCTTGTTTGATTTTATTTGTACCTTAAATTTAAATTATTATTTTGCCCATGAAGGTATTATTCTTTAATATAAACCTGAATGCATTTTCTTCACCCGTTTGCTACATAATCATGATGAAACTACAAAGTGCTTGAATATTTGAGAGCCCGTTTTCCATCGGATATCGTAATAATATTAATTTCACTTACCTAAATTAATATCAGAATTATATAACCAGTTTATATTCTACTAATATTATAAGTGTGAAATGTTGTGAACATATTTGGATGTATGTAACTCAATCACGCACAAACCGTATAACGAATTTGGTGCACAGATAAACCTGTGTCCTGAAATTATACATAGAATAATTTTTAAACTGGTATGCATTGCATTAGGATTCATTGAATTCAGACAGATACTAGTACTTTAAGTTACATTAAAACTAGTGAAAAACGGCAATGAATTGCCTTAAATCTTAGAGTTTGAAAAAATGGTTCAAGTAATATGCAAAGGTGAGGTCAGAGGTCAAGGGTTTCGGAGGTTTATCGACTATGCTAAGTCAAATGGCGTTGACCGCGAGTCTCTAGCCCTTACGTTTCTTGAGTTGAAAGTTGTATAATAGACAGACGGACGGACAAAACTGTTGTATAAGAGTTTTTTCGAACTCTAAAACTATGCTTAATAAAATATTATGCTCTGGATTTTAATATAGATTACTTTTTTTTATGGTATAGGCAAACGAGCAGATGGATCGCCTGATGGTAAGCGATTACCGCCGCCCATGGACACCTGCAACACCAGAGGAATCACAAGTGCGTTACCAGCCTTTTAAATTTCCTCCCACCCCCAGGAGGGTAAGGATCGTCGAGTGAGTGTGAGTACCGCAGGCCCAAGCCTCCGGTACCCACACTCACTCGACGAAACACAACGCAAGTGCTATTTCACGCCGGTTATCTGTGAGGCCGTGGTATCACTCCAGTCGAGCCGGCCGCTCATAGCAACATATTTGCATGCATACCATAGTATCATACCTAAAATACAGAGAGAATCGGTTTAGTAATTAATTATGAGCATGAGTTACCATTTGCAAGCAATTAGTTGTAGACCGTAGAATCATCTGCTGCTATGAACTATATTAATATAACATACCAAAAGGCGTACAGAAACAAGAATGTCGAGAAGGCGTTAACTCCTACTTGAAGTTCTTCTTTGGTTAGTGGTTAGACTGGATGCAAAAAACTCTAATAGAGCATTATAATATACGAGTTTAAAGAGCCGTAATTCCAGTATTGAACTGAAAATCTCTGATTGATTTGATTGTTAAGGCCTGCGGTACTTGACTGAAATATATTTCACTAACCGCAAAGTCGCAACAATGTTTATTAGACACAGTTCTAAGACATTTTTATAAAACATCCAACGCAGTATATTTTCCTAGAAAAGTTAATCAAAGTGAGCTGACTCAAAAGAATATTCAAGAGAAAGCAGCATCAAAGTTATTAGGTCAACGTTTAATGGAATCAATTCTATGCAAAGCGTTTGAAATTAATTATTTTCTCCAGGGAAAAGTATCATATGTCTTGTAGCCTGTTTGTTTGATCAATATTATTACGTCTTAACTTTGGGGGAGGTTTCTATTGTATAAAATATGATGAATATTTTAAACCAACCTTATTAGAATTTACGTTGAATTTTTCGGTGGCGGAATTGTATAAGCTAACATATTTTAAACATTATAATTGCTTACCAAAAAAGGCATCATGGCATTTGGGTGTTTCAGTAACGTAGCAAATATAATGTTTGTTACTTGTGCGTTGGCGGTACTAAAAAATCTGTTACCAACGCAAGGGGTAACAACATTTGGTTCACCTGGTTATACACAGAGAGAAGTACCAGAAGTGTCTCTATTGAACCTACGCTTTGCTTGAATGCACGCCTCATTTATTTGCGAAAATATCCTTTAAAGCTAAAGTACTGCACTAATTGAGAGCTCTGACTCTACATTTGAGCAAACATCGGCTCAACTGTTTCTCCCGAATTTTGTAGAAGTATGTATATAGTCAAAGTCAAAGTCAAAGTCAAAAATCATTTATTCATTTAGGTCACAAAGTAACACTTATGAACGAATTTTATAGTTGCCTTGTTTCGTAACCAGTGACGTTATTTGCGTAAACAAGCTCTCAAAATCGATAACCAAGTCAGGAAAATTATACGAGTATAAGTATTCTGTCAAAAATGTTAAAAGCAGTAAGAAATCTGGAACTGCGTCCAGTAAACAGCATAAGCCATAAAATTTCTTACGCAAATCCTGAAGTTAGGTGATAAAATATATGTACATGTATTTTAATGTATAACACTGCTGTCAATGTAACTATAGAAGTAAAACTACTAACAATCGATATAATGGCATCGTGAAAATTAATACTTTTTTATAATACAAATAATATATATAGGTATGAATGGAAGTCACCACTAAATTTTTGATTTTCATTACCATTTTTGTATGTCCCACTGCTGAGCAAAAGCATCTTACATGGACTTCCAAATTAAGTACTAGACATAACCTTAAAAAGAGATGTCCAATCGGTTCACCTTACTTACACAATTATTTTTCCACTGCCTCTCCATAAAAGTTCTATAAAAATAATTACAGTCATTCATCATAAGGGTCAACTTCAAATAATGATATTGATAAGCTTGTTTGGCTCGAATATTCGAACGGACTCAGAGATAATGGCGGAGGGAAACTTAGTTCGAGATAACTTGCCGATAATCAGGGAACTTCCCCTGTGTTTGATTGAGAGTTGCTATTTTAGATCTCTGTGAGGCTATTGGAGTATGGTATATAGTTATAGGTATATTTTTGTCATTAAAGAAGTCATTTCGGCCTCGATGGCATAGTGGTTAGTGTAATCGACTGCCACGCCTGAGGTCGCGGGTTCGATTCCCGCAGAAGACAAATATTTGTGTGCATCAACATGGATGTTTGTCTTTGTCTCGGTGATTCTATGTATAATACGTAGGTATTTACAAAAAAAAAAGTATACATGAATATTTATCCATCGTCTAATACCCATAATACAAGCTCTGCCTAGTTTGGGCTAGATAGTGTTGTGTGTATGTGGTAGAATGTTATTTCCTGTGTTTATAGAGGTCAGCGGGTTATCTGACGTGGTGCCTGGTAGTCAACATTTTTAATAACCTTTTCAGTTAGCTAAATGAAAAATAATACTCATTATACAGATTTTGTTCGTTCTGACAGGACTATAAGGTTTGCAGATCGTCGAATTTGCACGCCGCCCGTGCGTCTTTACGCACCGTACTAGTGTAATTCAGTTATGTGGCAAGGCTAAAGTCTCTAACACATACATTCTAACTTCACTTTTGCCTGTAAATTAATTATTGTTAACAGGCTTTTTTAAATAATATACATAATAGCCCTTATGTATACTGAAGAGATTCACACATTTTTGGCTCAAATAAAATTAGTCCCTTTTGGACAAAGTTTTAAACTTAAAATTTGGTTACTGCATCGATTTAGATATTCTAGTATACACTAGACTACGTAGTGTAGATTTATTTAAAAAAAAAAAATGCTTCGCGGATGTAGTAGGATAACAATCACAAGAAAAATGAACTTGTTTCAAATCAGCATAACTTTTATTTATGTTTTTGTGGATTGGATCATTTCTGCACAACACGGTCCAATTAATAGAATACCCATAGTGAATTAAAAATGTGTCATAGATGATATGAAAAAGACATACAGGGCAGTCTTTGGGGACTGCCTATAGAAGTGAAACTAAGTAACTAGCTTGCGGTGACGATGACGAGAGTTTCACGCTTTTTGTTCACCCAAAAAGTACATATATATACACAGTATACATATAGCATATGGAAAGCGTTCGGTGACGATGACACGAGTTCCATGATTTTTGTTCACCAAAAAAGTACTCAACGCGCCTAAAGAAGATTTCACTTCAAAAATGCCTGTTTCACAAAATTTGCCTGTAATACAAAGTTAAATAAAAGCAATGCCTTAAACTTGCAGATCTAATTTACAATGACAAATATTTCATGGCCCTTATTTTTACGCGATAAATGTAGTTTAAGGGCTACACGTTTTTTTAAAAAACAACTTTATTATTTGATATTATGAAACCATATCATAATATTACAACATTAACATTTCACAAAAGTGCATACTTCATTTTATGACCATAGTTTTAAGTTTAACATTGTACAAATATACATATTATGTGATACAAAATAACTCAAATATGACTACAAATGTATCCAATACAGCAGTAGAGTTCAATAGACTTCAACTGCTTGAATAACAGACGAAGTAATGTAGTCAGAATCACAAGTAATTATTACTTCAACAGCAACGTACTTGACGTCGAGGTGTGTCTAAATGAGCACTGCAGCTGCGCAGAGACGCATTTGGGAGATGCGTAAATGCCTGCCAAAGGCTGAGATAGTTAAACTCGGCGTATCACAGAAGGTCGGAAGTGTTCCAGATAAAACCGTGCACTTGGATTCTTGCTAGCCTTTTTGGCGTTAGCTTTGGTTTAGCTGCTGGAAAATGTAGTTGGGTATTTGAAGAAACAAAAAGTATGTTAAAGTTTCATTTTTTAATACTATGTAAGAGTTCTTTAGTATATTAAATATTACATTGGAATGAAAATTATGTATCAGTAAGTTGAATGTTTCGTTGTTCAGAAAAGTATATTGTATAATGGTAGTTCAACAAATTTTCATATGGGATTTAGTGTTGAATTTTGCGGTGTTACTAACATATTACGTCACAAAGCACGTACCCTATAACGTAATATCAATCACGTCAAAACACAAGTATTAACAATGAAATAAATTCGTATATTAATAACAATAGCACATTAATACTCAGTTCCTATATCGAGAAAGAGAGAGACGTCTTACCTACCGACGGATAGTTAATTTTCGACACATAATTATTCTATGAAAAATATATATAGTACTGTCCGTCGCTAAACGAATTTATTGTTGATATAGGTCCTATGTCTGCTTGGCATCAATATAACAAAAGTTTTTTAATACAAAGTCTCTAGACTTCCTGCTTGCTCATTTAATAATAGATGGTGATTGCACTAATAGATAGGACTTGCATAAGCTGCTTATACCGAAAGGAGGACAGCAAGCAATTTACAACCATTTATTGCTATCACATTTTTCTCCTCTCTGCCTCAATAAAAATACGGAAGATAAGTGGCTTACGCATATTATTAATCTATTACTTAAAAGTCTTAACGTTACGAAATAATTTCCTCACATCTATGTAAATGTGGGGGAACTTAGCAATATTCGAATAATTTGCAAATAATCCACTATAAAAATTGCTATATTGCTGTACGCAGTTCTCACATCTACACCTGGAAAGGCTATCAGTTGTCTAAAACGCTTGTGTTTTTGTATATAAGCGATCAAAACTCGCGGCCATTTTGCTCTGGCTGTTTCAAATGTAGATGCCCAGAACTGTGAATATCGTCAGGATTCATTTAATGCTAAAGACACAAATGTAAATTAAATAATAAACCCCTCTGGGACAGTCGTTATCTCATCATGTGACTAACGTGATATCAGAGGCCACACTTCACTAACATGTAAACTACCACCTTTGTCTTGTGATGTAAACAAAAAATGTATCACGAGGTTAAAAGCGCACAAACCGCAGGGCAGCTTGTGGCGAGCTTAATGTAAGTGGCGACACTGCGGTCCTGAATGCCTCAGAGAGTCGATTAGGGCCTCGTCCCCCACTTGCCGTTACTGGTTGGCCGGGGTGGAACTTCAAGAGCGCCCATAGGACTCTCAACTCTGGCTTGCCTTGGTCGGCCCATCAGAGGAGGGCCGGTAGAGCTATATGCTTAGTGGCTATTTAGGGGGCCCATCTAGTGAGTTGGCGAGTCATCGTCTGCCATTCCGACTTTGTACTGAGACAGTATAACAGGCAGACGCCGTTTTTTAACTATAGTTTGCATTTTACCAAACCATTATACACCCATTCCCATAGACCAGAATAATTAGATTACATATGTAGCAATAGTCTCCTACACCTGCCGCGGCTAGTGTCTAGGTAAGTGTTCCATCTCACTTTAAACTAAAACTCTCGAAAGGCCTCTGCATGTTGGACCCATGTCCCCGTGTAAGCCTCCCAAAGGGCCGGGTATTTTCCTAACGTATTAGGGAAATACCCGTGAAAGAGAAACAAATGATAATAATAAATTATAATTTGCTTAACAAATATTTTAATATCCCGATCCCGATTTAATATCCGCGTTTCATTCTTACTAAGTAAATAAGACTGCAACAAGTAAGTTCAAAGTTTTCTAGAAAATATAACATCATTGCCGATAAATTACTTTTTAAGAAAATAGATCATAAAGACCTAACTTTTATTAAAGTTTCATCGCTTCATAAATAAGGATACTAAAATGTAATCAAACCTCACAAACCCCTGTTTATTAGATCTTAGTTATTTTTGGTAATTTACGACATATTCTTTCTGAGTTTCAATAAATATACATTAAGAATTTGTATAATCTCATTAAATCAAGAGAGATAACGATAATATAGAACTCCACATTATATTATCTGTACTACGATTTAAGTAAGTTGACTATCTAATATATTTTAGTATCATATTATCTTTTTAAGTTACACTTGATTAAATAAAATGTAAAAGAAGGTATTACAACTCCATATCTAACCGCTTATATGGTAAAAGAGTTGCAATATAATATGTTTTTAAAACATATTATATTAGTGTGAAAGCTTTTCTATATCAATAATAGATCATGTAGTTTAGGGCAATTATATAAATATAATTAATTCGGGTGTCTGTGATACCTTTGTACCTTAACTCATAGAAACTCAGTTTCTTGCGACTCATACTCAAAGGCAGGTATTATCTATTCAAATGCAATTAAAGTTACCATATCTTATTAACATTTTGCATTCCCACAACTGATTGCGGCCCTGTTTCACCGGCAACGAATTCATTACAAATGTCACTGCGAAGCGAAACTCCTTTATATGTCAACAACAACCAATTCTGTACCTTATTCTTGAAACGAAATGTCTCACTTTCTCTTGAAAGATCCCTTGTTAAAGTGTCACGCCAAATTGGACTCAAGCTGAACAGAATTAGGGTTGACTTTAGAATGGTAGGATAATATAACGTGTGGTTTCAATGAAACGTGGTTCCGCAGATTCTAATTTCAATGGTAATGTTTGTAATACAGTAGATACAGATAGGAAGATATCCAGCTAATTGCTGTTTATTTGGTAAAATCTCCCTTGAAGCTGAAAATTAATATGGGCAAAGTTAATAAGTGTTCTGGTGTTTGATTTTGGTGTTCAGCCTGTCGGATAATTTATGATATTTCCGAAAGTGATAACCACTCCCGCCAATTATTATTCTATAATTAAATCACAATACTGTCGCACGCGTCTTTCTACGTCACCTAATAAAAAAAACTTGCAGTGTAGTCTTTGGGGACTGCCGATAGAAGTGAAAATTAAGTAACTAGCGTGCGGTGACGATGACGCAAGTTTCACGCTTTTTGGTCACCTAAAAAGTACAAATATATACACAGTATATATAGTATATATATAGCTCATGGAAAGCGTTCGGTGACGATGACGCGAGTTCCATGATTTTTGTTCACCGAAAAAATGCTCAACGCGTCTAAAGAAGTTTTCAAAAATCTTGTCTTTAACTTGTCAAATATTGAAATGCCAGTCATTATATATATTATTATAATTGAAAACCTGTTGACTGGCCTCGTCACCGGTGTACCGCTGCGATTTAATACTTTAAAGACATGACGTATACGTACTTCTTACGTACATAAGGTATATGTCAACTGTCATCATAGTTTTTCTGGTATGTTCCAAAGGATTAAAATGACTGTGAAGCATCTCTACTGCCCCTGTGACACAGAACGGAGATCAAGTTATTGTTGTTTCTTTTCCGTGGGTGTAAGTCTTCGCCAATATGACATTCTGCATCTTAAGATATACTCTATTACAAAAATTACCTTTTTATATTTAATCTAAAAGAGAATCAAGTAATGGAATGTCCATTGATCTCAAATATATAGATTTTTATATTGATATTAGTCTTTTATTTAAACATTTTAAATTCAATCAGAACTATAAAATAACACGCACTTTAGTGTAGCACAACTGGTGCAGTAATCCTGCATATAAAGCCTATTTTTAATAAAATTGCAACTCTGTGTTGTTTTCCGACAGTGAGTAGGGTCTCCAAAGATTAATACGGTAGCGTTGTCCTGTCAGTAGAAGGGACAGTGATTGTTGCCGCTTGCACTATTTCTTTTTTTCCTGAATCAGTAACGCATGAAAGATATCGTCGATGTTGCAAACGTTGATATATAGTTATTTTACTTTGCTAGTTTTCACTAGCAAACTAAAATAACTTATCACTATAATACTCACTTCAATAAAATATTTGTAGTCCGAAAGGACTACAAATAATTTTTAAATTTGTTGTCATTGTAAATAAGATCTGCAAGTTTAAGGCATTGCTTTTATTTAACTTTGTATTACAGGCAAATTTTGTGAAACAGGCATTTTTGAAGTGAAAACTTCTTTAAGCACGTTGAGTACTTTTTGGGTGAACAAAAATCATGGAACTCGCGTTATCGTCACCGAACGCTTTCCATGAGCTATATGTATATTGAGTATATATGTATGTGTACTTTTTGGGTGAACAAAAAGCGTGAAACTCGCGTCATCGACACCGCATGCTAGTTACTTAGTTTTCACTTCTATCGGCAGTCCCCAAAGACTGCCCCGCATGTCTTTTTTATATCATCTATGACACATTTTTCATTCACTATGGGTATTCTATTAATTGGACCGTGTTGTGCAGAAATGATCCAATCCACAAAAACATAAATAAAAGTTATGATGATTTGAAACAAGTTCATTTTTCTTGAGACTGTTATCCTACTACATCATGTTATGCATATAGTTTTATAAAGAATTGAATATAGATTTTTGCATTTATAAATATATAAAAAGGCCGTTTCATTCCATATTTCATAGTTACATTTCAAGTGTTATTATTAATTTACTTAGTCTATTTTTGTTGAAATATGGGCCCCTTTTTGGGTAAAGGCCTCCTCCAGCTTATTCCACAAATCCCTGTCCTTGCCTATATTTGTCCAGTCGTTTCCTGACATCTGGATAATATAATCAACCCACCGTCTTACAGGTCTACCAACATTCCTCTTTCCCTGTGGACCTTTCCATGGTGTGGTTTCTATGGTCTATCTATTATCAGTGTAACGTGCGATGTGTCCAGCCCACCTCCATTTAAGCTTGAGTGCATGTGTGAGAGCGTCAGTTATTTTTGTTTTTTGTCTGATGTGTTTATTCTTTACTTGGTCTATTTTCCTGAGCTTCAACATGCTCCTCTCCATAGCTTTTTGGGTACATTTAATTGTTTGTTTGACTTTATTGGTATAAACCCAAGTCTGGTAACCGTACAGTAAGCATGGTAAGAGACATGTGTCAAATACTGTCTTTTTTAAATGCAATTATAGTTTCTATTTAAAATTTTCTTCATTGACCAAAATTGTTCTACGTATTACTTCTTCTTCATTGCTGGTTTTGTTGAATTATAACTGCTTCCCAGATAGATTTAACTGCTGACATATTCTATATTATTTTCTTTTATTACAATAGATCTTTTTTGGCTGTTACTCATTATTTTCGCTCGGCTTACGTTCATTTCTAAACCTATTTTTGAGTTTTCATTATCCAGCGACCTCGTCATTTCCTCCAGATCCCTAGAAGATTCAGCTAATATGACTATGTCGTCAGCGAATCTTAGATGGTTTAGGTATCGTCCATTGATTTGCACACCTTTTTTAGACCAATCTAATTTTCGAAATATATTTTCAAGCACTGCAATAAAAAGCTTTGGTGACAAAAAAAAACTCGTTCAATGTTTATTTCACTTCTTCAGACTTCCAAATTTACCTTGTTCGTACTGTTTGTGTAAATATATTTCAGGATGTTAATATATTTTTGATCCACTTTTGAATGTTGCAATGCGTTCCAGATTGAACAGTGGCTGATGCTATCGAAGTCTTTGCAATAGTCAATGAAGGCCACATAAAGAGGTCTGTTATGTCGATATTTTTCTATAATTTGCTCTAGGCTCTGTATATGGTCCATTGTGCTGAATCTTAATCGGAAACCTGCTTGCTCTTTTGGCTGGAGTTTATCAATGTCTTGTGTTATTCTTTTTAAAAGTATTGATAAAAAGAGTTTATATGTGCTTGCTAGAAGGCTTATGAGTCTCTAGTTACAGATTCCCAGACGATTACCTTTTTTGAAAATTAGAATTATGTCCGAATTACACCATTGGCTTGGAACCGTTTCTGTATCTAATACCATGTTGAATTGCTGTGATAGGTATTGAGTTAAGGTTGATGCTCCAATTTTAAGAACTTCATTGCAAAGCCCGTCTGGGCCATGACTCTTTTTAACTTTTATCCGTTTTATGTGTTCATATACTTCAGAATATTATGGTTGATGCTATTAGTTGGGTGTTCGTCTACAATTTAGATTTCATTGTTGTTTCTTTTCCGGTATAGGTCTTTATAGAAGTTTGTCGCATGATTTACCACATCTTTTCTTGATTTAGTTTCTTCTGAGTTTTGCTCAAGTTTTTGTATCCATGTTTTGTGTGTAGTTAATCCTTTGCTTTTTTGATACTTCTAATGTTGTTAATGTTCTTTGTGATGACTTCTTGTCTATGTTTGCTGTAGTCCTTTCTGAGCGATATATTAGCCTTTTTATACATTCTGCTAAGCTCATGTTTCATATCTTTGTTTTTATTTTTTGTATGTATCAACTCGGTGCGTATTATTTATATATTAATCGGTTTGTTTCCTCGCTAAATATTTTATGTTGTTCTTGTTTGGTTTCTTTACATGATTTCAGACTGTGTTGCTTTCCTCCAGGAAGTTGTAGTAGATTTGAATATTGCTTTTTCTTCTTTGGTATTTATGCTTGTTTGTAGATTTGTAATGTATTTTTTGATTTCGATAGATTTTTGCATTACTTGATGTTTATTCAAAAGATCTTCATACTTTTAGATAAATTAAAAAAGAACCTCTGGGTCATTTCTGCACAACACGGTTCGATTGTTTTAACAACATTTTAAAATCAAGTCTTTAAAATTTATTACATTCAAAAACTTAAAAGTATGACATTTAAGATTGTTTTATGTTTACGTGAATGTTATACATTGAATTTAAACACTTTATACGGATTTTGTCGCGTTGTTTATTTTACTTTAAAATACTTTTATTACATGATTTTGAAACTCTAACACTACTATTTATTTATATTACATCAAATAGAACGGACTTGCACCAATTACACTATTTAATCATTATTTAATAATATAATATAAATTGAAAATTAAATAACTTTACTACTATTTAAGCTATTTAATTTATGAAAACTATTTATATTTAAGTTTACACTTTGCCCCTGCGTTTCGGTTGCTTTACAGCAGCTATGTTCACGAGGAGCGACAATTTTATTTGCGACGTTGCCATTCGAGACCGGCCACAAAGCGGAAACACTGTTAAAGATGCCAACAATTTATGGTACCTACAAATCATAAGGTTACTAGTAAATTAGACATGTCAGTATTCTTAGAACACGCTACTTATTAACCGAATGTTACTTTGTTCAAATTTCGAAGGCAATTTTTGTTTACTTACTAAACTAAAATAGGTGCTTTGCTTTAACTAAACCATACACACACACGTGTAGCTCAATACAAACCTATGCTACAAAAACACATACATTACACACTAAACATTAAAATGAAAGCAATGTTCGAATTCCTATTTTGAAATAGAAGCGGGAAACGATAACAAAGAATGAAAGTCACACATTACGCGTAGACAGTCCTTAATTTACTCGAACGACTTCCTGAATAGCCAAAAAAGTGTGCTGACATGTAAATAGTGGCAAAGGTAAGCGACAAACAGCCAGCCTCCGCGAGAACCGTTAATCTTTGTGAAAAACTAACTGCGACGCGAAGCGAGATAAAAAGGACTCATGAATGTTTTTTTTTGGTTTACGATGTTTGTGTTTTTGTTTTTTGATCTGTCCTGCGTTTTATTGTTTGAGATTTGGTCTTTTTGGAATAAATTTATTGTGAAATTTGAATATAGGTATGCTAATTTAATGGAAAATAGAGATAGATAATTACCGAGATATATTAAGAATTACTTTAAATAAGATAAATAGTTACCTATATTCATTAGCTTGTATATATATACTAATATTATAAAGAGAAAAGATTTGATTATTTTTTTGTTTGTAACTATTTAACTCAAAAACTAAACAACCGATTTTAAAAATTCTTTCACCATTGTTAAGCTTTATTATCACCGATTAACGTAGGCTGTATTTAAAAAAGTACTGTTGCAAACATTACCTAACTTCACCTACTTTTACGGGAGCGAAGCTGCGGGTAAAAGCTAGTATTTAATAATTGTGCTGCCGCGACTGTAATGATGTTTATACTATAGATCTTATAATAATGTAATTATAGAGCACCGCAAATGCATGTCGGCGTGGTTGGCCTCGGTGGCGTAGTGGTTAGTGTAACCGACTGCCACGCCTAAGGTCGCGGGTTCGATTCCCGAACAAGTCAAACATTTGTGTGCATGAACATGGATGTTTGTCTTGGTCTGGGTGTTTCTATGTATAATATGTATGTATTTACAAAAAAAAAAGTATATATGTATGTTTATCGATTGTCTAGTACCCATAGTACAAGCTCTGCTTAGTTTGGGCTAGATGGTATTGTGTGTATGTGGTAGAATATTATGAATATTATGTGTCCACTTTCTCGGAAACTCACCCCCACATCGACGGAATTACAACCAAAGCTGGTGAAAGTGGGTGAAATACACTTCGTTTAAGCCCTGCGAGTGTATAAACATGGTCCCCATATACCTACATAACTATATAGCGCTCTACTCTGCCAAGAACTAACGAAAATAAACATTCAATTTTCGAACATCTTCCAATTAATCGCGACGTCTGTAAACTTATTCCTAATTCAAATTCTACAAACACACTTAAAGAGCTCAATAAAATTCAACGCAAATCAACCGTGAAAAATAATACTCAATTTATGATAATGATTTTCAAAAATATTACTATTGTCATTCAAAAGCAAGTAATCAGATTAGAACAACTCGAGTAAAGGCTGAAAATACGCGAATGTAAGACTCAAGCTACACTGGCATTCATACATTATAAACGAGGACCACTGTAACTTAACCCACCCTTTCGCACATCGGTCATTCCCACCATAATATCTTTGAGTGGTAAAATAAAGTATATGTAGTAAAAGTAGATAAACTAATTTATGTATGTAGGCTCTTAGACATGTCATAAATGAGAAAGAATCGAATAAAATAAGTTTATGGATCATAATATGTTTTTATAGTTGCCATTTTTGTTTGTGTTGTGGTAATGATACTGACAGTTACGAGTCTTTGGGACGTATTAATTTTGTTTAGGCACTTATAATAGGTCGGGTTCGTAACTTATAATTGGTTTTTGAAATTCGAAAGTAAATTTTATTGGTAAAGTTTAGCATGGTTACCTTTAGCCGTTAATCTCCCAAGGGTTTGGCTGAGGTACTTTTATTGCGAGAGATATACTCGTGGCTATACGGATGTCGGCTGAAGAGTAACGGTTTGATTATAAAACGTGGATTAATTTAGTTCTATTATTTACGAGAGGCTGTAGGACTGAAGTCCGGGGTAATTAAAGCAACGGGGCGGAATGGATGAAGGCATTGGACTTGCGATGAAGAAATTGTTGGTTTGAAGCGTCAGCTATTGTACTACCGATGAGATCCGACTCCTAATACAAGCATTAACTTAGTCGAATAACTTAAAACGAACACTAGTAATTTTAATTACTAACCACAGCTGTTAGTTATATTTAAATCAAAAACAAAATGATCTTCATTTTGTTTGTCTTTTGTCTTCATTGGGATTGTGGCTCGTCCCTGAGGTTGTTAGTAGTGGGTTCACATCAGTAGTGAACTGGATGGGATTCAAACGCACTACCTCTTGATCGCAAGTCTCATGTCTTATGTAAAGGGCAATCACGATTTTTGCAATCCTATTTGCACTTAAAATATTACATTTTACAATCTTCAGTCACATATTTCTTCAAAAGTCATTAGGGCCAAAGGTTGTACTAAATTCACTTTATTTTTATCAGTAAATGTCTCATAGAATTATAATGAAACTTAATTGGAATCCCTTAAATGTTCTCCAGAACATCGACATTCTGTTAACTACCACAATTAACGGCCTGAGAGCTGTAATTAACTGTACACTGCTAACAGGTGAATTGGTTACGCAGAATTATGGAGACGTCGAGCGATCAATTGCGAATGTCAAATTGGATTGATGGATTGATAGTCTGTTTAACCAACCCTATCGTTTTGCTGCAGCTATTGGTACTACATACATGACTCACTGCTGTTGCCTGTAAGGGTAGAGTAAGCGTTTACTGTTAGGCCGACCATAATAAACAGTTGTCAGTGATCTAAATCCTATCGCAAAACATCAAATATAAAAACAAAAGATTTTATTTGTATATAAATTTTAACGGCTTAGTAGTCGTTTCACACATATCGCACAAGTAGACACTTTTTCAAATATTTCTTTTTATGCCCTTTCGCACCTATGGAATATATTTTCGTGCGAATCGTTCCCGTCTGACAACGCAGGTGTCCATTCGCACGTTTTGTATCTTTAATAATAAAAATATAAAAATAGAGTCGTGCATACACTGCTTTCAAGTGCATATAAGTAATATTTATATGTTTTCTCAAAATGACGACGACCACTAAGCCCTTTTATCTTGCTGCACTCCTGAAAATAAACTCGAAATCACACATTCTGTTGCTCACGCAATTTTCCTTAAAACCGATGCAAAGTTTTGATTTATGTTAATACATATGTGTACTGGTATTATTGTATTCTATACTCTATATATTACAAATTTATGGCCAAACCAATCTCGAAATAATATAAAGATAGACTGAATTCTCGGCTATTATCTGATAGGCTACTCTTGAAGCGAACGGTGTCGCGGCTTTTCAGTGCTACACCTGACAAATCATTGACATCAAAATGTCATTGACATCATATTACTTCTCTCGTAGGAAAGCGCTGCGCTGTCACCAAGTAACCAGTAATATTTCTCCTTTGCGCTGGAAAAGCTTATTCTTTGAAGTGTTTATTACGAGTGCTGTCCCTAGAATTACAAACGCTCATGAAAACCAAAGGAACTGTGCTATGACGGACGGTAAGCCTGTAATCGGTTGACTAACATGTTAGTAGCTGTAAAAAATCTATTATTAGTAGTACTAGTTATTCAAAATACCATACCCAACCCGGTTATTAAACTTCATACCGCACGATAGACTTACTCAACGAGGCAGTCAATTCAAAAGGACATTGAATAAGGCACTTGGCTGGCACTTCATACAATTGAGTAGTTTACAATGCGTCGCAATTGTTATGATAGACAACATACGAATGCTGTTTATACATGGTTGCCATACACCGAGAGAATGGAAGCAAAATAAAGTTACCGTTGATAATTACAGCGAGGGTAGGAAATAGGTCAATGCTTGCAGGTGCGATGTATTACATGATTACAACGTGTATAAAGGAATAAAAACGGTTGTCCTGGCACAGGATTATGTCCTGCGGTGGTAATGGTGTACATAAGTTATTTATATGTTTAATTATTTATACAATTTACATTTATGGCGTAAAGGAAAAACTGTGTTTGTGTAGGATTATAATGTTGGTCTGCATTCTTGTCAAATTTTAGGCACATTAGTAATCATACAAGATTATTATTACTGATCTACATACAACCATAATTTTACGCCTATATTACCGAAGAGGTAGGTGTGTCTTCGGTCACATTTCATCAGCTAGGGTTTAAGAGCTCACGTTGTAGAGAGAGAACCTATTGCTGTTAGCCGTAAACAGTTTCTGATTCAATTGCTTTTCAGTAGCAGTATTTATTGACAGAACAACAATAGAATTTAGACCAACACGAGAATAGATCCCAAGTCTTTTTGCACACGCTATCATTGCGCCAACATGGCAGTCTTTTTCACTTAACGTATAGAGCGTGAAATTAAAAGGTGGGTTTTAATAAATATAGGAGACCCCATACAAATCGCACACCCCCTTGAAGTGTGATTTGAAAGTAAAAGATTCGATCATCAAATCTAAGTATATTTTTGTAACTGAAAAAGTGAGTTTAAGATATACATATACCCTTGAAGCCAAACACACATTTGATTGCATGTATGTAGAAATCCACTCTAAGTTATTAATAATATATAACTAGGCATCATTTTATCAATAGGGTACGCGAAAAACAATAGTGTACATGGAAGAACGATTTCATCTAATACACGTATTCGTATGCGTATCTTTAATGAATTACATGATATATTCGCATACTTATAGTCATGATCTATGGTGGTCTGAAATGATGCAATCATATGAATGTTCCAATAGATATATCGTTGTTGGCAAGAGATGAAATATAGTATATTTATATGGCTGCAATATCCTTATTGCCTAGTCGGCTGCTTTCTTGGTTTATTGGCTAGTGAACTGAGGATCATAAGGTCTTACGTTCGTCCGCCGGATTAGTAAAGAAAAATTAATTGTGATATTTCTGCGAACATTCTTTTCTCGGCAATAAAAAATACTAGGATTCTTGGCCAATAATTTTTTAGTCGCTTTAGGAGTTATAAAGATGGCGGTGACTGCGCCTGATTTCTCTCTTTCTTTCTCTATGTTTTTTACGCACACAAATGTGCACTATAAAAGCGCTTGCGCAGGTGACCAGTCTCTACTAAATGTATATCCATGACCGATAATCGGTTTGGATGTCAATATTGCCTGGTAAATATTTGTATTAACTGGAGGTTAAATGCTATAACAAGCACAAGTTTCATAAAATAGTTGATCTTTTTGCATACTCCTGTTATAATGTACATATAATATGTACTCGCCGGAGACATTTTCTCACAGTCTAAGAGTGCAAATATATTGGCTAGTAGTAGAGTCTCCCCGTGAACATGGCTGCTGTAAAGCAACCGAAACGTCGGGGCAAAGTGTTAACTAAAATATAAATAGTTTTAATTAAAAATATATAGCTTAAATGGTAGTAAACTTCAATAATAGTGGTGTTAGAGTTTTCAAAATGATGTAATAACAGTGTTATAAAGTAAAATAAATAACGCGACAAAATCCATATAAAGTGTTTAATTTCAATAGTAAGAGAATGTTGAAGTGCCTCCAGTGCCCGACAAGCTAGCCGCACACCTGGTATAATGTTATTAGTAACCACTGTTCATGATTATACTCTCTTTGAACCTCGTTCGGAGAACGATAATACATAGTCATCGGTTGATATACCAGATCGCCGGAGGCACATCAGACTATAATATTTTAGCTACTAGGATGAATAAAAATCTACAATCAGTACAAATAGATATAAGACTTTAGATAGGCTAACAGAATAGAAAGTATGGAGAAATCACAGAACATCACAACTATTTTTTGCCTTACAGATACATGAAACAATGAATGCTTAAAAAAACTTAACGTGAAGCTAAATCTAGATTAATATAAAACTAATAGTATATTCTCTAGATTTACATATATTTTATTACTTAGATGTCCGGGTTCTTGATAAATGCGTCAACAAGGATAAAACAAAACATGCCAACAGTACTTTCGGCAAACTTAATAAAGGCAGTTCAGTAGAGGCAGGAAATAAACTAAAAGTAAGAAACCCACACATAACTCATACGCACGCAATGACAAGTACATAAATAACATTGTGCTAAGTTACGCGTGTCCTAGAATGTATGAGATTACTCAAGACCAACACAAATATACAGTCATAAATTATGAAAAAAATATGCGCATACTGCGGCCATCGGCTTAAGAGATTTACACGGGAATGTAAATGGGGTTTGTTCCGTGGTTTCTTAAAAAAATATTTTTTTCCAGTGTGAATAAAGAGCAGTGAGCAAATAAAGAGGCTGATGTTAAAGCCACGATTTCGTTTAGTGAATGTTCGCGTTTTTGTACTCTCTTTCGCTTTGAGTGTGAGCTAAATTGGTACCGGTAGCAATTTTATTATTATACATATATAAACTATGTATACAAACATGTACTGTTATTTAGTCCGGGACATTTTTTAATTAAAGTAGCACTTATGAATTCATAAGGTATTCTTGATGGAGTCTTTCATTTTAACATCGACTATAAAAACTGAGACCCTAACACTAATTTACTATTATATGAATATATTATATTATAAAAATAGAACAGTGGATAAATACGCAAGAAAATGGGCATGTTAAATGAATAATACATTCTTTAACACCAATATAATAACAGCAGGAGTTCGCAAGTTTCGAGAAACCACGGCTTTTTTATGTTTTTATGACAAAAGATTTATTTCCCTCCTCTCCAAGTAGTCGCATAACATTCACAAGAATGATAGTCAAAGTTAAACATCAAAAGGAAATCATGTTACGGCACATAAACTTATACGTGTACATTTTTAGAGCGTTTGTGACTCCGAATTCATATACAAATCACAACTGTCTAAATCATTAGATAGTATCAAATAAAGCCCTGAATGTTTGATTAGTAACAAAATCTGAACGAATTTAGATTGAATTTTCCAATTACTCGCGCCCCTTGAGTTTCAACAACACTAAAAACATCTAGTTGAGTTTCAACAAAACATCTTTCGGCAATTTCCCTTCGACAACGGTGTTTACGTCAGCAAACACATTGCCTAATACCGCCAGATTTGGATGACCTACCTCGCTCCTCCAAGAACTTTGTCGACCAGAAGCGTTAAACGCGAGACGACGAATTTTAAAGATCAGCTTTTATCGGTTGCCTTACCATGACTGTTTATGGCGGCATCTAATATTCTATTAAAACGGTAACGGGGTTGCGACAAGTGCCATAATAGAGTGTACTTTCAGGTCCTTAACGAGTCCTGGTATTAGAATGTGCCAGTGATTATTTTACTTGTAAGCTGACAAAACAATCGTAGATGACGGGGCTTGTCTTAAACATAATATGAGTTTTTAAACGAGAACTGAATAAAATATGAGGCTTGAGGAATATGAAAATTCCGCTAAGGTGATATCTCGTTTACTTTATTCTTAGAATATATATTGTATTTATCGTAAAGTGTTGTCTGCTATGTTATTTTTGCAATAATATTTATTTCAAGAATATATTATATTGACAATTGTACGTTGGATGTACATATGTATATATGCCTCAAGGATAGGAATTTATTAATATTGCAATGATGTAAAATTCTGGTGAAATATATATGAGTTTAATTACAGTGCAGAATTGACTCTCACGTTAAAAAAAAACGAAACTGTTTCAATCTATGTTTTAGGAGGGAGAGTGTTTGCCCCCTTTTTAAAATATGATGTTATTACGTAATTGTGATATTACATCCCAGTAGTGTCTTTTTATTGGTGTAAATAAAAAAATGGCTAAAACATCTTGATTCTTTCAAGTTAATTATTTGATAGTTATTTGTGTATTATAATTAGTCTGTTAAAAGTTTAAAACATATCCAGAAACCGATTTGACATTCAACAGTAATAAACAGATCATAATTACAAGCATTTATTTGGTTATATACACACAAAAGAACTTTTCGCAAAGCAACCATACTCAACGAAATTTATAGACTCCAGAAATAACATTATAAGCGGGTTATGATCAACAAAATTAATCAACAGTGCCGCACTAAAATTCCGATGTGGAGCCATCAAAAACAAGTAAGTAGAGGCATAAAGTATAGTTTATAAGCGATGTGGTTTGGGCCCACATAGTAAATTTTGAACTGACGTCCCGTCCATAAAGTTTAGCCAACGTTACTCGCGTCGTAAAATATTTACCTAATATGGTATTGACGTGCTGAAGGTTGGAAAAGCCAACAAACTAGGAGCGCAGAAGGTTTAAGGAGCTTTGGTAGGCTAGTGAAAGTTCGAGTGAGCGAGACTTTAATATGTTGACGGTGTTTTTGTAATAGGATTTTGTGAATAGAATATCTAAATTAACGTGCGGATGGCGTGGAGCTTTAAGCTGTTTTCTTGATAACTGATGTGTTGAGTGTAGTGATTTTGCTATCTATATGGAACTAAGATTTATAATTTACTGATAGCTGTTTTGAGATTCAGTTTGCGGTTAGGTCGTTTAAATGTTTGTAGCATGTCTTCCGACATAAAGATGTATTGTTGCTGATCCAAATATGTTTTTCTGTAAATACTTGGGATACTGCACCCGTTGCCAGTTTAGAGTGTCTCAGATAACATGTCTTTTAGTTATATCTTAACTAAAATACATCTAATATTTTACTTTATAATTTTCATTAAGATTATTAATGCTTTCATTGAGTTTATTTAATTTTAGATACGAACTATTCAAGACTTATAAAATCATCTTACCAATAATTTGAAGAACCGATAAATAAGTATGCGATCATAAACCTAATGACCTCAACATGAGGGTGTTGATCGAATATGTGTGTGGCCACCGGTGTGTCCATTGAATAGGTTAATGAGAATATTAAAAACGCTTACAACATTACATTTATAAAGTAAAGTAACCGAGTTCTATCTGGAAAAAAGAAATATAAACATTTTTATATCTTACTTTACTGCCATTTCTTCCAATCTTGAAAGCTGCGTATTCTTAAAATTCTGCTATTTTTACTTACCTGAAAAAAAGAAAATCAATTAAAATTGTTTGCTGTCATAGCACAGTTTGCTTGCACAGTTTGATTATGTTTACCATTATAAATTTAATCGGAATTTGTTTTTTATAGTAATTAGGATAAAACACCAAACCAAAGTTATGCGGTATTATGCTAAGCTAATTCGAATCATGCAAATAAGCAGAGTCACAAATAGTAACAAAATTAATATAATTATGTACGTGATCTAGTGACGAACACTGGCTTTTGATCTATTGTTTTAAATAATAAAAGTGCATTGTCGAATTGAACTGGTTGTTTTGAATACAAAGCTATATGCTCAGTCAATCTTAAGGATGCCGTTTTGTTTTGTAAAGAATACAAAAAATCTATAACAAGATATTATTACAAGTCATTACTCATTGTTACTTGTTTATTTGAATTATACCATATTAACATCATCATTAAAACATGGAGCATTAATAAAAGTAAATCAGTAAAATTAAATTTGTTTGATTAATTAATGCCTGTCATTATAATTATGTTTCTATAATTTTGCAAAATGCAACCATTTTGTATCATGGTCTCAAAATTCGTGAAAGTAGCCATTTGAACTCCATTACGTAAAATAACAATATCAGTTATGCTTATATACTATACAACTACTAGTATTCCTCTTCATATGTCTTTACGCGTTCATCAACATACAATTGTCTATAATTAATTCTAATGAACTAATTAACGCGAATATTAAAACATTTCCACATAAAATGATTCTTCGTTTTATGTGGAAATGTCACTAACGATATTACTAATTAGCTTGTCGTTGAATAGCCAACTGTAACTGAAAGAGTTAAGATCATCCATCATGACATTGTGCGACGTAAATGGAAAGACTTTTGCAGAATCATGCCGTTCACGAAATAAATTTCTATGTGTCCTAATAATCTCGTTGGAAAATGAATTAACTAAAAAAGGAGCAAAGAAATTTGTCAAGACACAAAGCCTGTCTAAGCTAAAAGAACTCCTTTAATATCTTAAAGCATGAATGTCACTTTATGGGATTCCTTACATTTTCTTTCAACGCGGTTTGCTTATAAAGGATTTGTACCGAATTTTAAATATAATGTATTTATCTTTTCGTTGAAATTGACTTTTAATTCCTCGTGTTACGCCACGTGTTGAAGTAAAAGTCAATGCTAAATCACACACGAATATTAAGCAATGTTATTCTAAAGCTGTATGCTTATACAATAATAAATATAAAGTTGATAAAACTGCGTAACCAAAATTCTCTTCTGTATATCAGCAGAGACGTAGGCAAACACATCCAGATTTTAGGCAGAGGTGTATCACCTCTGCCTAAAATCTGGATGTGTAATACATTACACATCCAGATTTTTATCAGTTAATTATTAGATACCAATATAAAGCAAGACTTTTGCCGTCTGGACATGTTTGCAAAAACCTCGCGATCACTGAGAATTTTCCAAACAGAAAACTCCACTTTATTCAGAAACGAATCCCGCACTACATCCACCACAAGTAACATGATAGTATTGAGGCAGTTTAATAACTATAACTTTTATATGCTATTGAGAAATCAATTAAGCTCTGAACCATTATGTGCACGTGCATAGTTTCCTTTCGGTTTTGAACCAAATGGCGGAAAATAGAAACAGCTGGCTATCGTGTCTTCAGCTCGTAAAAGTTAACTGAGAGGAGGTTACCGCTGCGCTAGCAGATAAGCACTGCCCCGGCAACGTGACAATGTTGTGTTACTTTATATTTTTTACCAGAGTTAGTGATAATATTGTCTTATGTTTACGCGAATGTTATACATTGAAATTAAACACTTTATACGGATTTTATCGCGTTGTTTATTTTACTTTAAACACTGGTATTACATAATTTTAAAAACTCTAACACTACTATTATTAAATGTTACTACTATTTAAGCTATATATTTTCTATTTAAAACAATTTATATTTGAGTTTACACTTTGCCCCGACGTTGCGGTTGCTTTACAGCAGCCATGTTCACGGGGAGACTAAGATGGTAGTTGTCCCAACGTTCTGAAGTGTAGCTAGTTCTTTCAAAGTACCCGAACAAAATTTAATATTTGGTGTTCCTATTTATGCAGAATGAGCTCAAAGTATCATGAAGTCTAGCTGTGTTTTGCTTCTTCTTGGGTTTGACTATTTGAATGACTGGATCCCAAGCTGGTGGTACATTCCAACCATCCTCTCTATTGAAATTAGGATGTTTTTTAATTTCAATAGCCTCGCGAAGCATCCTTGGTAGGAATCGGTGTTCTTTTGCGAGTATATGTGGTTTGTCAAATCGTAGGTAGTGGTTGGTCCCCTGTTGTACGTGTTCACACACAGCAGACTTCAACGAGCGTTGGAATTTAACGTCAGCTATATGTTCTTTTAAGCGGGTGCCTATGCTTCTCTTGGTTTGCCCAATATATGAGAGTCCATAGTCACAATCTACTTTATATACCCTTGCATCTTGTAAAGGTAATTGGCACTTGATGGATGGTAAAAATTGACTTATCTTCGTTGGCTGTAAAGCAACTGAAACGTCGGGGCAAAGTGTAAACTCAAATATAAATTGTTTTAATTAGAAAATATATAGCTTAAATAGTAGTAACATTTAATAAAAGTAGTGTTAGAGTTTTCGGAATTATGTAATACCAGTGTTTAAAGTAAAATAAACAACGCGATAAAATCCGTATAAAGTGTTTAATTTCAGAGTTAGTGATATTTATACAGAAAATATTATCTTTATATATAATTTGTAGCATTTCATCAGTATAATCGGTTAGTTTATTGCATTTGTATGTTTTTAGTAGGTTTTTATAATTAGATTTTTTTATTTACCAGTACTGGTGTACTTACAGGATACGGTAGCTTAAGAGTCTTGGTATGCTTTAGAAGGCAAGTAACTACATTGGCAAATTATGTTCTGTGGGCTAGACGGTAGGCATACCGCTCACGTAGTTTGTGGCCAGGGACTAAAGTTAGCTCTTACGGTTTAATTCACAAATTCAAACTAACTTAATTAGATACTAACCAATGAAAACGTCTTTATTATACAATATCAAAAATATATCTTCAATTTATTCACCTTCATGTTACAGTTTTACAATACTATACATAGCAAAGAAAACTCCCACGCCAAGAAGCTAAGCCGATGAAATCCATACATCACAGTTCGCCGAGTATATGTTCATAACATGTTGCTGAATCTGGTCAACGTTTTGCAAATCTAATCCGGCAATGGACGACGCGCGGCTGCACAGTGCGATTAAATGGCTTAACTAAGACGGAGAGGGCATAACGTATGTTATATAGAGACGGTGACTAAGACTTGGCTAGTGTTTAAAATGTCGATAGAGATACTGCACAGGTTGTTATAAATAGTGTTATAACACTACAGCATCAAACAGCTTATATTCTGCATCAATGCTTAAGGTATATAGGTATGTATTTCATTCAAAATAGATTTTGTAAGTTCTGAGATCAGATCGGACTTCTTTTTATTATGAGCAGAGTTCATCTTTACTGATTATTTATTTTGTGTAATAAGATTTAAAAAACATACATATATACATACATAAATTGACGCCTGTTTCCCAGAGGGGTAGGCAGAGACTACGGATTTCCATTTGCTACGATCCTGACACACTTCTCTGGCTAATGAAGCCATACACCACCACCACTTTCATAACATTCCTCATACACGCTCGCCGGTTTAAGGTGCTCTTAACCGGGCCTTTATCCAGAACGTCTCCGATCTGATCAAGAAACGTAAAAGAGATTAAAAAAACATAGAGAGATTTTACTTATAAAATTCAGGGTTAACCATAATAATCAATTAGATCCTACTCTGACAACGGCAGAGAACCAATATTTTAAAAAATATATCTTTTTTTATATATATAATTCTTCTGTACGTGTGTTGATAGTGAGCTCCTCCTAAACGGCTGGACCGATTTCAATGAATTTTTTTGTGTGTGTTCAAGTGGATTCGAGGATGGTTTAGACTGGGCATTTTTTTTTTTCGCCTGTATTGGACGGTGTCTGTCGGGACAGCTAGAATAATACGACTGACAGTTGTAGACATTAGTTTAGTGTGTAGGTAGTTCAAACAAAAACAAACTGATCAGCTTTGTTAAAGTATACATAGATTATTCTGAACACTCTAATATATGTATGGACGTTCCAAGACTATAGCGATTTGTACACATACTAAATATAGCAATACCCGTTACCTAGCATTATATTAACTTATATATGGGCGTAATACACACTTGTTTAATAATATTCTAATAATAATATTCTACCACATACACACAACACCATCTAGCCCAAACTAAGCAGAGCTTGTACTATGGGTACTAGACAATGGATAAACATACATATATACTTTTTTTTTTGTAAATACGTACATATTATACATAGAAACACCCAGACCAAGACTAACATCCATATTCATGCACACAAATGTTTGACTTGTGCGGCAATCGAACCTGCGACCTTAGGCGTGGCAGTCGGTGACACTAATCACTACGCCATTGAATAAAAATAAAAGCGTCAAAATAAAAATATAAGCGCCAGTGTGATCAATAAACGATTTTCACCAATTAAATCGCGGGCAGAAGCTACTAATAAATCAAATCATATACAAACTTTTTATTTGCACGCTAATCTCCATAAAAGCTGAACGGACAATTTGGATGTGGCTACCAATGATGTATTAAAATAAGCCTATGCTAACATTTTGAGTTCATTTCATATATATAGATAGATATGCCAGTTTAAAATGCTATAGAATACGTACCCATGTATGTAAATCGTGAAATAAAAAGCCAGGCGATAAATAATTACAATTAAATTAATCCTTGGTATATGCATTTTATTTATTCGTATTCAATATCGAAGATCTATTGCCAAGAAGACGTTACATAAGCTGTATTCTTTTTGATGTAATATTTACTATAAATTGCCCGCGGAAAGGATTTTCAAAGCAAAACGACCATAAGACCGCATGATCCCATAAAAACATTCCACAATCAAATACAAAATTACAATATTTTACGCTAAGCAAACATGGCATTATGAAATTAGCTCAATAACAACATTACGAAGCGTAATATCAAACTCCTAAGTGCCTTACGTCCATACCAACGTTCGCGTCAATCCTCCCTCACAACTTTATGCCATCAAATTAAATATTTATTTAATTACAATCCACCATCAAAATTTCAATTTCGCCGGCGATACAAATCGATTTAAATTAGTTAACGTCTCAATAAATTTAATATTTCATAGTCCCTTTTATAAAATGAATATTTATCAGGCCAATTTACTATAGGATTAAAACTGGGGGTTAGGGAAGGTTTTTGGGTAGTGAGCAGGAATAGCCTAATATCCCATTCATTTCCATGTATTCACGATGGAGTTCTAGGTTTGGAGATCCTTTGATCGCATGGTTTAAGGTTATGCACTAGTGATGATATCTTTGATATTTGATGATATTTAATGTGATCATAGATTTTAGTATCCATTTAAACGCGCATGCTTGTTTTTCATAAGTTGTATGGAAAAATGAGAAGTTTTCAGTGATCTAAAGATTATTAATGGCTTTGAATTTCAAGAATTAGAAATTGTTTTTGTAAGTTACTGACACACGAGAAGGTATGGTAGTGACTGTAACTGCTGATATGTGGTCACAAGTTGAATTCCTAAATCCGACAGTGATAGAGATCATCTTTTAAGAATTTTTTGTTATCGAGTCGGAGTTCGGAGGTATGCCTGGTCGACGAAAATTAGCTCGTTCTCTACTTCGTGGGCTGAAGAAATGTAATTCCATTCGAACCTACGGGAATATAAGCGTGAGTCTATGTATACATAGGTATGTACATTCGTATGTATCAGGGTCTCCGTATTTTTATATCTTATATTTCTATAGTCTTCATATTCATCATAGCAACGATTTTAATAACAAAAGCATGCCAACACCATTCAAAATACAAGTTCGACTCAATTAATCTCTCGGTGACTTTATTTCGAAACATTTATTCCGAACTCTGCAAAGTTTTGGTCGAATAAAATTAGATTCATATGTGAATTGGGACTCCTTGACGTGAAAGTAATTATGTAGTCCAGTAAAAATTGTACTGCTTGCTTTTAATGGAAATAAAATTCTGGTTATAAATTGCCTAAAACACTAATTAGTCCAGTTTCATTTTTAACTTAAGTATAATTTGATTTGGTTGAACTTTACAATGTTATTTGTCAGCTGTGTCAATGTTTGTAGTCTACCGCGACACAAGGATTATTCCTAATACGACATTTACCATTTGATCATAATAAGAATCAAAGATGTTCATTAATAGTAAATTTATTATTAGATAGATATTATAATGTCCACCTCGTTGGTTTAGCAACGAATTACATTTATATTACTGTCAACCGCGGGAAGCCCAAAAACGATAATAGTTTGAAAAATGTTTGCGTATAAAGTACCTATGGAGTTGATTTTATAAGAACTTCTCACTTCTGCAAGATTTTTCATATTTTCGATCCTAAAATTGACCAACTGTCCATGAGTACAAACAGTAAAACATAAACTCACACCATAATTCAATAACAATTTAAATTAGATTTCAAATTTATATTTATCTATAAGGTACATGCGACAGCAATCAAAACGGCGCGGCATGAAATACAAATACACTTCGACAATGCAAATGAACGCTCCTGTTTGATTGGGCTCTGTGACGTCACCCATGTACGTTTGCTCTGTACTGGCTTAATTGAATCACCTGCTACTGGGATCTGTCTTGAGAGTCAGTGAGTTTTGGTATTAATTATTATATCATTGTCTAGTATAATGTGATGTTATGTGAATAAGACAGATTCTACTAAAATAATTTTATGGAGTCAGCAACATCGATTAAGACTGATGTTTCAGGCATCTTTAGGCTAGATATAAAACAGGCTTATAAAAAATTAAAGTTACATTGTCTTTCGTTTACGCGAATATTATAAATTATGTTTAAGCTACTATCTACAATTGTCTCAAAGTGTCTTAGGATACCATAGAAACAAAAAAATTTTATAAATACACTTTAATTAAATAAGAAGACCACCATCTTAGTCTATTGGCTCCCGAAAAGCTACCGAAATGACAGGAAAAGTTTTAAAAAATTCAATGTAAAAGCATTATTTTGGTCTCTTCACACATAGTATGTTGCAGATAATATATCGCACTCTAATTTCCTTAACGTCACTAAACAAATATACGTCAATTTCAGTACAAGCGTTTAAAGTTTTGATTATTTTGGAAAGGGTATAAATAAAAGTTGAGTAATTATGTCGCTCATATCTTTTGTTTTTATTATAGACTAAAACTAACAGTATTTATTACAAAAAAATGAAAAACAAAAAATCTTTTCTTGGTAACAAAAAACTGAAAAAACTAATATAGTGTCACTATTCTGTGCGATGCACAGGCACTTTTATAAGTTTTTATAAAACAATAATGACTTAAATAGTAACAATTTTACCTTAATTCTACTAAAAATTGTATTTTAAAATCAGTTCTGTTATATTTAGGTACTATACTTTTTATAAGAATAACACTTTGGTAGGCAATTAGTTACTATTTATTAAAATACACAATGTTTGAGATCAAAAATTTACTTAAAAGAAAAAAAAACTCGTTTCTAAATGATTAAAAATACTATTTTGTTGTTTTAGTTTTAAATTTACTAATATAAGAATGATATTAAGTTACTGAGAAAGAATATGGTCAAAATAAGATGAGGCGTAGTATTTAGGAATATGATTATGATCTACAAGAGACTTCAAATCATTTTTTTTCCTTTCAGCTAATGGTAATTTAGCCGTGTATAGTGGTTTCAGATCAGATATTGTAGCAGGCGTCCCTTGCCTGCGTGTTGCGACTTTAGTGGTTTCTAGCTTAATCTCCTTAAAATCAGTGTCAGCATAAGAGGTTTTATAAAAAAACTGTATATTACCTACTTCCTTTTCATTTTTAATAATTTTGATTATCTTTATATCAGCAAGTTTTACCTTTTCTCCGTCCATATTTTTCGTAATAGCTTTGTCAGTTACTGCTTTAATATCATAAAATTCAGTGTGACTCATTTCATTTACAATATAGGGTTGTCCTCGTTTTTTGGCACTTCTGATGGCAGCTATGTACTGAGCTGGTACATAGATCGGTCCCGATTTCAATACTTTCTTTACTTCTCTTTCTATTGTGGAGTGGACCGCGTCTCCTTCATTTTGTGTGTGTCCCTTTATCAGGAATTTATGGGTAACTGATTTAATTGGTAGCATTTTTAAAGCATACGCATACATGAAAAACATAAAGTTATTCTTCTGCTGACCACAGCAGTTATCTGAATAAAATATAAATTCGGCGTCAGGGTTGGAAGATGACATCTTCTGTAGATATTTGTACACACATGATGCGATTTCGTTCACTCCTCTATTTCCTTCTACTTCAGTCCAAAAGTAACATTCTGTATGATCCTTGCCAAGCTCTGAAATTGTGAAATTCAAACAGTTCAATTTAGATTTGTAGTAAAATATAGACACATCGCCTTTAGGAATAGTCATCACTGCTTGCAAATCGTAACATGAAACAATACGCGTTGGTCCTATATCTTTTTTGTCTTGTTCTTTCTCATTGCGACTCAGTTGTTTTTCTTTTAAATGATTTTCATAGTGATCCTTCATTGCTTCTTTACCAGCAGCATCAGCATTTAAAAAGGCCACACAGTCATCGCATTGATCCTTTTTAGGTATGAAGAAACCAATATTGTATTCTGATTTAAATATTTCGCGGTAGGTATGAATTTTAACATGAGGTACGTTTCTTGATATGCAATCTTTTTTGTAGTCATTAAACAAATCGGTCAAGGTTTTTCCACCATCGATGTATTGTTTTGTCGTTTGTTTCCGGAGGTAATGACTTTCAATTCTTGGTATTGACTCAATATGTACTTTAACATTCTCTATTATCTCTGTAGGGATCGCGCTGCTGCTGTGCTTTCCCCTTTTCTCAATGATCGCCGCAGTTCCTTGTTGATTTTTATTATCTAAAACAGTTCTTATAGGTCGATCATTTATACCAAGGGTATTCTTAAAAAAAGTTTTACAGACCCTCTGTTTTTTGTCATCTACATAAAAGTAGAAAGCATTTTTAAGTTTTCTGTTGCTATCCACCTTTTTATATTGGTATTTTGGGATAATAACGGTCATATGCATAGCAATATAATCTCGCTGTCGTATCAGCGAGCCCATGTTCCAATAATTATTAAAAAGACCTTGGCGGGTCTCTTCAGAAATAAGCTCATGACATTTAATTCGACATTTTTCGTTACACGGCGGTCCTATTTTTCTTTCAGGCACAATTTTTGAAGAAGCCGAGATGTACGATTGTCCCTTATTCCGTAAAATCTTCGCTAGCTTTTTTTTGTTTTGAACACGTGCTCTCTTTTGGGAACTAACAGCTCGAACAGATTCTTTAAAGCTAGACTCATTATTTTCAAAGTCTGATACAACACTATTTGCGTTTGATGGAGTATTGTGTAAATGTGTGTCGGTAACAGCATTTGTATTTCTACTTGCAGTAACTTCAGGTTCAATAACTGGCATCAAATTATTGCATTGTTCGTTGAGTACTTTACTGGTAACAGTGGCATTTGTTGATGAAGAGTCTGACGATGAAGAACTTGACGTCGACGAAGAGGATGATGATGACGTGGATGAATTACAGGAACTTGCTGAACCCTTGCGTCGACGTCGTTTTCTTGAAGGTAAGTATGTACGATCATCATCAGAAGCTGGTGAGAAATCGACGTTTGATCCATTACTTAGGTTTGATGTGTCTGAGTCTCTTCTATTAGCCGCCATTTTCAGTGGTTCATTGCATATTATGTTGTCACCTGAATACTCGGGCACAAAAGATACTGATGGTGCACAGTATTGCTCAGGGCTGTTATGTTCTTCAATAAATGTACATTTTTCATCTATATAATTTGCCTCCATGGGTTCATTTTCTATATAGTAATTAGAGTAATTTTGCATATTTGTAAATAATTGTCTCTTAACATTTCTTAGCCGTTCTACACTGTCATTAGTTACACGTCGCCTTAACTCTAAGGTACTCAATGAATTACGTGAAGTCTTATACTCTAATTGTTCAATCTGCAGAGGTCTTTGTTCATTGGTACTTGTGTTGTGATTTTCAAGACAGATTTTAACGATGTCTCGTATCTTTTGAATTCGCGAAGGTAGTGGCATCGTTTACTGAAAAAAATACTTTATTTGAAAATTATTAATACTTTACTACGTTTGTAAGCTTTAAACAAAATTAAATAATCGTAAATGGAGAGAAAAATACTTTAAAGCTATTTAGTTTTAAAATGTTTTCCCTGGAGTACCTACTTTGTTTATTCTTGGTATGTGCCAAGAATAAACAAAGTAGGTACTCCATACTCGTAACTGACTCAACGACACAAAATTAGGTAAATTGTTTACCAAGGTCACAAGAATGTGATTGTTATTAGTGCCTTTATAGCAATATTATGTCATAATTAGATGTATTTTCATTTTATATGCATTAGTACCAAATGCCACTAAACAAAAAAATACATAATTTAGTAAAGCAAGAACAAAAATTCTCGAAAACATAATGACACTATGCGTATAGTGTCGATATTACGCGCGTAATTTTTATATTGACTACGAGGTATAACGTCAGTAAGCTTAATATGTCATTATGCATTAAAAAATGAAGCTACTTTGCGAAAGTCATAACGACATTTTCATTATAGTGTCATTATGTTGTTAACTGTTTTGAAAAATATCAGACTACTGTTATTAAATTAAAGACACTAATCAAAAAATGTCGTTATGGCATCATTATAGATATAAAACTTACCGATTCTTTATATGCTTCAACGTCTCAATGCGTAAAGTGTCACTCTTCCTTGCACTGAATAATCATCTATTGTTGACAACTCGATGCGTAATGGCGAATGTGTCATTCTGCAGTCACAACTCATGCGTTTCGCGCGAAAAAGCATAACGTCATAATGCCATCTAGCCGATTTTACGTGAACTATTAAAGCCAGTGTTTTTGAAAATAATAGGGGGTAGTTCATAGTATAGATGGCGTTATTTATCTCAAAATTGATAATTTTTGTTTAGTGACGTTAAGGAAATTAATGTGCGATATGTATATAGTTGCAAAATCAGATCGAAAATCAATTTAGCTTTGGCAGTCACGATGTATGGTTGGTATGGTCCGTATTTCAAAAGACGTGGAAACCATTTATTATAAAGCTAAAGTCGGTTGTCTGTTGCAATTCATACTCAACCAACAATGTTCAGCCTACAAACACAGCACTGTATGGAACGTTTTAGAAATTCAAACGCAGTGCTTAAATCTAGTTCGGTACCAGATCCATCGGCAGAATGACGTCATATCACCGTGTAATGAAGTTTGCCCATCACACGCATCCACCATTCCTGTCTGTTGTATTGTTGATAAAGTACTGAGTAAATCGGAAAATCAGAGTTCTTGTTGATCTTTTGATCACATGGTTGAGTCATTGTTGACTATTTTGAAACTGTCGTTATGATTTTACAAAACTTAGGTGTAAAACATAATTCAACACCCCACCTACAGACATACCCATAGTTAATTATATTGTCATAGGTTGAATACCTTGCTAGAAACTAGCAACAGATGTCTGTTGCTAGTTTCTGTTAGATTCATATGTCTAGACTTTACTATGTAGTAACCTCTAGACACACCTTCTACAAGACAAATACTTCGACGCTTACAGAAGAAACATCTACTTAAAGAAGGCATTCCGTGGATTGAAGGCATTTAAACTTAAAAAATAACATTCAATACTTTGTATTAAATAATTTACAAATGCTACCTATATAGAAACTAGCGATTAAGGATTTTCGACTTACCATTTATATTATTAAAATATTCGTAAAATAACTACAAAATATCAACAACAAAAATACCAACAGCACAGTTCACCATACAAAAGAATCTTTAGTCAATGTAAAAACTTAGAACTTTCAATAAAATCGAATTGTATCACGATTTGATGACACATTGTTTAAATTGACTACGCAGTAATACATTCGAATGCGGAATCGTACAATATTCGATCTTTTTCTATGACTAGCGCATTGCTAATAGGATTTATAATTACTGTTGCCTGTACTCCAATGCTCCTGTTATATAGAAACAATAAATTAGGTAAACAAAACTTTGACAGCTACCAAATTAAACGCGGTCTCCATTCCGCCATCGACATTCAATCGCATCGACAGAATGACACCATATCATCGTAAAATGAACGTTTACACGCCCGCATCCGGAACCGGAGGTGACGTCAGCTGCGCACTCAACTCCATTGATAAACCTAAATCGAGTTCGTATTTAACTTCCATTTGGACTTTAAGCTGGTTTTCCATTTTGTACAATGTTATGGTTCGAATTATTCATATGACTGAAGGAATCTACCAAAATTTCACAGTATTAGAGAGTCAATTCTTATATTAAAACTCACAATGAAATGTAATGTGAACTGGAATGCATATTTGACGTTTATTTTAATTTAGGGGAATACCCTTTGTGATATTTATAACACTGCGAAATATATGACCATGTATCTTTTGCGAGAATAATTGGCTCTCAAGTAAACCGATGTCCAAAACTTAGGTACATACAGAATTACAAACTTAAGTTTGCATCAACGCTCTTACAAATATAGACAATATGAGGTCTAAACTAATTTATTTAATTGTATCATTAAATAATGTTTCTCATATCATTATGAAACATACATTTTTATTTAAAGAATGGGCGTGCTTATATTAACACGAGATAAAAAGCTCATGAAACAAGCAATAGTAATTATGATCTTATTTTTGTGTTATTTTGCCTCTCAATATGATTCCAATCTTGATGTTAAGTGGTTAGTGGAATCCAATAGTAAAGGGATCCATACCAATCACTGACATTGGGGAAGTGGCATGAAGGTACTTACTTTGTCGGCCTTAAGAAACACTTTTTCACGCTACACTTAGTCGACCCAGGATTGAAAGACAAAGAAAATACTATACATATTATTATGGTTACTTTGTGCAGAGTGATCTCTGTCTACCGTTTCATTAATGAGTGTGAAGCCTTCGCTACAGAAGAAGATGGTTTTCGGAGATATAAAAAAATGCAAATCCTAATCCTACCTAATATAATAAATGCGAATGTGAGTTTGTTTGTTTGTTACGCTTTCACGCCTTAACTACTCGACCGATCATCATGCAATTTCATACAAATGTTACTAGAGATCCTTTAAAGGACTTGCACATAAAAAAGTGCCGTTTCTGAGGTATATCTAGTTTCAAATATCCGCAAGAAATATTAGCAAAAAAGTAAAATCTAAAATAAAAGTGATGTTATGTAAATTATTAAAGCAACACTGCCATGACAAATGGATCGTAGCAGAAGTAGTTTGGTAAAAGGCTTTTTTTCTATTAAGGATCATCAACACAATAGATAAAATTCAATGCTATTTACTAGAACAAAAATGTCTTGAGAATGAACTTAAGATACAGAGTATTAAATGAATATTTTCTATAGGTAATGCGCCTAAATTAAACGTTGCAAGTATGCGTCTGGCGTCAAAACAAAATGCAATGTCGCTTTATTAATGAATTTAATCACAAAAGTGTAAAGATACTATAATTTTAAATGGATAATCATATGGGTTATTCTGAACGTAAACACTGAATACCACACTTGATATCCAATATAATCCCTTTTGTGTGCAATGTTGATATAATTTTAATATTGAAACAATTTCGTCACACGGCATTCATTATCCATATCTGTTGTAATTGAAAATTTATCCACGACGTATACACTGAAATTGGTTGGAGCGTCAAAATTATTATTTACCATTAATCTATGAGGCGTAAAATTAAACCTGAAGCATCAATATAGAGTAAAGTGAAGCATTTCGATGAAACAAATATAAATAATAATACAATTTTAGTAGAATCAAGGCATGATAAATCTGTATTTTTATATTTTTGAATAAACAGTTTTATTTTTAATGATGTGTTTTGAAGATAAAGAAACGTGATTCACTTACAAGCACAACATAAAATAAAGAGTATTATCCAAGAGACAGTTAAAGAGTTGAAATCCAAACGGCCACTAAAGATAATTACTAGAAAAACCAAGGAACTGTCGAAAGAACTCAAGAAACACAAATAAATAGAAACGAGTACCTCTCACGATTAAGTTACATTCGCTTCTTTGTCTCCTCCTTTAATATATTTAAGTGGACGTAGGCAATTTTACAAAAAGCCAAAAAAAGAAATCCCCAGTAATTTGCGGGATCCACTCGACTATAAATGAAATGAAAATTTTTGACGAGAAAAAAGTACTGAATTTGCCTACTCTCGTCTTGATGCTTTCTGAAGATGAGGTCTTTTGAATTATATCGCTAATTTTGATGATATAAGTAGACACCCAAAGCTACATTGAATATTTAATAAGCCGAAACTCGCTACGTGTTATAGTGGTAATGTTAAGTCTTTTAAGCCCTACTTTATCCACCTGTAAGAAGACACACATTATACAAAGAAAACAAGATGGATAATAAACTCGCTTTTAGAAGTGGTATGTAATATACTTGAATAATAATGTTCTTTATGTTCTTGAAATATCTATGTATAAGGGTTGGTACATCAAATTATAACCAAATTGAGAATATGATAATTAAATTGTCCCACTGCTGGGCACGGGCCTCTTCTCAGTGTGAGAAGGGTTAGGCTTAAGTCCACCACGCTGGCGAAGTGCGAGTTTGAAGCAGACTTTCCATATCTTTGAGATCATTATGGAGAACGCTCGGTCGTGTAGGTTTGTATAAATGATGTATTCCTACACCAAAAAAGAAATTAAGAATAATGAGATAATATTCTATAGAAAATATTTTACGTGAAATATAGTGGAAATATGTCATCAATGTATAAAGGTATAAAGGCAATTGCAGCAGTAAGAGTTTTGACAAGTTGCAGAAACTACTAGAGTTTTAATTCTCTCTCTACTCGAATACTGTAAAATTTCCTTGTCGCAGTTTCGACATATTGCGCAGCTACAAAATGAATGGAAGTTATAAAATTTTCATTGTTTACATAACTATAAAACTCATAGAAATGTTGTTTATTCATCGATTGCTACCAAACATACAAATTCAATATTAACTAAGCTATTTAATATTTTACATGTTTGTGTCCATTGTTTGGTCTCCATCTTCCTCAACATGGGATGATAATCCCCGGAAATTTCAATTGACTTGAAGGATAAAGTATGAATTTTCAGGAAATGCAGAAAACGTTTTAGACGATCTGTACTAAGGCAATTTTATTTGTTTAATTTTCAAGCTATTGAATTATATAGAACAGAATTTATGAAAATATCTTATGTTTACGCGAATGTTATACATTGAAATTAACGCTGGGACAACTACCATCTTAGTCTCCCCGTGAACATGGCTGCTGTAAAGCTACTGAATCGTCGAGGCAAAGTGTAAACTTAAAAATAAATAATTTTAATTAAATTAAATAGCTTAAATAGTAGTAAAGTTCAATAATAGTAGAGTTAGAGCTTCCAAAATTATGTTATAAAAGTGTTTTAAAGTAAAGTAAACAACGCGACAAAATCCGTATAAAATGTTTAATTTCAAAGAATTCATGGAAATCAGAAAATGGTTTAATTTTTGTGACATTAAGTTTTATAAATACTTTCACTACTTAAAAGTGCACTAATAAGTTATATAAATTTTAAATGACGTGCGTTACCATGGCGTACTATTTAATATATTCAACGTAATCATTTTGAATGAGATAAATATTTTTGTCTCTGAGAAAGAGAGAGCACAATTAAGTACTCATTTTGTCTTTTATCTTGAAGTTTGTCAAGTCAACAAAAATACATGAATTAGATAAAACCCTAGTTATTAAATAAAAATCCAAACACGTATATAAAATAATTTTAGCACCCGTTTTTAAATAACATACCTACTCCTTAATTGTAAATAAAATTAATCCCTTTGATCCTGTTTTACGGCATGCAAATAATCATAACCTAACTTAATTTCAAACTCACAGTCTATGTTGACTATCCCAAAGGCTTAGTATTATAATTACCAATAAATATTAATGTATTTACATATGTTTTAGAACGCCCAACTTTCATTAAAGTGAAAATATGCAAATCAACAAAAACTGTGAGCGAAAAAGTTTGTAGCGTTAGTTCAGACCTTAGTTAAAATAAATTGGTTGTCAACACGTTTGTGATGCAAAACTGGCCTCTACACAAGCACCTGGTCCTACTATATCCAACATAGTAGCCTTTTGGGAAAGTTTTTTTTCGCAATTACAATGCCCTAGGACGAGGCAAAAGGTAGATTTGCATTTTTATTCAAAAATGGCTGAAAGGGACCGCTTGGTTTTTCCCCGACATTTTTCACAAAGCAGGAGTCAATAATAATGAAGATTTGGGTTTTAATTGCGTCTTGATTTACAGTCTCTGTAATGTAAATCCCATCTACAACGTACATTCAAATGAAAATACACTTAAACAGTATCTTAGCGGCAGTGTATAAAATTTTATAGTCACTTTATGAGACTTATAAATATTCTCAAAGATAATTTGGAGGAATATAGCCCAGTATCAACATTACTGTACCTTAAACGTTAAATATTTTCTGTTACATCTCGCATATCATAAACATAAAGTCTTATGACGTTATCTTTAACTGTTACGTCCGTTGAGTCGATGTATTAGGATAATACGTCTCCTTTTATGTCAACTTGGGGAAATTTAACAGCAATAACTTCTTTAATAAAGTCGTGGTCTAGAGTTATGACTGAACAAACATTCATTGAAAATATTGAACTCATGTTAGCGTGAATGGTTTATTTTGGCATTTCTATTTTATGGACTGTTCATAAAGTGCACCAGTTCCTTTAAATGAGTTCAATATGGCAATAAAGTTCGGCAGAAATATTATATGATGAGAAAGCTTATAGAAATGTAATATATATTTCATTGTACGAACAACAACAACTGAAAGAGGCAGCCGGTTCTAATATAAAATAACTAGTTACAGCGTTAATTAGCAGCGATAGCTCAGTGGGGAGACCAACAGACTGCAATGCAGAGCATCTCGAGTTCGAACCCACGTCGCGCACCTCTGACTTTCGGAAGTTATATGAAATTATGTGCGTATTGATTGACAATTATCGCCTGCTCCGTGCCTCGAAAAGCACGTTAAGCCGTCGTCTGCCATGAACATCTATGGCAGTCGTTATTGGGGAAGTCGACACAAAAGATCCCACTGGGTCGAAGTGTCGCCGGTCTGTACTGACTGGCCCCACACAAGATAAGATAAGATACAGCGTTAATTAAGAATGTCATTCATAATATTTCAATTTTATACTATCATGTAAATGTAATAAATATTCTTTTGTAAAAAACCTAAGCCAGCTAAAGGTAAGTAAGTAGTTTAAAATTTTTACAAGACTATATATAATTAAATATTATACTTGCGTCTACAGTTACTCATGAATTTACAGATAGCACTTTATATCTTTACTAATATTATGAGGAGTAATTATTTGTTTCACTTGCTTGTAATCGACAAACTCTGAAAATACTGAACCGATTTTAACAATTATTTATCCATTAGTAAGCAAATTTTTAAGAAGTAACATAGAATATTACTTTTTGTATCATTGTAAAATTGTTCCAAATATATTTTCAATATTATGTTTTAAGATGCACAACAAAACAATCAAACAAATCTAATTACAGGAAAATAACCACTCATTATAATAACAAAAACCAATTTAACACCGAAAACAAAGCTTCGGTATTTGGTAATGAGTAAACTCAAAAAACAATCGGGTGCCGATAAACAGATTTTCATTTGCAATCGCCTCATCGATTGTGAGTGACGTAATTGCCATCAGGCATTGTTCACCCTGTGCAATATTACCCGAATTATCTTTAATTCGTTTAATATACCTCATTGTGTAATTGAAACCATTAACCCCTTGCACTAATTACCAGACGTGGTTGATCATTTATCATATTTAATTAAGAAAGATCTGTAGTCTGAGTTATTTTTTTGTACAAGGTATCTTTGCATTTTATGAAATGCACAATAGTTATAATCGGTTATCTTAGAAAATCTTTCTATCTCTTGTATATTGCAAAGGTTTAATATTCAGGTTATTCAAAATTAGTTCTTATTTGCTAATATCAAAATAAAAGCTACCAAATGCTAAATTTTGTCAAGTCACAAGTCGTCTAAGAGTCTATTTGATGTAAAATAAATAAAAACAACACAGCACAGCTGGCAAAGATTCATTGATTTTAATTTTTTTGGTTTATGTTTCATTTAAATCAAAAGTTGGTTGCAAATTTCCCATTTATAATTTACATGTTTTTTATATGCTATGCAAATGTATGTTATAGTATATTTCGTTTAATTAAGCAAATAAACAGCTAGTACCCACGGATACACATCAAGTTAGATATACGCATAACTACGCTACATACAAAATGGAGAATTGTAGGAAAGGGACAGTGCATAGTGCATCGATGTAATGGTAAGGATAGAGCGTAAAAAAATATAACGCACTCTCTCGCACGATTCGCAGCGTTCAACTTCTAATAGTTCAAAGTCCAAACAGTCTAGGTTGATGTGTCGCTGTGTGTATCTACAATATTTTTCTTACCAAAACCGATGAGTTTTGCTTGTACAAAACAAATAAAACGAAAATAACTAAGTATAGCTTTCTGTCCACCCTTTTACGTAAAACAAGCATGAACCCATAAATCAGAGTTTTTGTCATCTCTCAGTAAATCCCCACGTTCAGGCTAGTCAGTCTGCGCAATTTATTTTAACTAAAGCAACCCAGCAACTTTGGACATTTGCATATTTTCATCATATTTACTGTGGTCACTAAGCGAATTAACATTACTTAATGATTTTATTATATTTGTAGAGGACGGCCGCTCCTGGGTTTTACATAATAATAGAATATTTGAACGCGCCGGAGTCGCTTTCATATCTTTTTACACAGCGGAGGTACAAATTTTATTGTTTATATCATATCGGTGTAAATGCGAACTATTCGTTGTGTTCTTATTTGCTTGCTTGTTCAACATGCTGCACAGTTAATTAAAAAAGCAATCCAATGTATTTACAGCTCGAGCGTTAATATTACTTGAGTAAACTTGTACTCTACCGATGACATAATATTGGTATTAAGTATATCTTTACAAAGATGAAGAAATAATTGTCATGTTTTCAATTCTTTTACTAAAATCTTCCAATTTATGATATACTACAATACTCGTATCTTTATAAGACTTTCCATACAATAGGTGTCGCCAGGCCATATATTTCGCGAACTCGGAACAGACGGGGAGCATGATAGGTCAAAAGGAAGCCCAACAAAATTTTCAACACTCTTCTTACAACATACAAATATGAATAGTACGTACAAAAATGCACACATGCATAAGTTTGCTGTTACAAGAACGTTTCAGAGTATAGTGTAACACACAAGGATATATACTAAGTCTAGTTCTAAAGCTTATAGCGTTTATTGGTTACGTATTGTATTATTTTACATATTTATACGTATATATTACTTGCAACGTAATTTGCCTTCGATACACAAATTTGCTTTGATGGATTTAGGCATTAATTAAGGCTAGCTAGAGCTAAATCCAATAATATTCCTAGAGGCATAACTTTCGAAACAACCTGTTGTAACTAGTGGTGTTTCGGATATCCGTATCCACGGATCTTGACGCCAGTGTTTCGTACCCTATTGTTGTAACTATTAAAATAAAGAATATATATTGTCAAATACACTCTAGGATTTCGAATTCCAACGAATTGAATAGCGAAAAAAGACGCCTGACAATGCAAAGCTTATTATTTAGACAGGCGTATCACGAACTCCTGGTATTAGCGAATTTATTTTATATTATTGTATTTCAATGATAAACAATACCTTATTCAAATGTGAAGTAGCTCCTTTCCTGAAATTAAACTACTATATACGGATTTTATCGCGTTGTTTATTTGACACTTGAATTTTATATAGTAGCTTAATTTCAATGAATAACATTCGCGTAAACAGAAGACAATATTAGCTCCATTGCTGCTACCCGTAGATAAAGTGAGAGAGGAGTGCATTATGCCTCTCCGAACCTAATAAGAATTTGTTTTCTTCTCTTTTTATTGTAACAAGCTTGGCATACTAAAAAAGATACACAATAATCAATGAAATTCATTTTTATTGAATCGAAAAACAATAGCTATAAAATGCTCATCTAATTTTAGTACTAAACAAAATTTTGCCTTCGTAGTGTTACATAAATGTCTCGAAATCGAAACCTCAGTCTTACATTGTCAATTTTACGATCATCCACATCTCGTAGAGGCAATAAACTGTCTATTGCACTTTACAAAATAGCATTGGTGTTTGTGCAACGTATCGGTATAATGTAGATGTAATAAAACCGAATGTTATTGACAAATTTAGTTAAGGCTTCGATATTAGAATGTATCTTTGTAGACGCGAAATTTAATCTAGTGTAGTACGTTGTTTATGGTGATAGGTCGGTTCTCCAATTCTAAAACCGAATTAATTTAGTTGGTTACGTTATGTTACTTAGTTTCTTTTCAAACATATGCAATAAGACTATTTCTTGTGATGCTACTTGCTCTATACGGATATTATAAAGCTGAAGAGTTTGTTTGTTTGGTTAAATGCGCTAATCTCAAGAACCATTGGTTCGAATTGAAAAATTATTTTAGTGTTGGATAGCCCATTTATCGAGGAAGGCTATAAGCTATATAACATCTTGCTACAAGCAATAGGAACGGAGCATCAATGAAACATGTTGCAAAAACGGTGCAAATTTTCTTATGTGACGCAGACAAAGTTGCGCGGATCAGCTAATTATTTATATAATATTTGCATGTTAGTGATTAGAATCAAAGAATTTAACACAGTCCATAGATTTTAAGATCAAAATTCTTTTTAATTTGAGGATACAAAAACAAACGGAACGTTTGAAAAAAAAACAATAAATATAACCGAAGGACGGAATTAACGATTCTTCGTTAACTTCATAGAATAGCGAAAAGTTCACCCTAAGTAAAACTTTCCAGCGTTTTATTCCACAATAAAAACTCAACTTAGTTGGAACTTAACGAGGCTGGGTGCTGCAAAGTTTAATCAATTCCATGACCGTTAAAACTGAGTGACTATGGTCGATAATTTTGTATTCTTAATCCTCAAGTTTTGGACAAGCTTGTTGTCAAGTGTTTAGTTTTATGTTTTATATTTGTCTACAAATTCTTAACGCTGTCATAGTCCGTAGTATGCAGCCTATAAAAGCAAAAGTATTAAGCGCTTCCATTTATAGTTTCATTTTGCCCTTTATTCTCAAGTACCAATGTAAAATAACATTATAAGTCGATATTTTACTTATATGCAACATTTGAACTTTTGTAATTATCAGTAATTTCTATTTTTACTTAACATGGTTTGCATGCTTGATAAACGCTTGCTATGAGTAAAATATGTTCTCTCGTAAATAGCATCTTAAGTTGTGAACGTATAAAGATTTAGGGTACTTTATCAAAAGTTTCAAAACATTTTCAATATTAAAATAATTTATGATGCAATCCGATAAAATATTCCTTCAACGTTATGAAAAAAGCACAAGGATAGGATGTACAACTCTTGAATGTTCCATAGAAATTAAAATTCAATTGCTTCATAAAAATTCAAAATGAGTATAAAGGAAATCAGTTCAGAGGTTTTGAAATTGATGATTGCATAATTACCATTTATCGGTCGCCATATAATTTATTTAAAAAAGTGTGCTCCTTTGACCGCCATCAAAAACTCAATTTTCCTGCTACTATAATTGGGACAAATCACCAATTAACGAACTTAATTAGTCAACTTATTTAGTATTCATTCCGTGTTTTTGACAAATAACAAATTTTATTGGACTATCAAAATTAACTTTGCCCCTTATTATTATTATAACTAAGTAATTAACTTAAAAATATTTATGCGTAATTAATCACAAATATGCTAGCGAAATGACATATTGTAATTTTGCAATGTGAATCAACAAACGACTTTGAAAATTCACATGTGCGTAAAATATTCAAATATTATTCAGAAACCGTTCCAAATACATTCAGAACAAATTGTACATTCAAAAATTTTACATATGTATAGTATTGCAACTGGCAAACGTATCATAAGAATAAGCAACAATAAATCTTGGAAAGAGAATCACGATATTTGCAGTATCGACGTGTAAAAACGCCACGGAATACTCGATGTGCCATCGGCTTAGTGCCAAGTCGGTGCAGCCGTGTATTTTATAGTAACACATGGTGATAGTAAGGCCACTGCATTCGGCTGGAAATTTATTCCTTTATCTTGTCTGGCGCAAAAGGTTTCTGTAAATTTGCTTCCTCTCTGCAATGTACCGATATTATGTTATTTCAAAAGCAGTTATATTATTAACAGTAATTGTTGTAGTGAATTAAAAGTTTACAGGAATGTTACGATGTGTTATTAAAATAATAAATGTTAAACTTTAATATTAGTTTAAATTGTTTGAATAAAGTTAACACGTATACGAAATTATTCGAGAGGCGGCGTGCGTGTTCCCACGCGAGCCTCTGTTTCGTGTCCATCTCCCCTCTAGAGGGGGACAGCAGGAATTTTAAAAGTATTGGTGATCAAAGGGTAGGTCTTATTGTGTAGTGGCCTGCCGTTTTATACGGTGGGCCGAAACCTTGGCGGGGTCGCGACTGCATGTGAAAATGATTCGCGCGGCCTCGCGGATTGCGGTTTTGTCGAGGAACACCGTGGTAGGTATAGTCGGTTTTACCGGGAGATCCATTGTTATCATCACTACCATCTCTCTTTTACCCCGGTGAGTCCGACATAGCCCCTCCGCCCGCCCCCGCGGAGGGGAACGCGTCAAAGCATTCGCTCAAGTAAAAAAAATAAAAAATTATATGAAATTATTGCAATACCTTTCGTCCCTTAATATAAGTTTGTGTGCTAAAGTTCAAGGTGGGTTAAGTATTATTAAATTATTCTACCAAGAAAACATCACTGCTAAGTATAAGTACGACATTTGGAAATGTGTTCCTCTATCAGTATAATAAAGTATCTAAATAAATACGTAGTAATTTATGGCTGCAATACACAACCACCCACAACACTTTTGGGATTTACAGGCGGAAGTCGGTCTCTATTAATAGATATTTCGTACATACCTACTTCAGTGACAAAATCATTGCATATTAATAGATACATTTCATATCGTAACCTGATCTAAATCTACGCCCGCAGCTAATGCACAATCCTATATAGATACAGTAGGCAAACGTCTACTTCAGTACCCGCATACACGACTCAAAATAGTCCTTTTAGTGCATTCGCTTTGACATCACTTTAGTCCGTACCAGATGGCGGTTGCGACGTGAGATGTCGGCTTACATTAATTATATCAGGACAGTTACTGCAGCTTGAAGCTATATATAGGCTTAGTTATAATCAGTATACTGAAACTAAAGTCTGGAGTAATGCCTCTTATATTTACCTGGTTCACGTTAAACAATAATAATAGGTTATCCTGATTTTCTTTAGTGACGACTGAATATAGTTATGTAGTCAAATATAGTTCATTGAAATGTACTTTAGATTAAGCACTTATATAAAGGAATAAATTAAAACATGTTCCTAAGTTATTTTAAGTAAGATTTTGTATATTATTTTCAAGTTTTATGAACAACACATACAAGTTTACAACTCACGTGATGGGAATTCATTATGATAACCTATGGACACTTACATTGTCTGGTATTATATTGCGAATATTGGCGATGTAATTCTTCTTTCAGTATAGACTCCGTTGGGCAAAACGTTGTTAAGCCAACACTAATTTATAGAATTAGAAACATTCAAACTTATAGCTAGCATAATATCTTCATTCGTCAAATCTCAAATTGTATGATTTACTCAAAAGTCAAGACTAACCGTGTATATAAACTGAAACTTTGAAAAATCCACTGCAACAAAGAGTAAGACAAAATGCGTCCACTACATTGTCCAAGTTGTTCTTCAAGACATTTCATTTCTTAAAGTGACCGTGATTTAATTTTGTTCGTACCACTGACAAGTGAAATTGAATCAAACGGAGCATGTACTTCTTCGAAATACTATAGAAATATTAGAAATGTTGTTTTCGGCACTTTTACATCGTTATTATGTGTTTTTTTTGGCTTTCTGATCTAAGGAAGGTAATCTCTTGTTAAAAGTTGCAAAATATAAATTATTGCCTGGCAGTTTTGGATAATAGTTATTGATCTTGTTTTGCATCTACTATTTCCCATATCGAAAATATGTACGGTCCACGACAAAAATGGAGTAGCATCGTAAAGTTAATATTCGCATACTGATCCGAGCGAATATCTTTGTGTGTGTGATGTTTTAACGCAAACAATGAAACATTATTCAATGTAATGATAGTAGGTGAAGTTCATCATGCGCATGTGTGCAAGGCGACACAAAAACGAGTTCCTGTATATGTAACTATAATAACTACAATCCCTTAAATTCAACAACAGTGTCTCAGTTAGTCCGCATTTACAATTTATGCTTAAATTTGCCTAATGTATCGCAGGTTTCGATAGCTGAGCGGTCAACGAGTCTTCTCACTTTATCACTAAAATATAATGAGGGTGGTTTAAATCCTGAGGCCTCTACTTCCGCTTTTTGTTCCTTTTATTACTGAAATTTTCAAATAATTAAGATAAACGTTATTTTTGTCTACTTATTACGCTAGAGTGATAAAAAGATACAAAAAGTGATTTTTTTAGGAATTAATCTGAAATTAAATTATTATTTATCGAATCATATCTCAGGTAGTAGTTAGGATAGATATTTCATATTTTTTTCTGAACGATCATCAGTTCTACTATAAGACATTTCAAGGTTATTCATGTATATTTACACCACGAATATTTTAAATTCACCCTCATCTTTTGAATAACTGCGCTTTAAATAAGTCTTAAAGTAAATTAACAAGTCATCGATATTTCTAATTTAAGAAAAAATACGAAAAGATTATCACTTCCTGGGGATGGAACCAATATGTGTTTCATTTTAGATCGCACTATTACCAAAGTAGCTATAACATCACTTACACTTACATCACTTACACTTATTTGAAATTAATACTCACAATCATAATTAGAACAGGTGACAATAAACGTGAGGCGGGTTTATGTGCATGTGTGCAATGATTTTATTGAAAAGGTCGTAAGTACAATTCGTTGTGATTCTATTACTTTGTAAAATTGCTACTCCACTTTTGCACCTGACCGTCCTTTGTTTTTCTTTTTTTTATGTCATAGGGCGGCAAACGAGCATACGGTTCGCCTGATGGTAAGCGATTACCGCCGCCCATGGACACCCACAACCCCAAAGGAGTTACAAGTGCGTTGCCAGCCCTTTAAAAAGGAATAAAGGAGGAAAAGGACAAAGGAAAGGATAGAAAAAGGATCGGGGTAACTAACTGGGCCTCCGGCTCTCTCACTCACCGATACGAAACGCAACAGTACGGGTACCGTTACTTCACGCCGGTATTCTGTGAGAGGGTAGTACTACCCTGGTTGATCCGGCCCATTCATGCTGAAACCAGCGAGGATCTATTACCTCAGGAACATACATGCGCTATACTTTTTAGATAGTAAGGAAATATTAGCCTAAATAGTATAGCTTCACACTATTATACTGCTAAAACGAATATCTATTAATAAAGGCTATCTTTAGTCCGTCCGCTGAAGAGAACGTTAGCCCACACATACTTGAGTATAAACTATTTAAAAAGACTATTCTGTCCTTTACTAAATATATTTTCAACTTTATTTCACAACTCCTTACCTCACTCCAGATAATATTGTCAACTTGAAAGTCATGTTGTTTACATGTAGCATACCTCAATGTATTCTTTCAGAAGAATATACATTCATTACCACGTGTATTTCTTACCATATTTCAAAAGTCACTACGTATCTCCAGATATCGTTAACTTAAAAGTCATGTCGATAACTGTTTACAGTTCCATTGAGTCAGCATAAAAATACTTGAACGTTTTCAAACGTCAACGTTGTTTGTACTCTACCAAGTTTTAGGTGGCGGGAGAGGTGGCAGAAGGTGTTATGGAGTACAAAATTATAGCTGAATTTTTGGATGTTTTCGATGTCGTTATGATTTGCCAGGAGCTTGTTCTTAGTTTGGAGCTTAACATTATATTAACTTGGTATGTTTACTTTCTTCTTGACGAAAGAGGTTTGCAAGTTGTTATGAAATATATAACTGCAGTATATTTCTACTGGTTGAACTTTTACTTTAAGAGACGCTTACATGCCGTTAAAATAAGATGTGTTCATACTTTAAGCTTGTAAAGTATTGATAACACCACGGTAAACTAAAATATGGAGTTTTTGGATGTACATACAAAATATTTCTGTAAAAACTTCTTTATTTTCCTTGAAGATATAATTCTAAAAACATTTTATTTATTACCTCTGCATTTTTCTTTGTATTTCAAATATTTATATATAAAACCTATATAAAAAAAGTTGAAAATTTTACCTTAGTCACAAGAGTGGACTACGCACAATCGTTAAATAAGACACAATACTTTATTGATATGTGTTGCATATACATAAGTACTTATATAAAACTAATATCTTATAATGGACTAATTACACGTTTTGTACAACCTAACTGTTTATGATTACATAGAATAGAAAAACCATAGCCATTCATTCAACGCATAAAAGCCACACACCACGTCTATAAGCATTTATTGTCCAAACCTACCTATAACACCATCATAATCCCAACTAGAAAAAATGTTCAACTGCTTTAATTGGTTTTTCAATTACAACACAGCTAATAACTCCCATTCCAAATAATGAACCGGCGAGCCGAAACACGATTGCAACGACGGAACACAGAGAGCACTGCAAATCTCTCGGCTATACCACTTGCTTCTAAATGCGGGTATTTCAAATTCCAATGGAGCGTGAGCTGGTCGTGTTTGTGTCAGCCACTAGCTTTTCTTGCGGCATCGGTTGAAAAATGTGTGCTCTGAAATGTTGGCGAACCGCCGATATTATTTCTCGTGTTGTTTAGTTGACGTTATTCTGTTGATCTTAAATAGGGACCGTTGTTATTTCTCTGCCGAATTTTGTTATTTACTTCTCGTAATGCAACATATGATTCTTTAACTCTTTAACCATATTACTTACGGTTAGTGTCGATTGTTTTCTTTTTCTACCCGTTGTTACTGGTTATCATTGTAGGATTCTAATTTTCTATTGCTTTTACATTTTATTCCAATCAAAGAACGCTTTAAGAGAGTGTGCATGACACATTTTTCTTGTAACTATACAAATCCATATTTAACGCTTTCTTCGACACATTGCAATGAAAACTATAAGCTGAATAAGTACCGTTTTCCTGTTACTAAATATTTATAGATTGTTTTCCTGATTTTATATTTTTACTATTTTGTAGTATTAAATTTCATATCCATATTTTCGAATCAAAACACGTAAAATGCAAAATTCAATAACGTAATTTATCAACAAAATTCGGATCCATATTAATTAAGTTATTCGGTTCGTACGCTCAAATCGTTTCGAACATAGTATCGACGAAGTCCGCAATCAAAGAGAATGTTCTTTCATTTATTTTCCAAAAAAAAATTACTGACAATCAAATTTGAATCAAGTTTCAAAGCGTGCGCGACAATTGACAGAAATCGCGACCTCATTTTGGCTTTTATGCCCTTAATTTGCTCCACTTACTACAGAAAAAGAACATTTTATTCTTCCTTTGTTGCTTTTCATTTCAATGAATTTAAAAATTTCTTATTCATGATATACGTGTACTGTAAGGACAAAATATTCCGTGCATATTTCACTCTTTAGCTTATATATGTAGTTCAGCTCTTAGGAAAAATGAAATGCATAAGTGTATGTCCAGTCCCGTGTTGTAAGCTTGAGTGCACTTTAAATTCCCAATCGTGCGGTCTTTTTGGTAGTAGGTTCCTAGGTAAGCAAAGTGTCATTTAAATTTTTATTGCGCCATGCTTCATACTTTGGCAGACAATTTGAGTCTGCGACTATACTTGGCCGAAAGAACTCTCACAAGCTCTGATTAACTCTTTAAGGGTATAAGAAATGATTATGAACGAATGTGTAACCATCTGTGTTCGTATCGCTTGGGAGCATTAACAACGCTTTATGAGTCCTTTGATAAAACTCGTTTTCTTCTTTAAGTAAATGTATTTATATAAAAAGTATGATAAACTGCAATATGGTACATAATCGGAGTTTTTTAGCATATAATTTATACTACAATATTATCAGTCCTGTATATGTTCTTCTTAGTGTGAGAATGCTTAAGCCAGGCCCCGTACAGATTAGCAGACTTCAAATATCTTCGAGTACATTATGTAGTACTCTTAGACAAGCATCATGCACTCAAAATGTCATAAAAATTTAAGTTTGTTAAAAAATTATACGTGTCTCTCATATCTTTTTGTCAAAACAAAATCATCTATGTACCCTTTGCGTGTTACGTAAGGTGCTTAAAACGCTTTTATATGTATTAGACACTAGTCTGCGGCTCCATAATTATAGAAGTTTTTGCAGCAACACTCACCAGGGAAACATGAAGAAATGTAAGATTTACTTAATGCGGCTTTTATGTCGCCAGGATGTAATTAAAAATGTATAGTTATATCATACTTTGTAATTAGTTTCATGATGTCATGTTTCTCTCATGAGTGTGTCCTTTGCTGTTCCAGGTTTGTAATATAAAGTTATGGTGTCTTTGAAGTGTAAACTGGCCAACGCAGTGCTGTTGTGCTATTGGAGAATTTCACAAACATTGAAACGATTCATAGCCCGAAGTAATTACTTCTAGATCAGCATGTATGTTCCTGTCGGAATTACTACTATAACTATTTTATCTGATTTGCGACCCACGCAGTGTGTACTAACGTTAAAAAAACATGAAATTAGTTTGTTTGTATAATTCTTAAGAGGTCATATTTGAAACTACTAAGCCAATAGATAGACAAAATTGCAACTATTAATGGATTTTATTTATTTGAAATCACATAGATTATCAATAAGAAATGTTTTAAAATTTTCTTTGCATTTCCGTCTATATTAATATCGCAAATGCAAAGAATAATTTACGCCATTTTATAAATAAAGTTGAAGTTTAACATTTGATAAAAAATATTACACTACACTCCTTTCAACAAAATCCAGAACACAGAATGGGGTAATATAACGTGTCGACTAGAATAAGCACAAGAACAGAAAAATTCCTCTCCTTTACTCGGGGAAATTCCCAGGGAATAGGCGAACGAGGAATTCCAGGGAAGGAATGTTCCCCATTAACGCTAACTGCACCGGTACTGCCCAGTTTGGGGAGTTACTTAATTTCGCGTAAGCTCTGAGGTGTTGCTGCTAGCCTGGTATGAGCTTAAGAGATTCGTAAAACGTCTGTACGATCGATTTGATTTTTTATAGTCGCCGGGTAACTTAGTATTTCGTTTTTATGTATATTAATTTAGTTTTATTTACTTCTTGCTATACATATACAAGTTTATTTCTTTTTCATTACGTATGTTTCAACTTCTTAGATTTTTGGCATATTTAACTTTACCATCGTATTCTCATCGTAATTAACTATTGACGTAGCAACTACATATAAGAGTTTAAGATTTGAATACGACGATCTATAAATTAGTTGCTATTGACTACCAAGTCAATAATGACCTTTATAGACATCGTATTTGTTTATATTGGCTTTAAATACTTTAAAGTAAACATATTTGCCTTATGATTCGATACAGTCGAAGGCAAAATTAACTAAATTTGATCCAAGTTTCACCTTGCCTTGATATTGTAGAAGATAAATTAAATAAATATTAAAACAATCCTGTTCCCGTATCTTAAACTTTTCCTATTACAGAAACTGTCCACCACAAATTAATGACGAAGCACTTTGAATGCTGCTGCAATAGAAGTTAAATTACGTAAAGTTGTTAACATCGTTTTTGCATGTTACATTAGGTATCTTTGAACTTATCGGTCTTTGCAAATTATAATTATTTTCTATGTAATGATTAGTACAATTACATATAAAATAATTAAAACTATTTTATAGAAAATAAACATAATTGTTTGATATATTGGCATAAGTCTGAATTTATTAAAGACTATTATAAGAAACCATGTTCTGTACAGAGTTATAGAGTTTCTATCAAAAAGTTCCCAAATCCATAAAGTGTAAAATTATCCTCAGAAAACGACTATAGTCTCGCTCTTAATTTGGACGTAATTTCTTTTTCTTCTTCTCTCTAGCCTTTATTATTCCCAAGTCACTTAGGGTCGGCTTTTCTGGTCTAACCGGATTTGACTGGATATCAGTTTTTTACACGGAGCGGCTGCCACCTGACCTCCGCAACCCGAAGGCTAACGATACCGTAAGGCTAGACCAGCGTCAGGATATTATAGGGCACTAACTTCCCAATATCGACTGCCATAGATGTTCATGGCAGCCGGGACCGACAGCTTAACGTGCTCTCCGAGGCACGGAGCAGGCGATAATTGTCAATTAATACGCACATAATTTCGAAAAGTCATAACTTCTAAAAGTCAGAGGTGCGCGACGTGTATTCGAACCCGAGACCCTCTGCATCGCAGTCTGTTGGTCTCCCCACTGAGCTATCGCTACTTTGGACGTAATATGATAGTATAAATAGTATAGCAGAATATCCTACATTATCCTCCGTACCTCTGTCTATGCCATCCTCTCAGACTTAGACGTTAGGGAATGATGTCACATTAACGATTATTATCTCTCAATCTGATGCTTGGTTGACAGGCTCATTTCCTCAATGTTTGTCATCTGCATATGGTAAGCGTAAGAATAAACACTGTCTATCCCTCTGAAATATTAAACACAAATATGTGACAGTTCATCTTACAAAATCAATAAGCGACTTAAAGAATTTCTGACAAACAAATAACAAAGAAATTTTATTCTTGTTGCAAATGTTTTTGTCAAACATTCTAAATGCAGTATATTGGAATACAAGTTTCCTTGTCAAATAACAGAGCGAGTTGACAAAGAAACACCCACTCCAAATGCTCATTCGCAAAAGAATTTATTTGACAGAACAAGAGCTACATGTTGTATTTTCGTTTGCTACGTCACCACGCAAAATTGTTACACAACTCAACGCGGTTACATTGTTCGTGAAAATTGAAAATTTTCACAGCAATGCACAAAGTGTAAGGAAATATCGTTCAGGTTATGTGAAATGTCTTTTCATTTAGACGGCTTTATTTTAGCTAAATGTTGACAGCGCGCGCGTTGAAATTAATTAAAATGTTAAGAAGTGTGTGCCAGTCGCTGTTGTTTAATCTAGATGGCGTTAGTGGTATGATTTTTACATTAACAGTGACTAAATTTAATCTCTAGCTAGAAAATTAATTTGTATTTATTTTTATTTCTTGTGGGTTGGTTTACTTTCATATAACGAATTTGCTGTTAAGGAAATAGTTATCCAAGCCTGGTTGATACGTATATAGTAAATAGTTTCCTATATTTTTGTTATTTTTCTTTCAAGTCTTTCTCTCTTCTTCTTTCCCTTTACTTTACTATGTTTTGATACAACAATGTTACAGATGTATATATGTATGTGTTCTTCCTGAAGGGATAAACACAGATTATGGTAGTGGTACCTAACACGTTGCTGATCAGCCTTTTGGCATCTTTTGGTGTCGTCGTCATCATTTTCATTCATACCCGTGTATTTACAGTAAACCTAACTTCATAAAAGTATTCATAATTTTGTCAGAAAATTTATAGGAATGTTAAGCCAGGATGGATTAGAAATATCAATTATCAAAACGTAACACCCAAAACCACAAAAACAACGACACATCAGTCTACTAAAATGAAAATATCATCCAGGCACACATAAAAATAGTAATAAATAAAGTTATATCGTTTGAGAGCAGTGGACGCAATCTCATTGAGGCCCATTTTCCCCCCGTATCGCGTAAATACGACCCGTTTGGGAACGAGACACATATAAAACTAATATATTGTGCCATTTTTGTCCCCTATTAACTATATCCTTGGGCTCACGTTCATCATAGTGTGGAGTATAAAATCGAAGTGTAGGCAATTACTAAAGCCTTGTTTTAGAATAATGTACTTCATGTTAATTTAAAGGGTTATTTTAATCTTATCACCGCCGGTTGCTTTTGTTTATGTATTAGGTCTATACACATATGTATGTTATAGATGCAATGTTCAGAAAGATATCAATCATTTGTATTTGTAATCTAAATCAGGAAATTAAAATTTAAAATTTGGCACTATACTCTTGTTTTTTCTTATGACGTCATCATTTGCATTGTTAACGTAAATTAATATGTGGATCATTTAAAATAGTACTGTTATTATTGAAACGCAAAATATTTATACTTTTTTTTATTTAAATTAATTTTATTACGCTTATATTATAGATTTCTCATTTTTGTTTATGAGGTGAAGATAATAAAAAAATAAACATAATAACGACAGAAATACAATGACAATTTGTGTGTATAGTTACACAGTTGCAGAAAGTTCCGTTAACTGTAATGCAGCACTATCCGTTCAGGAATTCACTTCACTAACGTCGAACGTCTGCCGCTTGTTCAAAGCAATCTTTTCTTCGCTCCTTTCATTAAAGCCATTCCTTGAAGAAAGCAACATTCTGTATTGGACGGATCCATTGACTTAACGTAAAGCTAACTCAGAAGAGCACATTCTGTGTTCATTTTGCCTGCTTTTGAATGTGCGTGGGCCCTTTAAGCATTTTAGAGAGCCCACGCATTATACTTGGAGCTTGGTATCGGAATAAGTATTGGAATTACGTTCACATGGATAGGTTGAATATCGGCATAGTATACTGGTGACTTATAATATTTAATCTTCGGATGGATTTACTTTCTGTAAGCAATAGTTTGGTTTATTTTTGGATTATCTGTCATGATGTTTCATGATACTATTTAGTTACTATGAAATTACCGTATATGGCCTTCATCTCATTGCGTGTTTTTTGTACAAAATGTAATGGGCTCTTTTAGTAATCAATTTATATTTTGAGAATCGACTATTATATAATACAATTTGTATTTGAAGTCATATCGCTTTGTGTCTGTCCGTATATGTTTTTTCAATTCGCCATAATTATATAATCGTTGGTGTTTAATTTAAGACAAAACTATAGTGGCCTAAATATAACGTTACCGTTACCGATTTTTCCATAAAAAATGGCAATTTCATAATTATTTAAATTCCTATTAATATAAGTAACCTAATCTATTCGCAAAAATAGTCTTGAAGGCTTCGCAGCATTATTTACGATTAAGTAAATCAGCACCATATTATTACTTATATTCGCTCGTGTAACAATATTGTTATGTTTTCCAAAGACGTAAGGATTATACAAGGGTGCAGTTATTTCAATAGTTAACACTTATGAAGCTATTGTCGTACCAAGATCTCAAGAATATAGAAGAGTCTAGAGAATGGTAACACTTACGTTCTTGACAAGGCTAGAGAGCTTCAAAATGTTGTTCTTATAACTAAGTAAGAAAATATTAAGAACAACAACGAACTCATTAATTATTGGTAGATCAACAACGACATAAAACCATGCCTAATTTTGTTTACGTATACAGGAACAGTCCCGAAGAAAATGTCACTAAAACCAAATTTATTGTTCCAATTTTATATAGAGAAACACAAAATGAGCAAACACAATAAACCAAAACCTAATATATTGTCACAGGGTGTAATAAAAGCGCCGTTGTACAAATTATACTTCAACAAAATGCAAGCATTATTACCGCGTAATACCGAATAAATCAGGCAATCAATTTTGAACTCAACAGCTCACATATTACAGTAGCAATTCGGTCGAATATTTGAATTTTAATACCAAATAATTAACGGTATGAAATTGGCAAAATGTTAGTATTATTCACCGCATTTGGTGTATCGGGCCAATCCACGCTAACGTGCTCCGTACATTACATTGTTAGGGATCATTAACATTATTATGTGGCACGATATTTGACTGCCAACTACCGCTTTGGGGTACGCGGCTAAAAAAGAGGCCTTTGGGACAAATAACTGTTGAACTGTGACGGAATACGAATTTATATTGCTAGAATATTTTAATGTATGCATTCCTCGGCATTCGATTTATTGTCGATTCGTGGCTGGCTGAGGCAGTTGGTGATACGAATTCTACTCCTAAAGGAAATACTGGCCTACATTTGCACAATTTAGAGGTATTTAGATATTTCAAACGAAGGCTTAGTCTCGAGGTTAGGCAGCCAAGGATAAAATCATTTTAATTTCTATGTTAAGATCCAAAGGAAGTCTAGGAATGAAGTACGTGGAGATGACTATAAGATATTTAATGAAAATAGCCGAGAAAAGATCCAGAAAAATTTGAAGTAGACGCGAACAAAACAAAAACTGCCTGTACTGACTATAGATAACAAAAAATACTTATACTTTATCTGATGTACTTTATCAGTACTTATTATTACATTAGTGATGTACTGGTATTTTATAAAGTATTTTCAAAATTACATATATTATAATATTCATCTAAAAGTCATAAATATAAAAATGAAAGAGATCTGAACCAAACAAAATTTAATTGACTACGGATATTGTAAAATGAATTAATATTAAAAAAATTGCTGTAAGTATAATAAGTATATAATAATATGTATTTTATTAATTAAATAGAAGATATTTGGAGAGTAAAGACTAAAAATCTATACTGAGCTATTGCCGGGCCTTGCCCTCTATAAATCAGCCCCAAGCTTAGTGAGGCGATTCAGCAAAACGGTCCACTGACTTATAACAGGAAATATATCTGACCTATATATTACACAGTACCGTTATATAAAGAGCTGTAAATATCAACACAATGCATGAAAAAAAGGGTAAATTTAAACTGGCTATCTTTCTAAAATTGGCCAGTCAACGTGACCCGTTCTCATCATCAGTTTTTGTCGAATGGTGTCATTGAATTGAAGGTTCAAAAGTCCAAGTTGCGTTAGCTTTGTCCAAACCAATTTTTGATGTATTAGGTTGCGTATCGCAATGGGTCAATCTAAGGATTACTTGCATATATCAAGTCAAAGTCAAGTCAAAAATCATTTATTCATTTAGGTCACAAAGTAACACTTATGAACGTCAAAGGATATACTGAGTTTGTTCTCTGTTTGTAGATAATCTGAAAATAATTTTTCTGCGGTTAAACGGTGGCTATGCAAATACTCTATGAATATTGTTCAATATATTTCATAAAATGAATATTGTGGAGTACGAGACCGTGGTTTTAATTAAACTGCAGAGCAATTATTCGCTACACTTTTGCAAAATATTGCATTTGTGGTTATGCTATACGTAGTGTTTTAAAATCTATTGTAGGAAGCTTATTTACTTTTAAAACAGATTTAAGGCTCGTGTAATGTTTTTAATTGAATATTTCTTTAATTTGAAGTTATTTACCAGAAATATAGATTATAAGTACCAGCCTGAACTTAAAATATCGTTATTTGATTAGTAGTTATTATTTGATTAGTAGCAGATATATAATGACGCTCCATTGAAAACAGATATGCAACTGAGCCTGGTCAGAATAGAAAGTGGTCAAAGTTGCTTATTTGATAATAATATTCGTAGAAAAAGTTAGGATAATCATATGTTTTCTATACAGCCTCGGCCATTGCTGGACACATACCTAGATTTCATTCATCAGAATTATCGGCAAACTTTACTGTATATACTCAATAACAATACAGTTTGTTCTAAAATACGTATAATAATCTCCTATATAGTAGCAATCAAGTCTTTAAATCCCTCACGTTTCTTAGGTCTTACCTTCAATGCGTTCAATTTCTCAATGCAATTAAGTTTTTCTTTCGAAATAATTCCACTGATAGGATTGCGAGCTCTCAATAAATATTAATGACTATTTTTGTCGATTTAGTGTACCGGGGTAGAATACTTATTTTATTTTTTGGATTTATATACAATTTAAAGTTGTAACGGCCTGATAACTTTTTATTTTTATACATGTAACAAATAAACATACGACCATCACTATATGCTATCAAAGCCTACGTAAATTTATAAACGTACCTCAAACATATCAAGTCACACAACAGACACAACTGTTTGTTTTATTCGTTACACGATGCCATGTATTTGGATATTCGATGTATTCGATTTCAAAGCGAAGTTTCATCGACTATTATAAAAATAAATGTATTCATAAAAATAGTTTTATATCAATGTTTTTCAAACGCAAAATCGTTATAAAATACTATACAAGAACTTTATTACGTACTTCTTCCAATTTATGTGCCGTCATCCACCCTCGAAACGTCCGATGCCAGTCGTTACGTCATACAGAAATTTTGCCAAGTTTTCTTTGTACAAGGATTAAGGGAGGGTATTAATCCTCCCAAGTTTGAGGAAAAGCGGATTGTGCTCCAACGGTCGGGCTTGGCTTCAACATTCCCTGATATCTTTATATTCTTTTCTAAGAATATAGTTTGGCGAACTTTTGCTCAGCAAAGTATTTAAATTTTTATGTGGTGTGTGATAAAATAAAGATGATAATATAATAATATATATGCCTATTTCAAAGGCAAGGTCTTTATATATATAATGTACCTAGTCTCAATTATCCAAAATAGTTGGTATAGCAAATAATGGTTGGCAATCAGGTCATATTATTAACAGTTGTCTGAAGAGCAGACGATTCTCGTATAAAAGCTACAAATAGTAAAATAAGATGCTACCTACTATGGACAAACATTATAAAACTTACTAGATATACAAAATATTAATTATTATTACTAAACATACATGTATAGAAGATCACAACAAATAAATTAAATGAAGGGCGTTGTATATCGATCACTCATAGTGAAATTAAATCTACGTATGAGGGTTACATTCAATACATGATGGGGCCGTGATAATGATGAAAACATCTCATATGAATAGAGTCACATTCTTCTTAACAAATGGTAAAACAACTCGTATACATTTTTATGGAAATACATGGCTCGCATATATAAGACTTTTATGCATGATATGCATACAAAATTGTGCATTCTATGTTTGAAATACATAATACTGTCTGTCGTCTAAGCACGTTTATTTCAAAATACAAAACGAATCTTTTAAAAATATGCAAACAACGTGTCACATTCACCTTTTGTCTTTTCAACATCTAATTATTACAGACTAATTAAAATTGTATTTCGAACAGAAACCTTGTAATATTATACTTGGGTTTTGACAACAAAAGCTTTATAAGTTACCATATTAATTAACTCTCATACAAATTAGATACTGATATTAAATATTAGACTGCTTCGTTGAACCTGTACCTTCAACCTAGCATACAATTCTCAGATCTAATGATAGTCTTTTCCTCTTACAAATATACCTAAACATAAATGACGTAATTTTAAAAAACATCACCATATTGCGAATGATTGAGGCGTACTGCCAAATAATATACTCCATTTATAAACGCTTATTCATAAATGCAGGTATCGCTATGCATTTTAATATCAATATGCAAACTGCAAGTACACTAAGTGATATTACGCTGCTGATAAGTATTTAAAAATGAAACTTATGTATATGGAAATAGATTATGTTTTAATTTGTACTTGTGGGCTAAAGGTTGATATTTAAGTTCCAGTAGTAACAGCAAGAGGAATTGGAAAGAGTAAATGATACAAATATTTTTTAAATGGTAAGTTAATATTGCTAAAGTAATGTTATTTGTGAGACAAACCTATAATGTCAAAATACGACGTGGCAGCTATCCATAAGTTGATATTTATTTGAAAGGGATTCAAATACTGTATTGCACTTAATGTATACACGTTTTGGTATTACTTATAAATTAAGAAGTGACTTTATATTTATTTAAAAAATTCGACTAAGTACTTACCACTACTTTTTGGACAAACGATATTGCAACAGAATTCCTAGAATACGATTGACTAAAATATTTATACCTCAATACACCGGGTGCCCACAGTGTCTGTAAATACGACACGGGTGCAAGCAGAATTCAAATCTGCACTAATTAGAAAATGAGTTTCAACCAACATGTTCCTGTACAAAATCGGTACAATTCCAGAAATTACACAGAAATTATCATTAAAATAACAAAACCCTCTACATTCTGGTGGCTTGCACCACTATTTAAAAGCAGGCTGCGGTAGCGTAAAATATGAACACTATTTTAGTAGTCAGCGAAATTAGCTAGATTGTCCACTGCGAAACCTGAAATCATTTCGCTTGTCAGGTTGTGAGCTGTACCGTGGTGTTTGCGATTTGATTTATGTAGGCACCTTCCATTAATCTTAATGTTATAGAATGACAAAATTAGTTTGGTTGTGACGTCGCGATGGATGATGCAAGGGGCTTTTGTTAAGTGAAAATGAAACGATATCATACATAGATGATATTATAGTGTATGCTGATGGCAAAGTATAAATATATTTTTATGGTCATTAGATATTATTAAAACCAACAATTATATATCTACATATGTATAATAAATGATGATTTATATAAAATGTATGTATTTATTAGGATCAATTACATGTTATTAGGATAAATAAAAATCATACAAACGCCAATTGAGCAACACAGTGTATTGTTAATTGTTTTAGCTATTAGTGTGTCATTTATAAATTAGTTCTTTACTGCATTTACTACTATCTATATTGATGGGCAGAGCCTCATTTCAAGGGATTGTTAATTACTTAAGAATATCAAATAAACAAGAAATAACATGTTTTTATTTTCAATGTTATTAGACAATGGAAATAGTATGAAGAATCTTATTACATGAATATTTTACGGGAGCCTAAGTTAACACGACTTAGAACAATATTCAAAGCCTACAAATTACAACAATGGCTACATTTTCCACCAAAATAGTATTCTCGAAACTTCGAAAATTCTTTCACAACAAAAGCGTAATTACGAACTAAATCACAACTAAAATGCTGACTCACTAACAAAAGATTTCTATAAAACAAAAACAAGTGTATTCGTGCTCAACGATAGTTCGGAACTACGCGATGACAAAAGCAGCTACTCACAAAGAAGTGCTTTCGCGAAATCTTACAAAGTTATGTGATGAGCCTCCCCCCTAACCCCCACTCGTCTCAGACACGACCCGTTTTTTCACAGCTCGTTTGAACTATATGATGTTTTTCGAATAAGTTCAGCTTAAGTCAAATGTTTAGGAAAATATAATTGGACGTAAGTGATGACGTAAGTTTGGAGGATAACATTCTATGAATTGAGTAATAATAGTTAAGTATCAGTTTAGTAATAGAAGGAAGGGAAATTTAATTGAGTTATGAGATTTATTTTATCAACAATGATAATAATATCAATATAATAATATCAATATAATTGAGTAATATCTCTTACTTTATTTCAGCACAAATAATACGAAAAATACCTTTTGGAATGTTATCACAAGTTTGTATTAATATAAAATCTTAACATTGCTTATCACGACGCGTACTATAACTTATCACCTATCAATTGGAAAATATCTTGCTCTAATGACATAGTTGATACAGAATTGAGTAGTTTCATAGAATTAGTATACCCCATTTTGTTGCCCTTATATTTCTAGTTAATCTTCTTCTCCCTGGCCTTTATTATTCCCAAGTCACTTGGAGTCGGCTTTTCTAGTCTAACCGAATTTACTGGATATCAGTTTTACACGGAGCGGCTGCCACCTGACCTCCGCAACCCGAAGGCTAACGATACCCTAAGGCTAGACCAGTGTCAGGATATTATAGGGCAGTGACTTCCCAATAACAACTGCCATAGATGTTTATGGCAGCCGGGACCGACGGCTTAACGTGCTCTCCGAAGCACGGAGCAGGCGATAATTGTCAATCAATACGCACATAATTTCGAAAAGTCATATAACTTCCGAAAGTCAGAGGTGCGCGACGTGGGTTCGAAACCGAGACCCTCTGTATTGCAGTCTGTTGGTCTCCCTACTGAGCTATCTTTCTAGTTAATCTAGGCTGGATATTAGGTTTTACCTTGTACGGCTGGTCTTAGACCCACGCAATTGAAGAAGAGAACGATTTTCTAAGGTTAACCTCACTACTATTAGAATGATGTCAGAATGTTTGAAGATACTGAAGTCTAGTAACAAACGTAATCGATATGCGAGCCTCAGTATCACACATATAAAAGAAGACTAACGTTTATAAAAATGCATAATATTAAGTGCTAAGATTGCCGACATAATAGACTCTTCAAGATATGGAGCGGTGTATATTAGAATTAACAATAACCAATAATTAATAAACTAATTACAGGAGAGACTGGTGCAAATTAGCGTATAATAGGGATATGAGGAAAAGCGGGAGGGAGGCTTTTGCCTTGCAGTCAGACAATACAGGCTGAAAAAATCATAATAACTAGCGGTCGCCTAGTAGTCAAAATTTAACCGTAATTGGTTTAAATTTTAAGTTGGATCGTTATTAAGGTTTTATTGTCTATAACTTTACCCTTATAATCACATTATATTTAGATTTCGCCAAGGCTACGCAGGTTAATTTACCTATATTTTCAAACAAATTATTTTACTACTATTTAATTACTTAACTATACTCTTTCATTGCCGATATGCCTAAGCTTGCTATTTTGTTTTCTTTATTACATAAAAATAAGGTATATGTAACCATCTTTACGAAGAATTGTACGACATCAGACGAACAATGCCGAAATACTACGAACACGATTCGACTGCGTGTGTCAAATGCATGATTGTGTGCGTGTAATGTTTTTCATAAATTTAATGTATTTCTAATGCATATTTTATAAATATATTAGGATTCGCCACGCCTTCTCCATATAAACTATAACTGTGCCAAATTTATACTTATCCGTCCGCGCAATTTTTGTTAAAAGGGATACAAAGTTTTGCTTCACGTATTAATATATAGATAAATAATAATGTTTGCTAAAAAGCATAACGATTAATCGTACGGTGCGGTTGCCTACGCATAAACTAGTCCTTCCAAAATTATAAATGTAATTTGTATCATTATTAAAACCATTCAACCATTCATTTATAATGAAATTAAATGTCATGAAAGCAAACGAACCGAACATACTTCAAATAATTAGAGTTCGCTGTTCTGCTTTGTGCTTTTGTATTCTAAAGTTAATATAATTACTGTTAAGTTAATTATGCGTATAACGTTACATATTCTTTTTTTACATGTTTTGTAAAATATTAATCCTAACTAATATAATAAGAAATATCGCATACACATATCCAGTGGAACAGAAAAAGACATAGGGTACCTTTCATCCAAAAAGAGTAAGTACTGATACTAATCTAACATAACCTACATACAGGGTGTCCGGTAATTAATGGATAACCTTGAAATGTCTTATAGTAGAACTGAAGGCCGAACAGTAAAATTAAAAAAAAAGAAAAAAAATTAAAAGTGCAAGCTATATAAGCATAGCATACTTTTGACTGTCTATCTATTAGCATAATTAGTGTTTAATAATAAAACAACAAAAAACCGATGGATTTCATTCATTTGTGGTCGTAGTATACAAGAAAGTTATACACGGTAATTAAAAAAAAAAAAAACAAGTATCTCAGGTAGTAGTTAGGATAGATTTATTTTCATATTTTTTTCTGAACGGCCATCAGTTCCACTATAAGACATTACCAGGTTATCCATTAATTACCGGACACCCTGTATACGATGCTAAGAGTGAAGCTATTAGCTGCGGGCAAAATCTAGTGTATAGAACACTTATAGAAGAGAAGATATTGAAATATAGTACATTTCTGTTACAGTAGGTTTAAAACATTATCTATTATTATTATTATTTCTTTTCGTGTTGATAAAATAATTAGACGCGTTTTAAAATGTACTTTCTAATTAAAGTATTTTTCCTAAACCACTAATTAAAAATATTCAATTATACACATTATATGTATAAAGCTGTTGCAATAAAAATGGTTATATTGCATTTATCTGCTCACTGCTCACTGTATAATTACAACATACAAGTCCTGCGTAATAATTACAAATGTAATACGACAAGTTTCAATCGTGTAATAATTGGTTCTGGATGTAGTCCATTCTCCCTTTAAAAGCAACTGTATAGACAATGCTACGAGTGATATTAAAATATGAAGTCTCTATTACTTTTTTATTTAGCATCTTGTTTTAAGACATGAAAAATCAAGTGATTAGTCTTCTGAATCATATAACACCAATACTCAGAAAGGCCTCAAATTTTAATTATTTAAAAGATAAGAAGGAAAGATGAAAAGCGATTCCCCTTGAGGCCGAAAAAATTTGAGCATTTCATTCATCGGACCTTTTTAAATGAATAATTCTGTATATAATTTTTAGCAATAGATTTAAAATGCGTCATTCCTTTTGAACTCTCCTGAAATGTTACTAAGATAAGATCCTTTTGTGAATGTCTGACCTTTTTTGTGTTAATTCGTAATTGGACTATCTTTGAAACGTCTACAAAGAGATACACTTAAGTTTGCCAAACAAATGGTTCACTTTGGAGAAGTTAAACTGTTTATATTGCATTAAAAATATATCTATAGAATTAGTTAATTTTGTAGATAACTATACTGAAAGTGAATTTAAAGATGTAAGTTATGATCTAAAAGTAAAAATGTTATTTAGTTCACTTACCTAAGCTCACCTTAGCTAAGGTGAAATAAATCAGCTTAGAATTCACGAATCACTGATCTAACTTAATATTCTTCGGATATAACGTACTTTGCAAGACAATTTCAATACAAGCCTTTCTTGAAATGAAACGTTTTGTAGAACAATGAACGCTAGACCTAGGGCTGTAGATATTGTACAGGCTGTGCTCGACCTTTGCGAGGTCATTCCACCAATACATCTGAACACTAAAAGTTTCGTTTCAGAACTAGCCAAGTAAGCAATATATTACGATAAAAGGCGATCTGCAATAAACCATTAGGAAGCAACAATAAATAGTGCGGACGCTGACCGCTTGGACTTATAGGCTTCGTTCCATGCTACTTTCGAGGCTTACGACTGGAACACATGTTGGCGAACGTGATAAAATCGGGTATCTTTACGTACATATCTGCGAAATATTTGTTTGGGTACCTACCAAGGAGCTACCCAATATATTTGGGGACGTGTGATAAAGTTTGATAGATATTTGATTTATTTCTGCTGGACTTTATTGAGAGAATATTTTTAGATGTTTTTGGAATATAGTATAAAAGTATCACCAAAACTATTAAAAATTCAACTGCTCTAGATAACACGTAATACAATACTGTATTACAAAATTTAACAGCTTTTGACGAAATAAAGTGTGTTGTAACTCTCGAACTCAGAACATTGGTGATAAAATTCAGTTTCTTACTTTGTTGCGAGTCACAAATATTTTATTATATGGGAACTACTTTATTATAAATGTCATAGCTTTAACTATACTCGTACTAAGTAAATTGAAACATCACATTGTATATATATATTACGGAATATAATAAATTCATCTACAGCTTTTATTATATGTAATATAATTATAAAATATAATTATTAATGCATGTGTAAGATTGATATTGAAAAACATTGTGGATATGAATTACGATTAAAACTATAGGAACGAAGGGTGTTTTTTATACAATTATAATTTTAACAGGTGTGAGTAACCGAATAGAATAGTTTAAGATTTTAAGACCCCTTTGAATTTTATCAAGAAGATTTAAACTCGTTAAAGTATTTAAAAATAAGTAACCAATTATTTTTATATTATTATCAAATTACTTGAATATTGACAAGCATATATTAATATGAACCTTTATATAATTTTGTCATGTAAAAAATTTACAAATTAAAATAAATATAATTTATTTGGATCGTATATATAATAAATCATTAACCATAAATGTTTATTAAAATGTTTGATACCCGATTTGAAGTTTAAATTCAGGTTTATATGAACTTCCACCTTGAGGTTTGACCTGGGGGTGGCGGGCTTTGTGGGCCTGCCCGCCATCCGTTCAGCACCAGGTCCGAGAGGCGGCGTGCGTGTTCCCACGCGCGCCTCTGCGTCGAGTCCGTCTCCCCCTTAGGGGGGAGACATTGACGGAGTCCTTTGGGTAGGTCTCTTTGGGTAGTGGCCTGCCGTTTTATACGGCGGGCCGAAACCTCGGCGGGGTCGCGACCGCATGCGAAAGCGATTCGCGCGGCCCCGCCGATAGTGGTTTTGTCGAGGAACACCGTGGTAGGTTTAGTCGGTATTCCGGGAGGTACATTATTTCTTTTCCATCTTCTTTTACCCCGGCGAGTCCGACATAATCCCTCCGCCCGCCCCCGCGGAGGGATATGCGTCATTGCATTCCCCCACGTAAAAAAAAAAAAAAAAAAAAAAAAAGGTTTATATGAACTTGTATACAGACTTGTAAAAATTATTAAAAATAAATAATTAAATTAAATCATATTTCAAAGGAAAGGAAAAGTAACTAATTGTAAGCATTAATATATAATAATTATTTACCGAAATCATGTTATTAATATAATGATCCCACAATAATAACACCAATCGCTCTCCAAAAAAAAGTAGAAGTTACTTTAAAAGTAATTGACTATTAGTCATAAGTAAATCAAAGCGAGGCAATCAAAGTGTAAGCCCGAGGCAATGTAGAAATGAACAAAAAAGGAGCAAAAGGAACCAACCTAATTGCTTGAAAGCCCCCAATAACCGATAATATGTTTTATTACACATCCTGTTCGCGTAAAAACTCAACCACTAAATTAGAACAAGTTAACACTCTAAGAAAACGTTTGAGAAAACGCCAGGGTCGTACTTAACAGCGCTAACGGTCAATAAAAGCAATAAATTACCGAGGGAAACCGTGACCAGAGCATTTACTCCAGGGTTGGCAGTAAAGTAAGAATTGTGAAAGTTTGAGGATTATCTTTGTTACATAATATCTATAGAATAAAGATTCGGAAATCCAATGAAATGTTTATTTATCAGACAATCAATAAAAAGTAATGAGTGTTGCTCTTTGTTTACTTTAAAGTTAATTAATCTGTGGATACCATGTAAGTATGATAAATAGAAAAAAAAGATCACAATTTTTATCGTGTAAAATTTGTTGAGAATTCTTTTAAAATCTCACAACCCTATTTAGCAATCTACGATCACAGAGGGCAAACGTGAGCTCCTTGCTCATTTTACGACTACCACATGTGCTGTCGACGTCGATTCAGCGCTTTGCGTCCTACAAAATCTGTGACGAATTATTGAAGGTGACTTTACTTTATTAACCTTGTTTTTCTGTTTGTAGGTGAATGGATTTTATGGATAGTACTCCAAGTAAAACCTTCAAGATTTTTCTGCTGAATTTACGGCTGTTTTTCTAGGCGTATATTTTGATTTATTTCTACCATACTGAGTGCGTTGACATTGTCGTAAATTCGTATCTGGATAAAATTGCTCGTTCATTGGTAGATTAAAAGAATTTTATGGTTCTGTTGATTTGCGTGTGAAGGGTATATTCGTTATTAATGATATAGTAAAACAGAAGTATGATAGTGTAATGTAATTGTCACGCAGATATCTCAATGGAATAAAAATAAAAAGAATAAATGGAACTGAATAACGCCATAAATATATATCGTGATCGATATTGTTTTGACTAAATAATGGCTCTTACTATTTTGGACTGGTAAACCATTAAATATGGTAGATTTTGCAATGATATAATCATCAGCATCATAAAACTAAATGACCGATCATCATAAAAGTTCACATACACATTATTTATCGTTATCCAAAAAACTTCTAACCTACGCGAGGGCAGCCACATAAAAATTACCTAATACTAAAAATAATGTAAATTGCTTAAATATTGGCATTTTCACGAAAGGTTCACTTTAGAGTAAACTTAAAATAAATACATTAAAAGAATCCATTATCAATAAAAATACTCTATTGTTATTCCAAACGAGCGAAGTAAAAGTGTAATTTTAATGTTTAAAGAAGATAACCATCATCCAAAACTAATGGACTTACCAATATTCTTTAAACCATTTCTATCGTCCTTCGATAAAGATTAAACTCGTAGTATTCATATCCACAGGGTCTTATTACAACGCTCCGCCAATTTCAAGTATTCCAACACATAAATCGCAAGTTAAACTTTCGAAATAATTTCTAAGAAATGACTAATGGATATTCACTTCAGCTTTTGAAATTTGAATCGGAATATCTTAATTTTAAGCTATAGACTCTCAAATTGAAGTAATAAAACATACATGACTTTATTAAATGTTTATAATTGACTCCATTCGTATCCATAAATTAGTTCTAGAACATTTTTAACTTGTCAGTAACTTACAAATGTTACTATAATATTGTAGTAAAAATTACAGGTGATGTTTGAGATACATATTAATCTACTTGTAATATAGTGAGTAGCTCTAAATCTTTGAGTACATGCTCTGAATGTTGAGTGGTATCTGTATCTGTTTTAAGTGCGTCTTCAGTATCCTTGATATAAGACACAAATTTCAATGCCTCAGTGTCACAGTTCTATTGATTAGTTTGACCTTTGTAAGAACGCTCGAAGATAACAAACGTGGATATTGTCAATCATGTGTGTGTCCTTTGAACTTACGTAAGCAAAATAAGAATATTTGTCATAATTCTTTCATATTTTCGCCACCGATTCGCTCGTTATGACGATCTACGATGGGGCTCAATGCTCTGTGGTGGACGTTTATTGGGTAAGAATAATGATGTTATTTTAATTCTGCTTTCGAAATATGGTGGTTTGCTCGAGTTTTTGACTTGTAGAAATTTTGCCGTGGAATTTTAAATTTATATCAATGTTTGTTAATGACTATATGTAAATTATTTGGCTACTGATTCTGCGGCATAAGTGTGAGATGTACTCATGTAATACATATACGGTTTTAATACCTGGGTCTGGTAAAAAATATAATCAATATTTTTAGCCGAATATGTGCAATAGTATGATGACGGGTATCAATACAAACAAATTGATTTTATAGTCCTTAATCTCGGCAGTATTGATATTTTTACACAGGCAATGTAACTCTCTCACTCTCTAAAATTAAGCTGACGATTTATCGGCCTATATAATCATTTAAACAGTTTCCGAGTGATTTGAAAATCTGTAACAATAATTAGATCTTACCCACATTAAAAGAAAGTACAACGATTTCAAAGCGGATTAGCTATTATGCAACTCTAGCACAAATCTACTTACTTTCTTACTACAAGAGATGTGTGTAAGTGAACAAAAAGACGAGTAGGTATATCTTTAATAGCCAGAGTTGGACTAAAGCCAATTACAGCACTTAAGTCAAGCCAACGCGTTCTGTAGGCCTGCAGCGTAGGAAGGTGGACACTATTAATATCTTAGCCAGTTGTTCTACGCCCACGATGTTTCTTTTGATTAAATGTTTGGGTGTACGCTGCATTGGAACAATATTGCTGTTGTTTTGGTCTTAAGTAATAACGCCTGTTCCAGTAGAGACACAATCAATAATGAAGACGCTCACAATAATTTGTCCTCCTTTTATTAAAATCTCTCTAGTTACTATACTCTATAGCTATGACTTGTTACAGTAACTATATCCAATGATTAAAAAAGTAATTGAAAATGTTAATCGTTTTAATACTACGTTTAAGTATTGAAAATCCATTATAGCTAGAAGCATGAACCGGATACTAATATTTAATGCAATAGTTTTACTAAGTAAATAATTATGTTTTGTAAACAATCAACTAACTTAAATTGAATGTAGCGTTATTGTTAAACATCAGCATAATCACCTCTACCATGTTTCAGACTTTTTTACAAATATTTCGAAAACATTTTATCCAAGCTATAGCTTGATAAATATCATGAATCAATGAATTTTAAAGTAACTCCAAAACCAGACGACTAAAAGCAATACATTTCCAAAATATAAGTCAAATGTTGACATTCGTCGTGAACACGCCACGTAGCGACTTCACAACTTAGTGTCCCTTCCAATGTCTTTTAGTATCTGAGCTTATGAAAGGGGCGATGCTACTGGAAATTCAATTTCCAGTTTACTCCAGACATTTTAAAAATATCTGCCGGAGCACTGCCTGCGATTTTCGTGACGCTGACAATATTTCGACGTGTTTCAACACTTTGACAGCGGGGTGTAGTAACATTTAGAATTTTTGGACTGGAAATAATAGGCTTTAAAATAAGGTTAATGATGATTCACTGCGTCAAAATTATTTAGTAACTAAATTTATTAGATACCTATTTATGATTTAAATTGTTAAGGAGCTGTTTCCAAATGTTGTATGATAGACGCTACCGCGTCTCTCTAATATTACCTTAGGTATGTCAATGTTCGATCCGTAAAATCAAGCTTGTATATCCACGAAAAGGTAAGTATAGTTATAACATACCTCAATATATATATAATCAAATATAAATATATATAATACGCTATAAACAGTAATATTTAGACAGAGACAGAAATCAAACGAAGAAATTCACGATCGCACGATAACTAATTTAGGCCACGGGAGTAATGAGTCAAGAAACCAAATCATAGAACAGTCTTTTACATCGCCTGTTTTTTTATCTAAGACGATGTCTATAATCATATTTATTATTTCAACAGTCGAGTTGAGGTGTCACATAATAGGGATTGATTTAATTACTGTCTACTAAACACAGTCGACAATGCCTTCAATAGGTATTGATTCTTTGAGGCAAAAATGCGTATTAAAAAGCCGTCGTTAATATTAATAAATGCTATTATTCGTAGTACACAGTTTTATTTTAATTTATAAGATTAATATTCCCAAGCCAGAGCCCACGACAATTACTTTGTATTTCAAAACTAACTAACATTAAAAGCGTCTAAATCACCAAACATTAAGGCGACCAAAATACTAGGAGATCAGAAACATCAAGTGGGTCACGCAGCAGTCTCATATTTTACTTTTATAGGAGAAAAGGACGAATCCGTTGTTTGTGAAGGGTTGTAGTAATAGCGCCTCTGAGGAGCCTGTCTAATCCCTTTCGAGGGCGGTCTGACCTAAAATTGAAATTCTCAGCCCTTTCTAAGTGGCAATGTTTCACGAGCGCAGTCCACGTTGTTACATTAAAGTTTAAGTAATGACGGTGTTCTTTGACTTTGAATTTTCTCGTTCCTTCTGGCTTGCTATAGCTTTTATTGCGGTACGTTTTGAGATATGGTCTGGGGTGCTTAATTGCTTTGATTTACATTATTTGAGCGTAAAATCTGATATCAAAGTTTCGCAATATAAATATATCTTTAAGACTGATAAGGATACCATAAATTATAATCTTGAACGAAAATATGATTATGTTTTAGAATTTATTAGCTGTCATTATAAAAGTCATTATAATTAAAGTGGTTTATGGATATTCATATTAGACTCATTAATATATTTTATGACTAAGTTGTGCCCTTACGTCTGTTAATTTATAAAATATCTTCTGCCATATGCCAGGGCAGTTTCATCTACACGTACGTTGAAAGATAGTGTAGGTCTTACATATTGGTCCACTGAAAAGAAACAGCTTAATTTTATTATTACTTAATTTTCAGTTGATGGTTTTGTGATTAAAACTAACAATCTCAACTACATGTCTTTTACTCGAAACATATAATGTAATCATTAATTAATAGTTTTGCAGATACAAACAAAATAAATATCTGTATTAGTATAGTCTTCTTGTTAATCTCTCTAGCCTATATTATTAAGACGGGTTTAACTACGATAGCGCTAAGATTGAGAGGACCACGAAGGAGATTCGAAACCACGCCATGATCGCAACTCTAATGCTTTACTAATTAGCTAGAGAGCTACCGATTACTAATTGTTATAATATTATGCATCTGTACTCAAAAGACACCAATATTGAAATTAAACAACTTTATAAGGATTTTATTGAAATAACTACACTTTAGAACATTAAGACAACAACCATCCTAGTCTCCCCGTCAACATGACTGCTGAAAAGCAACCGAAACGTCGGGAAAAGTGTAAAATCAAATCTAAAATTAAAAAATTTTACAATCTAAATAGCCTAAATAACTAATAAAATTGTTTAACAATAACAAATTAAAGTTTCAAAATGATGTAATAAACGCGATAAAATGCGTATATATATATAGTTGTTTAATTTCAATGTATAAAATTCGCACACCAATACTCAACCCTTTTAAAACTTAATTAGAGCTGGTTCAGTATGGGTATTCACCATACATCTATCCAATTCTTTAACGACAAACAGTCGTAACATACTATACTAAAAGTACAACGGTTTAGATATCTCCAGCTAATCGTAAACCTATTGTAATTGAAAGTAAATAATATTTCCAAATCAATCGTTTAGGCGGATCCTACATCACATCGGTTGAAGTTTATGACCCATAAATTTTATATTAGACCAGTACGTACTCCTATAGGCATAAAAACATCATGTCTTTTGACTACCTTTATATTACTTTTCTTCCTTATTACTTTTATTAGATTCCCAAGTTCGGATCTAATGGTTCAGGGCACATTTTATCTTTATTTGCTAGTATTTCCAGATCTGTGAAGGTGTAACTATAACTATTCTGTAATGAGTTATAGAATGGCAGCATCGTATCCCTAAAGACGAAGGCAGAAAGAAGATGAGTTAATAACTTCGTGAGTACCTTGCCACACTATATGCTTCTTCTAGAATTTCTTACAATACACGACAATGGAAACAAATGTATATAGGTATCCTAAGTCTTGTCATGGCAACGCCAAAGGTTTGCCATAGCAACATCCAAGCCGTTAAAATATTAGACTGTATATTTATATAGGGAACTTCTTTTTATACTTTTCTAGCATTTTACCTATTTTTCTCATGATAATATACGAATCTAAATTGAGTAAATTGCTTAATTTACGAATTACTGCCTTCCTATACCTATACATGTACCTACATACATATATGAGGATTTTGTCAGAAAATCCAGGTTTTCCAGAATACTTAGACCGAATACTGAAATATTTCAATACCCACTTATTTGTAACATCACTTATTTGTAAATTAGAATAATTAGTACAATATGCTTTTTATTGCGTTTTTCTCTAAGGTCAACTTGACGATTGATTTCAAACTTTGATTGTGTGAACTACGAACCACTAATATGACCACACCTTTCTGTTACACGATATATATCTCCTATACCCGTCTATATTGTATCATCAGATTGCAATCAACAATACATTAACCAACTGGGATACATATATTATCATTGTTACATTATCAATGGATATCGGCATGCTCAGTAAATTTTCAGATATTATTTTAGAGTTATTTTATGTTTCCTGATAGCACATTAAATAATTTTGGCAGAATACTAAGTATTATTTTTTCCAAAAACAAACTAATGATCATGAATTTAAGATGTATTCTCTCGGAATAAATCCTATGTAAGCACGAAAAGAAAATTGCTGATAGACAAAGTGTAATTTTTATCCCTGAATGGAAATTAAAATATGCTATATACTGAATATGACCGAATACGCTTAGCCCGAGTAGCTTAATGGCATGTATCTGGAGCAATGTCTAGATATTCCTAGGAATTATTAAAAGAAAATCTTGAAAATTAAAAGCGGGCTCTGAGCGCCGGTTCTCATAATAATTTATCGAATTAGAGTATGATCTATTTTGCCAGATTTTTGAAACATCTTAAAAGGCAATAAGTAAAGCTTATAGAACAAGTTTAATATAATTCTCGATTGCGTGGAACGTCGACGTGCTCTTTTATACATCAGCAATTAATCGTTCAAATTATTCAAATTATTAAATCAGTCGAATATATTCGAATAATGTGAAGCATTATTTTTTTAGAATATTCAGGTCTTCTCTCTAGTCTTTATTATTCCCCAGGGGAAGTCACTTGGTGTCGGCTTTTCTAGTCTAACCGGAATTGACTGGATATCAGTTTTTACACGGAGCGGCTGCCACCTGACCTCCGCAACCCGAATGCTAACGATACCCTAAGGCTAGACCAGTGTCAGGATATTATAGGGCACTGACTTCCCAATAACGACTGCCATAGATATTCATGGCAGCCGGGACCGACGGCTTAACGTGCTCTCCGAGGCACGGAGCAGGCAATAATTGTCAATCACTACGCCCATAATTTCAAAAAGTCATATAACTTCCGAAAGTCAGAGGTGCGCGACGTCGGTTCGAACCCGAGACCGTCTGCATTGCAGTCTGTTGGTCTCCCCACGGATTATAGAAAAATTAAGCATACTTTAAGTATTCAGGAAATCTATAGAATCAAGCCTAGCTTAAAAACAACTGGGTTCGATCTACTACCTACTTAGATCCTAAATATATTAACGTATTTTGTAAAATTTTGCAAGTTGTGAATAATGCTTTCTATTGATATAATTATATAATTATGTTCACGTCATTACGAATTTCTACTGTAATATAATACAAGTTATTAAAAGAGTCACGACGGTTTAAATACATCATTGGCTTATAAGCTACAATAGAAACAAAACATCAATCTAATTTAAACTTCATTGCGTCTCGATTTCAATATAAATGTTTTCTCGTATTATATACAAATTAATGTATGTATTTGTAACATCTTTTGAATGTCGAGTGTATTTTATATTTTCCTTTGAACATTTGTTTGTGCTCTCTAAAAACACATTCGTATACGGTATTATGTTTTTCTTTAGTTGAGGCAAACGTGTTGAATCGATTTCCTTTTGTATAAACATTTAGCGCGTTTTTTAGAAGATTTGGGTATTAGTTACGTTTGATCTTTAAGTATAGAGTGATTATATTTGGATTTTGTTAATAGTACTAATAGTTGTTTTTATATTAAATAGTGTTTGCCCATTAATCGAAATACGTCCATTTTTTACTTTAAGTTTAGTAAACTGAAAGTAACGAAATTCGGTTGTAAAAAAGAGAAGAAAAAGGCACTGGACTATTTTGTCTTCAGCTGTTTATATTAAGAAAGAACTAACTGTCTCCTTTTTATATTATAAATAAGTAAAGTCAAAGTATAGCCAAAACGAAAATTGAAAATTTCTAACAGAAAAGGCCAATTGTTTTTTCCAAACAGGCCTCGAACTCAACACCTATAAGATCGCCGTTATCATAAGCACAATAAATGTAAAAAAGCTAACCAGGCAATAACTTAAATAAATACATATGTACATCTCATACAAACCTTAGTCTTAAACACGTAGTAAATAAATAAAACTAAAATATTTAATCGCTAAATATCGTTGATCGTGAAGTTATTTAATAAAGGGAAGCGTTTGCAAAAAGCCTTAACGATTTTGGGGATTTTAGGCCTAATTAATGGGGTTCTGTTCATTATCGAATGCCAGGGAAGTAGTACGACTTGCTTCGTGCAAACTCAATGAATAATAGGCTAAGGATTCTTAAGTAAAGGATTATTTGTTTATTAACCGATAATTTTGTGTAATGATAGACTTAGTTTGTTAGATGATTTAGGACGGTTATCGAAACAACGAGAGGTAGAGGAATAATTAATTATGCTAATTTGCTACTTGAGAACATTGGAAAGCGGCAGATAGGTTTTGGAGATTGGAGCATAATTGATTTGATGCAGATGTAAACATACTCGTAACAAAAATATTTGGGTTACCTAGAAAGGCTAATACGTATTTTTCTAGTATATTGCTAAATTGTTAGTAACTAAAAACTAACTAACTTTTGTTAGTAACTAAACTTGTCATCAATATAAAGCGACTTGCAAGTTTTAAATAATGATTTTGAAATGGGAGAAAGAGGAAGATTTTGCTTTATCCAGGCAGGAGATTATCAAATAGATTAATAGCTTTGATGCTATAGGCAAATCGTAGCTGACGTGAACCAGGCAGAATTAGAGGCTCTATTTGCCTACATAACATTCTAACAGTAAAATGTAATTAAATTTGTTCGGCCCAGGCTTATCAAGCCCTGTACCTCACGATCAACTGCGAAAATAAATGGAAACTTATATATACCCCAGCATCAACAATGCACATAAGGGATAGCTAAATGCTGTTTAAATTTAACCATTACTAACTGTAGTTTATCAAAAACACAAACGTCAAAATTTTAATTTCGATTGATCAATCTGTAATAATATTTATTAACAAATGGGCTTTAGCATAATATCTGGCAAGGGATATATATGTATATATATTCCTACTAGGCCACTGTATCTATCCCCGTAACTGTCAGTTTGCTACGACATTTACGAGTTGCGTAGCAAAATGGCGGCTACGTGGATTCGTAGCGGCTACGTAACTCCGATGTTAAGCATGCCTCGTTGCGTAGATACCCAAAACCGTATAAAATATTATGATGTTGCATAAATTAAATTATTTAGAGTAAAAGCAGTACAGTTCATATCAAGAAATCTGCCTCCTTGGTCTAATGGCATAAGTTTGCGCATGTATATGCAGCCAGTTCAGTTCCCGTATTGGAGGATGTTATTCGGCTTACTAGTGTTATTATTTAATTTATTGTTATTAAACATTCACAGTTAAATATTTATTTACACCCCACATTGTTTGATGTGCGAGATAGTGAGCCTTAAATCACAATAATTATAACGTAAACATACATTCACACATACCATCCTATTACATAATGCCATCACTTATATTTATACTTTGGTCAAAGAGTACCCGCTAAATACACATTCACATTATTATTATTAGTAGAATAACAACTCAAATCAGTGTTAATATTCATAAATATGAATATCAAAATATTGCAGACATGCAGCGAGCGAAGCCTACGTGTTCTTAAATAGATGTTTCACGAGAGTTCAGTGCTCTAAGTGATACGTGTTTGCATCACATCCTATTTTAGTACGGAGTCAGCGTTCAAAGGACTGGGACATACGGCCCGGTAGTTTATAGACTAGTCTAAAATGGACACATGTCGATAGGCAGTATCGATAAAAATATACTTGTTTTCGCCGAACATTATTTGGTAATATTTGAACGTTTGATACGAATAAATATCGCTGATATTTAAAAGCAACACACATTGATTCACGCCTGCATAATCTTGGCGGGGTAGGCATAATTGTATCGTAGCCACATTTTTTAGCCATATTAAAGGTTCTCCGAAATAAGGGACGAGGCTAGTCACTATTCTAAATTTCATGTCACTATTGCTATTTTTATAACAGAACAATCTGTGCCTAGATCAGGCTTAGAGTTTGATATACAGATCGGGTAAATCGAAATTAGTTCTTCCTATTAGAAAATTCTTTGTAAAAGTACACCGTATAAAATATGTCCGGTATATACAACAGGCTCGTAAGCAAAGCCTGAGATATACTATATTTTATATATATTTGTATATACTTCGAGACAGTAGAGGAGTCTATTTATCAATCGTATAGCCGCTTTAATCAGCAAACAACCAAGAAATTGTATAATCCATAGATTATACAATCATGGATTGGTATTTAAGTCAACGTATAATCGCAAATGTTTAAGCCATCCTCGGATTGGACAGGTCTTACAGAAATATTAAACCTCACTTCGCGTCGCAAGTTAAGTTTGGAGGTATAACACGAAAATAGTGTTGAGATGAGAATAAAACAGCGAGCGACCGCACACTGTGTATCATAGACATTCTCATTCAGCTCGGAGTGCAACGACCCCAGGTGTATAAAAATCCGCAGCGGGGGAGCCTATTGTTTGTTCTACGTGACTTTGTATATCGGGGGAACTGATTTTAGTTTGACTGCATGTTTTTTAACACTTGGCTTGTGTGTAGACTTTTTAGTATCACATATTTGTCTAATACGAAAAATGGGTATAATTACAACAGATAACATGTATATTAATAAACTAGAATTATTTTAATTATTAGCATGTATCAGGAATGTGATGAAGTGAATGAAGCCAGGGAAGTGTGGCAGGATCGTAGCAAATAGAAATCCGTAGTCTCTGCCTACCCCTCTGGGAAACAGGCGTGAATCTATGTATGTAGAATTATCTTTTAACTCATCAAATATAATTATAATTTATTTATATACAGTGATTACAGTTATTGACATACTTGTTTCTAAGTGAGTTTTTGCGTTTTTCATAATATGTTTATATTGTATACATAGCTAAAGAACGACGGGCTAGGGTAAGATCGTTTTCACGCAGACGTCACGAATTCGTTTCACCGCACGCATCTCTGACTTGCCATTTTACTTCTATTAGTTGAGCTCGTGTTAATAGGCACTGATGTTTAAGATACAGTATTTATTTTATTGCTGTCTACAACGCGTCTGAAATGATATTTTAAAACGCCATAGTTTTGATAGCTACAGAAATATTGCTCCAAATAATGTGAGATTAAAAATGTCATAACTTCAACACAGTTAGATTGTGAGGAGGTTCAACAAATAATCTAGTATTTAATCAGGATGTCCTTAGCTACCAATTTTGCAGACAAAACTATTTGTTATAATCAATTAGATTATAAACTGTCTGCCAACTAACTTTGGTAAAGGTCCCTTAAACAATATAATAGAATAAAGTTAAGCGACAAGTATACATGTACTAGTAAACACACATAACTACATAGGTATATATCTTTGAATGGATAGGCAGAAATATAATACACGAACACTTTGATATGGTTTTAGCCCTTAATGTGATAGGAAAAACAAAACATTGATGTCTACTGTACACTGTTTCTACCTGTTGCTACGGAATTATTTTTAAAAGAAATACCTATTTCTCTATTTAGAAAATTTCAAATAACATTTACCTGAAACAGATTTTACAAAATCTGTTATAAACTGTGTTATACTGTGTGTCATACGGTGTTATAAACTGTTGTATATAAATACAACAGTTGTATTTCCTACTTCTGTGCATAGGCAGACAGTTACCAGTATATAAAGAACCATATTAAGCATTTTAATTCAGTGAGAATGTATAGGTATTCTAAATAAGGAAAAACAATCCATGAAATTTGCGCCGCGGATTTACTTTTCCTTCCATTATAATCTACAAATATATATTCATTTAATAGCTTAATATATTGCTTAATAAAATAATTTAATAATGTTTATTTGAAATTTGTTTCTGAGAAATAAAAAAACTTTTTGTATAAGGAAAAGCAAATAAATTAAAATACCTTTGAAACAACATGGTCTGTGTATATAATTTACAGTTTCTGTATGCCTAAGCATAAACGCTCATGAATGCCCAATTTGATCCGTTTTTAACAATTGTAATACATATCTATGAAATAGAAAATAATTAAATTAGATGTTCTATGTCCTTCATCCAGTATAAAGAAACATTGATGTAGTAAATAGTACACCCATTTGACACATGTTATTTGAAATTGCGGAGGCCGGATATTTTACGGTCATTTTATTGGTCAACGAGGACGACGATGGCGCCATTATTTTTGTCGTCACTGTTTTCAAGTCACGCAGTCATGGTTATAACTTTTTAGATAAAAGTTAGTTCACTTTCACAATATTTATATAGTAGGACGAAAGTTTTATTGGATTTTTCTGTTAATAAATAACAGAAAATGAAGACTAGCTTTGTGATCGATAGATGGCAATAGTATCACCTCTAATTGGGTAACCCTAACTGTTAGGTACTATTAGGCTGGGGGGGCCTGCTATGGATGAATCTTTTTAGACTCCCAACAGGCCCCCTCCATTGGGTGAGAGAGGGAACACCCCAGGTTTTTTTAGTGGGTATACCAGCACTCGGCTGGTGAGTCCCACACGCCCCGCCGGTGCCGTCCCCTAGCCGGCGGGTAGTGCATCAAGCATTTTTTCCTATAGGTCCTAGCTAACTGGTAGCTAATGTCTAATGCGGTTGATAGTGTATAGGTGAGAGAGAGTGGTGAGATATTAGAGTTCCATATTAATGCGCAGTTTACAAGTTACGTGTAAATGTAAAGTATCTTGGTTTCAAGTCCAAAAAATCTTGACTAGTACTTTGTTTTCTCAGCGAATGCATATGACGCAAATAAAAAAATATAGTATAGATTATTTCGACGGAGGACTGTTATCCACCAAAACTCATTCCGTCCGAAGTGAATACACAAACAATCTTCTTTAAACTGCGCATGCAAACAAATATAGCAAAGAAAAATGGTAGGCGTTGAAAACCCATTTACAAACCCAAATAGATTTGGATTGACGTAAAAAAAGGACATTTTGGAGCAAATGTACGACAAACTATAAGTCTTGGCGAATCGTCACTTCGAGCTATATGTCTCAATAAATTTTGTTGACAGATCTGAGCTTGTAACATTGAAATGGCACTCGTATACAAGAGAAATAAGGGGAAGTCAACCATGCATGGTTCGAAGTATGTTAATAACTATTATAATTATGATAATATGCCATACAAGCAACTTAGCAAGGAAGTCAAAATATTCTGATGATGATGATAATTAAAAGTCAAGAATCAGTAGTTAAATTTTTAATTACAAAATTTAGATTTTTTTCGTGGATACTTCATATACGTGATTGTTTGCTTGTGATTTCATTTGAGTGGGCCACACTATGTATCAAAAATATAGGTATATAATAAATGCATGCAAAAATAGAAAAAAGTTGAATCCTAAGCTCTTTCACAATTCGGTAATTATGAAAGTCGTATTGATTTTTGCATGATATTAAATTAGCAGACATACAAAATCATAAAATGCGCCATGCAGATTCCTCTAAATAGTCAATGGATTAATAAATTAAAGAAACGAATGTAGGCTTATTAGTTTTATCGTACAGACTAACCTGAATTTTAATAAGCCTCGAAAAAGACCTGTCATTGTATAGGACTTGTATGGTCAGGTGCAAAAGTCGAGTAGCAATTTTAAAAAGCGATAGAATCACAACACTTTGTACTTACGACCTTTTTCAATAAAATCATTGCACACATGCACATAAACCCGCCTCACTTATACTGTCGCCTGTTCCAATTATGATTGTGAGTACTAATTTCAAATAAACAACTGAGTGACGTTGTAGCTACGTTGGTAATATTGTGATCTAAAATGTAACGCTTGTTGATTCGATCCCCAGGAAGTGATAATCTTTTTTTTTAAATTAGGAACATTGATGATTTGTTACTTTATTTTAAGACTTATTAAAACCGCAGTTATTCACAAGATGAGGGTGGATTTAAAAAATATAATAATTTTTCACTTGAATAGAATTATGTGATGTTGTTGGTTGATCTTTGTTACGAGCGTTTGTGTTATTATTATTGCAATCATTTTTTTTATATTTTGATTGAAAGTCTACATTTAAAATGCAAATTAACATAAATATTGAATCCAGGGCAAATATATGGCATAATTATGGGTTTAATATATATTTTTAAATATTATGTTGTGGTATTATGATTTACGATTTCACTGTTAAGAAATCGCTATCTACGATTATATCATAAGATTTTTGATTTTATTTCAGATAAATACTGTAAGTCGTTGGGTGAAACGATTTGAAGAAGAAGGGAGCTTAAAAGGAGTGCGGGAAGTGGAAGACCGCTTCTTATTGACCAAACTCAGCGAAGATGAATGGTAAATGCTTATGAATTATTATCAAAGGCTATCATACCGACGATACCGTTGCGAAATATGTGTGCTAATATTGTGACCTCCATATTGCATAGACGTCTCTTGAGCTGTATTAAGAACAATAGAGGTCACACTAAATATTAAACGAAGTTGTTTCAAATAGGGGGCGTGCTGGTTGACGATGTTAGAATTGCGGTTAAGTTTCTATACTCTTTTCCTTGTGAAAAATAATAATTAAGCTATAACCTTAATTGTCATTATAATTGTAAAATATTCGTAAGTAAAATGAATCTAAATAGTAAAGACTAAAGATGTTTTTTTATTATATAGTATTGAAACATTTACGTAAAATTTCATAAATATTTATTTTCATATTTTAACATTGTTTTTTATAGTGAAATATTATTGTTATAAATTGAATAACATTTTGTTTTTCTTAATTATAATAAGCATTATTTATTTATTTATTAAAATAAAAACAAAATGTGTTTTATGTAATTAAACTAATTCTAATTTTAGTTTAATTCCCAAAAAAACACATTTTGTGTTTTTTTATCACTCTAGCGTAATAAGTAAACAAAAATAACGTTTAACTTTATTATTTGAAAATTTCAGTAATAGAAAAACAAAAAGTGGAGGTAGCGGACCCCAGGATTTGAACCACACATTATATTTTATTGTTAAAGTGAGAAGACTTGTTGATCGTTTCGCTATCGCAACCTGCAATACAATAGGCAAATTTAAGCATTAATTGTAAATGCGGACTAACAGAGACACTGTTGTTGAATAGGGATAGTAGTTATTATAGTTATATATACAAGAACTCGTTTTTGTCTCGCCTTGCACACATGCGCATGACGAACTTCATTTACTATCATTGCATTAAATAATGTTTCATTGTTTGCGTTAAAATATCACACACACAAAGATATTCACTCGGATCAATAAGCGAATGTATACCTTACGATGCTACTCGACATTTGTCTTTGGCTGTACATAGATTTATTAAGGCTATATATATATAATAAATAATTTTCTTATAATATTGATGTAAAATTTTCACAGATTGCTTATTCCAAAATTGGCATGGTTTTGTTATCCATTCGATGAGAAGTAAGACGACAAACAAATATCTAACCGTTATTTGTAAGGATTACAGTATTTGCCTAATTCAGAATTGAAACATATATGAAATAAAAATGATGCCAATAAAATACATAATGTAATAATAAACAGCTACACTCCAGAAACCTAGCCTATATATATAAGACCCTAAAACACCTTCCGTATCAAAAAGCAAAGTGCCACCTCACACCAGGGAACAATAACCTTTTTCAATAAAAATCCTTAATATTATCCGACATGGCTTGAGACAAAAAGCAGGAAAAAAAACATTCCTGACACGTACCCGAAATAAAATCCGGCATTCGTTCGTCCATCGTCCAATGGATACAATTGCTGTCCAACGAAGTTTACGCACCGCTGAGTTTTCGCTATGGCCTATGGCTGGCTATGGATGACGTAATTAGGTACCTTGCCATATTCGGACCCAGCTTTACAGTAATGTGTTTTATTTTCCGGAAGTCTGCAGAATAACTTTTACTACGTTTATCTTGAAATTGAATTAATAAAATTTTCACCGTGAATTTGATGGCCACGTCTTGATGTACCGACTTTATAAACTTGTATTTGTCTAAAATAAGATTGTTTGTCTTGTATTTGTCTTCTGTATACGTATTCGATTGTGTATTAGCCAATTTAATGTTTATGATAGTTTTTCCTCTTTAGTTCCTTTCCAATGTCTAAATTATGTAACGTGTAGCAGGGTAATAATAAAACTTAAAAACATTCCGAATTTTTGATTTTGGTTTGATGTCTGATTTAGCTTCAGAGAGCATAAGGAACTTAAGCCGTTTAAAATAAAGATAAAAATCTAACAAAGCTTGTTCTAAAGTCTCATATAATCCTAAAGAAGGCCAATTGATGAAATCTTATCTTTATTGTGACAGCCTTGATCCCGTTCGTTCCCGGGACTAATCATGAAGTATGGGCCAATAACAAAGTTCTATCTCAGTTCGCCGAAGTTAACTTTCATTAGACCTCTTTAGGCTCGCGCTCATATAAAAACGCCAATGTAAACTTAAGTTGGATTTATTGAGTTTTGTGGATAACATTTTCTTGGGGACCTTGTAGTTGTTTACTTTCGCTACTAAATGTTACTTAAAATAAATAAGTAGTTTCTGTTTTGAAGCTTCTATTTTTGGGTTAAGTGGATCTTGGTAGTCTTTAGAAACACGTAGAAAATTGCGTAAATTAAATTTAGCAGAGCTAATAACCTAAACAGTTTTCGATAAAAAAACATGTAATAATAGGATATACTATTTAGGCAACGCAATGTTCTAAATGTTAATAACATATTTACTAATATGGAAATATAAGCTATGGCATCAACATGTTCAAGGAATTGACATAAAGCCAAGTGCTACTGAAGTAACTATAATATCAAAAACAAAATATGAGTGCGCTAGATTTACAATACTACAATAGCAAGAAATTTATTTTCCATTATAATCAAATAATAAACATTGACCATAAATCGGAGGCATTGCCAAAAATAAACATCAGAAATTAATTTGAAACGACTCCAAAAGTTAAATATACCATTTTTATAGTTTTTATATCCTCAAAGTTTTGCATTGTTACATGGGATTGGTCTGGTTATATCTGAAGTTAACTGGTTCCCAAATTTGGCATGATGTCAAAAGTGCATGGCTTACCCTGCACCAAATTTGGTTCGTTGCAGAGTTATCAGCCCGAACAAATTACTAGGAATGTTTTTGCTGAATAGAACTATAGCATAATTAAATTTTTTTCAGTTCTAATTATTAAAATACTACTTACCTCAAGATAGTTTGAAATTAGTTCATTCAGAAAGAAAAGAAGAAGAAAGAAAGGAAATGATCTTTCATAGGTCTATTTTATTGTTATCAGGACTATTAATTTCAACGTCTTTAAGTTCAAATGACAATAACTGTCATTAAAAGGCAGTTTATTTCATTGCCCATAATAGACCTCTATTAAAAAGCAAACACCAGTAGCCATAAAATAAATAATATCACTGAAGCAAACGAGCTTAATAGAACAGGCTAAATATTGCCAAATGCAAGAAAGTACGTCTTTCAATCAGGTAAACTGATCTGGAAAAATGACTGGATTTGACTATATGCGAAAAGCAGCAGACCATTCGGTCTAATTGGAAGAAGCCCATCACCAGCATTGGACTAAAAATAGATTTAGGTGATTTATCAAAATATTCAATAGATATATATTTATATAATAGCTGCGGTAAATATTTATATATCTATTTTCAAACAAACAAGTCAATACAATACCCATATTTAAAATAAATAGTAAAACTATTACTGACGCTGCATCGTCTACAATAAAACAGCTTTCATACACTTCAAACACTTTTAAAGTAAGTAACACCTTCAGTTGCGAACTTTCAGATAAGAATCCAGGCAGGCTCGATTTAAGGACACTAGAGTCTACAACAGCGCTGGGCCGCATTTGGGAAGTGGTGCAATGCGCTAAAAGCTGAAATACGGGTGAAATAATTGATGCTAATTGCTATCGATTCGAATCTGAACGTTTTGAATAAGATTCGAAGTGATGAAGAGCGACATAGAGAAATTGAAGTTAGCTTTAAGGAAACCATGATTAAAATAGTTGAATTAAATCTGGTATTATTAGGCTTTATTATTTTTATAGTAAAACACTATGCATAACGATAAGTTAAAATACCTATTTAAAAATCATGTAAACTCTTTGTAAATATTATTTAAAGGTGTAGTATTATATCTTTTTATTATAAAATTTACTGGTTTTTGACTGCAAGTGTTAATAACAATAACAATAAATATGATGGTAATAGAGAAAGTATGAAATGTAAATTTTGAAATCCAAGATGTTTAAACTTTTAATGTTGATTCCGTCTCTGGTGTTGAAGTGTCACAAACAAACTCTTGCTTATAAGTCCGCACTCTTCGGGGAACAGTTCTGAGGACTAGCGTCTCGATATGTTTATAGTGTATGTTCTTGATAGATCGTATTATCAAGGGCTCTTTTATTTTTATTTAACGCTATAAGAACTTAGTTTGTGATATCGTGGACATTTGTAGGCAGTTAAGAAAGACTGATTGTTAGGTTTTAGGTTTTCTTGTAGGATATTTAGTAGCAGCACGAAATTTTAAAGTGTGCCTAGCCTACTCCCAATTACAAGGCACCTAAAAATATAGATGGCAAAATGTTTGTATGCAATACAACACTTGTGTACTTTTTTTAGATATACAGGTTTATGTATTTACTTTTATATTTGATTGCATTAATTCAACCTAGCATAAAAGGTTATACATAACCGTTAATACTGTAGTTAGAATCACTATTCTAGATTTAAACATTTGAGATTTAATGTGAGACCAAGTCTTACGAAAAATGTAGAATAATATATAGTAGTTTAATTTCAAAAATATTTCTGAATTAAACAAGTTGTGTATGTCATCTTCATATAATAAAGTATTATTTATTCTAGAAAACTCTTTATTATACTGAGACAGTGATTGTGCCTATACTAATTTGATTTCATCTTCCGTGGAAGAAAATTCGATCAGTATTCATACTTCGGAAAACACGAGATATTCGTATTATGTGGATATGAGAAATTATATTGTGCCGTCACATACATGAAAGGAAAGTTGTCGTGACGGATTATGTATTAGGATTTCTGTAATCTTTATACGTTGCTTTATTATTGATGTTTTGGTCATGAACCGATTTTGTTGCTACGGCCATACATTGTTTTTCTTTGCCTTTCATGCGTGCTCTATTCACTCACTCTAGTGCGTGGTTTATTTTTCAACCATCTTTAATAGTCATTATTTTAGTATTTACTCCTTTTTTAGTCGTGGCGTCTTTTACCAGCACATTTTTTTTGTTTTACTTTAAGCTACGTTATCTCTTTATTTATGTATTGTAATTATTTAAGGCGGTGCAGTAAATATAGTTTCTATAGGATTATTGAAATTATTTTAAGATTAGGTGAGATTGTAATAGAGATATAGTTTTTTAAATTTAATCTGATCCTCGAATGCATAATTTACTAATTTGTAGCGTTTTGATGAAATTTTAAGTGTTTATTTCGTAAACAAATCACTTAATACTTATGTATACTAACATTAGTACGCAAGTTGCTTCGATGTTACAAGGATTTATTTGTCGATTAACTGTTGTTTTGTGTACCTTCAAAAAGAAAATGGAAAACGCACCAGCTATATTATAGTGCCATTGAAAGCCTTAGATACGATTAAAACTGACGTCCAGAATATTTAAACTTGCAATAATTATTTCTGAATCCCATTTTTGTTTGTTGCGTAGGTTGCTAAGCTCGGCTACCGTATTTACTTTAACCAATACGCATCCGTGCACCCGAAAAAGTTTGTTTAGCAATGAATGTTATCATACAGCTAAGAAATTTTATATTAAAAATGTAATGGAGTATAATTTTTTATTTTAGTTATGGAGACCTGCCGTCGCCGAGTAACAAATTAAAATAACATGAAATTCCATTATCAATATAAAATTTAAAATACTTTTTGAAATAATAACGTCTCAAAAACAAAAATAAACGGCGAGGCAACACCTCGTTAAATAAAAAAAGAAAATATTATCGTACTCGGTATAAATTTAATATGAGGTTTATACCTGGGTGAAGGTTGGCAATGACGTCATGAGTTCCCCGGTCCCCGCCTACGCACCGAGCGAACATCAGTAAGTAAGGATGCCCCAATTAGTGTTTGAAGTTCATTGCCGAGTATCGAGCATGGTCCTGTAATCCGAATAATCGAACAAACCAATTACTGAATATCAAACTTTAAATCGATTCTCGATTTTGATTCGGATTTGATGGTATGGAATAATGGTACAAGGGATTGTATAATTTAATTATTATTTTTGTTTGAAACGTTTGTTATATTAAAATATTGATGCTATGATAATTCATGGCCATGAAAAATACGTAGAAAATATTTTAAGATTCTTATTTGTGCTTACATAATTATAGAACGTCATCATTTATAATATAAAACAGAAGAAGATTTAGATACTAAATATGGTAATTTAAATCTAGAGACATGGGATTGTAATAACAGTGTCCCGCGGTTTTCCCGCTTTATATAACGTTTTTGGTTAATATTCGGTTCCGTTGGGTCGTATGATATTATAATTATTATGGAAGCTTTCTCAATAAACAGGCTATCTAAAGCAATTTAATCGGACTTTTGTTCATAAGATTAGAATGTTACAACATACGAAATCTTTAACTTTAATGTTGGAACTTATAGTCAACGACTGTTAATCTTTTTAGGATTAGCACATATCTCTAGTCATTACATGTATGTATATTACACTAGTTCCTGCTCGTAGTTTTGTTCATATGAGGCCCACAAGAAGACATATACAAATAAAGGTACCCTGTATTCATCTTGATCATAGTATTGATTAAGACAAGCTACTTTTTACCTTGTTATGATGAAGATCTGGGTTCCAGGTTTTATGTATCTAAATCCCTTTAACAGTGAAAGCGTGATTAAGTTATGAACAACCAAATATTTTACTCATATACATGACAAAAGCATTTTATAACAAGTAATTTTATTATTCATTCCAATATTATTGATATCGATAACAATGTACAAAAAGGAATCTTGTTAGACCGTCAGAAAAAACGTTGAAAATTTCGTCAAGGAAACATCGAGTCGTCGATATATTATTGTAAAGCAATTTACTTGGCACTTAACTACATTTCTTACGCGTGAGCAATTGTACAAGTTACTGGTCTGGATCTAGTTTGTTACATAAGGCGATATAATATTTTGTATCAAATATTTAAAGTGATTTTTGTCGGATAGTTCCAAGCTGTCACGTGAGCTTAAATGTTATATTTTTGTTATATTAAATTGACTTCACGTCGTCTGAGCAGTTAGTAATCCTAACCAATATTATAAATGCGAGTGTGTATTATTATTTTATTATTGAAGCCATTATATCAGTGTCTAAAACTGCAAAAATAGTCCTGTGTCGCAATTGTTTATAAGCTGCTGCTACCAATTACTACAACAACTATTCAGACTAAATACTTGTTTGCAACAGTAGTAGCATAAAAATCAAAAGCACATTATTGCTTTAGATAAATCAAATTTTAGTCTAATAAAAAATATCAACAAAAGCAAACAACAAATAAAACTCTTAAAACAACAAGAATAACAACTCATCCAAAAGTGTCGACTTATCGTCACACTGTACATCACTAGGAAAAGGTTTATTTCAACAAATAGAACCGGAATGAAATGATGGATGTGGTTTTAGTCCAGTTCAAAGAGTTACTTTGGCAGAGGTTACTAAATTCTACTGTTGTTTAAGATTTTGTTTATTACAAGGGTTTGAGGAAGGTTTTGTTTTGTTTTTAGTTTTGATTGGTTTATTTTACTATAAAGAGGATTCAGCTGACCTACTTTTTAAAATTACAATACATATATAGTGGAAAATGCGAATTGACAGATACTCTAAGACTTGCAGGAAACAATTCTTATGCCGTACTAACTTAAGCTATATCCAGGTCTTATTTAAAAATGCAAGCATTTTACACACAAAAGCAATTGCCACAAAGGTTACGTAATTCAAGAGTCTTATCGGTATAACCTTTGTCACCAAACCTAAAAATTTTACCAGCCAACATCTAGGCTCCTACTAAACAGTGTGTTTTATGACACACACAGCTGAATGGAATACAAAGTTAGATTTTCTTTAGATACTGTTTGTCAAACTGTGAAATTTTGTGACCCCTCGATTTGAAATCAATTCAGAACGTTACTACCCATCCTATATTTGCTAGCTTTAGAAAAGTGTCTGACCCCAGTTTCATTTGAGACTGGGACTTCAGCGACTCTAAGTTAATAATATTCGGGATCCTACTCAAACGAGTTTACAAGACAACTAGGGGTCGTGACTCCAGTTTAAGATACGGCGCCTTTTGAAATAGGTACTCTAGAGCAGATCCTTATTGAGATCTTCCGTATCTATTCACATTTGTATTCAAATATTCCAACCTTCGGGAATACTTGTTCAATGACTGTAAGTTTTGAATTCTATTCTGCGAGAAATGTTTAATATGATGAGGTGTTGTATGTCGCATGCATGAGTTGACATTACATAAATTGTGTCAATTTGAATCGATACAAATGATTTGAGAAGATAAATTGCATTAGGCGTTAGTAACTTGATAGGTTAGTAAAATTAATTGTAAAGAGCAGTAGTTATATAGATATAATATTATGAGCTTATATTATGTGCTGTTTTTCGTTTATTATTTGAGTTTATGATGTGTATATGAAACAGTGTAACAAATACTAATAATGTATATAAATTAGAGGACTTTGAGATTGTAGAGATTGGGATAGAGATTGTAGGACATAGGTATGGTTATTTAGGAAGTATGTAAGAAGTTATTCTTGTTAAGCCTACCAAGCTAAGCTTTGTCTTTATATTAAAAGTGAGATTATTTCGGTTGGCATCCTTCCGTTTGCAAGTTCCATTTCTTCATCGTTAAGATATCTCATCAATTAATATTTTTTAATTAAAGATCGAAAAATTAATCTATATACAGACTTTAATTAACGAAAATGTATGACGATAGGAAATACATAGTTTAATACTAGGAAACACGTTTATAATAAAAATAGTACTGCCTCATAATAATTATATTGATACTAATATCCACCAGTGAGAACATTCGTCCAGTGAGGTCATAATCGCAAATCACCAATTAATGTGACACCAATCCTTTCCATTGAACAACAAACAATAAACGGCTTATTGATGTTTGATCACACAACAGAAACGATAAAATATATGTATTCTAACATGATCCATTATTCAATATCATTGTCTAACACACATACTGAAAATTTTTCATCCAAAAACAATATCCATCACCGAGGGGCCATTAAATCGTGGCCTCTAAGTGCAAATATCAACGATGGACGTTTCAGCTATAAAATGGTGGGTGACATGACGCATGGTCATACTCGGGAATGATATCGTACGATGACGTACAACAACAGCAATGTTAACTGCGCGATGTCTGGTTTTTAGTATTTGAATTTTATTTGTTGGTCTCGTTTGAAATGTGGGTGGAATTTATAACTTATGCATAAATGTTTTTTTTCTTTTTCAGAATGTGTAACATACTGTCGTGGCTGAAGGAAGTTTCATAATGTACTATGTAATTAATGATTTCTAGTCACGTCTAGTAAATGCCTATTCTAATTATGATTCAAGCTGCTACTTTTGATGTGAAAACTTCTTTAGGCGCGTTGAGCACTTTATGGGTGAATAAAAATCATGGAACTCTCGTCATCGTCACCGAACGCTTTCCATGAGCTATATGTATACTGTGTATATATGTGTACTTTTGGGTGAACAAAAAGCGTGAAACTTCCGTCATCGTCACCACACGGTAGTTACTTAGTTTTCACTTCTATAGGCAGTTCTCAAAGACTGCCCTTTTTTATTCACAGTTGAATCCCATGAAATATGGCAAAATATAATAGTATAGCAAAGTTGTATGGCAAAATGACCATCCGATATCTCAAACACAGACAGATTCGGTCAAAATTAGAATTGGCATATAAGTTTTACTTATGTCCTAGCCTCGTATAACGCATAGAATAAAACGATGTAACCACACACAAAATCCAAATCTTAAAGTACATAACTGTATATCTAACGATTCTATACAAACCAAAAATAATATACATTTCATATGATATTTTTTTTTTAATTTTGTTATTTCCACCTCTATCGAAATAAATAAAAATCAAGTCTCAAACTACGGCATTCAAACATAAACAGTTGCAATTTCATCTAGTCGATACAGCTAACAAGATTGTAGAATCAAATCGCGAAGTGCAGTGCGACATTATGCGGATGCGCCGCATACGTAACTCCTACCTCAGTGGCTACGTGACGTGGCGCTCTACCAAATACAAAATACGTTGAGCTTCCGCCATCATAATGTTGAATGTGAAAGGGTACATGCAACAAAATAGTTTTGCACTTGTGAAGAATTTATGAAATTTTTAGCGAAAAACCCAGCCTGGCTTTGCCCAACGATAGTTTTATAGAAAAAGTTGGGTAGAAATATTTTTACATGGTATTTTTGTAATCTGTTCAGCACCCTGAATATGCCAAAATATTCGTACGTTGATATTTTAAAAGTTTACTAACGTTTTGGTTCCGTTTACAACGTGACTTTAGCCAATAGACATCTATTAGCTACATATAGGTACACCACCAGATATTTCTGTTCTGCGTCTACGATGTAAATATTCAATGTTAAAAGCTATTAAAAAACAGTCAGCACGTGAATGAGTGATACTTCTAGTGTCCTAAGCAATTATAGATTAAGGTACGAGACGTTAAAGACGCCAGCTTTGGAATGCTAAAGCTGATTTGGAATGATGTCTAACGTATAAAACAAAACGATGTAACCCACACACAATAAGTTTCAACCCTCCTCTATTTCTGATTGCCTAGGACATCACATATTCTTAGATTACCACGGACTGTTAGATCTTATGTTATATAGCTATCTGTATATCTACCGATTGTACACAAGCCGTCTATAAACAGACATGAAAGCCTAGACGATAATCAAAATCCAATATTTAATATCAAGTTTCAGAAGCAAAGCGTCTTAACTGTAACTACATCAATAGACAGTTAAGTACTTCATCTCGTTAACAGCTCGCCAATTTATCTCCCGTCACCATAATAGACAAATCCCTATTCATTTATCAAAGCCAAATAACCTAAAAAAGAGGGGAAAACAATACTCACCCCCCTCTATTCACAAGGATGAATTAATCAGCACAGTCACGATCCCCAGTAACGATAGCACGGAGCAAAATATAAGTTCACGAAAGAAGTTAGTTAGGAACTTGGTCCAGCACTCACTGACACGAGTTAGATACCGGCCATTGGTGTTTTATACAAGTTTTTACGTTGTTCCTATTATTATCTTCTATGTGCAATGGAGCTGGCATGATTGGATTTGTTTTACTGGTGAAAGTTTCCGCATCAGTCAAAATTATTGGTGTAGCTTTAAGCACTGCTGATTACCTTTTCATGTAGTGTGTAGGTAATTTTATGGAATTTACTAAATTAGAGTTATTGGTTTCTTACCAATTAGAGTATAAGACAGTGTGCTTTCTATATTATATTCAAGTCTCTCTAATTATATTTATTCATATACCTCGGTAATGCAGTGATGCTTACATAATACTATATCTTGCCCGTGGCTTCGCTACCGTAAAAGTAGGTTAGGTTAGATGATATCGGTATGAAATAGTTTTTTTAATAATATAATATAGCCATTATCCGCGTAACCGCCGAGTAACATATACTCGGTGATAATATAGCTTTCTTATTGTAAATATAATATAATATATAATAATATAATATTCTACCACATACACACAACACCATCTAGCCCAAACTAAGCAGAGCTTGTACTATTGGTACAAGACAATGGATAAACATACATATATACTCTTTTTTTAGTAAATACATACATATTATACATAGAAACATCCAGACCAAGTCAAACATCCATGTTCATGCACACAAATGTTTGACTTGTGCGGGAATCGAACCCGCGACCTCAGGCGTGGCAGTCGGTTACACTAACCACTACGCCATTGAGGCCGACATTGAATAATTAATCACTTGAGTATTTTTTAAGTTAAATCCTTACAAAAAAACAAACATAAAATAATAATAAGATGTATTACGTCCAGTTTTGGTCCGCTATGGTTTTCGAGCTCCATGTGACTCAGCGCAGACTCTGTGCTGCCACTGAGAATTTCTTCACAGAAAACTTTAATAACAATTTGCCTAACTCAGTAAATAAACCCAAAATATCTTAAATTGCAGTCGCATTCACTACCTTTGCGTAACCGAGGCAATTGTCACTTTGTTTAGTATTAAATTTAATTAATACGAATGTGTACTAACATATATAGCTGAACAACGTTGGTAAAATTTCTTTCGAGACAGAGTAATATAGTTTACCGTTAAAATGGTCACAGAATTTTGCGAAATTCCTACGAATGCCATGATGACATTTCGTTTTGTCCAGTTGACTCTTTGCCGAACTTAAACTGATCACCACTACATATACGACGCCCGTACCTACCAGGCTATTATAAATCATAAGAGCTATGCCAGAATTTCATTTCAGCTAATAAGCATTATTTATTCCAAATGAAAATGTTTGGAATTGCTTCGAAGATAAAAGGAACTTGTGTTTGGATTTAAAAAGCGGAATCATACTTTTCTACAGTTATTTAATATTCTATAATAGTTAGTTTTATATTTATTGGAATAAAACAATGCGTTTTTAGTTAAGCACCATAAAAGTGAAAATAGATACCTAAGAGTATCTTATCTTATCTTATGTGGTCAAAAAACAGTCAGTACAGACCGGCGACACTTCGACCCAGTGGGATCTTTTGTGTCGACTTCCCCAATAACGACTGCCATAGATGATCATGGCAGCTGGGACCGACGGCTTAACGTGCTCTCAGAGGCATGAAGCAGGCGATAATTGTCAATCAACACGCATAATTTCAAAAAGTCATATAACTTCCGAAAGTCAGAGGTGCGCGACGTGAGTTCGAACCCGAGACCCTCTGCATTGCAGTCTGTTGGTCTCCCCACTGAGCTATCGCTGCTCTACGTAAGAGTAAATTAAGACTAAAACTAAGAGTCTATCTATCGATAGTGACTAGAGTATTATACGCATTATGGCCATCAGAAAAATTAAAAAGTACTCAGCCTTTATAGCATACGTCTCAATGTATTCATTTCAGACATAATAATCATGTCAATAAAAATTAATTATAATTTCGGTCACTTTGAGCACTCCAGCAGATACGAGTTAGTTCGGTTCGGAGTAGGGTGCTCACATTGGGTACGGGTTGGATTTATACAGCCTCGTGGCTACAATATGTGATGAACATCTTTATATTACAAACATAACCTTTTGACAGCCACGATCGGGTATAGCCGACAAACGAAAATTTGCCCATCACGCCACCGCCATGAGCCGAAAAATAATAACATGTTTTTAAGAACAAAATTAACTGTTTTGTGTTTCTTTTGCCTATTATTTAAAACTACATTATTCGTCACCTGGCGTAGGGTGGTGCTACTTTTATGCTGTGGCGGTCAAAACGATAATCATCATCTTAAGGATTATTTTAAGATTTAAAGAAATATTAAATATAATTATTACTGTCTAGACTTCACAGCTTACAAGAAATCTCCTCTTTTAATACCTACCAATCACCGCTTTATTATACAACGTACCAGGCGTACCAGGCTATTATAAATCAGAAGAGTCGTTGTAGAATTTAATGTTACCTACTAAGCATTCTATTTGTTCTTCGAATGGAAGACTTGAAAGCAAAAAAAACGTTGTATAGGCGAAAGTTTCGCGAGACAATCTCGGGTGTTAATATAAATTTCATGAGACAAGCTATCGCTGCGTTGCTGTTTTATTAAAAGCCCGTTGTTTAGGCTCGATTCATATTAAAGTTAATCCTATGTCACACCGCCCCGAACGTGGGAATTTATTTATTGGTGCTAGGATGTAGGTCACGTAGTTTTACCTAAAAAGGTTCTCATGGACTAAGTGTTGAAGTCGTGAACAAGTAAATAAGTTTGCTTTTATGTTGTGTTGCTTTTAACATACAGAGTAAACAGAATATCAATGTGAGTATTGTTTCTACGATACTTAAAGCTTACTATATATTTTAGGTACAAGGATATTAACTACACAATTTTATTTATTTTTATTATTATGTTTTTATTAATATGTCACATAATTGACGTATCTAAGAATTGCTTAAACATTTTTATAGAAATAGAAAAAGTTGACGTGATACAAAAACTAGTCAATAATTTTAATATTTTTCAATTGAATGTGATCTATATTATAAAACATTTCTTATTAACGTTTTATAATATATATTTAACAATATAAAATGTTATGTGGCAACAAAAACATAGGTACTTAATAAATTTGTACCAAGTACTAACTATTTACGTTACTTGGCTACTGTAACTTTCAATAGAAGTATGCTAACATGTAATATACTCACAATTCACTGACGAAATCGCTGTTAGTAGAATTTAATCAAAAGAAAACTGTAGAAGTACTAATTGTTTATAATATTTCTGAATTGCATTGTCATCAAGAATCTCATTAATATGTCTCATAATTCGGAAGGCCCTGTTTTCTTTAAAATAGTTTATTTTAACTAGAACTGATTACGTTTTATATTATACAGCACAAGTTATGCTATAACTAGTGGAAAAAAAATTGTAACAGTGTTTTTTTCAATAATCAGCTCATTTTTCAATAATAATTGTATTGTCATTATTATTATTATTTGATACACACATTAGGAGGTATATTAATCAATAATTTTGGGTTTATAGCCATGAATTAGTTAAATTTAATGTTTTTACACCAGGCGTTTTGGTATAAACGATTGGAAGCTATGTCATTATTGCTCTGATTTGTACAAAGTAAAACTTGCAAGACTTCTTGCAAAAGCATGCATTTTGTACTGGTACAACAACATAATATGTTAATCAATATGTATTTTAATATATTTTAGCGTTAGGCATACGCTAAAAATAGCTGGTATTATTATTTATAAGATTTCTATAGACGTCATTGACACTATATACTTAGACAATCTTTATATTCATAATAAACAGTTTCTATAATGGTTATACTAACAACAAAATAACACTAAACTATAATTTTCTCTCTCCAGCAATATCTTGAATAAATACATTTATTATTTAAAATCATACTCAGGCACACTTCGGTGTGAGGCGCAGCCTTCTAAAAACCGTGGGCGTAGTAGCGTTGTATTACTTATTAAAGACTCACTGGAAAGCTAGCTCATAATTAGCCCGTAACTCGTAAGATGAACCAGTACCTATGGGGGCCATGATTCCTAAAGCAACCCAAATTCTCTAAGTTTTACGGGAATTAATTATTAGAATATAGCTTAAGAGTTGCTAATTTAAATTATGTGTAGCAAAGTTTTATTATAAGGGCTCAGTAATATTGTATTAAGTTTATGTTTAACGATGTTCTCGTTGAATATTTGCTGTTTAAACAAGTATCCAATAAACCGTTTGAGAAAGGCGAACGTTGAATGTACGGACATATAACTTGAAAGGGCTTAATTGGTATTAAATATTAAATTAAAAATGTCGTAATAAATAGACTAAAATTTCTAAATAAAATGTAGGCAATTGAGAGGAGGCTGACGTCGTTATAAAAAGAAAGAAAACATAATGGAGGTATTAACTGCAACTTATAGTTTCGACGCCACGTATCTAGTCATGAAAATCAATTAAAAGAAGGAAAATATAGTGATATATTAAATATGTATTAAGATGAAAGTTGTCATATTTGACACTTTATATAATCAAAGTAATAGTTAGTGGATACTGGGCTAACACAATTCATGTTAGTGAAACGCAGTCACGCTGATTATGGAACGATTAGTAAGCGATTAGCCTGTTGTTAGCTACAATGTAATTTATTAGTGAATTACGTTAATCAGCTAGTTATTTACTCGTTGCTGATTTAAGTCACAATCATATTGATTAACAAGTTATTAAATAAGCACTAAGCCACAAGCCAACGTCTGATAAGTAGAATATTTTAGTAATATCAAAATTTTTAATAGCCATTCACTAATTTCTAATGAGTGAATAAAGAATTAGAAGTGGCTTAATACTTATTAGTAGAGATTGTATTAGTAATATATTAGTGAATAATAGATTAGGTAGTCGGCATCAGTAAACCCATTGGTTTCGTGAGAGACTGTCAGCAAATAATATTTTATTTGCTGACAGTCTCTCACGTTATGAAACAGTAATTAATTTATCGTTTACAAACTTAATGAACCCATAAAGTGAGCAGTACTTGTTTTTTTATAAATCTATAAATGATTTTTAGGATTTTGGAACTAGCTTTATAGCTTTAATTTGATTTACGTCGTTTAATATTATTATATACGGTAATTAAATATATATTATCAAGGCAAAAATAATATTAAAAATTACAAAAACGGTTAGAATTAACGCATTTTTGTGACAGAAACAGAAGCAATACCACTGTGTCTGTGTGGTTAATAAAAGCCTTGTAAACGTCTATGTGGCAAATAAACTGAAACGATGGCAAACCAAAGTGAGTCGAGTGCAGCGGTGGTGGTGGTAAGATACGTGCCGTTCGTTAAACACAGAAACTCACCTCACTATCTGATTAACAGATGCTTTTGAGCTAAAACTGCTATGCTACTTTTTAGTAAAGGCAATCGGCCACTTTGACCACGTGGTGTAGGGTAGTTGTTAAAGAAGTTCCCTTGGAAAGGAGTATTGACTACTCACTCCATTTCGCTAAACGCCAGAATGAAATTGATTCTCCAATGCTCATGTGGCACTCAATCAATTGTAAAGTGCGTAATTACATTCCATATATTATACACTTTTGCCTTAATCTGCAGAGTGTATTAAAAACATTTTGAACATATGCCTAAATAAATTAATTACATTTCAAGACCCCAACATATTGCGCCTACACTTATTTGCGACGTTACTATTCGGATTAGACCCCAAGACCTAAACACTCTTGGAGCCAATTACCACCGCCAATACACAAGATATCGTTTCAATTTACCATCATTATAATCAAATAAAACCAAAAACAGCATTACATATAAAAAATTAACTACTCAACATATATCAACATTGGGTTGATTAAAAAACAACTGAGGCCTACCAGTAAGACATGGGTCCTCCTTGGTTGCGTCATCGACTGATCGAGACTTACCTGAAAGAAAAAAAGAAAGGTTAGACAAAATGTTACAGGGAAAGGTTTTGTTCAGAATATCAGGAAGCGTTTTATTTTATCTAAATACAAACTAAACTCCTGTAATTTAAATAGGTGGGTTATGGAAGATTAACGGTTTAATACTATATTATAAATAGAAATATATTTTGTTATTGTAGACATATTTACAGAGATGCTTACATAACGACATAACGAAGATTATGACCGTTAAAATACCTTAGAGAAATAAAATTACAATAGAGAGAAGTACCACCCCTATGTACACGACTTTCAAATCAGAAACATCACTTATAATGCCTAAATATAATTTATATAACGCCGAACAGATTTTGATTTTATCCACTCCATTAACTTGAAAATGGCAGCGAAAAAATATCAGCAAATCTTTTTAGCTGAAGGGAGTGAACAAGGGTATCTCAAGCGTAACCTGAAGTATCGCTAAATATTTGTCACATCAATGGCTTGATTGACAGTTCATCAATCATGTCAGAACAAGAACACGGTACAACAAACTCCCAAGGAAATTCGCGAAAAAAGAAAAAGTAAAAATGAATTTTAAAAGACTACGCTTAGACGTCAAATTCTAAAATCACTGAAGATTGAAACTTTGAAAATTAATCTAATTAAAGTGTCACAATTGATTTTGCTTACAAAAGAAACATCTAATTTTTCTATACGAATAATGTTTGAAGTTCTTTCGTTCAGAAACAATTTAGACATAATATATAGAATATTAATTTACTCATTAAATTTCTCTTCTTATTTAATTATACATATAAAATGTAACGTTAGAGCGTTTCGCCTAAAGATGACTATATAAGCAAATTGGAAGATAGCATAATATGAGGGGCTTTCTTAATATCGGGCCCAGTGATGAGCCTTAAGAGACCTCTATATGTAGCAATAGATTGTATCGATGAACTTGTAGATACATAGACATATGCTGTTAATCATGCATTGAGTGAGCTGATTGACATTTCAAAACCGTCAACCATAATGACGTATTAATACGTCATCATATTTAATTATCGAGTTGTTGCAACGTTGCCGTTGTCGAGTGTTGACCACAAACCACATCCCATTAGTAACGGTTGTACAATAGAAATATCTCGTTATACAAGCGGTTTCATTCGTGATAGAGCTTATATGGGATTCACGAGTACGAAATAGTTATTTCTGTTTCGAATAATGTTAGAATTGAATATTAATGAATTACTTTTTAGAATGAGTAATGGTTGACTTACAATTTTTATTATTCAAGCTAAATTACGTTACCCAAACTGCTAAATACCAAGATTTTTAAAATCTACTCATACATAAATAGGTCACAAGCGTTTTAAATCTGGTAGAAGCAATTGTCAAATAACAGAAAAAGGATGTACGATACGAACTGTGACGTAACCGCTATTTAACCGCAACTGTGCGAGAGAGATAGCAAGATATCCCCATTACGATACCTCTTTTTCTGATATCCAAATTTAAAATATTATTGACGTCCTTTATTTAGCAACCAATTTTGATACTATTTGCACAAAAGAGTTACTTTTGGTAGCAATTTGCTTTTGTAAAATAATGTACTAAATCAAACAACGTAGCAACTAACTTATTTTATGTCTATCCCTTTGCCGCGAGGTAACGAGAAAGCACCGGGTTCTCTAAATTTATTTGAATTTTTTAACAAAATATATACGAGTCTAATATAAACGCGTGTTTCATTATTAGGAAAAAAATAAAAAAACTGACTTGTTTTTAGTACAAAATTGTCACACTGTTTCCCACATTAGTTTTCCCTATGACGACACAGGGAAAACTAATGTGGGAAACAGTGTGATAGGATATGGAATTAAATGAGCGTTTTTGACTAATACTTATGTATCCCTAGAGATATCATCAGTTTAAATAATTAATGCTGTTCATATTTTCTGCAACGATCGATTGGAAGTCACAAAAGAAAAGTCCAGTTTTCAGGCGATATCATAAAAATACGAATATTCTCTGTAGAAAATGTTACAAAATAACAAGGTATAAAACTATTCGTATGTTAAATCAATTCTTTAACATATTGCACGAGAATAATACGCATATAAAAGTTTCATCAAAGTTGCAAATCAAGCGTCTCTGTCGATGTGTCAAGTAGATTCCATGTCGAAATCGGCAAAAGTCGATGTATTTCCAAAGCAATCTAAACTGTAACTCTTCGGAATTGAGTTCAATTTTAAGGGAAACTTTTCGCCCTCTATTCGGCGCCGTCCCGCCGAGTTCGCGCACTCGTCATGCATTTTCTGTTAGCAAGATTTAAAATAAAATTGTAGTGGAAAATTTTGCTTCGCATTCCATTCCTCATTAATAAATTTGATTGATTATATTAAAAATATCTTAACAATACTCTTTATTCTATAAAATTGAAGAATTAAAAAGCGTATCGGAACTAAACATTCATATAAATTTTGTAACTGTAAAGGACTAAGAACTCTACTATGAGTATCTACTTACAAGTGTTATTCCATTGTTCAAAAATATACAGGCTCCAAATATTTTCTTTAATAATAAAATCAGTTACAATATACTGGTACGCAGCTGATAGACCTAGGAGACAAAAACTTCTAAGAGTAAGATCCACGTAACCAGACGGACGATAAAGTAAAACGATAGCCGGCTACTTTCCACAAAAAATCATTTTGAGTTCGTGTCCCTTTCTTGATAGAATTGTCCGTAACTCCCTGGAGCCTTCATGAGCGTCTGAATTATTTCTATGAAATAACTCTTTGCCTTGCCCAAAAATAATTGGGGAAAAAAGAAAGAAGAAAAAACCTCGCGTACAGAAACTAACCGTTCCCAAAAACGCAATTTTACTCGCAATCATGAGAAATAACGATATTACCTCGTAAACTTTCGACGTGAAACCTAAATATCTTCTGATACCTTTTTACTTCTTTACAGACATTGTTTATTTTATATACGTGGACCATTCCAACGGTCCTATGATATTTTTATTGTGAGGTGAACGAAAACGATTCTGTCCCTTCTGTTTATTGTGTTTTAAGTTTGGCGAACGGTTAGAATTTTTATGTTAAATTTTATTGTCGCATTCGGCCGTAGACTGGCTCCAGGTAGAAATCATTACTGGCTCTTTGAATTTCAACTAATGTTCATGTTGTTACTGTGTAGAATATTATGTGGATTCTCTTTTAGAGATACTAGAACTTGTAAAACAGAAAACGGTGCGTAGAATGGTAATGTTAACCAGTTTGTATTTTATTCGTGTAGCTTCCTGAACTGTGTAATATGAGGCAAAATATTTCGCAGTTTCAATAACTATTCACGTAAGTGTCTGGTTTAAAAATATTTTTGACATCACCCCTTTGTCACGTTTATAGCTTAAATAAAACCTTTCACACGAGTTGACTTTCATCTGATCTCTGTTTTGTTATCGTTTTAATAAAATATCAGGTTACTTTCATCTCTCATGTCATTTCTATTCTCTTTTACTTTCATATCAGTTTTCAGCGCTCCCTTAAGCTTAAGAATAATGTGCACAGAGTAAGCAACAACAGAATCAGATTTACGTAATCCAATATCATCCGAATCTTTAATATTACAAGCAAAAGTTTGGAATATAACGATGAATAATAGCCAAAGTCTGGATGCATTATACATGAGAAAGACTTCATACGCGAGTAAGCTTAATAAAAATAACAAAATATGCATGTGTATGTGTGTGTGGGATCAGTGAAATACACGTCCTTGTCCTACTTGTGGTATTATTGAAATCTAAAACAGGCCGGTTAGTGATGCGGCATTAAAGTCTGCAAAAGGTAGTGAGGCGAAACGATTGCGATCGATAGTATTGTTCCAATATTGTCGATGCCGATATTCGATTTGTTCAATGTGCTTACTTTACTTTTTTGGATTACTTATACACTTAATTTGATTATTATAGTTATTCACTTGATAATTTCGAAATATTTCAGAAATTGAACTCGAATAACAGCCAATAATATTTATTTTGAATTAATCTTTATAAAGTCTATTAATTAAAATATTTCATAAATTGATTAGATCGCCAACCAAATGCAAAACGTAAACGATTTTAACATGACATTTGCTTAACTTATAAAAATCATCATTAAAAATTATGCACACTATTTATGTATCTCTTAAAAACCTGTATATGAATGTGTGAGATGATAAAAAATACTTGTAAATAATAATATTATTTTTTATTAAGTAATGAGGCAAATAATGATATCTAGATAGTTTCAAATGCATCATACACGAAATTCTGCCCATTTATTCGATTAGCAATAAAACTCAAATAAAATAAACACGAATGTCCCTTCACTAGTAGTTTGCCTTCCGCGGTCAGCACAAGTAACACTTAACACGGTCGAGTGGAGGCTGCGTAATAACCGTCGGTTTATTTTAGTTAGACGCTACCTAACCCTTTTTATTTAAGGGTTGATATACAGAATGTTTGGGTTACTATAAACCAGTGATGTGAATATAGAACTCACGCCCTAAGCCCTTTTTACCAGTTTTACTTCAGTACTTTGAATTATGAGTGTCATAGTAAAAGTTCAGTATGCGCATATTGCGTAGTCGATTAAAAAGGTTTTTGACGTTTTTATTACAAAGAATTTGAGAACATAAATGGTGTTATTTTTTACATTTATAAATCTTTAAACCATATTCTTTAAAGCCTGGTTGTTAGCGGTTACTATAGCCTATGATTATTTAGTTCCAGCGATCTACCTTACAAAACAGCGAGGTGGCACACCGTGCTAGTTTTAGTTGGTAGGCTCGAAGGCTCGGGAGAGCCTGACATAGCTCGGCGAGCGAGCATATCCACACATTAAAAAAATCCTATAGTTATTTTAAAATTAGAGGTTATTTTTAAAGACAACTCCCACGCTGTACACAACTCCTGTACCGCGGGCGACATTACAAATATTCAAACAACGGACACAAAGGACACCACGACTCCGAACAACGATTTGCTCTCACCAATGATTGTCCCGCGTGCGAACGAATCTACAACACACGGCGTTAGAAGTAATGGCGAGACGACAACTTAACCTCTTCGCCATCATATTATATTTGTACAGGATATAGTTCGTATTGCGGTAACACCATACAGAGCCGATGATCACCCAGTATTGCCTCTGATCCCGTGTGGTTGTCCGCAGCCGTAACCATTGCGGTCCAACCGTTTTGATAGCAAATAATTGATTTTCAGTCTGTTCATATTTAAATGTATTTTTCTGATAGAAAATTTGGTTCAATTACGGTTAGTGATAAATTATTTCAATTGATGACTGATTTTATTTAGTAGCTTTGTGCAATTGAACTTTTTCGGAGTTATTACAAATATACCTAAAAAGATAGACAAAAGTACATTACAACTACATTTTGCCAGCTGTAACGTAATAGTACTGGCACGGAGTATGGAAATCTAATTAGAGTTGATGTTAGATAGTAAAATTTAATGTTAGTGAAACTGCAAAACCCCCAAATACTCTACACGACCCAACAACCGATTGCCGTGTCCAGTAAAGTATTGAGACCTCAAAATCAAAAGCAAAACAACTAAAACTCTTTTCAATTTAATAAACTGCTTTCCACCAACCCCTCCAAACCCAATACTTCTAAACAAATACCAAAACTCAAACCATGTTAAGCTTTTTCATTAAAATTATTCTATATTAATTATACTACCTTTGTTAGTTCAGAGAACAAACATTACATTACTCGAGATCCCCTGTAACCCTTCATTTTCACTCAACAAGTAGTACCAAACTGTATATTATCGAGCGGGTGCCCTCGGGGAAACTTGTCTGTCTAACAAGACGTTTATCTGTACCGTGGATTATTCTCGAGCGATGTACAATCAGCTGTTATATTCTACAGTTGATGTAGCATAAAGGAATAGATTTCAAATAGGTTAAGCTTCGAAAATGGCGACGTGGGTAGCTAAAGAGAATATCTATAGTAGTAATTTATATTTTTGGAGAGAAAATATGGTTACTTCAACAAATTTATAATTGAATGAGCAATTTGATATATTTTCTCTATTTTTTATAAAAATTTTGTTTATCAATAAAAAAACCATTTTGTATGAACATGGATGTTTGTTTTGGTCTGGGCGTTTCTATGTGTAATATGTATATATTTATAAAAAAAAAATATATTATCTATGTATGTGTATCCATTGTCTAGTACCCATAGTACAAGCTCTGCTTAGTTTGGGCTAGATGATGTTGTGTGAATGTATTTTAAAATTTTATAATATATAAATCTAGGTTAAGGTATTTATCTATGGGCCTATGCAGCCCGAAATAAAATGTTTTAAAAATGATTTGAACATTTTCGTCAATAAGAAATAGGGTGCAAAAGTATACAGCAAAATTGACTCTTATAGTTTTTTAAAACTGCACTTTCCTCTGACAACCCAAAGAAGTAAGAAGAATATGAGTCTTATATAGGTGCATGATAAAAAGTATTGGATCTAGTCAGTTTTGTTAAAACAATAGTTTTTCACCCAAGTTGCATGAACGAATCACTAGAAGCTCTCAAATATTTTTGCATAAATTTCATGTACAATCATAGCAAATGCGACTACGTATACGAAAATAATGAAATGCGAAACTACGAAACGTACTCAAAAGTACTACAAGACTAATTTCCATGCAAACAGAAAGAACGCTATTAGATTTTGAGAACCCCTTTTTGAACTAAAATCGGATCGATTGCTAACGGATTTATATAATTCCACATTGCAGGTGTGAAATGTAAAAACTTTATCCGGTAGGGTTGAAACGCCAATCTTCGTGATTGATTATAATTTATAAGATATCCAGCGTGTGTTAAAGCTTACTAATATTATTATTACAAATGCGGAGGCGAAGATGGATCGATGTTTGCGTTTTCACTGAGCAAAGCCCATCCAGCAGGAATTGATGGAAAAGAACAATTTGTAATCTTCGTGCTTGGAGGAAATAAAAATAACTTCAACCAAGCGCTCTGTACACAACTTTAGAGATGCAAATTGTGAGGTTGCTATACATACTCAAAAATTCTACGACGACTTTTGAGAGTACTGCAACCCTGATCCATTACTGAAGCTGGCCGCTCAATTAAACTGTTTCTTAAGAATTTCTAAGATCAGCAGTAACTAAAAAAAATCGAAAGAGGAGCCATTAAAAAAAATTGCAGTGGTGGTTTCAAATTGACTATTTTTATTTAAGTATTTGATTTAAAAAATATTGTAATGTATCATAAAATTTAACGAGAAATAATAAGTGAATATTGAAAAAAATTGTCGTGGAGGTACTTCTGAGAAAATCACACAAAAAACTGATGATCATCCATTTTCATTGCCAAATGTTCACACAGCAATTGTCGACACAGCAGAGATAATGCATGCAGTCAATATATATATATGTAATCTAACTTACATAGCAAGATTACATTGAGCCAAGCCGGTCAAGAACATCATAAGAATAACTTCTGTCAAAGAAACCCACTAAACAAATATAATTTATTGAAGCTTCTGAACAAGATCCAAACGAAATCACACTCAACATTGACGTCACGAACTAATATGCTTAGCCTTGAGAAGCCATTCACACAACATGAACGAGTATATCATAATAGCGTTTATAAATCGACGGAGAGCCACTAGAACACGTTCGGCCCCTGGTAAAGCGTTTATTGTTATATCTATATATCTCGCGATTTTGTTCATCATTTTGAATGTTTCGCTATTAGTTTTGGGCCAAGGTTCTAGTACAGTGACGGCAAGATGGGACCGACGCGTGACGAGCTTGAAATGCAAGGAAATTTGAAACATGGCGCACCAAACCCGAACGTAGGCCTGCTTGTGACATGCGATGCATGTGTATGTGTGTGTGAGCTCAGAATGTAACGCCTTATACACCTTCATACGATGTAAATATTGATGTAGAACGTACTGTTGCATTTGTAAATTCAAGATATTATATAAACGTGTGAGTGAATTTGAAATGCTTACTTTTTATATGTGTGTGGTTGATCAGAACGTTATGAGAAAATATAATTTAAGAAAACCAGTCTGGTACGAAATTACAAATGTGTGTCACAAGTGGCAAACGTGTGTTCGTTTTATTTGTACTTTTAATGTTTTATTAAAGATAGTCAGGTTGTCTATCAATTAGTAAACGTCCAATGATTTTTTGGTAGAAACAGGACATAGTTGCATGCTTGTAAATGGTTACAGGTTAGGTTAAAAAAAAAAAAAAAAAAAAAGTTTAGGAGCTCCCAACTGGTCCCCCCTATGAGTGAGAGAGAACACCCCAGGTTTTCTAGTGGGTATACCAGCACTTCATGCTGGGAGTCCTACACACCCCGCCGGTGCCGTCCCCTAGCCGGTGGACAGAGCATAAAGCATTTTTCTGGGCACCAAAAAAAAGAGGCTGCTAAAGGTATTGCACACATAGGAAGTTCTGCAAACTCAATCACAATAAAATACTACAAGGGTTCATGGGTAAAATCCCTACTAATATTACGAGTATAAATGCGAAAGTAACTCTGTATATGTCTGTCTGTATGTTACGCTTTCACACCTAAACGACTGAACCGATTTTGATGAAATTTGGTAAAGAGATAGAATATACCTTGGGAAAGGACATAGGCTTCCGTTTGTTGCTGAAAAGGGCATCAAGGGGTTGAAATAAGGGATAAAAGTTTGTATGGGATTTCGTCATTATCGCGCATAAACCACAACTGATTTTAATGAAATTTGGTACAGACATAGACTAAGCTTTGAAAATGGACATGTTACCTTTTGTTGTTAAAAAGACATGAAGGGGTTGAAATAAAATATGAAAGTTTGTACGGGAGTTCGTAAAGGGAATTTGTCATTACAGCGCCTAAAATTTCTACCTACTTTTTTTAGTCTCACGCCTTAAACAAGAGATGGATGTTTGAAAATATCAATAATCGTATCCTTTACAATGCCCTAATTTAGATGTGTCTAAATATGAACAGTCTGTTACTTTGCATATTGAACAACTGATGCTGAAATAAATTAGTCAAGTCCGCTTTCGGTGGTTAAACCGCTTTGACGTAAACTACACAAAGGAACTTAGCATAGAACAGCAAAGATATCCGAATTATTAGAACTTGTATTGTACACAATGCTGGGAATCTCAGTCTAGCTGTACTTGTTCATTCAACGAGGGTAAACTTCACAGCAGATACCGTGTATTTTAATCGATTAGCAAGTTACCCGCTGTTGCAGTTCTCCGCCCGATAAAACTGGATTTAGTTTCAATGAGATATTATACCATTAAATGTAGTTAAAGACGGTTTTGCGTATATGAGTCCATAGATACAAACATATACGTATATGAGTAGAACTAATACATATATTGGATTTATAGGTTCGTGCTGATGTTTAGGTGCAACTGTAAGGTCTCTGGTTTGATTTTCAAGTAGAGATATTGAGTGTATATGGAGGAAAATAATTCTCAGCAGTAGGTAGGCTGGAAGTGTGCTTGAAATAAAATCGACCATTTTTAGTGGTACCTAACAACATAGCTGGTGGTAAAATCGTTACTAATAATATCCTCCCTCCACCCTCCAACAGATCTTTTGTATGTGTTAGTAGGTTCTTAAGGATCTATAAAATACTAGTTTAACTTAAAAATCCATCAGGTAGAGAAACAATAAAATTAAAAAGTAATTTTATTTATTACTTCCAAAATTAAAATTACAATATTAAAGGCTCTTATGAAGCGTATATGCATACTGAACGCCATGCGACGCCTAACATTGTAAACAAACACGCAGGGGTCGGTCTAAGTGAAACAAGATAACGATAACGCACAGAAAAGAAACGATGTTTTATAAAGTAAATAAGTAATTACAATAATACTATAAACTACAAACTGTCTCGTTATATCCTGCAATTTTGATAGATGTCGCCAAAGTAAAAAAATATCGCCTTACTTAGATTATTTGATTAAGATACATTTCAAATCTGTCGGTCAATGTAAGACTTGGGGGAACGTTTTGACGCATAGTCCTTTATATTAAAACAGGGACAGACAACGCGTGCTCATACAAGTTTGCAAATGGACTGACAGAAAGATATTTCGTTGTATAATAATTATCACTAGCGTTCGCCAAGTGATCGAAATTCAACCATAATTGATTTAAATTTTATGTTTGATCGTTATTATGTATACCGCGATATAGGCACTTAAGGTATTTAACCATAATTACATTAAGAATTATACGACATTAGCCGAACCATGGCGAAATACTAAGAACGCGATTCGACTGCGTGTGTCAAATCCATGGTTGGTATTAAATGGAAAATATTAAAATATTTCTTAATTTAATGTATTTCTAATGAATATTTTATAAAAATATTTGGATTCGTCACTATATAAACTTCAACTGTGCGAAATTTCATACTCCTCCGTCCGCGCAATATTCGTAAAAAGGGGTACAAAGTTTTTGCTTCACGTATTAATATATAGATTTGATGGTTTACATTATAAAAAATACTTACGATTTCATGTCACCGAATTTAGATAGTATCGACATTGTAATAAATAAACTAATCAATGTTTAGATTGATAAGAAAACAATACATGACAATAGTTTGGTGTTGTCATTAATCCTTATGACTTTCTAGTCTCATTATATCCTAAGAGCACCTCATACCAATCTAAAATATGACTGCATCTATTGGACTCATATCTAGTATAGGTATGTGTATTCTATAAGTATATATAAATAGTAATAAAAAGATAAAACACTAATGCCTCTAGTATTTACGCTGCGACTAAGTTCTTCAAGTGTTAATAATTTGCTGCTTAGGACGGCGCGAATGAGGCTAGATCGCTCAAGAATATTATTAGCTGACGTCTAGACGGGGATAAGTGGAATATTTAAATTGATTAACGATAACTACGTAGCTTATAAATGAGGAATTTACTTTTACTGTGGTTCAGTTAGTTATGGTATTAGGAATGACATGTGTAAGCAACACGTTCATAGTCGAATTGAACTGGAACCAGACTATAAAATGTATCTTTCCTTACCAACACCAGTACGATTTTCGAAGGATTTAGGAATATTTGACTGCACAGACGGCTTATTGGTTTAAGTGACAGCCTCGCAGCTGAGTTTTATGTGCAGTCCCGGGTTCGATTCCCGAATCAAGTAAAGGGTTATTGTGATTTGTAGTCTTAAATTATCAGTAGCCACATTTAGTCCTCTGCCTAACCCTTCGGGAATATAGGAGTAAGACTATACATGTATATTTTATATCGATATGACATAAAGCGATACAAACTTGTTAAAGCAATCAATGCTTTAAAAATACAATGAATATTTTGGCTGTAATTTGTTTAAAAGTTATAATAACCTGTTGGTCGTTTGTATCACAGATAAAAGAATTTAATACAGCGTACAGTTTTATATACAGTTTTACTAGAACTATATGACAATAAAAAATCGAAGTCGTTTACAGCTTCCAAAATAGTCAGGTCATCATAAAAATTTTGTTTCGAAAATTGAATTCGCAGTTTTAGTTTAATTTTACATAGGTAGTTGCTAATGGTGATGCTATTTTCGTTTAAAGGATACAGGGCCAAATTTTGATGATGGAATTATGTTAGTGTTATTAGAGTACATTGAAAACTAACGCTATTAGTCCAGTGGTATATGTAAGTTTACGTTTATATTAAGGCTAAGAAAATTCTATTAATTTATACAACTAACAAGTATACAAAGTGGCAAACAAGCATATGGCCCTTACTTACCCACGGTAAGTGGTCACCGTAGCCTATGGACGCCTGCATCACCAAAGGCATCACTTGCGCGTTGCCGACCCTTTAGGAAAGGAAGAAGAGAAAAAGGAAGTGTGCAACAAAAGGAGCGGGAAGAGGGTAAGAGGGTAATTGGGCCTCCAGCACTCTCACTCACTGAACGAAACACAACAGTAGAAATACTGCTATTTCACGTCGATATTACAGAATGAGATGAGAGGGTAGTCCTTCTACGGCCGAGCCGGCCCTTTTCATGCTGAAATCAGTGAGACTCTATTACATGCAGAGAGCAACACTGGGTCTAGAAATGTGCCCAGTAAACGGTAACAATCTCGCTCCCTACTTCGGAGGATTTAAAATCTTTGCTGGTGAAATATGGGTGAAATTGACGTCTGCCTACCCATTCGCAGTTTATGTATTTATTACTAGAAAAGCTTACGGCTTTATCTTCGTTAAAATGTTGGCAACGTTCTTGGGTTGCAACCCTGAAAGTTGCCAATGTATCGAACGTTGCCATGATTATGTAATTTAACAATAGATAGTGCTCCATTTATTGGTAAAGAAAATTAATTTTCTTTTTTACCCCTTCACCCGCGTTAATTATTACTGATCTGCTCACGTGGCTCATAGCGTGATGTTGAATAGCCTATTTTACTTCATAAATACTGCACGTCTATCAAATCACTGTAGTTACGCATTTTAGTACACTTGGAAACGTAAATGTAAGAATACCGAACTCTAAAGGCCACAACAACAAACTTATAAGTACCTTCTACATCCCCCTGGAACGCGTTATGAGGTTTATTTGATGTATCTCGAAGCTCTTCAAAGGATTATTGATAAAGAAAACATTAAGTATTTTTGTATACAAGGAGACTTTAATTTATCTGACTTAAATTGGCTGCCAAAGGACAATAATAAGATTGGAATTATCTGCTCGGGGCTTTTATTGGTATGCGAAGAGTTCGCACATTTCATGTCACTGAATAACGCGACACAATACAACATGATATTGAATCCAGGCGGCAGGCTCCTCGATCTAGTTATTTCAAACACTAACTCTATTGTAGAACAAAATAATACTCCACTACTTCCAACGGATCCGCACCACCCTCAATTTTATATTTTGACGTCACACATAAATGATGACTATTCAAACATGGTGCGTTGTTCCGTGACCAAATACAACTTTCATAAAGCTGATTATTGTTCAATCAACGCAGAACTTAACGCCATGGATTGGGATCATATACTGAATTGCTTATCAGCTGAAAACGCAGTGACAAGACTTTATGACATTATTTACGGCATTATAAAAAACCACACGCCTTTAGTGACTATACATCCTAAGCATTTCCCTATTTGGTTCACCCCAATGTTAATACGTATTTATAAAAACAAAACCAAAGCGTGGACTAGATGGAAAAATTTAAGAATATTTGTGATTATGAATCTTTCTCTATGTACAGGTCACGGTTTAAAATAGAGTGTTCGAGATGTTTTGCACGGTACATGGCATGGGTGAAGGACGGTATTAAATCAAATATTGAAAAATTTTTAATAACCGCAAGATTAAACAAGGAGTACCCTCAACAATGCATTAAAAAAATCTAAATTCTAGTGATCCTAGTAAAATATGCGGTATGTGCTCAGACTTTTTTCAGTCTGTTTATGAGCCTACCACTTTAAATATAAACCAGTGGGTACCTCCGAATAATTGTATTGATAATGGTGTCTTGATTCACGATTTATATATCAGTAAAACTATATTGAAGCAAGAACTAAAAGCCATGGACCAGTCCAAAGGACCTAGACCGGATACCATCCCACCTTCCTTTTTAGTTAATACAGCTGATGTCATTAATAAATGTCTTTGTAATCATCATCATCATCTTTTCTGCAATATGGAAACTAGCCATCGTCATTTCTATACATAAGTTTGGCTCAAGACAAAATGTGGAACAATATAGACCCATCTCTATTTTGAGCGCTATGTCTAAATTGTTTGAGAAATTAGTTCACAATACAATTTACCCCCAACTGCACAATATCATAATTAGTGAACAACACGGTTTTGTGCAGCGCAGGTCAACTACGACGAATTTAATGCTATATACGACATGTTTATTTGAAGACCTTGATAGGGGTGATCAGATAGAAGTTGTGTACACGGATTTTCGGAAAGCGTTTGATAAGGTCGACAATAAAACGCTTTTAGCTAAGATAGCGTTCAATAGATTTCGGGGTTACTTACTTCGATGGTTTGCCTCATAAGTGTAACAACTAGGAGCCAAAGTGTCGTTATTAACAAATTTCGATCAGTTCAAGTCTGAATAACTTCTGGAGTCCAACAAGGATCAATTTTAGGGCCTCTCCTTTTCATATTATTTATAAAGGATATTAATAAATGTTTTTAAACTCTAAATTCTTATTATATGATGATCTAAAATATTTTTAACAATTAAATCTAATCATGACTTATAACTTCTCCAAGAAGACCTAGATCGACTATCAGAATATTGTATTAGTAATAAATTGTGTTTAAATACCTCTAAATGTTTCAATATTATGTTTACTAAAATAAAAATACATTTGAAAAGACACTCACACTTAGTAATACCAGTCTAGCTAAAGTAAATTAATTTAAACACCTAGGTATAATTTTGGACCCCATTGGGTGAGAGAGGGAACACCCCAGGTTTTTTAGTGGGTATACCAGCGCGTCTTCTTGTCTTCTTGCTGGGAGTCCCACACGCCCCGCCGGTGCCGTCCCCTAGCCGGCGGGTAGTGCATGAAGCATTTTTCCTGGGCATTAAAAAAAAAAAAAAAAAAAAAAAAAGGTATAATTTTGGACTCAAAGCTGCATTTAGATTCACAAGTTGAAAAAATCGTAAATAAAGTCTTTCAACACTTTGGATTCGTAATGAGAGCAACCAAAGACTTCAAACGCCCTGAAACCTACGTCTTTCTTTTCAAATCTTTAGTTCGTCCGCAATTAGAATACGCGGTCTCTGTTTGGGATTCTTTTCACAAAATATTAAGACAAAATAGAGAAGATATAGTGGAAGTTACTGAGTGCTCTGCGTTTTAGAACTCGCCGAGATCACTTAACATATAAACAGTTATTAAAATCCTATAAACTACCTACCCTAAAATCTAGGAGACTTCTTCTACAGACATCAATTATTTACCGATTATGTAACAATGCTTTCGAAAACAACATTTTTCTTAACACACTGACAAACAGAATCTGCTGTATTGTGCCAAGAACCATGCATTTCCGTGAGGTTAGACAACGACGCCTCTTTCTTACGACTAAGTGCAGAACTAATGCCGGTCTGAGATCACTTTGCGACGTATTGTTGATATTTATGATAAACAGTTTGAAGATATTGATATATTTGCCATGAGACCACAAAACTTCAAAAAAACATTAACAAGCCGTATTACACCGAAATTAAATTAAATCATATTTATGTGACATAGTATTAACAGTTATAATATATTTTAGCTAAGCATCACCTAGCATTAAGAAAACGTGTAGATTTTAATATGTGGACAACGTCGTTGGTTTTACATTCGTTAACCGTAGCTGTAATACCTACTAACCTAAACTTATACTGTATAACTGTTTGTTTGTTCCAATAAATAAATAAAGCAGATCAGTAAATAATGTAGTTCTAATAGTAAAATAAAAAGAAAGATTTAGTAGTTCATGAGTTCATTCAATACAAATAAACATACAATAGTACAAATCTTTCCTCTTTATATTATTAGTATAGAAGTACAAATACTTTACAAACCAAATTTCGATTACATTCACGTCATATAACTTCATAACAGTTCTTGTTAACTCTACCGCTACCATATTTTAAGTCAATAATCTTTATATATTCATGTGTATTTTATTTGTTCGTACCTTTTACCCCATGGTACGGTTGAGTGGGCTTGTTCCAGCGACTTGTCAAAAGATTCGCCTCAATCTTGGATCCAATCTTACGAGTCAGGAGTCAGAAGGCGTTAGTGATTACTGACCCATAACGTGTTTTAGAGAATCCGTACATACTTGAGTAAATACGAATATATTCAATGGGAACAGATGAATTTATGCGATTTTGCACAGCTATTGACAATGTTTCTGGTTTGGTAGGTAAGAATCTGAAACTATGTGGATTTAGCGATCGATTTCTGTGTTTACTTATACCTATTATGTGCTTCAGATAATGTGTATATCAATAAAATTTAGGTATCAGTACATATAAAGGGTGGCGATTTGATCACTAGCAGTATTGAAAGAGGTGAATTAGGCCATGATCTACTCTAATATCATAACTACTCTACGACATCAATAAAAGAGAACATTACATTTTTATAAAAATATCTATTAATTTTTCAATTCGATTAACATCCTGACATTGCGGCAATGAGCCACACTGATCTTACGGTAGCTCGCGTGCAGACAAGGGACACAGGTACAATGCGGGTCAATGTACAATTAGATAGGCATATCTTTATTTTTTTTTTATGATAAGTCGGTGGCAAACGAATCTTGAGATTTTGTAAAACCACTATGAAAATAATTTTATATAATATATTATTTAAACCTACTATACCATACCGAAGTACTACAAGTAATGAAATTGACAGTCTGAATAATAAATCGTTAACAAGTTTATGATTGCTTCCGTATTTCTACAGACTCATGTCCACAATAACTGAACTGTCTGTAAATATTAATATGCGGAAGGATAATAGAATATTTGATGATACAGTCGTATTCAGTACCGTTGTGTCGTCAAGGTAGTCAACACTCACACAACAACTCAAAAGACATAGTACAAATACCAAACGCAAAGAAAAAGAAAGAAAGAACTTCAAACTGTGAACTAAAAATACGAGTAACTTTTCGTAATCAAATTGCGTTCCTTTTGAATGCGAGATGTGAAGTCCCCAAGACCATGTTCATGCATGAAGTGAGCTAGAAAATAAAGAAATGCAAAGTTTCGAGTAATGAAAACAGGCAATTTAAAAGAAGGTGTACTTTCTTAAATTCCTCCAATACTCTGTTTTTGTATTTGCAAGGGAAAATATAAATGCTAAAAATTATAACAATACTTTGTGCAGAAATTTCATCTTTGAATGGAATATTATCAATAGTCTTGATTAAATACGCGTATTGGTATCAGTATATAATTCTGAACCGCGGTGGTGCAGTAGTAGTTTTTGCGATTGCTGTGCATGAGGTCTTGGCGTTGGATTATCAGTAATTCGCGCAGGTTCGCCTCATATTACCAAAGCCCGCGCTGAGTCTGGACGGAATATGTACCTCAATAAGATTATTTAATCTTAACACAAACATAGACTGATGCCTGGTTCTCGGAGATAGCAGGCAGATATTACAAATTTCGACTAGCTACAAAGATCATAGGTAAGTCACATCTCTCTAGCTTCATGCACTTTCATAATATTCTTCACGCACGCCCGTTGCTCTAGAGTACTCTCAACCTGGCCTACTCAATCTCAATCAAACACTAAGAACATACTCACGCTATTAATATTACATTGCTAGCTTAATACTGTAGATATTCAGCTTCTCGAGCCGTATGCCAAAGGTCTATCATCTATAGTCATCAATCCACTCTAATTATAACCTCTCATAACAGCACTTGACGTAATTATCCATCAGTGAACGAAGTCCCTTCAGTTAGGGTTGCTATATGTCAGGGTTACCACAACCTTACAATTTCAACTTCATCTAGTAGACGTCAGATCACGTCTACAAGATGAAGTTGAAATTGTAAAGTTGGTAATTGGTTGATTTTTAGTGACAAGATTTTCCTTAAAAAAGTATTCTCAGTATAAAAAAGCTTATATTTTTTGGATATAAGATTCAGAATCGGTCGCGGTTATGTTAGTGGATGTAGATTTTAGTCATAACAATTATTTCATATACGGTTAAGTTTATAGTATCAGTTTAAAAACCATTTTCCTTAGCAGGAAACTGCTTAGCTACCACCGAAGTACGTGAAATACCTATGACACCTATAATAAAAAAGTATACCTAACGATATTCTAACTCTTTAACGGCTATCATGATATGTGTGATACCGTGTGAATACCACGGGGACACATCATTATGTATGCCAGTGAGAAATCACTATTTCCGTCAACTTCAAGGCGTTCGTGGTGCGAGTCCCAACTTACTTTCTACATGTATTTATGAAGGAAGACTTTTAGTCGAAGGGTGTGGTGTTCCGTCGCTTCCGCGAACAAGTGCCACATGAACGTACAACAACAGAGTGCAAGTGAAGCATTAATAACATAGTTAATAAGTTATATAAATACTAACAAAAATTGTATGTATGTTAGTCTATAAAGTATTTATCTATGCGTCTATGCCACGCGAAATAAATCGATAAATATATATGTATATACAAAAAAAAGTATTTATGTATGTGTTTATCCATTGTCTAGTACCCATAGTATAAGCTTTGCTTAGTTTGGGCTACATGGTGTTGTGTGTATGTATTATAAAATTTTATAATATGTAAATCTATGGGCCTATGGAGCCCGAAATAAAAGATTAGTAAAATAATGGTTTTAAAAAACACGGTTGAAGCTATAGGTCAAGTAAAGTCAAACTTAACTAACTAACTCTGTACCGGCTATCGTAATGTGTGTGATACTGTGTGAATTCCACGGGGTTACATAATGTTATACTTTACATTTCATCGCAGTGGATGAAACGTGTTAATTCAAGATAAGGTCTATCTGTCTTGCAATTTACATCTTTACTGGTTCGTCGGCTCACGTATAATTGGATAGCAAAATATCAAACACCTTCACAAACTTTTTCATTTGTAATATAAGTAGTGTTTATTAAGTTTTTTTAATTAAATATACCAATTATGTCTCCAAAAAAGAAAGCACAGTTTTAAGTATGCATGTTCAAACTCTGTATTCTTAAAGTATCAACTGGCAGCCCTAAGCGTAACGTCCGCTCAAGATCCATTAATATGAGGGTCCTTCACACGTCTAGCAATTACAATGGCCTTCTTTGTCCTCCCTGACGGGTATTAATTGACAAATCGCTCGCCCTTTAATTGATGGCAAAGTCAAAAGCAGACGCGGTGACAGATGGCGGAAAAGAATGAAGTGCTGTTGGTTACATGCGAATTGATGGTTGCGGTGCTGATGTTTGGTTAATATATACAAGGGAAATACGGATTAGCATTGTTTATTTAATGCTGATTTTTGTTATCTTCAAAGGCCAGTTTGACTAACCGTTCGACTTGGTATGCGTGGCATTTGGATATATGTAAACTGTATCTAAGATAATTTCTTGGCATTTGATAAAAGCTGATTTACAACAACAATGATGAATCAAGATGGATTTTAAGTTAAAAACTTAATACAGTTAAGAAACCGCTTTAAATTCGTGAGAGAGATAACAATTCTAAAATATTTGTTTTGGCTCCTATAGTTCTTATAACCCACACTGTTTTTCTTAACCCCTAGGCTACAATGAATTTGTATATTGCTAATACTACAACGGATGTAACAACACCCGGATTGAATAATTGGCATAAATAATTAATCAAAGATGTTATACTATTTTTTATTATATGTACTTTAATTATGATTCGTGCTCTAAGGTAATTTCATTTCCTGACTGCATTTCTTTTAAAAAGCTCTTTAAATTGCGAGTGGATAGGAGCTTCTCAAAATTATGGAAATTTTGAAGGTGTATGGTAAACTTGAAAACATTACTTATTATGTCATTTTAATCAGTCTATATATTATTTATTTTAGTAATCACAGATAAGCCTTTATTTTGGCATACCTATTATTTATACAGTTATCAAAAAAAAAAACATGTTTTTTTAATCAGAGTGAGATCTCGCAATCGTTTTGAAAAATGCTATTTAAATAAAATAAACATAAAATCAATCTCTTTTTAGTCATTATAGACTACAATAATGAAAATATACAATCACTTCTAAATTGCATTAATCTTTGGTAAAAAAAATACTATACTAATAACATACTAAAAATAAAACATAAAAAGTTTATTACTTATGTTGTAACTCAGTAGCCCACTTTGACTACAATGGGTGAAAAAACAACGGGTTGCAAGAGTAGCTCGGGACCCTCGCTCACGCACTATCTCTCGCAACGCGTGTTCGAGGGCTACCATCGACCAACGCGAAAGGTTTAGTAGTCGTTTCGCACGACTTTGTTCGCAAAAATCGTGCGAAAGGACACTTTTCTAAAATAACATTTTTTTTGTTGTTGTTTCGCACACATGTAATATATTTTCGTGGGAATCTTTCCCGTCTGAAAACGCAGGTGTCGTATGCACACACTACTTTCAAGTGCATATAAGTAATATTTATATGTTCTCTCAATAAAAGCTCAGTTTTATATAAGTAATATGTAATGTTTGTAAGAATGTTGTTTTTAATTTTTTTTTATGTTTTTTGATTTAATGGTATACCTTGTTTTATTTAAAACTATCACCTTCGTGCGCGAATGTACAATACTTCTACTTTTATTAGCATAAAAAATAAAACGTGCGAATGGACATTTGCGTTTTCAGAAGGGAACGATTCGCACTAAAATATATTCCATGTGTGCGAAAAGACAACAAACAAAAATATTTGAAAAAGTGTCTATTCGCATGATATGTGTGAACAAATTCGTGCGAAACGACTACTAACCCACGCGAAAACACGGGATCTCATGGCGCTGAGTTAAATACGAAAAAAAGATACAGGCACAAATATAAGTCACCTGGGTGTAAAAACACCGTTGTAACCTTTAAGGGTTAAATATCACTTATGCACAGACATCGAACATAATATAGATCACATACAGAACCATGTTATATGTATTTCCCCCAATAAAGACACACATCAATACAAGTCTTGTGTCGCGGGAACATAACAAGCATACATTTAACATACATACTACGCCCAGACTCAAAACAATAATTTGTTGATCACATAAATAATTTTCCTGATTCTCTCTCCAAATCCTTAGACTTTAAACATAGTTGGCAGAATAAATGTTATACTCCTATGCCTAACTTTCCAAAGATATAATGCTATGATACGAGAGCTAAATGTGACAGCCAGAAGGGAATATATACCTTCTGATTGCCGCATTCTCTGACCAAACCAGAGACATTCTGGTAAAAAGACGAGTTAGAGTCCCCAAAACTGATAAGCATACATGAAAATATAAAAGACTGAAATTAGAAATAAATGTACCAGAAGAGTAGCAATCTGCAGTATCTACCTACCCTTCCAAGAAACAGGTCATATGTTATGCTACAGATCTTTTAACTAGATATTGTCAAGCATAATAGTCGGCCTCGATGGCGTAGTGGTTAGTTTAACCGACAGCCACGCCTGAGGTTACGGGTTCGATTCCCGCACAAATCAAACATTTGTGTACATGAGTATGGATGTTTGTCTTGGTCTGGGTGTTTCTATGTATAATAAGTATGTATTTACAAAAAGAAAGTTTATGTATGTTTATCCATTGTCTAGTACCCATAGTACAAGCTCTGCTTAGTTTGGGTTAGATGGTGTGGTGTGTATGTGGTAGAATATTATTATTATAATGCACAATACCAAGCTGTAAAGCAATTTAACTGTTTACCCAATGATTTAAAATATGAAATATATAATTCACATATTTAAAAAAAAATTGGTTCTATTCTGTTGATGAATTTATTAACATGACTTGAATTTTTATAGACATGAAATTGGTAAATTATCATAAATTTTATTTATAATTGTTACTTTCTTTAATTATTATTAATTTTATAAACATGACATTGGTTAGTTATTATTAGATTTATTTATATTACAACTGTTACTGTCATTAATTATTTTTAATGTTGTTTATTATTATTAACTTTATTATATAAAATTATATGATGTGAATTTATATAACTTGTAATGATTTAAACTATTGTAATTATTCAAAAATTAACTTGCCTATCTGCATATTATTTTTTGTGTATTGTGTAAAATTATTGTTTCTTTAGGAATTATGATATGTTTTGTTATTTTATGTAAAAACATTCAAACACAATTGTAAATTGTTAATGAAAAAATGAAATGAAAATTAAATTTTATTTGTAGACTCTGTATATATCTCTCTATGTTCTAACGAAGATTATAAAAGAAAATAATTAATATTAAGGCTGTGATATTTTCCTTGCGTAAAATATATACATATGCACGTAGATATAAAGATAATATTGTAGTAAGGTAAGCAAAACAATGGCTTATCTCACTTAAGAGAAATTCGAGATATTCATGATAATTCCGGCGGTTTCCGACCCTTGGTCGTACCTAATTAGCTGAGGGTTCTAATGCGATCCTGTGTAGAAGCAATATGTCCACTTAATTTTAATCTATATCTTAGTAACTATAATATTACCTCCTCATACTTATAGTAGTCATAAGCCTCTTTCTTCAAATAGGTAGGCAGAAAAAAGAGTGTATGACACCAAGATTTTATAACTCCGTGCTACTACTAAAATTTCTTGACAGAAAACCCGTTTAACGGTCCCATGAATCGAAACTAAGACTTCATGCCTATGATCGTTGTTGTATCGCATACACCATCCCTGTGCAACCGAGCCAGTTCAATATTACTCACGCGTTTTTATTCCAATTATGAGTAGCTGGTTCTTATTTGTAAAAATCAATGCGTTGAAAAGTTTGCAATCATAAAATTTCTTCATTGAATACCAATTTGCATGAATACTATTTCAACTAGCTTTCTGATTTAATACGTTCAGAACATAATTGCCAACATTCCGCTTTAACTTCCCTCGACCTTTTCATTTAGTTAAAGTATTGCTTATAACAGTTTTTCATATAGGAGCATTCGCTTTAAAAGTAAATTTCAATTCTCATTTTCACGTTCAACGTCAATTCAACGAACTGTGACGAAATATTCTGATCACATTAAATTTTCTTCTGACAAACATTCACGGAGGCACGATTTGGAAACACACACTTCAAACATTCGTTACATTATTCAAGTAACACGGTTTTTCCGATGCAGCGTAAATAGGAAATTGAATTTGCGAAGTGTTTGCAAAGTTAGCCGCCTGTGTGTAAAAGTTGCGTATACCTAATCAAGGTTCAGTTTTGCACCCAATGCAGTCGGCACGATTTACACTTTCTTTTTGTTAAGAAGATGTTGGTGGTGTTAATTACATTAACACAATTACACACAATTTGTAAATTTTTAACCTAGTTTTAAATTAGCATAACATGTAAGCGTGTTGGTGTATTCTGTAAGCTTATATTGTTTCTTTATGAATAAATAAATAAATAAATAAATAAATTACATTCTACTGAAATAAGGCTAACTGAAATTTTACTTATACGTTGGTCATTTTTATAAAGTTGTTTTTACAGTCACTAAGTAAGTGCGACGCCCAAGTGAGTTTTAGACTTCCTCTCAGGAAAAATATTTTAGGAGGACGAAGTTTGTAATTCTGCCCACTAGGTGAGATAATTTGATTCCTCCTTCCCCATTCTACCATCGGACTACCATACAATCAGACCATCGACACATGTACATGAAGGGTATACCACATTTACGCACAAAGCGCTTTGCTTTCCATTTTATAATGCGTACTGCTAAGTAGTGGAATTCACTACCTAAGTCTGTGTTTCCCCATGAGTACAATCTGGGTGTCTTCAAGTCGCCAATGAATATATATATTATCACTAGTAATATTAATATTTTCACCATCGTCCCATGATAGACGGATGATATTATACATGTTTACTTTTGTAAAGTACTTTTGTTGTCTTTGGTTATTTTATCTTACATTGTAGACTACACTTAAAACCGGAACAGTTAAACGTCTTTTACAGACTTATTTTTCACTTTAATACTAAAAAGTTACTATAAAATATTTACTATGAATAAAGACACCTTTGAGTATAAATAATAATAGTATAATAATAGTATCAATATTAAGTTTTCATAGAAACTTATTATTGATACAAAGGGGTCTATAATAAGTTTCCATAGGTTTCTACACATGTGTATCTTGATTATTTCAGAAATGCGTTGGAGGTCATTTAAAAGATTCTTATGTAAAACATGCCAATGACCGAAGATCTCAAAGTACATCGCGATCTATGATTGCTTCCCCTCTCACCCTCTAATCATATTCAAATTGACACAACCGCTCGCTTTGGTCATTTGGTCAACACAATAGTAGATTGTCCCGATCAATTGGAAATAAAATCTCTCCATGAGTAAACCCCTCTACACCGATCGTACTCGCTTGGTCGTTTTTACTCAGACGAAGAATGTATTGAAGTTATACGAACGATTTAAACTACGCCGAGAGTTCGAGCATATAATGAAGGAAGTAGTTTCAATAGATTGGACGATTATTTGCGAGTTTTACGAGATCGCTGTTACAAATTATGTGACGAAGATTTATGGTTTAAAGTTTGAAGTGAAAACTTCATGTTTTAACGACTAGCAGTTCACTCTTCCGAGCTGATTAGTTGAAGGAGTAGTAGCAGAAACTGATATTTAGCTATGCATCAGGTTGTTATAGTCTTCGAGACGACATCGAGGTTGGATTTTATACTATAAATGTTGACTGTATAGATTGACCAATAGTTTGATTGGTCACCCATTGCTCGCTGTGTTCGTCGATCGATCCCCACGCGGGACAAAAAATGTGTGAACCAGAAATACTTGTGTGCTGAGCTAGTAAGCTCCTCCATAATACGTAAATCAATCCTAGTGCCGTTCGTTTAAAAGCAACCAAAAATATGAAACAGCACTATAATTTTATATCTCCTACTTTATACTATACATATCCGAATTCTAAATACAGTGTAATGATATACAGGTTGTCCGGTTATTAATGGATAACCTGAAAATGTCTTATAGTGAAACAGCTGATAGCCGTTTAGAAAAAAATATTAAGAATATCTATCCTAACTACTACCTGATATATGTGGTTTTTTTTTTAATTACCATGTATAACTTTCTTGTATACTACGACCATAAATGAATGAAATCTATCGGTTTTTTGTTGTTTTATTATTAAACACTAATAATGCTAATAGATAGACAGTCAATAGTGTGCTATGCTAATATAGCTTGCACTTTTAACTTTTTTTTCTGAACTGCCTTCTGTTCTATTATAAGACATTTCAAGGTTATCCATTAATTACCGGACATCCTGTATACATTCTGTAATATAAATGATATAACTACAGGAGTCTTTGTTACATTGTTAAAATAATTCTATCCATTAGGTAGCCTATAATTCCATGCAATATAAGCGTACCAACATGGTGAAGGCTCGAATAAGCTGTACCACCGAGTAAGTATCACTTTCATACAGAAACCCGGCGTCAGAGTAGTCAGACGTTTACTGCGTTTTGTCCGGTGAATAAGAGTTCCGGAGGCACGCATACCTATCTCCCGTATTCCTGTCTTTTTAGCCCATCTTTAATTCCTTTTAGTGAGTATTAGCAATACGTGAGTGACTACGATAACCGTTTCCTATTAAGTCCCTAAGCTTATTTAAAATATATTTTGTATAAAAATATATAGATGTCTACGAAAACCATTACCAGCAAAGCAAACTTTCACCACAAAACATTTCTACAGCGATATTAGTTTTTAAAGCAACATAAAGCTAGAAAAGATAATGCATAAACGATTTCCCCGCTACGTCATACACGCTTGACACGCTAAAATCACAACTAAACCCGTATTACCCGACCGAATAGCGTAGTCACACAAAACAGAAAAGGTTGAAACAAAAAAGGCACAATTTCCACAAAACAGTATATCACCCACAATCATTTATCAGAATATAACTAGTGGGGCGGAATGGTATACATTGGCCTGGACATTTTCGTCGGTGTACGCTTTTTGTCGGATTTTTTCGTTATTTTTTGCACAAAGCTGCTTTCTGTGGCACTATGAGTACGGCTTTGTACAAGTATTTTTTCCTTTAAATTCTGCGGATTGATTTTTTGGTTGGTTTTTTTAAATTCCCCGGAATGGAAGCCGAATTCCCATCTGTGAAAGTGTGAAGTGGCTAAAGGATATCGCCACTTCGATGCCAATGTTAAAAGTACGTAAGAGGAAACATTGGAAATTTGAAATATATATTGCTGTGAGTGCAAGAATTTCGTTTTTGGCAAATGACTTGCATTTTTATTATTCAATTATACCCCTGAAGTTTGCTGTCCGCCGAAAATGTTTTATTTTGTATTACCACTTTTATTTCGAGAATAGTATTAACATATAATATTTTGGATAAATACCAACCAATTATAATATGTTTTATCGCATCAGATTGTATATCTTCTATAAATACGTCAATATTTAATTAGAAATCCTAGCGAGTGATAATGTGTGGAGTGTAATTTATTACTAATTATTAAATTACTTAAAGAGTTGTCATAAGTATTTTAATTTATAAATATGTTAGCTTTGTTTATTCTTTAAGCTACGTACTACACGAGAGAAGTAGACAGCGATCCAATCAAAATAAACACAGCATAGTAATTATAATAAATAAATGAAGAGTCTGTTTAAATCAATTTCAGGTTATTAAACGAGAATATAATTTACTAATGTGTGGAATAAAATTTTTATTAGATTAGCGTTACCGTGAAAATTGGCGCGGCAGTCGTAAACGGTCGGCAAGGCGTTCCGTACGCGCAACGGCTTACGTCTCGCTGGCTCACTGGTCGGCCTCGCTTCGTTTGCTCCACTGCGGCGTCGTGCGGGACGCAATTCAATGCCATTAATAAGTAATCAAAATATATATAAATACATTTTGGATTGACAGCTAAACTGCACAGTTTCGAGATTAAACCTAAGGCCAGTATATAAGGCCTTTTCTGAGTTTATAAGTAAGAAAATACGTGCTTGTTTAATATACATGAAACTGATAAGAATAACTTGCATCGGTTGTTTATATAGTATCTATCATAAGTATAGGTATACTTATGATACTATATAGTAGTAGTATCCACCTGAGAATTTCCCATAACAATTTAAAGATGTGACTCCTACTAGAACTTAGATAAATTATGGCCTGATCGCTTTCTTTCTGAGAGCGTATTCATCACCCGAAGACCCGCAGAATATATACAAGACTAAAATATACATATTTGAATCATAAAGTAACAAACTAAGTTTCATGGCTGTAAATAACGACGAAGGACGGCAACATATCAAAGCTTTGAAATACAAAAAGGAGGAAAAAACATGTTTGTTTACTATAAGTATCATGATTGTTTACGCGTGCTACCATGAGTATTCAATTGCATTTCTTTCACATGTTGGTTTTTCTACCAAGCTACAATTTCTATAAAATCCACCTCGGTGATCTAAATAAATCTATGTTGATTTGATGATGTCTATGCAATTCAAAAAATTCTAATATCTTTCAAGGTTAAAAAAAATGTATACGCGGTAGTATTTACTTACTCTGTTAGCTCACAGACCCAACGTATGTTTTGCTCAGTGAAGCGAGTTACTTTTTGTGAACTATACATATATGTAGTCCTACTAAAATTGGGTATCTTTGTATATTTTTTTAGAATGTATCAAAAATGTCCCGTTAAGCAGTTAAGAGTACGTGAGTTACCCTAACAAGCATTTGCTTGTGTACTTACAACTGTATATGATAATGATATCTACAAATATATATATGATTATAATTTATACAGTTGTAAGTAATAAGCAAAGTAAATATTTAATGAGAGAATGAGAGAAACGAACGCAGAGGGGAAAACTGCATATGAACATATTTTAATTTCTCATTTTTATTCAGAGCTTTATAATAATGTTCTGACTAAACAAATATATCATTTTCATACACAAGACTCAAACGATATTCTACACTAACTGCCAGTGCCAGATAGTATTCGGTACACAGTACACTGTAAAGGTTCTCTTTGTAGGGGCAACGACAATCACATAGCGCATTCATATCAGCACAATGACAATTACCAGCAAACGTTTCAAGTGACACAATTTCAGCATTACTCGACGTAAAAATATTCACCGTTCATTGCCTCGATACTCACGCGAGAACGAACGAAAACAAAAACCGCCTTTTCACCAGTTTCCTCTCGGTTGTTATGTTTTGCCAACAAGTAGACAATGTACATAGAGAATGAAAATAAAATGGTAGCGTTGTCCAATTTCGTGGCAACAAAGTTATCGAGAAACCTCGTACACATCTTTTTTCTATGCTATTCGATTATTCCTCCTTTTATAATTTAACCATTTATCTTAATTACTATAGTTTTTAGGTAATAAAAATTAAGGTGTAATGTGAAAGCATCATTATGTTAATGGGTGATACTTCTCTCTTGTTCATATAAAATAGATTATATATTTTTATATTAATTTACGTTTGAATCAGGTAATTGCAATGTAGGGCAAATATAATAAACATTGATGTATGTACCTTATAAATCAATGATTGGGGCGAAATTGACTGGCAGCTTGATGTATAAACAGCGAGAGGTTTATAAATTAATATTTTATCCTACAATTTTACGTACATAAAAATATATTTGGCGACATTATAGTATTACCAAATATCATACTCTATTTTTGAATCAAAAATGTTATTCATGTCAGCAAAATTCTATTTTTATATTCACAAAGTGATTATTAATAAGTGTTTTTTGTTGAAAGCAAATATCATCGAAACCCTCACACCGAATTTCGTTTATATTGAATACTGTTTTGTGGAGAATCATTGGATGTGTGAAATAATAAAGGGTGAAAAATGAATTTTAAGAAATATGATGTATGAATATTCATAAAATTACTAAAATTGTTGATTACCAGATAACGACAATTGGAATATATAAACTTATTTTATTATTTAATCACAACCTAGCAACACACATCGCATAAGTATCCTGGCACCCTTGCCAATCATGTCCACGTCTACCATATAAATACAGATTAAAAAAAAACAACTCAGAAAACTTCATCCATGATCCTTTATCATCAATAAAAATTATCACTTTGTTAACCGAACTGTATTGACTCCAGCTACAACAAAAATATCAGGAAAACACGTCTAACTTTCTCGTCCATTCGTACAAAGTTCTTGTATCGTTAGAATATCAATGTGATACAGACGAAAAGTTGCCTCTTCGTTACTGTATTCTAAACGTTTTTGTGAGTTAAGGCGCGAATTCGGAGGCGAAAGTTGCAAAGTGAATTCTTGATCCGTGGTTGTCTGGAGTAGCCCGTGACCTCGCCGCAAGAAAGATTGAATTAATTATTTTGGCTGAACCGCTTCTAGCATTCAGATGTAGTTTTGCTTAGTTCAAGGAAAAATAAAGTTTTTTGAGGAAGTAAATTAGGAGAACATGGATGCTTCCAACAAAATAATGACTAAAGAACGTGCCAAAGAAAAGTAACAGCATAAAATTGACCAAAGCGTTTAGTTTTATACTTCACAATCTTTAATGTACAAACTTACTGAACCATACTGAAAAGGGTGCTTTTAATCTAACCTAACATACTACACTCGATAGTAAAAATACTTAATTGGTTTTAAAAGTAAAATGCAGCCAACAAAGTTTTAGATTTTTGGATAAAATTCGATATAAACTACAATTCGCTTTTTGGCTTCTCTCTGAAAAGCGAGAATCATGGTAAATAAAATTCACACGATAAAACGTGAAACATTTTTCGGTAATCAACCATCGGATTTTAACACCAGTCGACCAATACTTACTTTTATTTAGTTTGTGTCATGATATCGATTTTGTTCGACGTAACATTTTTCAATATATAATTAAAATTAAAATCAATCGAGTAATATACATAATTCTATATTTAACGGTTGGTTTAAATATATAAATATAGTCACGACGTTAAGGTTATGCATAAGCTTTATTCGGTACCAAACCGTTCGACATAAAGAGTAGAAGCAAACATTTATCTCTAAAGTAAAATATTACAACTATTTGATATACGCTGAAATCTCAGAACAATTAATACTTTGCTATTTATAATTCTTTTCTATTGCCATCGAGACAATTGATATTAAATTGGACTTAAATTTTCTTAAAAATAATTACAACTATTTTTAATACTTGATATCATTAAACTTTAAATATAGAGTATAGTTTTCGTCTCAAACTCAAATTTTGCTTCTTAATTCAAAACTCTAAATTATTCCAATCATGCTTAACCTACATATTTTTTATTTACATCGCAACTACAAGCCAATTTAAGTTCGTACTGTACCCAAGTCTCGCTGGCCAATTTGCATCGCCTAAACGCACGTACACAACCCTTAAACTTATCTACATTTATTGAGTTTAAGACCCTCCCGAGCCTCTGATTAGTTCCAGGTAAACAGTTTTCTGGGTTAATTTAGCTAAGAATAGCTTATCTTATTTAGGCACTTTTAAGTAACTAGGTACAGTGGTCCTACGAAATATCCATTTAATAAAACGATATTAATGAATTTATTTCAAGGGAAGGTTGGGCTAAATTGGATTGTTAGATTCTAGTAGTTGATAGCGAATCGTTTGAAATTGAATTTATCGTAGAAGTGAACTATACTAAAAGCCTTCGGAACTAATAAAATTAAATAGCTTCTAAATGTCCTTACATTTGCTAATCGGTAATTATTGTACTTTATTTACTTTGTATAATTTTCTGTAAAACGAGGTCTTTTCTAAGTCAGTTTAAACAACATAAGGCATATGGGATCGTGTAACAGAAGGTATTATTAATTATACCCACATGGTGAAAATTTGGCCCTTGGTCGATAAGGGTTGGCGTTTACACATCAAAATCAACAACTTTTACCACAGGACTTATGGTTCCTGCGAAGTTTTTCCTCCTCTTCACACAACGTCTTGGCGGACTCAATATTTAGTGCAGGAGCAAAAGATGTTTGGTAAGACTGGCTGAAAATTCTAGAAAAATATTGTTTAATTTAGTAAACCGACTTACTGAGATATAAAATTAGATTCCCTATGCAAATGCTTTAGAAGCCCAAATTGCATGCTTTGATAATCTACACATTACATTGATCTACGACAATCAACGTACACATATGTATGATTATTATTTAGGTAAGCGTAAATATTTAATTTGTTGTTGCCATGTGTGAACGATAATAATATATAAGTATAGAAGATACGATTTAGTTATGTATCTGTACACAAATATCGTTCAGAACTTACTATAATTTCCTTTAAAAAGGCTTTTGATACCATATCAAATTTTGCATTTTAAACAGGCAATATATAATTTGCCTCTGGCGTGGTTTTGATACGTGCCGCTTCAAAAGGTAGAAAAGGCTCACCTAACCCCTTAACCGTAACCGATACACACGTACCTCCGGGATTTCGAGGTCCGATATCCAAAGTTGCCAAAAATAAACTTGCAAACCGTAAAGGATGGGTACACAAAACTTTGCACAAAGGTAAACCTTGCATCGAAAAGGATTTGCGGTGGGAACAGGAAACTTTGAAAAAACCTAGGTAAACGCTCGTTTACATACGAATATTAAATAAAATAATGATTACTAACTTGCAGACAGGTTCAAGACTCACAGATATCATGTATTCATTCGGCTCCAAAACTAGACCTCAAGAATGAAAAACGAAAACATCTACGACAGTATCTCAAAGTTACATCTGCTAAGTTACTAGCTGGCTTCAAAAAGCAGCGAGTTAAATATTTACAATAAGACAGCTGGATAAAAGCAATGGAAATAAGCTCTATTTTTGGTTTTACTAGAATCTATTGAATTAAAAATATATTGCATTCATTAGAATAGCTTAGGCAAGTATATTTGTTTGTGAAGTCACCTTAGACTAGTTATAAAATTATCAGTGGACGAAACCATAAACTAGAGAGCAGATCCACCATGACTGAGCCACGTACAACAAGATTAAAAAGATCCGTGCCTTCAATACATGATTAAAAAGAACTCACTTGAGGCCACTTCATCTCAAACTCAATACATAAATATTTAACCACGCGAACCTACCTCAGAATTGACCTACTTCGTTTTTGTACAATTTAACAGAATTGGATCCAATTCGTACCACACATTACCAAAGTCGCCAAATTGGATCCAACGTTTGGACCAAACGGGCAACATTAAACAAAATTTCAAAGACGCTTCTGAAAGGCGAATGTAGCGAGTGAATTGAAGTAGGCAAAGGGAAGCAACTGAAACTGAATTAGCCTCGTAGGCACTGTAAACTCGTCGCTGGAATTCGGTTTGAACGTGACAGACATAAAATTTGTTAAGTACGTGAAATATGTTGATTCCAAACGCTGCGTCGACGGAATTTATGGACCTACAGTTTAGCTGTAGTGGCTTCATTTTATTTTGCGAATGTTATAATAAAATTATTTTTATGACTTCAGCTATTTTAATAACTTTTAAACTGTCGCGTTGCATGATATATATATATATATATATATATATATATATAATATGTAACGGGTATTAACGCGATCATGCATAATGATTACCTTTTATATGCTTGACGTTTCGACCAGGTTACACCGACCGTGGTCACAAGCTGACTGGTGCTGTGATGTCATGTCTCCGTTTGTAAGGCAGGAGAATCTTGATTCAACCTCACTTTTGGCATATTTTTGTTTGTCCATGTACCGTCACAAACTACACTCACGGTATCCCTATTACGAATGCTAGCCGACGTGTCCGTATTCCGTGAATAACCTAACGCCATAAAAGTAATAAATATAGTATTTTGAGTATAGATACGTAATCTTCACCTACATGAAATATAAAGTAAATCGCCAACTTTTTTTTTGTATTTAAAAGCAAAATCACACGTAATATAATGCGAGATTGAACAGTTAACTTGCTGCTCATAATTATACAGTCACAAACACGCACGTAATCCGAATGAATACGAATTTTTAATCTTTATTGGAATAAAAAAATGATGATTGATTATGTTTATATAATGAGATTTACCTACACATGAACATTTATCTAGTTTTTTAATTAAATTTTTAATCATGGTGAAGTAATTATGTCTTTTAGCGGGTAGTACCGTATAGGTAGATAATTCGCAAGACAGATAATTTAATTCAACACAATCGACCAAATCCAAACTCAAATGTACATAGATACATATATCATAAAATTTTAATTCCAATATCAAATTTTTATTCAAATAATAATTAAAGACAATGCTTGTAAACTCAATTTCAATAACATATTTTAAATATATATTTTTAAATTCATATATTATTATAAGAACGACGTATTTTCGTTACTACTCTGGTGTTGCGGGTGTCTATAGGCGGCGGTAATCGCTTACCATCAGGCGATCCGTCAGCTCGTTTGTCTCTTAACTCATAAAAAAAACTTATAAAATCAAAGAAAACAAGGCACTTGACAAACATAATATAAGTAAAAATACAATAATACTACAATCAATAAAATACTGCCTGTCTACCGTTTTCATGTCTAGTCCTTGGCATTGAGACTTTCTCAGAATAAAATAAATTATATTGTATTACAGGGTTTTTTAGTATGTGAGTATTGTTATAAAGCGGTACAGACAGAGTTCGAAGTTATGAAACCATCGCGATATCCAAAAAGTAACCTCAGACTATGGTACAGTCTGCAAAATAAGTAGCTGAACAGGGAGATCGCAAAACGCCTGATCGATGTTTCGCGTGATCATAAGGCTGGCATTTTCTTGGCCCAAAGAATTAGCATTGCCATTTAACGTGGCAATGCTGCCAGTCTTCTGGGCACGTTACCAGTTGACAGCGATGCTGAAGAATTCTACGATGCCTAAACCATTTTTGTAAATATTTAGTATTATAATTATTTGATTTATTTGCGTGTTTATGTTTGTATCATTTTAATTTTTGTACATCGATTGTATTGGCAAGACACAGCTGAGGACTATAATTATATTTGTTTTTGTAAGATCGTATTGTAAACCTGTATTTAACAAATAAAAATAAATTGAAAAGGAAAGAAAATAATCTTTAATTATTACAGCTATAAAACACTAACAATAGCTATCATTTTGAAAATAGTAACCGAAATCATACAGGTATGAACTGCCTTATGCCGTTAACTGTACCACAATCCAATATTAAAACGAAATGTCTCTTTAAAACTTCCAAGATATAAGAAATACAATATATCTAATACCAGTGTAAACATTAAAACGAGGTCATTATAAGCCAATAAAGTTGACTATTCAATTATTTAATTTTGAGGCTGTTATAACTGATGACTACACTCGATCCCCTAAAGTAATAAGCCACAACAAAAGAAAATCATTCCGTGTGTATTTCGTAAATCACAAAGCCCACTCGAACTAAGCAGGGAAAATAATAACCCTTCTTTTATCGCATCCGAAGAGAAATCCTTTCAAGCAATTTGGTGAATATAACAAAATCGTAAACTAAGTTCAGCCCTTTCATTCGAAATTACGCCTCCGTGACCGAATCGCCCCTCGACAAAAAGAAAATTCCAACTTTCAATAATCAGAAACTGCAAAAAGTTTTCGAATAAAACCAAAGCAATATCGTAATGCCGTCGAAAAACTTGTATTCCAGATTTGAATTCCTGTATGCCGACGACATAAGGTAAAAAATCGTGTAACCGTTGTTTTCACATAAGCAAGATTAAGTTTGCCAAGATGTTGAGCCTTTAAAGCATTTAAAAAGTATTGTAAAGGCTAAAGAGAGCCGCAATCAGATTTTGGTAGGGAAACTTTTTTAAATAAAATTGATATCGCTGGTTAGCACCATGGCCGCCGGCGCAGTGTTATTTTTTAATTAAATTTTTCATCTTTCACGTTTGACGATACCGATATTTTATAATTATAGCATACTTGCTTTTGGCAAGGTATTTTTTTACTTTTTGTATTTTTATATATTTGTATGTTCTCGTTACTTGAAATAAAAACAATACTGTTGGTGTTGGATAAAATATATTTATATATAATATTATATACAATATCATGTATGTACCTTGGCTATCAACTGATAATAAATGTATTTGATACTCATCAATCTATGTATACGTATAAACCCTATATCTTATTAATTGTAGTCTTTGTATAATCTCTTGCACATATATATATATATCACATTGGCTATATTAAAAGTAATATTATTATTAACTAGAAATGTTTGCCTGCGGCTATGCTCGCTTAAAAGTAGGTTAGGTTATGTAAGTATTTTTTTAATAAATATAGTCTATGTAATATACCTTTCCAAAGTTGAAAGCATTTTTAAATACGGTTGGCTAATTTTTGAGTTAAATCCTTACGAACAAACAAACAAAAGATCGAATATTTCCTCTTTATAATATTAGTATAGATTAATTAAGTTATTTTTATATTAACACATATAGATAAACAAATACTAACGAAACTAAAGTTTAAAACAGACCACCACAATATAGCTACATACAACTAAAAAACACACTCACATTCACTACCAACACTTAAATCCCAAAGAAATCGCGTTAGAACACTATAAAAAGGGTAACAAATAGTTGTATAACGAGATACAAGTTACGTACATATACGAGATACAAAGAGAAACATGAGCGACCAATTGGTCGCGGATAATGAGGTAGGGGCCCCTATACTCATTTAGCTTAATTGTTATTGCTGGTTAGTGGCTCCAATGACTTTCAACCAACCCTACAAAGTGTTCTCGAAAAATAAAGTGTGCGAGGTGATTTGGTGACGTTTAGGTAGTATGAAAGTGTATAATAGAATATTTGCTTAAATTATTGCTTTTTATATTAGTTATATACGTTAGCGCCAAAAAGAAAATTGGAACATAATTATGCTTTGGTTGAACTGGATGAAAAAGGGTTACTAGAGTCGCTGATATTTTAAGGGATCATCATCAGGCAGATATGCTTACATTTTTCGTCAAAGACGCTTCTCGCTCTAAGAATCATGTCTGTGTCGAGGAAGACTTGACAACCGTTTATCCAACAGACATACAAAAAATACGTCCAGAGGCATTTATTGGTGTATGACACCAATTTTAGTTCTGTGTGAGGTTCAAATACAAAACTCTCGGTGCAATAGCAGTTGACGACCACTTGAACTATCAGTGCCGTCACCTTAGGCAGCTATATAAGAAAGAGATACGATAACAAAGAATGTAATGCATTGTAATGTAATAAAACATTTATATTATCTTATCATATCTTATCTTGTGTGGGGGCCAGTCAGTACAGACCGGAGATACTTCGACGCAGTGGGATTTTTTGTGTCGAGTTCCCCAATAACGACTGCCGTAGATGTTCATGGCAGCCGGGACCGACGGCTTTACGTGCTCTCCGAAGCACGGAGCAGACGATAATTGTCAATCAATATGCACATAATTTCGAAAAGTCATATAAATTCCGAAAGTCAGAGGTGCGCGACGTGGGTTCGAACCCGAGACCCTCTGCATTACAGTCTATTGGTCTCCCCACTGAGCTATCGCTGCTCTAACATCTATATTAAGAGGCTATACGTAATTACAAAGGATTCATCCATATGACTGATCGTTATTGTTAGCTTACTTTAACTGATACCGAACAATTAATTAATATCAGATTCCATGAAGTCTCTAAACAAGTAAGGAAGACTAATATCTATGTTGGAGGGTAATTATGTTAAATTAATTAGCTTTGTTAACTAATGAGATAATATAGGCTTTAAGTCAATCATCTTGTACATGACAAGCAGTGTGGCTTCTACCAAAGTTACTAGATACAGCCGACAATATCGCCCACGTGAATATTATATTTATAAAAAGAATAAGTATGTGTTAGTCAAAGACATTTTCTATCTGTATGCCAAAATTTACCCAAATCTCTTTAGCGGTTTACGCGTAATAGTGTTAACATCCAAACACTTCCACAGACATTTTAATTTAAAATAAATAAGTACACTTATTAATAAAAAAACGGTATTGTTTGAATGTTGAATCACATCATATTTGAAACGAAACATTCATAATAACATTCAATTTCGTGCAGTTGTTTAGGCGTGATACGTACAAACATACAGGCTAAACAGATCAAAATTCTAAACTTGATTATTTTGTCTACACAAACACACACACACACACGCACACTCACACATACATACACACACACACACACACGCATACACACACACTTATATAATTTTGTTAATATCTTCTATGCTGTACAGACATTGACCAGTTTAAATTTTATTAATTGTATAAATATTAAAGGTACCCATAAAAAGGAACCTTGCAAAAACAAGGATGCATTTTTATTTGATTCACATTTGCCTCTTTTCTATGCTTTACCTTTCAAGTGAACGTCTTTGTTAACAATTATTCTGCGCATCGCCGTTTGTGCAATATAAAATTACTTTCCTATTCTTTTTTAGTTCTCAGTGACTGCAATGAGTTTATCAAATGTGAAATCTATTAGTATGATTACGTGTAATGTTATTAACATGTTAATACTGCTGTAAATAAAAGAGATAAGATTCGCTTTGAAGGAGAATTTTCTATGTGTTATTATCGCACACAACATTAGAACGAGTTTGCTCATATAGGACAGGCTCATATTGTTGTAATTGTAAAGTGGATCGGAATCTGCAGCATTTGTAATGCTTGTAGTTGACATCTTATAACTCGGACGGTCGTTGTAATTGTAAAGCGTATAAGCCGCAGTGTCCAGAATGCTTGTATCGTTGACATTTACATTTCTTGACTCGCAATCGTATAATCGCATATAATAGAGCATAATAATAGCATAATGAAGATAAATGAAGATAATTCTTAACCGGTTTTGTGAACGTCATAGCACGTCATCACGAACGCCACCGCGACGCCGGTTTTGTGTCCACCGCTACACGCGACGTTTTGTTGTAATTGTAAAGGGTATTAGAAACGCAGCATTTGTAATGCTTGCAGCGTTGACATTTAGACTTTTGGACTCGGTTTAGTATAACAGTAGCGATAGCTTAGTGGCAAACCGTTGGACTGCCACGCAGCGTTCTCAAGTTCGATCCCGAGGCGCGTGTCTCTGATTTTTCAAAGTTACGTGCGTATTAAATAGTTAATTATCGCTCGCTTTCACAGTGAAGGAAAAAATCGTGAGGGAACCTGCATATATTATGAGAGTTCTCCATAATGTTCTCGAAGATATGTGAAGGCTGCCAACCCGCACTGGGTCAGCGTAGTGGACTATAGCCTGCCTAATCCTTCTCACACTGAGAAGAGGCCCGTGCCCAGCAGTGGGACAGTTTCAATACAGGGCTGATATTATTATTATATATTATTATTTAAAAATAAAACGTTATCTCTCGTAAAAGTATCAAGAAGCTTAACACCACTGCCATCGGTTTGGGAGCACTATTGCTGTCCATACCAACAAATATCCACTTATAAGTAAAATATTACGACCAAACTAGTTTGCGCGAATACTTTGCATATTTCAAAATGAAGTAAGGCCACCAAATGGTTAGCAATTCGCTAGTCGTTGATATTTTACTGCCCATTATGGCTCCGTGTTGGACAAAAAGTATATAAAATGGTGGAAATTGAACGAGATCGTTATCATCCATTTCCCTTTTATTGAGCAGCCCGGTTTCGTACGTTCTAGTTTTTTCCGTCGTCCATATCTAAGTTGGAATAATGGTTTACGATAATTTGGTTATTAATGATACTCTCAGACTGCCTTCATGACGTAGAGGTGTATGAGATCTGGGTTCCATTCCCGTGTCTAGCAAGTGTGACTGCGTTATTTTGTCAAGAAATTTTTAACATTATTGAGAACTCTCAGACATGCAGGTTTACAATTTTTGAGCAGTAATTCACTATGTAATACGCCTATAACTTCGAAAAGTCAGAGATGCACGCCTGGGAATAAACTCGAGACGTCTGCGCGGCAGTCCATTGGTTTCCATTTAATTTTTATGACTGTCTTAGCTGTGTAGCGATAGCAAATGTGACTGCTGTGCTTGTGGTCTAGGGTAAGATTTACAGGCAAAGTACTATTGGCTTTTCTTTAAGAAATTGTTTGTATCGGAACGGAGTTTGAAACTGTGTTCGCTAGACGGAATTGGCTCATTCTGTATAACGATGAACATAAAAGCATTGGGGGCGAAATAAGTATGTAGATATTACTTCCTGCCTACACAATGGCTTACATACATATTTAATTAATTCTATAGCTAAGTCCACCGTTACACAATAATTATTCCAAGTGTGGGAGATGTTTGAAATAATCTAATTTAAAGAACATTAACAAGTTTACAAAATCAAAACACAAAAGAAACCATTATGTTTATCAAAATGTGTAAACATCTCAAGTCGTACAGTACTTTTCAATGTGAACTTTGACGTCACCTCAAATGGCGGGCTATTCAAATTGTTATTCTATTTTAAACCCTAATCTTATTTACATAAACCCCAAAGTAGAAAAGCTGCACTCAAACATTTTACTGTGGTGAAGTATAGATAGTGTTATGATGTAGAAATATGTTTTCAATTTACATTGGTCGTAGGTCTAAGGTAAAAATAAATTATACACATAGTTACGTAGACCGAGAGGAGATTTTTTCTAGTCTACTGAGGCCTGCGGCACCTACGAGTAGGTTTATATATTTATGACACTTTTAATTTTAATATGCAAATACCCAAAGTCTTTATTCAGATAGTCATGTACAAAGTACATATTCAATCAATATGAGCCTCAGATATGTATATATAAAGGATAAATAAACGTGTATTATATAATTAAATCGCCAGCTGTTTTAAGCCCCAAGTACATGGGCATATTTTAAGACTGTTCGATCTACCTGTTCTGCTATTATACATTTCCAGATGATATTATTAGATTGTTCAAACAAAAATCCCTTTGCCACTCTCTAAATCGAACATGGACCTTATAAACGCCCGCAAACTTAAACAAAATTTTATCTGATAGACCAAAGGAAACATTCCCAAAAAATACCTTATTAAGTTATAAGAATATTAGTAGGTACAAAGTAATAAGAGTCTTATAAAATATATCCTATATTATTATAATTGCCGTTTAATATAGGTAAGACGTAGGTGATTGTTTTCAAACCTGCATAAAGGTCTTTAACTTTGTTTAGCGCCTTTTTATATAGGTACTGCAAATTTCGACTCAAACAGGTGTTTATGACAGCAAAGACTGACGTCTTTATATACTTTCTAACTGAGAGGGGAATGACCCCTGCTTGCACACTATTTACTGCTACTGACAGGTGCCTGGGAAAAGACTACTAAATAACACTTACAAAAATTGAAACCCATGACAATCGAAGTCTATTTGCTCTTGCACTTCCTTTAAATAATATACGACTCAAACATATTTACTATCAGGCTAGTAATAATATAACTATATATCTCGACCTTTAAAATAAGTTCACGTGAATGTTTGCTTGGTAACTAGAGTTTCTGGTTTTGATTTCTGAATCAGGCAAATTATTATTAGGATCAGCCATGTGTGTCAACATTGGAAATTAAAAAAAAGCACTGAACGGACTACCCATTATATGCAATATAACTCTTAGATAAAATGTAATTTACATAACAGTTAAACTCGAATTTGTTATTTGGACTTGCCCGACTAGTTAAAACCGAAAGTTTTTAATATGGACGCTAGATTCTGGCACTGCGGATTTAGTATGCGTTTTGTATTATCCATTGTTTTTACATCTCAGAAAACCTTTTATAATAACACTAAGATATGACAACAGCTAACTGTTACACCCAATATAGAGATAATGAGTAAAAAAGACTCATAGCAATAAAAAAATGGCAGCATTGCTTACAATGCCTTGTAAAAGAACTCATGTAGCACCTATTAGGAGCATAAGGGTTACGAGCCAATTACATGCCCAAGAAGAAATGGGAAGAGGATCTTAATACCACTAGGATTAAAACCACAAGACTACACTTACCGAGAATTAGATACAAACCTAATAAGACAATAGAGCTACTTGCAAAAAGGTCCTGTTAAACAGTTGCTATTTTATACGCTTAGCAAAATTGTATGCTTGATTTAATTTTTACTGCGCAGGTTGTCCAATTTATATGGTTAAGATTACTACTCGGCATAAATATTTGAGTGATTCATAGATAGTTATGCCGACTCTAGATATTCATTGAATGTTGTTTGAATATTTTTAAGTCACCCGTGATACGGAAGTTGTCCCTTTCGCAACAACTGTCTGTTTAAACTTTATAAAATTTATGATCTCATAGTTTTTTAAATAATTTGCCTAAATCTAGCAACTAACCTAAATGTAGCTTCAGTAACTTAGTATATTCACTAACCTATATATTTTGATGTTCGTAAGTGTTACTTTGTGACTTAAATGAATAAATGATTTTTGACTTTGACTTTGATCACAAACTTGTTTTATTTAGTATCTTTATGTAAATAGATAAAAGCAAAGCAGCTAGTCCCTTTTCTCTTCTAATTTTCAACCGATTTTGCTTTGATGCTTTATTTAGAAGTAACATGTGCTGTATAAAATTACAGTGCGAGCCACGGAAGCATAGCAGCAATCATAAATGTGGGTGAAACCGCGGAGGACAGCTAATGACTTATAAACAAACCTACATACACTAAAGTTTGTTTACTCGATGAGGAAGAGACCATAAATTTCCATTTACTACGATCCTAAAAATAAATTACTTGTAAAGTTAGTTTCCAAAGTGAATATTTGTATAAGATACACTTCCTTTGATGGCCTCGTTGGGCTCGTGTCATAAGTTTTTGTTTACAATTGGGGCCGATAGTAGGTTCCTGGTTACTATTCTCGAATAAGAATATTGTTATAGGGTTATTCTGTCAGGGAATCTTCAGCTGCAATACAGATTCTGGCAATATGCAAGGTAGACCGCAATATGCTCGTAAGGCAATATACGTCAAAAGTTGCTAAAAGCATAGGGAAAAGGAGTGTAATATACTTCTGCCAACTCTTTTGATGTTACACATCTATATCCCAAAAATATACTTACTAATTCTAAGTAATTATTTAATGGAAATAGTAACATATTTTGATGTGATGTTCTAGATGCATTTTTCACGACGTACCTTCATAAATCACTATAAACTATTTATATAAGTGTAGATTCTTAACCGTGAAACAATATTAAAGGGTGCTCGTAAAATGGTAGTACAGGACCTTAATGATACCCTGTCCCATGTGGGCACGTCACATTAAATTAGCCACGCCTCTTGCCTTGATACCGAAGGTCATGGCTTCTAAAGCGTAATATTATGTGAATGCTACCAATACACAAATAAAACTATACAATATAATAGAAATAGTAATCCAGAAGATAAGGCAATGGACTTGCGATTGAGTGATCCCAGACACTACGCTACCGACGTAAACTCACTTCGTACACATGCATTCTAGCTTAGCCGGAGATGTTACTAAGAATACCCACTATAATAAACTCACTATCGCGAATATTACTAATTGTGTATGTCACTTAACTACATCTAAATGAGTAGACCCATTTAGAGGACATTTTTCTGCATTTTGAATGGGTCCCTGGATAGCTGCAATATGGTTCTAGAAGTTCTTTTTCGTCCGGGCAGGACAACGTCGGCCAAGTCTGCCAGTTTCTTATAAATAAATAGGTTTTGATGATTGAAGAACTTACCTGTAACAAAAGAGATAAAAATATTAAAAATTTAATACATATACAATGTAATTTGATTGTGTGTGGGTATGTAAGAATCCATTGCATTGCACTGGCCATACGCTGTCCGAACTCCACAGTTAACTCAAAGAACTAATAAATTAATAAATTCTATCGAGTTCAAAAGGATGCAGCCGTGCATATTTTATAGGACAAGTTAATACTTGTCCTATAAAATATGCATTTAATTGATTCAAAAGCTGAGGACTGGTCGAAGAAACTTGAATCTGTTACGAGTCATTCATGTGGTAAAATATGATGCAATATTTTGAACCCTCATCATACTTAGAAGGGCCGTGGCTAACAGGGGACAGTTTATAAATATGGCTGATTTTATGATTATATGTTTTACACAATTTATTTTAGTTTCGTTTCTCAAGTCAATTTGATTCTTATTCTGTATTGAAAGATTGTAATAATAAAGCAATTATAGCGATTTGCAAGTGTTCTAAGTACTTTCGATTTCACTACAAAATTTTCGTTAAATTATTGAAGATAATATATTATACTTAGGTATATATAGTGATGGAATATATTACTTTAGTTGATTGAGTATTTGGCGAACGAATTGCTCTGAGAATACGATTGATGTTAAATGAGCTCGGTTGGTGGTTACGATTTTACTTTAATTTTATGCGCGCCGAACGTACTATTTTTAGAACTTATAATTTTATTGTTGTATCTCTCAGAACTTTCGCAAAAGTCAACTCATTAGCTTGATTTGGTTGAATGTTTGATGAAAGTCAAGAAATTATTTTATTGAGGGAGTTGTCATATAAAACAAAAATATTTGATGCAAGTAATACTAAGATTGACGTTATCCCGCATTCGAAAATAGTACTGTTTTGAGATTCAACACATAACGCTAGATATGACAATAATTATGAACAACAAAAACACAATGTCTTTGTGTATACTTGGGTTAACGTATAAAAAAACATTTTGATATAGAGACGCTCACTTCACCGTCACGTCTACGAGGTAATGACGTCACGCGTACTAGGCGCAAATTTGACGCACGTGTGTGTAAGGCTTAGCTTATATAAATTTAGAGCCTTAGCTGAAAGAGGTCTCGTATATCTTAAAATGAATTTATGGTTTCAGGTGAGGATAATTTTCTTTTTCATGTTGGAAAAAGGGTTCGTATTATAAAAGTGTAGGTATATTTTTATTAGAGTAGTGCCTTGAATCTTGATTTTGTAAAATTTATCTTTTAGTAAAAGATTCCAGAGCCGGCAACTCTATGTCATTTTAGTATAGCTGATTTTTTACTGTTAATGCGTAATATGAAAGTAAACAACGTATGCATATTTTCTAGTTTTATAGTGGAGCCATTTTTATTTAGTACAGGATTATGTCCGACCCTTCGCTCGCGTTAATGTGAATATGTCAAAAATTTATATCCTTTGGGAAGTACCGCTTACCTGGATAAGTATGACAACGTGTATGCGAAATGGTCGATCAAGTAGTTAGGGCGTGCAATCGTAACAAACAAACCAACTCACATTTGCATTTTAGCAAAGCTGATATTTTTACAATAAATGCGTAATTTATATATTGGCAAACAAAGTAAGCATAATATTATAATAAGCGTAATATTTTTAAAATTATGTAATATAAACAACGCGATAAAATCCGTACCAAGTAATTTTAATTTCAATGCATAACATTCGCGTAAACGTAAGATAATATAAGTGGTTATTAACTGTTTTCATAGGCATGTATCTGTCTATTTAATTACAGATATTAATTTTCATATTTAAAAAAATATATAGAATAAAGAATAGTGTGATTAGAGAGAGATGCGGCATGAATGTTTTTATAGTGACGAGAATAGAAAAGGATATGTCAGACTGGTTTGGGCATGTAAAAAGAGTGGACGAGAAAAGACTGACTAAGAAAGTTTATAAGGCTAGTGTGAATGGAACAGTCGCATGGGGAAGACCTAGGCGAACGTTTCTTGATCAGATCGGAGACGTTCTGTATGGCCTTTGCCAGGTTAAGAGCACTTTAAACCGGCGAGCGTGTATGAGCAATGTTATAAAAGTGATTGAAGCCAGAGAAGTATGTCAGGATATGTATGATCGTAGCAAATGGAAATCCGTAGTCTTTGCCTACCCCTCTGGGAAACAGGCGGAAATCTATGTTAAAATACATCGCCTCGTCGGATGTGCGATTGGAGTCAAAATGTTTACTTGCTATCTTTCCTAATTCAATATTTCATTCAGTTTAAATACTAAGAGTAGATATGTTAAAATCTAGTATTATGTAATATAACTCAGCAAACTATTGTATTATCTGCAGCACTGTTAATGAAATTCATGGGCGATAATTAATCCATTCCGTGCATATTATGCCATGCACTTGTACTTATGCAATACTACATAAGTATAGTCTATGTAAACTATATGATATACACATACTTCATTATACAATGAGGAACGAAATCAGTATAAGATTAAATACTAAAACATACAAGCGATTGAAAATTACATACGACATTATTAATTTTGTCTGGGACTTAAATAAGTCACAAGGTGATTTTGTTTATTTGTTTTGTGTTACGAGTAAGAAATTAAAAATATCACACGACCATGATTTTGTCTTAGACTCATATCTATAAGAAGATTTAATTTTCAAGTTCTTTTGTTTTCGTACATTTTTGATTATACTCATGTTTTTGCTTCACCCATCACTCAACCATTTTTCTTAAACGTTTTGTTTTTCAGGTCTCGGTTGATCTAAAAATCCCCAGTTACCGGTTGGTGACATCCAAATTTACAGAAATTTTCTCTATTTAACCTACTACTCCCATAATTACAGTGCACCGAGATAACAGTTAATCAGCTTGTTAATCTTTCGAGTGGCTTGCGGACCGTTCACTAAATACTGTATTTACTTGGTCATTCATTGGAATATTTAAATCTGCATAGTTTATAATTTGCGTCGCATTCATTCAAAGTCAAAGTCAAAGTCAAAAATAATTTATTCACTTAGGTCACAAAGTAACACTTATGAACGTCAAATGGTTTAGTGAGTTTATTATATTTACTGAATTTACATTTATGTTAGTTGCAAGGTTCAGGCAAAAGGTTGAGCCTATGAGAAGATACCTGCAAGAAACTCAAGGCCACTCTTTTAAATCGCCATCAACTTATAATTTCAGTATTTTACAACTCATTTATGTACCAGGTGTTGCAGTCATTATGCCATATGTCACTGTCCATATAAAACTAAATTCTAAAATAAAGAAAAGTTGGTTATATTATGTAAAAAGCATTTGAGATTTGAAATCATATTTATCAGTACGTAGCCATTTGTAATAGACAATAGTATGGCATGAGGACGCATACACTTACACTTTGTGACATGAAAAGGTAGTTCGTGACTAAATGTAGTTAAAACAAAATTTACGTTATTACTTATAAAGTTTGTTTAAAAGAAAAGAAAGATACTTTAACACCACCAAATAAACACGAAGTACCTTCACATAACTAAATTGACTTATATAATACATACATTGTTTGAATCCTGTATGAAACAAGCAACTAGTTCCATGAGTTTTTATCATTTAAGTAATCATTGATTGAATAATAGCCCTTCCGGATAAGCTGACTTTTAACAGCACTTTTAAATTTTAGTAAAGGTAAATTTATAATATCAATCGGTAGTTTATTAAAAAAGCGTATACTGAGTCCCGCAAATGAATTGTGAACTTTATGTAAACGATGATACGGACCTACCAACTTATGCTTATTTCTAGTGTTTAAGTTGTGAATATCACTATTCTTATTATATAAGTGAATATTATGTTTTATAAACATAATATTCGTAAATATATATTGCGACGCAACAGTAAGTATACCAATTTCTTTAAAACGCTCTTTCAGGGAAACTCGTGGGCCTAAATTATAAATGCTACGTACTGCACGCTTTTGAAGAATGAAAATTGTTTCAATATCAGCTGCCTTACCCCACAATAGTATGCCATAGGACATAACGCTGTGAAAATAACTAAAATATACTAGTCTTGCAGTATCTATATCAGTAAGCTGTCTTACTTTCCTAACCGCGAATGCTGCTGAACTAAGTCTCCCTGCAAGACACGATATTTGAGCGCCCCACTGAACTTTATCATCTAAAGTAATGCCTAAGAAAACTGTGGATTGTACAAATGTTACTGTTTCATTATTTAAATTAACGTTTATGCTAGGACTCTTTATATTAGGCAATGTAAACTTAATACATTTTGTTTTTTTTGAATTGAGTAGTAAATTATTCGCCGTGAACCAGTCCAGGACTTGCGCGAGTGAAGAATTAACACCCTGTAAATTTGGTGTCTTACGGTCTACTTTAAAAATAAGTGATGTGTCATCAGCAAATAATACAATGTCGCACAAATTCTGTACGAAGAACGGCAAATCATTCACGTACGCTAGAAACAGAAAGGGTCCTAAAATTGAGCCCTGTGGCACGCCCATTGCGACTGGTAATCCAGAAGATCTACTTCCGTTGATTTCAACGTGTTGTAATCTATCGCTTAGGTAAGAACTAACGAGGTCGAGTGCAGCATTTCGAATTCCATAATGCCTGAGCTTTCGCAATAACGTTTGATGTTCAACGCAGTCAAAGGCTTTTGAGAGATCACAGAATACGCCAATGGCATCTTGCGAATTTTCCCAAGCAGCAAAAATATGTTTTAAAAGTGTAACACCCGCATCTATTGTAGATCGACCCTTTCTAAAACCATATTGTTGAGTATGAAATAAGTTGTTTACGTTAAAGTGGCTCTCTAATTGCTGTAATATAATTTTCTCAAATATTTTACTTATAGCAGGTAATATAGAAATCGGTCTGAAATTACATGGATCACTTTTACATCCATTTTTAAATAATGGTATTATTTTGCTACATTTCATTAAATTTGGAAAAATGCCCACATCAATGCATCCGTTGAATATTGCAGCTAGGTGTGGCGCTACGTTATCAATAATACTTGTAATTAATTTCATAGAAATACCCCACAAGTCAGCTGATTTTTTTGAATTAAGTGACTTAAATACTTTTATTATGTCATGCGGATGTACATATTTAAAACTAAACAGGACTTTACACTCCACCACGCTATCCCTAACCAAGGATTCTGCTTTTACTGGGCAAGACCTTAAGGAACTAGTTGTATTAACAGGTATCTTTGCAAAGTAGTTATTAAATGTTTCAGCTACTTGCAAGTTATTTGAAATTATCTTATTATTTACATTAAGTTTTATAGTATTATCACGCTGCTTGGTGCGTCCAGTTTCATTATTAATAATATTCCAAGTAGCTTTAATTTTATCGTCGGCATTTCGAATTTTGTTTTTTAAATAAAGGGACTTGGCTGTAGCACAAGCCTTTTTAAATAATTTTGAATAATTTCTAACATATTTAATAAAATTTGGATCAAAATTATATTTTTTTATTCCATATAATTCATATAACTTAGCTCTACTTGTATATATCCCAGGTGTTGCCCAATCACAAAACTTAACGTTTAATTTTTTGTAAAATGTCTTCATTTTAAAAATTTTGTTATATTCCAGTGTAATGACGTTAAGCAAAGACTCGTATAGTTCGTCTGGACTATTGCAATCTAGGTCCATATTGACAACCTTGGCATTAATGTTATTCTTAAATTCCTTTATGCGATTAGATGTCATTGGTCTACATGTGATGATAGTTTCTTTTTTAATTGTATTTATAGGAAATACAACCTTTTGCCCACAGTGGTCGGATGTCAAATCACTCAATATGGCCCTATTTAGAAATTGGCATTCGCAAAATATATTGTCTAAGCACGTAGCAGAGTGTGATGTAATTCTGGTTGGTTCGAAAAATGAATTATTTAAATTAAATGATCTAAATAAACTAATAAGTCTTACAGAAAGAACTGATCGCTAAAGTAAATCAATATTAAAATCACCACATACTACTATATGCCTATTACCATAACTTAAGCGTTTTAAAATATCCTCCATTACTGTTTCGAATACACTAAAGTCACTCTGCGGTGGTCGGTACACGCAAAGTATGACATGTTGCTCCAGCTCCACACAAGATAATTCAACAGTGCGCTTTATAGAAAGATTTACTATATCATTTCTTTCCTTAAATTTAAGATTATTACATACATATATTAGAGAGCCACCATGTATAGAATTCCTTCTTACAAACGCACTTACAACGGTATAATGTTCATTATTAAATATTAGTTGACTACTTCTTAACCAATGTTCTGTTAAGCAACATATTTGGATGTCATGTTCTTTAAAAAATAAATCTAATTCTAACTCCTTGCCGGATAGACCCTGAATATTCTGGTGAATAAGTCTAATACTATGTGACTGCCTATCCTTTGTCTCATCTAATAGTTTTAATTCGAACTTGTTTCTCGAGAACCATGCAAAGAATATACAGGGTGATTTTGAAATCGTGTAATTCCTTTTAACCACGCATTCTACTGGTGATATAGAATAAACCTGACCATATTTTTTCTTAATTAGAATAATGGTTTCGGCAAAATTAGAGTACAAATTTTTTTCATGAAATGATTTCAAATAGTCATATTTTAACCACCTGACACAATCTTAATATTTTACTAATTTAAAAATAATAACATAACAATAACTGATGTCGTAAATAATAAGGGGCAATAAAAAGGACTGCCCGTTATTATTTACGACATTAATTATTAATATGATTTTTTTATTTTAATTAGAAAATATTAAAATTGCCTCGGTTGGTTAACATATGACTATCTGACACCATTTCACGAAAAAAACGGAATAATAATTTTTCAAAAAAAAATAAATCTAATTAAATAAAAATATGGTCAGGGTTATTCTATATAACCAGTAGAATGCGTGGTTAAAAGGAATTACACGATTTCAAAATCACCCTGTATACAAGCGTAGACAATTACAATTACAAAATATAATAGAATTATTATAAAGATAAAATACTACAGTCTATATTTAAACTAGGTAAAAATAATATAGCAGCTGTAAATTTTATAAATACTTTATGAAATAAAAATATCACATAGTAAATCAAGATTAATAATAATGAGATTACATTTTGTTGTTGATATAAGTTGTGATTCTAAGCCTAGAAATAACAATGGATTTTTCAAATTCTATATAGTCAAAAAGGCTCAAAAATCTTGTTTTTTTGTCCTTTTGTCCAAAACGTTATAGTTTATTCTGGGCTTAATTTTACCACTAGCTACTATTAAAATCGCGGAAGGCTTTAGTGTAGCTAACGATGTAACCGTTTTAGTATGCGTTAAGCTTGAGAAAAGCTATGTTGGATCGATCTTGTCTATATAAGACAACATAGCTAATAAAGTAAAATTAATGTGTGTAAAAGTTATTGTATTGAACCATGTTAGTAATTAATTAAAAGATTGTATCGACCAGATTGGGCTTCTCGGCGAGAGTTCGTTACACAACCGCAACCAGTGAATATATCGGTGTCCGCAAAGTCAACAGTTCAGCATAATTGAATCGACATAGGTAATGGTTGTGATAAAGGAAGGTGGGTCGCCACCTGTAAGGGGGGCACCACGTGCAGAAACGGCGCGAGCGAGACGGCTTGGCGCTCTCTCTGTCACACTATTGGCTGACGTATACGTGTGCTTACAGGTAGCGTGGGTGCCGTGCGTGGCGAGGCAGGGCCTGGCGCAACATATGTTCCACATCGAAATATATGCCACATAGCGTCCCGTTATTTTGTTTCATAGGTACGTACGTAAATAGGCCTCTGTTACAAGTTTCGATTTCGATACGCCATTGTGGGGTGGCGTTTGATAACGAATTCAATCATGGGGAAGTAGGTGACGCAATTTGCGTTCATACGCCGCAAGGAAACGATCGTAAAGGGATTTTTGTTTCCCTCGATAGCATCGAATAGAAATATCGAGATGAGTTATTATATGGAATAAGTATTTTATTTAGTCTCTATGGTTCGTATGCCAAGCTGACTTATAATAAACATCACAAATATAACATAACATTCATTCGCTTCTGTCATTGTGATATGACGATGGTTTTATAAATAAATACTGATAAATTAAATGGTAAAAATGCTGTTTAACAACGCCACGGTACTCCTCTTTTTAACTAATACATTACAAATGGCAGTCATTGTATTTTTACTCCTACCCTTTGTTGATATAGTCACATTATCTAGAAATATTAAACAATATCAAGCACATATGACAAAAAATGACTTAACAATAACTTTAGGTGTTTTATATGTAATGATTATACTTGGCTTTGGAATCATAGGTCCAATGAGAACATTAAAGAGACTTAACTTATCAGCCGAGGCAAAGGCCGTAGAAACACCGCATGAAAAACTGGTGCGCATAATCGAATCAACATACGCCATCAGAGATTATTTACTCGCAGGATTTTCACTATTTTTTATCCTAGTAATTTGGAGATTATTTGATTTTATAATATTTTCAGCTAAACTGCATGAGTTTTCTGCACTAATGTCTAATTATGATTTGGTAGATATAAATTACATAGAAGAGAAAGCTGAACTTGAGGAAGAATCTTCAATATTATTAAATGAAGACATAGAACTTGAAGAAGAAGAGGTTGAGGTTGACTATATTCAATGGCCTTCAACGATTACCTTAGATAAAACTGATACTAGAGTAATAAAAACCTTTTTTAAAGAAAATCCTCTTGTAACTGAAGAAGGTGAGGAAGGAAAGACCACTTTTGTACGGAGATCTATAAATATTGAAGATAAGGACTTAAAAGCTTTAAAAGCTCGTCTCAATATAGATGACAGTGTACAAACTGAGCAGAATCAAGATATAGTCGATATAAAGACAGCGCTTAATGCATTAGGCAATACTGAGGACAGTGATCCAATAACTTTAAATATTGAACAAACTGAAGAGAGTCATAAATCAAAGCATGATAAGACTGAAAAGAGTGAAGATATTAACAAATCTAGTAGTCATATTGATAAAAAGCGAAAAGATTCTAAAATTGAACAGACTGTTCATTTAAATACTGATCGAAAACAGAGGAAGCTTAGTGAAGTTAGTGATACCAAACTAGAAAAGAGTGAAGATATTAACAAATCTAGTAGTCATATTGATAAAAAGCGAAAAGATTCTAAAATAAAACAGCCTGTTCATTTAAATACTGAAGGTAAACAGAAGAAGCATAGTGAAGTTAGTGATACCAAACCAGAAAAGAGTGAAGATATTAACAAATCTAGTAGTCATATTGATAAAAAGCGAACAGATTCTAAAATTGAACAGACTGTTCATTTAAATACTGAACGTAAACAGAAGAAGCTTAGTGAAGTTATTGATACCAAACCAGAACGTTTAAGTAAAAAACATTTAGTAGAAAGTAGAAAAACCAAACAAAGATCGGAAAAAATTGAACAGGATATAAAGATTTCTGAAATCAGTGACTCGGCAGACGAAAAACCAATAGTTTTAAAAAGTAAACCATCTAAAGAAAAACATAAACACGATAAGACAGAAAAGGAGACAAAGATTTCCAAAACGAATAGCTCTAAAGATAGAAAAACAAGTAGTCCAAAGAGTGAACAGCCCGAAAAAGAAGAGACTGGTGTTGTTATTAAAGACAGCGACACAAGTATTGAGAATCAAAAAAGTGGAAAAGAAGCAGCTTCTGATAACAAAGATCCAAAACGTAAAGATGATTAATTTATTTAGCGTATTTATGAGTTTAATCTTATTCTTCGAATTGTTTATAATACTAGCACTTCTAAAGCCTTTTCGAGACGCGTGTTGTATACGAGATTTCTGGGCTGAATTTCAAGAACATTGTATAAGTCAAACAAAAGCTTATACCGTAACACTATTATTTTTGTTAGTCAACGCAGGCATGGAAATTTCTTGGGAAAATGTAAATCACCAAGAATTATTGCAACAGGTGCCTAATGCTGATCTGGTTATCGAGTTTTACTCGTGCAAAATATCATTATGTTACACTTGTTTCTTTATGACTTTATATTTATTATTCCTTATAGAAAGATTAATATCTCTCATTGTAATGATAGCTCGATTGCTGGAATTTGAGCTCATGTGTAGATTTGCTATACTAACAAAAGATATCGCTACACAGATCTCTGATACAAGCCTTGCCAAACAAAAGCGAAAGAGTATAATTGCACTTCAATTATTAAATAATTTGTCGTTTTGAATATTGTACTGACAATAAATTGTATTTAGAATTTTGTGTGGACTATGTAATTAAAGCTTACTATAATAAAATATCTACTTAGACAACATTATTTTAATTGTGTTTAAATAGTTATAATAATACATATGTAATAATATATATTATATGTATAATATACATTTAAGTGAATAATGGTGTCGTCCATAGTAATAATTATTTACATAAAAAGTTGTTATTACTTTTCAGAATATAGAGAATGTAGATTTTCAAAAAATCAAGTCGGGAATAAACAATATAAAACCGCAAAAGAATAATAATCTTGTCAATTCATAAAATGAATTGTTGTCATTTATTGTTATGAATTTGTCAGCAATTTGACAATCTGGAAAATGGATTGGTTATATAAAAAGTGAAGATAAACACACATACTCTTTCAAAATGCAATGGAAATAAAGTTTTAAGTTAAACTACGACTGCCTTAACCACAAATATGGATGCAAACTGCGTTATATTGACTTTGTTGCTATTAACACAAATGGCCATGATCTTGACGATGTTGAATCCAATCTACGATGTCCGTAAAATCACAAATGTTATTAACCACCTAACAAAAACCCACAAAACGACATTCCTCTCGATCTTAATATTTTACTTTACTACAGTTTTATACCTTGGCATGTATATTCCTCTGCAAAGCATTCATAAGTTAATCTTTAGCACTTATACTGAAAATGAAAAATTAATTATGCTTCATAACTTGGAGAAGAACTATATCACAGCTGGGTTCTCCCTTTTTTTGGTAGTGGTCATGTATGGATTGAGGGTTTTAATTTCATACACCGCAAGTTTAACTATCTTGGCTGAAAAGGAAAACTTTCCATTGGTGACTCAAACAAAATCCAACGCAAAACAAAATTTTGATCCTGCACCTGATAATATCTTACCAAGTTTACTTCGAGTAAAAAGGTCAGTATCATATGAAACTTTTATATTCACAAAAGAGCTACGAGATCATCTGAAGATTATTATAAAGAGAGCAGAACAACCGAATAAGGAATGCACATTCTCGACAATCTGGCAGACAGGCAGCGTATCCAAAGCGTGATTGTTACATACATACTTACACAAATAAACTTTGGCTTCGATTTTTCTGTTATTTGTTTGAACTATTGGGTGCGTAGACAGTGACAAGTATTTGGGAATTCCTCAGTATTACATCGGGGTGAGGCAAAGAAAAATATTCCAAAACACGACTATAAAAATAAAATACCAGTACAGAAGTAAGAAATGGGATAATATCAAATAGGAACGTTTGGAGTGCGAGAAAAAGGGAGCGTGTATACATTAGAGGGCCGAAATGTTTTCCGTTGAATCGAGTATAACGTTTATAGGGCAGAGAATCATAAAACGGAATACTTATTGATTCGAGAGTGTACTGTCTGTCTGCAGGTTAAATAAGGTGAAGCTACAGTAACACTTCATTACATTTCAGTAGTAGTTAATATTAACTGTATCCCTACTGTTCGTAAAATAGTTTGATTGCAAATAAGTACACAGAGAAAATCATTGTTGGCAGTCATAAATCAAGGATCGAGCATACCTTTTGTATTGGCACAATGCTCATTGTTTGTAAGGTTATGTCAAGATTTCATGATTCAATTTGACTATTGAATCCAGCCGTAATCACATCCTTTATGTTTCTTCTTTGTATTTAAGCAAATAAAAATAAGTGATTGAAAATACTTTTAAAATATACACATAAATAATCTGACGCCTATATATCACGAAAAAGGCAAACAGAAATAAATCAGTAATAACTTATAAGAAGTGTACCACAGTCACATTTTGCCTATAATCACACTTATTAGGAGACGAGTCTATTCCCAGTCAAAACTAATATATATTTCAAGTCAATAAACCACTTTGGCCACCCCGAGCATTGAACTTGGGATTTTATAATCGTCACCAAATGTTACCGCAATCATAACACACACACACACACGCAATTACACACAATTTTCTATTTCTGATTTAAACATATATAGACATTACACATATTTTTCTTTATTTATTTATTTTGCTCGTTAAAATGACCACACTCCACCTGATAGTAACCAGTCGTGTGGTCTAAGAGCAGTGGCCTCCACATCGTCCTCATAGCAGCCGAGGCGATGTTGAGGTCTCTATTTTGACGGCCTGAGAAAGTACTTTTTCACGCCCCGCTTAAAAGACCCAAGATTGAAGGAAGAAGAAGGCAGAGAATTCCATGCCTTGATCGTTCGGCAGAGGTATAAGGACGCAAATTTGTTGGTACGCACTCTAGTCGACTCCACCGTGTAAGAATGGCATCTAAGCCCAGCACGCGTTGTTCTGGATAGGAAAGAGGAGGGCGTGATAAGGTGGAATAACACTTCAAAGCACTCCCCATGGTATATTCTCTAGAAACATGCCAATGAGGTAATGTCTCTACGGAGTTGCAGAGGTTCCAGTGAACTCGTGACCTCTGGATCTCCGATGATACGAACGCCCACCGCTGTAACTTGTCAAGAGCGTATAGCAAGTACTGCGCGGAGCCATCCCAAAGATGAGAACAGTACTCCACGCAAGCACTTGTGCCTTATACAATAGGCACAGCTTCCTAGGCGCGAAGAACCGCCTCACCATGCTCAGAACTCCGAGTTTTCGCGAAGCTTGCTTAATTACGCTCTAGATGTAGGTTTTGGGATTAAGGGAGCGACAAAGATCCATACCTACGATGGAGAGACTGTCACGTATCACTAGGGGAAGGAACGGAGACTTTTTTTGTTGAGAACGCGCATACCTGGGTCTTCTTGGCGTTGAACTGGACCAAGTTCTTGGCACCCCATTCAGAGATGCGGTACAAGGTCTGGTCAAGTTCAACGACAAGATCCTGCCTTTTCCACTGAATCGCAGCCTGTTTGGCCCCAGGACGTCCGAGATATCGCCCATGCACGGTACTGTCGTCCGCATAACAATGTATGTTGCCGAGATTCAACATATCATTGAAATGCAGAAGAAAGAGCGTAGGGGATAAGACGGACCTCTGAGGCACTCCTGTATTAACCTGCATAAATTTGGAAACGCGACCGTCGCAAAGGACCCGAATACGACGCTTCTGCAGGAAACTTGCAATCCAGGTGCACAGTTGAGGGGGCAAGCCATAGGCCGGAAGCTTGGAAAGAAGAGACCGGTGCCAGACTCTATCGAAAGCTTTGGCTATGTTTAGGCTGAGAGCCAAAGACTCGCCGTGCTTATCCATAGCCTCACCCCAAAAGTGCGTGACGAGCGCTAGAAGATCACCCATTGATCGTATAGCCCGAAAGCCGTATTGGCGATATGAGTGATCCTCCAGGTAGCGGACAATTTGGGTGTTTATAATCCGCTCGAACACCTTGGAGAGCACCGAAGTGATAGCTATGGGCCGATAGTTGCTGGCTCGGAATGGTCCCCCTTTTTGGGAATCGGTTGAACGTTCTCCTCCTTCCAAGCCTCAGGCACAGTGCCTGCAGCGTAAGACGTCCGGTATAGGCGCGTAAATGTGGGAGACAACTCCGTTGCACATTTTTTGAGGACCACAGCTGGGATACCGTCAGGTCCACTGGCTTTCCGAATATCGACAGACTGCAGTATCGCACGAACGTCACGTTGCCTGATATGTATATCAGGCATGGTATAGCCGCAGTTGGCAATGTTAGGCGGCTGCGAACCGCAGTCATCGATTCGGGAGTTGGCCGCAAAGAGATTTGCAAGCAGATCTGCTTTCTCCTGCGGCTGATGAGCCAGTGATCGATTGGGATATCTCAGAGGGGGCAGCGAGGACTGGCAGAAGTTGGACTGCACGGCTTTGGCCAGGCGCCAATAGCTACGACTGCCCGTAGGATGCGCCATGATTTCCTGGCCAAACCGTGCGACGCGCTGAGCATCCGTTCTTAAGTATGCCCTCTTTCAGATCTTTGTGGCGTGGTTGAACGCTGCCTTCAAGTGATCCACGTTAGAGTCGTGGAGAGCGCATCAGCGCAGCATCAGCGCATTCACGACCGAACCAGGGCCTTTTCCTGCCACCGGTCGTGACATCACTGTATGGAATATAATATTCCATACCCAGGATGATTACACCAGCGACAGCAGTAACGCTCTCTGATGGATCCCTGTTCTCAAAGCAGCGTTGAGCCCAAGGAATGGATGCGAAGTACTCCCGCATTCCATCCCAGTCTGCTGACGAGTAGTGCCACAGTCGTCATCTTACCTCCTCGGGGCGTAACAACAACAGCTGTGGCACAAACCAGACAGTGGTCTGAGGTGCGCAGAGGAGCACGAATCGATACATTGTACCGGATCGGGTTACTCGTCAGCAGCAGATCGAGCAAAGAGGGTGCCTGACCTGCAATGTCCGGTATCCGGGTGGGCTGGAGTACCAGTTTAAAGGGGTCATACGTGAAAGCGAACGCATGGGCAATTCGTCCCGCGTGGTCTGTTTTGTGAGAACCCAACCAGGTCTCATGGTGAGCATTGAAATCTCCAAAGAACACCAACTCAGCGTTCGGAAACTGCTCCTGCGCGTCGTCTGCTGCCTGACTCAGGTAATCAAAGAGTCGAGTTGTCTCAGCGTCTCCTAAATGGGATTGGTAGAGGCACATGTAGATTTGGCTGAAAGAGCCATGATCTACGTGTACCCAAAGGACAGAGTAGGAAGGGTTCTCTAGGCAGTGTAGACGGCGACAGCAAATATCCGCCCTAACAAACAAGCATACCCCGGCTTTCGCGAGGAAACACTCCTCTAGCACGTAGCTGGGATATTGCAGGTAGGTCGTGTCTGCAGGACGGCGTATTTATGTCTCCGTTAGTAAAAAGCATTGCCTACCGAGCTGTCTCCAGGTGGTGATGGACGGCATTAAGGTTAGCGTGGAGTCCTCTAATGTTAATTAACTCCACGACACAGGAAGAGGAAGCACCGGTGGGGTTTTGGCGATTGGTTGCTGTTGAACGACAATGCTTTGTTCGTATTGCCATAGGGTGAAAGGAAGGGAAGGCGTGAAAAAGAGAGGCGGCTATTCTCGCAGCAAAGTGGGCCAAGGCGCAAAGCAAGTTTCGTCATATTACTGTGTGGTATGGCGATAGCCGATCCAACGGACGGAAGAAACCCCGTACCCTCCCGAAAGTGGTCGCCGGGACCCACCCTCCCGTCACCATCCAACACGACGAGCCACCTCGAGATTATGCGCGGCATGATGAGGTAGCCAACCAAGTTGGTTAGACTCGGTTGGGCCTCTGGACTATACCGCGGGCGGCCAGCAGAGCACCATTTCTACGGCTCTCCCTGGCCGCCGGGTCGACTCGCGCCACCCACACAATGACTCTACGGATACTCTGCAGGTCCCTCGTAAGCTGCGAGAATCGTCACCTCATGCTTAGGCCTCCGACACTCTCATTCACCGAACGAAACACAGCAGTGAAACACTGCTGTTCCACGTCGATTTTCTGTGAGAGGGTAGTACTTTCCCGATCGAGCCGGACCACTCTCGCATTCTGGCTTTTAAGAGTAATATTGTAACAACGATAACGATTCATAACGTCGTTTTACATTTAAGAATAGCAGAAGTATTATTATATCTTGAGTATGTCCCTGAACGGTTTATATTCTCTGACAGTTTTTAGAGTGACTTAAAAGTGGTCTGTTCGACACGGACTAATGAGTTAATGACAATGGAATGGCCCAATCTATTTGATGTTTTAGAACAGACACGCTTCGTTCGTAAACTGCAGAAAGGGAATTTAAGGAATTCTAGATCCAGCAAGAAGGCTATTGCCCAGGCTAAGGCGGAATACGATGCCAGAATTGGCGAGCGCTTTGGAAGACATCCTTCAGAAATTTTTGCCAGGTCAGTCTCTCACCACTGCATAAGTCTGGTTCATAGTGCAAAAGAGAAGGCTAATCTTTTGGTACAACTCTTTGCCTCAAACTCGACTTTGGTGTTCCTCAAGGCTCGGTGCTCTCCCCAACGCTTTTCATCTTGCATATCAATGACTTGTTGTCAATCGAGAACATACATTGCTATGCGGATGACAGCACGGGTGATGCGCGTTATACCAGCTATCAGAATGTCCCTCGGAGCATGATACAGGTAAGACGAACACAACTTGTGTCTGAAGTCGAGGACTCTCTTGGGGGACCTCTGAATGGGGTGAACAGAACTTATTTCGATTCAACCCCTCGAACAAACAAGTGTGCGCGTTTACTGCCAAGAAGGACCCTTTTATCATGGCGCCACAGTTCCAAGGAGTTACTCTCCGTATCTCCGAAAGTCATGGAATCCTCGACGTGAAATTCTCGAATAAAGTCCAGTTTGGGAGTCACTTGCAGGACAAAGCTAAATTAGGAAGCAAAAAGGTGGGTGTACTGAACAGGGCGAGGTGGTACTTCACACCAGGTCAACGTCTTGTACTATACAAAGCACAGGTCCGGCCGCACGTCGAATACTGCTCACATCTCTGGGCAGGGGCCCCTAAATACCAGCTCGACCCATTTAACTCCCTACAAAGACGGGCAGTTCAAATCGTCGATGATCCCAATCTCACGGATAAATTGGAGTCGTTGGAGCAACGGAGAGACTTTGGGTCTCTCTGCGTGTTCTACCGACTCTTTCACGGGGAGTGCTCTGAAGAACTGTTTGATTTGGTATCAGCGGCCCCTTTTTCTATCGCCATACCACTCGACAACGAAGCAGGATTCATCCATATCACCTGGAAACGTTTAAATCCAAGACGGTACGCTTTCAGCGATCATTTCTCCCACGTGCATGCAAGCTCTGGAATGAACTGCCTGCTTCGATGTTTCCCGAGCGCGAAGATATATCCTTCTTCTAACGAGGTTTAAAGAGAGTTCTTCTTTCACGGTGGGCAGTTGTTGGGGCACTCAGGATACAATATAAGGTGACATGGTTTGGGTTGCACCGCACAAATAGCACAAACTAGTAGGGCTTAATGTAACCGCCTAAATCGAACCCTTCCACTTTAGTTGCATTTACTATCATTACGCAAAAACTGCAAATTGGAATCGCCTTATACTGTAACCCTCGTCACGCATACACCTCTTTAATACAACACTATTTTCAGTATCTATGTTGATTAAATAGTTTTTTTTTTATATAGGTCGTAATAAACAAGGTGGCTTTCTTGTAATTCATTGCAAAGATTCTACCAAAAAACTATCCAGTACGTTACGTAATATAGAACCGAGAATAGTTTTATATGCAACATTGATTACAATAGCAAGCGTTCTCAGAATCAGGCTTTGGCGCCAGTTCAAAACGACCAAAGCGGCGCCAAGCCTGTCAAGTGTCCGGCCACTCCCCCACAGGATTAATGCCTTATTTTAAATTTAGAACAATTCTAAATATAGAATGTTGTTTTCTTTTTTACGACTCTATTGGTATTCGGAAGAATATGGCTGGCGTTCATGCTTTTTGTTTTTTAGGCATTCGTAGTGGTGCTATTATTTATTTCATTTATTTAAGGATCTCCAACAAAGAATATACACAAAATTGCACAGACAAATGGACATTAGTTTTGTATAGTGTACTCCTTTAGTTATAGGATACCACAGCATGCACATATGTACATATAACAACAAAGCAAAAAATAGAAAATTTTAAATTAATTAATTAGAATAAGTGGTAAGTAACTTGGAGTAGTACGTGTTTGCGTGGGCATGTATTAAATAACTGTAATTCTGGTGTCACTTTATGGCAATAGTCTTTAAAAGTTAACGTCAAATATAACATGACGCATAACGTTTTTAGAACTGCGTCAATTGGAAACAAAAAATCACTGCTATTGCATAGAAACAAGTGTATTGCGATTAGATCCAAGCCTGACCAAGTATGCCCACTTATATCACCAACCCGACAAGATACAACTATTATTGGGTAAAGTTTAAAAACGTAAGTTTATTATAATAACTGCCTCGTTGATCCCATGGCATAAGTTATGTTTACGTTTATATTCGATCGTGTTTGCGTGGGTTTGACGTCTAGACCAAGCGAAATGTTATTGAGGTTTCTACTGGAAAATTCTCTGTATTTTCAGAGTCTACCGAGTACATTTCCAGTCAAAATCAGGCGTAACGTGGGTATAATATACCTCTGCCTACTCTCTTATACAGAATGTCCCAGAAGTCGACGTCAAGCCAGAACTGGGTGATAGACAAAGTCATAGTAGTTATCAAAAAAATATAAAAATAAATCTATCTCATGTGTTCAAAATTATAAGCATTTCAAAAAAAAAACAAGAATATCGACACCCTGAGATGGTATTTTAACTCTCATTACTACAAATCTGCATTTATTTTAATTAAATTATTATTTTCGTAATCCTTGATGATGCTTCCGTAAATTGCTGCCTAAAAATTAAAGCCTACTGCTCCAGCTTAGAAAAAAATTCCACGTATTGCCCAACTAAGTATTCAAAATTAATACTTCGCCCAATTTAAACAGGCTGTACTGAAAAAAAAATGTACTACGCTAGTTTGACAAGTAGCTTTAAAAGTTGGCGCGTTTCATAAGGATTCCAAAATGGTATGACACTTGCTTGACAATTGGCTATTTAGACTATAATATATTTTTTTGTAAAGAAACCTGGCTTTCAATATTGTAAATTAAAATCATTCTAGTGTACCTAAGGTTTTCTTCAAAGCTGTTACTTCAAGATTTCAGTTCGGGTGAGACGGAGAGGGTCATTTTACGCAGTGTGAGAGAGACGGATAGTAACGCCATCTTTATTAATGTGTTAGAATGAATGACTAAAAGAGACGGAGATATTCATTTCCGAAATGTGAGCAAAACAGGTAGTGACGCCACTTTTATTAACGCGTGAGATGGATGGATACGCAATTTGACTAGTGCGAGCTAGATAATAGCTGCTATTGTCCATTTTCATTGACGCACATAATACAGGTCAGTCATCAGTCAGTACGTTACGCTCCTTCGTTTACTGCGCATCTTTCCGTATTCGTTGTTGTTGATTTCATACACACTTTTGCTTTGTTTATTGCACTTGATTGCTTGTGATTTGGATTTGGACTGTTTAGTTTTGACAATCTTGGCTTCCCCCTGGACTATTGTTGATCGTGTGTGTATGTGTAGTGCCACCATGTCTCTGTACACCACACAGGAATACGCTAACATGCACCTAATTTATGGAGAATGCAGATGCAATGCTAGCGCTGCAGCTAGACTTTATCGTGAGAGGTATCCAAATGTTGCTCGTCATCCAGATCATCGAGTTTTTACAAATGTGCACCGACTACTCTCCGAGGGCCGATTCCCGAACCAAGCACACGGTGAAGGAAGAATTTCCTTCCCTTACGAGGACGTTGTATTACAAGCAGTCGAGGGAGAAATACTTCAGTACGTGCAATCGAAGCAAACACAGGAGTGTCCAAAAGTACAACCCACCGCGTCTTGCAAGGAAACGCGTTTCACCCGTATCACGTACAGTGAGTACAAACTTTTCTGGACCCAGATTATCTTCCAAGAGTTGCGTTTTGTCAAACAATGATACAAAAACACCGGGAAGAACTGCTATTCTTCGAAAAATTTTTGTGGTCTGATGAGTCGACATTTAAAAAATATGGTTACATGAATTTACACAACCTGCACGAGTGGCATGTAGAGTTTGATGAGACAAGACAGATCACAGTATCATTTCAAAATAAACATGTGGACCGAAATTTTAAATGGGAGAATCATTGGCCCTTTCGAGCTACTAGAAATCTTGATTGGCGAAATTTATTTGGATTTTTTACAAAATCATCTACCAAATTTGTTGGACGACGTGCCACTAAGCACTTACAAGGACATGTGGTTCCAGCAAGATGGCTGCCCGGCGCACTATACCCGCTCAGTTAGAGAATACCTCAATGAGGAATATCCAGGCAGATGGATAGGGCGGTCTGGTACTATCTCGTGGCCAGCCCGTTCACCTGATTTAAATCCACTGGATTTTTTTTACTGGGGCTCGGTGTAAGAAAAATTTTACTCTAAGCTAATCGAAAACGTAACTGAACTACGATAAAGAATAACAGAAGCAGTTGAATTTGTAAATAACGGAAAGTTCGCCCGTCTGATAACGTGATCTTTTTTAAGAAGATGTCGAGCTTGTGTTGCGGCTGAAGGAAGGCAGTTTGAACATTTGTTGTTGTAAATGTAATAAATTTTAGAATCAAACAAAATGTTTCATTTAAAACGTCTCTAGAAAAACAAACCTTAACTTAGCAAAAAACTAATAAGTCATTGAGTTTTTTTAGGACCCTTGGACTACCTGGAAATACGGTTTCTGTCTTGCTTTCACTTTTCCATCTCCCTCTAACTAGAATCTTGAAGTAACGGTTTTAAGCAAAGCTATAAGTCATTTTAATATATTTAATAAGATTAAATTGAAACCTAGAGATCTTTAGAAAAAAAATTGTCTAAGTCTAAATGGCCAATTGTCTAGCAAGTGTCATACCATTTTAGAATTCTTATGAAATGCGCCAACTTTTAAAGCTAGTTGCCAAACTAGCGTAGTACATTTTGTTTTTAGTACAGCCATTTTAAATTGGGCAAAGTATTAATTTTGAATACATAATTGGGCAATGCGTGACATTTTCTACCAAGCTGGAGCAGTTGGCTTTAATTTTTAGGAAACAATTTACGGAAGCATCATTAAGATTACGTAATAAAAGTAAAATTAAGTTAGTAGTTTTTTTTTCTTGTAACTTCTATGACTTTGTCTAACACCCAGTTCCAGCTTGACGTTGACTTCTGGGACATTCTGTATATATTTTGTGAGAATTATAAACAAAAACGTAAGTACACTCTTAAACGTAGAGCACTAGCAGAGTTGACACTGAAATCACTGCACTACACGTGCACTCAATATTACCCAATAGTGTTCGGAACCGATCCACGTCTGGCTTGCAGCTCTTATATAGCTAAATCAAGAAAGCAGTCGCTTAATACGTGACGAAAATATTCGAGGATATTGACACCACATATCGACTTTGTAAGTTTCGTGCCACAATGTTGGATAGTGGATGTCAGTATATACTCGCCCATCTGGATTTTGATTCTGGGTTTGTTGCTTATCCTCTTTATCATATAAACCTTTGTTTTGCCTGCCAAAATTACTCTAAGCTATAACAAGGAGATATTATATCAAGTTTATGGTTCGCTTGAAAGAAAGGAGTTGCATAACTTATGGACAACAACACACAAGATAATATATTTTTTTTAAATTGAAGATAGGCCAGATATATTTTTAAATTTGGAGTACTTATAATGGAATGACTTTGTTGCCAGCGCTAATTATAGGAACCTGGAGTCTGCGGTTAGCACAGCGCGTACGTGTGATGAATCGGGCGATCTTACTGTCACCAGCAAGCAACATAACACAAGATAAACAACCTTGTGTAATGTGAATACTCTATAGGATGAAGGTATTTCTCCAGCCTAGTTGCAAAATTTTGAAACAAATCCTTAGGTCTGTTCTACCTCTCGTAACTATTCTTTTTAGAATTCACAAGAACCTATCAGTACAATTGCTATCAATGTGGAAAACACATTGTGTTTCAGAAGATGCTTTATCACGACCTCTAACAAGACATGAAGATTTATTCTTATTGTAGAAGGAAATTTTAGTCTCATGCTGCTAACATATCAAACTGAGTTCTTCTGAAAATTAACCTCAGTGTACAGTATAACATTCTATCCATAAATCAGTATTATACAACATCCCATTTATAATTACTTAAGGAACGCTGTGTAAAGAAACCCAAAATACTTATTTTGTGACCCGAACATCCCTTGAGACCCGTACGCAATGCGCCGGATAAATATTAAAGCACAGTCTTCGTTTTAAATTGTAAGGGAGAGGTAATTTCGATGTGAAATGCAGTTTTACGGTAGGGACGTGACCGTGGCTCTGTGGTTGTGTAAAATAGGATATTGTAGGCTAGGAATGTTTTTTTTTCGGTAAAATGATTTTGAACTGTGGATTTTATGTGTGTTAACAAGGGTAAATAGTTATTTATTTGAATATGGCAGAGATAAGGTAAAACAAATAAATAGCGTAGTAGTAGAACTTGTACTTGAAGTCGATAATTGGAAATTGAGTAGGAACTGGTCCATAACCCTTACTAACATTTAAAGAGTGTCCATAAAGGTTTAAGTAATATTTTCTTTAAGATTACCTAAATGTTTAACATTCAAATAAACATTTAAAAATAATAAGTATGTTTTAAAATATGTATATAACTGTTTCTGGGTTACGAGGTTTATTTTGATTTTGAGGCTTCAGTTTATGTATTTTCAGAATGAACAATAGCTAAATATCATTATTCGGCTGCCATTATATGCTGTGTTGGTAAGTACTTTTAAATTAGTGGTAGGCTCATTCACTTTAAATATTTATATAAGTTATAAACCAACATTTTGTTGCAACAAAAAATAGCTTGCACAAAATTTCAGATTCAAAACATTCATAGTGACATTTCAAAATTAGAATATAAGACATGCCTAGAATAGACGATTGATAGAAAACATCATAGGACAATACGAAACTGACCCAATACAGGTGAAGGCAGTACTAGCCAATTAGCGACGACTTGCTATTTACGGTCTGCCTGTCTTCAAACAGAACCGTATTTACTGTCACTGACTCCAAATAATACAATGTTTACTCTGATGTCTTGATATTATTATATGTACGTGCACATGTATATACACGCACCCACACTTACACATGTACGTGTGTGTACCGTGTTCTTTGTAAGAAAGTGTGTTTAATTATGTGTAACGAAAAGGTTCTGCTCATTGATTGCTGGTATTATCTTTGACTTTCGTGTACGAAAACGAACCTTATTAGCAGAAAATTTAATTCTTCGCTTCACCACTGCCAGTGCATCGAGTATTATGGATTTGATAACCACATGAGACAAAATTTTGTGTGTCCGTGTTGTCTAAAGTTTTGTAAAGTCCCCCGCTGCACTGTATTTATTCCCAGAGCGGGCGTTGCATTTAATAATATATAAGTAATATAAACGTTTTATATTATTTATATTATATATGATAGTAAAACTGCTTTACAGCATACAGCTCGATGCACCTCTGGGCATAGAGGTGCATTGATGGCTTATGTTATTTTTAAGCAAATACATGAATTTAATTCTACTGGGAAAGATCTGAAACTACAATGGGTTCCTTCACATATTGGTCTGCAAGGTAATGAGGAGGCTGACATGTTAGCAAAATTAGCAACTATCAATGGGGAAAATATTATATAAAGCCAATGTATTCAGATTATGAAAATATAAACAAAAATGCTGGGACAATTTTAAAGAGTATTTTGATGTTAGAAGTAAAAAAAAAGGAAGTTGGTACAGGACTATATAATGTGAGCCTCCCAATGTACCTTGATTCTTAAATAGTAGGTTAAGTAGAAAGGAAATAGTTGTAGCACATAGGTTACGCTCAGGGCACTACCCATCTAGAAAGTTTGGACATCTTATGAAGAAAATTGATTCGAAACATTAAAGATATCCAACACTTGCTAGCTGAGTGCGAGAGATATATGAGGCAGAGGAATTCATTTGTGCAATTATTTGAAATAAATATAAAAGATATTGGAACATTATCGAGTGTTTTAGCTGAACCTACATCAAAACCAGGTGTGTAGCTATTTATAACATGTTTTTGCACAAATGATTTCTATTTCTAATAGTTAGATTAGTATAGGGCACGATGGGCCTGACATTTTATTGTTAAAGTAAAATAGCCGTAAAATAATAAATAAATTAAAAAAGACATTATTTCTATGTCAATGAACGACTTGAATAGAGTAAATTATTAGCAGAAATATCTACTGGTAAGAAAGATTTTTTCTGAAACTATAGCTGTCTGGTGGCGTAGCCATCGTGAATCAACAGAAATAAACAGAGCAGCATGAGGTCTAAGTTCAATTGCTGGAAGTAATGTTAGTGGATTTTTTGTCAAGAAACTATAGCAGCCCAGAAATCACAGTCAGTAGAATAATAATTAATAGACTTTTACATCGCCTATTGAAACATAACTGGTGAAATGCGATTTTGACCTATGTTATATATATTATATAAAAATTGTATAGATATAAACCAACGCCTATATGCGATATATAGGAGTGATTCAATGTATATACAATTGTTTATAGCAAAGAAAATGTTTAATGATCTGGTGACTCGTTTACTGCTTGCGTTCTGGTCAATTGATAGTCTAGACAACTTACAAGACACTTGTTTTAGTATATAGTCAACTGGTGTAATGTGATCTTTAGCTTAAGTTTGAATAATGAATATTTATCGCTATGTTGATGTTGGCTGAAGTAACAATATACATACGTTTATGATGATACGCCTGTAGGATATGAACTAAGTAGGTAGGGACCCAATTTAAAAACTATACGTTTAGTATCCTACGTAGGTAATAGATAGCGACTCTATTGCTGTCTACTAGGAATGTTGCAGAAACTGTGTTGCTATTGTGAATACCGATTTAGGCAATTTCATGCGCAACCGTCGCATTCACAACCTCTGAAAATATTTAAAATATGCTTCTGACACCAAAGCGTATTTTAATTTATATAAATACTTTAAATTTTTTAAATCACATAACATATTTTCAATCAAAAACATTAATTGTAAAAATGAGTATTCATTAAACACAGGTCAGTAATATGTATTTATATTGCTATACATGCTCGATACTTTAATAATAATATATTTTTAAAATTTAGTCGAGTATGCATATTTTCGTTTAGCAGTTTGTGCGTTAGTGACTAACATCCAAACATCCTAATAAACTTTGACATTATAATATTAGTTGCATAAGTAAGATACCAAAAGAGTATTTATGAAATAACAGACAACAAACAATGTATTGTGATACGACGCTACTGAATCAACTATGATTGTTTTTTGCAAAACGAAGAAGAAGAAAATACGTTTATAAATAAACCTTAATGCTTTTGCACAAAGTGCAATATCCATTACAATTAAAAAGAATAAATGATTTACGACATTTTACCGGTTCGATCATTCTAAACTGAACCTTATCGTTAATGTATTTAAAGTACAAAAATAATTACTGGTTTAGAGGTGAAATAATGTATTTTGCTGCGCGCACTAAATTTAAAATTAATGCCAATGGGAATCGGTCTATAATAACAAAAAATGGAATACTAATTTATTAAATACTCGTATCTACCCAAGGCTTCGCTCGTGTGAATCCTACGGGAACAAGAGGGAACACACCGGCATAAAAGTATCCTATACGCCAAGTTAAAATAAGTTTATTCAAAATATGTGTGTTGAACGATTCACATGTAATTGATTAAAAACACTCGACGAACATCCAAACAAACCTTACAACTTAACTATTTTTAAAATTATTATTAAGATTAGCTTAGATTTTTTTTAGTTACTTAAGTTTTCGTTACATAACCTTTTATATTATTTTTTCGTTTCGCTCTGGCATTTTGACGATTAATTAGTAGATCAGAAAAACATAGGCAATTGAAAAAAAGGCATTTACACGTAGTATGAAATAACCGTTTAATCCTAACATATTTATTGGGCTTAAATGATATTTCATTTATTTTAATGCTTTACACAGTTACGCCGATTTTGTTTATATGTGTAGATATATCTACGCATTTGGTCAACTATGGCTTTAGGCCCACGTAATAAGAGGCAAACCTGTTACCGTCTAAATAAATAATAATACACTCTGCGCTACACATGTAACACTGAAACTTCGGGAATAGGTATATGCGGCGTGAGGCTATGTATGAAATCAAATCATGATTAAAATGTTTTTGACTTTTTCTCGTTGGAATTCTTAGTAGCACGAAGTTTAGTAACACGCATGTTCGATGACACTTAATTCGCCACTAATTACATTACATCTAAGAATATAGCTGAAAATATAACGATGTGTTCCTCTGCCTTCCTTTTAGAGAATAAACGAACATTAATGTACATATCAATTTATTCCTACAACAGTAACAATTCGATTGCTAATAACATACATATATACAACTATATCTGCAAAGTAGAACTTACAGTTAAGGCCCTTAAAGCCCACTAAAGCTTACGAAAGTCCACAAAAGAAGTTAAAAAAGGTATTTACTGACCGTAATTACAGCTATCGAAGCGAATTTGGTTTAAGATTTATTTTATCCCAGTATAGCCTTCTCAAGGCTAGAAACACACAAACAGGAAACGTGAAGAAGGTATTAAGTTATAAACGACCAGAGATTAAGAATGTTTTAATGGCATTCTATTTAAGTAAAGCTAATAAATTGTAGATTACTGGATTGCGATACAATCTTTTGAGTGCCTTTGTGTTGGGTTGCTATTCTGGGAGAATGATTTGGGAAGAGAAACAGTTTTTTTGCTATGACAATAAAAAAATATATATGAGATGAAGCAGTGGGCATTCGGTCTCATTGTCGCTACTATCGTACTGTGTGTTGTGAGTTCGAGACCCGTATGAATTATTTATTTGTGTGATTGTACAGCGTTTAAGTATACTTTGTGTTCGTTATTTATGTGCATGTTAACTTTAGTATGGGAGTTAACTTACTATAGAACAAAAAAAATATATTTCTTCGCCCTAGCCTTTATTATTCCCAAGTCCCCTGGAGTCGGCTTTTCTAGTCTAACCGAATTTGACTGGATATCAATTTTTACACGGAGCGGCTGCCCACCTGACCTCCGCAGCCTGAAGGATAACGATACCCTAAGGCTAGATCAGTGCCAGGATATTGTAGGTTACTGACTTCCCAATAACGACTGCCATAGATGTTCATGGCAGCCGGGACCGACGGCTTAACGTGCTCTCCGAGGCACGGAGCAGGCGATAATTGTCAATCAATACGCACATAATTTCGAAAAGTCATATAACTTCCGAAAGTCAGAGGTGCGCGACGTGGGTTCGAACCCGAGGCCCTCTGCATTGCAGTCTGTTGGTCTACAAAAAAAAATAGTTATCTGCCTAATAAAATCATTCCTATGTAAACATGTATCGCAACTCAGAGGCTAACAGAGCTGTTGTAAGTCCCGTGTAACAGGGGGTCAGCCTATTACCGCCTATCAAAAAAAAGTTCCGTTATATATTATATAATATAAGTATAAGTTTTACGTTATACTACATAAATAACCCAAGATACATCGATTTGATCATGCTATTACTTTACTTACTATTAAATATAACTGCCATAATAAGTAACTAGGTGTTCAGAAAATCACTTTAGGTTAGATCGATCTAACAAGAAGTTAGATGGATGGACCCAATCAAAGGAGTTTCAATTGATGCCGCGTCTACAGTCTAATAGTCATTGAAAATTATAAAGGCTAACTCACTATGATAGCCATTATTTAGCTATTACTCAATTCTGTGCTGGTACAGCAAGCAGGCTTTAATAAAAAGTTTGCATACTGCCTCACTTATAAAAAAAATCGCTAACTAATACTAAGCTACCGCTGAACTTGTTTTCAAGTCCTTGATCAATGATTAGCCTGTGATCAACAGCCCGCTGTTGTTACTTAACAATTGTTCAACTAACACTCAAAGTTAAGTAATGTTTATACTTTTCAATCGCCATTTAAAAATATCATAAAATACGTGTCATTGAGTATCAATCCATTGAATACCGTAACATAGATCTAAGAGAAACAGAATTCTTTTTTATAGTGTCTGGGAATCCCGCAGATGAAAAGTTAAAAAGGAATGCTATAACAAATTCTTACGTAATATGAACGTATTTGAATAAAAAGACACAAGCTCATTCAATTTATTGTTGGCAGAAGCACTAGAACACTTTTCGAATAAATTATTTATGCAGTGGAGCAAGAATATTTGCAGAGAATGGACTATGCAATGACCTGAGGCACATAACGAGAAATTTAATGAACGTTGTGAACAGAAAATTAATACGAATCTCGTAAAATATTTAAAAACATGGCTTCTTTTTCAATCTGGCTAGAATGTGTATTTTGTTTTACTACACATTACACGTGTTCTGTAAAGAAAACAGTTGTGCTAAAATGACGTATGGATCAATTTTTACCTGACTTATATCATAAAAACACACTTATTATAAAACCATATAGTTACTGATATTACACTATTCGTTTTCTTATAAGAGAGATGATAAAAAAGACAATATATAAAGATGTATCAATTTTAATCTTTATTGCTTTCTATAATGTATATAAAGATCTTATAGTTAGGTTTGATAACAATTATGGGCGCTGTCAGGCAAAAGAGCAGTAGCAGTGAGGAAAAGCAGTTACTTTTAAATAATTGGTCTCGTATGTACCCATATTCTCTTTAGATATTTTTAACTAAATAAGACACATACGAAGTTTTAGTCTATAGGTAATGCATGTCAAGATGCGATGCAGAAATGCAATACATCTTTCAATTACTCGTTGTTTTTTTGCTATGTAGACGTATGAACTCCGCTCAACAAAGTATTAATAAATCTGATGGATGATTTTGATTCTCATACATATAATCATCCAGTGTACAAAACATAGAGAGTTTTTACACTGTTCTGTGATTTACACTCTCCCTTCCTCAACTACATATGTGTTTAACTTTAACGTAATAGGGGACGAGCCTATTGCCGTTTCCCGGATACATTTGCAGACTCCGTACTGCTACTTAGAATATCCTAATGAATAACCCGATAACACTTTAATCGTCCAACAATCGCATGGATAATAATTTACATACGCATAGCCTATAGACAAATAATCAGCCAAATTTTGCCGAGTACCGTTTTGGCACAATTCTAGACTCCGGACTGCTACTAAGAATTTTATTGGCCGAAAAATCCCAAAACTTTTTACTCGTCTCGAACAGCAAACCTGAATCCTGCAGTTCAAACTTGCACAGCAATCGCATTCATAATTCAAAGTATTTGTTTCCATCTGTTGCAACATAATATCAATTGAAGCATAAATCTATATATACATACATGTATATGTTATTTACGCTTATTTCTCGAATGTAGCTCAGTATGTTTGTTCTTAACAAGAATTACAAACATAACATGAAACATAAATCCATTGAATATTATCCTCCATACTTAACCATAATAATAACAAACTCGCCCTCCGCGTATCTCTTAACCCGCCCAAACATTTTATCTCGATAAAACTAAGATATATTCCTTTCAACGAAATCCTTTGATCTGGACGTTCGAGTATTTTTGGGACACTCAGATATATAAGCATTGTCTAGAAGGTTATATAGCTCTTGTTTTTATCGCCGTTTCATTTCTTTTGTACTTTTAAAATGATGTTTGCTGATGTATATTTAACCCTCGGAGTGCCTTGTAAATAAAAGTTACACGGCGTGCGTGGTGGGTTTCTAGAACCCGGAAACAATGCGTAATTTTTATGTTATTGATTGCGTCTAAATATCAAATAATACGTTTTTATTTATGTTATATAACTATATTAAGTGATAAAATAAGAAAAGTAAAATATACGTAGATTATATAGTTTTATTAAATAAATGAAATCTTCTAACTTTACGTAACAAAAATCAACACAAGCTTACATAAGTGTTGAGATATCTTGGCAGTTTCTAATGAATTCTTCGTACAAGTTTCTAATAGGAGCCAAATTATCAACTACTGCTCTCTCTTCACGACTATCAGAGCTATCGAATCGTACGATGAATACGAATTATCTCAAACTCATAGTATTACAACATAACATAACCTAAACTACTTTTATGCGAGCAAAGCCGCGGGCATAAGCTAGTCGTTATCAGAATATGTGCCTGGTAAAAAACATTGCTGTCAAAATGTGTATGTAATACACCACTGCTTTCTCCTTCGAATATATAAAGACATAAGCGTATACAATAGTTGGTGTACGATACCAGGATGTATCTATTAGTTGCCTCTTTGTTCTTAATTTATTTAAGACATAAGGAAAATCCTTTGTATGGGCACAAAAGTAAATAGAGCATATAATAGAAACATGAACATACAACAAACTACCGAAACACGTACGGTCGAGTAGCTGAAGCGATATGGTACAGTCTAATCGTTAGGAGCTGAGGGTTCGATCTTAATACGACAAAAATACAATCTACAAATAGTTGTTTTTAGTCTGAGTGTTTATTTTTATTTTTATTTTATTATTATTATGAAAAAAATGAAAATCAATCGGAATATGACTATCGGCTATCATTGTGCCGATAGTCATATCTGTCAATGGTCTAATAGCCAAGAGCCTTGAACACCATCTAAAGAGGCTCGCGTTAGGTGCTTGGATCAAGGGTTTGATGCAGAAGAAATTGCTATTAGATACGGCACGCATTGTGAGGAGGTTCCTATCTCTGAAATCCTAACCTCCGGCAGTTTAGACCCTGTTCCCGATGCCGATGGAGTACCATATATTTTATATTTTAAATGTATTTTTTATATATGTATATTTAAAAATGAAAAATATATTGTAAAGATTTAAATAAAGAGTATAATAATAATATCCTATCACATACACACAACACCATCTAGCCCAAACTAAGCAGAGCTTGTACTATGGGTACAAGATTTTTGTAAATACATACATATTATACATAGAAAACCCAGACCAAGACAAACATCCATGTTCATGCACACAAATGTTTGACTTGTGCGAGCATCGAACCTGAGACCTCAGGCGTGGCAGTCGGTTACATTAACCACTACGCCATCAAGGCCAACGCTCCTTTAGTTCTTGTAATCAGGTGTAAAAATATATTTTTATTAAAACAAGATAAGAAAGCCGTAATGTAACTGTACAATTCTATTTCAAATTAAAATGTCTTGTTAGATGAACAAATTGCATGAAGTGTCGTTTTCCGTAGCCAATTACTTGGTTGTCCAGGTAATTCGCAACGGCAGACGTACCAATGAGCTAACTCACCCGAGGATAGAGCCTCCAGTAACTAGAATCTTACGTAAGAGTAGCACGATTATTGCAGCAATTCGACCTTTTAATAAGACATCCAGAAGTTCAAATACCTTTTTAACACGCTTTTATAAGCTACATACGTATGTTAGTATGTATGGCAGCATGTATGTAACGGACACTTTGAACATGATTTTAACCCCTTCAAAACGTCGGATTAACTCGAAATTTGGCATACTTATCAAGGACCGATGACAATACAGTAATTAAGAATATATTAAAAATTAATAATAAAGCGTGTTTTTCAGTTTTTTTACTATTATTGATATGTGAGTTGACTTTAAGCGTCACTAACTTGTTTTAATAAAAATATATTTGTTACACCTGATTACAAGAACTAAAGGAACGTTGGCCTCTATAGCGTAGTGGTTAATGTAAGTATTAATGTAACCGACTGCCACGCCTGAGGTCGCAGGTTCGATTCCCGCACAAGTCAAACATTTGTGTGCATGAACATGGATGTTTGTCTTGGTCTGGGTTTTTCTATGTATAATATGTAGCACATTCCTTGATTACGTTCTGCTATAATTAATAACATAGTATATAAGATAAGCCATTAACATTTTGCATTACTCGGGAATCGAACCAAAAACTTTAAGATCATATAAAAAATTAAGCGCAAGCTTATGCTACGGGAGCAATAAGGCAGTTAACGAGTTAATTATTCAACGGGCTCTAAATAAATTATTGCCGTTGTAAAATGAAACCTGGCTTGCATATAATTAAGATTCATTTTTGAATGCAGCTTCTTTTATTTTAATATTATTTTAGTTGGCGTTAAAATCTCTTGCGTTCGGAACTACATTTCTCTTAATTTGATTGTTACTGTCATTGACCATGCTACATAGTTATATTGCAATTTCGATCTATCTGTTTCGATTGCCAAGACAGTCAATTTGAATCTTCCCGCCAAGATATTATTAGCGGCGGCACGGCCTAGCCTGGTAAATGGTAAAAGACTAGATCCTTATTAAAATAAAATATCCTTATAAAAATAGGTCCCAAACCGAGTGAATTTGTAAAAAAAGGAGCTAGTCGTAAAAGGTCTCAATAAACATGAATGACACGTCCAGTGAAAATACAGAACTCAAATAAAGAATGTATATTTAGAAATCATTACACGAAACACAACTGTAAGCGAGAAACTGGCCCGAAAAAGTCACGTACAACAAAACAGCCGACGATTAAAAAATAACTGTTAGTGACATTTTTGAAAGGCACCGTAGTCATTATAATATAATATATACATAGCCTGACACCTGCATAAACTTGAAAGGGTAAGTAGAGGTACATTAATACACGTACATATTGCCAGATTCTACGTCCCACGTAATAAAGCAAAGGTTTTATATTTATTAAGAATACTTCTGGAACCTTCACTGCTGCTATCCAAGCGATAAGTATGCAGACCATCTAATGACAATCTGGTTTCCAAGCCTAATCTTCGAACTGCCAGCACATATAAAGTTGATGACAACAGCCTGGTTACCCTCTCATTGCAGAAAAACAACACAAGGTAGGTTGGCTGGTATGTTGCCCTGTATTAAACTGTCCCACTGCTGGGCACGGGCCTCTACTAAGTGTGAGAAGGGTTAGTCCACTACGCTGGCCCAGTGCGGGTTGGCAAACCACACATAAATTCGAGAACATTATGGAGAGCTCTCAGACATGCAAGGTTCCTCACGATGTTTTCGTTCACCGTTAAAACGAGTGATAACTAACTATTTAATACGCACATAACTTCAAAAAGTCAAGATGCGTGTCTTGGGATCGAACTCGAGACCTTTGTGTGGCAGTCCAACGATCTCCCACTAAGCTATCACTGCTTGGTAATTTCTTAAACACAGCCTAAAAATGGACTTAATTACGACGCCAAACTTCAAACGTTAAAAGAATCTAATATCTTATAACGTTAAGAGGTAATTTGAAAACTTTCATCATTACACTATGATAGGTAATCTTGGCCTTAATCCGTTTCAAGGGTAACAATTAGTCGAAATGAAAAAAAGTATGTAGCGTAGTCAGTCTGATCGCTTGGTTTAACTTCTTGAGGGTCCTTATTCGTTGACTAGGTCTAAATTAAACTTGCTGGCAACAAACCTCTGTATCGTAGTACTAGAGAATTTTATTAGCTGTGTCACGTCGACAACTGTGAGCGTTTTCACGCACAAAATATCACAATATGTATGTGTCAAAAATACGTGATTGAAATGTACGTTGTCTGTGAAAAATTCGTAACGGTATTCGTAAAAAATGTGTTTGAGGTTTGGTCGTTTGTAGATGTTAGATGTCTAGTTTATTACGCCTGAAGTTTGGTATGGAGAGAGCTTGAGAAAGCAGAACATAGTCTAAATTATAAAGACACGCCTAGAAAGTCGCGGAAAACTGATCGTTTTTCATGATTACCTGGTATAATTTTAAATACAACCAATTAAAAACAAAAATTGTAGATCTAAAGATTAGACACCGCGGACAGTATCTCTTAAGGCATATTACTTACAATGTATCTACCAATATTAAGAAAAGGTAATTTATTTTTGCCTCTTGTGGAAGAGGAGTCTTCAGTCCACCTAGTGGGAAGTAGTGTATGCCACTCATAGACTTTTACAATGACAGCAGTCTATGCAGCTAACGCGCCTGCAGTGATAGTAGTACTTCAATCTCGTTTGAAAAATGTATGTAGAGGTAATGTCTAAAATCCCTTTCAATAGATAGAAAGCCATATCATTTTTAAATAAACATAGCTTAGGTTGCAATGCTATACTAGACGATCAAAGCCGTGAGTGGAACCAAGCGCATAACGTAAATCAAGTAAAAGTCAAACCATGAATGCAATTCTCGAATTCACCATCTTAGCAAACATAGTAACAGCGATATTCATGACCAAGCCTCATTCATGACAAAGGTCCAGTATAAGCATTAGGCAATGCTTAGCTTTCTATAAAAAATTATCGTATCTCTATTTACTACAGGAACACTACACTAGATTATTCAGCTGCACAACTTCTCCGATCATTCTATTCCCGACTTAAATGAGTATTTCGCTGAACCCTATCTCTCTTGTTTCTTTCAACATCTGTTCTACTTTCTGTTTACAAGTCTCAATTGACAAATACAGTGGTAGTGAATGCGATTGCTATATACGAGGTCTTCGAAAGCATTCACGAGTGAGGCAAAGAGTTACTTGGTATTTTGTCGAAAAATTATAACACCACGGTATCTGGAACTGAGCTCAGTAGATGGTAATAGACTCTTCCTATTACATGGAACTTGAAACTAAACCTGGCGAAATGAGGGTGCGATATACCCTTTTCTCCTTGGAGTATATAAATTTAGGTCACTAAATACCTCTTATGAACGTCAAGGCTTAGTGTTACAAGTTTTGACAGGATTATTAGGCCTGGGTCGACACTTGACGCGTGTTCGAGTATTTAGCTAATTGGCCAATAGGGACTGTGCGTTCGGCTGTGGTACGAATGTGATACCAAGTATTTATTGATTTAGCCAAATTATATGTGGATGAATTACTACCAGAAGTTAACAGAAAACTTATGACACAAACTATTGCGTTCACCGATCTGCAACCTGGTGGTCTGCAGCTATAATAAGTAAAGAAATTCAGATGCAGTGGTAACTGACGATATACCTGGTTCTTAGATGGTTACCCACTTATTACCAAAACACATCACATCTCGTATCTTGGAAAGCATTTATTGTTTTGGTATCTAGTCTGACTAAGGAGATTCAAAGAAATAGGCATATTTACTTACAGTTGCGTCGCAATATATATTTGCTAGCATTATGTTTATTAAACATAATATTCACTTATATAATAAGAATAGTGATATTCATAATATAAACACTAGAAATAAGCATAAGTTAATAGGCCCATATCATCGTTTACATAAAGTTCACAATACATTTGCGGGACTCGGTATACGTTTTTTTAATAAACTGCCTATTAATATAATTAATTTACCATTGTTTAAATTTAGCACCGTAAAAATACAGCTCATTCGGGAGGGTTATTATTCAATCAACGACTACTTAAATGACAAAAACTCATGGAACTAGTTGCTTGTTGCATACAGGATTTAAAGATCTGTATTACTTTTAAGTCAATTTAGTAATGTAGAGGTACCTTGTGATTATATGTGATGTAAACAATTATCCTGCTTCTCATTTTGATTATTATTGAAAAATATAAGTCCACAACCGCATTTAATCACGGACTGCCTTTGCATTATCACAAAGTGTAAGTGTGTGCGCCATCATGCCACCCTACTGTCTATTTTCGATTTATATTGGAAAATATAACAAGACTTAAATTATTTAATCTCTATAATATTATTAAGTTATTATTGTTATTATCTTTTGATTTTTAAAGTCAGTAATATGGTAGAATGGCTGCAACAGCTTGTTGATATGAGTTGTAAAATATCTACTGAAATTGGCAATTTAAAAGAGTGGCCGTGAGTCACGTGATCGATTCCCAGGTCGACACACACGGTGTCTTAAACTGTGCCCAGTGAACGGCGATAAACTCGTCCCTTATTACGTAGGACCTAAAGCCATAGTTGCTGAAATGTGAGTGTAATTAACCTTTGCCTGCCCCTTAGGGTAAAAAACGTGATACTACGAAAGTATGTTAAAGATATTATACATATATAATAATATAGTATTTATATAACTTATCTAAACTAACTGGTTTTTGTTTGTTTGTTTGTAAGGATTAACCTCAAAAACAATTCGACCAATTTAAAAAATTCTTTTACCATTAGAAAGCTATTTTATTACCGAGTAACATAGTCAATATATTTTGTTTTTTTTTTTTTTTTTTACGTGGGGGAATGCAATGACGCATACCCCTCCGCGGGGGCGGGCGGAGGGATTATGTCGGACTCGCCGGGGTAAAAGAAAGATGTTAAAAGATAATGTACCTCCCGGAATACCGACTAAACCTACCACGGTGTTCCTCGACAAAACCACTATCGACGGGGCCGCGCGAATCGCTTTCGCATGCGGTCGCGACCCCGCCGAGGTTACGGCCCGCCGTATGAAACGGCAGGCCACTACACAAGAGACCTACCCAAAGGACTCACTTCATAAGATTCCCTACAATATATTTTGTTTAAAGTAACCTTACCTAACCTACTCTTACGCGAGCGAAAGCCGCGAGCAAAAGCAATTTTTAATAAATAATAATATTATAATAATCTTTATTGTCTCAGATAATACAAACATAATACACATTATAATTTGAATCAGTTTTGAACATTGTTGTTTTATTTTACTAAAATACAACAACAATGTTCAAATAATATTATACTGCTCCCCCAAAATACAGGCACTCGCCTAGTTTGGGGGAGCAGTATCTCCTCCAAACTAGGGGACAGTGTTCAACTCTAGAAATGATGCAGTGTAATACAAATTTGTTTTAACTCGCATAATATATGATGATATAACTCTAATTTTAGTTTAGCATAGATTTTATATTCTGTAATTATTAATAAGTTAATTAATTAGGATTCAATTAAAATAAAATTGCTATTGTTCTGCAATTGTGATACTAAAGGTGACTATCACTAGTAAACAATAAATCACCACGTTAAACAATTAACTTCAGCCAGCATTTATGTTTTGACACTAGGTTTATTATTGTGTCTGGTACAGCAATATTAGTTTTCACAATTCTCAGAAGCAACACGGCGGGCGGCTGGAATTGACCTATACTGACGTCAATAAACTTACTCTATAACGTTATATGCTACGCCACGTGGCGTGTAAACACAGCTGATAAAATGTCAGTGGAATATTCTGGTGTATAATCCTTCACATGAAAACGTATGGCGTAGTGTTTAGTTGTATCTTTATTTGTTTTTAAAAGGCACCTTCTGCGGTAGGAATTATTTTTGTGTCGTGGAGGACTTCAAACAACGGATGCAAAAAGCACCCAGAAAATTTGTTGTCATTTTTGGAGGAGAAAAATTGTGTGATCCGCAAAAGGTCGTTTCGAGCCTGGGTGCTCTTAGCATCCAACGAATTACAAACCTACGAGGCACGGAGTAGGCGATAATTTTCAAACAATACGCACATAATTTTGAAAAGTCATATAACTTCGGAAAGTCAGAGGTGCGCGACGTGGGTTCGAACCCGAGACCCTCTGCATTGCAGTCTGTTGGTCTCCCCGTTGAGCTATCGCTGCTCTTTGGCGTATGCCAAATGCCAATGCAATATGCCATCCATGTATATGGATGATGTCCTGTATTTACTGGATTGGATGAAACGGTTTACGCGTACTTGGGTAACAAACTGCATAACTTTGAACACTGTAACATTTTAAATATTAGTAGGAAGTATGATAATAATCATATAAAAAAAAGAGAGAACGTTAATTTATTTGGACAAAAGCAACATTTAGAGAGAAAATTTATATTAATATTATAAAGAGGAAATATTTGATATTTTGTTTGTTTGTTTGTAAGGGTACTTAAGACTGCGCTGAGCAAAATATGCCAAAACAGGCGGTCACAGTTAAGTTGATAAAATCAACACTTTTTATTTAAAACAAATATATAATATACATTTACGATAACAATGAATGTGTTTAAAATTACTCCGCGTCAAAAACTTAAAATAATTAATATTTTCGCCTACAAAATTACGTAAATTTGCACGAAAAATGCAAAAACGTAAGCTCGTGTTACGCGATTTTAGGATTATAACAGAAGGAATCTATCCTATTTTACAGCTTAAACGAAACATAAATAGCTATATTACAATTTGTCCGTCCTAAATATTTAAGTTATTGGTTGACAATAAAGATACATATTTATCAAAAAAGCACTTCAAATCCTCCATACAATTATAATATTTTACTATGGCGGCCGCGCGCCAGTTTGTATATCGAGCTCTGTCGTTCTGTCCAACCGCGTCTTACGCTCGGCGCAGTCTTAATCGATTTTAAAAATACTTCCGCCTTAAGAAAGCTATACTGTCACTGAATAACATGGGCTATAATTTTTATTTTTAAATTCTGTTTTTAACGTAACCTGCTTTTACGCGAGCGGAGCCGGGAGTAAAAGCTAGTATAATATATAACAAATACATTTCGCCAAATGAGACTTAGTTCATTACATGTCAAGCTAGAGAAGCCTAGTGTTATATAATAATAATAATAATAATTTATTTGCCAGAATATGGTATTTTACAAGTTGTCAGATTTATATCAAGGTCAACATATTCTGCCAGGTATGGCGTGCAAATATTAAATTCTTAGAACTATATTTTATAAAAAACATGTGTCATGTTTCAACACGTACATCATCTCACACCTATATTGATCAGACAGACGTGAATTACAATCACATTTCACGAATTATGGCTTAAGGTACTACGTAAAGGGCAATGACAGACAAACTTAATAACACCATTAGAGTCAACCCCTCATACATAAGAGTCGCCTTCACTACTGCAGTACCGACGCCGTCAGTTATACACAGTCCATGTATTTATAAATGCACTAAGTACATTTTATTACCAAGAATAACACCGGTATTCTTTACCTGCAATAACGGGGCTGCAAACGACGTGATGTTGATAAACGTTAAATGTTTAAAGAGTTATTATTTATAAGTGTATTGCAGCGCCTTGACACATACGGTTTGACTAGATATATATGTTTCTATGAAGTGACGAACTGATAATTAAATAAGACAATTAGTAAGATAAGTTATTATGTATAATTATGTAGATAACTTATAACGATTCAATAAATCAGTCTATGTAAAGCTGCTATGACTCATTGACGTGCACTTTAACACATCATATTAAAATAGATTTATGTAGATTATTATTACACCGATATATATATATACATAAAATGTATATACATATAATGTATTCAGTCTTTCTTGAGAAGTACTAGAGTTTATCTAAAATATCCAATGTATTGCGTATAGTAGTCACGAAATATGCCGGCAACAACGGAATTTTCTGTACCTATTCCTAAAACCACAATATATAAAGAATAATAACAATGTTAAGAAAAACATCTACATGATATCTTATAATGACATTATTATCATAGCCATCGGCAAAAGTCAAATAAATATTCGCAAATTTTTTTCCATCCGTAATGTTACTATGGCAACGTTGCTTTCCGTGCCCGGTTTATCGATCTACGTGATCATCTCTCTGTCAAATACTTTCTCGACCGAAAATATCCAAACATCCTTTTGTACGCAAAAGCTATTTATAAAACGTAGGTAAACGCCTATCGGGCTAACCTCAACCCGCATTCCCTAAATTCACAAAAAAACAATTGAACACCCGATAAAAATCCCTAACACATTGATAAAAACGTACGTACAATTTTCTCTGGTTCAAAGTTTAAGTGTTTTAACCCGTGGAGTAATAGTGCTGGAAAAATCTTGGCGAAACAGCTTAATATAAGCCGTCTGTGAATAGAGCGAGACAGATATAGTGGTCCTGCTAATGGCCTGGGGCAGGCGAGCCAAAGGCACACTCGTAAATAAATGAGCGAATGTGTTTCTTTTTTTTCTATTTTTTCTTAGCGTAGGCGCACATCAGTTGAGGAGTTAGGGGTCGGGATGGAATTGTTTTATGACTAGTTGTAGTCGAAAGTAGGTTAGTTCTGTGTGCACAGCCGCTATGATGCACGCTTTTTTAAATATGCGATATGCGGGTGGAATACATATCTGTATTTATCAGATGAAAAAACGTTTTCTTTTTTATTTCGACGAATACGAGAATTGCATTGTTTTATTCTTCGGAGCCAGTTATGCTATCGGACTATGAGTTTCAGACTAGATGTTCCTATACAGCGTTTAATACTAAAGTGCAGTTATTAAGGGGATTTTAGTGAAGGTTATGAGTAGGATGTATCTCGTATCCATAGACTTACTTTTAACTAATTATTAATATGGTTTTGAAATATTGCCAGTACTGCGAATATCAGTTCATAAACACTGCTGAAAACTGTATTTACTTGATTTACGGTATGTTAACTTATATATATGCAAAGGAATGTTTTTTTTTAAACTGATTACCCTTAATATCCTTTTACAGTTTCAAATGCACACTTTATAGATAATATTGCATCCTTTTAAACCACGTGATCCCGCGGGTCCAGTGCAACCGGGATCAGTTAACTAAAGAGCCATTAAAACCACAAGTTTAAACGTTGTTGCTAGGCAAACACGCTCATTCTTCCACAGCACCAGATTTAAATGGCCTATATATTTCTAAGGTACAAGTTGTCTCCATCTTAATTATCCTGTATAACTGATATAACAAAAATGCCAAGTAAAATTCTCGTTAATATACTTGTTGCTATATTTGTAATAAGGGCACTAGAATTAGAATATTAAAAATTCAACACTGTAGTTTTCAACCAGACATAATTGTTCTACAATTATGTGTGGCATGCCAGCAATTGACAGATTCAAAGAAATCACACACGTAACTATCCAAGTAAGGTCTAGGTTCACAGATGCTAGGTAGCTATTATCTATAAGGCAAATCTCATGCTATCTTATTTAAAAAGTATTTAAGTTAACAAGAGAAAAACAACATGCATGTTAATCTTCTCCCTAGCCTTTATTATTCCCAAGCCACTTGGGATCGGCTTTTCTAGTCTAACCGGCTTTGACTGGATATCAGTTTTTACACGGAGCGGCTGCCACCTGACCTCCGCAACCCGAAGGCTAATGATACCCTAAGGCTACACCAGTGTCAGCATATTATAGAGCACTGATTTCCCAATAACGACTGCCATAGATGTTCATGGCAGCCGGGACCGACGGCTTAACGTGCTCTCCGAGACACGGAGCAGGCGATAATTGTCAATCAATACGCACATAATTTCGAAAAAACATATAACTTTCGAAAGTCAGAGGTGCGCGACGTGGGTTCGAACCCGAGACCCTCTGTATTGCAGTCCGTTGATCTCCCAACTGAGCTATAGCTACATGCGGTTAATATCTCTAATATATTTTCTTGTTCATTTTGAAATATGCCGTATACACATACTCTTGTATGCTAGTAGGACGTGTATTTGCAATCGAATGATATTCGAATACATTTGTATTCAATTAATTAGTAACAAATTTTTCGAAAACTTTTGTATTCGAATGTCATTGCACATTTATGCACAAAGCATTGCAAGTTTGTGTTTATGTAATCGATATATTAAAATTTGAATGTAATTATGTATACAGTTACTATATATACGATAATAAGTACAAAGTAAACAAATTCGTAGAAGCTGAACAAAATATTTTCTAAAACATCACATGTTGTGTACAGTATCTTGCACTTAAAAGTGTTCACGAAAACAGTGTAAGACAAAATTTATCCGCTTCTCTCCCCCATCAGTTTATTGTAGCCATTTTCTGGCGCCCATTGTTGAGGAGGGAGGGGGTGCTATAGTTCGTGACCGTACGCCGACGTCGGAGTATGGTATAAGTTACAGGATTAAATGTTATGTTTCCTATTGCAACGTGTTTGAAATTATGGGTACAGTGCATCTTGCTTGACGTTCATAACTGTTACTTTGTGACCTGATTATATTATTTTTTACTTTTGGCTTTAACATTAGGTATTGTGTTCTATATTTTCATATTTCAGTATAATTGGTTAATAAATAATCAAGAGTAATTTCAACCGTTTAGTATTGCATAACTTTGCTGTTGTGTTAGAAAAATTTGAGTAACAATGAGGCATTTAGCTGTTTTGCCGATATTTGTATAAGGATCATTCTTTAATACTTAAAAACCTAAAAACGATCTAGCTGACGAATTGTGGATACATAGTTGTAGGCACATTTGCGTAAAACTTCTAAAATAGACCAGCGTGAAACTATCAATATTTGTAATATTCTAATTTGGTAATCATCCCGCTAGCTTTCCAAACTTGTGCCGCCACCCTTGTTACAGAAAACGAACGCCAGCATCGTCCGAGGCCCAATGTATCTGATATAACCTTAAATTATTAATGTTTATTCGCGTATTTACTTCTCCTAGCGCTGAAACTCTCAGCCGCCGTACAAATATTGCGATGCTTTTACCAGTACCGATGATTCAGCTACGAACTAGGTTTTGTGTATCAATATAAGTACTGTAGGCTTTCAAGATTATTTTGTATAGAATTACTGCTGTAGATTATATTTCTGTAGAGTTAGGTAGTGAATAATAATTTTTACATTCTATTAGTAATCGGAAGGCGATGAGAAGTGATATACTAAATAATTTCATTGATATAAAACGTGTAATATTTAGGTGTAGATATATTTGTCAATCATTACATGTTTATGATAGCGAGCTAGTTTCTGCTCACAGCTTTGCCTGTGTGAATACTACGGGTACACGTATCGTGATAAAAAGTAGTATCTGTGTTAATCCAGGATATCTATCTGGAGACCAAGTTTCATTGAAATCCGTTCGACTATTACTTCGGATGGATACTATTTACTTTGGATTGGATGTTTGCTTCGCAATAATTACGCATTATTGAGGTTACTCAATACCGCAATTATCCAATCTTCTTCACAAAATTTCACATTTATGATATTGGTAGGATTGAGATATGCAATTACTGTCCTTACGTATGAGACACTAAAATCCATAGCAAAATCTGCATTTAAAATACAAAATTGAAAATATTATTTTGTATAACATTAGTAAAATATCCAGTTAAAAGCGACTACTGATGCGTTTTAGATAAAATAACCAACAACATTTTACTTTTGAAAAACTTTAAACCACACAATCCAGTTGAAATGATTTAGATGACAGAAGTTTAACTCTTCATAGTTATACCATAATTTATATTGCGGGCGTTAATGTTAACTAATGAAGAGCTTACTAGCAGTTTCTTCTAACATTGTAAGTTAGTAATGATCAACTAACATCTTCTTGCTTGTAACTATGCCTCACAAAAATGCATTTAACGTAACTAGATTTTTAAGGCCATAACACTTCATTCCTATAATATACCAAATTTAAAATATAAGAAATAAATTAAAGCGGCAGGCTCAATTAACACCCAGAATTAAGAACAATTGCTTGAAATCATATACAATTTTGCTCAGTGATAAAATTACTACTAAAAACGACTGTTCCATTCGGACAGTTGTGACGTCAGCGCCAACCAAGAGTAAAATGAATGAAAATTCGTTTCGTAGAAAAGTTCAATCAATACTACGCTACAACGTGTTAGTAACATTGTAAACTAGTGCTCTGCCTTTAGGATATCCCGTGGCGGAATATAATATAATATTATTGAAGTATAGGCGATAAATTTAAAACACTGCAGTATTGGCGGCCTCGATTTCGTAGTGGTTAGTGTATCCAACTGCTAAGCCTGAGGTCGCAGGATCGATTCCCGCACAAGTCAAACATTTCTGTGCGTAGACATGGATATTTCTCTTGGTCTGGGTGTTTTTTATGTATAATATATAAAAAACAAGTATATATGTATGTTTATCCATTGTCTAGTACTCATAGTACAAGCTTTGCTTAGTTTGAGCTAGATGGTGTTGTGTGTATGTGATAGAATATTATTATATTACTTATCATTATTTTATCATTGAAATTTTAAAATTTGAATGCAACTCTAATATATTCCAAATAATAGATAATATTACCACTTATATAAATCGAATATGCTAAGACATTATCGAATATGCTATCAAGAGCATTCAATAATCGAGAACCATGTGTTGTGTTTTGGTGACATCTAAGAACCACCAAATCGCGCCTTATTTCATTATGACATATCATGTTTTATATCTATAAAAGAGTTTAAACTTATTTAGCTCAAAATAGAATATACAGAATATTTATTGCAATGTGATTAAACAGGCGCACTAATATATAAACGCGAGCGTTCAGCGTACAGCGATTTCGCTGAATGCAGTAACAGTCATTCGACCATCTGTATCTAAATAGTTTGTGAAATTTGTTAGCCTGAGTTTTAAACTTTGACACTATTAATCCCGACCCCAAGATTATAAAATCGTAGGGCTAATTTGTTAATAATAATAATAATTTTAATCTAAATAATATTATTTAACCTGTACGCTAAAAAACTAGCATTTTGTATGTCACATACGCACACGCACACCTACACATATTTATACTTACACACTTCACTCAAACACACACACACACACACACACACACACACACACACACACACACACACACACACAAATACACATATTCACACACACTCACTCAATCACGCACGCACTATGAGCATGCTCACATGATAATTGTTTTGCTTTGTATACCTACTTTTATAAATTTTATTTTAGCGTTTTGTAGCATGCAATATCATTATTAAGTCTAATGATAAAATGTTCAAAAAAAATGTATTACTCTCACCTAATGATTAAAAGAAAATGTCTATAGAAGAGCGGCATCCTCAACCACAAGCAAACTTTTGCTTAAATGAAGATTTCTCAATGCAAAATTGTACACCTAACAAGTTAATGAAATAAACATTTTTTTAAGCTCGTTTTGATTTTGCGCGGGTATAATAATATGACATAACCTCTTTACATCGTTGGATATACGACATGTGCGTGCAAAGTAGAAAGAGAAGGAAGAAAGATAGAAGTCAAAGGAGAAAAAGAAAGGCAGAGATGATGTTCAGCTTAAAATTGGTTACTATGCACAGAAACTCGATATTTCGATTCCCGCAAAAGTCAAACATTTGTGTGCATGAACATGGATATTTGTCTTGGTCTGGATGTTTCTATGTATAATATGTATGTATTTACAAATAAAAAAGGTTATACTAGTACCCATAGTACAAGCTCTGCTTAGTTTGGGCTAGATGGTGTTGTGTATGTGTTAGAATATTATATTATATTATTATATATTATATTATTTCGTTTTCTTTTACTGTTTACCAGCATGGCAATGGTTTGCTTTCCTGTTTTTGTTTGTGGATTTGGTTACTCACATATATGCGTAACTTACTCACATTTATTCGTCAATTGATTTAGCGTCTACTTCACACAAATTAAAAGAGTAATTTCTTATACTTATAGTATATATAATTATTCCCGAAGGGATAATGCAGAGGTGTATTATTACAACCACATATTGCCCGTAACGTTTTTCAGTCGCATGTAAAAGGGAGCGAACCTATTCCCGTTCAGTTCTAGACTGCCAGCTATTACTGATTTTTTTTTGACACAAATATCAAATAACACTAGCAATACAATCCAAGACATTAAACACAGCAATCGCATTAAATACAGCTAGGCCACAGAGGCGGTGAGTCTACCCACAATATGTGATAATTTATTTGATAATTATTTTATTTAAAGCCTGCCAACCCCTCCGAAAATAAGCATGAGTTGATGTTATATTTACAGCATCCACTTAAAACTTAAACTATACCTTTCTGTAACTTGTAACTTTGCTTACAGATGAATTAATAGCAATGTATTCGAGACAGCGCTCTCAAAATACAACCGTCTCTTTCTTTTGCTGGCTCTCCCTCTTTCTTCTATCTCTCTCTAACTGAGAGTCTCCTTTGCATAGCAGCACTGAGACTAAAGGGCGGTCGGCGTACGACCGATCGATTTCTCGCCCGCGTTGACCGCCGCTTTACCGCTCACATACCCTCTAATTCTGAAGATAGCAATTATGCTTACGCATCATATTTTGCACCTAATCTTTAAAGTGTAGGCGTTCTGTTTATGTTAATTTTCTGGGGTCGAAACAGAATATTTGCAAAGGCAACAACGCATTTATTTTTACGATACGACCTTAAACGTTAAAGTTTATTTTAGGGATTACCAGTCTGTGCACTTTGTGGGCATGTTTTAAAAACACCTACTCTATTTATTGTCACCGTTTGGGAAATTATACTCAACTAAAATTTTATTTTATAGTTGATTTTTTTAGGTTATACGGTTTTGCTTGCGACTTAACATGAACTACAGTTTGCCCTCCATTTTATTTACTTGTTACACTATGCACCATAGCTCTACTTCAGTTGAGCAGAATTAGATGAAACGTAGCGGAGATTTTAAGTTGAATTCTAAACTACCTTTTTGGAAAACTGCATCAAATCCTTTGGCATTGTTTTCATGATACAGATTGGATTTCAGATTTCAGACTGGCTCAACCTGCATTTCATTCGGTGTCAGGTTTGACGTTTGATGTAGTATTGAGCTTTTCTATCAGTTAATGCTTAGTAGCACAGTGAGGTATAGAACTGTGTTCGAATGGCAATGGCCCATCGCATATTACATACATACATACATAGATTCACGTGTGTTTCCCAGAGGGGTAGGCAGAGACTACGGATTTCCATTTGCTACGATCCTGACTTACTTCTATGGCTTCATTCACATTCATAACATTCCTCATACACGCTCGCTGGTTTAGGGTGCTCTTAACCTGGCCTCTATACAGAAAGTCTGCGATCTGATCGAGAAACGTTCGACTGGGTCTTCCCCTTGCGACTGTTCCATTCACACTAGCCTTATAAACTTTCTTAGTCAGTCTTTTCTCGTTCATTCCTTCTACATGCTATTACGTAGGATATAAAACTATACCTAAGCAAATGCTGATAAGTGTGTTAAACAACTCCGCCTAGGCGTTAGGAAATATGGGTAAAAGCAAAAGTATATAATTACATGACTATATACAGGATGTCCGGTAATTAATGGATAACCTGGAAATGTCTTATAGTGGAACTGATGGCCGTTCAGAAGAAAATATGAAAAAAAATCTATCCTAACTACTACCTGAGATATGTTTTTTTTTAATTACCATGTATAACTTTCTTGTATACTACGACCAAAAATGAACGAAATCCATCGGTTTTTTGTTGTTTTATTATTAAACATCAATTATGCTAATAGATAGACAGTCAAAAGTATGTTATGCTATTATAGCTTGCACATTTTTTTTTCTATACGGCCTTCAGTTCTACTATAAGACATTTCAAGGTTATCCATTAATTACCGGACATCCTGTATACCAAAACAAAGAGACAAAAATTCGTTATGAATCAACACCTCTGTATCAATACAAATTATTTACCAAATATACTGTACTAACACATCCCAGAGTTGTAAAATAATATAAAAAATATGACAAAAATCAGTATTGCGTAAATAAATAACTATATAGTTCTACTTCACATGCTAAATGTAAGTATCTAGTAATATTAAATTAATTTGATGCTTTCGAAAAGATCTTTCTTGAACCATGGTTCTAAGAATTGCACACGTCCTAGTACGATAGTCACGTGCCAACTTGCATGCATTCGAAACTAGACAAGTAAACTTTAACAACATATATGTGAGTCCTCTGTTTTATATACAGGGTGTCCGGTAAGTAATGGATAACCTTGAAATGTCTTATAGTAGAACTGAAGGCCGTTCAGAAAAAAAGAAAAGAAAAAAAAATATATATATTAAAAAGTGCAAGCTATATTAGCGTAGCATACTTTTGACTGGCTATCTATTAGCATAATTAGTGTTTAATAGTAAAACAATAAAAAACCGATGGGTTTCATTCATTCATGGTCGTAGTATACAAGAAAGTTATAAATGGTAATTAAAAAAAAAACACATATCTCAGGTAGTAGTTAGGATAGATTTCTTTTCATATTTTTTTCTGAACTGCCATCAGTTCCACTATGAGACATTTCCAGGTTATCCATTAATTACCGGACATCCTGTATATTATTATTATTATTATGACTAATTCATAAAATATTGTTTTTGATAATAATTTGATGCATAGATGACTATGTAGTTTAATATTTGAAATAATCTTACGATACATATGTTAGTTGATACTGGTATTGTATATTTATAATCTGTATTTGTGCCAAATTTTTTCTATCTGTTGGCTAAATTTGAATATGTGCTTAAATAAAAAAAACATTTTAGGTGATTGTATGTTTGAATGTTATATACCTATTCACAGTCATACTTGTACTTGACTTTCTGCATAACATGAACATGGTTTTCGTATGGTAATTAGTGTTTAGTTGTCTTATGAAAATATGAATCCCACATTGCCTTTGTTGCTTTTATAATAATTAAAATATCATTTGATAAAGAACTTCTTCTATTCAATGAACATAGAAAAAAATAACAAATATTAAAAACGATTATCATTAATAATATGAATGTAGTTTATAAATTCTAAAACATATAAACTCAAACAAATATTAAAACTGTTTTTTAAGACTGTATAAAAACTCACACTTTAAACAAATCAGCTATTTATTTCTTATACATAAAAATAAGCCTAGAAATATATATATATGTGTGTGCGTGATCTAAAGTATACTTTAGATTGAATAAAACAAATGAAAGAACAACCCTTTTGAAGCACATTTATACAAACACACACACACTCATAAACACTTATATTCAGTACAGCAATAAGTGTGTTTGTGTGTGTCACACATCTTCCCTCACACACACACATAATTTTACTTTGTTTGTAAAACATTTGTATAAATACATCCTGTTTATCATATTTACTGTCTGTCCAGCCATAACCTATGTTGTTAAGATAGTTACTGAACGAAATATGGAGGGGGACACAAAACGAGGTCAAACCATGCCGATATTGCGAATAATATAAGTGATACGCTTTATTGCTGTGTACGCAAAGAAGGTAGTTCTATTGTTTCTATTTGTATAGGATACGGGCGTGATCGTTTGTAAGTAGCTGTTACTGTGCTCAGATGAAGAGTAAGCAATAAAATAACTTACTTTGATAGCGTAGCTTAACATTGAATATTAGTCTTAGACTATAAATATTATTGTTAAATTTTACTTTGTTAGTTTTAACTGTTATTATGAATTTATGATAATGTAATGATTACGAGCTTATTGCTATAAAAATATGATTATCTATTACTGTTAATGATACAAAAATTTAAACTCAAACGAATTGTCACTGACTGTACGTTATAAGAATGTCTGATATATTATAACACTAAGGGCTTGTTCCACCACTTCTAAATAGCATTTATCTATAAGATAAAAGTCTCGCCATCTCTCTTTATTAACCTAACAAGAGTGAGAAAGCATGCGATTTATCTTTCGGATAAGTTTTACTTGTTAGTTGTGGAACTGGCCATAACTATGTCTCGGGCTCTAGAACGGAGTCTGGAACTGTGTTCAGTAGACGACAATGAGATATGGTGTGCTAGATTTAACCCGCGGCTCCGCTCGCGAAAATGTAGATTATGTCAATTTTCTATCCCATTAATATTCTACAGAATATACCACGGGGAGTGCTCTGAAGAGTTATTCCACCTTATACTGCCCTCCTCTTTCCTATCGAGAACAACGCGTGCTGGGCTCAGATGCCATCTTTACACAGTGGAGTCGACTAGAGTGCGTACCAACAAGTTTGGGTCCATGAGGAACCAAACTTTGTTGTCCTCTGCCGAACGATCAAGGCATGGAATTCTCTGCCAAGGCACGTGAACATCCTTCTTCCTTCAATCCCGGGTCCTTTAGGCGGTACGTGAAAAAGCACCTTCTCAGACCGTCATAGTAGAGACCTCAACATCGCCTCAGCTGCTATGAGGACTATGTGGAGGCCACTGCTCTTAGACCACACAACTGCTTACTATCAGGCGGAGTGTGGTCATTTTAAAGAGCAAAATTAAAAAAGAAAACATATATATTTTTCTGGATAAAAGGTAACTAATGCCCTTTCTTGTACCCCTGAACACATTGTAAGCAAAATTTTATGATGATTGGTCGAGTAGTTTAGGCGTGAAAGCATAACAAATCTACGCAAACAGCATTTATAATATTAAAAAAATAAGATAAGAAGATCCATACATAAACGAAGTAAATGTAAAACTCAAAATCAGAAGCGAATAAATTAATAACAATTGAGTAACAAGGCAAACGTGATGCAGGGTTTATCTGTTTGACATTATCAGTAGCAGTTAGGTATATGAAACTATTTGTCATGAGCGGAAATATGCTGGCGTCTTTTTACGCTAGCTCATTATAACTAGAAAACTATGGGTACTGCTCTGATTGTGCCGAGTTTTCTGGATAATGATTGTGGGTTGGTTTTATAAACATGTATATAACAAATCTATATAATGAAAGCATGAAGCAAAAACTTTGTACCCTTTTTACGAAAATTGCGCGGTCGGAGGAGTATGAAATTTGGCACAGTTAAAGTTTATATGGAGAAGGAGGGGCGAGTCTTAATATTTATATAAAATATGCATTAGAAATACATTAAATTAATGAAAAGCACTGCATTTGACACACACAGTCGAATCGCATTCGTAATATTTCGGCATTGTTCGGCTGATGAAGTACTATTCTTCGTAACTATGGTTACATATATCAATATATAATGACATATATCAGCAATATCTTACAGGCGAACTTTGGGTGGATTACTATTTATATTAAAATATGTGTATTTACTTATTTGTATGTAATAAAGAAAAAAAGAAAACAAAATAGCAAGCTTAAGAATATCGTCAATTAAAGAGCATAGTTAAGTAAATAATAATTTCTTTGCAAAATATAGATAAATTAACCTGTATAGATCGAAATCTAAATCAAATGTGATAAGGGTATAGTTTTAGACAATAAAACCTTAATAACTATCAAACTTAAAATTTAAAATTTATATCAATTATGGTCGAATTTCAACCACTAGGCGACCGCTAGTACCAATAAATACTTGGCATTAACTTTAGAATAATCGGTCAAGACTAAAATATTTACATAAAACTTATGTAAAGCTCACGTACATCAAAAGTAGAAATGAAGAATATGCCCAAAACATTCGGCTGCTTGTGATTCTTTTTTTTGAAGCAACCTGCGAATCGAAGTCATAAATCATTTATTCATTTAGGTTACAAAGTTACTTGTATAAACTACAAAATTGTGATGTTGATACTTTAAAAAATATTATTAGTCATATCCACAGGCTACTTCATAGGCTTACGACATCAAGCGGGTCTTATGTCAGTATGTTGATGTAAATAAGAAAAAGCAATGTTAAAAATGTTCCGCATGAACGACATTATCACTCACTATATGTTATTATTTATCATAATATCACATTCACACCTGTTTTATAATCGATAACATTTCTATAGCACTGATCCCCCACTAGACAAAAACGTCAACAAACAGACGTTACTATTAACCCACCTGTTCGCCGTATCAAAAGGGTTTTTGTTAACAAAGCGCCTGACAAATAGATGATTTGGGCCGGCCATTGTAACTGCCAAATGACGTCACAATATGGACGGTAACTTGTCATTATTGTCAAGTGTGGTTCTTTTTGTGAGTGTTTGTAAAGAAAGATGCGCATGACATGAGGTTTGTATAGTAAACATATTCAATTTTAAGGTAATTTTCATAGAAAATTATTGATTTTCATCCTATTGAAGATAAAAGTTACCTATTTGAGTAAAATTAGCTGCCGCCTGGCTTAGTTAGCATTAAAACATTTCCCATTCATTTATAAATCAGGTCTTGTTAGGAATAGTTTGATTTCTTCTATAAGTAAAAGAACTTTAGAATCGATTTGGTGACGCCCGGACTTACTGCATTTAAATAAACAAATACCAGTTTTAATTATTACTTCAGATAATAAAACTTAATTGTGTATCTGTTTCTCTTCTTTAAAATTTTGTACAAGAAGATCTTAATAATACTTTGCCCCACCCAGTAACCTAAAGCACAGCTATCGCATTGACTGGGTCGGTACCAATTGGTCCCCTGAAATTCGTACTCTGTGCCCATTCGTCTCGTTATATATTTGAGGTGCCCACTCGTCCCCTGATATATTATTTATTTAAAAATCATTTATACTTCCCATTCACTCTGCTATGGCTTGTTTTCTATCAAGGAACCAAAGGGCACCTGAGCTGGTGCCGAATCTATAACTTTTATTCCAGGGGCCGAGTGGGTACCTTAAAAATAAATTAATATTGATTGATCTCCTACCAGGGGACCAAAGGGCACATATGTAGGATTCTGATCCGAATCCACAACTTTTATTCTGTGGGACGAATATTAGGGGACCAACGGGTCCCGACCCCATTGACTACCGGTGTAGCACCTAGGCAGCAATATTTGCTTACTTTACTTATTCGAGGCAAGTACATATGTCTTTTTAAGGAATACCAGCTGTATTTTCTACATTTATGTTCTGCCTTTCTTAACTCCATAAATCATTCACAGCTTTTAAAGTTTTAGCAGTACTCATTGTGAATATCCAAGCATTATGCATCTTATGCAATAAATTGCGAAGCAGTAAGAGACCCATATTTCTTTGACATAAGCCTTACTTAAACACTAACTGCAAGTCTAATGTCTATACTAAAAGTTTTTCTCCATTGAACTGCATTTAACAAACACCTCAATGTATGGTCAGACTAAAAACATTTTATTTCCCGGTCTTTGTTTTAAACGTGCATTTTCAGAGTTTTCAGCACTTCGTACCGCACATTTCCTGCAACATTTTCTCCTTAATATAAGGTTCACTTAGATAACTAAAACGCTAAAATACAACAGCATTTCAAGCGATTTTAGTATTATTATTACTTTAATGTTAACTGTCAACAATCTTCATTTATTTTCTATTACTTTTGACGTGTCGAGAAACTGTCACTATTTTTTTGATATAATTAACTTGAATCTATTTTGATTACTTATGCTAAGAGGATATTGGTCAGCGTAGCTATTAGAGACTTGAAACAATACATCTGCTGTCGCTAGTGAAAGAGACAAAAATCAAATGTGCCTCTGTTTGCAGCAAGGTCTCCTGTAAAAGTACTGGCAGCTCCTCTTGCATTGGGAACATAAGGCAAAGTTATTTGACTGTTGTAGATAGAAAATGCTGCGAACCAGGTTACTAAGTATGAGTGCAGCGCACAAGGATACATTTTTTTATGAAAAGATCGCGGTAAGATTGCCTCACATATTTTAAAATCATTCCTGAGTGCGCTTAAGTACTACTCTGAACATGTATGCAGCTTTCCTCGCGATCACACTTGGCAAAATTTTAAAATTGCATGAACTAATTTGCTAATATTTGCTATAAAACATTTACTAGTGTTCACACTTACCCGTCAAAATTCCATGCCTTTGTCTTTCCTTTCCTTTCAAACGAAGTTGTGAAACCATAAACGCAGCGTAAGAGTGTGATCGCATGTACACCATTTTTCATGAGCGAGTGTACGGCACGTCTTGTGACCACGGTATAAAACACACGATTTGGTACGAACGCTATTTGTAGGACAACGCTTCATGACTATATATGAAGGTACCGTCACTGAGCCAAAAAGACAAAACACATATAATTGTTCTGTGCGGTGTCATCTAATAAATGCTTCATCTTCTTTTTCTATTTGTGTCAAAGGTATTTTTCCTATGATATTTGGGCCCAGTAGATGACCATGTTAATCGTAAAAAATGCAGTTGTATGGACTCTTAACAGGCGATAGCAGATAGACTAATCTTCAATTACAAGCACTTCCACTAGTTGAAAGATGGATGGGGTTAAGCCCATTTGACTACGCAGATGATTTACAGCTTCCATTTAGACCACTGCAGTTCTAAGAAATATAGTGCGCGTAGAGTCATCACGGCATTTATCGTGTCAGCTCATGAAAAACGTTCTAACACTGCAACCACACAGCAATTAGTTAAGATTATAACTATTATACGTCCAAGAGGTGGGAGCCTAGTGATCTATAACACAGGTTTTCCTACTATAGACACCAGTCTCTCCACAAAGGATTGAGAATTTGTTATATCTGTACTATGTTATCTTATGTATACCTTTGTGAAAGAGAGAAATAAAATACTTATTATTATTATGTTTCTCTTATCACAGGTACTTTCTAACATATTATATTAGAAAATACCTGGCCCTTTGGGAGGCTTACACGGAGACATGGGTCCAACGTGAAGAGGCCCTTCGAGAGTTTTAATCAAAGGTGTGATGGAACACCTACAGCGGCACTAGCCGCAGCAGGCGTAGGACTATTGCTACGTATAGATTCTAATATATGGGCTATAGGTATGGGTGTTTGGTGGACCGGTATATTGCTAACTATGGATGAAAAACGGCTTATTATTATTATTATTATCACTGCAAACGCGCACTAAATCAACACCGCGACTCTTTTTACGTGATCACATAATAATATACACACACGAGGTACTTCGAACATAAAAGTCACACATACCGGCTATCAAAAAGTCTGGATTTCTCATATACTTATTATATGTTTAATGGAATGGCCTATATCAATAAGTTTCAGTGAGCTCACTAGAATATCGATACCCATTACCGTACATATAACACTATGGGACGCCCATAAAATATATCATCGGGGAAAGGGGCTCATGTGGAGGAATTAGGATTACGGTTTTAATATCATGGGATATGGCAAAGCTTTCTATTTAATTCCCTGTAATTATGTGAGATATAATAAGACTGCCTGGTTTATTATAATATAGGTTTGTGTTTAAGGCTGGGACCAATTGTAGAACTTGGTTTGGTTTCTGGGTTGTACAGAGCTTTTTGTCTGAACACCCTAACTAATATTATAAATTTGAAATTGAGTTTGGTTGTTTGTTACACTTTCTCGCTATAACTACTCCACTGATCATCATGAAATTTGGCAAACACTTTGTCAGAGGCATAAAATGAATATATCGTTAGAAAAGTAGTTTTCCCAAAAATAAAAAGTGTGTGTGCTACAGGCAAAAGCTATATAAGTACTTAATAGAAGACGACAATACGTTTACTTTTTGTGTGGGACAAGAAATTTTACTTTTTTTTTATTTATTACTATTTTCTGCTCGTTGCTGTACCTACATTTTTAACCCATGGGACCTCATATAGGGATAAAAAGTATTCTATGTCTAGAACTTTGTCTATAGATAGACAATGTTATAGACTTAAATTATTTTTTTATATCGTTTCAATAGTTTACGAGTGATTGAGTAACAAACATTCAAACAGCTTTATGAATTTTTACATTTAATAATGTCCTCCAGACCGAATTTTGGTCATGGCGGCCAATCTTAACGGAGACTGGCCATCTGCGCAGAAGATATTATAGCGCACAAGTGAGTGCGTAAACACAAGTGCATCTCTGTTCCCTAACCCGCATGATCCGATGGGACGGATAATCCGATACGACCGGAAAGAGAGATCAGGTGCACGATCAACGGCTTTACTTGCTTTTCGAGGCACGTGGGAGTCTAACACCATCAACTTCCTAACTCCGGGCTCGTATTGAATTGGCCTGACCCGGGATTCGAACCCGAGACCAGCACGGCAGTCGCAGTCACAACCGCTGCGCCACAGAGACAGTTAAATTTATTTGTACAATGACGGTAGACACAGGGATATACTTATCTCATGCAAAAGTAAACTCGAGGTGACAAGCCGAAAAAAATTATGGTTCAAAAATAGAAATTTAGGCAATGTCGTGGTTTGTATTCTGACCTCTAGACATTTGAAACCAAACATACGAATTTTTGTTAACCGCGTAAAATTAATTGTTCAAATGTCACGAGAAGGTATTTCAGCTATGAATATAAAGCAGGCAGGTGTATTTTAGCAGTAAAGTTCGGTTGGTTATGCAACAATACAGGGGCATTAACGCGATCATATAAAGCAAACTACAAAATACGGCTTCCATCGCAGTTTATGTAAAAATGTACGTTTCGATATTTTTAAAACTATTAATTTATTTAAGCGTTCCTTTCCTAGTCGGTTCGACTGCTTTCACGGTCACGGGAAGACTAATAAAGTGGTCGTCTCACTGTCCTGAAGTGTACTTATTTGAAAGTACCCTAATAAAACAATGAAGCCCTAGTAATTTTTCTGCTTTATATATCGTGCAACGTGAATGTATAAAACTTGGATAATGGGTGTTGCTTCTTTATTCAGAACAAAAGTAAAATATACGATAACCCGTACCGAGTTACCATAAATTATGACGAGTTGTACTACCAGGTATCATCCCTGCATTGATGATCCTAGGCAATAGAAATTATAATTAAGATGAAAGGAAATGAATGCGAGAGGATCGTAATATGAACTATCTACGGTTACGCCAATTGTACTCTAAATGAGTTGTACTTCTTCAGGCGAGACGACAAATAATTGACAGCAGCGAGCTCTCAGTGTTAACGTTATTGTACACAACTAAAAACTAAATAAAACATTTACAACAATAACAGAACAGATAGAAAGCTCGACACTTAACTGTCGCCCGTCATTAAAAACATTTCGTGAAATATTCGCCGAATAAAAATATTCGTCAATATTTTGAATAATTGCATAAATTGGAATTGCCACATCGTCCACCTTACGTTCCGTGCATGTGTTCGAAACATCAGTGGAACGAGTAATCCCTACGATAAACCCAAAGAGCACCGGATGAAAGATAAACAAGATTTTAATAAAAATTAAATTGCAAATGATTGAATACATGCTACGCATGGTTTCGTTTACCGTCATGTGCGGGCTTGTACTGGAATGCTATATATATATATATATATATATATGTATATTTGTAATCAATCCACACTCTGTATAGGGGAACACGCATTATATATATTGTCTTACGTTTACGCGAATGTTGTACATTGGATTTAAACTACGTTATTATACTTATCGCGTTATTTATTTGAAAACACAATTATATAATTATAAACATATTTATATAATTTTGAAAACTATTAGACTACTATTACTGTTAAACTTTTTATTGGAACGTAAAAATATATAAATGTGTAATAACTTCTGCTTGGTCAAAAAAAATATATTATACTAGCTGTCTCGACAGACGTAGTCCTGTAAACACAGAAAAAAATTAAACTCGTTTATACGGCTTTTATCGCGTTGTTTATTTAACACTATATTACATAATTTTGAAACTGTTACACTACTACTACTATCGAATTTTACTAATTTCTAAGCTAATAAAATTATTAAATCTATTTATATTTAGGTTTACACTTTCTCCGACGTTTTGGTTGCTTTTCAGCAGCCATGATCACGGTTTCCCTGTGACCATTCGTGAAAATTCAATAGTAGTAGTAGTGTAAAAGTTTCAAAATTATATAATATAGTATTAAATAAACAACGCGATAAAATCCGTATAAATGAGTTTAATTTCAATGAATAACATTCGCGTAACTAGAAGACAACATTACGAAAAAAAAAAAAAAAATAACAATTCTTAACCATTCTCAAATCCACTTGAACACACACTTAAAATTTTATTAATATCGGTCCAACCGTTTAGTAGGAGCTTAATTACAAGCACATGCACAGAAGATTTATATACATGCTAGCTGTCCGGACAGACGTAGTCCTGTACAGACGAAGAAAGAGAAAATACAAAGATGGTATAATTTTTTATATCAAACTTCATCACAAAACTACTTTGCTATATAAACAAACTCCTTGTGCTTACTGAGCTCCTAGTAACACCTAAGGAAAGTAAGTAATTCACATAAAAAACGTAAAAGAAAAGTAAAGAGTTTTCTGATGGAAATTCCGTGTTTTGCGGGATGAAATCAAACAACGACGGTATATTGCCTTGGGGCAAAGTTTCAATTTAAATCGTTGAGTTTTAACAATATTTTTGTATTATGAGGGTTAAAGTATGGATTTTATGTATAATTAATGAAACTCCGCTCTTGCGTTTTATCAGGGTATTTAAACAGATACTGAATTAAATACACAACGTATATTCGCCATCTCGGAATGTTAAACGTATTTACAGAAACTCGGATCAATTTAATACACAGACCTAAGTCTAACCTAAGTTTACTTTTTGAGAGCTTTTAAAGAAAACCAGGAATTAAAAATATAATAGTAAATAGATCTTTCCCACGACAATGCTCGCTTAAATTTTCTGGATAAAAGGTACCCTATGTCCTTTTCTATACCCTTGACAACTTGTATGCAAAATTTCATGATGATCGGGCCAGTAGTTTAGGCGTAAAAGCGTAACAAATAAACAAGTTACAGAATACAGACCAAGTAGTGATTAGGATTACTTTTACATGAAAAAATTTTAAAATCTGCACTCCAATTACTACTGTACACAGAATTCAGGATCGGCCTTGATGGCGTAGTGGTTAGTGTAACCAACTGCCAGGCCTGTGGTCGCGGGTTCGATTCCCGCACAAGTCAAACATTTGTGTGCATGAACATGGATGTTTGTCTTAGTCTGGGTGTTTCTATGTATAATATGTATGTATTTACAAACAAAAAAGTATATAATATGTATGTTTATCCATTGTCTAGTACCCATAGTACAAGCTCTCCTTAGTTTGGGCTAGATGGTGTTGTGTGTATGTGGTAGAATATTATTATTATATTATACAGCTTCATATATGTAAATGAACGTTACAATAAAAAATAATATAAAAATAATATATTTAGGACTAAGAGTGTAATATATGTACATAATTAGGTTAAGGTGCATTCAATTTGCAAATATATCAACATGAGCGCAAATATCATTATACTGTCTACACATTCGAAATAGTGGATTGTTTTGGGACACATTATTGTTGCACGTCGGTATTCGAAACAGCTGCGGAGTACGCACAGATCGAGTAGGTACCTTGAAGTGTAACTGACTTAGAGGAGTACTATTAAATGAACCCTTCAAGATTAAATATAAAGTGGACATAACATGATTGATCTGTGACTAACGTCGAATTAGTCAAAGGTCGACAATAATCAAAACCTAGTCTGCATTTTTCTGAAGTAGCTTATTAATTGTCGTTTTTTGCCGTACTTAGTTTTATCTCAACCGGTTTATCTAATTAGCCGTACCAAAGTGCCTCATAGAACGCGATAAGGCATCTGTCTTACGAATATACGATGATACCATAATATACATATGTAGACGTTCGGAAGGGTGAGCAGAGACTATGAATTGCCATTTGCCACAATCCGGGCGTATTCTCTTGTTCAGTCACTTTTATTATGTCTTTAATGCACGTTTGTTGGTTTAAATAAATAACATTTATTTATTTTTTAGTATGCATATATACATGTCCGCCTATGTACATGGTATTTGTATCCTAACTAATATTATAAATTCGAATGTCAATTTTTGTTTGTTTGTTACATTTTGACGCATTAACTACTCGAACAATCATCATGCAATTTAGTATACACGTTGTCAGAGACACAGAAAATGACATAAGGTACATCCAAGAAAAAAAGTACTGTTCCCGAGGGATAACTAGTTATATATATATATATATATATATATATATATATATATATATATATATATATAAAGGCAAAAGTTGAAGCAATTAATTAACTTACAATTAATTATAATGTAAGTTGTAAAGTCTCTTATAATACGAACTCGTGTTCTAATTCTGTGAATTTATTATTATGGCATTCAATCGCAAGCAGAACTAGTATGACAAATGCAATGCAATTCTGATCATTATTTTTTTATCATAAAGGAGTCTGCCCAATACCCCGTCTCATACCATGACCGTGCTAGGAATGTGTCAGGCAAAAAAAATATTCTTTGTAAGAAAATGTATAAGACTATGCCCACTAGACCGTTCCGTCAACGACCAGCAGTTCCTATAGCAGGGCGTATCGTGTTGCTTTTCGTGTCTGATACGTTCCTAGCACGGTCATGGTATAAAACTGTGTAGTGGGCAGACTCGTTATATCATATAGTCACTAAAAGGCCACACACGGAGTAAGTCTTCTAATAAAGCACACGCAAAAATTGTATGGTTCTAGCCATTTAAAAAAGTAGTTGTGTGTTAATTACTTTTTGAAATTTCTAAAAAGTAGCAACTTTTCTATTTTATGTATACAAAGTGCTTGCAAAGTTGCATGTTTCCCGTCGGTGCCTGGACCAACGTTTTTTAGCAGGCGCGTTACTTCTTTAGAAGCTTACTGAATTTTCTTAGCCTAAGAGTTAAGCATGGTTTGTAATGCTGATACTAATTTTCCTCACGTTTTTGCCTTAGTTTGTGATTACTGCGTAATATTATACAGCCTAAATCACTTCTAAATAAACGAGCTTAATAATGGTGAACAATTTATAAAATCGGTCCAGTAGCTTTTAAAGATTTTCATTACAAACAAAAATTTAAAACATTTCGCTATATAATATTAGTATAGATAAAATGTATAGCAGTAAAGCCCAGTTTTCTAAATCAGTACTGATGTAGCAGCGAGACTAACAATAGTCTCACTCCCTTTTATATGAGACGTGTATACAGCTGGCGAAATATTAATATTATCATAAGTTATGGTATAATATAAAATATAGGTATAATTTATTGTTATATATATATAATTTATTATTATATTATTATCTTCTCTGCCTAGCCGGTTATATTTAATATGCAAAACTTAACATATTATATGCTAGTTCATTTCTAAAAATAGACTCACCTAACTACATTAGATCGTCTGTGCAACTGCTATTCAGGCGGTCTTGGATTTGTTTCCGGGTCCTACAAAGATTTTTGGCATTTTCTTTTAAGAAAGATATAGTGACGATATATAGAAGTGGATATAGTGACGAGAATAGACAAGAGTATGTTAAGCTGGTTTGGGCATGTAGAAAGAATGGACGAGAAAATACTGACTAAGAAAGTTTATAAGGCTACTGTGAATGGAACAGTCGCAAGGGGAAGACCTAGGCGAACGTTTCTCGTTCAGATCGGAGACGTTCTGGATAAAGGCCAGGTTAAGAGCACCTTGAACCGACGAGAGTGTATGTTATCAAAGTGAATGAAGCCAGAGAAGTGTGTCAGGATCGTAGCAAATGGAAATCCGCAGTCTCTGCCTACCCCTCTGGGAAACAGGCGTGAATCTATGTATTCTAAATTCTCAGTGACAACACAAAGTTTTAAACATTGTCCACCAAACGGCAATAGGTCCGCTCACTCTTCCGTAAGATCTAAAGTCATAGCTGGTGTAGTATAGGTATAGTAAACCTCTGCCTACCTCTTCAGGGACATAACCGTGAGACTATACATGTACCTAATAAGCATTAATTTAATTTCCGAAACAATCAGAGAAATATTTTTGTATGAAAATGTTCGCATTACGACTCATGTTAGTTGAAAATTAGCGAGCACAGAGACAATGTCGCCGGGAACGACGCAGTGCATATACTTATAGCCTAGAAATATTATGCAGCATTATTATGCCCGTGTTATGCAGAAAAAGCCTACAAATATGATGATACGGTTTTTGTACTAAATAAAAACACAAAGTACTCTTAAATATCACATAATGAAAAGTGGCACCTACTGACAGACCAGGAAGGAAATAATAGATGTATCTGTCGACTCCTATTTTGTATTATATCAATACTGATCACAAGTAGGTATCTACTCTCGCTATTACTACCAAATATTGCTTCTATTTGGATTGCAGACAGATTGTAAGGAAAAATTTGATTTGTCTCGTAACGATATATAACTTTATCACAATTATTTTGGAATAAGGATCGGAGCCAACATGGAGCTGGAAATGTAACCTACTACAAGATTTTATGCTGTTTTTTTTAATTAGACTATTGTATCAATATATGAATAAAACTCTTCAATAAAACTATTCATTCTTGACATATGTAAATGGATTGCAATAAAATACCTGACACTTCTCCAGAATTCATAATATTATTACCACAATAATCCACTTTATTGCGAACCCACTACAAAAATCAATTTATTTAAATACAGAACGCCGGTCTGTATGAAATGTTGGGTAAGTAAAGCTCGTTTTAACACAGTTAGTCCATTAATCGGTTCTTTTACCTCGCAATTTCTGAACGAGTAATAATAGTGAGAGATAAATGTTATTGAACCAATTCCTACACGGGTATTCAATTAATCGACTGATGATGAAAAGTTTTATCCTTATTCGTATTATATATTGGAGGTGGATGAGAAGAATATGACTATACATTTTGATATATTAGAAATCTGACCGAATTAATTTTATGCACCGTACATTGTTTAAAAATATTAGCGGCCGCCTAGTGGTCAAAATGCGACCAAAATTCCTAAGCTTGCTACTTTGTTTTCTGTTTTTCTCTATTACATGGTATACGTAACCATAGTTACAAAGAATTGTACGACGTCAGACGAACAATGTCGAAATAATACGAACGCGATTCAACTGCGATCTGTCAAATGCATGGATGTGTGCGTGTAGAATTTTTTATTAATTTAATGTATTTCTAATGCATATTTTATAAAAATATTAGGATCCGCCCCTCCTTCACCATATAAACTTTAACTGTGCTAAATTTCATACTCCTCCGTCCGCGCAATTTTCGTACAAAAGGGTACAAAGTTTTTGCTTCACGTATTAATATATAGATAAAAGCTGCAACTCAATCAAATTGAAAGATATATGCATGCTATTTTTGGAATATCTGCTGAGATATATGCCTAAAGAAATATTTTAATATGTTCATGGATTTCATCAAAACAGCTACGTAGCAGAATAATGTTAAACCAACCCGCATGCACTTTCAAAAGTAGGTTACAGTTTGACACCTAAATTAAAGGTACTGGTTTGTGTGTCGTCACGCTACGCATAGTACCTATTGGGTTACAAATTCCTGTTGTACAAGCATATTAGTTTAGCTGGAGGGGCTAGTTACACTAGGAGTGAGTTCAGGTCGATAATGCAAAGCATGGGTTCAACTCTAGTCTAGCTTTCGATTACCAGACCGATTATACAGGGTGTCCAGTAATTAATGAATAACCTTGAAATGTCTTATAGTAGAACTGAAACTGGCCGTTCAGAAAAAATTAAAAAAATAATAATAAAAAATTTAAAAAAATATATATTTTAAAAAGTGCAAGCTAATATAGCATAGCATACATTTGACTGTCTATCTATTAGCATAATTAGTGTTTAATAATAAAATAACAAAAAACCGATGGATTTCATTCATTTATGGTCGTAGTATACAAGAAAGTTATACATGGTAATTAAAAAACAACACATATCTCATGTAGTAGTTAGGATAGATTTTTTTTTCATATTTTGTATTGTACGGCCATCAGTTCCACTATAACACATTTCCAGGTTATCAATTAATTACCAGACAACCTGTATACATATATTAGAAATAGCCACTTGAATTTAAAAAAAAGTTCCTATTTATTGTTATGAAGTTCACACCTCAGGCGTAGGTAAAAGGGACTTTAAGGGCTTTTAATTTGCTGGGTTATGCACATTGTATGCACCACACAATATTTAACATAATAGATACGAAAATGTGTATAACGGATACATATTTTTTGTTCAATAATAATTTATGGACCAGAGAGTGTCATAGGCTACATTTCCCTTAAAAAATTTACGGTTCCCCTGGGGTAGATATATTTCTTAGAACAAAGTGAACAAAGCCAGAGTCAGAACCTAGCAGTCTATGTATCTATCTTGAATTCATGCGCTTAAATACTCTTTTTATAACTATTACAAAAAAAAATGCAAATACTATTACTGCAGCAGCAAATTATTGTTCCTTCTTCTCTTTGTCACTGAATTAGGCACTTCTTAGCATCTGATTGAGCTTTAATAATGTTTTGACCGAATATAATTGCTCGTAGAAGCTGTTTTCTATTCGTATCCATTTTATAGAAAACGAACCTTAAATTTCAGCTCATCAATGAATAGCGTGGTATTGAAATCGCTGAAAATATTTCATAAAATGCCGAAAACCGACGCAGCAGAAACTATTCAATACACACTATACCAGTGGAAGCTAACATAAATTCCCGACACGATCGGATGGCCGACGCAAAGCTGTTTGGTGGAGGAATTTTGCATCCAAAGTGACTTCATAAGCTCATCAAACTATCTTAATGTACACATTGCGGGCGTATAATCTGTGCATATTTAGGATCGAACGTTCCGAAGAGCTATTTCCATAGGAAAAGAAGACATGGCTTAGTATGTTGTGAGTAATATATATATATAGAGCGTGGGTGTCAGATTAAGAGAAGCTTCTTAGAATTTTTATATAAATAGCTTTTTAAAATGTATTCTGGATTATGAATCCTTCACGTATATCTAAATATGATAGATGATCTATAGTGCTGTACAGTGACAATCGGTTCTGATTTCTAATTACGTCATTATAATTGCTGTTGAATGATTCAGAATTGAGGTTGAATTTATCTATACTAATATTATAAAGCTGAAGAGTTTGTTTGTTTGTTTGGTTGAACGCGCTAATCTCAGGAACTAATGGTACTAATTGAAAAATTATTTTAGTGTTGGATAGCCTATTCATCGAGGAAGTCTATAGGCTATATAACATCACGCTACGACCCATGGGGGCGGCGCAGTAACGATAAACGCGGGTGAAACCGTAGGTACATCTAGTATCATATAAATAAGCACCAAAGCGTAAAACATCGAACATTCAAACATTTGAAATTTTTACCCATATCAAATGTAACTAAAACGTGACCTTGTAGAATATCCAAAAGCAACTAAAATGAGGAACCTACTGCTAAAACAAAAGTAATCTATTAGACCTCTCACATATAAAATAATATGTCTTATTCATCACAATGTAAGAAAACTCCTGTTAATTAAAATTAAACAACACCATTCCCTAAAACACGTTCTATAACAAAATCCACACCTTAATTTGAAAACATAAATACGCATATTACGCATTCATTTTTAAAAGCAAGTCGACTCAAAGCGTCTTCCTTTCTCGTTTTCTCTTACTACATTAGACAGAGAGAGGAATTTCACTCGTTTTCCTGGCCAACCCTTCGTCTTGCTTCATAGAATAATCTGCCTTTCATTTCGCAGAATCTTCTCACTGATCGCTCAAAAGATAACTATTGTATTACAAGATAGGCTTCGCTGGTGAAGCTGCTTGTTTTAAAGAAAACATGCAAAGTGTATCGATTTTATTTCGTTTCAAAGGGCGTTGCTTAAGTATGGAGTTTGAGACGATATGTTTCTGTCGGGTTTTATGTACTTAAGTAGCAAATATGACGTAGCGGAGCATCAGTAGCGCTTGTATTCATTCACTGGAGAGCAGACTCAGTATCGAGCTGTTCATGTTGGGTTAATATCAATGTGATAATGGACCGACAGGTTTATCTTCTGTCATATAATATTGTATAATTATATCTCAATAGTTAAATGTTCAAGTTTAAATGTAGTAGCTTTACATGTTGATTACCAACATTGATGAAGCAGTTAGGGTCGTCACCTCACGGGGGAACTCTTTAATGATAAATCTCTAAACCTTAACTCATATATTCATACATAACTATAAATCATGACATATTCTTTCAAATACAAGGTTTTAAAAAATGCGTGTAATGTGATTTTTGAGGAGTTCAGATCAGGTTAATACTTTTTTTATCAGTTAATATTTAATCCAGTAATTCAAATAGTCAAACCCAAGAAGAAGCAAACCACAGCTAAACTTCATGATACTTTGAGCTCATTCGGCGTAAATAGAAACGCCAAAGATTAAATTATGTTCAGGTACTTTGAAATAACTACACTGGAACATTGAGACAACTACCATCTTAGTCTCCCCGTGACCAGGGCTTCTGAAAAGCAACCGAAACGTCGGGTAAAGTATAAACCTAAATATAAATAATTTTAATAATTTTATTAGCTTATAAATTAGTAAAATTCAATAGTAGTAGTAGTGTAACAGTTTTCAAAATTATGTAATAGGTACAGTGTTAAATAAACAACGCGATAAAATCCGTATATAGTAGTTTAATTTCAATAAACCGTTAATATTTGGTCAAATAGCCAGGACCCAAATCATACTGGTAATGTAACCTATACGAGTATAATATGAGCACGTTTTGAAAGAAATTAATTGCTTATTTACGATCTATCAAAGGAGTATTATTTAGGAGGCTTTACTCAGGCTTAGCCTGACAGCTCTTTATGGATATGTTTTAAATGTTCCACTCTGTATACTTTCATGTTGATTATCTGCTTAGCCCTAAAGACTAACGATAAATAATAAGTTATTCACTTTCTTGTCGATGTGTTTGATATTATAAATGGTATAGAGTGTGCTTTCGTTACTTCATGCATAAAAAAACATCGAAATAAACTGATTTCGTACTAAGATAAGTCAGTAATATAAGTTGCTTAAATACAAATACTGGTACGTTTTTAAGCCACAACTGAAACGTATGTTTAGCAATGCATTCCATATGATACCATGATAATAGTTATGGGTATTTCTCAACGGAAAATATCAAGAAAAAGCTGTAAACAGCAACTTCTATTTGCAGCTTTGAAGCTTTTGGTCATGGTCTACCAAACAGACGCAGCGCAAGATGGTAAACATTATTACGATATTGTAACAGGAAAAATACCGTAATATGTATATAGTAGAACTATATTACTTTATTTACTACAATTTTATATATACACACTATGCGTGGAAGTTAAATGTGTGCACTAGTTCTCAGAGCTGTCCGGCCAGTGAGGCTGAAGCAGTCCGAGAGCGCAGCGAACACACTCTGAGTCGTTGACGCGCGCGTCGGTCTTATATAGCGGCCGGCGCGTAACGGGGGAGCCACGCTCCGCCCACTTGATGACGTCTAACGCTGCGAAGTAGGGGCGCGGCGTGTGCGCTGCATGATGACGTTTAGTTGTTACAGTCTCCCCCTCTGGATCTGAAGTCGTCCCGACGATGATCCAGGATCCGAAGAGGCAGTTTTGGGTCTACCGCGTTTTTTATACTGGTACCTTTTCATTCACACATTCAAGTTGTTGTTTCCGTGGGCGGCCTCTTCTTTTGATAGGTTGGATGGGGATTGGCAGCTCAGGGCAGTTTCCAACATAGGGTACCAAAGCAGAAGAGTGATATACTCCAATCGCTATATCAGGTTTCTTAGGATCGGCGAGTTCGTAGGATGACGGACCATGTTGCTTCTTAATTATGTAAGGTCCATCACGTCGAGGCGCGAATTTACTACTCACACCTTTAGGGCCATTACTCAGGGAATGCAGCGTAGCAAGTACGAGGTCACCAGAATTGTAACCCGGATTCTCTCGCCGGCGCTGATCCACATATTTCTTACGTCTCTCTTCAGTTTGCTCATGGATTTCTCGAGCCTTTTGTAAGTTAACAGCTAATTCCATTAACTTTGGTGTGATTTCCGGTATAAAATTCTCAGATTGCAGGATCTGCCGAAAGTCATGAGATGTGTCATCTGGCGTCCTAAGTTCCCTCCCGAAAGTCAAGTAGGCCGCTGTAAATCCTGTCGAGAGACTGGTTGCTGTGTTCATTGCGAATCGAATACTAGGAAGGTGTTCTGGCCAGTTTCTATGTCCTTCTTTGACTAGGATAGCTAGTTGAGGCTTCAGATCCCTGTTCTTCCTTTCTACGGGATTGGTCTCCGGATGATATACAGGTGTGAATGCATGTTTGATATTTAGCGAATAAACGACTTGTTGCATAATGGCACTAACGAACTGAGGTCCGTTATCACTTATCATACGTCGAGGAAGTCCATAGCGAAGGAAGACTTCATTGATAAGCGTCATAGCGCAGGCCTCTGCAGTGGCCTTTTGTAGGGAAAACAGTTCCACCCAACGAGTTGCCACATCTTCCACAATGAGGATCCATGTTTTCCCATCTGGGGATGCAGGCAATGGTCCAAATAAATCAAAAGATATAACTTCAAATCTTTGGTTCACCACGGTAGTTTGCAGTAGTCCCGCTGGTTTCTGGTTTGAAAATTTGTATCGTTGACACTCTAAGCATTTCTTCGTATAGCTATCAATATATTTCTTCATTCCAGTCCAGTAATACCGCTGACTGATTCGCCGATATGTTTTATCCGGACCATAATGGCCTGCTAAAGGGTCGTCATGATATGTCGACAATACGTTAGCCCATTCGTGTTCTGGTACCACCAATTGTGCTTCGTCAGAGTCTGAATGGGGACTGTGTCGATAAAGTATCCCGTTATTTAATAAATATCCCTTGTTGCTCCAATATACTGCTTTCTCATCATTGTCGATCCCTTCCAAATCCTTCACAATCGGTTTTAATCTTTCGTCCGTTAACTGTTCCTCTCTAATTTCAGCTGTACTACGTAAGGGCATGTCTACGGTCACAGTACAAACGTCACATGCTTGAAGCGTTTCTTCATTACATGGTGGTCTAGACAAACAGTCTGCAACAGTGTTTGTTTTACCTGGAGCATATTTGATTGTTATGTCAAATGCTTGTAATAATAATGCCCATCGTGCAAGCCTTCCTGTCGGGGTTTTTAATGACATAAGCCACTTCAAGGCTTGATGATCTGTTACTATAGTAACAGGAAGACCTTCGATGTAACCACGAAACTTTGTTACAGCCCAAACGACAGCAAGCGCCTCCCGTTCTGTGGTAGAATAATTGCGTTCGGCTGATGTCATAAGACGACTAGCAAATTCGACGGGGTGTTCGTGTTCACCCTCCCCCTGGACTAATACTGCTCCGATCGCATAAGAACTTGCGTCACTTTTTATTATATAGGGTTTGGTTTCGTCATCTTCAAAGTCCGATGTGGGAGTCTTCGGAGATTTTCTATCTTGATCCCTGGATTCGGCCTTACGTTGTGCGCCAGAATGTAACAGGAAAAATACCGTAATATGTATATAGTAGAACTATATTACTTTATTTACTACAATTTTATATATACACACTATGCGTGGAAGTTAAATGTGTGCACTAGTTCTCAGAGCTGTCCGGCCAGTGAGGCTGAAGCAGTCCGAGAGCGCAGCGAACACACTCTGAGTCGTTGACGCGCGCGTCGGTCTTATATAGCGGCCGGCGCGTAACGGGGGAGCCACGCTCCGCCCACTTGATGACGTCTAACGCTGCGAAGTAGGGGCGCGGCGTGTGCGCTGCATGATGACGTTTAGTTGTTACAATATTATAATTTCGTAAAAATCCAAATGTTAGTTAAGTGTTACTGTAACCTATGGATGCTTGAAAGATTATGCTTGTATCAGAGTTACATCGCACGCGTTATAAAAACCTCAAAAAAAGAAATCACTGTGCTGCCAGCACGAGGGACAAAAGATTCTCCTCTCCTGCTCACTTGCACATCGTAGTCTTTTTAAGAAGTTAAGAATCCTTACTCATTGCATGAATAGAACACAAAGTTGTTGATGTAATATTCTGTAGGGTAGAGGTATTTCTCTAGTAAGCAGTACCTTCATGGTATTGCTTACTTCGCGGGAAATCCCAATCTCAAGCATATAAGAGAGTGAGAGAGAGTGAGAAAGAGCTATTTGTAATGTCATTTTATCATACAACAAACCAACAAATTTGATTAAATTTTTCTTTTTACCATCAGACAGCAGGCTCAACAGTAAACAAATCAATCGCCACATTGTACATAAAACTATTGGATTATTCAGCTACAGAACTATAAAGGCTTTGATGCGTCAATGACGGATCTGCCTCGGAACAAATTAATACCGGATAAGTCGTTACCGCGATCAAACCAATCGGCAGCTAGGAAATGACGTATCCGTGTTCATTTGAGAACGGAAATCGTAAACCGTTAAGCGGAAGTTTCGTTCGTTCGCGCCAATTAACGCGGCGAAGCCTCCGTAAAGCTCCACGATTGTAGATAAAGCTGATATTGTGGTTTAAGGAATGTTCGTATAGGGGAAGTGAATCAATTGATGGCTTGTAACAGTCTGGTGGATATGAGGTTCTCGGTTCTCTTTAGAAGTTGCCTTAATTGCTACGCGCGGATCACTAATACCAGGTTTATATGGCTTATGAATGTACCTGCATAGTAAACACGTTGGATTATCTAGTATTGCGTAGGTAACATTCTGTGCTCTTGTTAGTTAATTAATTTAGCGCCAAACGCGCGAGTGACGTGACCATTTAACGCGTGCAAACGATATAAATCAAGGCTTAAATGCATTTAATTATGGAGGCCAAGCTATAAAAATTATGATCATTGGACGTTTTGTACTGGCTGTTCATACGTCATGATGAAGTTGTCTGTAATGGCATTTACATGACAACTCACTTTACCATGACCCAGTCATTTGATTACAAGAGATTGCTTAGAAAGTAACAAATACTTACTTCTAGTGATTAGTAACAGATTAATCATTCGAAATTTAATATGTCGAATGTTTTTAAATTACATAAAATTGCCGCACGTTTACGCGAATGTCATATCTCTCAAATGTAATGTACCTAATGTTGTCAAATTGTTAATGACCATGAATGCAAATACAGACATTTATAACACCACAATCTTCAATCGAATCATTCGTAATAATTATGTTCCATTATCGCAAGTTAAAAGTGTTAAAGTTCGTACAATGACAATGGTGAACTATAATTTCTGATATCTTATAATGAATATCGTTAAATGAACTAATTTGACAATCGATGTAGATCGTGAAATTAATAAGTACTTACTACACATATTTATTATTAATACTATGGTGTAGACCGTATCGCTTTGTCATGATGTAAACTTTGCCTTTTAAATTGAGTGTAAGTCTTACATTTTCCGAATTTATATGTGATGATGACTTTGAGATCTATTCATGTCGAAATTAGTAGTTAAAAATGAATAGTTGTAGCAGTTGCCTCGTCTAGTAATTAAAAAAAAAATACAATATATTAATACATAAAGGGGATGCTAAGCCAATATTAGGGATTTAAGTATCTATGATGAGTAAATATCTTTAAAAGACGTAAAAAATCGACTTCTTTTCTAAAAGCGATCAGTTGATTAAATAATTTTACGAGACGTCGTTTTTATTATGTTTTATAAAAACTGATGAATCAAAAGATATTAATTATTAATTATTATGAATATTTTAGCGCTCTTTTATCTCAGTAATCCCTTAGCAGTTTACCTTGAATATATATTTATGTAGATATATTAAGGCCATGGTAATGTTGTAGAGTTGTTCTTCTGAGTCTAGGTATTTGTAAGATGTAAATTATATGCTGGTTGAAAGATCTCTGGTTCCGTTTATTCTGACTGTACATTACCTCGAACACCGTACCATTAACTTGCACTAAGTTTAATATGTGTGAGTACTGTATATACGTTATAATATTATAATTATGTGGATGTGTATTTGTGTGTGGACAACTGCATACTGCGTCCCTATAGCAATATATTTCATCGATTGTATTATAAGTTTTATATCAAAATAGATAAATCAATTAGGGTTTAAATGTAGGATACATTTAAACCCTAATTGATGTGAGCAACTCAGTACTGTCAGCAAGAAGAAAAGTGTCTTGAAAAGGGAAAATGGCCTGCCTCCTGTTACGTGGAACGTATGGTATAGCTAGCGAAATGTTTAAAAACAACTCTGTTTGGAATATACAGGCGTGATATGTATGTATGAACAAATAATCGTAGTTTATAAAAATGTTTTCAATAATAAATCTAACAATAATAGGGCTGACTAAATGTTTATTATTAATTTAAAGAAAACGTTACGTTACACAAAATCCATTGCTCAGAAAAAAAGTTAAAAAATATCTCTTAAATCCAGTTCGAAAGTAGTAAAAGTGATTGTCAAATGGCAAAAAAACGATACACAATACAAATTGTGATTTCATTTAAGCGTAAGTGTGCCAAGAAGATAGCAACACTTATTTGTTATTTTTCTCATACTACAATTCAAAATAGTAGTTTCTCTCATATTGCAAGCAATTTTAAGCTTTTCACCACCATACCACAAAAACATAAGTACCCTATTAGATTTCAATATAAAAAATGAATTAAATGTGGTATAAAATTTTCTTTGTCGTAATTTCGCAAACTCAGGCACGAGTTTCTTTTTTGGGAAAATTAATTATATATTCTTGAGGGGTCGGGCTGGACTAACATATTTTTATTTTTATGCATAAACACGTAAACAGAGCGGACTCCTCTTTCAATAGGACTTGCCAGCCATAATATATACACATAATCAAGTAAATTTTACTATGAAGTAAAAGATTTTACCTTTTTTAATAAGAAAGACTTGTAAAAGTGAAGTTCTAAATTATATATAAATACCTACGCTTGGTTATACTCGAAGGAACAAAGATATATTAAACTCACATTTCGCTACTTGTTTAATATCCACATAATAGGAAATAAGCTTTTTGCTATCTAGCTCCGTGCTATAACTAAGACTAACCCGACTAAGACATCTAATCAAGAAACCATTGGGCTATAGTTCCGCTTATAAAATAAGCATATTTTAATCCAAAAATTAAAATCTCAAACACGTCAAAGACACGATGGCTAACCTATGCTTCATACTCGTAAACAGGCACTACTAGTGCGTCGTGAATGGTCAACCTTCGATAATCTGGATGATTGTTTAAATAATAATAATATTTATTGCCATTAAAAATTACAAATAATACAGAACAGGTTTTAAAATTCAAGAATTGTTTACATTGTTATTTTCTGAATCAATACGTAGATGTACGTTTGATATTTTAAAATGCAATGTAAATATGTAAGTTGATAACTTCCATTTTTTATATAGATGTCTATCTATCCAATTGACTAGTCTTTGGCGAGAACTGGTTAGAAAATCATGAGCAAAAAATCACTGCTTTTCTTTTTCAAGCAATCCAAAGTGTAATCATTATTTAATCGTTTGATTGCAAGCTATTGCCAGTATTACGTCATAAACTGTTTAATCCATTCAAGCATTTAAATAATACATAACAGTTTTACATAACGCATTTAACCTGCCATAATAAATTATTACTGCAGCAAGTAAACATACGACTCAATAAACAACAGAAAGTAATTTCCTTTAATTACTTCGCAATGTATTTTTTTACTATTTATCCACTTCAAGTGCCATGAAATAACTGAATGTTTCTCAATTTATTCAGTATACACAAGTTACAAAAGGGTTTGTGAGTGAATGAATGAATGAATGAATGACTACTGTAAGAGGGTCTGAAGTGCCGCGGAAGTATAACTCGCGGAATTTCGGTACCTAGAATTAAGAGGTAATAGTAATTGAAGAATGTTTATGCTCATCTAAAACGTGCTTGGTGAGCCATTTCATTGCAGTATTCTCGTCTTGTTTTGTTGGATTTTGACTTTCAACACAATGCGGCTACATAAAACAGTGGTCGATCTACGTAAAATGCATGAGTGTTTGATAACAGTCTTAAAAGTTGATTGCATAAAACATAATAATATAAAAACTTTTTTGTTTAAGTCAAAATTTATATATGCACTATTTTTTTCCTCTCTCCTAATATGGGTACACAACAAGACCCATAATAATAAAAAAATCACCTATTAAGTGTTACGTCATTTTAGTTTTTAAGTTTTACATCTCGGAATACAAGTGGACATTAAAAAAATACTGAACTGATAAAAATTTACATTTAACGACATTTCAACGAAAGCGATCGATAATTGAGTTGTTGATATTCGGAATGCAACACTTGTTAATTCAGCTACATCTATAACAACTTTTCAACGTGTCGCAAAAGCATATACATTGACAGTCAATATCCAGCTGGTACTCATAAAATCACTAGTGATTGCCCACGGCATAACTAACGTTAATATAGATTTTATCAATATTGTTTTATCGCTTGGGAAAAGTAGGTACTCTAATTTTAAATAAAAGTAGTATTTTATATTCTTTTCTTAACCCCTGATAACGTACTTGCAAAATTTCAAGGCGATCGGTCAAGCATTTAAGGCATGTAAACGTAACGATCAAACTCACATTCGCATTTACAATATTAGTTAGGAATTAGGGAGTTAGTATTCCGTCTATTCAAGCAAATAACTATTCATCTATAGCGAATAGCACCGTATCATCTGTTAGACGGCTGTTCCAATATTAAAGGTGGTTAATTGACAAGCCAGACATGTGTCAATGTTAATATTATTAGCCAAACGCTTGTTGTACTAAATCGAATGGATCCCAATCGTACTGTTCGGTGTGATCATATTTAAGTAGGCTGTCGGTGCAAGCATTGTGTTCGTGTATTAATTGGGATAAGCATTGCTTTTAGCGTATGCCAATTAGGTAGTCATATATCTGATTTTCATACTCACGCCTATACTTGAACAGGCAGGTAGAGATTAATACACCCATATTTTGCCAAATATATTTCAGAAACATTAGTAAGGGGGCGAATCTATTGTTATCTTCTAGGTACATACATACATAGATAATGTTTAAGATCGACATATTTTTGTTTTTATAACTGATTACTCCTTGTCACCACTAAAGATTAATAACAAATAAAAACAAATCAATATAATTATTAATCGTAAAAGACTAAAATATGCATAAAATAAAAATTTATATTTTATTAAGTAGCTATAATTCACAATTTATATTATGACAAAATAATAACGTAGACACGGAGACATGGATCTAACGTGAAGAGGCTCTTCGAATGTTTAATCTAAAGTGGGATGGAACATCTACTATACACTAGCCGCAGCAAGCTTAGGACTATTGCTATATAGGTACTCTAATAAGTTTGGGCTATTGGGATGGGTGTTTAATGGACCAGTAGGTATATTGGTAACTATAGAGAAAAACCGGCGTCTGCCCTTAATACTCTAATAGCAGCAATCGCATGAGAAACATAAAAAAATATTAGCTAACAAAATTGCGATAGGCTAAGCCCGGGCGTCGTAGACAATTTTCGTATGCGGGTGTAGCACCGTAGCATTCCTGTAGAAGAACTACGCTACGTCCCTACGAAGTCATCATGATAAAAAAAATGTACTACATTTTGAACTATGATTAAATCTTAATCTTTTAACTATAACTGCAATAAAAACTAACATTTGATAAAATTTGTAAAATAGAGGCATTCAAAACTACGCAGGTGTGTACCAACATATGTGTCTTTTTTTTATATTGCTCGTCAAAATGACCACACTCCGCCTGATGGTAAGCAGTCGTGTGGTCTAAGAGCAGTGGCCTCCACACCGTCCTCATAGCAGCCGAGGCGATGTTGAGGTCTCTACTTTGACGGCCTGAAAAGATGCTTTTGCACGCCCCGCTTAAAGGACCCAGGATTGAAGGAAGAGGGAATCACATGCCTTTGCAGAGAATTCCATGCCTTGATCGTTTGGAAAAGGACCCAAACTTGTTGGTACGCACTCTAGTTGACTCTAACGTGTAAGGATAGCATCTAAGCCCAGCACGTGTTGTTCTGGATAGGATTATGTTGCTGACTGTTCAATCGGCACGAATTTCTAAGTTGCATACTCGTACAGGGTATGTGTGAAATTGTTTCTGACTACATTCTACTCGAGGCTTTGCTCGCGTGAATAATAATAATATATAATAATATAATATTCTATCACAAACACACAACACCATCTAGCCCAAACTAAGCAGAGCTTGTACTATGGGTACTAGACAATGGATAAACATGCATACATATATACTTTTTTTTTTGTAAATACATACATATTATACATAGAAATAAAACCCACAGGAAAACGTACTGGGATGAAAAGTATACTTTAATATAGGACGTGGTCGAAGATTCTTCTGCCTCACTACCACTCTACTCTACTCGTTCTCTATATGTCCTTAAGGTAAACAATATACATGCTCGCTTTAATTCTCATAACGCTTCATATATTTGTATATATTTAACACGTTGTCGTGTTAAACTACATTCTCGCCTATATTTGGACGCATAGTAACAGGCATATAAAATTGGTAAAAATTAATTTTACTGTTCAATATTTATTTAAGACCCGTAATATAATTTTTTTGGAAATAGTAAATAAGAAAAACACTGCGCATGCGCAGTCGGATGTATGTCTAGCTATTATACCTCGGTGACACTTGCTAGCGTCCGTCAAAGACTCGTTGCATACAAGTTGATTTTGTGTAAGGCGTGCGACATACGGGTAGATATTTGTCATTTATCAATATAAAAGATAATATTGTTTTTAGGTTATGTGTTTTCTTGACTTCGGTTTTATAAGCAATATAGTTACTTCTGTTAATACAACAAGAGTTTAGTACATAGACTAAGACGTCAAAATGTTACCTACATATCCTAATCCTAACTAATATTATAAATACGAATGGTGTTTGTTTATTTGTTACGCTTTCAGGTCTTAACTACTCGACCAATCACCATCAAATTTCGCATACACGTTGTCAGGGAAACAACAAAGGACGTAAGGTGGTGGTGGTTTCATGTTTCTGTTTAAGTGGGAGTGAGATGGAAAATGTTGTAAGCAGCTCCACTCGCGTAAATTTAGAAAGGTAGGTTAATATCAGTTATTTTTCTAGAAAAAAGGTATTTCTAAATATCTAGTTAATAACAATTTTTATCTCGCTTCCCCTTAGGCAAAATCACAATGTACCAAAACACGTTGACAGCAATTAAACCCACACTCGAACTAACGGCAGATAAGAAATCTACGTCAGCCATTTACACAGGTTTTTTGTTCCATTTGCTGATTGAACTCACAACGCCACATGCGCTGCTGATAGGGGTGAAATAACAATTTAAAGCGTTAGTTATCGTAAACCAGCAATGGCCTAGTAGGGAGACTGTAGAACTGCCATACAGAGATCTAGAGTTCATATCCCCCGCACACACCTTTGCTATTTGTATACTGCTAAGGCTTTGCAGCTAAGGAAAAGATTGTGAGGAATCCTCTAAGTCTTAGACTACTTCATGATGTTATCGAATATATGCAAAGTCTGCCAATCCACACTGGACCAGCGTACCGAAAGCCTATACGTTCTCATATTAAAACGGGACCTGTGTCTATTGCTACTACACTTATAAATATCTTCTAATATTATATTTATAAGATCGTAAGATATAATCATAATATAATTTAGAAACTGTCTTTAAAACGTAATAACTAGTATTTACGACTTAAATGTCTCCAGCTATCAAACAATCACGAAACCAAAATCTAAACGACAAAAGCAAACTAAAATTACATTGCATGTTGCGTTTTTATGGAGATTCAAATTAAGAATATTAGTATAGAATTTATCCAATCAGACTGCTCGCCGGAGCTACACAAAACAAAACAAAATACAGGCAGCCATTTTATAAATACCTTTCTCGGTTCAGCAGTCTATTGATCTCAACGCTTATATTACAAAGCAACATAACCGTAAAACAACATCATGTTAAGCATCGATTAGCATGCCTTTCAAAGCTGAAACTATTAGCAGCTAGCACTGAAATGTTTAAATAAAGAGCCGATACGATGCTGCTAAATGGGTAATGAAAATAGATGGACAATTGACAGGTAGGTCAAATTTGTAAGAAACAATTTCTGTTCGTACTGAAATTAGGTTATGTATTCAATTGTTAGAATGTTATCGTTCTGATATTTTAATAATTGTTTTAGTGTTACATGATAGTCCAGCTAAAGTTAATTTAGGTATTCAGCTAACGATAGGTTTAAAACAAACGTGTAGCCTTGCAATACAAGCAAGGAAAGTATCATCTTAGCATTTGACTAACCGGTACGTACTGTTTTATCACCATATGGATACAGACTGTACATGTAATGACAACCAGTCATTATCTAGGTTGTTCGTTGGTTATTAGTTATAGAAACACAGAAGCGAATTTTTAAAATTGTAATTTGCGATTAATGACATTTTGGTGACTAAAGCTTTTTGTTTCTGCGGTATTTTAAGGTTTCAATCATAACTTCAATATAGGGATCATTGATATTATGATTGAAATCTTATAAGGACCATAAAGGTACTTTTGTTTTGACGACAGCTTTATAGAAAATTTCATGTTTGCCCACGAATAATTGACTTAGTTTTATAATACCGTTCATAGTTATTATGTGTCAATTTTAATGGTCAATATTATTCCGTTAATTTGTACAAAAAGCATCTCTTGGGAAGGTTTTCAAAATAATGTAATAAACTCCCTAATTATTTAGATGGAACTACAAAAAAACAGTGTTTATATTATTACGGTCTAAAGGGAAAACGTCCCAAGTCAAAAAACAACGTTTCGTCACAAACACTCCCACGATAAGCCAAATGAAACGCAAAGGAAAAACTCGTTGTCACAACACTAAGGGGGAGGATTTGGATCGTTTTGGGGTAAAGGGGGGATGATTTAATAAATATTCAAATAAAGGAAGAGGTCCATTGGGCTCCAACGACGGACGCAAGCCTTCCGAGGGCCTGAGGAGGCTGTATTACTGTCGATCTGCGGCGAAATATACTACAAACGAAAACACACCGTAATTGAATAGAAATAAGGTTCATTTTTTTATGACCATTGATAGATCTCGTAACTAAAAATCGGGCGTTCATTATTTTTTTACGTAACCTTGGTTTGTCGAATTTTCACTTTAGTAAACAAATAATGTTACATTATTTCCGTCTGTTGAGTGAGTTCTATTTCATGTATTTAGTGAAAGCTCTTTTTAATGTAAGTTTTATACTGTACGCATTTTAAATAAAATTTGAGAACTTATGAGCTTTCTTATGACTCTTAAGTAACCAAATAAAATAAAATTAATTTATATTCTTTTACTATTTATAATTTTCTAATAAGATTCTTTTTGCACTAGGTTTTTAGTATTGTGTCAAGAGGGGCTTTAGAAACATACAATAAACATTGTCCCGTGTATTATTCTAAATCTTTATGACACTTGGCGTAGTGGATTAACAAAGCGACCGCTTACTGCGCCATCCATGCAAATGTAATTAAACATAATTGAATACCTTCAATAGCTGATTTCGATAATGCAATGTGGAATATAATGCCCTACGGCAATACCATTGCTTATAGAGAACAAAAGCATTATAAACACGTGATATTACGATTGAAGGCGGGTTTTGTTCTTATTTGTAAGTCTTTTAGGAAGAAGTAGCACGTTTCTACATAATATATTAATTACTTTGATACTCAAAACTAATGATTGACGCTGCCCTACTCATTTTATAAATGTGACCCTCTCACATTTATGTTTGGATGTGCCGCGTATTTACGAGAAAACCGTTGAACGGTTGAAGATTTTTCTTAAATATACATATTTTATTTTTATTTATTTATTTCACCACATCAAAGAAATAATATACGGATTAAAACGTACAGATCATGCATACAATGTTCTTACTGGATAATTGTACTCACATTTTACAATCTTAGAATCCTTTGTGGTGACCACCATCTTAGCTAAGTTATTGTAAATAACTTGTATTAAAGACGCTGGGCATATAGACATAGATTTAGATTTTTTTAATATACATATACACATCGATTAAGATTTTTAATATACATATATAATATAATATACATACATACAGATTAACATACATATATCGAGCTTGAAACACAGATGATCATGTCCTGGATGAACACGTAAGATACTTTTTATCTCATTATGCATCCGTATGGACTTCAAGCAGATGAAGCGACAGAAACTTCTAATTAATTATTATATTTATATACAACTATCACGATGTTATCGATACATAAATTTTGTTGTACACAACTCATGGCTGAGCGATTATGTCTGCGTCACGAGGACTCCCTCGTGCGAACATTAAATCAACTGTTACAATGAATATCAATGCATTTTTGTTAGCGTGAAAGCAGTGTAGTTATTATCTCAGTCTTGTAGTGTTCTTTACGTCAAAATTCATCAAAATTAGTGTAATATAGTAGCTGCCTATGTTGTTGGTTAGGCCACAAGAGCAAATAATAATCAAAATAATTTTTTTTTGTGCAAACAGTACCTTTACAAGATGCAGGGGTCTATGAAATAGATTGTGACTGCGGACTCTTATACATTGGTCAAGCCAAGATAAGCATAGGCACCCGCATAAAAGAACACATAGCTGATGTAAAACACCAACGCTCGTTGAAGACTGTTGTGTATGAACATGTGCAACAGGGGAGCAACCACTACCTGAGATTTGACAAACCACAGATTCTCGCTAGAGAACACCGATTCCTACCAAGGATGCTTCGTGAGGCTATTGAAATCAAAAAACATCCTAATTTCAATAGAGAAGATGGTTGGTATGTACCACCAGCTTGGGATCCAGTAATTCAAATAGTCCAAGAAGAAGCAAACCACAGCTACATAGACTTCATGATACTTTGTGCTCATTCTGCGTAAATAGAAACACCAATGATTAAATTATGTTCGGGTACTTTGAAATAACTGCACTGCAGTTATTTCAATGTTTGACACAAATACTATCTTAGTCTCCCCGTGACCATGGCTGCTGAAAAGCAACAGAAACGTCGGGAAAAGTGTAAACTTAAATATAAATAGTTTTAATAGTTTTAATAATTTAATTAGCTTACAAATTAGTAATTTTAATAGACGTAGTGTAACAGTATCTAAATTATGTACCTAATAAAGTGTCAAATAAACAACGCGATAAAATCGGTATATATATAGCAGTTTAATTTCAATGAATAATATTCGCGTAAACAGAAGACAATATTAAGTATCAAAATCGGTAGCAAATAAGGCAGGGATATATTAATATTTTATATTAGGATATAAGAAAAGTGTGGTTGAAGTGGGGATATCACTCAAATTCATTCGGACAGGTGCATTTAAATAGCGATTACGTCACAGTTTGGTATCGTAAATACTTTTTCTGTCATTTGACAATTATTACTACTAGTACCCGATTTGAAATAATATAATATTCTATCACATACACACAACACCATCTAGCCCAAACTAAGCAGAGCTTGTACTATGGGTACTAGACAATAGATAAACATACATATATACTTTTTTTTTTTGTATATACATTCATAATATATATAGAAACACCCAGACCAAGACAAACATCCATGTTCATGCACACGAATGTTTGACTTGTGCGAGAATCGAACCCGCGACCTCAGGCGTGGCAGTCGGTTACACTGACCACTACGCCATCGATTATAATTGACAAGATTAAAGCTATTTGGCTTAAGTAATAAAAAAATAGAGTCAGTTATCCTACTGTCTGTACAAAAGTATCTGCGAATTTGGTTGATATTTTTAAACGATTCATTTTATAACGTGACTAGATTTTGCCTGCGGTATCACTCGCGAAATCTAGGTTAGGTTAGATTAGAAACAGAATTTTTTCTCAATGAAAGGTACCTTATCCTCTACTGTACCCCTGACAACGTGTATACGAAATTTTGAGATAAAATTGGCTAACTGACGAAAATAATATCTTGCTCAATTTACTAATACATCTTTATCATTACATATTTAGATTGTCAGAATGTCTTTGGTCAAGAAAAGACTACAACTTAGTAGATATTCAAAAATTTAACTCACTAATTTTATATTATTGTGTATAATAAAAATTCCAGTAATTATAAACAATTATTTGCCACCTAGCCATCAACATTTTGAATCCATTATTTTATTCCACAGACCGCCCGTGCAGAGCGATTTGCAGTAAGCTCTAAATAAAGTAATTTTACCCCGATACTAAACGAGCCAATCTATGGGCCAACATATTGCATATGGCTATTATAGCCTAACGATCACGTTCAATATTCGTCTGATCTTAGAGTTCCTTAGTGAGGCAGAGCTGCAAACGTTTAAAGTGTGTAAACCTTTTGATTTGTGATCTGTGACGAGTGCTGGCTCGTTTCTAATGCGTGCAGAAGTATAGCTGTTACTTTTGTAGTAAATTTCTTCTCTAATATAAGACAAGAATAAGACCTAAAACTCTTATGAATTTTCACATAATAGTGTTTTGTCTTTGATGTCAAAAACAAATCAAGTTGTTTTTAAAAGCAATCATCTCACTCTAAAAAGCATTATTAGAAAGAAATGCTATATCATGCAGATTTTACTTTGAAATAAAGGTATCACAATCGATACACTTCCTTAAGTCTTTTACATCGTACAACAGCATGAGGTCCCTCGTGGACAATGAAAGTTAAACGCTGACTAAACAATGGCTTGGATGGCTGTTGAAAAAGCCCCATATTTGATAGCGGATGATGACGTCACAACAGCTCCTTAACATAAAACGACAAACTGTGGTTAATCGAATTCAAGGGTTAAAATGTTATTAAAATTACAAGCTTTTTTAACATGCTTTATTGGTATATTTGAGTTAAATATTGAAAATGAATTATAAACTATGTATCACTTAGACATTTGCATACATATGTGATAGTTTTTCGAAAGATAAAATTCTATAGATTTATTTGCTCGACTTAGTAACAACATGTATTGAGAAAAGTATACAGGTCTAAACCATCTAATTTGCATCGATAAAGCCTGATACACATTTGCCTATGAGTATTTAAGACACATATGTATAGGCTGATGGAAGCATAAGTCTTAAACGAGACGTAATCTGAAGGGATTTTCTAAAGAAAATATAGAGTACGCTAAATCAATGCATGTTTAAGAGTGTAATGAGCGTTAATACAATTTGAGAGATATAATAAGATCTAGGACGAAAGCTATAGTTGCTCACTACCATACATACTTACATCAAGCTTAACTAAACGAATAAATATATTTTCCAGGTTTTAAACGATTGAGGTGAAATTTTGCAAGCATTATTGGGTTTAGAGTTTATTCATTTTTATGATAGATATAACTCGATGCTGCAGCGAGGATTGTCCCTCTGAGAACTACTCAACGGTTAATTGCAAGAACATTAAACTTTGTACACACGTTTAACTTGTATAGATACGACCGTGCATCGGTGCAGTCGGGAATGTCACGTCCCTTGGGAAGCTACTCCCTAACCAGTTAAAAGCACGTGAAATGTGCGTAACTAACTAAAAACATAAAATAAAAGGCATTCTCAAATCAAGCCTTTTTCTACCATTATGCGGTACATTTTCACAAACCGTAGCTATAAAATATTTTTACAGGGCTGTCATTAGTTGGTAAGAAAACACTTACTGAGATATGTATTGCTTTCAGTACATGAAAATCTTTTAGAATGCTCGTTTTCACAAGGTTTTTATTTATACATTATTTAGTGCTAATTGTAGTGAAAAAGTACTGTTGAAACTATTAAACGTAGTTGAGTTTATTCTGCGTAAATAGAAACACCAATAACTATATTATGTTCGGGTACTTTGAAATAACTACACTGGAACATTGAGACAACTACCATCTTAGTCTCCCCGTGACCATGGCTGCTGAAAAGCAACGGAAATGTCGGGGAAAGTGTAACTTAATTATAAATAGTTTTAATAATTTAATACGCTTAAAATTAGTAAAGTTTAATAGTATAGTATAGTAGTGTAACAGTTTCTAAATTATGTAATAGAGTGTTAAATAAACAACGCGATAAAATCCGTATATAGTAGTTTAATTTCTAAGTACTGTGATTTGACGTTTTCATATAGACAGTTTAAGTGATTAAGAGTAAAATAACATAAACTAAGTTATATTTCAAGAAAATGTATAAATGCGTAAAACCACGCCTGTTTCCCGCATGGTAGTCAGAACCTAGGGATTAAGTCTTAGATCCTGGCACACTTCTTTTATTAGGTACATAGACTCTCTTTATACTCTAAATATGCTCTCGTTGATAAAGCGTACTCTATATTTTCTGTAGAATGATCTGTTTAGAGTACGTTCAATTTGAGACTTCTGTTTCTAACAGCCCCATATATATTTTCCTTATAGTTTCATTACCAAATGTTTTTCAATCTTATTATACAAGAGCTGAACAATTTTCTAAATAAATCAATAGAATGTTCATCTTTTGAAAAACAATCGCAAGTGACGAATTGCAAAGCCCAATACTCTCACTCATAATAATTAACGTATTATGCACTGATTAAAAATCAATAATTTTAGAACAACTTTAAGAATGGTGAGTCATGTATCGACATCGTCTATCCGAAATAACGTAAAGATAATTTTATTACGCAATCAAATGGCGATGACGCGAAGGTTTTCTTAAATTTATGGACTAATGATTATATGTATATATTAATACATCAATATATATCGTAATACGTTGTACAACACGTTAGAACTGGCGTGTAGAACATATTTAATGATACTTTTTTAAATAAAGAGAATAAATAAAAAAGAAACAAGACGCTAAAATATGAAGTGGTAAAATTGATATATTTATATATGTGGATAACTTCTAAAACTACAGATTCGATAATAAAAGTGTTTTAAAATAAATAACGCGACAAAATCCGTATAAAGTAGATTAATTTTAAAATAAAGATTCGATTTAAATAAAATCACATGTAGAAAGTAACATTGTCTCTGAGTTACATAGACATGTTTTAATCATAAACCACACCAATAAACCGCGAAGTGGAGCTAGTTTTAAGTATTAAAAAAAAAACAAAACAAATTAACCTACATGCTATAACTTATTCGGCAGACAAATTACCGAACCTTTTATTTGAATTTCGAAGCCAAATTTAAGCAAGTGATAAATACAGAGAAACTTATTGCCATGGAAATTCTGAATGATCTTGATTTCCCCAAGGCAATGGTTACGTATTGGCGGCTGCTTTGACATTTACAGAGCTATGCCTCACTCTCACGTCAAATATTAAAAACAAATAACATTTTCCATTGAATATCGGTTTTATTGTTTAACTTTGATATTGTTAGAGTTTACTTAAGCTGAAAATATTTTTAGATATTTCTTAGATATTTAGATTTATTATTTTACGTATTCGTGGTTAATATTTAATCCTATGATAAGGATTTTAGAAAGCTTGGATTATTCTGACTGTACTGACAACCAAGTGATTTTAATATTGGTTGCTATTTTATCTGCCTGCGAATTTCTTTATAGTGTTATAGATATATGATTGCTCAGGCCATCTCTATAAGATAAATAGTAGTTAGTTTTTCGCAGTTGTCTATTCTATTTCGTGTTCATATCAGGTTATAATTAATGTTGTATGCATGAAGATATATTATTAAATCGAAATAATAAGTATTGTAGGTGACATTACCACAATGTGAAAATAAGCTTCTCGTTATTCGCTTTATCGCCAAAAGTAGTTTAATTTCAATAAGTATTGAGTAATTAAAGGAGAATGCTCATTGAAGTATGGAGCACGTACCTTAATTTGTTGGGTTTTAAATGTATATTCTATTACAAAAAAAAAATATATCCCTAGTTCGACGGGTTATTGCACAAAAACTTTATGAAGCTCGTTAAATTAGATTATTTTTTCACATGCAAACAGAACATGTTTTTCGTTTTAAATTGTGTTTTCACTTATAGCTTGCTAAACCTTTTTTTATATGTAACTGTAAATAGCCGAGGTGTGGTGTATCTAAGATAAACTAAGGGTCACGCGTGTGTTAACGTACAAGTTTGATTGTTGAGAAAACGAAACCAAGAATGGGCATACTCCTTTAGCTATTAGTAGATATCTAAGTTACAGACATAATTTTAAACTTAAACTTTTGACTACTAATTGAACAACTTTTACAAAATATCTTCTACATCAAAAATAATTTAATATTTGACTCAATTCGTAGAGAATATATAACATACAACGACTCATATCTAATTTAGAAGGACGACTAAAGATTTACAAAATTACGCTGTACTAACAACTTTGTATGAAAGTAGTTTACTTTGAATGTAAGGTACTTTAATCTTAATGTGTAATATTCGTGTAATCGTTAGAAAACATAACAATTTATTTTAAATTGCCATATTATCGGTGGTCGAGACGTTTTGAGGGTGTATTAAATATTGATTTACCATAAGATATAAATGTGACGAAGTAAATAAAATATAATAATTTGAATAAATATCAAGTAATATTTTACAATACGATACTGTATTTTTTGTATTATACACATTAATAAAAACTATCCATTAAGAAATTTACATGTTATGGTGAAGATATACACACAAAGTAAAAATTGCAACCAACCCGTTACACTCCTTGTATGACTTTTGTAAACTGTGTAACATTGGTGTGCAATTGAGTATACATATTATACTTTAGTTAAATATCACATAAAACAGACATTAAACGTTCAAAATAAACGTAGAACACGTTTTTTAACTACTGTGAAATACTACAGAGAAACATTTCATATATTTTGTAAACACATCGAGGCTATACCACTGTTGACTAACTACAGAAAAATATATCATCCTCAACCTTTGACTGACGAGAGATGGAATCGTGATGAATTCAACTTCTCAATCATTATTTTACAATACGAGTATATCTATGTGTGTGTGAAAATACTCGTGCGTAGCTAATGCAATTGCACTAATATAAATTTACTTCTTATAACTTTAATAATCAATTTCGCTTCGAGCATCATTAGTATTGTGGTACGTTTAAGCGAACACACATTGAAATGAAGTTGTACGCATTCGTAAAAAGGTAACATAGCGATATGTGAATACTAAAACGAAGACCATGTTATCATTAACTCAACATTAAAACGACATAACAAACAGTCAATCTATAAGAGGCTAATAAAACCATCCCAACAATGTTCTCCATATTTTATACATCTAATTTTAATATAAAATAGCCTCTGGATTCTCCAAATAACAATTTTATTCATTATCTTGTTTTTAAGGGAGCTTTTTTACTTTTTTCGTGTTACAAGTTGTAAAAACGTTTCGAGAGAGCTTTGAAATAATTAAGTATTTTTTTGCTGAAATGTTGCTAATGTGATATTTTGAAGCGGTTTTTCAGCTGTGTTAGTTTATACTGTGTTTTAGTAATTAAAAAACTGATGAGGGAGAAAATTTCGGGCTTACTTTAATTTACACGAATATATTAAGTCTGTTTTCATTAGTGATGAGATATATTTACAGTTTCTTTTTTCTTTGTGCATCATTATAATGTGATTTTGATTTTAAATGCTGAACTTAAACTATCGTGTACGGATTTTGCAGATGTGTGTTTACAAGTCGTAATCTATGTTTATTCCGAAGAATATAAATGATATCTAATAGGGTACTTTCATATTTTACAGTCACAACGTAACCACCATAAAATATTTTTACTAGATAAGTTTTAATATGAAAAATTTGCGTTTAACGTCAGCCTGCACTCATTTAATTTGTGCGTTTTGAAAACGAAGTATAAATTTGCATATATCATTTTACGTCGCGTAAAACCTCAATTTTAAATTAAGAAAATAAAAACTATAACAACTTGCTAAAACTATATTTTAAGCACAATCAAAACTTATTTTTATTAAAAATGCTCGGTTTATCTATTATACAGGTTTGTTTTAGTATTTCTTTTAATATTGTAGAAAGACAAGAAGCCTAGGGAACTAAAAATTCTTGGCTAATGTAAATCTACCTTTGGGTGAATTACGGTCGGGTATGTGGCAGCCTTGTTAGCCCAAATAGGGGCCCATTCTAATTATAACGTAGGGGATGTACGTTAGTTTGTTTATTTGTTAAGAGTAGAGATTTTAGAACTTGTAATGTTCGACCTATATCTTCGAATAGAATGTTTTAGATAAATAAAAAATATGCTGTCAAGCAAGCATCGAATAGGTATATAAAATGTACCTTACATGTATTTTATTGTTCAAGAAGATTCTGTTTTAAGACATAATTTTTATATAAATAATATTTATTTTAGCAGGAAATCATTATTTTTCGTTCCGTATAATATGAAATATACGTTCGTTATAAAAACACTGTGTTCCAAATTTCGTAAGCATACTACTTCAAATATACCACGTTTCAGGAGAGTTTGAAATATGAATTTTGATAAAAAGTCGCTTTCAATGCTATTCCTCCGTAGTATATAGAAGTCTAGCCATGCGTAGAGGAGTCGTAGAACTTCTGTGCTAAAGTAAGTGCTCTCAATACCGCGGTATTGAACTCGTATCATGACTTTGATTAATACAGCCAAGGATTATAACAAGTGGTTTTATTTTGCTAGTCTTAGTGTATTTTCTATCAAGATTTTACAAATTACGTGGCTTTAAATGGTATCGAAAATGCAAAGTACGAAATGTATGACACATGTCTAATGAAATATTTAATAGGAAAGTTTAAGCAAACATCCTACAGAAATTACGGGCTTAGTCAAATTGTTACCTAAAGCATAATTGGTTATCTGAGTCGTGTTTTAAAAGCTCATTATATTTTGCTAAATAATTTTTCACTGGATCAATATTTTATGTAAACGTGCTGAGAGCCCCAAATATAAGTACACAGCTGAAGCGTATTCACCGAAATCTTATTTCCATAATTTAAACGGGTGTCTGAGTCAACTTTGCTGAAATTTGTAATTTTTGACTTAACCTACTTTCTTGTTTTCGCGAATCGCAACGAGCTTACGCACAAAATTTATGTACGACGTCTGTAACATGTAACGTCGCGAGATGTAATCGTAAATAAGTGTGGGAGCCTGATGGGCTATAAAGTGACGGGTGGATGGTGAGTGTTTTGGTGGGACATGGTGCCGCGTGGTGGTACTTACAATGTAGCGCAGAGGGGGCACATAGCCGAGAGCGTACGAGTGGTCGCCCGCCGCCCGGCCGCGCCGCCGCGCTACCGCCGCATGGCGCCGCGCCGCCAGCACGCGCGACCAGCTGCCCGCGCGCGACACCTCGCGCTCGCTCGCGCCCGCGCCTCCACGTGCCCCGAGCCCGCCCGCGCAACCAGTCCACGTATCCCCACGCCGAACAGTCCGACTGTTGACAATTCACAACATCGACACTATACTAAAATTCATCCAACAAGGCCATGACACTCGTACGTTAATAATATATGAAAACTTTCTCGTAACGCTCGCACGTTGTCGCATTGCAGAAAAACGTTTCGGAGCGAGACATTAACTCGCTTTTGTCTTCCAGGGGATTTTACATGCGAGCTTATTTATTCACGTCGGCTGGGAACTGCGTGGTGGGATACGGTGTGCCGCCTGGTGCCGATAAAAGGGACCGTGGTGGTTGTGTATACTCACATTAGCATGCCAGCGTCGGCCTCCCGGTTATCAACTATCGTTAACGTAAACAATTGAACACACAATCATTTTGTCGAGTGGCGCGGCGCGATATCACATGCCGGTCGGACGCGGATCGAAGGAGCTCGGGCGGAGGCGCCCGGCTCGTCAGAGCATCGGCCCCGGGGGCTCGGCGCCGCAGGGCTGCCACCGCCACCACACCGTATGCGGCGTTTGCTTGCTAAATGAGCGGATTAGGTGCGCGGGGCGGAAGTGTCGGAGGCGACACGCGCGTCGTTGCCACTGCAGGCCGCCACTGAGGCGGGGCGGCCCGGGAAAGCCTCCCCGCGCCCCTCCCCGCGCCCCCGCCGACACCCTCCCGCTCCACCCCGCCCGCCATGTGCCCGGAGCGCGCTCAGCCTCTCGCCTCGCAAAGGGTTGTCGGCAAAGGGAAATTGCTACTATCGTCTTTTTGTCGTGACGACAATTGGCCGTGCTTTAGGCGGCGCTTTCTCTTTGACCGTGGCTCGGGGCCGGCTCGCTCTTTGGATCTGAGACGGTATTTTATTCAGTTTTGGATCGGATATATTATATTAGAATTGTTTTGAGTCATGTATCGGGGTCGGCGCGTTATGTAACGCCGTGCGGGTGCCATGGCCGTTCCGCAGACGCAGCGCGCCTGTCGGAATACCCCTAACGCAGCCCTTAAATTTCTAGTGAAACGTTACGAGCGAGGGCGAACATTGCCGAGTGTGTCCGAGCGGAGGTGCCGAGCGCGGCCGAGCGCGCGCCACCGGCGCCGCCCAGTCAATAAGGCCGTCTCCACTCGCCGAACAAAGACACTAACCTATAATAATTACATTTAATTAAGGATAACTGGACTATTTTGTATAATAAGCATATCGCGCTGCAGCGTTAGCAGCCAGATTTCGCACTTGATTAAGGAAAATTATTTTATACGCGCACGTCTGTTAGGGTCGACACGTGGGTCGGTAGCGCCACCTAACTACAAGCAGCGAAAAACTTTGCGAGTAAACTTGATTATTTTAATACTTTAAGACTTACGTTAGAGTGATAAAGCGAAAAAATCATAAATGGCAAAATATCGCTTATGTGGTTAAAAATAGGTGTGTGAATGGTTTGTATTGTTTATTTGTGTTTTCGATTACATTTTCGTTCTGTTGTCAGACCACGTGTGCGGTGTGCGCTCTTTGAGTTAAGGTAGTTTAGGTTTGTTGCAGTAAAGGTTTGATTACGTATCGCCATAGATATTGCGTGTAAACAAGATTCCGAGTAGTAGTATTTTAATAGCAATAGCATTTATTGTTGTTTTAATGTGTACATTTGTCGATTCATGTGCTTGCAATAATGAAACCATACCACTATATATTATTTGTTTTGCAATATGTACCTATTCTAAACTTGTGTTTAATTAATGAATACGTCTGGAATTGCTACATTTCATTTATGACTTTTATAAAGTATTAAATGGAGATTATTATGTAGACAATTATAAAAATACATTATAATAACGGATAAACAAAATATTATTGAAATCATACATATTATAATAGTAAATACTGTTGCTTAACTGGTATACCATTAAAATATAATTTTATAGCTACTAATTTGTGTTATAAATCACTAATATTTTTATTAATCCCTCCGGATGAGCTAGACTGCTTGTTGTTAGAACCGAGTTTGCTGATACGTAGGACTCGAATCCATGACCTCTTGATTGTAAGTCCAAAATATATCCGAATTATTTAATTTAAAATAATAATATCCTATTTAGGATATTATTATTTTACTGCTACATTTAATATAATAATAATAATAAAATGTATTCGGCTAAAAGGATGGTGGACTTAATCAACTTTAAATTAAAACTTAATATCTAACAATGACTTAAAGCCTTAAGAAATTAGTTTACAATCAAAATAATAGTCATAGCTATGCAAGAAAGGATACTTTAACACCTTTACATTATTATAAGCTACTTGCCTGTACTAGGTTAAACCTGTGTCTCAGGCGATCACTTGACTATCTATTTTAAAAGTAGACATTTATGTAAGAAAGCTGTTGGGACATTAATATGACGAAATATAAACTTAAGCTAAGCATATTGACGCAACAGTAGCGAATGTGACTGATATGCATGAGATTTAGTGTTCGAATCCAGCGTTCAGGCAACATATTGTAGGCTTTTGCTGTCATGACCTTCTTAGACGCAGCATTGAGTCAGCAACTGTTCTCAGTAGGCAGCAATATACATGTTCTTAACAACGTGGGATTTAACACCACGGCTTGCGAAATATTGCTATATTACATGGATGGTAGACAAATGAAAGTTTTTTTTTATGGGATAGGATGCGAACGAGTACACGGTTCAACTGATGGTAAGCGATTACCGCCGCCCATTGACACCCGCAACACCAGAGGAGTTGTGTTGCTGGCCTTTTAAAAAGGAGTACGCTCTTTTCTTGAAGGTTTGTAGGTAGTCCGGAAATACCGCAGGCGACAGCTCATGCCACAGTTTAGTTGTGCGAGGTAAAAAATTTCTGGGAAAACGCACTGTTGTGGACTGCCACCATCTAAATGATGGGGATGGAAATTCTGTCACGTAGGAAAATGGCGAAATGTTTATATATATAAAGATGTCCGATTACCGAGTCGGGCAAAGCTTAGACGGCAAAACGTGGGTGTAATCCACTAATACGTAATGTTTTAAATGGTACCAGGATCAACAAAGTAACTCATTAACAAAATTTAAACAAATTAACAGAGAAGATATTCACTTAAAAGTGCAAAACGTTTTTTATCTATACTAATAATATAGAGAAGGAATTTTTGTGTGGTTTGTAAGGCTTTGTGAAACAAAAACTACTCAAACGATTAAAAAAATTCTTATGTTATATTATCACTGAGTAACATCGGCTATATATACGTATATTTTTTAATGTACTTTTACTAACATAACCTTATAAATTTTTACGCGGCTGAAGCCACGGGAAAGAAGTTATAAATTTTACGAGAATATTACATATTGATATAAATCAACATTAAAATATGAACCGTGATAAAGTAGTTTAATTTCAAAACTTAAATAAAACTGTATACTACACCAATTTGTTCGTGTTAAAACTGAAACAAAGCTCTCACTATCGGCATCGACTACCGTCAATTAACTCAAATTTCTTTTCAACTAATTGATAGGAATCGTCGAGATCGATATTATTTTAACAGTCAGAAGAAACTTGCTTCCTTTCTTCTGACTTAGCTTAACTATTGCTGATATCTGAGGGTCTCAGTGGCGGAGCCAGATTTTTTTTTTAAATGATTTATTTACTTTTCTTACATTTACACAAAAAACGCCAAACTGTGCACACAGTTTGTTGGCGTAAGATGCGCTTTATTGGTTTATATTATTATATATGTTTACTAATAACATATACATGGTAACATAGTGTCCGGACATGGACTAACGATATTCTAAATACTTAAATATAAACTACTTTAAAGTACAAATACACTCCAAACTTGGGTCCAATACACTTCCCCGCTATGTGGCAGCCATTTTTTTTTTTGTTGAACTATTGTATATGCGTGTACAAAAAAAACCACATCTCTTAAAGTTTTGGTCTCACTGAGATAAAAATAGGCTTATTTGAAAGGCAACAATATTGTCTACCGTCTACATTACAAAACAAAATGTTCACATTTCCATAATTTTTAAAATGTGATTGTTGAAAAATAACGAAAAATTATGCATATCAACAAATAATTGTTAATTACTGCAAAAACATCCTCGACAACTCTTTTATTTTGTTGTAATTTATAACTGTATGTCTAATAATTAATAAATTATTGTTGTTTGAACATAGTGTATCTCTGACATTTCCGAAGTTATATGCGTATTAAATAGTTAATTATCGCTCGCTTTAACGGTGGAGGAAAACATCATGAGGAAACCTGAGTCTGAGAGTTCTCCATAATGTTGTTCCTGATAGACGGTAATAGACTAACAGTTTATTATATGAGACTAGACCTACTGCCTCCGTGGTGCAACGGTAGTGAATGCGACTGCTGTGCATGAAGTGTCGGGTTTGAATCCCGAGTAGGGCCAAGAAAAAGTTATTGGGTTTTTCTGTTAAGAAATCTCAGCCCAGAGTTAGCGAGTTGGCGGTGTTAGTCGTCCCCGTGCCTCGGAAAGCACGTAAAGCCGTTGGTCCTGCGAATGATCTCTCTCCGGTCGTGTCGGATTACCGTCCCATCGGATCATGAGAGTTAAGGAACAAAGAGATTGTGTTTGCGCACACACTTGTGCACTATAATATCTCCTGCGCAGATGGCCTCCGTTAAGAGTCTCCGTTAAGACTGGCCGCCGTGACCGAAATTCGGTCTGGAGGACATTATTATTATTATATTTGTCTTATCACAGGTACTTTCAAACATATTTTATTAGAAAATACCTGGCCCTTTGAGAGGCTTACACGAAGACATGGGTCCAACGTGAAGAGGCCCTTCGAGAGTTTTAATCAAAGGTGGGATGGAACACCTACAGCGGCACTACCCGCAGCAGGCACAAGACTATTGCTACGTATGGATTCTAATATATGGGCTATGAGTATGGGTGTTTGGTGGACCGGTATATTGCTAATTATGGTTGAAAAACGACGTCTGCCCTGAATACTCTAATAACGTCAATGCAATGGGCAGACGGTGACTCACCAACTCACTAGATGGGCCCCCTGAATAGCACTGATTTGCAAGTGGCTAGGGGTGTCGAGTGGTGCGGCGCCGATTTCACTATCACGGGTCTCGTGACAACGGATCGTGACGTGACCCGGAGCGAGTTTCCCCGTAGTTATGCCCTTGAAAATGACACTTCCACACTTCCACCCCGAAGTATATAGCTCTAGCGGCCTCCCTCTGACCGGCCGACCAAGGCAAGTCAGAGTTGAGAGTCCTACAGGCACCCTTGAAGTTCCACCCCAGCCAACTAGTAACGGCAAGCCGGGGACGAGGCCCTAACCATCTCTCTGAGGAATTCAGGACCGCAGTGTCGTCACTCACATTCAGCCAAGCTGCCCTGCGGTTTGTACGCTTTAATTTAACCTGGTGATACATTTTTTGTTTATATCACAAGGCGAAGGTGATAGTTTAAAAGCTAGTGTACTGTGCCCTCCGATATTGCGTTAGTTTCATGATGAGATAACGACTGTCCCAGAGGGGAATTATATATAATATTATTATTATTATATGAGACCTGAAATATAATTGTCGAAATGTGCGTGTAATAGTGCCTATGCCTACTCACTTAGGGTTAGATACATCCTCTCTCTCTACAACTAGTCCAGTTTATGATATAGCGTTCCCCTACACCAAACATCAAAGTTATACTAGGTGGAGCCAGTTATAGACAGGTATTGTCTCCAAATCTCGACTTTCTCCACCCTAACCTCAGAGATTCGGTTCTCGTAAGCGAGCTACTTCGTGCCCAAGTGACACTACGTATTCTCCAGATAGGTACCGGAGCAATAAAGCCGCTCACCAATCGCAGCTCTGGGAATTGCTAACGAAAACTTCGCTGAAGTCGACGGAGAAGCCGCCTCCCATATCTCCAGTATGGTACCGGAGCTACATAAGGCACGCTTACTTCCCGACGTACATCTATACGCCTAGTAGGGTTAGACAAGTGAGATTACATATGTATGTATGTACTTTAACTACTGACTGGTTGGTGCAGTGGTGTAAATGAGAATTTACATTTACAATCGACCTTGGCGGTTGATTCCAACGTCGGATAAATTATTTTTCGGTATGTTTCTTAAGTAATATTCATGAGGAGATTAAGTGGTTATCCTCACTAATATTATAAATGCAAATGTAAGTTTGGAATGTCTTTTGGTATGTGTTTTAAGCAATGTTCATGAGGGATCAAGATGGTGGTCATCCTAACTAATATTTTTATAATGATGCTTGCATGATGAAATGCGAATGTGAGTTTATGTGTTTGTTACGCTTTCACGCCTTAACCAATCAGCCGATCATCATGAAAGAAAGAAAGAAAGAAAAATGTTTTATTTGAATCTCCATACATATATAATTTAAAAAATAAAAACAATAATAAATATAATTTAACAGAAGGCGGTACATGGAGAACAAATTAGGCACTGCGTCAATTATTGTTGCAGTATAGACTACAAAGCTGGTATTCTCGCAGGCCTCTGCATACACGTTGTCAGGTGTACGGAAAAGGACAAAGGTTATCTTTCATCCAAAGAAAAGTACTGGTCCCGAGAGATAAAGATAAATTAATTTAATCTGAGCGAATCCGTGGACAAAATTTAGTTATAAAAATTACATACTTAAATTTTTTTTACTAAAATCGCGAATCACAAATTTAATTCTTCTAAATTAAGATCAACATCAAATGTGATCATAAATTGATTTTCGTTTACCTTTGATGAGTGATAGACTATCATAACTCTATTATGAACATATTTTATTACGAGATTTGGCCTTCAGGTTACAACCACCGATTGAATAGATCCAATACCTTTTATTCTATTATATCGAAGCACATATTCCGTTCAAAGCACTAGCAAATCAAATAGTCGTCATTTTAAATCGCGTAATCTATACCAGTGGCCTCTAAACCGTTTCACAATAGACTACACTATCCCATATAGCTATCACAATATCAAAATATTATTTTATATCTACCGGTGTATCACGGCTTACCCATAACAGGTTGGGCAGATTACGAAGCATACAATACCTCTTAAACCCAAAACATGGGAAGATTAAATTGGTATTTATTTCTGTTTGGATTTGGGCGCTTAATGGGAAATTGCGGTTCGATACAAGCCGCGATACACGTTTAATTAAGTTTGTACATAACACACGATCAGCGATAGACTAGTGAACGTTCCATTGGGCTATCATGCGAGGATTCGGTGTTTGATCCCACAAATAGCGCCTTAAGTTTTCGATATTATATCTACTATCCTACTAAAATAATAATAATAATAATATTCTACCACATACACACAACACCATCTAGCCCAAACTAAGCAGAGCTTGTACTATGGGTACTAGACAATGGATAAACATACATATATACTTTTTTTTGTAAATACATATATATTATACATAGAAACACCCAGACCAAGACAAACATCTATGTTCACGCACACAAATGTTTGACTCGTGCGGGAATCGAACCCGCGACCTCAGGCGTGGCAGTCAGTTACACTAACCACTACGACATCGGTTGTAATAACGTGAAAACGTCACACTCACTCACAAAAGTCAAGCTCCTTAAAGTTAAGAATGTGCATGATCACATCATAATCAAATAACAGAAAATCGACACACCGTGTCGTCACTTTGCCAACCAAACTATTTTGATCATATGTCAGAAATTTTAATTTTGCGTCTATGTTTTGCGTTTAAGAAGATAGGTACTATATGGCATTTATCGCATTATACATATGTATGTACATATATACAGAGTAAAAGTTAAAACAATTTTATTTCTCGAATTTTTGAAAACACAATACACTTTCCAAAAGACGTGTTTTACCAAGTAAACATATTTTAACAAGTCGACTACAAAGAAAGACACCACGTGGACTCAGAGGAGTATTGTTCATAATGCTCTCCGAGATGTCTTGGTAAGTATTTCAAATCTAGTTACATTTGAAAATCTTACCAAGACATCTCTGGGCTAGCATAATTGACTATGGCCTAACACTTTTCATACTGAGTGGAGGTCCGTGCCTAGGTGTGGGTATAAAAAGGATCAACATTGCACACTATGCACGAAAAGATACCAAGCGTAGCATCAACTAATTCACATGCTTTCTGAGGTACGAAAATTAACCATTTCAAACTTTAAAAGAAATTCTCATTTGCAGAGTTAGGACACTCTTGACAGTAAGAATTCCTTGACAGAAACTTTTTGCTAGTCGAACCCACGTATCAAATCCGGCATCATATGATCCGCAGCCTCATACACTAACCACAATACCAACAAGCAGTCAATTGCTGCCATATAAACACGCCGATCAAACATTAGCTCACTATAGCTCCTCGAAATATAAACGCAGGACAGCCAACCCTTTATCAAAGGCTCTATTTGTACGTAGATTACATACGGTACCCGTACAATGGACGTTAGTACCGTCCGGGCGTTATAGGATTAGGGCTGCAGCAATGAGAAGAGCACTTTAAATCTAACGGCACGTGAATCGTGCATTCCCATCAACTAGCTCTACGCAATCTTTTATCTTAGTTGAACTATGGTACCGTGTACATACAAAGACATTTGTTATTCTAGAAGGGGTAGGCAGAGGCGTATAAATTCACAATCACCAGGTATATTTCTTAAGTACGATGTAATAGCGGGCGAGCTCTTGAAATCTACCGAGCCCAGTAGACGTATTTAATTTCGCACTACTGAAATATACAGCGTGTATCAGAAAAGTGTGGTCATATATTAGAACCGTAAATATCTGTAAAATAACATTTGAACACAATCCAGTATGTATTACTTATTATTAATATTAGATCTACTTAATAAAAGTCGTCTTCTTTACTAACACAGTTTTATAATAGTTTTAAGATGTTTGGATATTTATTATTTAATCACATTTTAAACGAATTTGTATTAATCTTAATAACACGTCATAGGATACTTTTTATCCGGGTATGCATTTTCAAACATTTCATTAAAACAAGCTAATCATAAGCAATTTTTTTGTGTGCCTATTGCACATTTCTATTGTAACACCTAACCTATTCCTGCGGGGATTGAGGCGTGAGACTATAAATGTGTGTAATTTATAATAAATAATTAATTATCGCTCTCTTTGCCGGAAAGAAAAACATCGTATAAAAACATGGATTAGAGTTCTAGAATAAAATTATTATACAACTCTCAGTCGTATTTCCTTAAGATGTTAGAGATGAGACTTCTAATTTACTTTTTATTTTAGAAAAAGATTACTCTCGCATTAGGAGTAATCCCTATTAATAACATTTTATTTAAATATTTGTGAGTATTAGTTTTCTTTTTTCCTTTAAAAAGGTATCCTGCACTAATAATAATTCCTGTGTTGCGAAAGACTTTACAAACATTCAAACAACAGACACAAAGAATATCCAGACTCGGAACCATTTTCAAAGTTTTGTCTCTTGTAGGACTTGTACCCACAACAATAGGCGAAGTGGTGAAGTGGCAGTGACGACACGACTATATAAACCACAACGCCATCCGTGCAAATAACTTCACATGTCTTCGAGAACATTCTCGAAGATGGGAGAAGTCTGCAAGCCCGCGCTGGGCTAGCGTGGCGGACTATGTCGTGAACCTTCTTACAATTTAAACAGGGCTAATGTTATTAACCTCCGAGTCTTCTTCGAAGAGGTTAATGAAGACACTATGTGGGTCTGTGTGTCTGTCTGTTAGTGACAGTTTGTTAGTGACAGGCATAGCTCCAAATTCACTGGACCGATTAACTTGCAACTTGGGGTCATCTCTCGGTCGAGTTTGAATATGAACCCTGTGGGTCAAAAGACCTCCGAGATATAGGGGTCACAAGGTCATAAGGTCAGGGGATATCCACCAACAGAGTGATTTGGAAGTCCAAGGTCTCCCTTGGATTCTCGGCTTTTGCCCAGCAGTGGGACATTACAAAAAGCTGATGAAAAAGTTCACATGAAGACGAAGAGGTTGAATCCTGGCTTTTAACACCCATCTCGTTGTTATTATATATACTCGGAAAGCACGTACAACCGTTGTTCCTGAGCCTGATCTCTCTGCAGTCGTGTCGGATTATTCGTCCCATCGGATTATGAGAGTTAGGGAACAGAGAATGCACTTGTGTTTGCGCACACACTTGTGCACTATATTATATCTCCTGCGCCGATGGCCAGTCTCCGTTAAGATTGGCTGCTGTGACCGAAATTCGGTCAGGAGGACATTATTATTATGCACATAATGACCATAGCTAGCATGTAGAACTAAATTCAGCTTATAAATACAGCATAGACACTTAACTATCCAGTTGGCGTCGTGAAACAAGTATGCCCTCACCTTAAGGTTCGGTTGCTGGGTCCAGTCAAATCTCTTCCAGATTTTCTGTTAGAATAGTTTCCGTAGACCCACGGCAATTGGCTATGTGCCTTATAGGTGTGTGCTTCAAAACCTAGATGACAAATTGTTATTGTAATACTCTGCCTACTTACTGTATCAAAAATGCTTACAGTATCACACCTGTATATTACCGAGAGACGCAGCCTTTGTCATCTTACAATTTATATCTTACATCTTATAATTTCCAGTATAAGGGGATATTGGTGTCTACGAGGCATTGTGCCAATTTAGTGCTTTTACTTACTGAACTTGTAAATAGTTTGCCCGACTTGGTTACTAAACCCAAGACCTCATATACAGCTGTGGCATTAATTACGTCTGCGCCATCGAGACAAAATTAAACATTCTTCTATATTCACTTATTCCATATTCACCATCTAGCCCAAACTAAGCAGAGCTTGTACTATGGGTACTAGACAAGGGATAAACATACATATATACTTTTTTGTAATTAAATATTATACATAGAAACACCCAGACCAAGGAAAATATCCATATTCATGCACACAAATGTTTGACTTGAGTGGGAATCGAAACCGCGATCTCAGACGTGGCAGTCGGTTACACTAACCACTACGACATCGAGGCCGACAAAATATATATCATTAATTAAATCTAAACTCGTTCAATTAATTACTCTTCACTTCCTCAAATAAACGGATCACAAGCCAATGTACAGACATTATCTGAAATATATTTATTAATTAACTTCAACGAAATCTTTCTTAACGAAATATTAATTTGAATAAAGATTTTCATTGTTCGATCATTCTCAATTTAAACTTAATTGTGAATCAAATTCTCATTGGAAAGGAGCACTTGAGATAAATCGTTATTTCTTGAGAGAAACGGGTAAATTGGTTTTGTGGAGGATGGCGCTCGGTGTTCTCAAAAGTTGTAGTTTAATCTGAATAATGTCAAAGATTTAAATTACAGAGAGAAAGAAGAAGAATGAACTCATACATTAGATAGAGAAAGGTAGTGTATAATTTACAATATAAGTGAGCGTGACAATAACCAATTTATCTATACAAATATTTTAAGTATACAGAGAAAATATTAGATTTTTGTTTGTTTGTTTGTAAGTATTTAACTCAAAAACTATTCAACTGGCTTTTAAAATTCCATTCACCTTTAGAGGTCTATATTATCATCGCGTAACATAGGCTATATTTTATTTAGAAAATTGTTACTAACATAAAGTAACCTACTTTAATGCGAGCAAAGCCGCTGGTAAAAGCTAGTTAGATTATAGGATACTGCTCATAAGACTACGGGTTCGATTCTCGAATTACTATTAGGTTTGCCTGACATGACATTCTTCAGAGCAGCACAGAGTCTGTAATTATAATATAATTATTATTACGAGGTATTCATACCATAGCTGGTTTTAGACCCCTTTTAATAGATGGCAAGCGTATAAGCATTTATCGGGCATAGACACAAAAAAATGCCTATACAGTAGTGAATAAGACTGTAAGGATACGTTTAGAAACATATTGTCATATTTGCATCTTATTGTATGGGATAGTATGCAATGAAAGAACACTAGATATCGAGCTCAAAGTGACATGTTAGAATAAAGAGGATATGCCGAGCACTTCAAGGAAATGCTGCAATATCAGGATTAGGAGCAGTTGTGGCCTTTGTATCTTACACCGAGACTAGAAGCCAATCCCAATATGCTTATAAATCATCTGTTTTAAAGTAGAAGTTGAAATGTTTGCTTACTTATCCTTGAGTGCCGTGTGTACTGGTGCAGAACAAAGGTTAAAATACTACTTTGAGTGTGCAGAAATAATAAATGTGTCAGCTGTCCTTGAGGTGTCGGGTTCAATTTGCAGTTTGGGCAGTGTTATTGCTATATCTGTAAAGAAAATTTCTGTTGCGGCATGAAGTCGAGAATAATACGTCCCATGTTTTAAGCCAATTGCCGTTTACCAGGCACAATTCCAAACTCGTGCTACTAACTACAGAGAGATTCTTAACAAAAATCTAAAATCCCTTTGCTCAACCCAGGAATCGAACGTGAGGCCTCATGCAGAGCACAGCAGTAGCATTAGCTGCTGCTGGAGATTCAGATGGTTCTTACTGAACTAAACCTAAATCGTTTCACCTGGGTTAGCACATTATTTTTCCTCCGTATGCGTTTTGCCTGGATTCACGCAGATGAAACCCGGGACAGTTTTTTTTCTATCCTGTAGAACCAGGGTTATATGGTATATAGTGGGATTCAAACAAGTAAAATTGCGAACGAACACTAATGCAGACTAACTAGGTGTGGACATAATCAGAGCAATAAAAAGTTATGAAATACTTAGTGCTGGATTATCTATCGCAAGTTTAACCGTAGAAAATTCTATGTTAATACGATTAATGCTAGCAACCCTACCCGAAGCATCAATATCGCCCTTGTTTCGAGTTTTCGATTAAATTATGACGAGAATTTATTCTGGAAACTTCTACAGACTTGTTTACGATGCATTCCGTTCTAGTGTTTAGTTGGAAGCTAAATTTTTGTAGTGTTTAGCTATTGGAGAGACATTTGTTGAAAATATAAATGTATTTTACAGATAAAATACAGGTATTGACATGCACCTCGCATGGCATTGCAGGTGTGCTTTGTTGATTAATAAATATTATTTATATATTACGTGTATGTAATATTAAGTAAACATAACATGAATAAAAAAATACCTGTTTAATTACAATTACAATGTAACATTGTTTGTTTATTTGTTACGCTTTCACGACTTGACTTGACTCGACCGATCTCATATACACGTTGATGAAATTTTGTATACACGTTGCCAGGGGTGTAAGAAGAGACATAGAGTAGCTTTCATCCAGAAAAATAAGTGTTCTCAAGCGAGCGAAGCATGCAAAAGCTAGTTGATGATAATTAATATCATACTATGATGTCAATTATCATTTAATTGCATTTAGCACGAGAGTCTAAACTGAATTTGTCACTAATAAATAGGTGCACACAGCATTGATAGAAAAATACGTTTACATTACAGAAATAACAATTAAAAATAAATTACAACGTTGATAATAATAATAATATAATGTGCTCCAGACCGATTTTCGGTCACGGCGGCCAATCTTAACGGAGAATGGCCATCTGCGCACGAGATATTATAGTGCACGAGTATGTGCGCAAACACAAGTGCACTCTCTGTTCCCTTATCCTCATGATCCGATGGGACGGATAATCCGACACGACCGGAGAGAGATTAGGCGCAGGACCAACGGCTTTACGTGCTTTCCGAGGCACGGGGGTGTCTAACACCGCCAACTCCCTAACTCCGGGCTCGTATTGAGATTTCTTAACAGAAAAACCGAATGCCTTTATGTTGGCCCGACCCGGGATTCGTACCCGAGACCTTATGCACAGCAGTTGCATTCACTACCGCTGCGCCACAGAGGCAGTTGATAATATACGAATATAAGATCACAAACGGAATATAAATTTTTTAAATATTGCATGTACATAAATATTCTCATAAATAGTAAATTAAATGATAAGAAATGATGACAAAATTAAATATACTTAAATAAATAGGCCAAAGCAAAACATTTCTATTTATCAAATAATTTCTATATATTTTTTGTTTTGTAGCTTGTGAAGCTTTAGAGTAAACAATAAAAAAATTGGAGGGGAATTTCTTTTTGTTCGATTTCGATGACTGACCGAACATTCGTATTAATAAATATAGATAATGTAGACTAACGTCTGTCATGCCATCCCCGAAGGGATAGGCTGTGATAAACCATAACCTGCCTGCCCGTTTGGGGTTAAAACGTAGTTACCGAAATGTGAGCATTATACACTTTTGGCTTATCTCTTCGGGAATATAGGCGTCCGACTATACATGTATGTAAATTGAACTCTCAGATTTTAATCATAAATAAACCCAAATAGAAGTCTTACAAATAAATCATACTGTAAAATCTTCGAAAATGACATTATTACTTCAGAATGCTGGCTTTGAATTTCGTCAGTATATCTTAACACAGAAATCCATTAACCTGTTAATCTGATTATACCTTATTTCGATTCCATAAAGCTTATATCCTATTGCTTCACACACGGTATTCAAATCTCGTTAACGTCATCAATACAACGTCAAACATTAGCGGGCATCGTGTACGCTGAATATGCTTTAGTGAATGAAATCAGGATATTTTTTTATCGGTTTATGTACCACTCACGTGCTCGAGATTCGCCGACTAGTTTCGAATTCAAACGGGGTATTTAATCATGATTCGAACGTTTCAATCGTGTTGATGAATTTTTCACGGTAAATTTATGTTGGTACTTGTGTTTTCTGGTTTTATTAAGTTGGTATTTTTTGCAAAAATATCTATGAATTATACTGCAGCCAATTTAACCACATACACCTACGACTAAAGATTACGGAAATTTGTGAAAGAGGTTTCACAATTTATTCAGATTTATCTGGAAGTTTTTGACCTTACACAAACGTTATTAAATAGTCCAGCATTAAAATGCCTCGGTCGGGCAGTAGATTATTTGGTTTTTCTTATAGGAAATTCTTGGTAGTAGTACGCAGTCTGTCAGTGTGTTTAATAAACAGAATATAGGACATCCTATTCCGTAGAACTTTAAATCATAAGTGCCTAACAAAATGTGGATACAAAATACGACTACCTACACATGTCCAGGGATAAGACTATGAATACATTCTATTTCGCAAGCTTTTAAGAAAGGAGGAGTAAAAGTACGAAATCTGAAAATCGGATTGAGTTGCTTTTAATATGAATTTCGGGACAGCCTAATTCTGAAAACAGTAAAGAAATTAATCCAACTAATATTATAAGTGCGAATGTGAGTTTGTTCCTTTGTTGGTCACGTCTTATCTGCTGAACCGAACATCGTGTAATTTCGCGTTGTAAGGGCACAGAAAAAGACATAGGGTATTAGGGAATTTATTCCATAAAAATGTGCTGTTACTAATCTATCTTAACCTACATTTATGCGAACGAAGCCGCAGGAAAAATTTAGTGCACAATTATAGTAATAATACCACAATTGGTATGAGTCATGTTATATAACATAAATATAACCGAAAAAAAATTATCTATCTCTTATGAAACTATACCATGGTCACACTATCTTTAACTGGCGTGTTCACAGATTGAATTCTGTCACCCAGTGGGCTTTCAGCCCGGCTCCTTGCGCTTCAAACCTTAAAACTATAAAGCAGCTAGTGACGTGTTATTGTTCAAAACTTCCCATCGGATATTGGCAGGCTCTTGAGGGAACGACAAGCCAATTTACTGACAGTGTGAGGTTCGTGCGAGTAATTTAATATTATAAAGAGGTTTCAGTTTGTGGACTTACTATTAATCTTGTTTCACTTTATAGCGTCGCTCTTCTCAGAATTGAATGGCTGCACGGATGGCGCATCGGGCAAGTGGTCGCGTCTATTTAAATTAAACTACTTTATACGGAATTTAAAGCGGTTTAGCTTTTAAATATACTATTTATAACACATATAGTAACTTAATTTTAATGTGTAACGTTTGCGTAAACGTAATATTATATTTGTGATCTATAAGTTATTGTTTTGAGTCTGAGTGTACCTTGTGTCCGTTAATTGTATGATTAGAAAGTCTATCGCAGCACAAAGCTTAAGTAATGAAGGCGAGAGTTACCCCTAGAATAAAAAGTTATTTATTCACGCCGTTAGATAACAAAGGTGTCGACAGACGTGCCTAGCTCAGAAATAATAGCAATTTTTTTTATAAATGTCTCCTCGTAATGTGCGGCCTTCGTAGCACCATAGCACCGTAGCACCTTAGAACCGTAGCACCAAAGCACTGGAGCACCGTAGTACCTTAGCAACATAGGACCGTAGCATCATAGCACCGTAGCACCGTAGCACCGTAGCTCCGTAGCACCGTAGCACCATAGCACCACTGCACCGTAGCACACTAGCACATAGCGCAACCCCGTACCGCTATTGAGAAATTCGTAACAGAAAAATATTTCGCCTAATATTAGGACTTGGCGCAAAGTAAAATGCTAGAAATAAAGTACTTCACCTAATATAATCAATTTGTTCTTAAGTTGATGTACAATCGGTGGTGTAATGTCATTACTTAATGTTTAGAACAGTAGCTGGCAAACAGTAACAATAACAGTAGCTCTGACTGCCGCTTGGGGATAAAGACTAAAGACTTCGTTTGTGTACCTATATTACGAGGAGACTGAAGAAGCTGAACAACCTGAACGTGTCTGATAGGACTGACATAATACAAAATAGAAAAGAATGGCTTACTTCAATGTCGAAGGCCAAGTACCACTTTTAGTCACTGAGGCAGTGAAATATGTATTTTACTATATTCCTACGACTTTGAATAGTATTTAACTCTAAACACTACCACTAATATTATCATCTAAGCCTTGGAACGAAAGTTACCGTAACTCGGTTCGTTTTTAATCTCATATTCTCCAAGTATCACGTAGGGTCCGTAGAGAGCTCCCTTCATCTGTCAACACGCACACAAAATTGCTACGCGCTATATATTATTATAACTATCTAGCAGTATTTAGAGATATGAAGGATAACGGTTATCGTGATCATATTTTGATCACACCTGTTTTGAATATCCTAATTCGGAAACATCAAACATCGAATTTGACTTTCCAAAATTATACCAAAGAGTTTTTTTTATAAAAACGAACGGTGGTACTAGGAATAATTCCGGTGTCGCGTGGGCTTTAAACCATTCAAAGAACGGATACAAAGAACTTTCAGACTCGGAAAAACCATGTGTGGGATTCGAACCCATAACACTCGACGTAGTACCAATCACCTAAACCAATACGCCATCCGTGCAGTAAAAGCTGATTTTGAGTTGATATTATCAAGTTTTAATAAGTGAGAAACGGCAAAGTATTGCCGCAAATCATAGAGTTCGAAAAAATGGTATCACGTGACCTTGAGATCAGAGGTCAAAGATCATAGTCATTTCGGGATATATCGACTATGCTGAGTTAAATGGCGTTGATCGCGAGTCTCTAGCACTTACGGTTCTTGAGTTGAAAGTTGTATAATAGACAGACAGACAAAGCTGTTGTATAAGAGTTTTTTCGAACTCTAATAAAACCAAAAATCTTTGCCAATATATTTGTTAGGTATCTTTTTATATTTTTAGTTGTCAATAGCTACAATCATATTTATAGCAACAATGATGGCCTAATGGAGACATTTTTAATTAATTTGTTTGTAGCTATTTGAATTTGTAGTATTCCAACGGGAATACTACGCTACGCAGAAGTGTTAAGTTCAGTCTCAAGAAGCCACTTTTAACCTTTTAAATGTATCATATTACTAACTTAATTAATTTACAGCTTCCTTCATCGGTGAAGGAAATCATCACAAGACATCCGAAAAATTCAAGATTTACTAAGAAGTGTGATGTCCCACTAATATGGAGCCATATAAATATGAGAATAGTATTGGATCCATCAATGGAACTATTTAGTGGAACCAACAGTCCAAAAGACTGTGCAGTGTGTGCTTCTGCTAATTCATGTCATTCTGTACTTTGGCTTTCGCAGTATGGATGGCCTTATCTTTTTAGACTGATAAAAGACCCATGCAAGGCAGAGAATCAGTAAAAACAGTCCTAATGCACTTTTAAAAACAAAATTGTGCTTCACATAGAACAAATGGTTTAGTAACACAAAACTTTAGATTATTATCGCAAACGAACTAAAGAAATAAAGAAAGAAAGAAAACAGTTTATTTTGGCCTCTACACTGTCATAAAACAAGAAAAAAATAAATAATTAGAAATACAAAAATAAAAGCAAAGAAAACATAAGAATACGCAATTTATCATCATACCGTCAGTGCAAGACCAAAAATGGCATTTATCTCAGCATAATGCTGCACTGATGCTGCTACTAGTAAAATGACATACAAATTTGTCGTTATTTTAAGTTAAGGTGGCCCTTGGAATAAAAACACGGGTGTGGTTATAGTCAGTGCAAATATAATTTACACTTACGTATTACTTAAGCATACTACTCTGTTAGCTTTGGGAATGAAGAAAGAAAATCATTTAATGATTACACAACCTTAAATAAAAGAATATAATTATATGATATTTTTAAGAACTTTGCCCAAAGTAGTGTATTGAGTGCTGACGACTGCTACGCATGCGAACTCGTGTTCAATCACAGAATCAAACAAAGTTAGATTTTCTGTCAGAAAATGTATCGTAGCAGCAACGAGTTTAGAACTATGCCCGGAAGATGGCAATAGTTACGTCCCCTATTACGTGGTATCTAAAATTATAGTTGGCACAGAGTGGATAACGTATATTACACACTAATGCAGAAGATATTTTTGCACACATGCACAAATGTTCATAAATACATGCTTAAAATCGAAATCAATTACCCATGCATACTCAAGAAATGGAATATCCTCGCTAAGACGTCTTGGTACTTTGAGATAATATCAGAGTACTCACGCTTTCAAAAGGAGAAAGTAGGCGAGAAGCCATCCCCGGCATCCAGTTATTTGATTTGTGAAATCAATTCGTCTCCATTGCATCGGTAACTTGATATTCCCGTTACCGTTTTTATGGTGTCCGCATTCGCGACAAATCTTTCATTGGATCGAGGTAGATGTAAAACGTAGCTTCATTTTTTTTTTTAGAAAGGCCCCTCCTCTTTTTGTAACTAGATTTTGTCCGCGGCATCACTCGCGTTAGTGTAGAATTTAACTGCTCTGCTTTTATTGGTCGTAGCGTGATGTTTTATAACCTTGTATATACAATAAAAATTTTAAAATCTGCAATATATAAGCACAAATATGGCACAGGTATGTATAGATTATTACTTATCTACATTACGTTTTTGGTCTGGTGTCAATATTCTGATAGAAAATAAGAATACGTTTGTTTGGACTAAAAATCTAGCAAGCAAATTTAACGGCAATTAAGAATGTATAAGTACATACAGCGAGATATTTCTCGTTATCTTATCGTGAAATTTTTTTTGATTTAGTTTTGTTGAGAATAGGAGATGATGATTAAGTCAAAAAATTAAAACGTAACTTAAAAGAGCAAGTAAATGAGCAACATATTTCTTAAAAATCTTTGCTTTAAATGTTTCTTATGCCGGCAGTAAGGCATTCAAAACTTGGCGTTTCCCATGATCACCACTATAAAACCTGGCTAACCGGATGTTACAATAATAGTAAGAGTGCGTGTGGTATTATTTCCATAAAAAATACAGCTCTGCCTATATTTTGGGGATAGAGACATGGACTATATATGTATATCGGATAGAAGAGACAATAAAAATTAAACTTTGTATTTGAATGTTTCATGATGCTGATCAATAAATTCTTTGAAGCATCCCTTGAAGTGTAATAGAAAATAGTTTAACTTTTTATTGAATGGCGATCGGAATGGGTAAATCTACGACGAACGGTGAAGTTTTTATGAGCAAGGCTTTGATCGTTCTTTAGAAGAGGCAAGTCTGTGATGAACGAAAACATAGCAATATAAGATCTTTTGGTTTTTGGGTGGATCAGGCAGTTAGTCTAGATCAGTGTGGGTGCTTACAAATAATCCTTAAAGTAAAAAATATAAAGAGATAGGCAGAGATACATTGCACATCCACTTTTTGCCAGCTTTATTTTAAGTACACCTAACGACCTAACGTAAGGCGAACCTATTGCCATTAGCTATAGAACTGAGGTCTCTTTTACCTCTTGAAATTTAATTACTTCTTTATTTTATTAGTTTTATATTATATTAATAATTTATGTTAGTATTACATGACCATAGCTGCTGCAAAGTAACCGATACGTCAGAGAAAGTGTAAATTTAAAAAGTAGTGTTTTCAAATAAACCGCTTTGAAATCCGTATAAAGTAGGTATGTAGGTTTCAATGCATAATACTGGCGTAAACGTTAGACAATATTATCCCTTTTAGTCCAACTTGTAAAATTTCTTACGGAAAATATCTATAACACACTATCTGCACTGTAAGTCAAATCGATTAGAAGTAAACATAATCGCAACGAGGTGATCAAAAATTTTATTTCTTAAATAATCTGTTGAATTATTCTTCCATTCATTGGGCCTTTGTAAAATAAATAAAATAAACTACCATTCTTTATTCCATATCCTTTCAAAATAACTATAAAATTTTGTAAACTTAAATTCCACATCATAACAAATACCTAATGCCACTCACACCGTTTCAAAGTGAAAAATAATCTCACATTTCAGTTAAAAAGCTCTTTGGCCGAAACAAATGTCACCGGTTCTCTATTTTAAGTTGGAAATAACGCAAAAGAAATGCATTAAGCGTATCGGTGCGGGCAGTGTAGCTCTATATTTACAGCCATTCGGTAAAATTTTATTTTAAGTGAACCATTGCTCTAAGAACATACTGACACGTTACTAGGAAGATGTCTCGTGTTGGTTGTACTGTTATGTATTTTATGTTAGCCGTCTGTAGCTTCGTACTGCCACCTAAGCACATTTTCTATTTCAGATTGTGCTTCACTTTTGAATGCTTCGCTGCTACAGTAGCACATGTATGAACGCATGCGCAAATTTCGATTGCGAGCTCCGTGTTATTTGGGCAAAGTGTTATTGGATTTTTAACCAGACAATTTTTAGTAGCAATGTGGATACTTGGGTGAGGGCTTACATCTATACATTTAGAGAGTTTGTAAAGCTACCCATCCTATTTGCTTATGTCGAGATGGATAGCTATAAAAACTGACTACCCCTTTGGCAAATAAAATAGGAATTCACTAATCTCTTTTAAAAACACGAAGATGACGAAGACCACTGCAGACACACTCTCAGAAATCTGCTAAATCAGAATCTGCTCTGCTGGTAAACGGTCATCGTAATCAATAGATACTTGCACCGTCAAGCTGTTCGTTGATTGCCAATCCTTAAAAAGAAAAGGTAATATGAATCCAGCGAAAGGAGCACAAATTACCTACTCTAGTGCTTAACGTTTCCTTAAGAATATTATATTATGCTAGATGTGCCCGCGGTTTCATCCGCGTTTATCATTAATGCGCCGCCCCCGTGAGTCATAGCGTGATGTTATATAGCCTGTAGCTTTCCTCGATAAATAGGCTATACAGCACTAAAATATTTTTTCTATTCGAACCAGTAGTTCCTGTGATTAGCGCATATGCATAATCGCTTTAATACTCGTTATGAATTATTATACGTATATCGTGCAATTCGTTGTAACTATTTGAATTTTATTATTGCTTCTTTAATAAGCCTTGCGGTTTAAAAATCGATGCTCTCTGTTTAAAATTTTGTAACAGCAGTGACGATTTCGATTTACACTTGAAGATTTAAATAGGGATTTAGAACACTTTAATTTAAATATTTAAAGAAACATACTTTGTATGAAGATAGTTAAGAATAGTAAAAAAAAACTTTATTTTGTTGGCCCGAACTGACAAAGTAACGGAATACAACCCGTCTCACGACTCGGTGAGACTGTAACTTAATTTGAGAATGTCTCGTATTATTTGTTGGTGCTAAAACTAAAAATACAATGTCTGAATTTTAATTTCTACTTTGGTGCTAAATTGTAAAATGTTATTGTACCACTTCTACTGAGGATTCGAAGATTTAGCAGTTTTTAGCGAAATCAAAGATCACCACATGTCAACTGCCGTTGGACTGCCACGCGAAAGTTTCAAGTTCGATCCTAACCGCACATCTAATTTTTCGAGCATTTTTTTTCTTTAAAGCGATACATAGATGAACTATTTTTAATAAGCAAATATATTTGAAATAATTAATTTATAGCTCACTTTAACGGCAAAGGAAACTATCGAGGAAAGCTTCATGCCTGAGTTTCATAATGTTGTCAAAGGTAATTTCATAAAGTTGTCAGCAAACCCGCATTGGGTCAGCATGGTGGCCTATGGCCTAAACCTTTTTTTACTCGACTTCGAATCTTTAAATATGATTAATTTTTTATCAATATATAAGATAATACGTGAAGATCTATGTATTTCTTTTTTTGTATCCGTACTACTTTTTAAAGAATTATATTTTAAATAAAGAAGGAGTGCAAAAAATGGTCTTTATATTAACAAAAAGTATTTACTGTATTACAATAAAATTTTAACCACGGAGTGAATACTAACTAGTTCAACTAATGAAGCAAATGAGCATATGTGAATTGCGTGATATTGAATAGCTCATGTGACTTAGTTTAATGACTTAGGGAATCTCCATTATTGTCTAAATTATATCATTATGGTGTAATGTTTTCTTGGAAGTGGTGCTCAGGAAAAAAAATTCCTGAGCACCACTACCAAGAAAACCTTAGACCTGCGTATCCTTTATAAATTTAAATAATGCTAATGTAATTATTTTACTGACTGAATAACTTTAGTCAAGACCTTGTTATGCGTGAATCTTTAAGCAACGTCACGTACCCAAAAAAATACATAAGACAAAATAGAAAGACATACGATCAAGCAAGATACAACCAAAAGCATATTTGTCTCTGCTACGACAATTGTAATTTCATCAAATGACGTTCTATCGGATTACAATGAACCGAGATAAAGTCCTCCAGACCGAATTCCGGTCACGGCGGCCAATTTTAACGCAGATTAGCCATCTGCGTAGGACATATTATAGTGCACAAGTGTGAGTGCTAACATAAATGCACTTTCTGTTCCCTAATTCTAATGATTTGATCTAATGGCTAACACCGCCAATTTTTTACCTCCCCATAATTTTTTGGTGGGCTGACCCGGGATTCGAACCCTTGACCAGCACATGCACAGCAGTCTCATTTACTACGATTGGGTTACAGAAGCAACTATAGAACCCAGATATAGTGGTATTCAAAAATTGTTTTTGACTTAAATTTTAATTTTACTATCATTTGGTGCTGAAGAGGGTTCACTTAAATCCCAGCGTTACTTACGCTCAAATCGTCTGGAATATTCTGAACTGGAAACACCTGGTGCTTTAATCGTTAGAAACAAATTATACACTTATGTAACAGTTTAATTTGTTTTAATATAGTTTCTAGTTAGTTTTGAATTATCCTAATATATAATTGTGCTATTTGTAGCTTGCGTACAATGCAGTTATAATTGTTCCATTATATTATTTATAAATAAAGTTTTATATATGTTCAAGCTTCAAACAAATTTATTATAACTACCGATATAGATGGGGTTGCCTGTAGAAAATACAGCAAGAAAAATGTATCTATATGAATTGAATTTATTGATTATATTAGTGTATATCATTGTAATTAAGATAATCCTTAAATAAATAAAAAATAAATAAAAAAATAATATTATAAATGCGAATGTGAGTTTCTTGGTTTATTAAGCTTTCATGCCTCAAATACTCGACCGATCATCATGATATTTTGCATACACGTTATCAGGGATACAGAAAAGAACAGTGGATACATCGCATCCAGACCAGAAAAAGTACTGTTTCTAACTTAACCTATATTTACGCAAGCGAAAATCTAATGGAAAACCTATAAGCACACAATCAATAAAAATAGTAATCCATATAAATCCATAGCAATAATTCTAATTGTACCAGTTAACTCATAAAATATTAAAATTTCATTAAAAACTACAACATCATACAATTCTATTATCATAATAAAATATAGTTCTACACCGTTTTTAAGTTAGAAATACTAGCAAGGCAGGACGAGAACGAAAATTTCATAGCTACTACGACGACTTTAATCTAACAGCTTAGACAGATAATGAAACCAAGGGAAAAAGAATACGATGCTAATATAAAGAAATGACTATCAAATATGGCGGTGAATGTTCTTATTTTAAAAATGTCGTTGAAATATCTACGGATGCTGTAAACATTTTAGTCAAATAAAAAGGTTTATTTTGAAGCTAATGTTCTCTCAATCTTTGTGGCAAATATATTTTTTTGATTTTGCCACAGATTTCACTTGCGTTAATGTAGATTATGTAAATGTTTTATCCTTCGGGAACAGTACTTTTACTAGATGAAAGGTACGTTATGTCCTTTTCTATACCCATAACAATGTGTATGCGAAATTTCATAATGATCGGTGGAGTAGTTTAGGCGTGAAAGCGTGAGAAACAAAAAAATTTACATTTGCATTTATAATCCTATTCTAATATTGTAAATGCGAATGTGAGTTTGTTTGTTTGTTATGCTATCCCTCCTAAATTGACCGATCATCATAAAATTTCGTTTACACGTTCTCAGGGGTATAGAAAAGGACATAACCTCTAAACTTTAACCTTTTATCCAGAAAAAGGACAGTTACTAACCTAACCAAAGCTACATTTATGCGAGCAAAATCTAATATTATATAGTTAGAATTTAGCTCGTACCTGTACTTTTAGGTAGTAGTTATAGGTAAGACAGCATTAGAATGCGTAGACGAAGCTATGCGTTTTAAATCCACACACCCACAAGTGATATTAATACTAATATCATGCCTAAAACCGCCGCATATACACAGCACATGTACATAACTGCAAACGGCTATCAACGTGATGTCGTTCAGTATTCACATACTTTTTTGAAAAGCTTGATGTATCGGTTAGGTTGGCCGTGGTCACAAGCAAACTGGTGCGGTGATGTCACTGTCAGACTGTTGTTTGTGAGGTAGACGTTCTTTAGTATACCTTCACTTTTTTTTCTCTATGTACCCTCACATACTAGTTATTTAATCATGCAAGGTGAAAAGTAATAATATTAATAAATAATTTTTTTACCCATCATAAATATTTGTACAATATTATGACTTAATATAATATGAATAGAACATGATTTTTATGATCACATTAATTTGTATAAGTGATTATAGCCACAGCAGATATTTTTACTATTCACATTAAGGTATAAATGTAAAAGTTTGTGAAGATGATTGGCCCATTTGGTAGTCGATCGCATAAACCGCTTAGCGAATTTGATGGAACTTGACACAAGCATAGACACAAATTTTGGAGAAGATATTTATTTATTTATTTTAAGGTGAATTTTAATTACCTGGTGTTGATGCGTAAATTTTATTTTTAATACGTAAATTTACCACATATGTAAAAGATGGCTAGGCAGGAAAATAAAATTTTGCACATGTAGTAACCATACAGTATAATTTAATGTACTTAACTGTTTCAAACTGTAAATACATACATAGATTCACGCCTGTTTCCTAGAAGGGTAGGCAGAGCCTACGGATTTCCATTTGCTACGATCCTGACACGCTTCTCTGAGTTCATTTACTTTCATCACATTCCTCATACACGCTCGCCAGTTTAAGGTGATCTTAACCTTGCCTTTGTCCAATACGTCTCCAATCTGATCGAGAAACGTTAGCCTAGGTCTTCCCCTTGCGACTATTCCATTCACACTAGCCTTATAAACTTTTCGGGTTAAGGTGCTCTTAACCTGGCTTTTGTCCAGAACGTCTCCAATCTGATCAAGAAACGTTCGCCTTGGTCTGCATCTTGCAACTGTTCCATTCACTCTAGCGTTATAAACTTTCTTAGTCAATCTTTTCTTGTCTATTCTTTCTACATGCCCAAAACTAACTTACCCATTTATATTCTTGTCACTATATCCACTTTCATGCCGCATCTCTCTCTAACTGTAACACTCAAAATGTACACATGACTACAATAAAGGTTATAATTTGATTTGATTTGACCGAGTCCTGGATTACCATAGAGAAAATGCTGTCTTTATTCCCATTACGCGTTCCCGTGGGATTTATGCGAGAAAAATCGTGGGCAGAAACCATTTAATTCAAATAAAAGTACTAATTATTGTAAAGTCAATTGCATTTATTGCAAATAACAAGCCTTTTTAAATTCAAATATTCCATTCCAAATTTAAAAAAAGTTTTGTTTGGTTGTGTCGATCACGTTTAACACATGCTGTATAAAAAGACAGAATACCCGTAAAGGCTATCGTTATTGAAGTACATTATGAAATCATATTGGCATGAGGACGAAAAGAAAACATATAAAAGAGAAATTCTCTTGCAAAAGTGGTTTATTGTTAAAATAAATTGTTAGACAAAAAGGTATCAAATATTTTTTGTAATATTGTGGATAATAGTATTGTATGCGATTACTTGGCGTATGATGCTCCAAATTTGACTGCCGGGCAATAATTTGGCACGTGTTTCTAGCTTTTTCTGTCAAGAATCTCTTAGTAGCAGTTTGATATTCGCAACTATGCCGGGAAAACGATAACAGGCTCACAATTTATTAAGTAGCATAAATCGATTAAATTGAGTTTTCCTGAGTTTTATTTTGAAACAAAGAATTCGGTGTCAACTGGTTTGTAAAAAGCTTGTAATTTTCTGTTACATCACGTAAGCTGATAATCATGGCATTAAAATAATGTATTTAACATCGCATGCTTAATGATCAGAAACTATTTTAAATGAAACAAATAAGCTGTCGAATGGTTGTTGCAAATTTATAATTTTAAAGAGAAGTAGAATGTATTCCATTTCTACAAAAAAGAGTTTTTCATACTTTTATTTCAAAGTTCCCACGGGAACGGCCATTACGAATCGTGTGCGAGTTAGTTATAAAAATTGTGCTAAACTCATACCATAGACTATAATATTAAACGATGTATTAAAAGAGCTCTATAGTTGGAAAATTCAAGTAAGGTTCAACCAAATCCATCCAAAGGCCTAGTTAACCCAAAAGTGCTAGCCAGGCCTGTCTAGTCTCAAATAAATCGAAGTCCGCCAGAAAATTTAAGTCCGATACGAAATATTGGACGAAATAGGACTCACCCGATTGCTTTTCATTTCGTCGGATATCCAATGCTATTATATTTATTGGTTTTAGAAAAGTGGCCTCGAGGCCGGAATATCGGGAAAATTAAGACCTACCCAATGTTTTGTTGGTGCTTTCTAATATATGAGATTTCAGATGAAAAACTATTGTAAGAAATTTTCTAAATCCTTTATTACAGTTTTTGCATATCTTAAATGGGGGTTTTGTTTATTTTCTGTTAGTATGGTAATGGCATATGTCTCAACACTGCCTTGGTAGGACAGCGGTATTAAATCCGACTACTGACTGCTGTTCATAAGGTTTGTGTTTCTATAAAAGAAAAAATTCTGTAGCAACACGTAGACTAGAACTGTGTTCGGAAGACGGCAGAAGGCTTGCCCTCTAATACATTATACCTAAAATCAAAGTTGGCTAAATGTGTGCACTTGTGCTCCTTCGGGGTTAGAAGCGTGAGTCTGCTTATAAATACTTTGAGCTATGCCGTCCACGATACGCACGATATTTGAAGATTTTCATAATAGTCAGTAGATCTCGCGTACTTTCTGTGGCATCCTAAATGTGAATAGTTAATTAATCTATGAGCAATATGGTATTTTAGCGTCGTTGATGAAAGTTGTGTTTCAATCGATATATGATGCTGCATTCAGATGCTGATCAATTTATTACAACTAACAAGGCTGTGACTTCTCTAAACATGATCAGATGACGTACCGATGAGGTACCTTCAGCCCAAAAAAGCAGTCGTATTTGGCCTTAATTTGGAAAGGTATACACCCAAACAGAATGACATTGTTATCATCTAGAGCACTATACTGGCCTTCATGCCACTTTACAGAAGCTCTTAAGTTCGTATACATACCTCTTAGTATAGTGATTGCCTTTTTAGTTACCAGTGTAAACCTCCGTGATTTACGGATTTTCTCCTCTTCTTTCTTTGTCTTTCTTTTTTTCTGTGTTCTGTTGTCCAATACAATAATAATAATAATATTCTACAACTTACACACAACACCATCTAGCCCAAACTAAGCAGAGCTTGTACTATGGGTACTAGACAATGGATAAACATACATATATACAATTTTTTTTTTGTAAATACATACATATTATACATAGAAACATCCAGACCAAGACAAACATCCATATTCATGCACACAAATGTTTGACTTGTGCGGGAATCGAACCCGCGACCTTAGGCGTAGCAGTCGGTTACACTAACCACTACGCCATCGAGGCCGACAAGAACGTTAATACATAGTACATACATACATACATTAGCAACGAATATTTGCAACGAAAAAAGTAATTCGGTTATCTGAATATCATACATATAATCGATTTGAAAAATGTTGATCAATTTGTTGTCACGGATTATGCTTCAAGTCATATTTAAGCATTCGAAACTTAATTCGGTCGATCGTGTTTTGTTACGATATTTTAAAAACCCACAGATGACAGCGAAGACTAATTTTTGATCGATTTCCTAATATTTTCAAGCCTATGCCATGTGAATAATAGAAAGGCGGTATCGTATTCGTACTGACGTGGTGCGAATTAGTTATTAAACAATCAATCAATATCAGCTATTTGAATGCATGCATTGCATTAAGCATTCAAATATTTCAATTCCATTAAAGATTTCAAATTTTCAATATTTTCATTGTTAATAGCCCATCACTAACATGCATATCATATCGGTTAAATATATTTGAAGGTCTACGCAGAGCTATACTGTAAAAACATTTCATTAGTTATGATTGTAACTCGTGTGTTATTATCATCTACTGCTCAATATAAAGAACAGTTGTGTAATGTACAGTGCAAGGCAGCTCTAATGCAAAAGAGTGTATTTGGTATAGCTCCAAAGGTATATAACAAAATACCCAGTGAAATAAAAACCTTGCCTTTAACTAAGTTTAAAACGTATATTTTCAAGTTGCTGGTAATTAAAAGTTACTATTCGTTGAATGAATATTTAAATGATACAATTCTAATAACATGATAATAATGTATAATGTAATAAGAATATCATATTTTAACTCTGTAAATGGTAATATATATATATTTGTTTTTTAGTGTAATAATTTAATTTGCTATTGTATGTATTTGTCATTTAATTTTGAATTTGTTTCTTGACATTGATGATATTTTTATTTTTATACTCTCTTTTGTTGTGATACTAACCCATTTGAATTTGTATGTCTCAATGACAGAACATAGAGGACAGATAATTTGTAACATCGTTGTATTAACCTATGCTTCTACAAATAAATGATTTGTGATTTCTGATTTCTGATTTCTGAACACATTTTTGACTCTATGCTAAAACGTAAATACTTTATCCAAATTGAATTTCAAACCTGAGACTTCATTAATATCTGAATGTATAATTTGACGCCATATGCTTATGTAAATTCAATTTATTGCGCTAGTATACTCTGTTGTATAATATTGCACGGAGCATCTAATCATAGCATCGTTTTATCTTCTTGGCCGTTTTCCCTTGAAGTGGCACATTTTTATGAGAAAGTCTATATTTACACACAAACACTTAATTAAAGTCTTTAAAGATTGCACGTCCTAAAGTTTATTAAACTTTTTATATTATTATGTCAAGGTTATAATTTACACTGTTGAAATAGTGGAACAAATTTGGCCCCATAAACCATTTGGCTTAAAAAGCGGACTCTGCAAATACATGTACATCTATTTACAAATACCAAATAAAATATCAAACCTTACATCTACTTACTAAATACTAAACAGCGACTAAACTGACCTAGTTCAACCACAACATACCAGTTTAAGTAATAAAATTTATTTTTAATATGAAAATGTATAAGAGTATACTAGGGTCGCATACTCATGGAGGAGATTTCACTGGCCGAGCGCCAATAGCACGGGGTGCTTTGCCAAGCCAGTTGGACTGTACGGTAATGCGGGTACAGATACTGACACAGGGATAAAGTGCGGCGGTTTTTTAAAGGGCCGCTGATTGGTAGAGCAAGCTGAGTAATTTTGTCCGAGAAAAAATGATCAGGGTCCTATTTACGGTGCCTAATTGGTGCCATTAAAAGGCATGGAGATTACATTTTTAGAGAATCATTACATAATTTAATTTAGTAACAAAATATTTCTGCATATAAACAGAGAATTTGGATTTACCTATGTATTTAAATACCATGTAATAAGGGACTAAACTTTTGCCACCTATCGGATATATTTGTCGACTATAAATTTAATATATTTTTAATTTATTATAATTTTACTATAAATAGCAAAACTTCTCTAAATATCCTAACAGAACAGCCTAATAACACTTTGCCTGTTGCAGCCACCACTGGGGTAAGCCAGTGGAAAAAAAAGAAAGAAGTTTTCCCCTGATACTTTACATATTATGTATTCTACTTCTGCGAGGTGAGTTACTGCAATAAATTTAAATTTAATTTTAAATATTTTTTTAATTTATATTCTAATACCAGTATAGACAGACATATAATTTTGACAGATTAACAGGTTCCATACTGTCTCACTCTCTCTCACACACACATACTGAGGTTAAATATATATACACAGTTGGCAGTTGAAAAATTGCTGCATAGTAACACAATATCAGTTTTGTTAAAAAAGAGACTCAGGTCGACCATGAACAAAAACATTGCCAAAACGATATAAGTGTTAATGTCATTCGCCAACATCACAATGCTTAATTAAGATAACAATTGCAAACCAGATAATAGCTTTTTAGCAGCTGTAAAAATAAAATGGCGTGTGTATTCTGGCTACCTCAGTACCATAGCGCTCAGGTCAGTCAAATTGGTTATGTGGACGTTATTGGATTTTTCAGTCAACAAATTACCAGGATCATCACTGATTTATGACCTGTAATCCGTACCAAACTGAACCAAAACCTAAACGCGAGTTCAAATTACTTCTGACTACCTCTTTGTAGACTGCCATAACACTAATGAATGTACGTGTATTCAAAAAAGCTGATGTGGTGTTCATTCGATGAACTATGGGTTTCTAGACTGATCAAGAAAACTTGCCGAAGTGGCTGTCGAAATAATATAAGCAATATGAAGTTGCCGCTTTAATACGAGAAACAGCTGACTAGAACTGGAGAATGAATTTTTATGTGTCTAATGTTATTCTTTTGCTTTTAAACATCTGTTCGGTTTTTGGAAATCTATTGAGCAGTTTTGAAACTCCGAAGTTGCTTTTTCAAGTCAAATTGTAACTCCTTAAGAATCAAAAACTATTCAGTACATCCCTAACCATCATCGCTTAGAAGATTTGCAACTGCCCCGCTACTGTAATAGATAGGGTTGACCTAACTTATATTTTAACTTCGCCGATATACGAGTACTTTGTACATAATGGATGAGCTGAATCGACCGCTCACCATTACTGAAATTCGGTACGTCATTAAAATTGTAAAGCAGCTGCTTGGATGCGGGATATGCCGGCTTGTATTTACGAAACTGTCACTGCTTGTCTGCTGGTGAGCTGGTTGAGAATACTCTTGGAATTAGAAATATCCTTCTATTTTATGCAAAAGTAAAACATTGTATTTTAGGTATATATAAAACAGAGTAAGGAAGAATATAGTATAAGTGCTTTGTGGCGAGAAAGTAGACATAGTTGTAAGAATTGAGAAATGTGTGCTTATACAGATAGGACTGTCACTGTGACACAGTGTCAATGAAAGCGATGCAACTGTTGTGCATGAGTTCTCAGGTTTGGAAAATCATAAATTTTTGGATTTTTGTATTGCGATTCTCACTATCAGCATCTAGTCTGGAACTGTGCTTAATTAGGTCAATGCACTCATTATCTGTAATAATGGACCTAAAACTAGAACTGGTGAAGTGGATGTAATACACCACTACCTATATTTTCTAAGATATAGGCGTCAGACTATTTAATATGTAGGTATAAATAAATTAAAGAAAGAAAGAAAAATAAGTAGTTGCACACAATAACAACATTATAAATAAGTAAATAACTTGGTATTAGATAGGCACATACAAGTAGGCTTAACAATGTCGAGGCGGCAAGGTCCGAGCTCCAGCAGGTCCTAATGGAGAAGTGGAAGGAGCGACTTGTGCACCCCAGTGCCGGGCACACCACGATCGTGGCGGTTAGTCCCGTGTTTGAGGAGTAACACAGGTAATGACTGGCCATGGTTATTTTGGCCAGTTCCTGTGTCGTATAGGCCGGCAAGAGAGGCGTCTCTTATTGTCACCACTGCCGCGACTGCCGCGACGTTGTTGTGGACACGGCGCTGCACACTTTGGCAGATTGCCCCTCCTGGGCATCGCAGCACCCTGAGTTGATCGCGGCAGTCGGACTGATTGCCCTCTCGCTCCCGGCCGTAGTTCAGTCTATGGTCCGGAGTGAGAGGTCGTAGAACGCCGTCGCCTCCTTCTGTGAAGAAGTGATTTCCATCAAGGATGCGTGAAGCGGGTGAAGAAACGCTGAAATCCTCTCCCCAACCGCAGAACCGGGTGCTGGTGGACGCGACATGACCTCCAGCCACCCTGAGGTTTGACCTGGGGGTGGTGGGCTTAGTGGGCCTGCCTGCCATCCGATCAGCACCAGATCCGAGGTAGGTCTCTTCGTGTAGTGACCTGCCGTTACATACAGCGGGCCGAAACCTCGGCGGGGTCGCGACCGCATGTGCAAGTGATTCACGCGGCCACGTCGATAGCGGTTTTGTCGAGGAACATCGTGGTAGGATTAGTCGGTATTCCGGGAGGTCTATTATCATAATTTCAACATCTTTCTTTTACCCCGGTGAGTCCGACATAGCCCCTCCGCCCGCCCCCGCGGAGGGGTATGCGTCAATGCATCCCCCACGTAAAAATAAATAAAAAGAAAGTATGCTCAACAATGTCTGCATTACGCTTACACAAAAAATTACGACACTGCATCACATTAAGCCACCACTGATGAATTTAAAATTTAATTTACTATTTTGCACAAGAGAGTAAGTTTACCGCCGACACCTATTATAAGTTGTACTACCAAGAACTTACGTCGCAAACTTTTAGCATATTACAATGTAAGATAATATTACAGACACAATGCATATAAATTGCTCGCCTAGGAATATCATGGTTATCCATTCTCCTCGGTTGACACATCACAAAAACGCCAGCTTCTCAACTCCATGTCGTTACAAGTAAAATATAGTCTATTCAACCGTAGTACGCAGTGGCTTTGTTATAAGATGTGCCTCAACATCAAGACTTGATGAATAGTATAATATAGTAAAACTGCCTCCGTGGCGCAGCCGTAGTGAATGCGACTGCTGTGCATGAGGTCTCGGGTGCGTATCCCGGGTTGGGCCAACAAAAACTTATTGGATTTTTCTGTTAAGAAATCTCAATACGAGCCCGGAGCTAGGAAGTTGGCAGTGTTAGACACCCTCATGCCTCGGAAAGCACGTAAAGCCATTGGTCCTGCGCCTGATCTCTCACCAGTCGTGTCAGATTATCCGTCTCATCGGATCATAAGGGTTAGGGAACAGAGAGTGTACTTGTGTTTGCGCACATGATTGTGTACTATAATATCTCCTGCGCAGATGGCCAGACTCCGTTAAGATTGGCCGCCGTGACCGAAATTCGGTCTGGAGGACATTTATTAAAATATGAACAGGTCTTTGCATGTGGTGGTTGTAATATGGCATAGGCTTTACTATTAGTGATAGATAGAGATGGACAGTGACAGACAACGATAGACTATTATATTGTAATAATGAGACAAGCTTTGCACTTTAACAAGTTCCTGCTTGGAACTTCGCCTGTGTGATTCCTACTACATATAACGAGATAAAAAGTATTCTGTGTGCTATTCCAAGAATTCTGTCTGAGTGCTAAGTTTCATCCAAACCAAGTCTACTGTTTAGATTCCACCAACTCTGACACAGGGATTGTTAATAACATCATACTAGCTTTTGCCCGCGGTTTTGCTCGGGAACAATACGTTTCTATGTTCTTTTTTGTACCCCTTATAACTTGTACGCGTAAATTACAGATGATCGGTCGTGTAGTTTAAGCGTGAAAGCGTAAAAAACAAAAAATCAAACTCATATTCGCATTTAAATTATAAGTTAGAATTAATATACAGGGTGTCCGGTAATTAATGGATAACCTGGAAATGTCTTATAGTGGAACTGATGGCCGTTCAGAAAAAAATATGAAAAGAAATCTATCCTAACTACTACCTGAGATATGTGTTTTTTTTTTAAATTACCATGTATATCTTTCTTGTATACTGCGACCATAAATGAAAGAAATCCATCGGTTTTTTTGTTGTTTTATTATTAAACACTAATTATGCTAATAGGTAGACAGTCAAAAGTATGCTATGCTAATATAGCTTGCACTTTTTAATGTTTTTTTAATTTTTTTATTATTATTTTGTTTCATATTTTCTGAACGGCCTTCAGTTCTACTATAAGACATTTCAAGGTTATCCATTAATTACCGGACACCCTGTATACAACATCTTGATCAGCACTTTTACAAAATTTACTATATATAACTAAGTAATCTAAATTTCTTCTATACCCAAATTTTTATTAAATGTTTGAAATGAGCGAAGCGTTGGGCCTGCGCAGTACTATGTACACCCTTCCTAAGGTAGCTCGACGACACTCGTTATAGAATCGTTGTACACAAGTTAATTTCATTTTAAAACATTTTGTGTAAGATGCGCGATAAACTGGTAGGATATTTGTTATATATTATTATTGAGAAAAATAAAATAATCAGTGGTTTTGTGTTTTTAATTGATTCATGTTCAGAATAATGATTATGATCACCATAGTAAATATGGCGATAATGCAGACCAACACCTCGTATATATATATATATATGTATATAAGACTGTAGCTACCCTCTGACTTTATACGATAACTTCTTCTTCTATTCGTGTGGTTAGTGGCCAACCTGTCAAGAGTTGTTCAAGCCGCCCGTAGGCCTCTGATATGGCTTAACGACTGCTGTCAATTTGGCAACAACTGACTTTTTACGTGCCCTCCGAAGCACGGAGACGCTCAGATGAAATACCACTAAGCGGTCACCCATCTATAGAATGACCGCGACTAACGTTGCTTAACCTCGCTAATCGTTTACCGATCAGTGAGTGCAACTGGCTATGAGCGCCTCATAACGATGACTGAACTCATCTAATTATACTGTAATTCTAGAACATGTTTACACGTTCACAAAACCACTACTGTGACGTACCACTAAAACAAATATGGTTTAAACCTATCATAATCGATCATTTTCGTTAAGAAATTCTTAGTACAAGCATAAACTCTGAAAACCCGCCTGCCGGTTAAGCTTGCTCTGGATAAACATTTTACCTTTGTGAAGTCCTTGGACTTGAGATATTTTACCAATTTATGTTACAAGGTAAACGAAGCTGTAAGACCGGCACGCAGAGATACCTACCCAACTTTGCCTACCCATTCAGGGTGGCATATAAGCATAGCTCATTTTGTCAGCTATGAATGTATATCCCACATTACAACTGCTGTCTATCGGTCATAATGCCTGCCTCCATGCTACCAATAAGACCTCATGTACGTTCTATTACTTTACTTCAACTGGCCATCTCACAATAAACGAGAAATGAAAAATCTAAAATATCCAATCCAATTTATAACAACGCAACCATCTGCTAAAACTTACCACTTTAAAATTTCATCCGCCGAAACAGTTTTTGACATATAAGAAAAATGGCTCCCCTGTTGGAGTCTCTTAGGACATAGCTTATTCAAAACACGACACTACAAAATGTTATGAAACAAGTTGAGTAAGTATTTATCAGGTTCGGAGACTGCAAAGTTGTATGCTTTCTTGCGGCACGAGCGCAAAGTTCACGTTAAACTGTTTAGCGACATAGCTGAAACGTCCACAGCAAATTGTGTTAGTCGAGAGACTTGCGCGCCAACGGCTTGTAAACGTCGAAAATTTTGATAGGTACCAGTGCCTCGATGTAAAAGCTACGAAGAGTTGTACTCTAGATCGGTTATGTAAGCGAGTTAGCATATTTTCGTATTCGATTTTGTTTATAGTATTTAATATTTATATTGGCAGCCTGTATTTACATGTGTTTATGCAGGACGCCTATTTAATCCACGTGCAATTATAAAAGAGACCACAATACACTACAAATATCAGAAAAATAAAGCAACTTATCAAATTACCCATATGTTTATGGTAAGCTTTGTATAGGCTGCCTCTAAACAAATTACATTACGTAAAGATCATACTTCTCGTTTAAACATACGCTCTCATTCATATTCAAGTTGTAAATTATTTCTTCAGTTGCGAAGTCACAGCTAACAATAGTTGGCAGTAATACGGCATTGAATTTCAATGGTCAGCATACATTGAACGGTCAGTGATAACTGTTATGCAAGCTGAATGCTTGGTAGTTTGCAATGGGCATGCAATTGCTAGATAATAAATTTCAACGATGCCGTACTAGCAATGTGCTGTGAAAAAGGAAATTCGAAAATTGTATGACTCCGCAACCGAATTGTGAACCTCGATGGCGTAGTGGTTAGTGTAATCGACTGCCACGCCTGAGATCGCGGGTTCGATTCCTGCACAAGTCAAACATTTGTGTGCATGAACATGGATGTTTGTCTTGGTCTGGATGTTTCTATGTATAATATGTATGTATTTACAAAAACAATATATATATATATATGTATGTTTATCCATTGTCTAGTACCCATAGTACAAGCTCTGCTTAGTTTGGGCTAGATGGTGTTGTGTGTATGTGATAGAATATTATGTGATAGAATATTATTGTCACTGAGTATAATTCGAATTTGCTTGTTTTAATCTACATTTTGTCAATAAGTGTCTATCCCAAGGGAAAAGTATTTTTTTTCATAGATGAAAGACCCTATATCCTATTTTATATGCCTGACAACGTGTATGCAAAGTTCACGATGATCAGTCTAGTAGTTAAGGCATGAACGAGTATCAAAAAAACTAAAATTTGCATTTATAATATTAGTTTCGATTCATGAGTTCTTGACACGTATGTAACCAAATGTTTGCTGTATTGACATTCTTAGCCGGAACTTACGGAAGCCGGAACGGATTCTTAGGAACGGAATCAAATAGTCAAATCAATATAAAAATTTGAACATTTTGATCTGCTCGAAGACTCGAATAATTTGATATTTTTATCGATCCATCGATAAAAATATCGATGGAACGATAAAAATATCATCGATCATGTCCTACTATAACCGTGTGTACCGAGGAAGTAAAAGAACTACGTCGAAAAATCTATTTACTGAAAACAATGATGCATTGTTTTAAGAATCCATTACTCATTCGCAAAACAGATGTATCTTTACAGTACCAGTTGTGATACCACAATTATTAAAGATGTTCTTTAATGTAGTGCTATAAAGAAGAAACCCTAGTATGTTTTAAATATAGTCGTATTATTTTTAATTTTTTTTTTGGCCCGTATGCCTCGGTGGTGCAGCAGTAATAAATGCGATTGCTGCGTTTGAGATCATGGATTGAGCAAAATGTTACTGCATATTATGTCAAGACATTTGGAGCAGTAGTATGAAGTATGTAACTGTACGCGGTTAATGGGTTCAAATCAATCCGTCGGTTTGAAAGGGGTGAAAATCACGTTCAAAGATTCCGTTAGATAGATTCATAGATACATACATACCAGGCTAATAAAAGCGTGTTAAAAAGTATCTCTCAATGCCTTTAAAGTAAGAACATCCACGCCACTATAAACACCTATATTATTTCTAAAATATCTGTGTTTACATATTTTGTAATAAAAATGTTTTAAAAGAGTTCTGAACTAGTTAAATAGACATTGAATATGAACTGAATTGCAATTTATTTTCTTAATTGAAGTTTATTTTCATTTAGGACAATATCAGCACTCTATATCGAACAATTTTTATTACAAAAATTTACCCTATGATCATTTATAATTTCTATTTTACTTTACGGAGCAGTTTAGCCTATTTTATGTTTGAAAAAAAATGCAAATTGAAAGCTGAAGAATTTAATCTGCCATTTTCCTGTTGCCGACACCCTCAACAACAGAGTATTCTAATGCACATTTTTCAATATAAATAAACCTGTAAACTGGTTGAAAGTGGTTTTTTTTAATAAATCTTGGTAAGCGTTCATATTCACGGCGTATAAATAAAAAAAGATCTCAGATCTCTACTCATACATTATTAAAATAGGTATGTCAGTCTTGTCGCGTACTTGTTGACAAAATACAACTCCCTACTCAAATACAATCATAAAAATACAGTTTACTGCAACCTTATATCATCGTAATAAAACTCATTTTGGAACGGATCACTGAGCGAAGTTAAAGTTGTAAAGGTTTATTCGAATTACACCGCCTAGCGTTCAAGAGATCAATAATACGTTCAAAAAGTTGATTTGATCCACGAGTACTGAGATTCCTTCTTAAATTACAGAAAAGCAAGTTTAATATGTAAGATCGATGTTTGTTTACGGCGTCAAGTTGTTTAGTTCAGAGAACAATAAAAAGTATTTAATATTATTGACTTTGGAACGTTCGTAGACCTCAGACGACGACTCATCGTCGTCTTTATTACGATGTGGTGAAGGACAGCTCGGTATACTTAGGAATGGAGAGTCATCGATGCTAAGTTTCTGTCCATCATAGCAAGGCTAGCATTACGATGTTAAAAAATTGATGATTGTGGGAAATTAAAGACAAACATTGTATTACTGACTTCCTTGATAGTGCGATTCCTATAATCGGGATAGATTGGCTTTGTGGGTCAAAATATTATGATTTTTCATTAGGAAATGAGCATGAGCTGGACTGAGCCTGAAAATGGTAGACGACCATAGGCTGTTATTACGTAGGTCGTAAGAATAGCTGACGAAATGTAGTTTTGATGCACACCTGGAGGACATTGAAGTGAGAGTATATGTAACTAATCTTTATTCAACATACATATAACATTTCTCACAATGCTCACATTGACAGACACCTCACTCTAATACGACCATTGTCTGCGTTCAAGCAAAATAACGTTCTTAAAAGGTGTTTCACCTTTTTGTAATATGCATAGTGCAATCCTCTGGAGTATATTGAGTACCATTCTCGAAATGCTAGACAAGTCAATAAACTTATGTAAAAGGAAATTGGATTAGTTTCACCAGTTGGTTTTTAAATTGTATACTTTGTGATGTAATGTATATTAATTGAACGGGAAAGATACAGTTTTGCTTTTGAATGTGAAGTAGTCATTTAGGATAGTTATTAGTTAGGTTACGTATTAAAATGCTCATATTTTACATGTTATTTTGGTATATAAAATTCATAGTACAAAATAAAGGGGAAGACCTAGGCGAACTGTTCTCGATCTTATGGGAGACGTTCTGGACAAAGGCCAGTTTAAGAGCACCTTCAACCGACGAGCTTGTATGAAGAATGTGATGAAAGTGAATGAAGAGAAGTGTGTCAGGATCGATCTACCCCTCTGGGAAACAGGCGGGAATCTATGTAAGTATGTATGTACAAAAAAATATTTCATTCCGTGAAAAGACTCATATTAATAATGCACAGAAATTATTGTTTACTCAGTTTGCGTTTAAAGTTAGGTTGTTTAATATCTTCCAGGATTCGTTGCTTCAATTCGCCACAATTATATTATAATAGTCAAACATCTTATATACTAATATTATAAAGAGGATAAATTAAATTTTTTGTTTGTTTGTTTGTAAGGATTTACCTCAAAAACTAATTAACTGATTTAAAAAAAATATTTTTCATTAGAAAGCTATATTATCACTGAGTAACATAGACTATATTTTATTTTAAAGGACGACTAATAGTTCTTGTTCCTATTGGTATCAATTGTTACAGACTCTCATTATATACTTAAAGCTATAGCGACAAATTTATCTAAGCAACTCGACCAGTTGCTCACGGCTTTTCAAATCAACTACACGAGTTATATATCCAGTATTAGTGTTTTCTTTTTCTAGCACTGGAGCCTTACATTATACATAAACATAGACGCGTACATCACTTGCAGACGATTGCACCGAGTGTGAGCAGCTGTGTACCAAAAGAAACGTTATTTTCTCCTTATTTTGCTTCTAAAATAGTTTTGAAATGCACTATATTGCATGTTTAACCGTTTTATCGTAGACACTAATATGAATAAATAAATGTTGTAGTGTAAATTAGTCGTGTTATAATAATAATAAGTGTGGTGTATCCAAATATATTAGCGTTTTACAATTGTTACACTTCTGCTAATTTGCTCAGGGAACACATTTGAGTTTTGTAAAAATCAAAAAACATTGAAATACTTTATACGGATTTTGTCGCGTTATATATTTTAAAACACTTTTATTACGTAATTATGATACTCTAAAACTACTGTTATTGAATTTTACTACAATTTAAGCTATTTAAATTAAATAAAATCATTTATATTTAATTTTACACTGTTCCGACGTTTCGGTTGCTTTGCAGCAGCTATGATCTGTCTCCCCGTAAACATGTTTTTTGTATAACATTCGCGTAAACATAAGTATATATAATACAATAACATACAATATTAATCAAAAAACATTTATTTATTTAGGTCATAAAGTAAGGTATTACTTTATGATCTAAATAAATAAATGAACATTAACCTTTATGTGTTTGTGAGCTGTGAGTTTAGTTAAATACTGAATTTACATTTAGGTTAGTTGCTAATTTTAAGGCAAAGGGCCTGAGAAGAAGCCTATGAGAAGAAACTAGAAACGCACGGCTATTCTTATGTCTATTCTACATAGGTCGGTAGCACTGGCAAGCTCATTTTATATTTGATGCTGACTTCTAACAGATTAGCTGCACCATTCATAGTCTTAGTCGTGAATTTTCCCAATATATGGTATATTGGAAAATTCACGACTCGAAAACATATAATATTTAATATAGAAAGTTTGTTGGACTTTTTTATCAGATAGATACATTAATTTAAATTAATATTTGTTACAACATATATACAACTATTTATACTTACAAACGTATTAAAAAGATAACATAATTACAAAAACACAAATAATTATAATACTAAATATTTACAAAAATGGTTTAGGCATCGTAGAGTTCTTCAGCATCGCTGTCATTATTCATTCATTTAAATTAATGGTAGCTGACGATTTTCGTGGTACTGATGTAATGTCTGATTTTTTCTGGTAATGTCTGAATAAAAAATTGGCAACTAAATTACTGAGAGCCACTTCTCGTAATAAAATTAAAATACAGTTCCGGTCTAGTTACAGAGACATCATTATAATCATGAAATAAAAGGTGTTCCATTTTAGTTCATATATGTATTATGTATGACGTTTATTAGATTCAATAGAAACTTTATTTTTTGAACATATTTTATCATTACCTATAAAATATGTACTTATTCTGATGAGTTAGCCTTTTGATATTAACATGTAAACATAATAAGTCGTCTTAAGAATTGTGTGTTTTTAGATGAAAATCCACATTTTTTTATTTATTGCTTATGACCCTAAAATATGACCACAGCTTTATATTACGCCGTATACCATAAAAGTTACCTACCTAACATATACCCTTAGAATTTATATAGGCGGTTACTAATCTGAAAGGCTCGATGTGTGTGCTGGCGATCGAGATATTAAACTTGTCGATCTAAATACCTGGAAAGAGTTTTGTTAAGGGAGAGCGTATGCCAAGCGTGATTGTACAGTCAGCAAAAAAGTTGATACACACTTACGAGATATTGATTTGCTCTTTCGTTCATAATTATGACAAATACTTAGTTTTTACAAAAATCATTGGTAAAAGCCAGTTGTTGTAATCGTGGTTCAAATATATGAAGTATAAATTAGGATTTTTAATTCAATAAATACTTTTACTAATCTGTTTAATGTTTAGCTACTTATGTTTCTGACGTAGTAAATAATTATGAAATTAAAGTAGAAATAAAGATTGTCTTGTTGTGATAGTATGCTACTGCTTTAATGATGTATATCATGGGGAACAAACGAAATATTTTTGGAAAGTTATCTAGAAATATATCTTCTTCTTCTCCCTAGCCTTTATTATTACCAAGTCACTTGGGGTCGGCTTTTCTAGTCTAACCGGATTTGACTGGATATTAGTTTTTACACGGAGGGGCTGCCACCTGACCTCCGCAACCCGAAGGCTAACGATACGCTAAGGCTAGACCAGTGTCAGGCTATTATAGGACACTGACTTCCCAATAACGACTGCCATAGATGTTCATGGCAGCCGGGACCGGCGGCTTAACGTGCTCTCCGAGGCACGGAGCAGGCGATAATTGTCAATCAATACGCACATAATTTCGAAAAATCATATAGCTTCCGAAAGTCAGAGGAACTAGAAATATACATTTACAAATAATTGATTAACTAAGAGATAAAAGAATCTAAACAGTATTATAATACTGTTTTTTATTTTCAAAATATTTTTCGTACTGAAATAATTATTTTATAAAATTTTATACTTTTTAATAAATCAACTATATTGTAACACACTGAGTTATCTAATATTATTAGCATATTAGTAAACGGCGTTTCTCATACATACTAAAATTCAGCAACCATTTTCCAGTGATGCGAAATTTCAATTGTATTCCTATTTGAACTTCAATCAAAATTTACGATGGATATAACGGCTATTGTTTTAGACTAATCGCTGTAATGGACCAGCTTTTATCCAATTTCAGACTTCTGTTTAAAATTAGGAGTGTCATTCAGTGGCGAGTTTCAGTAGAACTGCCTATTATAGACTGATACTCATAATCGCTTTAATATCCTACAAACGTAAGCCTTATATCAGAGCACCAGTCTCTTTGTGACCATGGCTAGGCCAAAACGTCAAGCATTTCAAAAGATACGTCATTCATTACCTAGCATGATCTCGATCATTTCCGTTTTCTATTATACTCATGGTACAGTCAGCGACAAAAGTCAAATAACACGTACAATTTTCCACAAATCATTTACAAGTAAGTTGAGCACCAGAAGCCGCAGATCAGCTCTGGCAGCTGACATTGTACGACGATCAACTTATATATACGAATATCAGTGAACGTTATATCTGATCTTTACTTCATGATATTCAGGTATATTAGATAAGCATTTAAGGATTTAAGAATGTTTCTATTTAATCGAACATGTATTTATCCTTATGTATGGTCAATTCCTTCTGGTCTACTTTGGCAGTAATTCGTTTATAGAAATGCTGAATGTAATAAATTTCGCATTGGCTACCCTTTGAATAAGAATCAATCTGTTCTGAAAATAATCATACATACGGACCTATTGATCGCTCACCAACTCTTCAAAAATTCGGCAACCACGTTCGCCACTGGCATTTTGTACATTGCAACCCTACTCGGTTACAATGTAGTATTTTGTTATATTCCCACAACAATAGTTGTTTACCTAGAAACTACGCCCCTAGTCGGGCTATTCTACTTTGAACAAGATCTTAAGTGCGATTGGAAACGCCACTATGATCTATCTCTCAAAAATCCTAAATAATACAAATGTCAGTTTATTTGTTGGTTTGTAACGCGTTCATGCGTTAACTATTCCTTACCTATACCTTACATCCAGAAAATGTACTACATCCGAGGAATAAAACATGATATAACCTTCATTTACGCGAGAAAAGCCGCGAGCAAAATCTAGTATAAACATATAATAATAATAATAATGTCCTCCAGACCGAATTTCGGTCACGGCGGCCACTCTTAACGGAGACTGGCCATCTGCGCAGGAGATATTATAGTGCACAAGTGTGTGCGCAAACACAAGTGCACTCTCTGTTCCCGTACTGTTCATGATCCGAAGGGACAGATAATCCGACACGACCGGAGAGAGATCAGGCGCAGGACCAACGGCTTTACGTGCATTCCGAGGCACGGGGGTGTCTTACACCGCCAACTTCCTAACTTCGGGCTCATATTGACATTTCTTAACAGAAAAACCCAATACGTTTTTGGTTGGCCCGACCCGGGATTTGAACCCGAGACCTCATGCACAGCAGTCGCATTCACTAACGCTGCGCTATGGAGGATATATAAACATATATATGCCTAAAAAACGCCAGTCATTTAAGCGTCAATTCTTTTATCAAAACCTTACCTATCTTCAGTGAATAACAATGATTTATAACACTCACATTCCGAATAGCTAACTATGAATCAACCAAATTTCTCTATCAAAGTTATAATAATAATAACATAGGTACTATCACATACACACAACACCATCTAGCCCAAACTAAGCAGAGCTTGTACTATGGGTACTAGACAATGGATAAACATACATATATACTTTATATTTGAGTTATCCCTATAAAGCATACCTTCACATCGTAGCGTTGCTAGTGATAGACTTTCTGTAAATAAAACCAGCTTTAAGTTCCGTTCAACTATATTCTAGACAATTACTTATAACCAAAAGAAAATCTTCATACGTTTGACACATAAATAGCACAGACACACCACATATAAACAAACACACACACACGCACACACACACACATACACATACACACACGCGCGCCCACACACACACACATACACACACATACACACACACACACACACACACACACAACACGAACTACACGCATCATGCACAACAAGAACTTCACTCACTCCAGATAGAGGAAAACTTACCTGTATAAAAACTTGCATTTTGTTCGTTTATTATTGTTCCGTTGTATCTGTAACCTCTGTAACCTAGTTTTGATTCAAATTTAAATTATATCATTATATCATAATATAACTTATAAGACCTGTACTGTAATATTTACGGAGAGACACTGACACTGACTCCTAAGATACAGGCTTATAGCCTAGTTTAGAAGTCAGGGTTAACATTTTGGCAAATCTGCATCTTCGCTGAGGAGCGGCTTAGAATCATTTTGGCCGTTCTTCATCGATAATGCAGAAATAATAAAAAAAGCCTTGTGAAATAATTTGTGATATTTGAAACACATGTTTTTGGTAAATAAATATAATATATATTAATATTTTAGAAAACAACATTTACAGATCTGCTCATCCCTTTAACAAAACGAACACGAACTAATCCCGCACTCATCCTATGCTTTAGGACTTAAGCTGATACGCCAAATACTTTATATGCTAAAATGTGCCCCTTCACCCATTTATATTAATTAAAATGGACTTTTGTATGTTTTCCTCCTTTCTGTATGTTGGGTTGTGTACGTATGAGAAAGGGAATAGGATTGAAAGAAGTGTTAAGTGAATATTTTATAAGCACACAGATTTAAGTAAATGTACGTCACGTAAACGTTAAAAGTAAATATCATTCTTTAGAAATAAAATAAGCTAAAAATATGTTTCACGATTAAAATAAATATTTGGGTTTTGTATACCTATTATTTAAGAGGTATACAAACATAAAATGTTCATGTCACTATGTGGTAATTCATTGATTCATCGTGCGCAAAAGCGTCTAAGAACGATTTCTAAACGCTTTTGCGCCAGACGAACAGGATTTTGAAGTTCCATAGGGTCATTAAAAGAAACAGAAGTCATATGCACACCTCTAACAGGTGTTAAGAAGTCCAGAAATTTGAGTTTCCACCGAAATACAGCATAAGGTTTACGAGTCGAGATCTTCTGTCGTGTGGAGGTGACATACACACATACCGAAGCCTTATTATTTGGGATTATTTAAGATATATTAGGAAAATTTTCGAATAAATTTATTTATAACAAAATCGTGACTTATAATAAGACTTTCAAAGTTCAACGTATGAGTTTTATTCGGACATACGGTCTCATTTACCCTGAAAAATATAAAACCGAGACTACACGCAAAATAATTTAAAGTTCTTTCTGCAAGTCTATCTTTATATAGTCTATCTAAACTCACACGTTCGATGCTTAAGAACATAAATTAGTCCAGAATATCTATTTTTGTCTCAAAATGCGACAGTAATAGTCTTTTGTCTGACTTTTCCATCGCCTCCTCAGTATGCACTTAGGCAAGTCAAACGAGATAAAACTGTGCAACTTAGAACACTTTAGAATTGCGAAAGAAAAATAAAAGAAGTACCTATTATTTTGTGCAAAGCCTGATAACTAAGTATGAACGAAAATATTATAGGAGAGAAAATATCATATTAAATATACTATAAGTAAAGTTAAGACATATAGGTTCTTGGTTTGTTGTTACATTGTTATAACAAAAAATGTATAGTAGTGTAAAATCTGAACATGTCTTCGGTGGCGTAGTGGTTAGTGTAACCGACTGCCACGCCTGAGGTCACGGGGTCGATTCCCGCACAAGTCAAACATTTGTGTGCATGAACATGGATGTTTGTCTTGGTCTGGGTGTTTCTATGAATAATATGTAAGTATTTACAAAAAAAAGTATATATGCATGTTTATCCATTGTCTGGTACCCATAGTACAAGCTCTGTTTAGTTTGGGCTAGATGGTGTTGTGTGTATGTGATAGAATATTATTATTGCACAAAGTACACGGCAAAAGATGCGAATCCCACTATATGATACAAAAATTGATGAAAGATATTTACATAATATTGTCTTCTGTTTACGCGAATGTTATTCATTAAAATTAAATAGTAGTAGTAGTGTAACAGTTTCAAACTTATGTAACAAAGTGTTAAATAAACATCGCGATAAAATCCGTATAAATGAGTTTAATTTCAAAGAAAGATATCTACATTTTTATTTTTTTTAAAGACTGAAAGATTATTACATCTTTATTTTTGTAACGTCCCGCGTTACATGAATTATAACTAGGCCAGAAAAGTGATAAGAAGCATAAAAGACTATGCAAACATTCAAACAACAGATAAAAGGAACACCCAGACTTGGAACAAGTTTTTCTTTTTTTTTTTTGCTCTTCGAAATGACCACACTCTGCCTGATGGTAAGCAGTCGTGTGGTCTAAGTGCAGTGGCCTCCACATCGTCCTCATAGCAGCCGAGGCGATGTTGAGGTCTCAACTTTGACGGCCTGAGAAGGAAGAAGTATTTGTAGATCACAATAATGTTTGTCCCATTTGGTGATCGAACCCACAACACTCGGTGCGGCGGCATTGGCGAGGTGAGCAGTTAAACCACCAGGCAGATCAGATCAAAAAAGTATATTCTTTTCCTCAAACGCCCACTAAAGCCTGAGTCATAATTAATAACTCCTGTGTAGTGAAGAACAAATAACACCCAGAATAGCGACAATCGTGTATGGACCACACAATTTTTGTGTGTGTATTGAATTCAAACCTACAACCATCGAGCTATTAACCACTCAAACTATTACGCCATCCAGTGGCGTAGCATAATGGGGGCGGCAGGGACGGCCCCCGCCGGGCGGCACTTTTAGGGGGCGGCAAAATTTCTCAATAAATAATAACTAGCGGTCGCCTAGTAATCGAAATTCGACCATCATTGATTTAAATTTTAAGTTTGATAGTCATTAAGGTTTATTGTCTAAAACTACCCTTAAATCAATCACCATTCATTTAGGTTTCGATCCATACAGGTTAATTTACCTATCTTTTTCAAACAAATTATTATTTACATAACTGACATATGTAATTATATATTGCTATATGTAACCATAGTTACGAAGAATAGGACTTCAGCCGAACAATGCCGAAATACTACGAACGCGATTCGACTGCGTGTGTTGAATGCACGGTTGTGTGCGTGTAGTGTTTTTTCATTAATTTAATGTATTTCTAATGCATATTTTAAATAATTATTAGGATTCGCCCCTCCTTCTCCATATAAACTTTAACTGTGCCAAATTTCATACTCCTCCGTCCGCGCAATTTTCGTAAAAAGGATATAAAGTTTTTGCTTCACGTATTAATTCATATATAGATATTTTGTAAATATTTGAACCATATAATGACGAACGAGAGAAATGGGTTGATGTACAATACTTGTACGTTAAATAATAATCATTCTTGCCGAAAAGTTATTTAGTATTACTTTATATTATATCTTTTAAATTGAAATACTTTAATAAGAGGGTGGCAACATTTTATATCGCCCCGAGCGGCAAAAATTTCTTCCGATCCGGGCAGCTGACATTCACGCTACGCCACTGATGCCATCTATGCAGTCATCAAGTACGAATGTAGAAATGAATATTCAGTTCAAAGTTATGCTCGCGACCTACCTCTTAAGCATGCAATATCTATTACGTTCGAGTTCCGTCACTCCCCGTACAGTGCTACTCGTTAACACTAAACGTACTACCTTATTGGTTACTATGTAGACTAAAGTAGACCGTGTGAGTCAGTTATACATTAGGCAAACTGTTTGTGATGATTTACACAACTCTGATACTAATATTCTGCGGACAGGCTCATTTAAGAGTGGCCTAAACAATTGATTATTCATGTTGAATTCTAACTAATAATAGTAATAATGTGTAATTCTAACTAATAATAAAAAAACAGCGATAGCTCAGTGGGGAGACCAACAGACTGCAATGCAGAGGGTCTCGGGTTCGAATCCACGTCGCGCACCTCTGACTTTCGGAAGTTATATGACTTTTCGAAATTATGTGCGTATTGATTGACAATTATCGCCTGTTCCGTGCCTCGGAGAGCACGTTAAGCCGTCGATCCCGGCTGCCATGAACATCTATAGCAGTCGTTATTGGGAAGTCAGTGCCCTATAATATCCTGACGCTGGTCTAGCCTTACGGTATCATTAGCATTCGAGTTGCGGAGGTCAGGTGGCAGCCGCTCCGTGTAAAAACTGATATCCAGTCAAATCCGGTTAGACCAGAAAAGCCGACCCCAAGTGACTTGGGAATAATAAAGGCTAGGGAAAGGAATAATAATAAATGATTATAATGTCCTCCAGACCGAATTTCGATCACGGCGGCCAATCTTAACGGAGACTGGCCATCTGCGCAGGAGATATAATAGTGCATAAGTGTAAGCGCAAAAAAAGTGCACTCTCTGTTCCTTAACCCTCATGATCCGATGGGAGGGATAATCCGACACGACCAGAGCGAGATCAGGCGCAGGTCCAACGGCTTGACATGCTTTCCGAGGCACGGGAGTGTCTAACACCGCCAACTTCCTAACTCCGGGCTAATAATGAGATTTCTTAACAGAAAAACTCAATAACTTTTTGTTGGTCCGACCCAGGATTCGAACCCGAAACCTCATGCACAGCAGTCGCATTCACTAACGCTGCGCCACGGAGATTTTTTAATACGGTTTTATTAGCTTGGTATGTATGCTATGTGTCTATGTATCTATGAATCTATGTAACGAAATCTTTTAATGTGATTTTCACCCCTTTCAAACCGACGGATTGATTTGAAACGTTGCACACTTATCGAAGATCGATTATAATACAATAATTTATAAAAAAGTATAAAACAAAATAAAGTAAATAATAATTAAAAAAACCAAAAAAACACACTTTATTAAAAAACGTTTTTCTACTTTTTAGGTTGGTTTTTATAATAAAGCGTGTATTTTAGTTTTATTAAACTATTATTTATTGTTTGCTTATTTTTTACACATTCACAGTCGTGTCGAAGCATCCTTGGTAGGAATCGGTGTTGAGTTTGCTTCGCGAGGCTGTTGAAATCCAAAAAACATCCCAATTTCAATAGAGAAGATGGTTGGAATGTACCACCAGCTTGGGATCCAGTACTTCAAATAGTCAAACCCAAGAAGAAACAAACCACAGCTAGACTTCATGATACTTTGAGCTCATTCTGCGTAAATAGAAACACCAATAATTAAATTATGTTCGGGTACTTTGAAATAACTACACTGGAACATTGAGACAACTACCATCTTAGTCCCCCCGTGACCATGGCTGCTGGAAAGCAACCGAAACGTCGGGGAAAGTGTAAACCAAAAATAAATAGATTTAATAGTTTAAATAATTTTATTAGCTTATAAATTAGTAAAATAAAATCAATAGTAGTAGTAGTGTAATATTTTCAAAAATTTTGTAATACAGTGCTAAATAAACAACGCGATAAAATCCGTATATAGTAGTTTAATTTCAATGAATAACATTCGCGTAAATAGAAGACAATATTATGAAAATGTTAGTTTTCCATTTCATATTTTTTATGTTTTTAAATTAATTTGGTTACTGCAGCTCATTGTCTGCCGGAAATAATGAGCCACAAACTGTAGTCCCTCTATAAACGCGCCCTAATGCCTGCCGGTGTGTAAACGCTTGATGAACCGACGCTACTCAATGTACGGCTTATTGGAAAAAGGGAGACAGTATCATGGTGAATCTGTTGGAAAAATTATGCATATGGTATAATAATATATTTAGATTCAATTGTAACTATAATTATGGTAGATAAAAATATATATTAAAATTAATGTACTGCTTAGGAATTTTATCGCAATTTATTTAAAAACACTACTGTCATAAAAAGTAGTGTATTTTTAAATGAGATACGTAAAATTTTCTTCATAGTAGTTTAATTTGTAGTTTAAAATTCGCGTAAACGTATGATAATATTTAAAAATATATGCGTTAGAATATGTTAAATTAGCTGTTCCCCACAATTTGGCCTACGTTTGTGAGTACTGCCCCGCTTCCTTGGTTCATAGCGTCATATTACTTCTATATAAATACATACATAGATTTACGCCTGTTGCCCAGATGGGTAGGCAGAGTCTACGGATAACCATTTGCTACAACCCTGACACACTTATCTGGCTTCATTCGCTTTTATCACATTCCTCATACACGCTCGCCGGTTTAAGGTGCTCTTAACCTTGCCTTTGTCCAAAACGTCTCCGATCTGATCGAGAAACGTTAGCCTTAGGGCGACTATTCCATTCACACTAGCCTTATAAACTTTTTAGTCAGTCTATATAGATAAATAAGCTTACTAATCGTGAAAGAATTTTTAAAAAAGGTTGTCCAATTTTTGATTGTATAACAAACAAAAATATAAATCTGATATATTTATAATGTTACTGTGGATAAGTACATTATAGGCTTGCTAATGAAGTACGATACGTACGATTACGTATCGATGATTCAATAATGTTGAAAATATCAATATTTACCGGCAGTGAAGCCTGAGTTATGACGCAATGTTTTCAGCCGAACTCTCTTTAAACCGCCTATTAAAGACTACCTCGTTGGTCACGGGGCGTAAGTATCTTTATGTTTGCAGCTAATCGTTAAGTCCTGAGTCCGAGTGCGAGTCTTGCGCCGGTCAAAGTTTAATTACTTACGCATTTCTGTTTAAAAAAATTTTGTAGTAGCACGGTGCTTTGTAATCTTCTCGGTAGGCAGCAATAAGCCCGCCATCGTCTATATAGATTCTAGAAACATCTAGCACAATGGGTATTCATTTACGTTTGGGTCTACCTCTCTACTGATAAACAGGCTTAACAGGATAAAATTGAGTCGCAGCGGAACACTAACAGCCACACATAAAAGGTTTTCAATGGTGTCAGCCATTTTAACAATGGACAGGTTTAATTACATGTAAATAGAAAATGTTGAGTGCATCTATAATAATATTATAAAGCTGAAGAGTTTTTTTGTTTCTTTGCTTGAACGTGGTAATCTCAGGAACTACTGGTTCGAATTGGAAAATTCTTTCAGTGTTGGATAGCCCATTTATCGAGAAAGGCTATAGGTTATATAACATCACGCTACGGCCAATAGGAGCGGAGCAGCAATTAAAAATGTTGCAGAAACTGAGAAAATTCTCTTATATGAAGCAGACGAAGTTGCGCGGGTCAGCTAGTATATTATATGCAAAAGTATGCTTACTCATAACAAAAAGTAATCATTTCGTATTCTATGTATTTAAGCAATTAAAGCAAATGTTCTTTATAACAGGTTATCTATTTAGTAACTCGTCACTATCGATATTACTTAGCCATGTAACAGACTAGCATTCATTTACCACTTCTGGAAAAATACTGATTAGCTCCCAAAACTCGTAGCCTAAGTCCGCGTTGGTCGGCCTCGATGTCGTAGTGGTTAGTGTAATTGACTGTTACGCCTGAGGTCGCGGGTTCGATTCTCGCACAAGTCAAACATTTGTGTGCATGAACATGGATGTTTGTCTCGGTCTAGGTGTTTCTATGTATAATATGTATGTATTTACAAAAAAGAAATGTATATATGTACGTTTATCCATTTTCTAGTACCCATAGTACAAGCTCTGCTTAGTTTGGACTAGATGGTGTTGTGTGTATGTGGTAGAATATTTATTTATTTATTTATATTTGCGTGCAACAGTGGTTTATCGTATTTGACTGGACAAAGTGATCTTGAGGTTTTAGTAGAAGACCGTCACTGCACCCGTTTAATGGCAATAGGCAGTACGCCTATCGCGTGAAACTGGATTATAATGACCGGCAAAAGCTCGATGATATTACATCAATTTTCGCCTATCCCGTAAAGAATATAAAGTCGAAAATCACTGAATTTAAACGAACAATACTTTTCAATATCCATCTATTGTAATAACTGATGTAATTTTTGACATAACAAGTTATATGTCAATGATTGGAACAATTCCGTTTATTGGTTGACTGCCATAAACCAAATTGGTTATCGACCTGTCATTCGCTTATTGTGTATGTATAAAAAGTTTATTTCAAACACAGAACGACTCTCACAAAACAATCAACAGATTTCCCGCAACGTTGCAGTGAATATACTTTGAGCTTACTGCCCACTAGAGCGTATTTTAAAAGCATAAAACGGGTATAAAATATTTCCTATGCATGTCGGTGAATGGATTGCATTTGTGAATGCAAAAAAACCAGTCAGAGCTAGATGTGATATTGTTTTTACGGTTCATTTTATGCAAACTCCCGATGGAATGTTTATTCGTACTTACTTTATAATATATAGCATTATTGAAATGTGATTTTGTTGCGTATTTAAGTTTCAATTTGTGTTTTTATTTGAGTCAGCAGATGACGTAATGCTTTTTGTGGTTACCTTGTAGCGTATATAAATCGTTAATTCGAATTTTATATTGTGATTAGTCTGGATTCTCATTATATATAAGCTGAAATGTGAGTTTCGTTTTACAGTTGTTGCTATCCCGAAGACGTAGTTTATGCGAATGCAATCGTTAACTTGTTTGCAAAGTTTCATTGCGAAAGGTACAGCTTAACAAAAAATATTTCAGACAAACCGTTGATAGACGTAAAAATGCCTGTTTATATTTTTGTAATATGCAAGTAATCGATGCCTATCATAGATAGATAGACGTTACAGACAGACGTTTCTATTTTATTTATATGTATATACCTATTTACGTTAACGTATGTTTCCATTATACTAAGATAAAATATCAAAGCATTCGTACTAAGTTTAGTTGTAATTGAATATTCTCAAAGCGATTGATCATGATAATAATCGCTTATGAATCGTATTACAATTAACATGATCTGAGTTAGTACTAATTATCTCCGATTCCTCGTGTTACTAAATTAATCAAAAGCTTAGAATAGAGGCTTAATAAGGTTTCTCCATTCATATTATGTATAGATAGTGTAGCAGAGGTAAAATGTTTGAGGTTATTCCAGGCAATACTTTTACGAACAGCTGAAAAATTGTAGCTTGTATTTATAATGGGAAGTTTTGTTTACTACGTTGAAAAATATCTCAAGGTCTCGTTATAAAAGCAAAAATAAACAAAACAAGCAAATACTCGTATATCGTATACGTACCTAATTATTGATTAATTGTGATGAAGTTATAGAGCTATTGGTCACACACTAATTTCAAGGAACACATAAATATAATAGTTTTAAAAAACAAGCTTTTTATAGTCGTAGTAAATTGAATAAATTTAGTAGCCATATTTTATAGTATTGTCTAATTAATATTGTGTGGTAGGCTTATTGTATTATAGATTACATGCTAGGTTTGAGCATAATGATTATACTGCAGCGGTTTACTGGCTTTGTACTTGGCATACATTAAAAACCTCGCTGGTTTCAGCATGAATGGGCCGGATCGACCGGGCTAGTACTACCCTCTAACAGAATACCGGCGTGAAGTAACGGTACCCGTACTGTTGCGTTTCGTATCGGTGAGTGAGAGAGCCGGAGGCCCAGTTACCCCGATCCTTTTCCTATCCTTTCCTTTGTCCTTTCCCTCCTTCATTCCTTTTTAAAGGGCTGGTAACGCACTTGTAACTCTTTTGGGCGGCGGTAATCGCTTACCATCAGGCGATGCGTCTGCTCGTTCGCAAGCGTATGGAATAAAAAAAAAAACAAAAACCAAAAATAAGTGTAATACACCTCATTCGTATCTATCTGACAGCTGTGATTCTGTTATTTATGGATTTAAAAGTACGATTCTAACGAACTATAAATACTGCCGTTCTGGACATCATTACTGAGAATAGAGCCTTCGGTGAACACACAACCAAAGAAGTCTTTGAGGTAAAATAATGCTATTTTAACCATAAGTGTAACAAGAACGCTGTAACAATTAGGAAGAGACACCAACTATTATGGTATAGTGTGTTGAAACCACAAGAGGATCTTCTCGAACGATTTTTGAATGCATCGTGTGCACAGCCTTACCAATTACTAGAGCGGCCGGCCCCCGCGGAATATTCCGAACTGACCGGACTCCGAGCGATTTTAAATTGAATTTTTGAGAATTACGACGACAATTTTCAGACTATTCCGGAATATATGGGAGTAGATTTGAATAGGAAACGCTGCGGCTTAATCGCTCTTTTTAAATTGTGAGTATCAAAGTGATATGGAATTCTGCGACCAGCATATTGAACCCGTGCTATAAGGTTACGCATAAGGTTCGACGACTTAAATTTTCTAGCATGAAAATCTCTATAATACTTCGCCCGACCCAACAACTAAACTCACCTGTTTTTCACTTAAAGTGCGAGTTTTTTGCAGAAACATAAATACATCGAAACTGGGACGTGACGATCCACATATATCAATTTTATGCCGTAAGAGTTACGAGGCTGGTTTAGTCGACTCAGCATAGTATTTTGAGCTTATTCCACTAAACCATATTATACTTTTAAAACAAATACAGACTAGATATCTAAAATTCCAATTTCAAATTCTCATGCTAATTGAATTTGGCTAATCAGATTCGCAGCGTTCATTTTTTAAAATTGTTTGGATGCAAAGTTTTTGTTGAAAAAATAAGATGTGTTTGTTGTTGCGTTCTTGGTAAACAATACCTGTACATTGAATGTATTGTGAATGCTTATGGCTAAGTTTTTATGTAATATGATATATGCAAGGAAAACTTCAACCATTATTTTAATTGTATCAATGGATATAAAATTGATTTATTTCTTTAAATAACTCAATTTTATATTCTTAGCTTAGGCACACAAAACAAAACATAAAACATACTGTTAAATAGTATTGATAATAAATACAGTTCGTTGCACCACAAAAAGAAATATTCGGTTAAATAAATAATTCAAAAATTATAAAATATACCATTCTACTTTAATAAATTTAAATTCGAAATAAGCTTTGTCATAATATATTCGTTTAACAGAATAACATACTAATTCAATTCGGATTAAATTCATGCATTAGGTATGTATCTATCACCCACGTACAGACTTGCATAGTCCAGTACTTCTCATTATATCTATAGTATCAACATAAGAATGTTGCAGAATTTAAGTCCAATCAAAACATCTTTATAAAGTTTTAAATACAAGTATAAACGGTGCACCTTGCAAAGACCGCTTATGATTAGTTATTACTCTTGAAACTTCTGCAGGACGGCAAACAGAAATTTACTTTGATGCCTTGATTAACTTAGGGATGTAATATAAAGTTTGCTTCAATCCGTGGCGGTAACAGTCTATCGTATATATACTCACGCCTGTGTCTTTGAGGGGTTAAGCAGAGGTGTGTAACGTCTTCTTTTTTATTGCCTTTGGCGGCAGACGAGCAAGCGGCCCGTTGTTTATGGACTTCAGCAATGTCAGGACACAGCAAAGTTGCTGTATATAATAGCGCTCGGGAAACATCAAAGCAGGCAGTTCAGCCCAGAGCTTGCTCGTACGTGGGAGAAATATTCATTGAAAGCGTACAGTCTTAGACTTTAACGCTTTCAGTTGATATGGGTGAACCCTGCTCCGCTGTCGAGTGGTACGGTGATAGAAAGGGGCCGCTGGTACCAAATCAAACAATTCTTCAGAGCACTCCCTCCCCGTTAAAGAGTCGGTAAAACACGCACAGAGACCCAAAGTCTCTTCGTTGCTCCAACGACTGTTTGACCATATAACAGGAGGTGAATAAGGAACAACGTGGCAGACCAAAGTGTCAATGGAAGGACGAATTAAGTAGCTACAGAAGAGACTGATTCAAACTAGCGCATAACAGGGATATGTAAAAAGTGAATGGAAGGTCTTTGACTTGTAGCGGGACAATACAGGCTGCAATAATAATAATAATAACAGGAAGTGCATATATTAAAAACCGTTGCCAGACTCATTGCTGCTATTGAACATTTATTTATTGTACGGATTGCTTACAGTAAATACATTGATATATGTCGTATTACATGTAAAGGGATCTTAAATAAAAGTACAACCAATTAATAAACATAAACCACAATTTCAATTTGCTTGACCTAAAAATTGAATCCGCGACTGCACGACTGGTCGAATGACCTAAATTTCAAATTTACTGCCTTAAAAAAATCGAACCTGGTATCATGAGTTGGCCACGTTTACCATTGCGCTATCCGTTTAATATTAAAGTCGTTATTGAGCCTTAGACTAGATAGAACAAGCGTACCCTTCCAATATTACCAAACCGTATATTTTCATATATCCACCTGCAATTTTCGTAGTAAGAAGTACCTACATTCATACGTACATTTGAAATTACTGCGCCGTCGATCCCGTGTTTGGAAAAATCGTATTAGAAATGCACTTCTATCTCGTATTTATGTTCGTTACAGACTACGGGATATTTGAAATTCCAATTTCAAATTCTCATGCTAATTGAATCTGGCTGATTAGATTCGATTGAGTGATGCAATGCGCAGTGTTCTCTTTTTAAAATAGTTTGCGATCGACGCAAAGCTTTTGTTGAATAAATAAGATGAGCGTAAACAATTCCTGTGCATTGTGAATGCTTATGAATAAATTATTCTGTGATATATAAATAAAAGATAAACTATTTATTTCATTTCATTTATCAATCTCAAATGGAATTAAAATTCTATCAGTGAAATAAAAAGAGTTATTCGTCAAAATATATGTTTTATTTGTTTTTTAAACTATTAAATAAATGCAAAAGAGGATGTATTACAGAATGAAATGCTTTTTTTAAATAAATTTGGAAACATCTGTTTGGTAAAAAAAACAAATTTCTAGCCTAATTCCGATTATATTCATACAGTAGCTCACCCGCGCAAGTTCTGCTGCTTCACATAACAGAATGTTACCCATCTTTGCAACATTTTTCCTTGATGCTCTGCTCCTATAGGTATATAGCCTTTCTCAATAAATGGGCTGTTCAACACTAAAATAATTTTACAATTCAAACCAGTAGTACCTGAGTTTAGCGCGTTCAACCAAACAAACAAACAAACTCTTCAGCTTTATATTATTAGTCTAAATCATGCATCCATCATCCAATATTATGTTAATACCTGTAGTTAAATCTATAGTACTAACCTAAAAATAAGTGTACGGTTTACCTGGTGATGAACGGTGTGGGTATCGAACCCACAGCACTTGACGCAATGGCAGCGGCAAAATGAACATTTTAACCACCATCACCATCTATGCAGTCAATCTGAAACAAACCAAATGTATCTGACAAAACATCATTTTAGTCCTTCGCGCGTCGATAATCCTAGAAAAAAGAAATAGTTGCTATTACAATGAAAAGAGCTGAGACCACTGGTTTCATCCTATTTTAGCAGCATAATGCATTAAGGAGATATAGAATTTAACTAAACACAATTTTATAAAAGCTTGGGTTCCAGTAATTCAAATAGTCAAACCCAAGAAGAAGCAAAACATAGCTAGACTTCATGATACTTTGAGCTCATTCTGCGTAAATAGAAACACCAAAGATTAAATTGTGTTTGGGTACTTTGAAATAACTAGGTACACTTCAGAACATTGGGACAACTACCATCTTAGTCTCCCCGTGAACATGGCTGCTGTAAAGCAAACGAAACGTCGGGGCAAACTGTAAACTTAATTATAAATAGTTTTAATTAAATTAAATAGCTTAAATAATAGTAAAGTTCAATAATAGTAGTGTTAGAGTTTTCAAAATTATGTAATAAAAGTGTTTTAAAGTAAAATAAACAACGCGACCAAAGCCGTATAAAGTGTTTAATTTCAATATTAACTAAACACCCAACAAAAGGTGCTTCTGACAACGTTCCTCTCTAGAATGAAGGTTTCCAGTCAAGCTACCGAAAGTATAACGGTTATTAATTGCCCTGTATCCTACCTTACTTATTTTAAAACTTAATTATTTCACAAACATAACATTATTGTATTGCTAGAATACCGGTTTTTATTTGTATAATTATGGCATTAAGAGAACAATCCATCCATTCATCGCCATCAAATCGATCTTGCCAGAACGTTAAAAATTTTACTAAGCCGTCGCAAATAGCAACTTGAAAAGCGTTTTATGAATAAAAGTAACAAACAACGCGGGGGAATAAGCCAGGCAAAGAACCAGACCGTCCGATAAAATGAAATTCTTAATTCATTTCTTCGTTTGTTTTTCTCAAACAAATAGTTGACGAACTCCAACTTGATTGTAAACATATAAAAGTAAATTTTTAACATTATTTTGTTCGGAATTTTGTACAAAGCTTTGTTGAGAGGTTTCTGCTAAATGGCTACTTCGTAAACCGATTGAAATAAAAGATTCATTTCAAATTATGAATTATTTTGTTTATAGAAAGTGCGTTTATTACTGTACATGATATTGAATGATTTAATAATTTAATGATTACGTGATATATTAAAACGCAATCGAATTTCATGACATATTGATACTTATTTTTATTGCGGCTTCTTGTGTGTTTTATATATTTAAATATGTTATACAATTGTTTAAATACTTTCTATATTTTACTGCTCGTCACGCACATATACAGGTTGTCCGGTAATTAATGGATAACCTTGAAATTTCTTATAGTAGAACAGAAAGCCGTTCAGAAAAAATGAAAAAGAATATATTAAAAAGTGCAAGCTATATTAGCATAGCATACTTTTGACTGTCTATCTATTAGCATTATTAGTGTTTAATAATAAAACAAGAAAAACCGATAGCTTTCATTCATTTATGGTCGTAGTATAGTCGTTATACAAGAAAGTTATACATTATACATAATTTAAAAAAACACATATCTCAGGTAGTAGTTCGGATAGATCGTTTTAATTTTTTTTTCTGAACGGCCATCAGTTCCACTATAAGACATTTCCAGGTTATCCATTAATTACCGGACATCCTGTATGTATGTTTAAGGTTGTTAAGGAAACAATAAACTTATGTTATGTACCTACTTTATTTTTGAATTGTTATTGCATATACTGTTTGCAATTACTTTACTCTTAAAACTTTTACTTTTAATACCTTACTTTTAATTTTGCAATAACAATACTAAATCTACTAAATTCAATACTTTTTATACTTTTTTACTTGAATATGTCATCATTTTTGAACATGTTTGTATAACTTTAAAGTTACCGTAATATCAGTGTTATCTCACTAAGTCTTTATGCATGTTGTGACACCTAAAAATGTTGTGCATTTACAATTTGATTTTGACATAATATTTTTATATACGTGCATGTATCAATGTAACAAAAACTGGTTGTCCTAATAAATAAAATAAAATATTAACTTCTTTTTTACTTTTAATTTGTTACTCCGTAGTTCAAGGTGAACTATAATTATACATTTGCTAACGTATGTATTTTAATACAAGTACATATTCAAACACGCTTTCAATACGAATAACATGGATTTCGGCTGCACCTGGTCCATGTTGCAGAATTGGTGAAAGCGGGCGATGATCCATAGAGTCAGCATTAGTGCTGACTTGGTCTTTAGATATGGTTTTATAAACACTCACTTAATTTATGTAACAATATAATTTAATCAGCAATCAACAACGGACAATAATTATTAAATAATGAATTATTACACCCATTTTTGAAAAGTGTCTCAATTAGATTCTATAGTGCTAATGAAGCACTAAAAAATATTCACCAAATTTTTATTCAATCGATAAGTGCCATAAAAATGCATAAAAATTTTGCATTTTCAAATTTCGCGCGTAATTTGACAAAAATGATGGGCGCAGTGGACCCCATGGTAAACAAATGTAGTGATATTTTGTATGTTATGTTAATTGTTTATATTTTAAAAATGGATAATTATTCTACTTATCGTTGGTGTGCTGTTCATGAATGCAAAAATAAAAATAATAAAAGCTTATAGAGATAAAAGGTACGCTGATCAGTTGACACTGTTGACAGTTGACACTTCTTAGTTTACACACAGCCGTATGACGTAGTAACATGGCGACTACTATACTGGTGTTATGAAACAGCTGCAGCATTAAAAAGCTGAAAACTTTGAATTGAATTTTAACATTTATTTTGCTATTTTATGAACTAAAACAATAATATATTTTTAGATTTTCTCATATAGAGTAAAATACCCTATTATTAAATTAACAAACAATTATGAGTCAGGTGTAGATTTGTGTGATGTTTATAGAAAACTAGTTTAATGGAGATTGAACATTACTTCAAACCTGTTCTTTAATGCAATATGTTTTTTTTCTATACTGGCAAAATATACATATGTTAATCGTGAATTGATCATTATGTCTTTCCCAGTTGTTGTAAGGACAACTTGCATAAACAATGCATAGTTCGTATCGCGGGATTATAATACTTTTAAATATGTATTTGTGATACAATAATTTTTTTGTCTTGTTGGGTTCAAACAGTTGGCGCACTGGCAATGGCGAAGCGAATTACTACGCTATCCCTATCGCAAATTATTACTTTATAACACGGGTGACCCATATTATACAGTAATATTTTGCGACGTTAGCAAAGTACACGACTCCATTTAAATTATATTGGAGTGATATTGATGCAACTAACAAAACTACACATAATATACATACGTCCTTGACCATGAATGAAACCGCCTTATAAGCAACACGGTAACGTATTCGCATCACTACAGTTTAACCGTACAAAGGCACACATGTGATGCTAAGTTACGAAGGCTAAATATTCCAGCCATTTCCCCGACATATCTCTAGGTTTAGTCTCTAAAGCGGTCTATACACGGCGTACAATAGGCGCCAAGCAACACGGCTCCTTTGCTACTATAGTAAGGAACCCTCAATGGGATATCTGGAGCTAGTACATACAATTTGCTGTGTTGATGACAGTGATAGTCTCCATTGTAATTCTATCGCCATTTAGTGAACAAAGTTCCAATCGCTAGCTGGTGTGACTTTTCTTGCGTTGACCTTTTAAATCTAGAAGCTGTTACTGACAATGGTTTATTCTGTATATGAGTGTATAAGGTAAGTTCTAAAATGTATAGAACAAGGCTTTCCAAACTTTTTAAGATTCGTGAGTATTTTAACAGAAGCTATTTAAAAAAGAATACAATTATAATAATATTACAATGATTAGTAAAAGTTGAGGTTTTAGTAATAGTAAATTAAGAAAAGAAAATTATAGATTTTAAGTGACGTACATAAGATGTAAGACTTAAGATTTCATAGATTATTACTAATTCACTAATGAAAGCTTAAAATATCCCTCTGTATGACAGTCAGCATATCGATAATATGTAGTTAGCGATATTGATTTTCAAATTATATTATGATTTTGAATCCTACTTATTGTCACAAGCAATTCTAAAGGAATATTTCTGTTTACGTCTGTTGTAAAATGTTCAGTGTCACCCTTTATTACGTGGTAATTACTACTTCTAATAAATCTCTGCCTACCTATTTGGCGATATGTAGGCATGAATCTTCCTATGTATGCCCTTCTCAATGAGAGATACGTATCAGATCAAGCTGAACGAGGATAAACGCGAGCTCCTGCTCTACCTTAATAGCTTTCAAATTACATCTTTTAACATTGAATCTCCTTTGCAATTCATTACAAAAACCAAGCAAGCGTACTCACAGTAAAAGCGTGCCGTTAATACAATACAAAAGGCTATAAGTTAATATCCACGCATAACTTCGTTTCGATAATCGAATCGAACGTTCCAGTATAAACTTCTCACTTTCACTTTGCATACACTTTCGTGCAATAACAAACCTTTGTCTGAGATCATTTCAATAATATCCCAAGTTTAATAGCAACATTTGAGACTGGAGGCAGTAATAAAATTTAACGTGTCGTTTCGAGTTTTGTGAGTTCACCGAAATTTATAGCTGAAACTTTTTCAAGCTTCAAGCAATCCATTTGTTAATCTCGGTGTACGCGTTTCGGTAACGTTTGAAAAATTCGTCGATATGTATCGCTTAACTGTTGGAGCCGTGTGTGAAACTTTTGTGCGTGTAGTTTTTGTGATGGAGTTTGTAATGCGAAATGGCGATTCTTAAGTGATTTATAGCTGCGTTAATTTTAGTGAAAAGCCGCCACATTTTTACACGTATTTTAATAAATGTTTATGGCCGCGGTTATCTGAACAAATTATTCAAAGCGATGTCGTTTTATTTTTATCCTGATACTTTTTGTAGAGATATGGGATGTTTGGTGAAAATATAAATAAAACAACAGAGCTTTTTCTATAGTTTACTTTTATCAGTTGTGTGTTTATATAGAGAACTGATTTAATCACCTGTAATAGTTCAGTGTGGTACTACACATACGAATTTAAGAAATATTTTGAGTAAATATAATTTACATAATTGTATTGCTAAAATCGACTATACGATGCGTACCTGATAGCATTGACCCAATGCATCGGACCCATGTCCTTGGGCCGAAGGTGAGTTTGAAAACCGAGCTAAACGCAGTAACAGTGTTCCTACTCGTACTCAAGTTTCTTGTACCCCCAGGCGAGCCCATTTGCACTATCTCCAAATTATTGGCAATACCTAAACTTTTCATTGACACTTAACTAAATATGGGTTTGAGTCCATCAATTTTATATTAACCCTTTCATCATAAACAGTAAACTATTTATTGTTTAGAGTAAAAAACTTACATTGCGTTCAAGTTTTTGGGTTTATAACTATTGAAATCGGCGTGGTACCTACCTTATTAAACATTATTTGTTTTAATCACCTGGCCGTTCCTTAATTCCTAAGCGAGCAATCGTGCGCCGGCGCAGCGAAACAATTTTTTTTTTTAATGTCAGTATACGTAATATGTCTATATTGTATATAATAATACATCATTTTATAATCCAATAGTAAGAATGTGCAAAGCATATAATAAAGTAGCACGTGTAAATAAGGAAGTCGACATTTTTGACATAAAATTCAATAGATATAAAAAGATTGTATCACCTGTACTTAGTTCCGAAAAGTTCCAAGTCTAGTTATAATGTAAAATTACAGTTACTAAGTTAAAACCTACTTACAATTATCCACTTGTATCCTACGCTAACGAATTTAAGATTTTATTAATGTTTTTGTTTTGCATGAGTAATCTACTCTAATATATTCATGTTGTGTACACTACCTTAGGATTACTGTCCTGTTTTTATATAATGTTCATTATTACTACCTGCTATGTTAAGACTGTAATCTGTTTGTGTACCTATTATAAATAAATAAATAAATATTATACTCACTAACTGAGGCTGTTTTTAATGGTGCTTTCATAATACTAACTAGTTACCACTTAAAAAGTTCGCACTGACTTTATGAACTATAGCCCGATTAGAAAACTGCGTTGAACAGTAATAGCCCGTTTAATGAGGAATGTTATAGGACACACCTTCCCCCTTCCTTTTGAGAACCACACGTGCCGGTCTTCGTAACCACCGATGGACGGTTAGTAGAATCCCGACTCGCACCAAAAGCTTCAGCAATTCCTTTTTATGCCGTACCATACAAGTTTGGAACAGTTTTCCGGCACATGTATTCCCTCCCTTCTATGACATTGGGTTCTTCAAACGTAGTGTGAAGAAGCATCAGGTCAGACCGGCCTGACACTGACGACGACTAGAAGACATCTATCTTCTCCTCGTCGACATTGTCTCTGGACTATAATTGGGCTTTCCAACAGGTCCGTTAAAAAAACTTCGCCGTGTCACGATAAAAAAAAATTAAGAAATGTAATAGCAACACGCTACGATCAATGAACAGACTAGAATTACATTTACCGACAAAAACCGGGGAGCTTAGCTAGTTTTACATTAAACTTAATATTGTCTTCCGATTACGCAAATTATATACATTGCAGTTTAACTACTATTAATTAAATCGTTCGGTATATTTAATTAGTAAGTGTTTTTTAATGAGCCGTGAGGAAAGCCGTACATAGCAATTTAATTTAAATTAACTTTAAACTCCTCAAGAAAATTCAGGCATATTCATGAGTCAACAAGGCATGATCAAACCCGAATTTTAAGGTAATTTGCAGTACATTAAAACTGAAGGCAGAATTAAGACTCATTACCGCTTTAAACTCCTTCATATCCCATCATGAATATGTAGATCAAGTTCATCTGTATATACTCGTAGCTGCTTAGCATAACACACGATTGTTCTACGCATCGGTTCGTAAGTTTGATGAGTTGGGAACTTTCAAGGATATAAGTACTTCTGTGGAGTTAAAATAACGGAAGGGTGAAGCTACCTATTGACGTCCGGGCGGCTTGGTATTTTATTTTTACATAGACTTGTACAGCAGAACACCTCTGTGTTACGCACGTGTCATCAGCTAATTTGAGGTTACACATAGTTGGGAATGATTCTATTGGTATCTTCCACCACCTTCTTCTCCCTAGCCTTTATTATTCCCAAGTCACTTGGGGTCAGCTTTTCTAGTCTATCCGGATTTGACTGGATATCAGTTTTTACACGGAGCGGCTGCCACCTGGCCTCCGCAACCCGAAGGCTAACGATACCCTAAGGCTAGACCAGTGTCAGGGTATTATAGGGCACTAACTTCCCAATAACGACTGCCATAGACCGACGGCTTAACGTGCTCTCCGAGGCACGGAGCAGGCGATAATTGTCAATCAATACGCACATAATTTCAAAAAGTCATATAACTTCCGAAAGTCAAAGGTGCGCGACGTGGGTTCGAACCCGAGGCCCTCTGCATTGCAGTCTGTTGGTCTCCCCACCTACTTACATATAATGGCGTATTTCCCGCAGATATAGGCAGAACATTTCGACAACTACGTTACTAGACCCTACATTATAGACTGTGTTCTCTGATACACAGTAATAGATTTTTATAGATGGCACTATGGTCTGCCCTAATGTCATCTAAAAAAATACTATTTATCAACCACCTGATAACAGAATCACTATTTGGGAGATAATAATGTGATAATGGATAAAATAAATCAATTATAACGCTAATATATTTGTTTTCAAAACGATACAAGTATGAAAACGCGTAATACAAATTTGTAGCGTAAAATAATAATACCATCCTGATTTATTATATCATAAGAAATTAGTAGAAGAAATATGAGAAAGCGGTAAGTTCTTTTAGAGAAGTAGTGAGAGAGCAAGATCCTTGCTTAAACTTCTTCTTTAACTTCACCCAAAAGGTAATTGAAAGTATCTTATATAGTGTTATTATAGTGCCTTAAAATTACAGGAATGTGGATGGTAAGCAGTTACGATCTCTTTTAAAAACATGAATATCATTCTCGCGTTGCGCACTCTAGGGCATTGGCTTAAAATTGAAGAAAGGAATGAAGTAAGAAATCAAACCAAAATCAAAAATGATACCTTAAAATCTAACAAAATAGACCATCTATTTATTTCATAAAAGTAGATAATATGCAGCTTAAAGCTTTTGTAAACTTAGTTTGTGTAAAGCTTTAAATTTTCCTTTCTCTCGCGGGAACTATAAATCTTTGGGATAACAGTTTATTTATTATAATGCATTACAAAACGGCTATAAACAAAATATATAATTTGACTGCATACATTGTGCTATAGTTACAGATATAATATATTTACTCGTTCACGTGACCCAAGTCATTATCAATATAACATGGAGGGAATCCAACTGCAACGTGTCTCAGAGGTAAGGGATTTAGGCGTACGCTTTACAGCTGATTTAAATTTCCGTAAGCATACCACCGACGTTTGTAAAAAAGCATACCGCAATTTAGGGTTGGTCTTAAGGCTAGGAAATCAGTTCTCGAACATCAGGGCTCTGAGATCGTTGTACGAAGCGCTTGTAAAAAGTCACTTGGAATGTGACGCTGTCGTTTGGTCACCACATGAAACCAAGTACAAGCTAATGCTAGAACGTATCCAGAACAAGTTCATGAGATTCTTGTACCTAAAGCAGTATGGTGTGTATCCAGGGTATCCACTTCTGTATCCTACACTATTTGTGCTGGGCATGGTAGGATATTATAAACTGGAAGTAAGAAGGGAAGTAGCTATCGCCACCTATTTATTTAAAATTTTGCGTGGTAACATACGCAACCCGGACGTTTTAAACACGTTGAGGTTGTGTGTACCGGATAGGTACGTGGGACGGCGGAGGCGGCTGCCGCTGCTGTGGGAGCCGCCCGCTCGCACCAACCTGCTGCAGCAAGCGCCGCTGACGCGAGTGCTGCGTACACTCAATATGGTGTCACAACGGATTGACTGTTTCGATTGTACTTTGAGTGAGTTCACACGGGCCGCATTTTGTTTTGTGGCTTCATGTTAAAAATAATAATTTAATAATGTACCTAGTCCTATATTCATAACTATAACTACACTATTGAATTAGGTTAAGCCTGTGATGATAGTTGTATGTGTGTTTAAATAAATAAAATAAAATAAAAAATCTTTTTAGAAGTGTGTCTTAGTTTGTTGCACTTTCACGCGTTAACTACATGACCGATTATCATATAATTTTGCGTACACGTTGTCAGGGGTACAGAAAAGGACATAGGTTACGGTTCATCCAGAAAAAAAGAGCTAATGATTCTAAACGGAGCCGCGGACAAAAGCTAGTTATTTATAAAATATCGAATACCTTACGTCTTATAATTTTCTGAGCACTGTGTATAGAGACTTAATGACATGCAAACAGTCTCTCGATCTATTATAGAGTCTTATGAAGATTTTAGAGCCGATAACTCGTACGTTCACCCTACTTGGATGTTGTTTATGTATGTGAAATTCTATGAAACTGTCACCACCAATAATAAACAGACAAAGTTTTGTGAAACATTTCCAATAAATAGGGATTTGTTTTAAAGTAATCGTTTGTCAAAACGACATACGTAAAAGGAAAACTGTGAGGAAACTCTTTGTGATTTAAATTCTGCAATTGTAGTCGTCTATTTGTTTTGGAAACATAGTAATGTTTTAATCATTACTTGCAGAACTTTAGCGAATATGTTTTTGAAGAAATCATGAGTATATACGTTAAAATTGGCTGCTCGGATGGCGTAGCAGTTTATGTGGTCGCATCGCCACTACCTGCCTCTGCACCGAGGGTTGTGGGTTCGATCCCCTCCCGAGACAAAAAAATGTGTGGTCGACAAATAGTTGTTTCAAGTATGGGTGTTCCTTATGACCGTTGTTTGAACGTTTTAGTCCACGCCACGGTAATTACTACTAGTGTAGTGAAAGATTTATTTACAAAAAACGAGATAAACAAAAAACAAACACATGTTTATTATGTATATGTATGCGTGCGTGCATGCGAGCGCGCGTGCAGCTTGCTACAAATTTGTTATTCAAACCATCATCTTAGGTTTGTTTATTTATTAAGGATCTCCAACAAAGAATATACACAAAATTGCACAGACATATGAACATTAGTTTTGTAAATTGTACTTCTTCAGTTATAGGAGACCACAGCATTATATACGGATTATATTTATTATATTATATACGGACTTAATTTTCTCATTCGTGTCCTCAATATATGAAAGTTCATCAAGTTTAATGTATTATAATTATTCAAGATAGGTTTTCTAATGAATAACACCCTTTGAGTTAATATATACAGTTTAAAACTCCACACAACTCAATGCGTGTGTAATAACGAAGCTGAAGCCTACAGATCTGGTGACTTCTAGAAGTTATTTGCATTTTAATCAAGTATTGAGTCATTATCTACAAAATTACCGTTTTGTATGAAGACTTTTAGTATCATTGTGTTTGCTCTACCTCGGTGACGTAGCGGTGGTTAATTCGACTACTGAGCATCAGGTTTCGAGTTCGATACGGTTGTTTTGTGTGAAGAAATCAATAAAGGTGTGTTTTCACTGTCTCACACACACTCTCACTGTGATAAAGCATCCACTATCGCCGAGCCAGTGGGTAAGCAGCAAACTATATGAGCTCTCTGGTTCAATATCGGGTCTGCCTTGAAAAACTTAATAACACTTTGCTGACCTGGGCATCTACCAACCCAAGATCTAAGGCGCAGTATAGCATCTTCCACGCCGCCGCGTCTAGTAATTCCGCTATCATAGTAAATTGAATAGTATTACAGTTCATAGTACGCGTAACGCGGTTATATGTATGGTGATATACATGTAGATACTATATACAATACATAACATGCTAAAGAATACAACCATCTATATAATAAACCAATATACGTCACATAAAATAACGAGACATAATACTAAACGTGTATTCTAAACACAAAGCTGTGCATAAATTCAAAACTATTCCAGCAAAAGCTTCCAAATTATTTCTCATGTCAAGTCAGCTGTATTTCACGGTTAAATATATCCAAACTAAGTTTATAATAACAAGATATTTTCATATTTCCCGCGCACTAACAACGCGAAATGATGCCACGAGTACAAAGTATGAAGTCTCGGACTTGGATACACTTGGGCGTTGCCACAAGTTGCAGGACGAAGACTATTCTTTCAATTAATTTTTTGTAGTGTCATAGCATCGGGGAATATCTTGTTTTTACATCTTTGGTAGTTGCAGTAAATCCAACAAGAGCTATAATCCAAGGCAATGCCTAATCGCTTGATTGCTATTAACAAAAGCTAGATACAGTAGATAAACAGTTAATTCTTACGCGGCATATCAACATAAAATATATATCAGATTTTAAGTTCGATTTCTAGCAATACAAATGTGGCAACCGTGTCCAATTTCGTGCAATGGTTTTCGCGTGATACGCGTGCATGATAAACATGCAAACAGTATTTCTTTTTTTAATCATCGGTTTTGCTTCTATTATTATATCTCTTATAAAACTTCTCACAAAATATTTTTTAAATATCTTCTATGTACAGACCGACCAGTTACTAGCTTTATAATATTATGTATAGATGACGTAAATGTTTGTAAAGTAATTTGTTACTCAATCACGTGTGAACTTTTAAACGATTTTGGATAATAGATATCACTCAGATATATCATATCTTCTATTAGTACATAGGATATTTTGCATCAAGGTCCGGAACCTTTAAGAGTTTCCATGCCATTCATACAGGCGAAGCCGTTGTCCGAAAGTAATAATTTATTAGAAATGTATACTTTGTATTTGATAGCAAAATAGTTTTTAAACAGTTCTCTATTCAGCCTTTAATGAATATTGACAATATGATCGCGTAAGCGCATCACTTGCTCCCCGTTGTTAACAAAGTTATGCGGTGTATTCATACCAGTTTACTGGCAACTTTTAACTGGCCAGATGTGGCTCAGCCTCCCGGGGTATGAATCTGATTTGCTTTCAGATTAATACGCCAAGGGAAACTTTTTTTATTTTACAACAGATGAATGTTCCATTTCTTACCGCTTGAAAAGGAGCTCCAGCGAATGCCTTCCAAAGTTTTACATTAAGGGGAGATTTTATTCTTTTTAATTTAGTAATAAATCTAATTAAAATATTGTTTACGTCGCAACTTGTGTTACCTAATTTAAGTTAACATTTGCAAAGTAAAAGGTACTGCAAATCAAATTTTATACTGTAGTGAAAAACAGGCGATATATTGAAGTAAAGTTGATTTGTTTAGTAAAGCATAAATACTATCGAAGTGTTGAAACAGGTTTTTACTGGCAGAAACGTGTTTGCCAATAGGCTTCGGCCTTTATCATCACATTTTAGAAGAAGAACAATTATACTTAAGCTAATCAAAGCTCTCTTCTTTATGTCTCTAGTGACCATCATCTGTAGACATTAAGCAGCTTAGTTACTTCACATTGAATACTCGGTAGTGCAGCAGTTAGGAATGCGTCTGCTGTTCTCATAAATACCTAGGAAGCAACTAGGAATGAAATCATCTCGGGTAGGGTTGAGTTTTTCTGTCAGAAACAAATTATCAGTAACTTCACGGCATCTGGAATTTAGGTCTGACGCAATGGCTACATGGGCTCTATATCCATACTTAGCGAAATGTGGTTCTAATACACCTCTGATTACCTCTTCAGAGTTATAGGTGTGAGACTACATATGAATATAAAATTATGACTACATTGCTTTACCTCACAAAATCAAGCTCCAAACCGTGGTCATTTTACAGAACGATAATCACATCAAGCAAAACATCAACACACAAATCTATCGTCCCTACATATAAACATGATATTCAGCAGAGTTTTGCTAGTTTTGATCCTGTTAAAACTCTTGGGGAGCGTTCGCAGATAGCCGAGTTTACTCGGCGGCATCGATTCAACGGGCATACAACTCGTGAGCCGTAACGAGTCGCGCTGCGGTGACCAACGTTTATGGAATATTGAAAAATATTACGCTGTTGTGGCTGTTAATCGATTAACGCTTATCGATTATGGTTTTCGGCGATTCTGAAGCTCGTGAACATCGAATTGGGTTCAATTGGGGTATTTGTTACTGGTTGGTTTTACTATTTATGTGTTGGTGTGTAGGGTTTTACAAGCTCCTTGATGAGACGGTGTGTTGTTAGAAAGGAATCTCTGTAATCTTTAGTCCTAGTTTGCGTGCGATTTTGAGATCTGGATTTCGATTTCCGGATCATACAAACTGCTATTAGGATATTTAATAGAAAATCTCAGGACGAATTCGTCAGTCGTCGGGACACATTTACAAAATTTTGTAAATGTGTCCGTGGACTGAGTTAGCTCACTCTGTATTACGTAAGACAGTAAAAAACACAGTAAAAACCTTATTGTTGTAGATATTCGGATGTAATATACCAATATTTCGCTAACTATGTTTAGGTCCAAAAGAAGGCAGAGGTATTTCTGCCTTCTTTTGGACCTTACAATATACAAGCCTAAATATAGGTACGTATGTACATGTTATAATACATATGTCGGAGCGTCAAGAAAATAATCATTGGACTGTAATTTATTTCTTTAATTGGAGTTGAATAAAGCGCCATCTATTGGTTTGTTTCGGAACGTCAAGCATAAGCTTGAGTGAGGTCGTCACAGAGCCAATGTTAACTGTCAGTGTCATATTGACGTTATATATGCGCCGCAGACTCGTGCGCGGAAACACGGGTTGGGAGCCTTCTGCGCTCACCCATAGTCCGCGTAAAGTTGTCAAGGCCATCTGAGGCCAACAACTAAAACAAACAAAAAAAAAATGCGCGGAAACATTCGGGTGACGAACTCGCTGCGTTATAGATCAAATCAGAGATAATCACAGTCAACCTTTATTGTTTTATTTCTCTTGTATTTGCCTATCATAAGTATACGTACGAAGTAAAATACCACGCCTATATTTTGTTGTTTCATCATGTCAAAAGCGAGTTGCCGTCCTACTCGCCGACACATACATAAACAGCATGTGAATAAAACGATAGAAAAAGCTAAATCCGACACAACCGAGTAAACAAGGCATTCGTTGAACTTGTCTTAATTAAATACGACTCAGTAATCTTATTTCATTGCTTGCCTTTGACTAGTTAACTCAGGAAAATACTAATGAACAAACGAAATGTTGCAGAATTTAAACCAGTGGGCAAGTAAGGATATGAAACAAATTTACAGAAACCCTTGATAAATGAATGTGATATTCTTTTGTTTTTGTTTACACATATAAGGTAGGTATATGTAGGTTAAAAAAAATTTGATGGAGTCGTAGATACCTAGCTGCTTCCAGTTTTTAATGATTGATCACGATGCAACTTGCTACCATCTTACAACCGGCTATTTGCGTAAAGTACATGCGCAAGCTACTTGCGTGGACTACATGTGCAAGCTATTCACCTAGGTTACATGCTCAAATCTCACGAATGACGTATGCAAGCTTCTCTTACGAGCGACACATGCAAGCTATTCACCTAGGTTACATGTTCAAACTACTTGCGTGGGCTATATTCGCAAGTCTCTTTAATGATCGTCATAAATGCAAGCTATTCTCACGAGTGACGTATGCAAGGCACACTCAGGAGTTTCATACGCAAGCTACACACGGATTACGTGCAGAAGCTGCTCTTTTCAATCTGTGGTTTAAATTTCGTAAGATTACCTACAATTCAAGGATTCCCTAAATTATGCAAAAGTATTTTATCTTCAGAGATTAAATTTTACCCGCTTTGGTATTATACGTATAAACGTAATTCTAAAGGTGTATGAGCATGCATAAATGTATTACGCATACACATTGTGTCAACTAAATTTTAGATTCTATGTTATAAAGGGTCCTATTGTCGTCTGTCGAGTACATATCCAGACATACAGTCATTGAAAATTGCGAAACAAATAAATAATAGGTAGATTAAAAAAACTAAAACGTTTAAAAAGTAGAAAATAATTTAATAATTTGAATATAAAAAGCGCCACCCCACGCTTTATTACATTAAAGTTATTAAATTATTTTCTACCTTTTAAAGCGTGTTTTTTAGTTTTCCAAAAGCAATTTTCAATTTTTTTCTAATTTATTGTATTGTCATCGGTCCTCGATAAGTGTGCAAAGTTTCGAATCAATCCGTCGGTTTAAAAAGGTGTGAAAATCACGTTCAAAGATTCCGTTACATAGATTCATAGATACATACCAAGCTAATAAAAGCGTGTTATAAACCCAGTAACAGTTTACCCGACCTGAAAATCGTATCTAGAATCCTAACTTAACCAAATCTTCTACCAAAGGAGCACTAAGTTTGCCTGGGAAATACCACACTGCACACTAAATAGACAAACCAAAGAGCCATGAGTGGGAACTTAATACAATAAAGTGACGAAATACGGATGGCAATTAGGAATACATTTGCATTTCTAACTAGCACTATTTGTACTCCATGAATCTAGAACCTTTCTTAGGCAATTCATTGACCTAGTCCTAAAGACGTATTGCCTAAGACTACAGCCTGCTAATGACCTGCCTAATACAAGTAGCCAAACCCAAGAAAGCCCACAAATTTCAGATATCATGTTACTACTACGGTACTCAACCTTAAGTTGAAAAGGGTAGATGATGAATATTGGGCATATAGACTAATCAAGTTTTCTTGAAATTGGAGAAGATTTCAAAATTAGGGGTCGGTTGTAATATATGGGAGCTATATGTTACTAGGAATACCTATAAAATACCCAAAATTTCATTCAATGTTTTGGTAAATATTATCAGTATATCAGTATTTCAAACATTGCTGTTATTTTTAACATTTTTACCTTCAAGGTAATTAAAATGGTATGGTACCTCTGCAAAATAAATGTAGATAAACTATGCGAGATATACGCATTGGTGCAAGTACCTCGAGTTCACATAAGTCAAGGCAGTTATGCGAGCTGCACGTACCCGCACAAGTAACTCCCATGATTAGCTTACGCAAGTAGCCCCACGCTAGCTACTTGCAACGTGTTGGTATAGTAAAAGCTCTGAAAAGATTGATCAGACAGTAGTATCCTTATTTTAATAAAATTATCCTTCTTCTCCCTCCCTTGCTTTTATTATTCCCAAGTCACTTGGGGTCGGCTTTCTAGTCTAACCGGATTTGACTGGATATCAGTTTTTACACGGAGTAACTGTCATCTGACGTCCGCAACCCGAAGGCTAACGATACCCTAAGGTAAAACCAGTGTCAGGATATTAGAAGGCACAGACTTCCTAATAACGACTGCCATAGATGTTCATGGCAGCCGGGACCGACGGCTTAACGTACTCTCCGAGGCACGGAGCAGGCGATAATTGTCAATCAATACGCACATAATTTCGAAAAGTCATATAACTTCCGAAAGTCAGAGGTGCGCGACGTGGGTTCGATCCCGAGACCCTCTGCATTGCAGTCTGTTGGTCTCCCCACTGAGCTATCGCTGTATATAATTATCCTTATTTATTAAATAAACGATGCACTCAAAAATATTGTCGTCATAGTAGTACAAATCTGGACATTATTTTCTAAAACATTAGTCTTTTCTAATAATCATTACAAGATTTTTATAATCATTCTATCAATAAATAATTTCTAATGTTTTCAATAGTACTTAGACCCAATCTCGGCAATGTTTCTGCGTATTCGACAATTTTATTGTACGTGCATATAGGAATCGAACCCATTCTACAAAGCGCACTAACAATTGGCAGGTGACTATATAAACTACGACATAATTAATTCGTAAACGTAAAATCACAACACAACACAACAAACTGTATACTTAGTCTTTAAAAATTAATACAATTCGTTTAAATGTGCCTGCGTAAATTATTATAAACAAAATCTATATTCCAATAAATTTATTTTAAGCCGGAACATTACTTAAATTATCTAACGATTCTAAAATATAACAATGGTCTGACAGTATTTTGCTCTACGTTGCGTTGGCAGTAGTTCAAAAGTCTTTGATTTAGTTTACTCAGTAACCCTCTGTTTATATTTTCACTGTTTTGCTGGTGTGTAAATCAAAGAACTGCAATCCAGTGTTATCTTTTCAATCTCATACTGGAACTGACTCTGTGTCTTCTGTATTACTAATGTGAAGAAAATATGATGTATGGAAGCAATCTTCTCCTTTTTACATCGTTAATAAGTGGAATATATATATATATATATGTCGCTTACACTTGGACTCTTATTGAAATAAGGTTGCAAATAAGTTATACCAGAAGTAACAGAAAGAAATCGGCCTTGATGGCGTAGTGGTTAATGTAATCGACTGCCACGCCTGAGGTCGCGGGTTCGATTTCTGCACAAGTTAAACATTTGTGCGCATGAACATGGATGTTTGTCTTAGTCTGGGTGTTTCTATGTATAATACGTTCGTATTTAAAAAAAAATATATATATATGTATGTTTATCCATTGTCTAGTACCTATAGTACAAGCTCTGCTTAGTTTGGGCTAGATGGTGTTTTGTGTATGTATTATATAAAAATTTATAATAGGTTTGTAAATCTAGGTTATGATATTTATCTATGGGCCTATGCAGCCCGAAATAAATGATTTGATTTGACTGAAATAGCTAGTTTACTTGAATTCATTAACAGGTAAAGTCTGCCCACTAAGATAAAGACCCGTGACTATGGCTGCTAAAAAGCAACCGAAACGTGGAGGAAAGGGTATAGGTACCTAAATATTTTAATAATTTAAATAGATTATATGGTAGTAAAGTGTAACATTAGTTGTATATTATTTTCAAAATTGTTATATGTAGGTAACAAAGGTGTTTTAAAATGAACAATGCGTTAACATCCGTATAATCTACTTAAGATTGATTATAACAGATAAAAATTGCCAAAGATTGCAGTCATCAATGACGACGTGTTTTTATAATAACTAAGGAGTGACGACGTGTTTTTTAATAACTAACTAGTGGGCATGCCACTATCGGAAATCATTGGTCTTAGTTGTGACCTGGGACTGAACAGAAATACCCCTTTTTACTAAAAGTTCTCGTTACTACTAAAAATTCCTTGAAATGGCAATCGTGTCAGTGTCAATGTTTAACTAGGTATCGTATTTGTTTTCAGTTATAATGAGACATGCTTATACAAATACTCTGTCCACCATCTTAAAATATCATAGTCACATCAAAAATAGTCGTGAACATCTGAGAAGTGCGTTCAGAAACTTCATACATAATACATGTGGCGCTATGAACCCAATAATATCGTGTATTGTTTGACAGAAGGCCGTAATGCCTGAAATTATGATAAACAGGGACTTGTGAACGGACGCACATACATTAAAGCTTTGAACGGGTATTAGTTATAGATTTTGTTTGGTTGGTAGTAAATGGAATGGTAGGCAAGCAAATGGATTGAATCTTAGAGTTTATATAGATATAGACAAAGCATATCACTTGCGGACTATTTGAATATAAGCAACTTTTGCAACTGTGCAAGGTAATTTTCCTGTTAATATTGAAACTAGATGTGCCCGCGGTTTTACCCGCATTTATGATTACTGCGCTGACCCCGTGGATTGTAGCGTGATGTTATATAGCTTATAGCCTTACTCGATAAATGGGCTATCTAACACTGAAATAATTTTTCAAATCGGACCAGTAATTCCTGAGATTAGCGCGTTCAAGCAAATAAACAAACTCTTTAGCTTTATAATATTAGTATAGATTAAACTACTTTATACCAATTTAATTGCGGCCTGTTGTAATAGACTCCTTTGAGGTTATAAATTACTTAAATTAAGATTTAAAATTTCCTCCACGATTAGATTCATTTTCAAAAACATGTTAGCGTTGGATAAATTGTGAACGAAAATCCAAATTTAAATACTACTAGCTGACCCGGCAAACGTTGTTTTGCCATAAAAAAATGTTTTGACCAAAAGATTAATAAAAATGTTAGGGGTGGACAACCCTGATCACTAAGGGGTATGAAAAATAGACAGTAGCCGATTTTCAGACTTACTATATAACTTACTATATACTTACTATATAATATGTATATAAAATTTCACAAATTCGGTCAGGCCATTTCGGAGGAGTATGGTAACTAACATTGTGACACGAGAATTTTATATATAAGATAAAAGTAGTGTATTTTAACCCATTCGCTGTCCCGTGAAACACATAATAGAAAATCTATTGTTATATTCCTTCTTTGGTTTCGCTTAGTTCATTCTTCTATAAAATCCAGACGCCTGTCGAGGTTCTAGGGTACGTAGAATCCTACTAAGCGCAGAAATATAACAGAAAGAGAACACTGTACTGTCACTAATAGTTATTATCTTTTAAAATGCAGTCTTGACTTCATCGACGACGCTATCGTCGACGAGTCAAGACTGCATTTTAAAAGAGTTAGTTTATTGAGTCGGTTTGCCAATCAGTTGAGCATTGTGGGTTTGATTTTTGGCGTTCTTTGAATGTTTGTGAAGACAAGGGCCACAGATATTATTTCTAATGTGTGAGTTGTAAATCAGACTTTTCTTTAAATTATTATTTCACAGCTTGCATCATTATATTACCATATGGCAAACTATATGTTTATTTACCTTGATTACATAAAAATAAGCTACTATTTTGTAAATAAACACAGAGATATCTGAGAAGGAGATTCTAAAATTACATCCAAAGAAGACGGTATCAATATTAAATTCCACACGATGTAACATTTATAATTCAAATGTCGTTGTATATGTGAGGGTGCACGTAGCGACATCTACCGAGTTACGCACACATACATAAGCTCGAAACACATTTAAATCTTCAACGGCCAATTGCAAGCATCCGGTGATCCGTAGTACAACGCATACATTAAAACGCGAAGGAATTACTCGAATTTCTCAAGATCCAAGATTATGTCGTCGCAAATACAGGGTAACATCGGCCTTAGGGCTAAGATAAATTATCCTTAAGGACGATTTAACCTACTGCAGCATTGAGCACAATATTTATTGCGTATCCCTAAATTGCTTTTTTGGAAACTCGTGTGGCCGTATTGCTTTTTGGGTGAGCATAAATTAAAAATGTAATAAAAAATAAACTTACAACTTAACAGCTTACTTTTGTCTTACGATTTAGGGAAAAGGTGATATTGTTATTTGTGGACGCCTATGTGAACGATGAGGCTAAAATCTCATATTAATTAGTTAACGGGCATGAACGTGATCATGCTAGGTATTTTCAGACCTTTTTGATTCGCTTGACATTCCAGTCAGACGGCCAGTAAAATTCTCATAATAAAACATTTATATCAACGTAGTCTACTAATCTCATCTTGTGTGGGGCCAGTCAGTACAGACCGGCGACACTTCGACCCAGTGGGATCTTTTTTGTCGACTTCCCCCAATAACGACTACCATCGATGTTCATGGCAGCCGGGACCGACAGCTTAACGTGCTCTCCGAGGCACGGAGCATGCGATAATTGTCAATCAATACGCACATAATTTCGAAAAGTCATATAACTTCCGAAAGTCAGAGGTGCGCGACGTGGGTTCGAACCCGAGACCCTCTGCATTGCAGTCTTTTGGTCTCCCCACTGAGCTATCGCTGCTTTTTTTTGTAGTCTACTAAACATCAAATGAAATCTAAAATTTATTTTAATTTAGGTACATACCATTTATTGGATTTTTAACACTGCGACTAATCAGAGGCCTATGAATAGGTTTTATTACAAAAATTGGGTCAATACTCAATACTCAATACATTTATTGCACTCCACAAGTTAAATAGATGTTACAATGGTATAATATAAGAAACATGTGTGGGCCTTGTCGGCACGGCAAGATGTAGGAGAGGAGGAAGTTTTACATATTTTATTATTTACATATTTTACTTATGATTGATATTTATTGACTATTATAATATATAGGTAATTTTATTAAGATGCGCTTACCATAGTTAGATAGATATATTACTATAATTATTTTTATTATATGGTATTCTATTATATAATTATTATTATATTATTTTATTTATATGTTTTAATATTTTTATTAATTATATATTATGTATTTATTTGTATTTATGTTATTATTAGGTATATTATTATAAGTAATTATTTAAATTTCCATTTATTATGTTTCATATACATTTATCATTTAGGTATTAATTTATATGGTAGTAACATTTAGTTAATAGAAAGTGTTTTATTTTTTTATAAATATAGGTACTGTCTTTAATTTCATTTTTTTATTTGCGGGGGTAGCTTATTATATATTTTTATCGACATGACATGTGGACTAGATGAGTGCATTTTAAGACGGGAGCTTGGTAGGTTTAATCTATTTTTATGTCTTAGTCTCTGGTTTTTGTCTTCTCGTGTTGTATAGAAACTTTGGTGACTTCTAACAAACTTACATATTTCTAAAATGTATAGGCTAGGTAGCGTTAATATTTTGTGTTCTATAAAGTGTGGCTTACAGCTATCAGTATCTTCTATGTGTACAAGTATTCGTATAAGTTTCTTTTGAGGGTAAAAAGTGAAAGGTCTGAGATTGCAAATCCCATAGTCACAAACAGATGACGTAAAAACTTGATCTATCCTAAAAGACAACTGTTATATGATATGACACAGCTGCTAAATAAATAATTGGACGTTGGCTACGATTTAGAGACAACAGGAACGAGGCTTGTCGATGTAAGAACCTGACGAACGAGTATTTTCGAAAATATAATTTATTATTTTCGTTTCGCCCAGAAGGTAAGAGATTTAGAAGCTCACGTACCATCATTTCCCATTCTGATTTCTTTAAAAACACACTAGGAATAATTCCTTTGTCACAAGGTACTTAACAAACATTCAACCGTTGTTTGAACACAAACATCACCCAGACTTGAAACAATTATTTATTTACACAAATTTTCGTCCTGTGTCCAGCAATGAAGAAGCGACCACTGAAGCCAGCCGCCATGCAGTCATCATTAGTTACTTTTATCTAGAGCCAACAATGCGCGAGCGATACTCCCAGCACTTTAAGCTACGAAAGCCACCTACCGTCAATTGAACCGCATTTTCGCCACTTTGCTAGCGAAAAATACATTATTAAATATACTGATTCACAGTAAAAGGCAAACAAGAACTTTATTGCGAGCATCTCAATACACAATCGTGTACATCAGTATAGAAGCAGGATGCAGGTGCAACGCCGTCTGCTTCCGAAGCGCCATTACGCGACCCACCGACTCCTATCCTTAACAAATTGAATTATTCTGCACCGGAGACAGCGACGAGATGTTTGTACAGAACAATTTTGTGTTGCTCTTGAAAATATTGATGTTGTTCTTGTTACTGCTTATTATGTTTGTGACTATGCTGCATGAGTAGACCTTTGCTTTATTTTTAAAGTATTATTGCTACGTTATTCTGTCTAATTGGTCCAGGAAAGAACGTGTAGCATGTACGAACATGCAAGCAACTCGTATTATGTAAGACCGCACAAAGTCGTGTCGAAAAGAGTTAGGGATAAGAGAGAGTTATTGTGTTTGCGCACGTACTTGTGTGTTGTAACGTCTTCTACGTAGATGAGAAGTCTACGATAAGATTAAGCCGCGATTATTATATTAGAACGAAGAATGAAGCAGATAATTTGAAAAAATGTTGTGGTAATTATACAAAAATAATTAATGCAGTTCCATACTACTATTAAAATAGTAGTATGGTACCGCAGTATTTTTTGAAATGGCTCGTCTTTAAGAGCTTAATCCCCTTTTCGCCGCAGAAATATAGCACAAAATTGTTCAGCTGCGATCTTCTGTAAGGTGAATAATTTCCCAAGACTGCTACAATTTGAGTAAGAATGCTGTCGAACCTTACCTTGCTTATAAATACAACATATATAATTAATTCTACGCCATATATTAATATTAATAATTTCATAAAATTTCAATAAGCTATCCTATTGCTGGAAGAAGGCCTTTATTCCACCACGCTGGCCACAATTACTAGCGTGGTGGACAATTTTCAAATTATTGACGGGTTGGTAGACTTCAGACATCTTTGAAAATATTATGGATCGCTCTCAGACACGCAAGTTTGCTCACAATGATGTCCTTCGCCTTAAAAGCAAGTAAAATGAACTATTTAATACGTACATATCTTAAAAAAGTGACTCTGCCTGGCACTCCAATTAACCGCATATTTATAATCTAATCGTAACGAAGTATTTTCTGTACTAGTTTACGTAAGCTTGACTATTTTCACACTCATAACCTCTTCATGCGCACTTCTGAGTTTAGGATTCTTCAGAACATTACTCGGGTCAAAGCATTATATGAAAGTATATAACAATAATTCCTTATGCTATTCTTCACCAAGCTGTTACATCCAAAAATACGAACGTTCAACGCCTACAATCCTCGTAGCAAATATAAATCAGCGCACCATCTCTGGTTGTTTTAAGCATTGGGACGGAACCCGCATTGCGGTCGCGCGGTTTAAATGCACACACGGTGTGTCAGATGTACCTCTGCATATATGTATTATCATCAAGAGAATGCAACTAACTGGCGAGGCACACGGCTGGGAAGAACTGGCAGCAATGTAAATGACGTAAACATTTCCTTGACTTGTTTTTATTTATTTTTTATTTTGCTCGTCAAAATGACCGTTCTTCGCCTGATGGTAAGCAGTCGTGTGGTTTAGGAGCAGTGGCCTCCACATCGTTCTCATAGCAGCTGAGGCGATGTTGAGGCCTCTACTTTGACGGCCTGAGAAGGGGCTTTTTCACGCCCCGTTTAAAGGATGCAGGATTGAAGGAAGAAGGAAACACGTGCCTTGGCAGAAAATTCCATGCCTTGATCGTTCGGCAGACGTATGAGGCCACGCTGTCTTATACCTTAACAGTTGTATTGTGCGGTTTCAATCACGTTTATGATTACTGTTCCGCTATCGTTGATTGTAGCGTATTGTTTCTAGCCTAAGCTACTGCTAGATGAAGTTTTATTTTTAAATGGATATTATTATAATCGTTTTGGTAGTTTCATAGTTTATCAATAACAAACAAACAAATAATTCACAATATTTTCTCACGTTGCCGCGAATTATTTAATTGAAATTAAACTACTTGATACGGATTCTATCAAGTTATTTTTTTTTTATAAAACTCTATTATTACATAATTATGCAACTTTAAACTACTATTATTAACAACTTTGAATAGTTACTGTTTACTTCTATTGAAGAATTCAGATTTAATTTTACACTTTTCCCGACGTTTTGGTTGCTTTTCAGCTGCCATGTTCACGGGGAGACTATGAGAGAGTCTTATAAAAAATAAACAAAGCGATAAAATCCGTATAAAGTTGTTTAATTTCAATTAAATAATATAATTTTAACGGTGTTATATTGTCATAGCAGTCCCCCGTGGTTTCAACCACATTTATAATTGCTACTCTGCTCACGTGGTTTGTTATACAGCCTATATTACCTTGTATAATAATTATTAAAATCGGTTCCTTAGTTTCAGATTTTATCAATTGCAAACAAACATATCCTTATAATATTGGTATAAATGAGTATATACCTGATTGACTATCACAATATTGCATTTGTTCATGTAGTAACGTCACTTATGCTACTGTATTGATTGCTTTAAGTTGTACTCCGACTTGAAAGGTAAACTTATGTGATCACTATTAGGTGTTCTATGTATGCACGTGTTAGGTTTAAGATGTAAGTGAAGCAATTTGGTTAAGCATTATTTTTAAATGTAATATTAATGACGGGAATATGGTTTCCTTAAACTAATTAATAAAAGCAATAATTCAATATCAAATATTTATTTATATTATTTTAATTACCAACAACATTATATCAGCTACAAAAAAATTTATGAAGCCAGAGAAGTCTGTCAGGAACGTAGCAAATGGAAATCCGTAGTCTCTGCCTACCCCGCTGGGAAACAGGCGTGAATGCCACGCCTGAGGTCGCGGGTTCGATTCCCGCACAAGTCAAACATTTGTGTGCATGAACATGGATGTTTGTCTTGGTCTGGGTGTTTCTATGTATAATATGTATGTATTTACAAAAAAAAAGTATATATGTATGTTTATCTATTGTCTAGTACCCTTAGTACAAGCTCTGCTTAGTTTGGGCTAGATGGTGTTGTGTGTATGTGGTAGAATATTATTATTATTATTATATTATATTATTATTATATCAGCTACTTCCTATATTATAACACATTTTACTATATATTAAAAGCAAACAACAACATAATAACAACTAATTACAAAATACCAGCCATAATATAGTCAGAATGGTATCATACCTTATGCGTTACGCTTGATCGCCAAGGAGCAACTGAACTATAGCACTCTGGCTCTCTCCTTTTATAACAACTCACAAACAACGGATGATTCACAGTTGTGATAACGAGTCAAATCAATGTTTCATTAAAAGCCATTTAATTGTATACAAATTAGTGTTAGAACGGTAATTACTAATACTAAACATTGTATTTAATTTTAATATTGATTTAAACAAACAATTTAGTTTATTTTACGTTTTATTTAAATTTGTTAGAACGACCGGATGAGTCATAACGGCACTTCCATTAGAAACAATTTAATATTACATAACATGATTTTATAACTGAAATGGCTATCACAACATGATTTATAATTAATTACTTAACATTACATTACATAATAATATTCAATTAGTTAATTTAATATACCTATTTAAATGTCCTTTATGATTAGTCAAATTAGTGATTTATTAGAAACTATTTAATATTACACAGAACGGTTTTAGAACTGATAACTGGATATTACGAAAATTATATTTTATTATTATATTTACCTATAAATTTAGCACCTAATAATATACATAAGTATGATCTATGTAAATATTTATCACACGTTATTAATTACCGTTGTTTTAATGTGTGTAAAGTTCTGCGCGACACAGGCATTTTTATTAGTCCGTGATAGTAAAATATTGTGTGTAACTAATATCGTCCTTAATCTAACGGGCTTTGATTGTATAGAAGCGCAGGGAAAGCCTCTGTTGTAGGAAACTAACATGTGTCATGCTCTTTGGAAGGAACGTACCACTATTATTCAATACCATTCAAATATGTACTATTTGAATTGGATAAATACATCCATCCATGCTGCGAAAGATCGTCAACGAGGTAACCAACTTTGTGTCATAAACCTGTGATGACAAGGAATATTTAGGTTCCTTAAACACGTACTATCATCGAGGTTCCAGTAACAGCGCTGCCTCTTGCACCGGCCGTACCTTGACTTCTTTTTTGGAAAGCTACCAAGGTGCTCATGATATCCTTGGCGTAACAAACATCCACCGACTTCGGTTATCGCTTAATATCAAACGGTCCTATGCTAGTTAGTATCACTAATCCTAACTAATATCTGTATATTAATACGTGAAGAAAAACTTTGTAACCCTTTTTACGAAAATTGCGCGGGCGGAGGAGTAGTAGAAGGAGTGGCGAATCCTAATATTTTTATAAAATATGCATTAGAAATACATTAAATTAATCAAAAACAACTACACGCACTACCATGCATTTGACATACACAGTCGTTCGTAGTATATCGGCATTATTTGTCTGACGTCGTACAATTCTTCGTAACTATGGTTACACCTTATTTAATATGCAATAAAGAAAAAGAAAACAAAGTAATATGTTTGGGAATATCGTCAATGAAAGAGTATAGTTAAGTAAATAATAATTTGTTTGAAAAAGTAAGGAAAATTAACTTATATAGCCCTGGTGAAATCTAAATAAAATGTGATTATAAGGGTAAAGTTATAGGCAATAAAATCTTAATAACGATCAAACTAAAAATTTAATTCAATTATGGTCGAATTTTGACCACTAGGCGACCGCTAGTATGTATAAATGTGAAAGTGAGTTAGTTTGTCGATTATCTTGAAATTTCGCATACACGTTGTAAGGGGTACATAGAAAGATATAGGGTAAATTTCATCCAGAAAAAAAATATGTCTCCGTGGGATGGAAGTTTATTGACCTGAACAAGATTAACGCGAGCAAAGCCGGAATAATCTCGTAAACTACATTAGTTAAAAGCATCTCCAGCATGCTCGTGACACATTACCACAGTAGGCCATACAAACTTTTAAACAGCATTTTGAAATTATTCACCGCAACCCTCGGCTTTTTAATTTCATTTCCTAGCGGCAAAATTTAACCTCAAAATACTATTAAAATTAACCAGCATTCATTCGGCTTGTGACGAATATATGAGTGATTTTCCACATTCAAAAACACATTCCTCTGATAAAAGTTTTGTAATGAACCAACGGGATTACAGACATTTAACTGTCGCATAGTTTTCGAAAATATTTAAGCTGTTTAGTAATTATATAACTGCAATTTGCAGCGAGCGCTTTAATTTGCGCTTAAATTTTTATTTGAGCGTAATAATATCAGAAATATGCGGTTATATTTCTGGAAAGTATGATATATGTGATATATAAGGGTTATTCTTGAGGTACTATCATATTTTTACGATAGGGTTATTTATCTTTCAGATAAAAAACTAATCCACCAACTGCCACGTGGTAGGGGGCTATTACGTGAGAATCAAAGTCGTGTTATACATGTGTATGTATAACATGACTTTGATTTGATTTGATTTATAGACGACCACAGTTTGCCAAACTGTCAAATGTTGAAGGTCCGAATTTGTGTGAACAGGCCAAAAATTTGTGTGACCCCTATGATTGTTTCCGTCTCTTCGGGATGTCGATATTTTTTGTATCCGTTGTTTGAATGTTCATAAGGATACAGGATATTTCCTGTGCAGGAGTACCCTTTTTTAAAGAAAGAATGAAATACAATGATTCTTAAATGACGTTTATCCTACGGAGTCTTTATAAGTAATTATCAATGTAAAGGTTTTGATTAAAACACTCTACCTGCAAAATAAATCCTCCAAGAACAACTTCACCGACACAAAGCATCTTGAAGCATAAATGAAACCGCACATATACGAAAACAACTTTTTAGTTCAAAACTACTACAATGTTCGCTATATTACAACTAGCAGACTACCTTACGTGACAGTGTAATATGGTTTATGAAGCACGTCAAAACTGCGACGTGTAAAATTCAGAGACGGTATTCCGTAACACACCGCATTTATTAAAACCTGGCAATTTCGTGTGGCCACACGGTAATAGGCTAGACTTCTTAGACTTTTTTATACAACAAACTTGCATGGGGCTAAACACTTCACGTATTAGTTCTTAGGGAGGTGTTGACTGTATGCATGATGTAGCGAGTATATGGTCCGTCACCTTTTTGTATTGTTAATAAACATTAGGTGATTGAAAAGAATAGCCAAGAGTTTCTTACCAGTTTCTTTTCATGAAAGCTATACTCCTCGAACAGCCTTTTTCAATGCTAAATATTTATTTCTTTTTTATTATTCTATTTTTATTAATATATCTTATATAGGTAATCGGCGTGTCCAAGAATTGTTTGCACATTTTATGGAAATAAAGATTTTTTAACTTGACTTTGATTTTGTTCTGTATGGAGGTATATGTGTTTAACTGCTTCCGTGGCGCAGCCGTACTGTATGCGACTGCTGTGCATGAGGTCTCGGGTTTAAATCCCGTGTCGGTCCAAGAAAAAGTTATTGGGTTTTTATATAAAGAAATCTCAATAGTACCCCGGAGTTAGGAAGTAGGCGGTGTTAGACACCCCCGTGCCTCGGAAAGTACGTAAAGCCGTTGGTCCTGCGCCTGATCGTTCTCCGATCGTGTCGGTTTACCGTCCCATCGGACCATGTGAGTTAAGCAACAGAGAGTGTAATTGTGTTTCCCCACTCACTTATGCACTACAATATCTCCTGCGCAGATGGCCAGTCTCCTTTAAGACTGGCCGCCGTGACTGAAATTTGGTCTGAAGGACATTATACTTTATGTCCGATAATTGTGTGTTTGTAAAATCCACCGATACTGTTGTCTTAATGACAACAGGTAAATTCATATTATACTTTAATTAGTGTAATCTTAACGTTTATAAGTGTTACTTTGTGACATACATAAATAAAGATATTTTGATTAGATTTGATTTGAAGAATATTTTACACCGGTGCAGACAGCCATCATTAATTCTGGATATTAACGATTGCTTTTTTATATTTCTCTTACATCTTCATCATCATCATCATATAGCTTCGGTAGAATTTGTAAGTTTCCATAGACATATGGAAACTTGCAACTGCCAACAAAGCTTTAAAAAAAATCTGTTATCAAAAGAGTTGTTATATTTTCAGTGCAAGGAGCTAAAATTAGTGTAATTCAATTGATTGAAATTAAACTACTATATACGGATTTTATCGCGTTGTTTATTTATCACTGTATTACAAAATTTTGAAAATATTACACTACTACTACTATTAATTTTTTTTACTAATTTATAAGCTAATAAAATTATTTAAACTATTAAATCTATTTATTTTTGGTTTACACTTTCCCCGACGTTTCGGAAAGTGTAAACCAAAAATAAATAGATTTAATAGTTTAAATAATTTTATTAGCTTATAAATTAGTAAAATAAAATCAATAGTAGTAGTAGTGTAATATTTTCAAAATTTTGTAATACAGTGATAAATAAACAACGCGATAAAATCCGTATATAGTAGTTTAATTTCAATGAATAACATTCGCGTAAACAGAAGACAATATTATGTAATTCAATTGAGTTATTACCTTTATTGTTTTGTAATTGTAACCTTTGTTAATAAACAAGTCAGCAGACTTCTTAAGAAACATCTAACTTCTTGGAACCCTACTTACCGCAGAAGCACAACTCAAGGCTATTTGACTGCCAAGAGTTCTGCAGAATCTGTAGGTCGAAAGCTCAGTCCCGGTCAAGCTTGTGAAGTTAAGGTGAATTCACAGAACTTAGCACAAATGTGGAGTGTAAAGGGATTCGTGTTAAATTCTAAGATTTCGCTTCTTGAAGTTACAGTATCAATAACGCAAATATCTAACGACTCGACACGACATGGAAGCAATAAATAATTAATTATTGTCGCCGTTTATAATTGATGTACGTTTCAGCGGTCGAACTGAATTTATCTAGTTGACAGACTGCCTAATGCGATATGTAATTAGATAATATACTGCTAATCCTGACAATTACATTAACTGTTCTATTGTTCAACGGCGTATTGATTTGATGAACGTTTATATAGGACTAGATTTTGTCCGCGGTCTCACCCGCGTAAGTCCCGTTGGTAAGGTAGAGAGGGAGATAAGGTGGAGACCTTATTCACACATAGGCTACTTTTCATCCCGATATTCCCACGGCAAAAATCTACTGAACCGATTGCGATGAAACTTGGTATGTAGATAGCTGGAGAGCTATCTACATATCAAGTTTCATCGCAATCGGTTCAGTAGATTTTACGTGAAAGAGTAACAAAGATCCATACATCCTCATAAACTTTCACATTTATAATATTAGTACAATTACGTGGCGACGCTGAATAATTATGTATGTAGCATACTAGATTTTTCCTGCGGCTTCGCACGCATAAATCTTACGTTAAGGTTATATCAATCTTCAATCCCTTGGGAACATTTTTTTTTTCTGGATCGGAAGTATCGTATGTAAGGACAATGGATATATTTCATCTAGAAACATTTAATGTCATACTCGTTGTCAGGGTTGCAGAAAATACTATGTACCCCTGACAAAGTGTTTCATCTAGAAACATTTAATATCATACTCGTTGTTAAGGGTACAGAAAAGATTATGTACCCCTGACGACGTGTTTCATCTAGAAACATTTAATATCATACTCGTTGTCGAGGGTACAGAAAAGATTATGTACCCCTGACGACGTGTTTTATCTAGAAACGTTTAATATCATACTCGTTGTTAAGGGTAAAGAAAAGATTATGTACCCCTGACAACATGTTGCATCTAGAAAAATTTAATGTCATACTCGTTGTCAAGGGTACAGAAAAGATTATGTACCCCTGACAACGTGTTTCATCTAGAAACATTTAATGTCATACTCGTTGTCAAGATTACAGAAAAGATTATGTAGATTATATAAATGTAAATACACACACACACACACATAATCATATACACATTTACACATACTAGCATACACATACATTCAACACCATAACATTAAATGACTTTTTCCTTTATTGTTATTTTTTTATTTTATTGTGTCCTGTATTTCATTTCTGTTATTAATTTCATTTCTGTTATTTTTGTTTTCTATTTTGTTAATTTCCACCATGTTCTCGGATGTGAGCGCTAATGACTGCGTCACAGTTGAATATTATTGCAGCTATTAAAGTACTTATATTTTTGTACCAATATATTGGAAAATAATAGTTATTATTAATGTTGTATACATTTGTGAGGACCTATAGGTGGCTGTGTGTTGCCTAATATATGGGCATATTAGTTGACACGCGCAACTTCATCTGCGTCACATAAGAGATTGCCCGTTTTTGCAACATTTGTCATTGATGCTCTGCTTCTTTTGATGGTAGCGTGATGTTATATAGCCTATAGCCTGCCTCGATAAATGGGCTATCCAACACCAAAAGAATTTTTCAATTCGAACTAGTAGTTCCTGAGATTAGCGCGTCCAACCAAACAAACAAACAAACATACTCTTCAGCTTTATAATATTAATATAGATTATAATTGTTAAGATTGGTCTTCCACTATATAAATAATATTTTATTTATTTAATTTTCATTTATTTTTATCGGAAAGCTTACAAACTAATATTCTAGGGTACTAGTTTGTGTAATAAATATTGCTACTAAAAAGCTTTCACAAATAAATTTCTATGTGGGAATGTAGTAAAAAAAAAAGTAAAGACACGTGAAGTAAAAGTGGAAATTATAACAATGAGAATTGTATTGAATTTATATTATATCCAGAATAATACTACATTAATATTCTATCACATACACACAACACCATCTGGCCCAACTAACCCAAACTAAGCAGAGCTTGTACTATGGGTACTAAACAATGGATAAACATACATGTATAGGTACTTTTTTTAGTAAGTACTTACATATTATACATAAAAAACATCCAGACCAAGACAAATATCCATGTTCATGCACACAAATGTTTGACTTGTGCGGGAATCGAATCCGCGTGTGATCCTTAGGCGTGGCAGTCGGTTACACTAACCACTACGCCATCGAGGCCGACTATATTATATTAATTTTATTATGGATATGACACAAATATGTAAATATAATTATAATATCTAGATAATATGTATATTATTAAACATCATATCGATCACCACCGAAGAATTCCTTACTCAGAATGCGTCTTAGAGATTCTGGTCTAGTAAACATTAACTTACCCTTAAATGTATCCACATTTTGCTCACATATTTATGTTCTAATCGGATCATATTTGTCTCGTATCTCTGGTTTTACACAACAAAATTAGATGAAATATAGTGTAGATTTTAAGTTCATTTTTAAGAAAACTAAACTGTGGAGATCTCATCAAAATCCGAATAATAGGTTTTGCACGTGGTACCAGATCAAACAGGTAGACGGACAGACTGACAAAAATTGTAAAGACTATTAGTTCAGAGCACAAAAATTTAAAAACCTTTTCAGTATTTTAACAACATGTCAAAGATATGGACGATTTTATCATTAATTTGAATGATTATGTTACCACTTATTTTTAACTTGATTCAAAGCCATAATTTAGATACATATATTGTTATTGATAGCCGACTCAATGCAACGATACTTAAACATACATAAATATTTCGTTGCAAGTCGTAAGCGTAACGTTTATATTAGCATCATGTTTCTATGAGATAAAATATTTGCCTTTCAGATATAAAAAGTCTGATACTATAATAATGTTATATCCATTAAACAAAACAAGTATGTTGCTTTACGAGCACATATCTCAAAACTATCCAAAATAATTACAGTTTTCAAACCCACCCCATTTGCTGCAGAACTTCCATAATATGCATATTACTCGTATACCTACGTACGTTGCTAGTGCCAATAAAAAGTTACATACAAAGTGAGCACGGCAAACATCCTTAAATACACTGGCGTGCAAAAGTTTCGCCAATTACCAACTTGGAATTTTGCTAAACTCAATTCTGCAAGTCGAAGATCGAACCGCTTCTTAGTCGTAATTAGGCAAAGTTAAGGCCCGGTGCATATGGTGCGACTTTGAACGGTGCTTAGGTGTCAAATGAACGGTGAAATTTGACTTGATATTGAGGGGAGATTTTAATATAATGTTTGGTTAATGAGCGCTGTGAGACGTTTTTGAGATTATAAAAAAGATGGGTTGGAAAGACTTAGAAACACAGTCAGATTATATAACAGATTTTTTGAAGAGAGACTCGTTTAAGGCAGGACGTCTATTGCTAACGGAGCAGCGTTAAACTTTATAGAAGTACTTCCACCAACAAAGAATCTAGTGGAAAAGAACGAGTAAACAATTATTTAAAAACGAACTCGTTTCACTGGAAAGAGTTTGTTTGTAATTAAATTACAAAAGTAATCTTAAAATTACCATGTCTTTCTTAGTGGTAGGCAACGTAAATATTTTAACTATATGTACTCTCTTCCGCTTATCTGTTTCTCGCTCATTACTATTTTCGCTTTTGGCTTTTCTGGGCTAACCGAATTTGACTGGATATCAGTTTTTACACGGAGCGGCTGCCACCGGACTTCCTTACGGAAGCCTTACGGTCGGCTTACTGGTCTTACGGTATCGTTAGCCTTTGGGTTACCCCAAAGGCTAACGATACCGTAAGGCTTGACCGGCGTCAGGATATTATAGGGCACTGGCTTCCCAATAACGACTGTCATAGATATTCATGACAGTCGGGACCGACAGCTTAACGTGCTCTCCGAGGCACGTAGCAGGCGATAATTGTCAATCAATACGCACATAATTTCGAAAAGTCATATAACTACCGAAAATCCGAGGTGCGCGACGTGGATTCGAACCCGAGACCCTCTGCATTGCAGAACCACTAAAAACAATAATTTGTAGATCACATAATTGTCTCATATACCCACAACACTAGGCGCTATGCGCAGTGACGAGGCATCCGCTACGCTATATCATTATCCCTCTACAAAAACCGACTCTAATATTTCGACTAATTAAAGCAAACATACCTGTACATATCAAGGCGACAATCGCATTCCGTAGAGCGTGAACAAAACCTTACCTCCTTAACAAACTTGTGCGTTATTCATGAACCAGGTGGCTCCTATGTGCTACACTTTTTTGTATGTATAATTTTATTTTACGCCTGCTTTCAGGTGTAATTTTCCTGTATTTAAATGAGCATACGTATATTTTGTTGCGTATTTTTTTCTGTTTGGTGTTTATTTCTGGTTATTCTATGAGATTCTTGTCGGTTTTGTTGATTTTGAATGCGTGGAGGTAGTGTTTTGACTTATTGTCTCGCCTGCCATTGAATATGTGTTGTGTATTCGATCGTCAAATGGGGCAAAAGAAATATGTATTCAAGAAATATTTAGATATCCTAAGTTTAGATGTTTTCCGTTTTCTGAATGCTCTAAGGTTGCCGATGACATAAAGATTATCAGATATGAAAAAGAGAAACCGTTTAATATGATATTATGTGTATGTACGGCACATAATTAATTTAACGTAATTATGTATTTTAGTCAGTCAGCTGTTGTAAATTTATAAAATGACTGGAATTCATAATAGCCGTAATCCAATTATAATGCAAAATCTATAAATTGATATTAAACTCCGGTTTTGATTTAAAGTTTTGTCGTAATCATGTTTACAACGGTATTCGTTTTTATTTATAATAAATAAAAACGATATATAGGTATGTATATAACTTTGTTGTCAATATACTTTATTTGGTACAGTTTACTCGACGACAAGACATACATTCATAGACATCACACCTTTTATTATTGTATTACCACCACCACATTTTGTCAATTCTGGTTTTAGATCCCACTTAAATAGGGTCGCCTACTTTAAGGAATTATCATTCTGGAGGATTAATTTAACGTATTTAATTTCATTCTATTAACTTAAACATATATTATATACTTACATTTGGGTAGATCTTTTCCATATCAATTCATTCAAACATCGTTGAACAACTGAATTTTTTTACTTGAACCATGGCAACAGAAAACGTGCAAAAAATACCAGGATATCAGAAAATGTAAGGTGGTAACTCATGCAGCCACTTAATATTTATAAAAACAATACCATAATTGAAACCCTTACAACATTTCCCATTCAGTGATTCAGAAGGGTTCGTACCTACATAATCTAAATGAATCGATACAACTCACGTTTATTATATACTCTTTCATGCATAAAACAGGGGGCAAAAACTAATAAGAGTTTAGTCGGCACCTTGACAACGGTTGTGATATTATGATAAATAGCACACCCTTGTCAGGCAAAGGCTGGAACAAACGCAGGGAGTAGTTTATATTTGGATACGGCAGAATTAACTATACAATGTAAATAGGTAAAATATGAAACCACGGTGTGAAACTATTCTCTGCGTTTAAGAGTGAAATCTTTTACTTTTAAATCTTATTTTAATAAACTATTGTAACAATCACACACAGCAGCTCATATAAGAAAAATAATATAAAATTGAATTGCATTATTATTAACATTTGGCGAAAAGTGTGGCCATGAGTTTCTTGCCTTTATTTATTTAATTGACGTGTCCAGGAATTTATTACTGTTAATTTATTACATTTTTATGGAAATAAAGATTTTTGAGTTTGTATTTACCTACTCAAACTAAGAATAATGTAGTTTTTAATGTATTTTGCAGAATATTTTATTCTAGTATAATTGACTACTTCATTCTGTTTTTCTGCACGGATGTCGTTGTGGTTAAAGTGTTAGCTTCGCCCCTGCTACTGCGCTGAATTTTGTGGGTTTGATATGGGATACAAAAAATTGTGTGATCCACAATAGTTATTTCCAGTCTGGGTAACAACAAATGTTGTGTCCGTTGTTTAAATGTGTGTTTGTCAACCTCTTCTGGTATATATCGTCGAAGGGGTACGGGCAGATTTGTACATGACAATCATTGCACCAAGTATGATTTTAGCTCCCACGTAATAAAGAGCAATAGCAATTGCAATAGGCCCTATTGCAATCTGCGAGCGACGGCAAGGCACAGACCCAGACAGAGGTCTCGGGTTATTGCTATCTCGAGAATCGGCTCGATAAAATCTCGAGGATTTTTAAAATCTAGAGGCTCATGTTCAGGCAGTCGCATTCACTATGATATACAATTCATTCATTATGATATACAAGCTTTTCCCGCGGCTTCACTCGTGTAAAAGTTGGTTAGGTTAGGCTATCGGAGAAACAGTACTTAAAAAAATAGTTTACTAATGGTAAAATAACTAATAAAATTGGTTGATGAATTTTTGAGTTAAATCCTTACAAACAGTCGAACACAAAATATTAAATCTTTTCTTTATTATATGTAGTATAGATAATTTAATATATCAAACCCATTTCAGCTGGTAAAGACAAAATATTTGAAAATATATTCAAGTGAACTTATTATAATATTCGTCGCTTCGAGGCTGTGCCCGCGTTTGTAGTCGGAAACTATCGCCAGTGAAGATTAAAACTTGAATAATATATCGGCGAGAGCTTCACGGATGAACATAAAGACATAAATAAGAATATTGAGGTAGTGTCGCTCAGCATCATTATAATACATGATACTTTATTATGGATCTCGCTAAGATAATATATTTTATTCTTTAATTATCGACGTTTCGCGTAATCAGAAGGTTGGTATATTCTTGGCCCAAAGAATCAGCATTGCTATTCAACGTGGCAATGCTGCCAGTCTTCGGGGCACGTTACCAGTTGACAGCGATGCTGAAGAATTCTACGATGCCTAAACCCATGTTTGTAAATATTTAGTATTATAATTATTTGTGTTTTTGTAATTATGTTATCTTTTTTAATACGTTTGTAAATATAAATAGTTGTATATATGTTGTAACAAATAATTTGTGATTAAATAAATAAATTCTTTTACCACATAAAAAAATTACCAAACTGATTTACGTTTCAATACATCTTGTATATACGCGAACGGCCTGTGCCGATATTTACGTCGTATCTAACCTATTAATATTATTTATCTAATTTTTTTTAGAAGTGCTTGGATGGTTGTCACTCAATCAGATACTGATAAAGAAAGTGAGGATACCGTAGGAGTTTTCGTAGTCACTTCGGTGCCGATATATATCACCTTGTCCTGAGTGGAATTTAATGCAGCTCAGCAATTTGGAGTCCAGGTTTAAATCTACATTACGTTTGATTTCATTTCATTCAATAGAATTAGAATTATGGTGCATATTCTGATTAAAATAATAAAGAAATCAAACGCACATGCTAATTCATGCTGATGGAGGTGCAGGCATAAATAATCTTGGGATTTTTTTGATTAAAGACTCTCCGACGCAGCACTGCTTCTAAAAATTTTAAAAGAAGTTTTCTTTCTACTATGTTGAACCTAGAAACATCACTATTACTATCAACATCTACCCATTCGAAGATAAACAACGTAAGTATATTTATGTCATGTATTTAATGTATTTCATACACTCACGTAGAACGAATAAGTGGATATACAGAAAGTTGGTATGCTATCTAATGAAGGCGATTTCCCGAGGGATCAACGAATGTGCATAGTGGACATTTTGGCTTATTCCCCGTAAATAGAAGCAATCATAAAGCTATTTATTGGAAACTGTTTTGGTACAAGATCATATGTAATTGAGAATCCAGGGATGGAGAAACCGTATTGAATTATATTTAAACTGTATCTATTATTGGTCGACTTTATAACAGGAGTCGAAGAGATTGTATTTCAGAAAGTATATAAAGTCTTCGTTTTGGATAATGATGCAAGGGATCAAATAAAATAAAAGTCCGTGTGATGGTAAGCAGACATCGTAACCTCTAGAGGTATGCAACTCTATGAGTTGCTATCGTATTGGTGACCTACCCCATCCATCCTAACCCCGAACTAATATTATAAATACGCATATGATTTTGTTTGTTTGTTACGCTTTCACGCCTTAACTACTTCATCATCATGAAATTTAGCACACACGATATCAAGGGTAAGGAAAAGGCTGCCATGAACATCTATGGCAGTCGTTATTGGGAAGTCAGTGCCCTACAATATCCTGACACTGGTCTAGCCTTAGGGTATCGTTAGCCTTCAGGTTGCGGGGGTCAGGTGGCAGCCGCTCCGTGTAAAAACTGATATCCAGTCAAATCCGGTTAGACCAGAAAAGCCGACCCCAAGTGACTTGGGAATAATAAAGGCTAGGGAGAAGATACACACAACACCATCTATCTCAAACTAAGCAGAGCTTGTACTATGGGTATTAGACAATGAATAAACATACATATATCCCTTTTTATTGTAAATACATACATATTATACATAGAAACACCCAGACCAAGACAAACATCCATGTTCACGCACACAAATGTTTGACTTGTTCGGGAATCGAACCCGCGACCTTAGGCGTGGCGGTCGGTTACACTAACCACTACGCCACCGAGGCATCTAATAAAATATAACATTCTACTGATGGATCAACTAGGTAAGTAAGTATCTACAGATTCTTTTGCCTGATTTGATTGGGGCATTGCAGTAACCAATGTAACTTATATTTTACATTAGCAAGAGAAACTCACATTCTGAGAATTGAAGATGCCCAACTGCTACTCCTGGTGTTTGTAAGTTGCAACAAACTTAATTGGCTACGATAACCGCTTTTAGTCAGAAGAAACATAAGAACTATTTATCCCACAATTGAGCGATATAAAAACAAACATAGCTAATATGTGCGACAAGGGATTTAGCTCAGTGTACGCTGTGCATAACGGCACAGTACTGTCACATTTTCAGCTGGTCCATGACCATTGAACAACAAATAAAACCGTATGCTTGCATATAAAAAATCCAATAAAGCAAATGTAGGGCCAATTACTTCTACCTAAACTTTTAGAGCCCTTACCAATGCTATGAAGTATGGAAAAGATTTTGTAGGTAAGTAATTACTTGATTTTCTAATGTTAGTTCTAAATTATTCCTTCATTTTTCAGGGATGCTATGATTACTTTATAGGTAGGTAAGTACATAAATACTTAGAATTATACCACAGGCAGAAATTTATTCGTCAAAAATCTTAATACTTTTAATAAACATTTCGCCTTCCAATTTTTAATCAACCTTACGAATCTCAATCAGTCTTCCATTTTATCTTTTACTCAAAGTTAATTTCTGACCAGATTAATCAAAGGCCTCTGGCGGCCGTACCTCTGAAGGAATGCCGCCGCTGCAATGCGGAAATCCATATGTACATTTTGAATTATGTATAACAGGTTCATAGTATTTGCGAGCGGGGACTTTGTGTACCGTTGACACTTGCTGTTGTCTGAATTCGTAATACTTTGCAGGACTTTTCACTAAGTTCATAGTTGCGGGGGTGTTTCGAAGGAAAGTTATTTGGAACATATAATTATACTAGCTGTCCCCCGCGGTTTTACTTACGTTTATGATTATTGCTGCCCTGCTGTGTCTTGTAGTGTGATTTCATATCTTCGTCAAGAATTTGATTGCCCGGCTGATATTTCTAAAGATTAACACGATCAAATAAAATCAACAAACTCTTCAGCTTAGTATAGAAGTAAAAGTGCTGGTTTAAATCAAACGCAGACAACTTTACTCTGAGGAAAGTCAAAAATATATCGTCGTGTACAACGGCTCCGGTAGTACCCAGACTTTGTTTGTCTCCAACAAATTCACGGTGTAACGGCTTCACATATTTTACTAAAATGCGGGGAAGTTCAATGGATATGGCATTAGATGTGTGATTAAAAGATATCTCATTAAATGTACTGCCTACGGGACCCCACTCCTGATGCAAGCATTGAAGCTTAGCTATATGCATTCTTTATTTCTAGTATTCAATCAAAAATAAATATTTAAAAGAATATAGAAATTTATTGCTTTGATTATACGATCTTCGATAATTATTTCCGTTTTAATTTTTTAAACATGGTAATTAAGGTTACAAATTATAAGCATTCTTGTTCCAGCTAAACTAGAATGCTTGATTGGGGAGGAGTAAGTTCATTTCATTAATGTAATGGGTAGGATGACAGCCCACGACTTCTCATTTGTAAGTGTTTTTTGTAAGCTTTTTTTACCATAATTTGTTGCCAATTGATGTAATATACCACCAGACAGATTATACAGGATACTACATTAAATTTCACTTAGCATGTGGTACATTATATTATCAGGATAAAAAAAATATTAGGTAATTTTTAGCATTGTTGTGAATGTCAAGATTAATAACGCGTCCTATTAAAACATAACTATAATTCCCTTAACGCGTAAAGATGGCCACTCCCAAGCTGGGCTCCACAGTTACAAGGGGGGTTACACAAAAGTTTATTGTGTAGGTAAATGTAGAGAAATGAGCGGTGTTTCGTCGCATTTGGCGCGTCGCGGGCCCCTGGGACTCCAGATTTTGTTTGTTTAATGAACTCTAGAGTTGTCTTCAGTACAATGCGATCAAAAAAGTATTTTTATTTCGCCATTAAACGGAGATACTTAGATTAATTATTGTTTGCGTTAGAGATTTTATATCTGTTTTATTTTTCTAAAGAAATATTCAAATGCACCTTTTTATTTGTTTCAGGCATTCAATCTGATACGATTAATGGCCGGCTGTAAACAAAAACGCCAACTTTACTTAAAGTACTTTACATGTAATTATAGAACACTACAAACATTATAAATGTGATAGTTTGTAAAGATGTTTAAGTCACGTGTAAACTAAATATTTAAGCCACGATTCGTAACAGCAGCGATAACTCAGTGGGGAGACCAACAGACTGCAATGCAGAGGGTCTCGGATTCGAACCCACGTCGCGCACCTCTAACTTTCGGAAGTTATATGACTTTTCGAAATTATGAGCATTTTGATTGACAATTATCGCCTGCTCCGTGCCTCGGAGAGCATGTTAAGGCGTCGGTCTCGGCTGCCACGAACATATATGGCAGTCGTTATTGGGAAGTCAGTGCCCTATTATATCATGACACTGGTCTAGCCTTAGGGTATTGTTAGCCTTCGGGTTGCGGAGGTCAGGTGGCAGCCGCTCCGTGTAAAAACTGATATCCAGAATAATAAAGGCTAGGGAGAAGATGCGTAAAGAATTATGATATTAGATGTTAGCGCGCTACCGCGCCAGGATGATAGCGAGTCGTCCAGACTATACATATTATTATATCAATCATTGTCGCGCAGTTTCCAATGGAATTGCACAACAATGATTGATAATTATGAAGGTCTTGTCTGTGCTTACCTGTTTTGTATTGTTATAATGTGTTACTAATACTAGGTTAAGTTAATTATTACTAACAAATTGTATGGATTAATAGTCTGAATATAAAATTATTATTATTAAATGGATTTGGGTGAATCTTGGTAACTACATCGGTAGCGCAGCACACAATTCAGCTATTGTGCATGACATGTCGGGCCTTATTCTCGCAGGCAAATTACTTTGTTGTGAAAATATGCTTAGTAGAGCCTCAGGTTCTGAAAGTGTGCCTGGTAGACATATAGTGTCTCTCACCTTTTTCTCCAACCTCCATATTTGGTGTAATACATCTGTGCTCTTCGATGATACAGGTTGGAGACTATGTAGGTATGAATGTCGATATTAAAGTATTTTAGAATCCTACTAATATAATAAATGTGATAGTTACTTAAGAAGTTTTAATGTTTGGATATTTGTTACTCAATCACACGATTTTATTACATAGCTAAAGCATAAACTGGATAGACACATAGGATATTTTAAGCCCAGTATGCGTAACCGTATGATTACTTCATCTTTGACAATAGGTATCCACAGCGTTTGCTAATAATTGGTTGTAACTTTTTCTACAAAGCCTGTGATTTTAGTATTTAGTACGTGATTGTATTATTATAACTAGATCATTAAAAATAAATAAATAATTTACGCAGGTAAGATCTATTAACAACAATTACGCGCGCGCATCTAGTAACAACAATAACACCAAAAGGAAACAACATTTTTACCAAGTATGCAAAAAGAACAAACTTTTAAAATACATTAAAATATATCCTACAAATATCAAAGAGTAATCCTCTCATAAAATACAAAAATTGGACTACTTAGGCGTCTGAACACGATCTCGTTGATGGTATCATATATCTGAGTGTTAGGACAGTACACGATACCCTCGGTGGGAGCTGAATCGCTCTGAAATATTAAACCCTGGGCCACAACGACGGAAAATAATAAAATGTGCTTCATTTTTGAATTTCGCGGCTTTTAGCGGCTCGTCAGATGATCTAAGTTTTAATGGTTATATTGTTAACTGAAATAATTATAGCTATAAATTTGCATGGTTTTGTCTTACGTTCACGCTAATGTTACGCATTGGAATTAAACTATTGTAAACGGCTATATATGGATTTTATCGCGTTGTTTATTTATCACTGTATTACAAAATTTTGAAAATATTACACTACTACTACTATTGATTTTATTTTACTAATTTATAAGCTAATAAAATTATTTAAACTATTAAATCTATTTATTTTTGGTTTACACTTTCCCCGACGTTTCGGTTGCTTTTCAGCAGCCATGGTCACGGGGAGTGATAAATAAACAACGCTATAAAACCCGTATATAGTAGTTTAATTTCAATGAATAACATTCGCGTAAACAGAAGACAATATTATTGTAAACGGATTTTATGTTTACGCAAATATTACACATTTGAGTTAAACTGTTGTATACGGCTTTTATGTTTACACAAATGATACGCTTTAGAATTAAACTACTTTATACGGCATTTATGTATACGTAAATGAAACACATTGAATTGAAACTATTTTATACGGCTTTTATGTATATGCGAACATTACAGATTGGAATTAAACTACTTTATAGGTACGGATTTTATGTTTACGCAAATGTTCTTCTTCTTCATCTTAGCGTTTAGATGCGGATGCAACCGGGACGGTTGCATCCGCGGCGTTGGCGTTGGAACCCAGGGTCCGGTTTCCCGCTAAGTCTCCTCCATTTCGCACGATCTTTAGCATCCTGTGGTGTGAGATTGTTGGCACGCATGTCATCTCTTACGACGTCAAGCCAGCATTTCTTGGGTCTGCCCCGTTTACTCGGGCCAGGCGGAGGTGGCATAGCAAGACATTTGTTCCCCACGTAACATGTCGGTTTTCGTAAAACGTGGCCGTACCAGCGTATGCGACTCTCTTGCAGTTTATCTGCTATGTCACGGACATGAAGACTGCCACGGATGCGGGAGTTTCTTATGTTTACGCAAATGAAACACATTGGAATTAAATGGATTTTATCGTGGTTACATTTCACACATATCACACTGGTCCGCATTGAAAGTCAAATAAAGTAATTAAATTACATAAAATATTTATGCCTATATGCCTGTACCTATGCCCAAGGTGGTGGGCAAAAATGTGTTTTCATATTGCAATAACTATTTTATAGGTCCTGTGTAATAGAGGGCGAGTTTATAGTCGTTCTTCTATATGGGAATAAAAAAAATGGCTGGTGAAATATGAATTAACACATGTTTATTTACTTGTTCGCCGACATACAGACTTTAGTCTATGTACTAGTTTAGTTATGTATATTATCTATTGGGTGGAGGTGCGAAGCCTATAGAGGATCGCGCTCGCGTATACCTTATATGAGCTATACCTGGTTCTAACCTATGTTTTTAGCCAGTCGCGATTGAAAACCTATTTGAGAAAGATAGAACTTGCCAGGGTATTTGTTTGATATCCTATATATACAAATATATATGGCATATCAAACAATTTTCAAATATTTGCAGAGCAAATGAGTTGATGAAAATCATCAAAACATATACCCTGCCAATTACCAATATTTATATCAAATGACGATCAAATTCGACTGGCTGAAAAAAACAAGTCATAGGAATAAGAATATTGTAAGAAGGAAATAGAAGCTAATCCTATTATTATCATTCATGTTTAATATTTTCAATTCAATTCAAAAGATTCTTTGTTACCTTTCGACGATTGAGCTATCAATATTAATTTGGCGAAAGATACCTCAAGTACTGCAAAAGAAAATAAGATTATACTTTTATTGATTAATTTGAAAGGAACATTCATTCTATCGGATTTCGACGAATTCCGACGTTAATATGCTTGTTACAAATTTAATTCTGTTTTCGTTGGATCAGGGTGCAATGCATATTTATTTATTTACGTTTTGGAAAACGTTCAACTATTGACAATGTGTAATAACATTAGAATGATATTAGTGAGCCAACAACAAGTTCTTTTAAAGGGTAGAAGCATAATATTAAACAAGTGAAATAAGCTAAGCGTACCCTTTCAAAATATTTTTATGGTAACAAGATGTTAACATATCAATAGATAATTTTTTGAGTAGTAAAGCCTCGCTAATTTCAGAATGAATGGGCCGGCTCGACCGAGGAAGGACTACCATCTCACAGACGTGAAATAGCAGTATTCCTACTGTTGTGTTTCGTTCGGTGAGTGTGTGTCGGAGGCCCAATTACCCTCTTTCCCCCTCCCCGCTCCTTCTCCTTCCCACTTCCTTTCCTAAAGGGTCGGCTCGCTGGTTTCAGCATGAATGGGCCGGATCGACCAGGGTAGTACTATCCTCTCACAGAATACCCGCGTGAAGTAACGGTAGCCGTACTGTTGCGTTTCGTATCGGTGAGTGAGAGAGCCGGAGGCCCAGTTACCCCGATCCTTTTCCTATCCTTTCCTTTGTCCTTTCCCTCCTTCATTCCTTTTTAAATGGCTGGCAACGCACTTGTAACTCCTCTGGTGTTGCAGGCGTCCATAGGCTACGGTGACCACTTACCATCTGGTGAATAAGTACGGTATACTTGTTTGCCACCTTAGGTGTATAAAAAAGAAATTGAAAAATAGAAATGTTACAAAATATTATAAAATATAAAATTAAAACGATTAGTTAAAGTCTTTCGCACCGACACCAACGCTAATAGAAAATGGATTTTTATTCACTATGTACGCTTATAAAATAAGTAACTGTTATTTATATATATCTAATTAATAATTAATTACATATTATGTAAATAATACTGATATATGAAGCAATAACGTCCGTTAGACTGCCGCGCATGTCTCGATTTCGATTCCAAGGCACGCGTCTCTAACTTCGATGTTACGTGCGTTTCGTCATTGTTCGCTTTAGCGGTGAAAAAACATCGTGATGCAACTCGCATGTCTAAGATCTATGATATATGTGAAATTGGCCAACCCACGATGGACCATCATGGTGAACTATAGCCACTCTACTTATCTATATATATATATATATATATATATATATATATATATATGTGTATATATACTCTACTTATACTAAAAGGAAGCCCGTGACTAGCAGTGCGAGCATATTATAAGTACAAGCTCTACGATGAACTGCTTGCCGCAGTGTTTTCGGAGCACCATGGCTTGTCCTTCTTTATGAATAGAGTAATTACTATTAGGATAGACAGCGGCTTGGTTACGTTTACCTCTGAAATTGCTAAAGGCCTGAGCGGCGGCTACATCGGTACCGGATCAGGAGTTAATAAAACAATTAGCATTTACATGTTCACTTATATAATAAAAATATATTCTATATATTCTACCACATACACACAACACCATCTACCCCAAACTAAGCAGAGCTTGTACTATGGGTACTAGACAATGGATAAACATACATATATACTTTTTTTTTGTAAATACATACATATTATACATAGAAACGCCTAGACCAAGACAAACATCCATGTTCATGCACACAAATGTTTGACTTGAGTGGGAATCGAACGCGCGACCTCAGACGTGGCAGTCGGTTACACTAACCACTACGACATCGTGGCCGATACGTTAGTATATTGCCTGTATAAGGCATCATTGACTTAAGAACTCGAGAGCTCTACGTAGCAATGCAAGGGTCTGCAATTAAACTATCATCTTAGAAATAAATTAATAATTGTATGTACTTGCTCTACAATAAATATGTATGATGAATAAACAATACGGCATTTTTCTACGAAAAAGTAGCAGTAACAAATTTTGTCTGATATAAAGTTTCTAATAAAATTAAGAATCATATGTAAATCGTATGCAAATTCTTCATAATCCACTTTAGGTTTGCTGCGACACTAATGGCGGCCACCGTAGCTTGTAGCAAATAAAACTGAAATGGAATACTTAAAGTGCAGCCTGACATTGCATGTTTTGTGACACCTTCACGACAGATCTACCACAGTATGAATACAAATTTTGTGCAGTCAACATTTTCAGTTCAGTTCATACGGGACAAAAAAATTTATGGTCCACAAATTATTGTTCGGAATCTGCAAGCTTTTTGTGTTCGTTACTTGTAACGTACCCTATGACACAGAATATACAGCTAGTGAGAGACTTGTTCACATTTCGTCAACTATGTATGTCTTAGGTCGTACCTACCTACGTAATGATTGACAAATCTATTGCGCTGTCTACAGGATCATATCAATAACCTGTGCATCTGTCCTGGAAGTGAGGCAGCTTATATATTCGGTTGATATTCTATTTATTACTATCGCTATCACTACATATTAAAAAGTAAAGTCCCCCGCCGCGTATGTCTATCTATTCGCGATAAACTCAAAAACGATTGAACAGATTTTCATACGGTTTTCACCAATGAACAGAGTGATTCATGAGGAAGGTTTAAATGTACTAGCGGTCGCCTAATGGTCAAAATACGACCAAAATTCCTAAGCTTGCTACTTTGTTCTCTTTTTTCTTTATTACATATAAATAAGGTATGGTAACCATAGTTACAAAGAATTGTACGACGTCTGACGAACAATTCCGAAATACTACGAAATCGATTCGACTGCGTGTGTCAAATGCATGGTTGTGTGCGTGTAGTGTTTTTTGATTATTTTAATGTATTTCTAATGCATATTTTATAAAAATAGTAGGATTCGCCCCTCCTTCTCTATATAAACTTTAACTGTGCCAAATGTCATACTCTGCCGGCGCAATTTTTGTAAAAAGGGGTACAAAGTTTTTGCTTCACGTATTAATATATAGATAATTTATTGAGGTTTTGCACTACTCGTACGAAGCCGGGACGGGTCGCTAGTATGAATAATGTTAAAATGCTTCGAATGATTACTTTTTAAAATAGCAATACGTGAGTATATGTATGTCGTAAAATATTTTTATTCGACAGTTTTAAACGACACTAACTTGTACTAACTCGTTATATGACATTTTATATGACGTTTGTCGACGTCAAAATACATTTCAATAAATTGATGTCAAAGAACCAGTATAATTTTATGCATACATACATAATTCATACTATCCCTTCAATGTTATATTCTCCTACACATAAAACCGAACGGGTCAGCTGAGGTGTATAAGTTATTTCTAATACCCCTTACTACTTACTAAACCTTACTACTAATAAACTTTAAAACATATCTGGTAAAATGTGGTTAGTGTAACCGACTGCCACGCCTAAGGTCGCGGGTTCGATTCCCGCACAAGTCAAACATTTGTGTGCATGAACATGGATGTTTGTCTTGGACTGGGTGTTTCTATGTATAATATGTATGTATTTACAAAAGAAAAAGGTGTATATGTATGTTTATCCATTGTCTAGTACCCATAGTACAAGTTCTGCTTAGTTTGGGCTAGATGGTGTTGTGTGTATGTGGTAGAATATATATATATATATATAATATTGTCTTCTGGTTACGCGAATGTTATTCATTGAAATTAAACTACTATATACGGATTTTATCGCGTTGTTTATTTGACACTCTATTACATAATTAAAAAACTGTTACACTACATACTACTACTATTAAACTCGGTCACGGGGAGACCATGTCTGCTGAAAAGCAACCGAAACGTCGGGGAAAGTGTAAAATTAAATCAAAATAGTTATAATAGTTTTAATAATTTAATCAGCTTCAAAATTAGTAAAGTTTAATAGTAGTAGTATGTAGTGTAACAGTTTATTAATTATGTAATAATTTGTCAAATAAACAACGTGATAAAATCCGTATATAGTAGTTTAATTTCAATAAATTGTTTTTTAGTTTGTCTTTGTATGTTATTTTCTACATGCAGGCTCTTCAAGAATACCAGCGTTGTTGTTACACTGCAACATTGCTGACGCAGGTCCTTATTTGTTGTTTTTATACTGGTTGTTTCCTGTTACCTTATAAGAATGTGGAATAACTAAAATCATTATTCTAGTCTTTCTTTCTTTCTTCTTTACTCCGTGTGCCCTTTTACCATTTTGCCAGTGATGTTTTTAAGTTATGTTTTTAATTCCTAGACTAAAAATTTTCTTACGGTAAAGACAAAAACATGTTGTCCAATAAGGGACTAAACGATCGCATGCAAATAAGTGGTTTCTTTGCCTTAAACTAGCAACTGACCTAAATGTAGTTTCGGTAATGCAGCAAACACAAATAAAAAAAAATTGACGTACTTAGTTATTACTTTACCTTAATTAAATGACTCTTTAGTTTGACTAATATATACCTTAAGATTTTTCCTCTATTGCAATAGAGAAGAGATATTAAGACTACGTAAACAAACTTTCTCATCTACGTTGATAAATAACGTACTACCTGGCAATAAATATTTTTATACTATTTCTGTCCCACTGTTGGGCAAAGGTATTCCTAAGCTTTTGCAGTTTCTCGGTCTGACCTACCAGTTCTACGCAAATCCGACTAAACTATCGCCTAACCTTTTCTCGAACTGCATCTATGATCCCGAGCTTCAGGGATCTACCAAATGGTGGTACTTATCTACACTTTATATCAAGGATTCAGTGAAACGGCCTTGACACCCATATCTCAAATGTCCTCAATAAGCAGATAATTGTCGGCCTCGATGGCGTAGTGGTTAGTGCAACCGACTGTCACGTCTGAGGTCGCGGGTTCGATTGTCGACAAGTCAAACATTTGTGTGAATGAACATGGATGTTTGTCTTGGTATGGGTGTTTCTATGTGTAATATGTATGTATTTACAAAAAAATACTATATAATGTATGTTTATCCATTGTCTAGTAACCATAGTACAAGCTCTGCTTACTTTGAGCTAAATGGTGTTGTGTGTATGTGGTAGAATATTATATTATTATTATTAAACTATTATTAATTTTTGATATTGATATGAAACATTCTTTTATATGGACTTGTTTGGATTTTTATTTTAAGGTGGAAAACAAAAATACGTTCGGCATGACCATAAGCGCTTAGCGCATAGCCTTTAAACGCTTGCCATACTGGAGGTATCACTCAGTCTTAACCGATCTTAGAATTAAAAAATTAAAGCGAAGTTGAAAAGAAAGAGGAGGTAGATATGTGAACGAACAGTCCTCTCAATCACCAAGCATAGCACAGTTAGTACCTTTACGCTGGCTTATAATTATAGGCTGGAAGGTATTTCTACGGGCAGGCTGGCTTACCCGTATTATCACCAAGTGATAAGCAATGAAACACTACCACTCGTTCTTAAAATTAACTAGCCTTCCGCTCCTGGTACACACGGGCAACTTTAACTAATGATACACTTAAACCTTCCTCATGAATCCCTCTGTGTATTAGAGAAAACCGCATGGAAATCCGTTTAGTAGTTTTTGTGTTTATCGCGAATAGACAGACAGACAGACGCGGCTATTATATTAAAGTTATTCGTAATTATTAAATTAAAGATTCGTTCATCGGAGTACAGACGCGGCTATTATATTAAAGTTATTCGTAATTATTAAATTAAAGATTCGTTCATCGGAGTACAGACGCGGCTATTATATTAAAGTTATTCGTAATTATTAAATTAAAGATTCGTTCATCGGAGTACAGACGCCGGTATCCAGACACAATGTTTTTATCATTACGTCTCGATATTGTTAAAGTCACAAATTGTATATTAATATGCTTATACGACAGATTAGGCAGATGTACACCTATGATTTACTTTAATAGCAATTACAAGCCCGATCGTGTGCTAATTTTTCTGTTTATACTTCGTTATGTTTAGCTACGTTGCACGTTATGTTTATGCTGCAGTGAATTAAAATTATTTTAAAAGTTAAATGCGGTCTCATTATTGCTAAAAGCGTTTGTATTTTATTTATTTATTCAAGGTACACCAACGACATTTTTACAAAATAATTAATATTAGACATTCATTAACTAGGATGCAGAGTAAAAACATCACTTATAGGTGTGCACACCATTCACAGTTTTCATTACACTATTACTACCGCAAAAATGAAAATGAAGTTAAATTACAAAATAAAAAATATAAAAACTTTAATTACATTAATAAAAAATTACACTACATTACATTGCCGATTAGATTACATAATAAATTGTATTAAGCAATATAAAAGATTGATGTATGTATGTTATGTAATTATAAAAAAGCTTTATCGTTGGATATCATTACGGTATAAACACAAAACGGATCATAAATTCATGTTTGTACAATACATTCTGTCGTAAAGCCAGAATAACATCATAAAAATTACAAATAAATCATAATATATTTTCGTTGAAAGATTTATAGGGATGAACTGTCGAGTAAATATAGGGCACGAAGGGTCTCCCGTCATCGACTTGATCCCCTCTCCGTGACAAATAAAAATAAATCCTATATTTACTACGCAATCAAAACATAATCTCCAAATTCGAAAACACACTAAACCTCACAACTCCATAAACTCACTCTCGAGTCAATTCCGACGCGACAAAAACGTAACGACAATTCTACATTTGAAAAATGCGAAAACTTTTTCGTTTAAGTTTCCAAACTCCCGCGTTTTATGTTCACATTACTGACAAACCTTTTTCGTGCTCGAAACGCGGTACGTACTTACAAGCCATCTCACTTTCAGTCACTACGTATTTTATACGGTTCAACTATAAAATTTCTAATTTTGAGGGCGACTGGTTCGTTTCCAGATCTCCCCTTAACGCTGCGGTTCTGGTAGATGTAATATTTGATGTGAAGCAATTATTAGGCGCCTCGTTGATAAAATAGCTTATTGGCTTCAACGCACGCCTTCCATGAATATCATTCGTTCATTTTAAACCTTATAATTTTATCGCAGCTCCAAAATATAATTCATTTCACATTCATTCGTATATTCGTGTCAAGAGCTCGACCAAGTCAGTCGACGTAATTTTCCCCTCTGAAAAGCCTACATTTATTACAGTTTGCGTTACTTCCGTCAACCCTGCCTATCTAAACACGCAGTCGTCCCAAACATTTGAAATTTAATTGGTCGCAACGCCATCTATTATTGCTCGGGAGGCACTAAAGATGTAGAAGGACATGAATGAGCCAGCACGCATGCGTACTGAGCATTGATCCGGGATACCAAGTTTGTAAATAATCTATTCCGCGACAAAAAAATGTGTGTACCATGTAAAAATATTACAAATTCTAGTTGATACATACGTCATATAAATTCTCTTTAATCTTGAAAAGTTTTCTAATAACAATATAATAGGTATACCAGGAGCTCATAAATAAAGGGGTATATCTTTACGATGAAACGTATAAGAACTGAGAAATTCAAAGTTTGAAACAGACAAAGAAAATTTTATTATTAAACGTCGATGAGCCGTCGTTCCGGCGATACCAAATATTTCATTCTACCAATAAAATTTTATTCGGAGTCGGCGCACTGACGCCAAGTTTTCGCCGTTTTCCCGCCAGTAGAGGCGCCACGATCGCTGTAGCCTCTCGGGCGGAGCTGTCAAAATTACATTTACGAAAAATTGCTATTGTTTTATCTATAACCGATGTTCGATAGTTATAAACTAACTTTTGATATATATTATTACTAAATTATCTTTGAAACGTATTGATTCTGTGTTTAACTCTCGTGTAAAACCTAACCTATTTGTGCAGCTTCGGTGGTGTATGGTGACAATAATTTTGAGTGTTGTTGCAAAATGTCCCGGACATCTTTTGCTGTACTTTTGTTTGTTTTTGGCGTTTGTTACTGTAACCCTGATGCGAAGAGACTCTACGACGATCTATTGAGTAACTATAACAGGCTGATACGGCCTGTTGATAAGAACAATAACACTGTGTTGGTGAAACTCGGCCTGAGGTTGTCACAACTGATCGATTTGGTGAGTACAACAAGTTTTTCTACTCGAATAAGAAACAAAGTGCAAACAAATCGAAGTCAAACTGAACGAGGAATTTGAGAAATTCTTGTATCCAATATGATTGATTGTTGTGATATTGTAAATATTATTAAGTATCTTTGATACTGATTGATCTCGTATTAAACAATACTCATTTAACTGATACAGATCATGCAATTTTCCTTTCTAATACCCTAGCCTGTAGAATGGATATGTATAAAACTAACTCATTACACCTCATCACCCCACTGCAGGGCACGAGGTCGCAGATTGGGAAAGATTAAGTCATCATCTACCACGCGCTCTAAATGTAGCATACTTCACACAGATTCAAGAGCATTATATAAAAATCAGTATTCCTTTTTCGTTCATTGATCAATGATATTATCCAAAAATAATTTTGAACAACAGTACTATAATTTTATGACAATTTTCAACAGTATTTGTTTAATGTATTGGAACTAATGTGTAATTAGCTATAAGCGGGATTATGGTGTACTAAGGCACTTAAAGCCCGTAATATCGATGGTTACCATGACAACCGGGCCCGAGCTAATTTAGGGGCTTCTGAGGCAAGAAGGGGAGCTCGATATGTAAACAGTAAGCATCTCTTAGAGACGCGCGCATCGTTGTTTGGCCCCTTTCAAAGTGTACTGTGGCTATTCATTCACGAGGTTCTCACAAGCTCGCAGTGAACACGAAAGATTTTGTATTTAACTAATATCGTGTTTGTGAGAACCATTTGACCTGAATTATTTTGAAGACGTATAATGTTAATAGCGTGAGGAATTTTTCTTTAAAATGTGAATTCCCACTCAAGAATAATGAAAAAAGCACCGCAGATATTTTAAAATCATTAGATCAACGGACACCAAGAATATCCAGATTTGAAACAAATATTTTAGATTACTTAATTTTTATTCCCTTATAGATATTGAACCTACAACACGTGGCATACAGGTAGCCATCTAACCGTCACCATCAGAGTGGTCAACATTTTTTAGGTTTATAAAACTCCCAAATTATTTTTGGGCGGTTAGAATTCGTCGAAAGTTTCTATAAATTTTCGATGTTTAATCAATCTTTTAGCTCGGATATGGACTAGCGAGATCGCAATCTGGTAGATAGCGATTATAGGTTCGCCTACTTCTCACACATGGGATCTCAAAATAAGCATGCTACAAATTTAGAATATTTATAGATTGTAATGTTATTATTGCGGGATAGTATGTTCGTGGAGAGAATGTGTTGTCCACATATAGAAAATTCAGCACACATATCGCTTAACATAGCGGCAAAATGAGGGTGTAATTCACCTCCGCCTAATCCTTTTGTAATATACAAGCGTGTGTGTGTATTGAGGAGCAATGGGCAAAGTAGCTTCATATCGATAAAGTAGTCGGTGTGAATCGAATCCTTGATTTCTCATTTAGGAGTTACCATTACGCTTTACTAAAATACAGTGATCTCGCTCATAATTAGTAGGTGTTTATAAGTATTACTTCGTAACTAAATATTTTTTTACACACGAGCATAGATTATGAGTACTTTATTTTTTGTTAATGCATGTCGTGGCAGCCTGTATGAAGCATCACTATATAATGGATTTCTGTGTATGTATCATTACAATGTTTTAGTGTATGCTTTGTTAGTTGTCCTTAAATAAATAAATAAATTAAATTTTAACTTTGACACTAAGTAAAATGAAATGCTTGTTTATTGACATTGTTCATACGGATATAAGTACTACATACCTATCTACGAGACAAATAATATAGTATACTGTACTAAAATTAATTACAGTTCTGAAATGTGAGTAAATTAAAGATGAATGAACATGCCTAACATGCGCTGTACGTTCTATCCACACGTAGTTCTTTAAAGTCTGGGATCAAACTTCAGTATTTTTATTCAAGGCATTAACATTGATTGCTATTGAATGGTATAGACTCTAAATTGTGAACAACACATAAATATAACACCGCAGATTAGATATTTTTAAACTATGGCGACGCGGTGATTTTTGTACTGAAACAGCATTTTTGCGATAACTTCTTACGAGCTGGTACACTGAACTATATTTATACCTTACATGCTCACTTACTCATATTGTAGGTCCGAAAATATGCGCTTCTAACCCGAGGAAAATAATTATCTTGTCGCCTCGGTTACAGCTGACCTCGTGGTCAATCCAGGAGGTTCAACACTATTACATGAAGCCGATACTGCAATAGTGACTTACATGCCTCCGCCATACCACTCATTCTATCTTCATTTAGGCATAGCCGAGATAAATTCTTGGCAATACCTACTTTCTGGTATTGAAAGCCGTATAGGCTACAGTAACCGCTGCTGGTAAAGCAGGTCGAGTGCTTGCTTGTCACCGGCTTTTACTTTAATAGTAAAAAATAAATACACTAATTAAACATATGAATAATACTTACATGACCTCGTTTTAATCACCTGCAATACAGTGCAATATAATATGTGTAATACACTTAAATAAAATAAAAACATATTTTAGTAATTGTATCTTTTAATATTCATCTTATATGAACGCAGATAAGATGCGCACCTAATTGGACATTGATCCGATGCATTGTTGCCTGTACCCCTTGACCGCACGCAAGCTACCGTATGGTCGGCGTGGGCCTTCGCCCACTATTATCGGGACTGACTGTTAGAAAATGATATATATTTATTTCAATATATAGGTGATCCAATCGGCACTCTGTATATTTAATATAAAAATCTTTCTTTTATTACTAAGATGGTAAAGGTACGAATAATGTAAAGTTTAAGTGGTCATCTTTGCCAATGTGCCAACTACTTGCTTCACAAACGGGACAAAAAAATTACAATGTACCTGTGTACCTCTACCACACGATTGCCGTGGGTCATTCCATTATCAGAGTTCACTGCGTACTATAAAATTACTGGATGATTTTTTTTTTTTTTTTTTTTTATACTACTAATGTGGCAAACAAGCTTACGGCCCACCTGATGGTAAATGGTTACCGTAGCCTATTGATAAACAAATAAAATACTTTTCTTGTTGAAAGTGGTAGTAAATCGTGTTTTGATTCTCTTGTTATATTATAATAATGATAATATGAGCCCTGTATGTGCTGGGCATGGGCCTCTCCTCAGTGTGAGAATGGCTAGCCCATAGTCCACCACGCTGGCCTAGTGCGGGGTGGCAGACTTCACATATCTTCGAAAACATTATGGAAAACTCTCAGACATGCAGGTTGGTCTCAAACATTGAGTAAAATTGTTTTTTCTCCACTATTAAAGCAAACAATAACTAAGTAATTAATACGTACATAATTTTGAAATGACAGAGGTGCGTGGATTGGAATCGATCTCGAGAACTCTGTGTGGTAGTTCAACAGTCTCCCAATGGGACACACACGCCCACACACACACACACACACACACACACGCATACACACACACACACACACACACACACACACGCCCACACACACACACACACACACACACACACACACACACACACACACACACACACACACACATATTACTGTTACTTGTTTATAATTTTTTTTCGAGAAGGCTGCTCCCGTACTATCTACAAATAATTCCTGTGTCGCGGGAGACTTTACAAACATTCAAACAACGGACACAAAAAGCATCCAGACTCGTTACAACAATTTGTGGATCACATATATGTTTGTCCCGTGTGGGGACTGAACCCACAATACTCGGCGCGGCGGCAGTGGCGAAGTGACCACTTCAATCACTACGCCATCCGCGCATTCATATTATTGCAGATGATGAAATGGGTACCTGTATAGTATCATATTCTAATGGCTGGTTTACACAGTGCGAGCTAGCGTACGAGTCAGCCTGCCGAGTAGCTGCACTGCAGTAACCCGCGCTGTTTGGACGTCACTTACGAGTAACTCACACGTGCGAGTTGGACAGTAGCTCGCATCCGATCGGCCTTGATGGCGTGGTGGTCAGTGTAACCGACTGCCACGCCTGAGGTCGCGGGTTTGATTCCCGCTCAAGTCAAACATTTGTGTGCATGAACATAGATGTTTGTCTTGGTCTGGGCGTTTCTATGTATAATATGTACGTATATACAAAAAAAAGTATACATGTATGTTTATCCATTGTCTAGTACCTATAGTACAAGCTCTACTTAGTTTGGGCTAGATGGTGTTGTGTGTATGTGATAGAATATTATTATTATTATTATTATTGTCTGCTCACCCGGCATCAACTCGCACATGGCGCCAGCTCGGCCGTCGCTTGCATTGTTTGGACGCGACAACTCGCAAGACTGGGCAGCAGCTACTTGGTGTGGTGTAGACAGCAAAGGCGAGCCGAGCTACTGACGTACGCGTAGTCAAGCCGTCACTGTGTAAACCAGCCTTAAGACAGCAATCCATAAACGCTTGGTGAACGGTAACCATGACAACGTAGGGTTAACAGGTGCCTCGGATGTGGACAACCCCTTGGGCCTACTTAAACATTTGAAAAGGGATTAAGCGAGCAAATAAGCGAATTTAAGAATGCTGTTTGTTTGGGATTGGCCAGTTGAGGTCAAGTAGCGTTTGTACTCGTCATTAACGCTTGTTACCTCAAACTACACTTGAAGTGGTGTAACGCTGTAGGAACATTCTGTTCTCAACCTACATACATAAACTGATATATTTACACTTATATTCTAAATGGGCAGGCAGAAGTGTTTACAACCACATTTACTAATTATACATTACCAACAGCAGCGATAGCCTAGTGGGAAACCGTTGGAATGCCACACAGAGGTCTCGAGTTCGATCCCAAGGCGCGCATCTCTGACTTTCCGAAGTTATGAGCGTATTAAATAGTTAATAATCGCTTACCTTAACGGTGAAGGAAAACATCGTGAGGAAACCTGCATGTCTAAGGATTTTCAATAATGTTCTCAAAGATATGTGAAGTCTGCCACCCGTACTGGGCCAGCATGGTGGATTATGGCCTATCATAAATTACATGCTAAGCAGTTCAATTTATTTTCGCTACACCACTGTCAACGTGTTATTAGTTTTTCGGTCGAGAATTCTTAATAGTAGCACTGAATCTATAACTCTGCCTGTTAGACGACAAAATACTCGTTTCCTATTACGTAGGACCTGAATCCATAGCTGGAAAAATTGAGGTGTAAATAACCTCTGTCCGTCTGTCTGTCTTCGACAGTATAGGCGTGAAATATGTATATTTTTTGTAGTCACTATTTGTCTGTCATATATTGAAACTCCACTATTGCATAAAGTACAACAAAACTTAGGAGCTAAAAAATTGGTATACTTAAAAGATAAAATATTTTGATAATATACATTCCTTTATACTTTATACTAGTATAATATTTACCAGTGTGAATAATCAAATAATGATTTCATTGATTATTTAATAAAAATACAACTGTTAACCACACGAATTTCGCTTGGGTGCGTAGCAACACGTAGCATCGCTCGTAGCGCTATGCGTAAAACCTCGTATGGCTCTTGTTGGTAAGAACTAAAGCCGTTTTAATATGCGGCTACATCGACGATGAATGCTTTTAAAATCTTACTATTGTTTAGTTTTGTGATTTATGATCATGCTACCGCTTAAACGACTCTATTGCCGCGATGCGTGCATGCGGTTTCGGGTTGATGTCGATTCTCGAGACGAGCTAAGTGTTGTAAGAATTTTCTGTCAAGACATTACCAATAGGATGTGGACTATGGACAAACGCTCACTATTACATAGGCTTCTCTCTTACTTAAAACTTTAAGCCATGGCTAATGAAATGTTAGTGTAAGAATCTCTGCCTCTTCGAAAGTTCATGGCAGCTAGAGTACCTCAGTAATAGCATACTTTAGTACTAGGCAAATGCTTGTTTACTCCTCTAATAGTATAATAAATAATTAACATATAAAATGGAGCATTGTTTAAATTTTTGTTTCGGTAACTAACGAAATTGCAGCCAGCTATTAGAAATACATTGTATTAGTTTATACAATATTTTATCTAAATGTTCTGAGCAAAAGCAGCCCGCCGACGATTAGACATAATTATTTTTCAATTGGAATCGAGTAAACACTTTCTATATTTTATTTTGCAATATATTTTGGCCGCGGCTTCACACTCGTTAACATAGATTTTATCAGTAAATTTGTATCCCTTAGGAACAGTACTTTTTTCTAGATGAAAGGTACCCTATGTCCTTTTCTGAACTACTGACAAGATACATGCATAGATTCACGCCTGTTTCCCATAGTGGTAGGCAGAGACTACGAATTTCCATTTGCTACGATCCTGATACACTTCTCTGGCTTCTGCTACTACTGACAACGTGTATGCAAAATTTCATGATGATTGGTTGAGTAGTTAAGTCGTGACAGCGTAACTAGCAATCTTATATTCACTTTTATAATATTAGTTAGACTAGTTAGTTTAAGTATTAACAAAGTCTAGTAACTGAACTTTAAGTTTGTATCAAAACGTAAGAAATAAAGGGTTTTCTTTTTAATACAAGAAAACTATGACAGCTACTTAATACAACTGAAGAACTCTTACAAGAAATTAAATTATTTGTGTCACAAATTCGGACGACCAATTTTCTTACTTCTCCATAAAGTTGCGCGACATTCACTGACACGATGTTCATCTTTAATAAAATTTTAAGCTTTGCAAGTTGCTCTACTTTAGCGAATTATGGATGCTGCCCTGTGTTATGTAGTAGTACAACACTAACAAAGTGCAGTTAGGTTTTGTTAACCTACCTACTTCAATATTTTTGAACTGAAAACTTCTTTAGGCGCGTTGAGCACTTTTTGGGTGAACAAAAATCATGGAACTCGCGTCATCGTCACCGAACGCTTGCCATGAGCTATATGTATACTGTGTATATAATAAGTGTACTTTTTGGGTGAACAAAAAGCGTGAAACTCGCGTCATCGTCACTGCACGCTATTACTTAGTTTTCAATTCTATCGGCAGTCCCCAAAGACTGCCCCGCATGTTTATTTTTCGTGTGGACAGGACAACGTCTGTCGGGTGCACTAGAACTTAATATAATGCTAGATAACGGGTAATTAATATGTATTTATTACCTTTTAAAAACTTTATCGCGAGTAAGACCCGTTATCTGATGATGATTTTAATTTTATTGATGATGAGATGATGATTTTAATTTTATTACTTGAATTATTGTTACTGTGTTTTATATATCATTAATATGTAATTTCCAATCAATTATATTTGTACGCCGTCTATGGCAAAACATGTTGATACACAACCTACCTATTCAATATATTCCTGTTATAGGATGCATTGTCTGTAAATTACATATGTTTAAATCAAATAAATAAATCTTTATCTTAAAATATTCTGCGTTACTATAGTGCTCCGTGCTTTGGCACTGCGATAGTTAATACGACTATAGCAGGATAATGAAGGTTCAAGTTCAATTTCTGGGTCGGGCAAAGCAATTTGGTCAGTAGCAGAACAAAGCCTGCACCTGTGTTAATCACAAATAAAAAACTAAAACTAAAACTATTGTAAGTATAAAGTAATAATACACCTCTATCAAGCACACTGGGGCTAAAGATCCCCAAAGGGATCGACAGAGGTGAATTAATAATATGAATCTCACGCCTGTGCTTGAGATTAACTTTAATTAACTCATATGCTAATTATACGAATATAACATACATTTTTTTTTTTTTTTTTACGTGGGGGAATGCTATGACGCATACCCCTCCGCGGGGGCGGGCGGAGGGATTATGTCGGACTCGCCGGGGTAAAAGAAAGATGTTAAAAGATAATGTACCTCCCGGAATACCGACTAAACCTACCACGGTGTTCCTCGACAAAACCACTATCGACGGGGCCGCGCGAATCGCTTTCGCATGCGGTCGCGACCCCGCCGAGGTTACGGCCCGCTGTATGAAACGGCAGGCCACTACACAAGAGACCTACCCAAAGGACTCACTTCATAAGATTCCCTACTGTCTCCCCCCCTAGGTGGGAGACGGACTCGAAACAGAGGCGCGCGTGGGAACACGCACGCCGCCTCTCGGACCTGGTGCTGAACGGATGGCGGGCAGGCCCACAAAGCCCGCCACCCCCAGGTCAAACCTCAGGGTGGCTGGAGGTCATCGCGCGCCCTCCGGCGCCCGGCTCTGCGGTTGGGGAGAGGGTTTAAACGCTCCCTCTCCCGCTCCGCCGCCTCCTTGATGGAAATTACTTCCTCACAAAAGGAGGCGACGGCGTTCCACGACCTCTCACTCCGGACCATAGACTGAACTACGGCCGGGAGCGAGAGGGCAATCGATCCGACTGCCGCGATCAACTCACGGCGCTGCGATGCCCAGGCGGGGCAAACCGCCAAAGTGTGCAGCGCCGTGTCCTCAACAACGTCGCGGCAGTCGCCGCAGTGGTGACAACCGGGCGTCTCTTGCCGGCGTATACGACACAGGAACTGGCCAAAACAACCGTGGCCAGTCAGAACCTGTGTCAGCCGGAAGGTGAGGGCGCCATGCCGCCTCTCCAGCCACTCCTCAAAAACGGGACTTACCGCCACGATCGTGGCGTGCCCGACGAATATAACATACATATCGTAACCGTATATAGCATATAAATTAATTGCTTGTAACGAAGTATTACTAGACGGCACAAATGGCATAGTGGTTAAGGTGGTCGCTTCGCCATTGACACTGTGCCCAGTGTTGTGGATTCGAATCCCACACTGGACAAAACAGATTCGCAAATGGTTGTTTCGAGTCTGGTTGTTTTTGTGTCCGTTGTTTAAATGTTTGTAATGTGACACAAGAATTATTCCTAGAGTTGGAGTTATCTTTTAGACATGAAAAAACAAGTACAATTTAATTATCATGTTATTAGGATTTCCATAAAGAGTTGGTTGGCAGCTGTACGGTTTTTTTTTTATTTTCGCTCTGTATGATAATGATTTATTTATTCAACAACAACATAAGCTTACAGTACTGTGCTAGTGTGAGTATACACATTTTATTAAAAATAAATACAATAATAAAGTCTAGCTTTAAAACAATACAAAAAATAAAAACACAAAGGAACATTATACAATTAAACTACAAATAACAAATTATTTTATACACACACAATTTATTCTGCCTAATAGTATTTACTTTATCATTTAACAATATTTAAATTAACATATATATTTTTAATTATAACGTTATGGCTTTCGAAGAATATGTCTGTGGCTGGAATATTTTAAGATATTTAATTATTACGTTAATCGCTCTAGACTTGGGAGTATTAGCGGCTTGCGAAGAGCGCCATGATTATAGATACGCCGTAACTACTCATTTACAAAGTTGTTCAAAAAAAACATATAATACAGCTCTTATAATTATATAGTCTACCGCCCGCTTTGAATTAATACAGATCGTTATCATTTTGCTCGCGAAATAAATAATATTTTAAGTAGTTTAAAGTACATATTAGTTATTAATTGTGTTTTAAGACTTTCAGTGTATCTGTTATACATATAGTGACACAGTAATAAGACTCAATCTGGTGATATAAACTGCTAAATAAACAACATTTGTTAAAAATTTCAAAGATCAGTGAAGTGAGATCGAACTGTACAGTAGTGTTTATCAATACGCGTAAGTGACACGAAATACACGGCGCTTAAGACGTTTTGGACACAAACTAACAATTGAAATTGAATTGAATCATCGTTAATTCGTTACGATGTCAACAAAAACTTGTGGAGGGTGTAAAGTGGCGTTTGCTTCTGAAGATTATTTGCAATGTAGTATGTGCAGAGTACCGTATGACCTTCTCTGTGCGAATATATCTAAAGAAGTATTTAAACGAATGAATGTTAAAGACATAACCATATGGCGATGCCCTGAATGTGTCAATAAACAACCGAAGAATGGTAACGTAAACACGCCTGTGCGATCATCCCAATCGGAGAATCATACGAAATCTAATCGCAGTACGTCATGTCAATTACCATCTCCAAACCACAATGTAACTTTACGTAATAAGCAATCGCTACGCCAACAACAACAGCGTGTACAAACAGACAAAAACTCTGATGCACCGTTGGTGGACGTTACAACCGACACTCTCAGGCAGCTGATTGGTCAGGAAATTGACAGGGCGCTTAAGAGTTCATTGAATGATCTGGTCAGAGATCAATTTTCTAAAATCAACGAACTAGTGGCAAGTTTCCAACAGTCGCTGTCGTTTTTCAATGATAAATTTGATGAGATGAAGAATAGCTTAGACGCATTGCGTATGACTATGAATAACATCACACACAGAATGAATTTGTTAGAACAGCACGCCCGCTGTAATAATATCGAATTACAGTGCGTCCCTGAACATAAATCAGAAACCTTGGTCACTACTATCACCCAACTCGGTAGAGTAATTAAGTGTGATGTCAAAGACAATGACATTCAACATTGCACAAGAATAGCGAAAAGGAACACGCAGAGCAATCGACCTAGATCAATACTCGTCAAATTTACTAGTTCTCGAATGCGCGATGCGTTTCTTGCTGCAGCTTTAAATTTCAATAAGGCGAATAAAAAGGATAAACTCAACACGAGTCACTTAGGCATAGCCACGGATAATCCGAAACCTATTTATGTCGTCGAGCATCTGTCCCCAGACAACAAGGAGCTTCACGCGGCAGCGCGTATCCGCGCTAAAGAATTGGGCTACAAATTTATATGGATTCGGAACGGCAAAATTTTTGTAAAGAAGGACGAAACATCTGAAACTATAATTATCAATAGTATGGACAAGTTAAAAGACCTCTCTTGATTTTTTTTTAATTTTTTATATTTTAATTTATTTTATTTTATTTCATACATACTAAGCGTGTTTTATGGTCTTATCATTGTTATTATTCAATTTTATAAAGTGTTATTATCAGAATACCCGTGGCCTTCGAACAACTCTTGCAGATGTTCGTCAACATATTTATAACCGTGAGTACGATATCTATGTCTTCACCGAAACCTGGTTGTCTTCCGATGTATATGATAGCGAACTGTTTAGTGATAGCTATGTAGTGTACAGAAGAGATCGGGAAACGTCTACTTTTAGTAACCATAAGAAAACCGGCGGAGGAGTACTTATAGCAATATCTAAAGTATTTGTTTCATCTCGTATGCAAGAGTGGGAATCTGACTGTGAGGATTTGTGGGTTACAATTCGGCTGCAACGGGGTAAGTTTAATTATGATTTATTAAAATTGTGTGCTGTCTATTTACCACCACCATTAAAAAATGAACAATTTGAGCAGTTTATAGAAAATTGTAACACGGTAATACACGCTAACTTAAATAGTGCTACACTTATAGTTGGCGACTTCAATTTGAGTGGTATTGAATGGAAAGCACTGAACACAGGTTCACCATGTACAGTTTCATCTAATTCGCGCCCAGGTTTTGTGAAGGATATATTTGTCGATTTTATATCCCTAAACAACTTAAATCAATATAACTGGATTAAGAATACGCAGAATAGAACTCTTGACTTAATAATATCTGATATTGAGCAAATAATAGTTAGCAGTTGTGAATATCCAATAAGAGAGACTGATAAGTACCACCCAGCGATAGATTTCATCCTTACACTGGATGCTAAAATAATAAATAAACCCAAATGTCGTAGAAAGCATAACTATTTTAAAACTGATTATGATAATATTATTAAATCACTTAATGACATTGACTGGTCTAGTGAACTTAATTTATTCACAAACGCAGATGTAAATGATATGCTGAATAAATTTTATACATTGATTAGAAAAGTAATAGGCCAGCATGTGCCTGAAACCATCTCTTATGTAGGTAAATATCCCCCGTGGTACTCATTTCAACTTATTAAGTTATTAAAGCGCAAGTTTACATTGCATAAAAATATTAAAAAGTATCGCAATCCTTTGCACGTGATTGAGTTTAATTACATAAGAAAAGAATGTGGTATTTTAATCAAACAGTGCTACAACAAGTATATAACATTTATTGAAAATGAAATAAGTAAGCATCCAAAACACTTTTGGACTCATATAAAAAAACTTCGGAAAGCCAACTCTTGCTACCCTTCTCAAATGAAGCTAGGTGACAAAATTGCATGCAATCCCAAAGAAATTGCTAATTTATTTGCCGAGCAGTTTGAGTCCGTATATGACCCTCCTTCTCTGGATACATCATTCAATGATTCATCTACTCTTTTAGAGGAACTTGCTGACTTAACAGTATCTCAAGAAGCTGTTGAAAACAAACTCATGAGACTTGATATATCAAAGGGTGCAGGACCTGACAACATACCACCCTCATTTTGGTTACGTTGTGCCCGTTCAATATCAGTACCATTAGCAATTTTGTACAACTCATCTTTGCGATCGGGAGTATTTCCCACACAATGGAAACATGCAAGAATTGTACCGGTATATAAAAGTAGCAAACGTGACATAGTATCCAACTACCGCCCCATATCAATTCTATCTACTTTGTCAAAAGTCTTTGAAACACTAGTGTATACAATATTTTATGAACATGTAAAGCGATATCTTTCGGAGAATCAACATGGTTTTATGATTAAAAAGTCTACCAGCACCAATCTTGTGAGTTTTGTAAATGACATTTCAGTAGCAGTAGATCAGGGTTTGCAGGTGGATGCAATATATACAGACTTTACTAAGGCATTCGATAAAGTCAACCACGACATACTCTTACATAAGTTACAATTATTTGGCATACGCGGTATTAACCACAAATGGTGTAAATCATATTTGAACGCTCGCCTTTCTTCGGTTGTTATCGATGGTGAAGAATCTGAGTCATTCCTTGCATCTTCTGGCGTACCACAAGGCTCTAATTTAGGTCCTTTGTTCTTCATTTTATTTATAAACGACATTTCTAGTAGCTTTGTACATTCAACACCTTATCTTTATGCGGACGATCTTAAACTGATACGAATAATTCGAAGTGAAGCTGATAAGGACCTCCTTCAGTCAGACGTAGATAGGTTAAATCAGTGGTGTCTAGTAAATCGAATGAATTTAAACGCCGCAAAATGTAACCACATTAAGTTTACCCGCAAAAGACATAAGATTCCTACATCATATAGTATTCAAGGGAATGTATTGACAGAAATAACTGTGGTAAAAGATCTTGGCGTTTATGTGGACAGTGAGTTACGCTTCATACAACATAAAGGATAAATTCATCTTGTAACGAATGTATTCATATGTATGTACCTTTGAGAGAAAATAAAACATATATTATTAAAACATATTATTATAACATATTGACAAAACAGTAACTGCAGCCAATAGAGCTTTAAGTTTTGTATTGCGTAGCTCAAAAGAATTTCAATGTGCATCAACTACTTTGCTATTGTACAACACCTATGTAAGAAGTAGGCTTGAATATTGTAGCACTGTTTGGAATCCCAGTTATCAAGTTCATATCAGTAGAATAGAAAGAACACAACACACACTGGTTCGTCATTTAGCATTCCGAGCTGGGATTGCGAGATCAGTAAGGTCCTACGAGGGTAAACTTAATCACTTTGGACTGTTATCATTGGAATATAGACGTTCTCAGGCAGATCTTGTGTTCTTATATAAGTTATTTAATAATTATGTCGATTGCCCCTATCTCCTGGGCAAAGTCTGCATTAACGTCCCTTCTAGAGTCCCGCGGCATCCTTGTTCTCTGCTTAGGCCGCCACGACATAGAACTAACTTGGGCAAACACTCGCCGATCGTTAGGTTATCGTATCTATACAATAGGATATCGGGTGCTTCGGAGGATATAGACATTTTTCACAATAAAATTAGTAAATTTAAAAAGAGTGTTGTTACTTATCTGCAAGATTTGTTCGCTGTAAAAATTTAAAGTTAATTTTGGTTTTTATTTTGTTAATTTAGTTTCTTAGTTTGTATAATTTTAATTATTTCTTGTTTAATTAGTTAATTCTGTATATTCTCTTTTACATGTTGTGGTCTCTTGTAAATGAGAAAGCATGAGGCTTACTTACTTACTTTTTCAAGTTGATGTGCAATTGTCATGTATTTCTTGTAAGAGATCCTAAATAAATAAATAAAAATAAAATATAGTTTACACTAGTAGATTGAAACATATATATGCGGCTAATAGTTTGACTGAAATTATAACATTAATCTAAATTATCAATGTTAAACAGAACAAAATTTTAATAATAATACATACCAAAAATGAACTTAGATAGAAATTTTAATGAAATACTAAAATAAATAAACTAAAAGTGACATTGAAATAAACAAATATACGATTTACATAATATTGTCTTCTGTTTACGCGAATGTTATTCATTGAAATTAAACTACTATATATAAATATTGTAAGCTGTGCTTTGCAGACGACAATAGGCTCACCCCTCATTTTACTGGACGTTAATCATAGCTGGCGATGTGGCAATGTGAGAGTAAAACATATCTTCTTACCCGTTTGGGGATATAGGTATGAGACTGTGTTATTCCTACATAATTACGCAGACTGACTTACTTTAAACATGCGAGATGTTAGTAATGCCCAAAAATACTCCTGTAAGTGGGTAAGATCTAAATCTGTTTACAGTTACACCTACAGCGACTTATACAAATTTTAACTAGTCTGTATTTATTGACGTTTTATTTTGAGGGCGTGGGGCAATGCATTGACGCGTACCCCTCCGCGTGGGCAGGCGGAGGGGTTATGTCGGACTCACCGGGGTAAAAGAGAAAGATAGAATAAGAATGATTGTAATGTACCTCCCGGAATACCGACTAAACCTACCACGGTGTTCCACGACAAAACCGCTATCGTTGGTAACCGATCCGACTGCCGCGATCAACTCACGGCGCTGCGATGCCCAGGTGGGGCAATCCACCAAAGCGTAGAGTACAGCGCCGTGTACGAAAGTAAAACGTTGCAACGGCAGTCGCCGCAGTGGTGACAACCGGGCGTCTCTTGCCGGCGTATACGACACAGGAACTGGCCAAAACAACTATGGCCAGTCATTACCTGTGTCAGCTGGAAGGTGAGGGCGCCATGCTGCCTCTCCAGCCTCTCCTCAAACACGGGACTTACCGCCACGATCGTGGCGTGCCCGGATGTTTATTGACGTGTCACATTTAGCTCTAACTACTTTCAATTAACTTTTTGGAGTATATTATTGCCTAGAAGCATACATTTCTACTAGAATAATTTATTAACAAATACTAGTTTGACTATTATGGTTTGGCACACTTACCTTCATTTTCTCTTACTTAATATCTTGTATATCCCGTCCATCCGTTGCCTAGGCGCATACATTTCTTTCAATTAAATTAGTTTCATCAAATAATTGATCCATTTAGGACACAAAGTAACACTTACGAACGCCAAAGTTAAGATTGCGCCGAGCGTAAGACGCGGTTGGACTGAATGACAAAACTCCATATTCAAAATGGGCCCGCGGCCGCCATGGTTAAATTGTATGGAGGATTTGAAGTGCTTTTTTGATAAATATGTATCTTTATTGTCAACCAATTACTTAAATATTTGGAACGGACAAATTGTAATATAACTATTTATAAACATAACTTAAACGAAACCGTTTAAGCTGTAAAATAGGATAGATTTCTACTGTTATAATCTAAAAATCACGTAACACGAGCTTACGCTTTTGCATTTTTCGTGCAAATTCTCTTTAAGTTTTTTACATGGAGTAATTGTAAACACATTCATTGTAATGGTAAATGTATATTTTGCATTTGTATTAAACAAAAAGTGCTGATTTTATCAACTTAACTGAGACCGCCTGTTTTGACACATTTCGCTCGACGCAGTCTTAAAAAGTTAGTAAGTTTACCAAATATACATTTAGGTTAGCTGCTAGGTTCAGATAAGGATTAAGCTTATGAAAATATACCTGAAGAAACAACCACGTTGTATTTGAGGATTTTAAGTCATTAGCTTTTAGCTATATTCGACCAATCAAATGGAAATTGTGAAAGCTATACCGCCATTATCGTCCTTTTTGTCTGTTACAAGGAAATAGGATATACAATACATGCATAAATCCCACCTAAAAACGCCATTAATTTTACCAATAATAATAATAATAATAATAATAATATTCTACTACATACACACAACATCATCTAGCCCAAACTAAGCAGAGCTTGTACTATGGGTACTAGACAATGGATAAACATACGTATATATACTTTTTTTTTTTGTAAATACATACATGTTATACATAGAAACACCCAGACCAAGACAAATATCCATGTTCAAGCACACAAATATTTGACTTGCGCGAGAATCGAACCCGCGACCTCAGGCGTGGCAGTCGGTTACACTGACCACTACGCCATCGAGTCGTCAAGTCGTAGTTTGTTATGTCTTAACTACTCGACCGATCATAACAAAATTTCGTATACACGTTGTCAAGAGAACAAAAAAGGACTAACCTAACCTAACCTAAATTTAGGGCAAAATCTAGTAAAATATTTACAGTTACAAGTATTTTATTTGATTCTTTGTAACACGTTATAAAGTATTGAGTTTTAAGATTAGAAAATTTTTGTGGCAGCACATATTCTGAATGTCCATTAAAGGTCCTCTATTATGTGGAACCTATACACAAGTACACAAAAAGTGTTAGTATAATACACCTCTACGTAATTATTATTTTCTAAAAATACTGCATTCTCAATAAGCACAGTTTGATCCTTAAATCGCAAATGACTTAGGGCCTAACCTCACCATAGTGACGTCGCTGGCTACGTACCTTTCAATTTATATTGAATCGTACGGCAGTTACCTCACTAGGCGACGGTTTGGCAATGTCACGAATATGGAAACGTAGTCACAACCAACGACTCTCTGTTTGGAGTTTGGATATTCTGGCTTGCTGGTGACATCACCAACCAATTGTACACAAGTAAGCGTCTACCATCTGCCAGTGCAGATGGTAGCCCCTACTCCTGGCTACCGAAGGTAGCCAATGGTTACCATACCTACATAGCCGGCGAAGTCGCCATGGCTTCTCGATAAGGTAGGGCCCTTATTAAATATTTAAACAACGAATATAAATAACACCTAGGTTTGCAACAACTATTTATAAACATACAATTTTTGTCGCATTTGGCGGACGAATCTATCACACACACACTAGTGTTGAGAAAATGAGCTTCGATTCGAGAACTCGAACCCCGAGTCGAAGCTCGTGAACCTTTAAAGCTCGAGCTCTAAGGGCTCACGAGCCTTAAAGGTTCGAGCCTTAAGGGTTCGAGTCTTAAAGACTCAAGAGCTTTAAAAAAAAGGCTACAGTCGAAGCTCGAGCTTCGTTTATTTATTAATCTACCGTATTACGTTCCATCAGAATATATTATAGATACAAAGTTTAAGTTAAAAATTTAGCACGTCCCTAACCTATGTTACTTTTTTCAAACTATCAAGTCTTTATTATTTAACTAAAATGGAAATTATGTCAGGCTAACTATACGATAAATTATTTATATTGCAATTTAGTATGTTTTTATTACTAGTTTACATAAGTATGTAATTGATTGTACAGGAAACATTACGTACCGATTCAGTACTATCGATGTTTATTGAGGCTACCCACATTGACTTATAACTACAAGTATTACTTGAACATAAGGAACATTCAATTTGTATGAAAATAATCAGTGTGCAGTACAATTTGTATATTATATTATATAATTGTGTTCGTAGTTTTGTGCGTGATTAATAAAGTTTCTATTGTTTTTCAAAATGAGTAAGGAAATCGACAACCTATTTTTTGAAGATACTACTGATACGGCTGAAACCTCGTTTAGAGAAAATGAGACCGGACCGGCCCATCCATGCTGAAAACAGCAGGGGTTTACACTAGCATCTGATGTGATTTTTTTGTCATTAGATATATTTTTGGCCTTTGGATTTCATAATTTATTTCGAAAAGAAGAAAATTATTACATGGCTTAAATTCATTTACTTAACATTTTATTTGGCCAACGTAGGAGAATGAGCCTTAAAGGCATAGCTCGAGCTTCGACTCGAACCTTGCATAGAGATAGACGGCTCGAGTCGCGACTCGAGCTTTGTATGTAAGGCTCGAGTCTAAAGCTCGCTGCTAACAAGGCTCGAGCCTTCAATGAGTTTAAGGCTCGGATGCTCGAGCCTTTTAACAACACTAACACACACACATCGTAATGACACTCATTTTAACCACTGCGCCGTTTAAATTCAGGAATATACAAGCAATACAAATTTTCATGTTATAACTGCTTATGAATACATTAAATGTGTATTTTAAACTGTAAAAACATTATTGGCACGAAACTGTTGATCTTAATAAAAAAAATTATAAACGTTAGATTTAAAGTCTGTTTTTCGACCAGTTATGGCCCATACGACAGGCGACAAAAACTTATTTTTATATTTTAAATACAAAAAATATTTTTTAGTTTGTCTTATAGATTTTATGATTAATGCAAACATTGATAATGAAATTTGTGTGATACACAAATGGTTGTTTCGAGCCCGCACTAGGAATAATGCGTGTGTCGCGGGGGACTTTACAAACATTCAAACAACGGACAAAAAGAACACCCGATTATAAATCATTTAATATATACAATATCTTTTTCTTTTTTAAGACAACTGTTACAAAAAACCTTTTTATATGTAATAATTTATTCATAGAATACAGTAATAAAATCATAGTATCAGGCCTGTACTTAAACTGTCCCACTGCTGGACATGGCCTTCTTGCAGGGTGGGAAGAGTAAGGCCGTAGTTCACCACTCTGGTCAAGTACAGGTACATTATGGAGAACTCTTAGATATGCAGGTTTCCTTACGGTGTTTTCCTTCACCGTTAAAGCAAACGACAATTAACTATTTAATACGCACATAACTTCGAAACGTGCGCGGAACGTGCCTTGGAATCGAACTAGATAAAATATATTTATATTAATTATATGTCAAAATTTTTTGGTTATGAAGCATAAATTTGCACTTATTGGTGGTATGTTATTGTAACATTCTAAAGAGTAGCATAGAGCTTGAAAATATGGATAATGGCAATACAGTCGCCCATGAAATAGCTGGTATATTAATATTCATGGCAAAATATATACTAATTCGAACAATACAACAAAAAAGCCACCGGTTCCGCACCACACCCGCTGTCTATGTGAGGCAGACAAAAGGCTAGCCTCCTATTACTTGGAAACTAAAACTAAATATGGGCAATGTCGGTGTCATACACGTCTGCTAACCCTTCGATGATATACGTATGAGACTACGTATATCTGTAGACTAGATGTGCTCGCGGTTTCACTGGCGTTTATGATTACTGCGCCACCACCGCGGGTGGTAGCGTGATATATATAGCCTATAGCCTTCCTCGATAAATGAACTATCCAACACTAAAATAATTTTTCAATTCGAACCAGTTGTTCCTGAGATTAGCGCGTTAAATCAAACAAACAAACGCTTCAGCTTTATAATATTAGTATAGATATCGAAGTTTTATAACCGTTCTTTTAAAAGTTTAGTAAATAAAATCTGCTAGTTGAATTATAAACATCGTACGTAACGACTCAATAAAATTAGAGTTTAAAAATCCTAATTTGCATCATAAAAGGCGCAAAATGCGTGTAACTGGTCCTCCACTATAACGACAACAATAAAAATACTTCTACCACCTCATTAAAAATGTATTCGGCTAGGCATAATAGGACAAAAGGTAAAACTATTATCATTTAAATTACATAGAAGTTAGGCGGGTGGATTCCTCGCGTGACTACGGTGCTAGCTACTATAAGTTTTGCTTAAGGAATGTTAAGTATGGGCACAAAGCGACGCTTGTCTCTTGTATCGCTTTAGTGTGCTTCAAATTTGCTATACGTTCTACTTTGAAAGGTATAGTATGCTTAGATGTAGCTCAGCGTCTGAAACTTCGCTAGACGGCGCTGCATTCTCTATTTCGTCGTCTTAAAGGGAATTTTAAATGGTTGTTTTACTGCTATTTGTGTCTACAATATACTGGCCGGTAATACACGTTCATATTTTTAAATAGACATTACATTTTGAACAGAATTTCTTTTGTGATTTTAGATAAAACATACGTTGCGCACTAGGAATAATGCTTAAGTGGCGGGTGACTTTACAAATTATTCAAACGATTGATACAAAAAACATCCCAACTCTGAACAGAAGAGCTAGCTATAAATGAAAACATAGCCTACAAATAATTTTGAAACCTCTTTAATGATATACATTTCTGCTCAACCATTTAGGCAACTGCCGTGGTGGTACAATAGTAGTGAATGCGACTCCTGCGCATGAGGTATAGTGTTCGATTCAAGATTAAGCAACGTGTTATTAGGTTTCCCTGTGAAGAAATTCTCAGTATTCTCAGGCAGACATAATGAGAACTGTGCCCGGAAAACAGTAATAGTTTTTCCCTTTATAATGTAGGACCTAACACCACAGCTGGTGAAATAAAAATAATATAATAATATTCTATCACATACACACAACACCATCGAGCAGAGCTTGTACTATGGGTACTAGACAATGAATAAACATACATATATAATTCGTTTTTTTGTAAACACATACATATTATACATAGAAACAACCAGACCTAGACAAACATCCATGTCCATGCACACAAATGTTTGACTTGTGCGGGAATCGAACTCGCGACCTCAGGCGTGGCAGTCGGTTACACTAATCACTACGTTATCGAGGCCGCCGAAATGTTGTTGTGTAACTCTCCGTACTCTTTCGGAGATGTAGGTGTGAGAGTATTTATGTGTATATTCGGTTAACGTGGCGTGATGTTAAGTTATGATACACTAAATATGGCTACACGACATTGGCCCCTATTTGGCGTACATACACGTAACTGTTCTTTTTTTATTGCTCTTAGCAGCAAACGAGCCAACGCGGCGGCCCACCTGATGTAAGCAATAACCGTCACTCATGAACATGCTTGTGCATACATAGGCTTACACCTGTGTATCTCTGGTGGGTAGACAGAGGTGTATTTTCTCTAGTAATATTTTAAAATCCTACGTAATAGAGGGTGAGTCTGTTGCCGTTTGGACAAATTTTCAGACTTCGTATTGCTAACAGAAGAAGCCTAAGAAGCCAATATTCTGACCTTCTCAGCAATCAAACATGACCGTGATGTTTGCACGCAAAATTAAGCGATAACTTATAATTATTATAAATACATAAATTGTAAATGTCTTCATTTTTTATTTTTTTTCCTCGTCAATATGACTACACTCCGCCTGATGATAAGCAGTCGTGTGGTCTAAGAGCAGTGGCCTCCACACCATCCTAATAGCAGCCGAGGCGATGTTGAGGTCTCTACTTTGACGGCTTGAGAAAGTGCTTTTTCACGCCCTGCTTAAAGGACCCAGGATTTAAGGAAGAATCCTTTAGATGAAATAGTTTTAATATGAATTTAATACAATAAGTAGCCTGTAATGTGTTTTGTAAAGACTTATATTTTATTGATTAAAAATGTATTACTATTATTGCACGGGACCAACTTGACAATTGAATGTGCGACAGAGAAACTGATAACCCGTAAATTATCATAGAGGAATAAGAAAGAGGAATGGACATACTGTCATTATATATGTACACAAATCTACGTGGTAGCTTGAATAGATAGAATATTTATATCAAACTGCTTAGAGTCTGTATTAAGTGGGTAAACCTAATCAAAACAATATTCTGATAATAGTCACAGAAGAGGAGTCAGTGGGGAGACCAACAGACTGCAATGCAGAGGGTCTCGGGATCGAACCCACGTCGCGCACCTCTGACTTTCGGAAGTTATATGAGTTTTCGAAATTATGTGCATATTGATTGACAATTATCGCTTGCTCCGTGCCTCGGAGAGTCCCGGCTGTCATGAACATCTATGGCAGTCGTTATTGAGAAGTCAGTGCCCTCTAATATCCTGACACTGGTCTAGCCTTAGGGTATCGTTAGCCTTCGGGTTGCGGAGGTCAGATGGCAGTCGCTCCGTGTAAACACTGATATCCAGTCAAATCCGGTTAAACTAGAAAGCCGGCCAAGTGACTTAAGAATAATAAAGGTTAGGCAGAAGAAGTCACAGAAGAGGATCAAATCTATAAGAAACTCCAAACCTGGTCTATCACCAGAATCGGAGACATTCTTGTGAAAGACCAGGATTGATTTATCTGCTTAAACGCCTTACAAGATCTTCCACGAATTAATAATTTCTAATACCTACATAGCTGCATAGATATCGTACCCAATTGAGTTTATTATAACTCAGAAAACAAATATAAATACAACATTTCAAGCCATTTAGTGTCTCTAATATTATTGTGCTATGATGACTCTTCTTATACATCTTTCATTCAAAAATAATGAAACAATACCAGTTTTATATTTTAAGATAACTCCCACGCACTGCAGTATCGCTCTTGTACCGCGAGAGCAACACTTAGACGCGGTTCTAAATATCACAAGTTGTTGATCATACAAATGTTTGTCCCGTGATGGGATTGAATATACAAAACTCAGTGCAGTAAAAGCAGCAATGCAACCACCTAAACAAATATGCCATCCGTTCTGTCGTTTTCATCTCAATATATTGTAATTGATTTTTATTAATTAGTTTCATTACCATGCAATACATTACAGTATATTAATATTTACATATACTGTTGGTAAACCAAATACAAAAAGGGAAAAATCTCTAAACAAAATGGCAACTATAACAGAAAAACTAAATCAAACTGAACCCTTTCCCGCAGCTACAAATATCCGAAGTTAGTACAGAGAAATTTTTATTTGCGCATAACCTAGTCGCTAACGACTTCAGTTGTAAAGGGTCCTTAATTGAAATAAAATTGACGTTTACAGGCCGCGCGGGGGACTCTTAATTGCTATGCAGTCCGCCACGTAAGCCGTTCTCAATCGTTCTGGGTGCTTCTCGGGCGTTTCCGCCAATCCTCGGCTGTTCTCGGCTCGTGGCCGGTTCAAACCTGTTTTATTTCGTTTTTATGACTCGGCCATTCAGAGCGGAGTTTGCGTGCCTGAAATGTTTTGGAAATTGGTTTGATCTCCTTGTTCCAAGTATTTTTGGTTTACGTGAAAGTTTAAATACGTGCGAAAATGTTGTGTATACTAGATGGGACGTGGATAACCGTTGCTCGGACGTTTTATAAAAATTGTTGCCAATAGAATATGGAGACCGATTTTGTTCTCAATAAAAACGGAATGTTTTAGCATGTTTGTTCATTTTACTTTTTTAGGAATCTTGGTCGGCTACGGAATATAGATAGCAAAAAATATTAATAAATCAATAATGACACTTGACGAATGAAATTGTGGTTGTAGGGTGACTAACCACCTCGAATAAGAATTATTATTATTTGGCTATTAAAATAGCATTGCAGTAGACTTGAGTAGTTCACGAACTAAGAACTATTAAGAATGAATTCTTGACACTGAACTAGAACGAACTATTCCGTGAACCGTTCCTTAATCGGTCTTAGTTCGTCCAGTTCTCTATGCTTCACATCTCGACTCGGGAAACATTTATAATCTAAGGCGTTACGTTTAACGTCAAACAGAAGAACGTACTAATGGCATAAGAATATCATCCTCTTTTTTTTCCTTACTTGAATTACACTAGAGGAAAAGAAATGCATATAATATGTGTTTCCCGGAGTAAACTTTCAAGATCACTGTAGAAAGTTCGACTGGAGTAAGCAAAATCTGGAATTTTGTTATTAGAGCCATAAAACATATATACACCTTTTCCAGTATGTTTTAAAAATATTGTGCATACAGTCAACGTCCGTGCCATGCGAAAGGGTATTTTACAATGCGGGGTAAGTTTTAAATCAACGCAGGATACTTTTAAAACCTGAAATACTGTCACAGTTACTATTTTTGCATGGTAATGTATAAATAAAATTGTATAGGTATATAAAATAATGAAAAATAAATTTAAATGTAAATATTTGAATCATTGTATTGTCGGCCTCGATGGCGTAGTGGTTAGTGTAACCGACTGCCACGCCTGAGGTCGCGGGTTCGATTCCCGCACAAGACAAATATTTGTGTGCATGAACATGGATGTTTGTCTTGGTCTGTGTGTTTCTATGTATAATAGGTATGAATTTCCAAAAAAAAAATATATTTATATATAATATGTATGTTTATCCAATGTCTAGTACCCATAGTACAAGCTCTGCTTAGTTTGGGCTAGATAGTGTTGTGTGTATGTGGTAAAATATTAAAAAAAAAAAAATTTGGTTTTTAAAAACGCCATTCTTAGACTTAAAATAATAACATTGCAGTAAAATTTAAAATAATATCGAGACATTAACGTTTTCAAATATTAGAATGATAGTCAGATAGCCTGCAAAGTATGAAGGGAAATCAAATATTATTACTTATTAAATACTCAAATATACTTCTTGTTATAATATAACAATAATGCGTAAAATACTGTGTTTATATCCATAAGTTTGTAACAAAACAGTTACACAATTCATCAACATGATCAAATAAATAGCGATGCTACTAAGGAATAAAGGAACTAATAGTCCTAATAGAACTAGACGACTAAGCACACATTATGCATTATCGCTTATTAAAGAACTTACAAATATATCAAAGACTAGTAGAACTAAAGAACTAAAAGAACTAATAGTCCTAATAGAACTAAACGACTGAGCACACATTATGCATCGTCGCTTATTAAAGAACTTACAAATCTATCAAAGACCTGTGGAACTAAAGAACTAATAGAACTAGGTGTACGAGCTAGTTCATTTGGAAAAATGAACTAGTTCGGAGCGCTCTGTTTAGTGACCGAGCAAGACCAAGTCTACATTGCAGGCGATTTGACAAATGATAAACATCGTGTTCAGCGTTTGTTGTCGTTGTGTAAGACTTGGAACACAGTTTTTTTCAATTCTTCACCAACAAGACTCGTCACTTAATTAAGACTTCATACATACATACATAAATTCACGCCTGTTTCCCAGAGAGGAAGGCAGAGACTACGAATTTCCATATGCTACGATCCTGACACACTTCTCTGACTTCATTCACTTTCATAACATTCCTCATACACGCTCGCCGGTTTAAGGTGCTCTTAACCTGGCCTTTATCCAGAACGTCTACGATCTGATCAGGAAACGTTCGCCTAGGTCTTCCCCTTGCGACTGTTCCATTCACACTAGCCTTATAAACTTTCTTAGTCAGTCTGTTCTCGTCCATTCTTTCTACATGCCCAAACCAACTTAACATACCCTTTTCTATTCTCGTCACTATATCCACTTTTATGTCGCATCTCTCTCTAATCACACTATTCCTTAGTCTATCTTTCAAAGTCACACCACATATATTTCTCAGCGCTCTCATTTCTACAGCATTTATTCTGCTCTCATGCTTCAAGACACAAGACTTCATAAAGGTTACATTGTATTATCTCTATAACAAAGTTAGCCTTTTGGCGACTATGAGGCACATTTCCAGACCCCGTAGGGCGACTAATAATTTCCTAATCAAATATCGAACATTCCTCTTAACCGAACGCGAACATAAACTACCACTGAACTAATGTGAGAGTCAGATACACTATGTACAGCATACATATTACAATACAACTGGAATTCGATAAGCTATTGTATTCCCCTCAGCGCGAAGTAGACAAAATTGTTGACAGTATAAGCAACTCGCTCAATTTTGTGTAAGCGGGTCACGTTTTACAGAAATGACAACAGTAAAACGTTAAACGATGTCTGGATGTGCGTTGTAAAATACCTAGTTACTGACGGATCACCTTTGAGCCATCAGAGAAAAGAGGGTAGGCAGTATTCGTGCTGATACTGGCGTATAGTAATGGCATGTTTCTAAAAACTATACCATGGAGAGTGCTCTGAAGAGTTATTCCACCTTATACCGCCCTCCACTTTCCTATCCAGAACAACGCGTGCTGGGCTCAGATGCCATCCTTAAACGGTGGAGTCGACTAGAGTACGTACTAACAAGTTTGGGTCCTCATACCTCTGCCGAACGATCAAGGCATGGAATTCTCAGCCAAGGCACATGTTTCCTTCTTCCTTCAATCCTGGGCCCGTTAAGCGGGGCGTGAAAAAGCACCTTCTCAAGCCGTCAAAGTAAAGACCTCAACATCGCCTCGGCTGCTATGAGAACGGTGTGGAGGCCACTGCTCTTAGACCACACGACTGCTTACCATCAGGCGGAGAGTGATCATTTTGATGAGAAAAATAAAAATAAAATGGATAGCAACCGACTTGACTTGATAAATGGTTCAATGAATTATTTCCTGTTTAAACGTATTTCTAGAGTTAGGTAGCCTTATTCCTCTTTTTCTTTGCATTTTGCTAGCTATGCTATATACGCCCAAAAATTGGAATTGGAACTATTTTTGCCAAAACTTCTAGGTTCTGAGACTTGTTTATACATTAAGCTGTCTTGGTGGCGTAGCGATAGTAAAGGTGATTGCTTTGCGTGACGGCTACATATAACTGGCAGACTGTGGAAATGATTTACATAGCCAGTTGCACTCACAGATCCGTAAATGATTAACGAGGTTAAGCAATGTTGGGTGCGGTCAGTCTATAGATGGGTGACCACTTAGTGGTATTTCATCTGAGCGTCTCCGTGCTTCGGAGAGCACGTAAAAAGTCCGTCGCGGTTGTTGCCAAATTGACAGCAGTCGTTAAGCCATGTCAGAGGCCTACGTGAGGTTTGAACAACTCTTGACAACAGGTTGGCCACTAACCACACGAAAAGAAGAAGTTCTTTTTTGTTTTCTTCTGGAGAGAGAGTCGGTCTCTGGAACTGTGTCCAGTAGTCGGGGTGTGCGGTTGTAATACACATTTGTCTAACTAGATGATATAGTTATGAAATGATGTGAGCATGTATGAAGTAAGTTCTCATAGGCAGGCGCCAACCTGATCGGTAAAATCGTTAATGAGATTATTTCCATTTCAAGCTTATTTCTACATCTAAAGAAATGAGATGATTACTGAATAAAGTGCCGAATGTGCTCTACATTTTACCACATCTCAATTTCCCAGCAATGTCTAGATCACGAAGAATAAATAGCGAAACTATTTTGAGAACCAGCCAAGGCGTTAGTTACTTCTGAGTTGTCACTAGCAATGTGCGATTAAAATTTATTATTGCGTTATAATAGCACAGCAATAGAATTAAATATGATTTCCTTTGTAATGCAAACGTGACAGATGAACATATATATAATTAGTATAGTTAAAATCCTTATATAATGGTAACACAGAACATAAAAATAAAGAAGTTCGAATTAATACAATACATGAAAAGTCTCTCTTTCTCTTTCTCACCCTTACATCGTAATAAGCCAACCATATGTATCCATGAATGTAATTTAGTTAGATACCCCTATAATTAACATATCATAACTCTCGATTATCAAACCAAATTATTTGAATGACTGGTATGATATGGAAAAAAATATTTGTCTTGATTTCGGGTAACTTGGAGTAAAAAATATATACCTTTCAACTTAATTAAACTGTAATGCAGGTTACGTCAAGTTCTGTAGTGTTGATATATCCTCATCAATTTCAGCTGGACCTAATTGTGAGGTTCAATGTTTAACTCGTCGTTGACTGACGGTTATAAATAATTTAATTATAAAAAGTCCGAAAACCCTAAAGCCAGCTACAGTTTAATTTGAGTCGTAAAACTCTCTCGATAAATTAGTAAGTAGGACTAAATAAAACTCTTTTACTGCAGAAGGAAATAGGTTCAATTACAGTTCCTTTCCAGAATGTACTAGCTACGCTCCGAAGTGTATTATATAACATTATATTGCAAGTTACGTGATTTAAGAATTTGAAAAATAAATCGCTATCGTTTGTAGCTGCCTTATTTCCCGAGAGATTAAAAGCTAAAGCTGGGGCTCTCCCAAAAGATGAAGCCGCATTTTTAGCTTTTCCCACCAAAACATATTGCAGCACCGTCTGAAAAATATAGCTGTTTATTTTATACTGGTAAAATATTGGACGAAACAACTGATGTGGCATTTAACTGGAACATATGTGGTGTGTGTTTTTAAGAATTTAGTATCTTTTCGTTTTATATATATATGATGGTTTAAAAGCTTCCTTCTGGTTTAAACTATGTCCAACTGAACAATAAATTTGCTTCTTGTTACGATCGATACAATGTAAGTCATCAATATCATTTTCTTTATAGAAATGTTTAAATTATTAAAATTAGTCTAGCAGGCATTTCTTAATATAAACTGTCCTGACAAGATGCTCTTGAATATTCAGGAATAGTTTTAACTTTTATACTTTCGCATAGCAAAACTTATGTAATTTATAAAGGGTATTAATGCCATAATGGATGTACTCAGACACTTTTTTGGAATGCTTGATGTTTCGCATAGGTTGCATTGAATGCAGTTGCAAGCAACACTCTGTTTGTGGACAATATAGATACCTAGGCTTATATACGTAGGCACATTTATTTAGTATACTCTCGTTAACTTCCGCTTATAATATACAATTCGATTAAAATAAGAAAATAAATATAATTATACATTCAGAAGACTACCAGAAATATCTTATTTGGCAAAATTGACACACTTTCGGGTTTATAGGGATAACATATAATAATTTAAAAATAGTACACATTTATTAATTATAACTATCTAACAAATTCAAAAGTATTTATATGCATAGTGCATTAAATATGTTCTAACATTTCTATGAAAAATAAGTGTATATATTAATAAATATTTACATATGTAAGATATGTTGTGTTTCATCTCTTAAATATACACTCATATCTGTTATAACTATAACATACAAATTATAAGTTTACTTATCTTTTAAAAACATATCTGTGTAATCCTAACTACTATCGACATTAATTTACTAAAAATAATAATTACTTTTATTTTCATCGCCTTTACTGCAATGCCTGAAGACCAAAGTCTTTGACCAGTGCGTCCTACCTGTTATGACCTACGGTGCCAAAACGGTAGGGCTAGTCCAAATATTTAAAGTCACCCAGTGGGCTATGGAGCGAGCTATGCTAGGAGTTACTTTGGAGGATAAACTTAGAAATGAGGTTATCCGTCAAAGAACCAAGGTTACCGACATAGCTCGCAGAATAAGCAAGCTGAATTGGCAATGGGCTGGCCATATCTGTAGAAGGACCGATGGCCGTTGGAGCAAGCAAGTCCTAGAGTGGAGACCGCGACTTGGTAAACGTAAGGTAGAAGATGGACCGATGACCTGAAAAAGGTAGCTGGGTCGGATTGGATGCGGAAGGCGGAAGACCGGATGTTGTGGCGTAAAATAGGAGGGGCCTATGTCCAGCAGTGGACTGCGGTGGGCTGATTGAACAATTACTTCACCTTTTCACTGTCAATTTTATCTACACGCTTTTGCAATCATCAAGTACATAATATAAATTATACCAAACATGTTGACACAAACATAATAAAACGTCCAAATGACATCCTACTATACTTGCAGAAACACAACTGAATTTCAACCTTAGTACACCAGCCTTACAGTCTATTGTACAACGTAATAAGAAGCGGAGATTACACACTTGCATCTAGAACTGTCCATTCACTCTCATGCATGATTCTAGACGTGATCTGCGTGTCATCTCCTTAGTAAGGCTGGGGGTGGAATATTCATTGATCAATTTGACTACGTGTAGCCGTTATGCAAGTTCTTAGATTAACTTGATGGAAGTAAATAGGTTTCCAGGGATTGTAGTTGAGACTAGATTAAAGTGAACATCTGTATGAGTTAGTTATAGTGTGATTTCGTTGACTGCGCTTATGTTTTGGTGGTATTTTATAAATATCGTTGACGTGTCACGACCATATACTCTTCTAGTTTTTGACCGTGGCTTCGCTCGCATACAAGTAGGTTAGTTTATATCAATAAAAGTACTTTTTAAATAAAATATAAGCTATGTTACTCGGTGATAATATAGCTTTCTAATGGTAGAAAGAATTTTTAATCGGTTGAGTGGTTTTGTAGTTAAACCCTTACAAACAAACAAAATATCAAATCTTTCCTCTTTATAATATTAGTAGAGAAAGGCCACGGAACAGAAAATGTGAGGCAGTCGTCCATTATTCAATTTCGCCATTTATGGTTTATCTTTCACGCCATAGTGAGGAAGTCTACTACACACAGCTCCAGACTTATTGCTGCTGAAGAGACCTCATTGGCAGAGAACCGCAATAGCACTTTGCCAGTTTGGGAAATCGATGGCAATACATCACGCACAGCAATTGCAATCGAAGTAAGGTTAAAACAGTTAAACTCGCATGTGCTCTATGGGTTTACTGGACAAGAGTTGAAAGTAACCAGGACGTTTTAGTGTGACGGAATCAGGATCGTAATCGGTTCAGTGCAATCAGTTTGCCTTAATATCGTCGAACCAGAATGCCGGGCTCATGACCAATAACCTCTACGAAATGCTGGAAAATAAACAACTATGAAGCAAAATTATATATTTTTGATATTTTGTTCTTCAAGCTGTCTCAAAATCAGAGGTACCATTCAAATTAAAATCATAGTCAAAATAGTTTAAGCTAAAGTATATTTTAAGTTCTTCTCGATTGCACTAGCAAGAACTTTTAAGACTAACCCGTAATGTGAGCTCTTTAAATTAAATTTGACTCAGTATAGACTCTTAGCTTTACATACATACATATGTATGCAGTCATAAGTCACTCGATATTTTAAAAGACTTGTTGATCAACTGATCAGTTGAATAAATTGTAGGAATACACAAGCATTTAAAAGACTTTGGTCTCTTTTAAAATATAAGGCGTTTGAAGTCTAGCGCTTATGCCTATTTTTCGAATTTTTTAACCTGTATACAAATAGCAACGTGACAAGATGGCCGTTATATGAAAATGATATAATATTATTATAATTTATATGAGAAACATTACAAAAACAGAAAACTATAAGAGCACGGATGCCACTGCTACCGCGCTGATTGTTGTAGGTTTACAATGCCCGTTGTTTGAATGTTTAAGTCCTCCGTAATACAGGATTTATTCTTAGTTATGTTTTAAAAAATTATCAAGAGTGATATATCTTTGACACCTGACTTAATGAAAACATTATATATAAAAGTCTTTTAAGCACGTCCCTAACATACTTACGCACTAACAATATTACTCAGAATTACACTTACGATCCAAAGTAATCCATGAAACTAAATGGGCTAAATTTAATGAATAATAACCATTCAAGTTTAGTGGCAGTTAAATTCATATGCATATGTCAGGTGACCCTTCAACACATTACACAGTTAGGCCTCCATCCAGTTAATTCCATTTAGTTGATGGCTTACGTTAATAGATATTGTTAGTGCTCTTTACGTTATAGAAGTCGTTATGAAGTCTTGTGTTGACTGATAGTAGCTCTAAGTACCGATTGAATCGAATCATTCGAATAATTTATGATGTACTAAACATCAATGACCATTCGAATGAATTTTCTATTGACTGCTAGTCAAGATTATTAGATTACGTATTAGATACAGAATTCAGATATAGATATCAAAGACTTATTAGTGAATACTTATATAAGGACTTCAGTGTTGTCCGGGCAAAAAAAATAGCAATTATCTGAATCTTAAGGGTAGGAAATTCTCGGAAATGTGTCCGATGGAATAAGCTTGCCTTTATTACGTAGAATCTAAAAACACTGTTGTGAAAAGTAGGTGCCTCTGCATACCCCTTCTTGGATATACAGACAAACATATATATAGAATATATAAACAATACATTTAATTTAATTCTCCCTTGTAACCACAAAGCCTCCCAACAACATAATAAAAAAGCTTGTTCATATTATTTTTGGAAGTCTTCACGACTGAAACATCCAACATCTTTAAATATGACTTACTGTATGTCCTCATCAGACAAGTCTTACAAAAAATTTTATGCTTATCACAACAGACAAACCAAAATGATTGCCTCAATTATACCTCGCCCGGACAATTCCAAACCGTCTGATACCTTTTCTACTTACAAACGGTACTTCCATTCGTATTATTCGTAATACCCTAAGACTCAGAACCTCTAGTAGAATAACATTTATAACGATTACCTAAAGTAGGATATGTGAACATGGATTTGGGGAGCTACGCAAAGATTTAGATCTTGAAATATTAGCTAAATTTGGTCTAAGGGTTTTCGTTGGCAGTGTGAATTTCCTCTCCTGTTACATGACACGATCTTATGAATAGATATCGTTTTACTAGTTTCAGAACATACAGACCATTTAATTCTTTATCTTGAAAGGCATAAAATCCATATAGGTACATAATATAGTAAAATTGTATTACACCCAACACTATATTTAAAGTTTTAAATTCACACACAATTTATTGCGTATCGTGAGGGAACTGGGAACACTACTGCCGTGCCGAACACTGTATCTTCAGATACAGTGTTTTATCGTAACAGTAAAAAATTAAGTTCTCGCACTGTGTTATATAGACTGGCATATAAATTTTGATTAACTCTTAAAATTACTGAGAAACACTATACACGTATATACTGTATCTCAAAACGAGTAAGGTTGAGTTTTGACAAAACACTGTAGGTACTCTTACTTAAAGTGTTTTGTCAAAACATAACGTTAGTTTTGGTCAGTCACTATTTAAAGATACAGCGTTTTGTCATAACATTATCCCGCAGTTCGTGCATGCAATGTTTATTTGAGTAGAAGAATTCATTGAGTTCACTTCGCATAGTGTACGTAGTTCTTGTATCGAATAGGTTTATAGCTACAAATATCCAAAAATGACTAAAGAATGCAGTAAATAAATTTTCAACCTAACCAAAAAACGGGATCAACATCATTTGAATTCTGTGGTATATTTCATTAAATTCAACAATTCTATTACAAGAGAGCCCTAGAAGCGTGTTATTTTTAATTTTTATTTTCACTTCAACATGATCACACTTTGCTTGATGGTAAGCGATCATGACTGGTCCTGCATAAATTAGGAAGCACGACCGTCGCAAAGGACCCGCTACAACGCTTCTGCAGGAAACCTGCAACCTGAGGGGTCAAGAAGGGGGCCAGAAGCTTGTAAAGAAGAGATCGGCGTCAGACCGTATCGAAAGCTTTGGCTATGTCAAGGCTGATAGCCAAAGACTCGCCGTGCTTGTCCATAGCCTTACCTCATAGGTGCATGACGAACGCTAGAAGATCACCCGTTCCTCGTGTATTCCTGATGTACCCGGTAATGCTATCCCTTATGAAGATACTAATTTGAATGGTGAATCAGCCATGGATTTAAATTCTTCGTCAAACCAATCTCCGATGACGATTGACGTTCTACTACGGCTTTTACAGAACGTTGCCGTGTAAATTAAGCATTGGTTGTTATGACATAACACTGTAAACGTGTGTAACGTGCAGTATTTTGTATTAACAATGTTTCCAGTTAGTGCCACTGAGGGCCTCGATAGAACACGTTTCTAGCTTGAAATGTAAAATAAAACAAATAAACGTAGTTTTTATTTATATTTGTCAGTATAATTCCTAAGCTGATTAATATCATATTGAAAATTAAAAAAGTCTAACTTGTAATAAAAAAGTTATGACAATTTTTGCTAAAAATCAGAAAATCACGATTTCTGAAAACTGTGTCTTTTTCAGATAGTGTTTTGTCATGGCACGGCAGACTACACATAACAATAATATATAATATATCTACTAAACCTATCAACTATGTCTATTAACCTCTGAGTCTTCTTCGAAAAGGCTAATGAAAACACTATGTAGGTCCACCACCATAAAGTATTTAGTTTAACTTATTTGAATATACCTCTATACAGTTATTTCATTATTTGATAAAGGAAGCTTACAAAACAATGCATTAGTCAGTCGAATTTTATATAGAAATTGTGATACTTGTTTTTCTCTTTTCAGTTCATTACTTTTAAGCAGTCAGGTATTTTGTTTTTATAATAATTCCAATATGTTTGGACTAATTCAAGGCGGAAGTTCAACTGTGAAATATCTTGTCCTGATTTCCGCATTAGTAGGTATCAACGAGTTATTTATAGTTACATCTACAGTCCATGCAAAAATTGGCCACCAACACTTTTTACCTCGAATCACAATCCTATAATTATTTATTTATGTGGGCATCCATGAGGTTCATACCTCCCATGTATTGGTCGTATATAGCTATGAGATTGGGTCTCGGTACTTTTATTTTTTGATTGTTTGCATTGGATTACCGATCTGCCAAGCCCACTAGATTTACTCAGTGATCGGTGCAAACTACAGTTACGACAGCATTGTCCATCCATCGGACTAAAATGATATTACTCTGAGAAGCATATTCATTAGAACCTCTAGATCCTTTTTTCATAGTTTCAACTTTAGCGATTGGGCATTTTTTTGCCTATCTATTTTGATGAAAAGTGCCCGTTCCTCCCCTCCGTAAGCCATAATTTTCAAGTAAAGTAAGAGCGGAATACCCGTAAAAGATTATTAAAATAAAAATTAAGTTTTTGCTTTCTCATAGCTTCTAGTAATTCAGAAATCATAGAAAGCAGAGGTGCCGTTGCTGTTCCAAAGTTTTGTTCGTCTTCTTTATTTGCACCTGGAATAGCGCCTTGATATACTTCAAAATTCTCCAAATACATACAAGCTCTGCTACTACAGGAGGCTAAATATAAATCTCCTTCAAGTCACCATCAACTTCTTGATCCAATAAATCCGCAATTTCATGCAACTTCAAGCTGAAAAGGACAACAGGCACAATTTAGGTAACAATGTACTCGTAATAGCCTACCGTTGCCGTATGGCAAAAGGCGGAATAACCATCGCAACATCAAATATACTTGACAAACTAATATTTATTTAGCATCATTATACACTTTAGTTATGTCTGAACATATGTCATTTAAAAAACAAGAAACAAATAAATTATACTTACATTTTCTTGTTCGCCATTGCTGTTCAATTTACGGCAACCCACTAAATGAAATCATAACTGCGTTCAAACTTGGGACACTACTGACCATTAACTGTTTCTTATCAACGACTAATACATCTCAGTGCAGGTTTAAAATAACAAAGAACAATGACGGTGCATAGATTTCTATAAATGATCTGTAGACTAAATAAACTACTCACGTTGCTAAATGACAACGCTAGTCTATAATGGATAAATAAGTCTTAACTATTTGAGAACATGAACATTCCACGCAGAACTTCAATTATGGGCTTGTCAGTATATATGTTACATACAAATCGTCTACATAAACATTGTAATTTATTCGACCTCCACATGATAACCAATACACTATAAATAAACAAGACCTATCACCAACAATGGCATAACATTACTTCAAAATTGGAATAGGCACATAAAATTCCCATATACGCCGTAAAAACTAAACTCCTGTACGAAATAACGCGTATCACGGCAAAATTGTCGTAAATCAGCTGGCAAACGGTGTAAAGTTTGTATTCTGCACCACAGAGCCATTCAGGATGATGGGCCAGCCGTTGGCACGACTCCAACTTGCGACAATCGATTTACATAACTTGAATGAACGATCAAATATCTATTTAAACTTAGTTTTGAGTTTGTTGAACAGAGCCTGTGTCAAATGTATTTTTGTAATGACATTATCTGGTACCATGATGTAATGTATACAGAAGGCATTGAATCCAGATGACAAGAGGATAGGGTAAAATAAATGGAGAAAGGCGAGGCCTTTCAGAACTAGACTTATAGTGGCAAAACCTAGAGCAGCAATAGCGTAATGAGAAACCATTGAACTGCCACACAAAGACCTTCTCTAGACTCTCAGAGTCTCTAGTTAGATTTTAAAGCGCGTATGTCTGACTTTTCAAAGTTATGTGCGTATTAAATAGTTAATTATCGCTTGCTTGAACAGTGAACGAAAACCTCGTGAAGAAACCTGTATGTTTGAAAGTTTCCATAATGTTTTCGAAGATATGTGTAGTTTGCTAACCCAAACTGGGCCAACGCGGTGGATTGGGGTCTAACACTTCTCATTTTGAGAAGAGGCCCATGGCCAACAGTGAGATAGTTTACTACTGGGCTGATATTAAATTATTATTTATACCTGCGTGAATGTTCCGGGAAAACGTTGTCTGAAAGTTCTACGTAATGTTCTTGGCGATGCTTGTCGTCATGAAGTCGGCAAGCCCACACTAGCCTAGTACATGGAATATGGCTTAACCATTGTTATTCTGAGAAAATGGCCGTGCTATCCAGGTAGTTTGCAACTAAAATAAAGAGTTAACAATATGTATATGTTTGTATGATATCAAGTTAAGAGCAGCGATAGCTCAGTGGGGAGACCAACAGACTGCAATGCAGAGGGTCTCGGGTTCGAACCCACGTCGCGCACGTCTGAATTTCGGAAGTTATATGACTTTTCGAAATTATGTGCGTATTGATTGACAATTATCGCCTGCTCCGTGCCTCGGAGAGCACGTTAAACCGTCGGTCCCAGCTGCCATGAACATCTATGGCAGTCGTTATTGGGGAAGTTGACACAAAAGATCCCACTGGGTCGAAGGGTCGCCGGTCTGTACTGACTGGCCCCCACACAAGATAAGATAAGATGATATCATGTTTATAGTGAAACGGTACCTTTTATACACGGGTATTAGAGATGTACGGGTGTAAGAGTGTTGCGGGTTCGATTTCCACACGGGCAAAATCTTTGTGTGATCCACAAATGGTTGTTCTGAGTCTGCGTGTTCTTTGTGTCCGTTGTTTGAACGTTTTTAAAGTCCTCCGCGATACAGGTGATCACTTATTCCTAATGAGGGAGTTGTCTTTTTAAAACCAAATCAATACCATAATAATATGTTACTAAGAATATTGGTACAATAAAACATTCAGTGGGAACCATCAAGCTCTCACTGCCATCATAAGATATGACATAATTATCGACCATATCGTAAAGATAACAAATTGTGGCCATGCTTCCTATTTATAACTGATTCAGGCTGCCATCTATCGGATCATTTCCAAAAATGAAAGAATTTAAACTATAACAAAACTGTATAATAGCTTTAAAATATCAGCCCTGTATTAAATAGTCCCACTGCTGGGCACAGGCCTCTGCTCAGTCTGAGAAGGGTCAGGGCTTAGTCCACCACGCTGGCCTAGTGCGGGTTGGCAGACTTCACATATCTTTGAGAACATTATGGAGAACTCTCAAACATGCAAGTTTCCTCACGATGTTTGCCTTCGCCGTTAATAATAGCTATAATACAATAATAATAGTTACTTTACTGTAATTAGCATTTTAAATAGTTATTTAGGCGTTATTTTATCTAATTAAGTTAAAAGATACACCAAAATGCAATTTTTGTAATGATTCGTAACTGAATTAGTTCTCTGTTTGTTTCAGAATCTGAAAGATCAAATTCTAACAACCAATGTCTGGCTGGAGCATGTAAGTAATCAAATCATTTTAGAACAACTTAAGAAGGGGTTAAGCACAATTATAGAATAATTAATGAAGTAACTCTCTAATAATTACACATCCTGTGCTTTTTATGATGTAATGGTGATGCTAGGCGTCATCTGTAGCATAATTTAACAACTACACAACTGTGAAAAAAGTTGTAACAAGGTAATGTTCTTAGTTTGTATATATGTACAGTCAAGTCGATACACACTTGTGAGATTTCGATACCCTCTACCTTTCAATATTATACCAATTATATTAGTAGCAATAGTAGTTAAAAGATAGTTGATCTAATCACAACATAATGGTTATACAACACATAATGTTTATTCATAATATACTTCTACTAAGTTCAACGCTTAGCTACGTAAGTTGCTGTCTATACCACTCAAAAATATTTTCCGTCTATGGTTATCAGGTAGCAAGAATATATAGATTCCGACTTAATCACCTGCAATATTGAAAAAGGTCAATCAAATCATATTAGAGAGTTTAGGAACTATTTTTATTTTCTCGGGTTCGAACCCACGTCGCGCACCTCTGACTTTCGGAAGTTATATGACTTTTCGAAATTATGTGCGTATTGATTGACAATTATCGTCTGCTCCGTGCCTCGGAGATCACGTTAAGCCGTAGTTCCCGGCTGCCATGAACATATGTATATGGCAGTCGTTATTGAGAAGTCAGTGCCCTACTGGCCCTACTGACGCTGGTCTAGCCTTACGGTATCGTTAGCCTTTGGGTTGCGGAGGTCAGGTGGCGGCCGCTCCGTGTAAAAACTGATATCCAGTCAAACCCGGTTAGACTAGAAAAGCCGACCCCAAGTGACTTGGGAATAATAAAGGCTAAGGAGAAGAGAGGATTTTTAGAGGAAGTAATCTATACCTAACCTTTTGCATGCAGGAATGGGAAGATCATAAGTTCAAATGGGATCCACTGGAGTATGGTGGGCAGAAAGAACTGTACGTGCCTTCAGAACACATCTGGTTGCCTGACATCGTTCTTTATAACAAGTAAGTACTTTATCCAGTTCAGAATAATTATGTTGAGTGTATTATTAAATGGGCATCTATCCAATATAGTTTTCCCCTCAACATTGAGCCGAAGCCACTTACTACCTATCTTTGATTAAGAGTTTTTTGGCTCTTGTATACCACGTAGGTGGCTTGCACAAGTTAAGGTACCTACATATCAACGGTATAGTATAAATATCTAATAACTACAAAACGATGATGTTACCGGACGCGACAACGTTAATTTCTATAGGAGTTAACATCTGAACCAAAAAGTTACTTATATTTAAAAATTTGCTGACCCGACAGTCGTTATCCCATCAATTTACCTATTCAAAAATACATTTCACGTAATTAAAAATATAATTCCAATTTTCGTATTTTTTTGAAAATTTACTTTCATACAAACCTTGTCCTGACAATTACAAATACAACAAAAAAGAAACAGCCAAATCCTTCGTTATTCGTTATTAAGTGATGCTTCGTCATACATGTGGAAATTGATTTTTATTTATATACAATAGTAGGAATCGCTCGTGATGTGAATGTTAATTATTGGATATTGATATTTCACCATTGATATGCATGTTGTGCATCATGTAAATAACGATAGCATTGACGCAGGTCAACACAAATAGTTTTAGTCACCCGTACTTTTTTTTAATCTAATTAACCACATCTCCAGCTATAAGAATAAATCCCGTGTCACGACAAACTTTAGAAACACTCAAACAACGGTCAAAAGGAACACCTGGGCTCGTGACAAATATTTATGGATCGTGCAAATATTATCTCGTGTGGAGGTCGAACCCACAACACTCGGCGTAATACTGAAACGGCCACTGCTCCATCCGTACAGTCTAATATTAATCAGTCAAATAACCTCGAGCATGTAGCCTTCGCATTTAGTACACCTTATAACCGCAAATTTCAAGCCATGTTTGGATTTGTAAATGATCTTTGCTCTTAAGCCTGAAACTAACTAACAAGTTCGTCGGCCTCGGTGGCGTAATAGTTAGTGTATCCGACTGCCACGCCTAAGGTCGCGTGTTCGATTCCCGCACAAGTCAAACATTTGTGTGCATGAACATGGATGTTTGTCTTGATCTGGGTGTTTCTATGTATAATACGTATGTATTTTAAAAAAAAAATGTATATGTATGTTTATCCATTTTCTAGTACCCATAGTACAAGCTCTGCTTAGTTTGGGCTAGATGGTGTTGTGTATATGTGGTAGAATAATGTATTTTCTTCTCTCTCTGCCTCAACTGTCTACAGTTAAGGCAGAGAGAGAAGACTGACTCTCATATACATCTCTTAGAAATCAATTATGGTATCATAATACTACGGTCAAAGAACAAATAGGTATTTAGTTCCTAAAATTTTAAATAATATATGAATGAAATGATGAATTAAGAAAATACCTAAAATAAGTATTAATACTGTTAAGAAAAGACTGAAGGCTGTATTGCTGTATGGTTTATGTGTCGTCTAGCAGTGCAAAGTAAGTACAAAGTATATAAATTGTATATAAAGTCTGTCGTATTCTTTTTCTTTTGAAATTAATCTACTATATACGGATTTAGGATTTAGGGGAGACTCATGTCCATCACCCCGTGATCATGGCTGCTGAAAATCAACTGAAACGTCGGGGAAATTGTAAACTTAAATATAAATAGTTTTAATAATTTAATTAGCTTCACAATTAGTAAAGTTTAATAGTAGTAGTAGGTAGTGTAATAGTTTCTAAATTGTCCAATTCTAAAGTGTCAAATAAACAACGCGATAAAATCCGTATATAGTAGTTTAATTTCAATGAATAACATTCGCGTAAAAAGGAGACAATATTATATTTTATTTTGTTTTTAACTTTAAATATTGTTTCTTTTCATTTAACTTTTGTGAGCTGAGCTATTTTTTTAATGCATTGTCATAATATGTACTAGAATTTAAGAGCGTGTCTAGCCATTAAACTTAACGTTTGGCGAGTATTATGTAAGTACCTATAATGTTACTGAATTAAAACTGTATTGTACTTAAAAATAAAAATGTACCTATATAGCAAAACCAAAATAAAATTAATGGATAAAACAATAGCTGAAATATTGAAAAAGTTGAAAAAAAAAAAAAATTTTACAATAACAACTCACTAAAAACAATATTTATTTTCTTTATTTTGATTGTGATTTTTATAGCAACAGGAAACTTCAACTGTTTCCTAAAAGTATAAGCAGAGACTAGCGATTTTCCCCCTAACTAACTAAGCCTTTCTCAAAAACATTGATCGAAAACGATCGCCTAGGTTTTCACATTTGTCTTATATACATTCTTGATTAACGTTTTTAGTATTCAAATGTATACTTACTGACTTTTTTATATAAAAAACGATACTCTTGTTTACTTTTACCTGAAATACCAGGCATGATTAAAAACATATGGTATCTGGCCGCCAGTGTACTGGTACTACTATAATAGGATAAACAGGCTGCACTAACATTAAAACAATAGTCACAAAGAACATCTAAAATTCAAACCATTATTTGTGCATCACAATACAAAGATCATCTAAATTCAACCTATCTATATCAGGATAACACAAACTGTTATCCATTTTCAAAGCACCTGCACCAGCATGCACGTGTATTTCATTACATTTTACTTCCAATTTAACCCTAAACGACTCGACCAAACCCGTAATATTTTAATCAAGAACAAGCGGGCAGTAAAGCTGTACGCAATTATGGCACACAACTTGGCCAGTACAACAATGCAATTTGGTACGAGCTAATGTCCGAATGTTAGCCGGCCAAGTTTAGCTTCCGCTTAGGATTAGTACTCACTATGCTAAAACTAAGTCACAGATGAATAATAAAGATGTAAAGATAAACCATATGATGTAATTGAAATTTCATGCATCTTGTTTTTTTAGGCTGATGGTACATTCTGAATTTGCACACTGTAGTTTTATTATTGAGGTGTTTTATTTTTCTTTCTACTATCTCGTAGTAACATGATATGTATGTAATAATTTTCAAGAAAGTGAGAAAATCTTTAATTTGTAATAAGTAAATGATAATGTTAATTATTTCAATCTAAGTTAGTCGGCAGTTCATTCGGCAGATCAAGGCCTTCAGGCCTTAATCATAATATCATCTTTAAAATATGTAAGACACACGCATAGAGGGTTTCTTTAAAAACACAGTACTGATATTGATCAAACGATATCAAAATTTTGATTTTGATATACAATATAAAGAAAGTATTGCACAACTTGTCTTCTAAAAAAAATAAGCTATTATAGCTTGTATAAGGAATTTTAATTTCAATATATGTTATTTTGCATAAATCGAAACAATTTTTTTTTTAACCCTTGTAGCTCTAGGTGTGCTTATTGGGTCTTGAGAGGTTTTACCGACAATTAAACAAGAAATGAACTTTTAACAAATATTTATGAATCACATAATATTTTGTCCCGTGTAAAAATTTAATACATAACTCACAGTGATGACGAGCGCCAGTCATTCGTCGCATGAAACCATTGCTAGTGTGTTTTTTAAAAATGCATATTATAAAAATTTAAAAGTCGCTTTCGCCCGTGACCATACCTTGAAAAGTTTTAAAACGAGGGATAATAATGAATATAGATAAAAAGTAAAAACAAAAAAATCCGAGTTAAAATTAATTCTACAACCTGTTCTGGGGTTAATGGCTTTTCCCGGTGGCAAAGCCTAGTCCGAGGACATAATTCACCAAAATGTAGGTGTAATACACCTATACCATTAGGGGATAAAACACCACGCTGTTTTATGTGACCTTTCAAAGTCACTGTAACACCTACGAAGAATTGTGGCTAGTATTTAGTCAGACGTGTTCCTTGTTTTCGCCCTGAATACTACTAGAAAAAAAGTTTATATCTGCAACTAACGTGTCCTGCTTTGTTTTTTTTTTTATAATTTATGTATTTAAAGACTAGACGTCGTCTAAAAGTAACAAAATGGTCGGTTATACTGTTGATTCAGGCCAGATCCAAAACATATAACCAATTTAATACATACAGAAATTTATGGAAAAATATTAAAATCGGGTTTGTTTAGAGAAAACACATGAGAGCATGAAATGATGATTTCTATGATATAATCAGTCGAAGCTGTAGTTATCACTTTCATACAATTATATTTTGTTCAGGCGCTGCGAACAAATATTAAAATCGGTTTTGTTTTAGATGAAGCAACAGGGGATGACGTTTTCTGAGGCATAATCAGTCTAATCTGTAATCACCTCTTTTACACTATTATATTTCATTCGGGCTCAACGCGACAGCGATGGATCCATTCAGAACCTTTTCTTTAAATGTATTGTATCTCTACTTTAAACGCCGGCTTAGTGAGAATACGTCCTAAATTCTCTGAACGTGAGCAAACTTTACGTACTGCAGAAATTAATTCGCTAAACGCCATATCGGATGTCGCTCGTTCACAGCATGTTATGTTGTTACAGTTTAGTATTAGTTGCCATATTTATTGTAAAACAACGAGTTTTCAACTAGTTTAGCTTCTAAAGCAACTCATCATAGTGTATTAACGCTAATATTATTCTAGCTTTTGCCCATATGAGCTATAGTTCGCCTGTGTCGTCATTTTACATTATGCGAATTATGAGCCAAACAATAATCGTTTGGTAAACCATACTTGCAATAATACTAAACAGATTTAGATGTAATGTAATGTTTAATTTGTCCTGTAATCTTTGGGACAGGAAAGTAACAGAGTTATAGCACAGTAACATGATTGTTCTTTTTTCAACTTACTTGAGCTTGAGATCTTCAAACATAAAAATAAACTTCTATATTAATAACAAGAAACTGTTTAGATGTTTAGAAAATGCTTAGATCTTTTTTATATAGTTAGATATTTTTTAATTTATTTAATTTGATATTCTAACTGTACAGCTTGTAGCATAAAAATATTGTAAAACATGTCTCATAAACTCTATTACGAGTATCTGTAAATTAAAATATTTAATGTTTCTGACTACAGTGATAATGTGTTAAACTTTATGCATGGTATATAAAATTAAAACATAATATTTGCATGCCGAAATTGGCTAAATGTGGCAAGGACAATATGTAATGTAACTAAGAACTTTATGTACCCATTCATTCATTTATAACTGTGAAAACTATAACAATATGCATTCAGTGCTTTTTATATGATGTGGTAAATCGACAATAAATAAATAATTACAATTTATAAATTAGAAGTTCAGTAAATGATAATAATAAATAATAATAATAATACATTATTTCGGACTCTGGGATCCATATACAACGTCGACACAATATTAAGTAATAGTTAAAATTAGAGTTAATAACAAATTAAGTGGCAATAGCCATCCATCGTCGGTACGTTACAGTCTGCAGCAGGCGGTCTGACAGACTCATAATGATAGTATTTTTACACATGGCAACTCTGAACATAAAAGACGCTATTCTTTAACGCTGAAATGTAATAAAAGTATCAACGCGCGCATTAAAAAACATTCCGGACGCGCTACAGCTTTGTGATAACCCCATTAGTATATATACCTACATATATATGTTATTGTATGCCACTCTGATGGACTTGTGGGATTTAATAGTGTATTCGATCCAGACCTGACATGTGTAGAACGTCTGGCAGAATTATCTAAAAGTAAAGTCTTAGTCATGAAGGCATTGTGGGTTGCCTGACTGATTAAGTTATAAGTGGTCTCGAGTCATGAGTTATCTCAGTCGATGTTAAACGCCATCTATCGCAAGATTAATGGAACTATCGGATCTGCGATGTACGTAAATAATAACACAATTACTGAGATTCTATAAATAGTCGTTATGTACGCATATATATATTGTAATAGAACGCAAAGATTTAGATCATAGATTCTGTCTATATACTATATTTAAATAAAGTCACCTTTTTCGATGGTAAGGACGACACACAATGTCAAAAGGACATGTGAATTATAAATCGATAAATATATGTAGTATCACGCGCACTCATATTAAACTATTGTTATCTATCATGTATGTATGTATTCTTAGTGTGGGCACTTTTCCTGCGATCTAAGTACATATGCATAGACAAGCCGACTTGAGATTCACAACACAGCAAAACCGTACAACGAAAGGTCGCATGACATACAGGCTCCAAAATCGGAGGATACATCCCGAGATTTAACGAGTCAGTTGTTATGGACAGTACATTCCCATCCGGGCCGTGATGCATGGTCCCCCTATCTCTCCCCCACAACCACTCTATCACCCCCTCTGCTCATGGAACATAAATCATGCGTTCCACTTAGATACAGGAATCTTGATAGCTCCTTGCCATGGTTTGTTTAGTCATGGATGCGCGCCAAAAATATAATCGTACGTCCGCGTTTTGAAGTTATTTGTAGTAAGCCAAAAATTTACATGATTTATATTTTTGTGTTGCAACGTATGAATAATTAAATAAACGTAATATATAGTCTTAAAGCCTTAAATGTATTAAATAAATAAAATAATCCAGGGTTTTTATAGAAAGCTTGTAATAATTGGTATGATGGAGTTAAAATATTATACCGATTTGTTAATCTGTTTTTAAAATAATCGCCGTGAGATATACTTAAATAAAAATCCTTTGCAATATTGATGATATTAACTCATACTAATAAATAAAAGTAAACTGTTTAATTACGGTTCTGTGTTAAGGGACATCCCCTCTCTCTGCGACTATGTCTATAAATGGTCCCGGAAGGTGCTCTCGGGCACTGGAAGGTACAGCGGCTTCCAATATTATAACCTGACGGTTGGTGTAGTGGAACGCTATATCATAAAATGGACTAGTCGTAGAGAGAGGGGTTCTGTGTTAAGATATCAACGGCATCAGAACTTTTCTGGCTACAATATGCTTAATGTCCTTTTCTGTACCCCTGTCCACATGTATACAAAATATCATGATGATCGGGCAAGTAATTATGTCGTGGAAGCGTAACAAACAAACAAACTTACTTTTACATTTATAGTACTAGCTGCACCCCGCAGTTTTACCCGCGTAAGCCCCGATGCCGTGAGAATATCGAGATAAAACGTAGCCTATGTGTAAATCCAGGTCTCCAGCTATCTACATATATATCATCGCAATCGATTCAGTAGTTTTTGTGTGAAAGAGTAACAAACATCCATACATCGTCACAAACTTTCACATTTATAATATTAATAGAAATAGATCAGATATATGTACCTACTATAGTAAATAGTACTTAATAAAAATCAAGAAAGGATAGATCACATCCATATTACGATCTCTAAATAATATCACAATTTTCTATAAACGTTTCGTATAATTTAAATATGACTGCAATCTTTTTTTTATAAATTCGTTTTACCTTTGGTGAACAAGTTTATACTGTGAAAGTGTCCGCTTCGTCAACTACTAATACACGCCGTGACGGGCTGTTGAGCACGTAACAAAAATTTGCGTGATTGAGTTTCCAAATGTGGGTGAACTCTTATTTCGTGAGTTTATAAAGAGGCATTATATAACGTAGTACTAACGTACATAGGCGTTTATCGGTTAAAAATCGAATTATTTGAATAATTCATTCATTCAAGCAAATCAAAATATTCAAATGTTTTAACAAATTAATTATCCGAATGCGTTTGACTTTGATTAATTGTTACATCTCGTAGTAACTCAGAGTAAATACGAATGTCAATATTGCAATTCGGTTACGCGAGAGGCCGTCATGGCGTATAAAATATGGAAGAGAACATAAAAAAGGACATCACTGTCTACTAAGAGCATACATTTCATTGACATCCTCAAGCAAGGTTCGATCAACCAAGGCCCATATCAATCTAGTAATCGTCAGATCAAAAGCTTCGAATATTTAATTATAATTCAAATTTCGACAACAATTAATTCACGATTTATTAATGACATAATTAAATAATTAACATAATACATACACAAATTATTCACAAGAAATATAAACAAAAGAGAAATAATTATCACAAATAATTTTGACAATAATTATTTGTGAATCTTTCAATTTTTTGTCTCATGTGAGAATCGAACCTACAATACTTAACGCACTAGCAGTGATGACGCGACCACTTAAACTATTACGCCATTTTGTTTTTTTTGTACTTGTTTATTTTTATTATTAGATTTTAATGAATTCAAGATCTTAACTGTATGACTGTCTTAAATATAAGTAATCGTAATGATACTCTGTAATATCAAGTGAAACATTCTCGTTGACAACTTATTCATACACAAACAAGTCACAAAACTGGCGTTCATAACACAATACACACAACGTATCCTTAAGTTAATTGATAGCGCTGAATATCGACAAGAAAGCGTCCGGGAATGATACATCATGTCGCGTCAAAACAGGCCGGCGAACGATTAATCATCGCGCGAATGAGACGCACGTGCGACTAATCTTACGCTGTGTCGACCGTATGAACGAGGATTGAGAAAGGGAACGATTGTTCTTACATTTTGGTGTATCACGTATTAAATTAATAGGTCAGCAATCCTTTTTTGGGGAAGTAATTTTCAAAAAGTGATTGTCTCTTTTTTATATAAGATGCTATTCTAAATGCTTTTTAGCATCTAATTAGTGTGACTGTAAATATACAAAAAGAGAGATATGCCAGTATCATGGCAAATGGCAGTCCGTAGAATCTGCCTACACCTCCAGAGAACTGGCGTGTAATAATAAAATATTTTACGTATTATAATAATTCAGATATGTAAACTTTTTCCAGAGAAAATAACTATAGTGCGTTATCCATAAATAAAAATCTTCGTTGACTTAAAACTAATTGACCGGAATAATTAAAAAGACTGTAAATAACGGTTCTGTGTCTAGATATAAAAAAAATATCGTAAATGTCAAGCGTCGGGCACTGCTTCCCTATAATAAACTAGTACCTTTAAACCATAAAATAGGCTACTAGGAAGTCTGAATGATATATTAGCTATTGAGCCACTTTAAATACACAAATAGTAAAAAAATACACAAATACTATAATCGTAGCAATCCATAATTTGCTTACACCTTCAGGCAACTGACGAGCAATTATTTAAAGGAAAGGAGATGCAGTGCTGTTGGCTAGAAGACCCGCAGTGATCAACACCCAACGGTGTTAGCGCTGTGACTACTTTTTTATTGAATCCACAAAGCACGTATTATTCCACTGGTGTTGCAAGCACACAAAGGCTAACTGTTTACCGTAGATCAGGCCAGCCCCGTTTATAGATTGAACTAATAACAGCTAGGCATCGGTCTCCTCTTAGTATGAAAAGAGTTAGGTCTTACTCCACCACGCTGGCCCACTGCGAGTTGGTGGACTACACATCTACTTGAGAATATTATATCTTTTAGTCATAGTTTCCTTACAATGTCTTCACCGTTAAAGTGGGCAATAACTATATGTACATAACTTTAAATAGTCAGTGACGTGGGCCTTAGGATCATGCTCAAGACCTTTGCGTGGCTCAAATATCTTTCACTAGGATATCATAACTCATAAGCAGCGAAAGCTGACATGAATGTTTGTCTTGATTTGGGTGTTTCTATGTATAATATGTATGTATTTACAAAAAAAAAGTATATGTATGTTTATTCAATGTCTAGTACCCATAGTACAAGCTCTGCTTAGTTTGGGCTAGATGGTGTTGTGTGTATGTGATAGAATATTATTATTATAGCCCAGTGGGAGACCGTTGGACTGCCAGATGTCGAGTTCGATCACAAAACTTTTGATTTTTCGAAGTTATGTGTGTATTAAATAGTTTATTATCACTCGCTTAACGGTGAAAGGAAACATCGTGAGGAAACCTCCATGTCTCCAAGTTCTACATAATATTTTCAGAGATAGATTTGTTAAGTCTGCCAACGCGCACTGGACCTGCATGGTGGATTTTACGGCCCAACCCTTCTCGCACTGATAAAAAGCCTAAGTGTAGCAGTGCCTAGCAGATATTATATAAGTATATCGTAGCTCTGCCGTTGTAATGATAGAAAAACCTTTTTCTCTAACAGCGCTGACGGCGAGTATGTAGTAACTACGATGACAAAGGCAGTGCTGCATCACACGGGCAAGGTGTTGTGGACTCCCCCGGCCATCTTCAAGTCCTCCTGCGAAATCGACGTGCGGTACTTCCCGTTCGACCAACAGACCTGCTTCTTGAAGTTCGGCTCTTGGAGTTATGATGGCGATCAGGTAAGATTTATTACTTTATGTTTTACCAGTGTTATCTTTTCACTAGATTCTGTATTCCAGCAACATTGTTCTAGGTACCAAGTAAGGGCGTTCTGGGCAAAATTATCCTATACACATAAAAGATACTCATTATGTTGATCTATTTATGATAAGTTTAAGCTTGAAAGAGTAAAAAATAAAAAAACGTCATCACAAACTCACATTTATAATATCAGTTGGATTATATTTACTATTTTAAGTCATATGTGACGCAGCGCGTAAATGCAGCTATGGTTAGTAACAATTTTTTTATCTGGATGAATGGTACCCTTTTCTTTTTCTGTTACCCTGACAACGTGTATGCGAGATTTTATGATGATCGGTCGAGTAGTTAAAGCGTGAATGCGTACAAACAAACAAACTCACATTTTATAATATTAAGTTAGAATTACGTGATACCTAAATCCATGGTTAGTATGTGAGCCTACCGAACTCTACGAAGATATAGATATAAGATTAATATTATTGATTCACTCACAAATATTAATAATTAGCGACGCGCCCTGGCTTCGCACGATTAGAACAAAACTTTAACAAATTATACACCAAAACCTTCCTCATGAATCACTCTGTCTATTTGTGAAAACCGCTTGAAAATCCGTTCAGTAGTTTTTGAGCTTAACGCAAACACAGACAGACGCGGCGGGAGATTTTGTTTTATAATATATACGAATATAACAAACATATCGTAATAATAATAGTCATGTATACAATGCAAATTAATTGTTCGTAATAAGCGTACAGCGGATTACTGAAGGTATATTGTGGTAGTATGACAATTATTTAATAGTACGAGTGTTGATTACATGCTATTAATTTACATCATACCATTCAGCTTCATAATGAGAACACAGACGTCGATATATCAACACAGAGTGTATCTATGGGTCACACAAACTTTTGTACAATTGACAAAATAAGTATTTAGCTATTAATTTTAAGAAATTTGTAACAATATTTTATAAAAGAAAATGTTTAATTTCTGTTCTATAGTAATAAATTGTGTTTAAAATAAAATATATTCAGGTCTATATTAAACTCCCACACTGCTGGGCACGGGCCTCTTGGTAGTGTGAGAAGGGTTACTCTATACTGCGTAGCTTGGCTATTTTCACATATCTTCGAGAACATTATGGAGAACTCTCAGACATACAGGTTTCCTCACGATGTTCTCGTTTGCCGTCAAAGCGAACGATAATTAACTATTTAATACGCACATCACTTCAATAAGTCAGAGATGCGCGCCTTGGGATCGAACTCGAGACATCTGCGTGTCAATCCAATAGTCTTCTACTAGGCTTTCGCGGCTTCAAATACTAACCTTTAACTATTACTTCTATAGACGATTAGGAATTATCATTATTGTGTATCATAAAACAATTCAAAAAATTGCAAATGTTTATCGACTGATCAGTTGACTCTATTTTTTTCGATTAAAAAAAGACAACTTCCGCACTAAATAAATAAATCCTACGTCGCGAGGGACTTTACGAACATTCAAACAATAGACACAAAGAACACCCAGACTTAGAACAACCAATGTGGATCACACAAAGTTTTGTCTCGTGTGGGATTCGAACCCACAACACTCGGCTCAGTGGCAAGACGAGGCCACCACTTAAACCACTGCTCCATCAGTGCAGTCACAGCTCTACCATGCAAGTATTGAACCTACAATATATAGTGCTTCAGACATAGTCTACACTACATAAACATAGTCTGACGCTTATATTGTGGAGTAGTAGAGCCTCGCTGATTTCAGCATGAGTGGACCGGCTCGACCGGTGAAAGACTACCCTCTCACAGAATATCGACGTGAAATAGCAGTATTCTTACTGTTGCGTTTTGTTCGGTGAGTTAGAATACCGGAGGCCGAATCATTTTCTTCCCCCTTCCCGCTCTTACTCCTTCCCACTTCCTTACCTAAATGGTTGACAACGCTCAAGTGATAGCTCTGGTGTTGCAGGCGTCCATATGCTACGGTGACCACTTACCATCAGGTGGGCCGTATACCTGTTTTCAATCTTAGTAGTATAAAAAAAAATCTTCAAGTGGTAACCGTAGACGTATTACAACTACATTTCACAATTTAAATCAAGTTAAGAAAAGTTGGGTTTAAGTCTCACGTAATAATTATTGACATCAACTGGGCATAGTTTTAGACTATTTAGAATCTCTTGATATAAAAAACCCAGTAATACTTCGCCAAAACTACATTGAACTCCAGGCTAATGCACAGCAGCTTCCATGGCTCGGTAATGCTACCGAGCTGTCTCCAAACTAAAATTAAACCACTTGATATAAACCTCTATCAATCCAACGACAATACCTCTTTCTTACTTTTTATGGTGATAAGATTACTGATTCATCCTATCCGAGATTTAAATTTCCTGGAGTATAACTCAGCTAATAAAAGAACCATAAATTCGATTGCCACGGGAAGAAAATTTTATTATCTTCATTTTTGTGTAATATACCTTTGCTGTTATTCTTGTAATGTCTTAAATTACATATAGGCATGTCTAAGACCTGACTATGCTTATAATATGCTTTATCTTTGACTAGATTTTTCCACGGTTTTGCTCGCATAAATGTTGGTTAGGTTAGGTTACCCTATGTATTTTTCTGTACTCCTGACAACGTGTATGCGAAGTTTCATGATGATCGGGCAAGCAGTTAGGGCGTGAAAGCGTAAAGAACAAACTCACATTCGCAATTATAATATTACTAGATTTTGCCCGCGGTTTCACCCACGGAAGTCCCGTTCCCGTGGGAATATCGGGATAAAAAGAAGTGAATCCAAGTCTCCAGTTATCTACATACCAAGTTTCATCGCAATTGGTTCAGTAGATTTTACGTGAAAGAGTAACAAACATCCATATATCCTCACAAACTTTCACATTTAAAATATTAGTATAGATTTAAGATAAATGGTGTTTTTCAAGATAGTTCTGTTTTTAAAACGATTTTCTACGCTCGGAATAACATTTTTATCGCGGTAGATTTTACAAACACCTGAACAGCTTGACTCGGATCAGCACTTTGAGGATTACATAAACAAAATATATATCTTTTGTCCCGTGTGAAAGAACTCGTAGCTCTCGGTATAGTGGCAGTGATGTGGCGATCGCTATAGCAACTACGCTATTTGCGCATTCATATACGAAGCTCGTAAGTGCCTACACACCATGTTACAAAGCCTTCTTCCCTCTTCTCCCTAGTCTTTATTATTCCCAAGTCACTTGGAGTCGGCTTTTCTAGTCTTCAGGCGCCATCTGACCTCCGCAACCCAAAGGTTAACGATACCCTAAGGCTAGAGCAGTGTCAGAATATTATAGGGCACTGACTTCCCAATAACGATTGCCATAGATGTTCATGGCAGCCGGGACCGACGGCTTAACAAGCTCTCCGAGGCACGGAGCAGGCGATAATTGTCAATCAATACGCATATAATTTCGAAAAAACATATAACTTCCGAAAGTCAGAGGTGTGCGACGTGGGTTCAAACCTGGGACCCTCTGCATTGCAGTCTGTTGGTCTCCCTTCTTCCCGAATACAAAAATCACTGTACGACCGACGTAATGGTTTAAATGATCGTCTAGTCACGTCTAGTCATTGCGCCGAATGTTAAGAATTTGATCCCCACATGCAATAAAAAATTTAGTAATACATATATATGCAATAGTTTGAGTCTGGCTGTTCTTTGAGCCCGTCTGCTAAATCTATATATTAATACGTGAAGCAAAAACTTTGTACCCCTTTTTACGAAAATTGCGCGGACGGAGGAGTATGAAATATGGCACAGTTAAAGTTTATATGGAGAAGGAGGGGCGAATCCTAATATTTTCGTAAAATATGCATTAGAAATACATTAAATTACTGAAAAACAACTATACGCACACATTCATGCACTTAACACATGCAGTTGAATCGCGTTCGTAGTATTTCGGCATTGTTTGTCTGACGTCGTACAATTCTTTGTAACTATGGTTACCTATACCTTATTTATATGTAATAAATAACAAGAAAACAAAGTAGCAAGCTGAGGAATTTTGGTCGAATTTTGACCACTAGGCGACCGCTAGTATTTGTAAATAACAAGAATTAAGTGTTAAAGGTACTTCAAACAAAAAATATCTATTGAAATTAAACAAATTTTATGCGGATTTTATCGTCTTCGATTTTATTCGTAATTTTTATAAAACACTATTATCACATAATTTTGAAACTATAAACTACTATTGTTATCACTTTTACTAGTTACTGTTTACTTCAATTTAAGCTATTTAAATAATACAAGTATTTAGATTTAATATTACACTTTCCCTGACGTTTCGGTTGCTTTTCAGCAGCCATTCGCATAAACATAAGACAATATTATAAAAAATGTCTACTCCATTCTCTGATAGCCTAGTACAATAACTTTGACATCTCCTCAGATCGACTTGAAGCACATCAATCAGAAGAAAGGTGACATGGTGGACGTCGGCATCGACCTTCGGGAGTACTACCCTTCAGTAGAATGGGACATCCTCGGAGTACCGGCTGAGAGGCATGAGAGATATTACCCATGCTGTCAAGAGCCTTATCCTGGTAAGTATATATAATCTGTATATATATAATTCTTCTGTACGTATGTTGACAGTGAACTCTTCCTAAACGGCTGGACCGACTTGAATGAAATTTTTTGTGTGTGTTCAAGTGGATTCGAGGATGCGAGCATGGCTTAGAATATTTTTTTTTTGTCTATTCAGGACTACCGTCTGTAGGGACAGCTAGTTAGATTTAAATATACGGCTTTATATAATCTGGCTGTCTGCTGCCCCGGTTCCACCCAAGTTTGTGATAACTACGTCGCGCATTGCTCTCTTGGCTCGCAGCGTGATGATATAGTCTATGTTACTTCTTATCAAGTAGTTTCCTAATGGTAACAGAATTATTATAGTCGGTTGATTAGTTTCAGAGTTAATCTATTACAAATCAGTAATTATTTCTCTAATACTAATTAGATAAGGAGAAATAATTAATAATAGCATTAGGAAGCAAAATCTAGTGCTTTTGCTCGCTCGTGTAAAATTATGTTAGGTTATGTTATAAACTCGGTGGCGTAGTGGTTAGTGTAACCGACTGCCACGCCTGAGGTCGCGGGTTTGAATCTCGCACAAGTCAAACATTTGTGTGCATGAACATGGATGTTTGTCTTGGTATGGGTGCTTCTATGTATAATATTTATGTATTTCCAAAAAAAAAAGGTATATATGTATGTTTATCCATTGTCTAGTACCCATAGTACAAGCTCTGCTTAGTTTGGGCTAGATGGTGTTGTGTGTATGTAGTAGAATATTATTATTATTATTATTATTAAACAGGGCTTTTTTAAATGTAGCTAAAAATGTAGCCTATGTTACTCGGTGATAATATAGCTATCTAATGATGAAGGAATTTTTAAAATCAGTTGTGGAGTTTTGGAATTAAATTCTTACAAACAAACAAACAAAAAACAAAATCTTTTCTCTTTATAATATTGGTATAGATAACCTCAAAAAGAAGAATAACGTTTCAATATAAACGTAATCAAAGTTAACAAGCAAACAAATTACTTGCTGATAAGTTTGATCGGATAATGTATTTACAAACTTGCAAATATGGGAAACCGAATTCAGGGAAGTGTTATTTCTCCAATGAATACAAGTTCTTGCAAATATTATTAGGATAGTCAAGTAAGCGCAAGGCACCCCTTTACATATTTTAATATAGAATTAAAATATGTTGAGAAGACTGACTTGTAATATATTAGATGGTTTAGCTTGACTGTTTGAGCAAAAAATCACCATTATAAGAGATAAGGAATAAAGATTGAGTGGTACGGCTGGTGATTTACGATAAAATATTATACCGTGGTGCAGTGCGCAAGGTTCTGTTGTGGTTTGTTGTTGTGCTTTTATTGTACAACTAGGACAGCAAAAATGTATATGGCACGTCTGGTGGAATAGGCAAGATACTTGCATCGTTCCGATCTTGTAGAAAACCTCTTTTGATCTTAACGGGGAATAAAAGAAGAAGAAAGAAATACCTTTTATTTGGACAGAAAACAAAACACAACACCTACTACTACATACACATGAAGTCCATAATAAAACTTTTTGAGATAACCGTGGCATGGACATAGATTTAAAATGTAGGAAGACGCCGGCCGGGCAATATACATTTAAAACGACGTCACACCTAAGCGTTTTAGACAACTGACAACTTTACAAACTACTTAAATAAAAAAATATAAGCTTTTATATCTAAATCTCAATCCTTGACTCAAAGGCTTTAAGAATCCATCTTAATTTTCTCCCTCTAACCGCACAAAGAGCTAAGCGATAAAATCAACTATTTTTATTTTACTGTACAGCCACCGCCAGCCGAGATCTTGGCATCACACAGAAACAAATCTTCAGTTTAAGACCATCTTTTAAGACGAGGCAATCCTTTTATTTCCTCTGAAGCACACAAAGCTAATCTTGGAACGTTGTAAATTACCACAAAACGACGAAAACTCTTATCTATGCAAAATTAGTGAGTTTTACTGCCGGCTCGAACAGGTTAAACGGTTGTTTTGGTAATACTCGAGATGCTTCCTGAATATTGATCGTGGTTCTAGCGGTTAATTTATCATGTTGGTACACCTATTTCGTTTTGTTTGGTTGGCTGAATTGATATTTTGATAATTAGAGTATATTATTTCATGTTTATTTAAATGTGTAAATATTGTAGATATCCGTTTCTTGAAGCCGAGTCTTTACTTAAGTATATCTAAGACACAACTAAGAAAATATAAACACAACATATCTTCGCCTATCCCTTCAAAACAATATCTTTGATGAGATGGCACTGAACAGGTTACCAGTTCTTAATTCCAAACTTCCAATACCCAGAACAAATATACAACAGCCCTTAAATCAAAATGAAAAACTTCATACAAGGCCACAAGTCAATAAAGGCTACACTTCTCCAAAACTCCACCATTAAAAATCTCAAGTGTTGGAAGCTAAAAGATATAAAGCAGTTGACCTGACAAAGACTTGAAGTGGCCACTTACAGGCTTTTGAAACTGACGTCTTTATGCACTTACGGGCAATTGTTATGGCGCGAATCAAGCAGTTTGCCGAGCTATTTTAGCATCCACTCGCTTTTGAGAAGTGATACTTTACAATTTATTGAAGGTATCTGTGTAAAGTAAACTTATGTCATCGCCGGCTGTGCCTGCAATCTGGTAGGAATGTTCACTTGAAAATTTAGATGTAAACGATGTTGTTGGTTTTAAAGGTATCTAATATTTAAGGGCCATGTTAAAGGACTGCCACAGAAAACGTTAATGTTAACATAACGACTACGTGAATGTAATACAATAGACTAACATTTCTTAAGAAAACAATTACTCGTCTCCCGACCCGGGAGTGGAACCCGAAAGCTCACTCACAGTGACATAAGCAACATTATATCTTTGAAAATTACGGTGCCGGTAGTTTGCCTTAAAACAACGGCTTTGTAGCCCGGGAAGCTATTCAATAATTTGCCATTAAACTAACACAAGTTATAGAACCAGTCACATTATACTAGTACTCATTAATTTAAAATTGATTTCATAGTTTTATTACGTGAAACAAAATGCTCAAGCTAACTTAAAAAAATATATAGTTAGGAACTTCATACAATAGAAAAGTACATGCGTTTCTTTATAAAAATATTTAGCATGGGGTAAGCTTTTTCTTGGACCATCCAAAATAAATTTTGATGTCCGCTACTAAACATAAGACTCCCAAACATGTCCACAATGATTGATGTTGTTTTACTTGCATTGTTTACTTTTCATATCAATCTTATTACGAGAGGTACGACACATTGTTTCCTATATCGTTCAATCCTAAAAAACATCTTTTAAAAATGGTAAAGCTCACCATTATCAATAATTTGGTAACTACAAAAGAGCCCGCTTGTCCGAGAAAGTACTAGTTTCTGCGTTTTGTTTTTGATTATAAGTTTCAGACGTATATATACATTCCTCTCCCGTTTCTAGCCCTTCATGCCATCTTTATAAGCCAGCAATGCAGAGAAAATACATTCAGGCCCACAATTATAGCTATTTGTGTTAATTGACTGTTATGAGGTTAAAGCCGAACTGAACTGGTCATATCTGTCACATGCTAGAGCAGCAATTAACGAAAAGGCCATCTAGTGGACGGCAACTTTAAAAAAGAGATGGCAGAATGAGCAGGATCCCGTTGACTTGCGGGAGATTGAGAAAAGTAAAATGAGGGAAGGGAGGCCTTTGGCAGCGTGACGAAACGAACTAAAACAAAAATAATGAGGGTCATACCCACAATAATTAGCCGAAAGGTAGTGGTGTCGACTTAAACAACTACGTCTTCTATGCAGCCAATACCAATTACACCGCTTCAATATTCACAGACAATATGAATACTAAAATGTAGTCCTTAGCTCCCTAGGTTATAAGGTGGCACTCGAGATTTATAGCTGGTACCTCGATAAAGCAAAACTATCACCTGACACGTTAATCCAACTTTTTCACGATGACGTTCATAAAATATCCTCGTATATTTTATGGCAGTTCCTCGTCTAGCTTATCATACAGCTTGAGATTTTATTTTGCCACTTTAGAACTTGAACCAATCAACTGCCGGCTTAATTTAGGCTGTTTAACTTGACCGGCTTGTTTAGTCGTGTAATTTTGAATTTAACGTCGATTATAACGTCCAGATTTTAATGCCTAAGCTATTAACATAGGCAACAGTAGCAGTTTCCCTCCAAGAGCTTAATTTGAAAAGAATTAGTTGTTTTTGACACAAATATTACGTTAAGTTGATGCGAAAACTGCTTGCTGGATTTGTGACGTACGAGAGAGTGCGTAAGACGTTCTTATATTATTTTATTTTATAATGCTTTATTCATTTCAATTTAAAAACGTAAACCATAAAACGTCGCAATAATTTAAATATGTATGTATTTTACATAATGTAAAATTCTTACATCCTTATTTTAAATTCGAAAGTAGCTTTGTCTCTCTGTTACCTATTCACGGCTAAACCACTCAACCGATTTGAATGTTGATCCAGAGGTAGATTAAAACCTAGGAAAGGACATAGGTCAATTTTTATGGATGTAGGTACCACGAAGGCGGAACCGCACGCAAAAGCTAGTACTTAATATATTTTCATAGACTATCCTACTTTCTATCCTCTAACTACCGATATACCCATATATAACGCGTCATTCAGGGTATGTTTTGTCAGTTATGTTTTTCTGGGACAAATGTAAAAGTTTCTTGGCTTTTATCTAGAAGCCAGAAACTTGTACCTTATTTATACTGACATATATTTTCTTAACAGAAAATTGCAATATTTTAATTCTATATCAAAGGAATTCAAAGATAAAAGTACAAGGACACCAGAATGAAACAAGAGATCATTTTCTGCAAGCCCATCGCTACTATTTAATTATCACTGATGTGTATCTACTATTTGACATAATTCAGCAACAGAATACATAATTTCGCTTACAAGGCTCGCCATTTAACAGCCGTATATTTCACGTTTAGATAAACACATTTGGAGGTCCATAATGACACCCCTTTCATTTCTGCTTAACGACCCACCGGAGATTTTGAACCTTTTTTCTCGTGGATACATTTTCACGGTTTACACCTTTCCAAGCTTGTTTGATTAATTTTTTTATTATGAGGTCAAATGGTTTTAATTTGGACGAGTTATGGCTATCAAATTCTTTAACGGTTGTGCTTCAACGTAAATACTAATACACGTTTTATTAAAATGATTTATTTTAATGTTGTGTGATTTCGGCGGCGAATGATGTATAAAAATAATGACATAAACAGCTAACGTAATATGAAAATAAAAATTCTACTTTGAAATAGAAATAGGTTGAAGAGGTAAACAGAAACTTGTTAAATTATCTCATATCTTTTTTTGCGCATGCGCGTTAAGCAAGGACAGTGTAAACGTGGATTTTTAATGCTCATGATTTGATCAGAAAGAAATTATGTGTTAAAATTGTTTATAGCATGTAGCTATTAAAATAACGCAAACTAACAAACTGTTTATAACTAATATAGTTAAAAGCTTACTTTTTTAAGGTAATAAAAAAGACTCACAGCAATCTAACTTGCTTATTATGATTTACTTCCTTATCAAATATTTTGCAGCGATAAAAGTAACCTATCTTACTTTGGCGGTCTCCTTTTTACAGCAGGTTCTATTCACGAGATTAAGGACTTTGCCTTACCACCTCCAGATAGCATTTATCTATACAGTAAAAGTCTCGCACAAGCAGCGATAGCTCAGTGGGGAGACTAACAGACTGCAATGCAGAGGGTCTCGGGTTCGAACCCACGTCACGCACATCTGACTTTCGGAAGTTATATGACTTTTCGAAATTATGTGCGTATTGATAGACAATTATCGTCTGCTCCGTGCCTCGAAGAGCACGTTAAGCCGTTGGTCCCCGCTGCCATCTATGAACATCTATGGCAGTCGTTATTGGGAAGTCAGTGCCCTATAATATCCTGATACTGGTCTAGCCTTAGGGTTTTGTTAGCCTTTGAGTTGCGGAGGTCAGGTGGCAGCCGCTCCGTGCAAAAACTGATATCCAGTCAAATCCGGTTAGACCGGAAAAGCCGACTTCAAGTGACTTGGGTATAATAAAGGCTAGGAAGAAGAAGAAGAAGATAAAAGTCTCGCCATCTCTCTACTTTAACCTGAGTACCTTTAACATGAGTGAGACAGCATGCGATTTATCTTTCAGATAACTTCTACTTGGTAGTTGTAGGAGTGGCCATAAAAGAACACAAATCATAGTCTTATCTATAACCCATCTGGTGGTCCGGTTAGTATTAATACTGAACCAAATTGTCCCTCCAAGCACATCCCAAAGGGTGCAATTACTTGGGTTGCAATAATGCCATAATCTTTAAGGTGAGCAATAATTTTCTATCCCGTGAAATCCCCGAATCCTCCAGTGTCCCCTACTAACATTTACAAAATATAATAGGGCTATTAATTCAGAGGCTCTCCTTACGTTTACATCTGATTGTTTAGAAGAAATTTCTTGATTTTGAGCTATAATCGAAGCCTAAAATATAAAGTAGCGTTAGACACAAAAGGTTTCGATTCTCCTGTGTGTTAATTATAGAATTTGTGGTAGTGACTGCGACTGCTGTGCACCAAGGTTTGTTTCCTGGATCGGATAAAGTGTCAATGGATTTTTCCGACAAGATTTTCATAGCAGTAGCACCGAATCTGAAACTGTGTTCAGTAAACGTCAATTAGACTTCTTTTTGGCTTTTGAAAAATGATATCTTATGTAATTCTAGTGTCCTAGTACTTTTATCTTTAAATTCCTTGGATATAGAATTTAAATATTGCAATTTTCTGTTAAGAAGATATTCTATATTCTATATATTCTACCACATACACACAACACCATCTAGCCCAAACTAAGCAGAGCTTGTACTATGGGTACTAGACAATGGATAAACATACATATATACATTTTTTTTTGTAAATACATCCATATTATACATAGAAACACCCAGGCCAAGACAAACATCCATGTTCATGCAGACAAATGTTTGACTTGTGCGGGAATCGAACCCGCGACCTCAGGCGTAGCAGTCGGTGACACTAACCACTACGCCATCGAGGCCATATAGAGAGAGATAGAAAGAATTAAACACGTTTCTTTCACCTGGTAAATCGAAGGATTTGAATACTATCCCTTACATCAGTCCCAGAACTACATAACTGACGGAGTAGACTTGCAGAAATATACACGCTCGGCAGTTAGAGGGTATAAACTCTATGGATATTTTACATAAAGTAAAATTCATTATGCTATAACTAGCGAAATGTGTATAACTTTGTCTCTCCCTTCGGAGATAGAAGTTTGAGGTTATGTTTGTATGTAAGTACCGTTTTTCTACTAGTGGAGATTAGTACTAGACTCCTCTTTTTATGCGACAAATAAGTATAATCAAATATTAAGATGCTTGAACGTTGCTTAAGTGGAGTAGGCGATGTTGCGAGAAAGAGTTAAGGCTAAATAAAAAATGAAAATAATAGAAAATTACGATAAAATTCTTATAATATGGTATTTAAATTTGTATATGAAACATCTATATATTAATACGCGAAGCAACAACTTTGTACCCTTTTTTACGAAAATTGCGCGGTCGGAGGCGTTTGAAATTTGGCCCAGTTAAATTTTATATGGAGAAGGAGGGGCGAATCCTAATATTTTTATAAAATATACATTAGAAATACATTAAATTAATGAAAAAGCACTACACGCACACAACCATGCATTTGACACACGCAGTCGAATCGCGTTCGTAGTATTTCGACATTGTTCGTCTGACGTCATACAATTCTTTGTAACTATGGTTACCTATACTTATTTATTAATGTATAAGTTACAAAGAATTATTTTAAGCTTCACGTATTAATATAAAGATAATCGAGATAAACAGAAAACAAAGTAGCAAGCTTAGGAATTTTGGTCGAATTTTGACCACTAAGCGACCGCTAGTTTGCATAAATATATAAAAATTCTATGATACTCGTTCTATTACCAAAGTGTATTTACCTTTACCTAAATACCAACTCAATCTAAACTTAGCACTCTTGTACGAAACTTTTATATACCAATAGTAGTTTAATAAAGTTGATAACTTGATACGATACTTTCGTAACTACAATGACCATTCTCGAGGCCGCTCTTATAAAAATTCCAAACACACAAGCAACCTTCCTTAGTCCAGAATAAATCATAACTAACGTGAAGCCAATTTTTTTTATTATTTTTATCACAAAATGTATCATGTTTATTTTGGCCGTATTTCGAAGGATATCGTTTGAAACAAGCTTTTATAGTTCACGGTTTGATTTCCTTGTTTCATGATTCGATGAAAATCGATGACCTGTAATTTGTTTTATGTTGCGATACAAAATAAGAAATATTCATAACATTCATATTGTCTTTGTGGCTCAATAGCATATAAGTCATAATTTACCCGAGTGTATGAGATGTATAAGATGTTATTTAGTCAATAACCATGTTGGGTAATTATGTAGTCCCTTAGTAAACTTTTACTAGTCTAGAGTGCTAACAACACTGTGATTCATCTATCAATCATATAATTGTATGCGAATAAATAGGTATTAATTCGCATACAATTCTTCTTCTCCCTAGCCTTTATTATTCCCAAGTCACTTGGGGTCGGCTTTTCTGGTCTAACCGGATTTGACTGGATATCAGTTTTTACACGGACCGGCTTCCACCTGACCTCCGCAACTCGAAGGCTAACTATACCCTAAGGCTAGACCAGTGTCAGGATATTATAGGGCACTGACTTCCCAATAACGACTGCCATAGATGTTCATGGCAGCCGGGACTGACAGCTTAACGTGCTCTCTGAGGCACGGAGCAGGCGATAATTGTCAATCAATACGCACATAATTTCGAAAAGTTATATAACTTCCGAAAGTCAAAGGTGCAAGACTTGGGTTCGAACCCGAGACCCTCTGCATTGCAGACTGTTGGTTTCCCCACTGAGCTATCGCTGCTTTGATTATATGTCATAATTTAACATGGTATACTTTTACTTATACTAATAATAGTTACGCACAATAGTCATTTGGCATAACTGTTTAGGATACTATTCTAAAGCATAAATGTTTGTAAATTTTATGTTTACATTTAATAAAATACTTTTCGTATAAATAAACATGTTGGCGGCTTCCCTCACCGCCGCACCCTAACCTATTGTTACACTATGGTACCCAAGTTATATATGCCTTATAACTTTATGCCAATCAAAATTAGAGCAAAATGCGTTAGCCTAAATGACATTTATTCCTACTGAAATAGTATGTCAAAAAACAATTATGACAAAGTACTATTATGAATAACAAAAAAATATGAATTACAAAAAAATATGTCTAACTCGTGCCAAAACTCATGCCAAATTAAATTAGGACAAAAAAAATTGTTGAAACAAAGGGTTCCCTTCTCAAGCGTACTACTCCAACTAACTGCAGAAAAACAGCACAGGTTTGCTTAACTGCAATGTTTTCTTTATGCTAACATTCCCAATATAATAGGTAAAATAACTAATCAAATTCTCTTAATTGCAATTAAACTAATTTATAGGATGTGATCACGGTTTATTTGAAAAACACAACGTCTAAATAATTTTTAAACTTATGACCTACTATTACTATAAAAACTTTTTATATTTACACTTATCCCGACGTTTCGGTTGCTTTTCAGCAGTCATGGCCTCCCGTGATCAACTAAATAGTTAGATGAGACCATATGAGCAGCGATAGCTTAGTGGGGAGACCAACAGACTGCAACGCAGAGGGTCTCGGGGCCTAACCCACATCGCGCACTTCTGACTTTCGGAAGTTATATGACTTTCGAAATTATGTGCGTATTGATTGACAATTATCGCCTGCTCCGTGCCTCGGAGAGCACGTTAAGCCGTCGCCGTCGGTCCCGGCTGCCATGAACATCTATAGCAGTCGTTATTGGGAAAGTCGACACAAAACATCCCACTGGGTCGAAGTATCACCGGTCTGTACTGACTGGCTCCCACACAAGATAAGATAAGATAGATGAGACCATTTAACTTAATATACTATTTTAATAATTGAAATATTTAATAGAAGTAATGTAGTACTAGTTTAATACTTCCAAAATAATAACTGCGATAATCGCCATAGAAGGTATTTTATTTTCAATGTATAACATTAACGTAAAGGTAAGACATTATTATACAAACTCTCTTAAATATTAATTCGAGCCTAAACATGGTAAAAGCAATCATGATCTACACATCTTACAGGACACATAGAAAGATAAGCTGTGCTGTATTTATATTACAGCACGCATATTTAGCATATATGTAGTATTTTACGTCGTACTCTATTTATATAAATGTATTTGTTTATAGAAAACATAAGCCTCTATTTCCTCAAGAAAGGGTTCCAACCCCTCACTTCAATGAGATTCGAGATAAAGTCAATGTTAACAAATGCAACTCCCCTTTATAGAGACGTAATGTCACTCTTCACAATGTTCCTTACAACGGCTGACGCATTAAGACAAGATTTACCCCACAAGATCTCTTACAATTAAGATAACTTTCTTTCATTCTTGTCTACGCAGCGTCAGGTAGTTAAATGAGAACAATTTGTGATATGGCTCAAGTTTCTGCGCGTTTGCTATGGGTTTAAATGTTTGTGTTATTCGGTATAGTTAAAATTTAAGTGAGACACAATAGTTTTGATTTAGATGGTTTTAAACTACTATATACGGATTTTATCGCGTTGTTTATTTTTCACTGTATTACATAATTTTGAAACTGTTACACTACTACTACTATTGAATTTTACTAATGTATAAGCTAATAAAATTATTTAAACCATTAAAACTATTTATATTTAGGTTTACACTTTCCCCGACGTTTCGGTTGCTATTCAGTAGCCATGGTCACGGGGACACTCCCCGTAGTACTGTAACAGTGTAACAGTTTTAAAATTCAAAATTATGTAATAGGTACAGTGTTAAATAAACAACGCGATAAAATCCGTATATAGTAGTTTAATTTCAATGAATAACATTCGCGTAAACAGAAGACAATATTAGATGGTTCTGTAGAAATTCGCATCTCCTAATGACAATAGCCGCTAAAAAGCAACTGAGATATCATATATAAATAGATATAAAAATAAAAAGAATTTATTTTGTGGTTAGAGAAAATTTCAGCAAGATAAAACTACGATCAAATCTCTTTTAAGTTATTGATGTTAATAAACAATTTACTATGTAGATATATTTGTATATGTATTAAAATCAAGCAAGCGACCGATGGTTTGCCCGTTTCGTATACATGCCTATAAGAAAGTACTTTATCCGCGGATCCTATATTTCTAATCGGGCTGCCAAAATGTCCATAAAAAGAAGTACTTTAATTTATTATTTTCGGCAACGAACTAAATCAATATTACTTTTCTATTTTAAAACCGTGTCGATTTTAAAACCCTACGGTAAGAATACTTATTGTAAAGCGATAGATCTGTCAAACATCCAAACAACACATACAAAAAACATCTAAACTTGGATCTCGTGAATCCAATCCACTCACATCAGTCAACATAGGATCAAAATATAAGCAGGAACTTCATTTGACATCACAATTTTCCTTTCACCTTAGAGCTCCAAAATGACGATAGTAATCTTAGAATTATTACACGGCAATTTACTACATAATTGTAACATCTTCAATAACTTCAAAATCTAAGCAATTTGCTGAAATCCTCTGTCTGTAATTACTACCGGCTCTTAACAGAGGACTTGCCGGCGTCAAATTAGAAATCCCGTTTCGATTCTTTGATGATAATTGTTGGTGTTTTACGGCCAAATTTTCGTGTAAAGTAAACGGATTCCTGGTATTTACGTGGTTTATCTTTGGGCTCATTATGTTTGAAGTTAATTTAATTTATTACCTTTTATATTCAAACATCAGAACATGTTCTACATAAATGTTACGTAGAATATTGAATAATGCCGACTTCTCGTCAGAGTACCTACGGCTTACCACTTGCTTCGATTTTGACATATCTTTTGTTTCATTCATTCGTAACTAGGCTCACCGCTTTGGTATAGTATTTCTATAGAATATCTCTGATCTAATCTCTCTAATCTGAATAAATCAGAGAATAACCGCGGACGTTTGCCCTTTACGGCGTTACCATTTTCATTTGCCTTATGAACTATTACACGATTAAACTACCATTATAGAAAATGAAAATAAAATCAATACCGTAAGAAAAGTAATAAATACTAATATCAATAAACTAGGACTTATTACTATATAATAAGTATCAAATAACAGTTGAACCGTACCATTCGATGTCGCAATTGCTTCACCTTTTTTACCTGGACACACTTACACTTGGTAGGCAGCGGCTTTGCTGTGTCCTGACACTGCTGAAGTCCATGAGCAGCGGTTACCATTATCCATCAGGTAGGCCACTTGCTCGTCTGCCAACAATAGCAATAAAAAAATAAAAAAGAATCTCTCATCTTATCAGCGTTCATTTCTGCCACGTACTTGAAGTCCTAGAATGAGCTACCCGCTGTAAAGTATTCTCTTTAAAAGACTACTTCTTTAAAATAATTATAAAAAGAGTATTATTATCACAGTACGGCTGTATATACCCTTAACAATTTAGTTTACACTTCCCAGGTGGTAAGCTAGCTTGTTTGTAATAGGCATTTAAAAAAGAACTAAAAGACAGTAATATTAAATTAAAGGTGTCAGAAAACCGTGTTTGAAATACTTTTAACTTAGATATTAATATTCCTTTTATCTGCTACCTTGTAACATCAGCACTGTTCATTCTTTTCCCCAATTTTATCAAAAATCCTCAAAATAAACAAGGCCACAACCGTTCTTATAGATTAAAATACCAACCGAAATTCGGAAAGCAAACAAATCGGTTAGCGATGGGGTTTATCTTTCCGTTACACGCGCCATTCTTAGAAAACCTCATTCAGCTCGGTAAGTGACCGTAACGTGCTCTTGTCTAGACAATAAGATGCTCCACAAAGACTGAAATTAAATCCTTTGTCCGCTTCTATGTCTTATGGACTTTTACAAATACAAGTTTTTATTAAAGACCTTTCTATTCCGTTGTTGTAAATGTCTTAGGATTAAAATTGTTTTTGGAATGAGGATAAACGGTTTTCACTCCATTTAATATTATGCTAATAGCTTGGCAAACAAGCATACGTCCCCAATGATAATAAGCACTGACCGTAGCCCATCGAAGCTTGCAAGCTTACTTTACTCACAAGTTGTCGGCCCTTTAGAAAGCAATCGCTTCACTGCAAGCGCAATAACTAAATATCACACTGGCATCTACATCTCACTGCACCTCCTTAAGTAAACTGAATATCCTACTCACACAAGAACTTAACAAGGTTGTTCGAATCTAAATTTTGTAAAGTGAAGATCTTTCTCTTACCGGCTCACTCCAGGTTGACGTAGAAATCCATCAGTATTAATTTTTATCTTTCAAGATGATCGGCAGATGCCAAGTTAAAAGTTGAAAACTGATGTAAATATAACAAAGCCAGTTTCAAAATCTCCACTAGTTAAAAAGGTGTATAATAATAATTAGTCTCACTTAGTTGAGGTTATTGTAATGATCACCATATTACTGATGAGGAAACTACCAGAACTAATATATGACTTTCTGAGGCACAAGATGAACTCGATACCCTTTTCACACTCATAACTGCATGCCAACTGTAAATTGTATCAGGTATTTATAACATACTTAATATTATGCTAGACAACGGTTCTTACTCGCGATAAAGTATTTAAAATGCATTATATTAAGTATGTGTACAAATCGCGATAGTCTAAAAACAGGTATCTATTTATAATCTTAAATATTGCTCACTTTCAATAGTTTCATTAGACCGTGTATAAGTCAGTCAGTTTTCTTAGTAAAAATGTTGGAGTATAAAATGTTGGGAGGCGTAAAACTTTTTGTTCAGTATAAGTCCTATCACTCCCTGGATCGAGATAAATCTGACGACACTTTAAAGACTTGGCAAGACGTAAGTGCTCTTCAGAAACAAAAAAACGCGTCCTTCAACTATTCTTGCCGCGATATAAAGAAAAAGCTAATCAAAATCGGATGTAATAATGCTTATTCATTTATTCCACTAAGCTTTCTAAGTTCACCTGATGCCAAGCGATAATCGTCATATATTGAAATTTAAATACTATAATAAAAGATGTCCTTGGTCTGACAACGTAAGAGGCATAGGTCTTGCCCCATGACACTGATAGTATAGCGGCTCCTAGCAGGTGCAAGGAGATCTTAAAACCCACGTCACCGCAGAAATACGACACAACGTTATTTGGCCACCATTTTACCTTGGAGATACTCCTTAGTCAACTCCATTTATTTTAACTTAGCATCACTGAAATTATTTGTGAAATAAATTCAGTTATTCCTCTCAATAAATAAACCTCTTGACTCGAGATATGTTAGTATAAAGACATTGTGATATTGCCAATACTTGACCGAAATAGAATTCCATTGGAATTTAAGACAAAATAATATGTATTGATTTCCTCTTTGTCATGTTTATTGCTATGGGGCTCGATTTGGAGATATCAACGAGCTTTACAGGAGTCGTGAGTCTTTCTTTATATAGATTGATTACTTTTTGATATCGGATGGGTTTGATTTTGTTTTTCGTTGATATTTAGAATTTGAGGAGAAAGAAGGAAAAAGCATTTTATTTTTGCCTACCACAGACGTGGCAAGTGCCTTTTGTCAGTGAAAACAGCAAAATGGTGGGTTTCTAGTAGACTGCAATAAAGGCCTACAAATACAAGAACATTAGCTCTGATTGCGTAATGCATAAATATACGTGAAGGATTATAAACCCTTCAATGCGAGAACCACAAACGCGATCCTGACTGGTCTATTGTTTTTTGTCTATTTTATTTCTAAAACTAGATTTTTGTTTCAGATATATTTTTCAACATCACGCTAAGAAGAAAAACTTTATTCTACACCGTCAACCTTATCGTACCCTGTGTCGGCATATCATATCTCTCAGTCCTCGTATTTTATCTACCAGCTGATTCAGGCGAAAAGATTGCTCTAAGTATATCCATATTACTGTCCCAAACTATGTTCTTCTTGCTGATTTCGGAAATTATACCTTCTACCTCACTTGCGTTACCATTGCTGGGCAAGTACCTACTATTCACTATGTTATTAGTAGGTTTGTCAGTAGTAATCACTATCATAATACTGAACGTACATTATCGCAAACCAAGTACACATAAAATGGCTCCATGGGTACGGACGTTCTTTATAACAAAATTGCCAAAATTGCTCCTCATGAGGGTGCCAAAGGATTTATTGAGAGATTTAGCAGCGCAGAAGATTGCTGGAAGAAGTATGAAGAAGAATAAGTTCAAAGATGCCCTGGCGGCAGCTGAACAGACGAACTCTAATGCTTCAAGCCCCGATTCGCTCCGTCATCATCTTCCAGGAGGGTGTAATGGACTGCATTCTACTACTGCTACTAACAGGTACTTACAACATTAGACACAAAGAACGGTACAATTTTCAACATATTTAATTTTATAAAATTAACAGAACTCTTATCCCTTAAATGAAGAAAAAACGTAACATGACGAAGAGATAGACATGTATTGCTTAAACTGTGTTTAGATCTTAGGCACTTGGTCCTAAGGTTTAACCACGTGTCACTTAAAACAGCGGCAATTTACATGGCGTTGTAAAGCTAGACGTAAAGACCGAATGCTCCACTACATGTACGAATAAAATCCAATTGTGACAATTGGGGCACTTTTTGGAAGCTCGACGCGACGGACTTTCAACCCTAGCAAAGACTTGCCAAATTGGAAATCGCTTTTTACTGAATGCATCAATGGAACTCCATTGTAAGATAATGGATCGATAGGTGACTTAACAATCCAAAAACATTTAAAACTACCAAAACGATAACATAACATAACATCTGGAACCTATGTCACTTGTATCCAGATCTTATTTAACCACACGAGATGAAAATTTGAAAAAGCAATGTTTTCCTCTTTCTAAGCATTTTTTTCACTAGGAGTTACCCCTGTATTGCTTTAACACTTTAAGTTTACAAACAGAGATAAAGAACATCCAGACTCGGTACAACTGTTTGTGGATCATATAAACTTTTGGCCCGTGTGGGGATCGAAAACCAGTTGCCACAATACAACTACTGTTGCAACTGGTGTTCGATCCCCGGTGTGTGTGTGGCAATAGGGAGGCGTCCACTTGAAGCATTAACCCGAGCACTCATATTTTAATAATGCACACTGTTATAGTATTTATTATTAACAAAAATTAAAACTAGATGATTAGACCAATACTATCCAAGCACACTGTTTCTATAATATTGTCTTCTGTTTACGCGAATGTTATTCATTGAAATTAAACTACTATATACTATAACTACTATATAATATTAACAATTTAATTAGCTTAAAATTAGTAAAGTTTAGTAGCAGTATAACAGGTTCTAAATTATGTAATAAAATGTTAAATAAACAACGCGATAAAATCCGTATATAGTAGTTTAATTTCAAAGACTGTTTCTAGACAGATGACGAAAAATAATATTCGTGTATGATTAAAAACAGGTTTAGTGGCCTAGTCGGTGCATTAGGCGGCCTTGGAGCTGGCTACAATGGTCTACCGTCAGTCATGTCAGGACTCGATGACTCTCTCAGCGATGTAGCTCCTCGAAAGAAGTACCCATTCGAACTGGAGAAGGCGATCCATAACGTGATGTTTATTCAGCATCACATGCAGAGGCAGGATGAGTTTAATGCGGTAAGTTTTGATATATATATACGGTATAGTTTGTAACATCCTAACTGCCACAGAGAAGGACGGTATTAGGCGCTAAATCCCCTTACGCGAAAATGTATAAGATACAATATAGTGATTGCGTAGTCATACACTGTGATTCTATTGCCAAAAAAGAAAGAATACTCCTCAAACAGTTGCCAGATTAGTATCAATTTATACTTTTGATTTTTGTGTCACTCCTTTATAAATTGTTACTTATTATTCTTTTCCGTCTAAATGTTTGTTACACCATTGTTAATATTCGTGCTGCTTTTATTATGTATAACTAGTGTAAACAAATGTTGGTAAACCAAGTTAAATAAATAAAATAAAGTATATAATAAAATAAAATATATAATATTATAATATAATATTATAAATGCGAATGTGAGTTTGTTTGTTTATCACGCTTTTAAGTCTTAACTTCTCGACCGATCATCATGAAATTGCGCATACACGTTGTCAAGGCAACAGAAAAGGACATAGGATATAGGACTTTCATCTAAAAATGCATTAACCTAACATACATTTATGCAGTCTAGTAAAATAATAAATTTAAAATTTCAGGTTACGTCACATACATAAATATAGTAACGGGAATTAACGCGATCATCAAGCACTAGCAGATAAACAATATGCATGATAGCGTTAATTGCTGTTACAAATTATATATAAATCCCAATATAAATTATGTATATCCAGTAATTACATGCGTGACTCAAATGGTCAACCGATTGTAAGCATATAACATATTTTTAAACCATGTAGTGTCCTACACGACTTTTGTTGTCATATATCCCGTTTTACTTTTCCAGTTCTGTTAAAAACGATATATCATAGTGCCAGTCTTTTCTCAGCTTATCAAATACTGTGTCTCAATATAAGCATATACCGGTTCTGTTAAAAAAGTCTTATATGACATAGTGACATGTAGAACCAGTATTTTCTTAATGTATCAACCACTCTGTCTCAAAAACACAAATTAAATTATTAAAATAATGTAATACCGTGTAATAATTTTGGTCGCCAACAAGCCTAAAATGTTATTAATAAGTGAGTTGTAACCACGGTATAAGGAAATGCCTATATTCTTTTTGCACTACAAATATGCGTACAATGTACATATTTGCTAGAAAAACGTTATGTATAAAACATACACACTTATACATGTTTCATTGATTAAGCCAGAGAATACGACAATATCGCCATTCCTTATTTGCTTAATTTATTTACAACATATGGGTGCTTGTAAGAACATTTCTTTTTTCCAGAACATCTCTAATTTTTCCATGGAATCTAAAATCCGCTTATAACATGGTAAAATTGTGACAGTTTATTTTAGTAGTCATATTTAATGATAAATCTGCTACGAGCTACTCTTCATTAATTACTTTACGGAGAAGTGGTACTTGCAGTATAATTAACTTCAGACAAACTTAAATAACTTCAAAACTGCGCTTGGAAATTTTCGCCTTTGTAATATCAAATATCACAGACTACATTCAGCTACAATCTTAAATTATTTTAAGCGCTTGTATTACTGACACGCTTACCGTATTTGGTGAAAAATCTTTTAGTAGATTAGTTATAGCACTGGCAAATTAATAGGTATTGATACTTTTAAACTCTTATCAACGCGATTAAGATATTGTCTAATATGATATTAAGTGGTAACAGTTATTTCTAACATGACTGTGCCTTAGTTAAATCCAAAATTAATTCAATCGAGTTAGTATTAGTACATGCCCAACGGCTACGAAATTTGGGATTGATTATCGAATTGAACGTAGTATTATTGGGGTTTCAGCTAATACTCAGAAGCAGCACAGAATATGGACTAAAGTCTTAGACTTTAGTCCATATTCTGTGCTGACAATTGTCGTATTAAAATTATTTAATTCCAATCGAGTCGACATTTTAGCAGTTAATGTATATTTATCATTTGATGTTTATTTTAATTTAGAAGGCTTTTAATTCTTATTCTCTCCAAGGCACGTGTTTCCTTCTTCCTTCAATCCTGGGTCCTTTAAGCGGAGCGTAAAAAAGCACCTTACTAGGCCGTCAAAGTAGGAATCTCAACATCGCCTCAGCTGCTATGAGGACGGTGTGGAGGCGACTGCTCTTAGATCACATGATCGCTTACTGTCGGGCGGAGTATGGTCATTTTGACGAGCGAAATAAAAAATAAGAAGAATACGTTTATACCTATGATACCTAATAGTTGCGCACTATATTTTGAACAGTTTTTATTATACGCATTGTCACTCTGGTATATTAGCAATAGACGATATTTTATAGAAACAGGTATACATTATAAATTATAATACAATAAAAATAATATGTTATATTTTATTACTAGTGCTGTAGCAGGGATTTGTAATATTGCCATTAACCACATGTTCTTTTTTCTTACAATAGGAGGACCAAGACTGGGGCTTCGTGGCCATGGTCCTCGATCGACTGTTCCTCTGGATTTTTACCATCGCCTCTATTGTGGGAACTTTCGCCATCCTCTGCGAAGCACCATCCCTCTATGACGACACGAAGCCTATTGATATGATGCTGTCTTCAGTAGCACAGCAGCAGTTCTTGCCCGTCGACAGCGGTGACTCTTAGACATTATAAGGCTATTTCAGGAGCTTCCTTAAGAAAACTAAGGTTTGACAAATGAGTTCTAAAAGGTAAATCAGTATAAGAAGGTATTGAACTGAAAGAAATGGTCTAAATCTCTACAGATATTGGATTAAGTAGATAATGAAGTTTGGAGTACTATGCATGCCTAATTTGTACCGATTGTAATAAGTTCGTTTACACAAATGATTTTTTTGAAAACGAGTGTTGCCTTATTGATACCTAGTTTACTTAAATAACTACGTACGAAATGGGCATATCAAATTTTTTTATAGCCAGCAATTTGTAAAACTCGATAGCTTAGCTTGTTTAAATGATTTGATTTGATCATGAATTGTAATTATTGATTGACCACATGTCATCAAATTATGATTATCAATGATCCGAGTAGTCTATAGATATTCGAATAATAATTATTAATGTGTATAATTCAACATTCGAATGCGCAATATTTTTGAATTACTTTATTGTCTGACGAGCGGTATTATTACTTGTCTGTTTTATCTAATTAATTTGATATCTGTGGAGTCGTATAGTTCGAATTTAAGCAGACTTTTCTTGCAATTTTTTACATCGCTAGTACTATTTATCCCAAGGCTAAATTCCATGCCAACTATTTAGTGCTAAGTAGATCTATGGCACCTATAAGAGGAATTAAAATGTATAAAACGAATAAACATGTTGAGAAATATACAGCGTATGACAGAAAGGAGTGGCTAGTTTATAATCCTTGTTGGTAAAAGAATAATGAATTTGTTGGTTGGTTTCATCTGCACTGGCATGAATGATTTTAAGTGTTTTTGTATTTATTGAAAAAGCCAAATAACACCAAAAATAATGATACAATTAAGAATATTATTATAATTGGCATAAGCATCAAAATTAGCACAACATTATTAATGATTGTTGGCAATATTAAAATATATATTTTATTTCGGAGACTCAATCTGACCACATCAAAATGTAACACATTGTATATCATTCTTGCAAATCACGAGTCTCTGTTTCACTGAACATATTAAGGGAAACGTGAACAGACTAAAATATGTACGTACAGTATCATTATAATCTTACTTTAGTAAGAGAAATACGCAATTTTATACACGGAATACATAGTGAATAGACTTGTTATCTTGCTAAAGTAAGATTACAATAATTCTGCTGTAAGGTTACAATAATATTACTTTAATATTTCTTATTAACAATTCATCCGTATATTCAAAATTGTAACAATATTACCTAATAATGATTTTTTACAAATTATGACTTATTTCAACACATCTATAATAATTACTAAGAATACTCACACAAGGAAAATTCTCTCATGAATTGCAAGATTAACTAAACAAAGTTTAACACGATTTACGGTTATCGTAGCTATAAACCATTTATAACCAAACAATAGTAATCACTGTAATAGACTGTTAAGCCGTATAACTCATAAAAAAGATATCAAAACTTAAACTTACTCAACGACGGTCTAGTCGTCAAAATACTTAACACCAAGGCATCTTCTGGTAATAAAATACGACGTTTTCCTTTTAATATTTTTAAAACTTCATCATTAAGGCTCTTAGCAGACATGTTACTATTAGTGCTATCGGAGATTTCGTTACTTCGGAAGTAAGATGCAGCAATCAATACCTCCATTCTCATACATCGAAAATTGGAAAATTCGATCGAGCGATTAGCTTCTATACTGCTGTGACATTTCGTAAAAGTGGAGATCTCGAAATTTAATGTAAAGTAAGCATAAATGATATTAATAATAACTGTTCGACTGAGAATTCAGAAATAACATCATCAATTATCAAAATACTCAGTAATACTGGTATAAAGTCGCCAAATCGTGATGCTGACTCGATACAATTGCTAAAACGCGCAATTTTGATAACGCGTTTGAACGCAGGGCAAATAAGATAGCTGTAATAGACGGCCGACTTTTGCGTGAATACGTCTGTTTTCACATATTGTATTAAGCCGGTTCTCAGTAGTTGTGTTATTTGTGACAGCTAATCGGAAAACACATGATACCGATGATCGATGCATGTAAAAAGTGCCGAACAGCGTTACTAAAAGTCGCATAGTCTGCTTCGGTATTAATATAATTAGGTATTATTAAAGCCAAAATAGGCTGTGAATTGTATCGTAACGCTGTTGTTTAAGTAATTTAAGGTTTCAAGTAATAAGTTAGTGTTAAAGTTGGTTGGAGTAGACAAGGGTAATACATTGTTCTTCTTCCAGTTTGATACGGTACTCTTATAAATTATTGTCTTATCTCAAAGGTTTTTTAGCAAAAAACGTTTTAATTGACGCGTCTGGTTTCCAACAGCTTCGTAAACCAATGTTTTTTATTTGGTTTAAACATTTGAAGCTGCAAAAGTAACGGGTAAACGGATGGCGGTATTTTAACGGTATATTTAAACATCGAACATTATTTAAACTTTATAACGGTCGTGTATATATAAGTAGAAGAAATACGACAATTGATTTAAAAATTTAAAAAACATGCTGGTCAGTCTTTGGGGACTGCCGATAGAAGTGAAAACTAAGTAACTAGCGTGCGGTGACGATGACGCGAGTTTCACGCTTTTTGTTCACCCAAAAAGTACACATATATACACAGTATACATATAGCTCATGGAAATCGTTCGTGTCGATGACGCGAGTTCCATGATTTTTGTTTACCCAAAAAGTGCTCAATGCGCCTAAAGAAGTTTTCAGTTCAAAAATGACGGATTGAATAAACGTTAGTGTAAAATCAATAATAAAAGGTCCATAGCATTTCTGGTTACAAATTACTAACAATCCTGTATTCCTTGCCCTCCGGCTGAGTTAGAAGCTTGTTACGCGAGGGTTCATCTCGATTGTCCAATGTTTTCAACAACTTTTCGATCCGAAGTACACCCAAACTATTTAACTACTACCAAATATACATAATTATGCATTTAACCCTCTGAAATTTATAAATCTGTAAATGGAGGTAAATTCACATGGCAGAAAAACTGAAATTCTAGCTGCAAATATCTGTTCATGAGGTGGACGGATGACAAAAATGTCGCTCGTCGTAAGACAGCTCTAAAATAAAAAAGACTAATGAAATCTTCCGAAATAAATGAACATGTAGCAACTAGTCAGAATGTCAGACATGAGAAAGACAGATCAGTTGAGCTGAATTCTGGATCTCTTTACGACTGAAGGCCGTATGGTCGCTATGTGTGGCTCGGACATTTGGAATAATGTAGAGAGATTTTTAGGTAATTTTAGGTTATAGTCTAATGCAATTTACAAATAAATACATTTCAGATTGCATCGTTAGTGAAATGGCCAATCGGTCGCCTCGCCATTGTTGTGCACTAAATATTGTGGGTTCGAATCCTAAGCAACATATTTATTTACTTATTTGTGGGATCCGCGATAGATTGTTCTGGGTGTGGATGAACTTTTTGTTCTTTATTTATATGTTTGTAAGTCTCGCGCTACACAGGGTGCGATGCGAGATCAGATGTAATAAGAAATTATCTTTTTTCAATGACTTCTTTCTTCTGCTGTCTTCTGGTATGTTATGTGTCATTAAAATTATTGAAGATTGGGTCATTATTGAAATTAAACTACTATATACGGATTTTATAGCGTTGTTTATTTAACACTGTATCTAATTAATGAGATCTTAAGATTCTTATGATTCTGGGTGCCGTCGCCATTCTTTGTCATACAGAATTCAAATCGAATTTACAAATAAACTTTGAGATTAAAAGCTACATTTGTTGCCAAATAACAGTTTGATAAAGCAAAATGTTTTGGACTTAAACATTTTCTTTTAAAAATATGGCTGTGTTAGTGATAACTTCGTTGTAGTTTATAATATAATCATGTAACTCATTAGGGTAAAACGATAATAATAGCGTACCATTATTACAATTTATTAGACTTATTGTAATACTATTCACATCGAAACCGAATGGGTTTTCAACATCATTACTTTTCTCAATATGTAGTGGTACTTTAATTTTGATCGATCCTTAGCTTTAACTTCTTAGATTATTTGTAATTTAAAACTACTTTTATGAATTACAATACTTCTGAATTGCTATGTAACTGTGTAATAAATATTATAATTGTTATTATATTAATTTTAACAATATATCGAAATATGTCTGTCTTTCAATTTTGCATGCCAAAAAACGAGTGATGCTATTTTGATAACGCACAAATACAGAAAGTAACGTAACTAGAGTCTTTAAAGTCGTCATTCAACTACAGAATCATGTTTTATTATCGAGTCTTAATAAGGGAACAAACATTTTTGCTGTTAATATTACTAATACGTTATATTTTATCTAAATGAGATCATGTATTAAATGCTAACATCTTACCTAGTATACGTTTTTCATACTTACTGCGTTTAGTTTTATTCACATGGTTGTCAAGCGCCTTATTACCTGTCGAAGTTTATTACCTGTAACTTTCACTTATAGCCGAACATATTGCTGCCGATTCATGGATCCGATACGTGTTATTAAAATAGTATATTCTCAGTAGCGGGAAGCAGTTCAGGAATTTTCCCAATTTATAGCTAATAAATAATAAAGCTAGAGGCGAATCGTTGCATGATACCTAAATATTACAGCTTTGCCTAAAGTATTTTTTTTTAATTTTACTCTTCAAAATGACCACACTCCGCCTGATGGTAAGCAGTCGTGTGGTCTAAGAGCAGTGGCCTCCACATCGTCCTCATAGCAGCCGAGGCGATGTTGAGGTCTCTACTTTGACGGCCTGAGAAGGTGCTTTTTCACGCCCCGCTTAAAGGACCCAGGATTGAAGGAAGAAGGAAACACGTGCCTTGGCAGAGAATTCCATGTCTTGATCGTTCGGCATAGGTATGAGGACCCAAACTTGTTGGTACGCACTCTAGTCGACTCCACCGTGTAAGGATGGCATCTGAGCCCAGCACGCGTTGTTCTGGATAGAAAAGGGGAGGGCGGGATAAGATGGAATAATTCTTCAGAGCACTCCCCGTGGTATATTCATATATATAGTATTGGTGTTAAGCAGGCATGATACTACGCATGTCCTCTTATAAATAATATGTTTATTTTAATACTTGATTTTGTGTTCCAAATACAAACTAATTTGTGCTCTACTTAAAATACCTTACAACCCTTATCATTAGATGGCAGCCTCTAAGAATTTGTGCACTATCAAAATGTATCACCATAAGTTGTTGCCAAAATAAACAAAGTAGTGAAATTAGTCTTTAAGCTGTGTATAAGTTTAGTTTAATGGACTTTGTAGTTGTTCCAAACTAAATATTATGTAAACTTTCATCTAATAAATTGCCAAACAATGTTTTTATTTATTTTGAATACCTTACTTTCCTTGTTATGGGTTAATGAAAATTCACCGCAGAGCCTGTGATAAAAATCTTGGGTTCAAATCCTATGTTTGTATTAGTAATGACTGTATACAAAAGTGGTTACCTCGTTATTCCAGTGGTATAAATAACAGATGGTCCAGTGGTATAACTGGCATTTATTTCAGGAACATGCAGCACAATAGAGTTTGGAGCTTTGTTCGGTAGACAGCAATGGATATGGTCTCTAATACGTTAATTCTAAGTATTACCAATGTTGCTTTTTTAGTCTTATATACTCATAATTACATAAGCATAAGCAACGATAGCTCAGTGGGGAGACTAACAGACTGCAATGCAGAGGGTCTCGGGTTCGGACCCACGTCGCGCACCTCTGACTTTCGGAAGTTATATGACTTTCCGAAATTATGTGCGTATTGATTGACAATTATCGCCTGCTCTGTGTCTCGGAGAGCACGTTAAGCCGTCGATCCCGGCTGCCATGAACATCTATGGCAGTCGTTATTGGAAAGTCAGTGCCCTATAATATCTTGACACTGGTCTAGCCTTAGGGTATCGTTAGCCTACGGGTTGCAGAGGTCAGGTGGCAGCCGCTCCGTGTAAAAACTGATATCCAGTCAAATCTGGTTAGACTAGGAAAGCCGACCCCAAGTGACTTGGGAATAATAAAGGCTAGGGAGAAGATATGCATAATTACATAAACGTCGTACCCACTGTGTTTACTTATGGAAATAATAGAATTAATACTTAAATATTGCACTGATCGTTTAGTAGTTGAAGTGATTGCCTCGCCATTCGTCTACTGCCGTCGCGCCAAGGGTCAAACCCTTGGCGCGACGGCAGTAGACGAATGGCAATGGAAATTTGGGAATCAAAATTAATCAAATTAAAATATTCAAGTATAAATTATATCATTTATATAACTAAACACAGTGTCACGTTTATATAATAATGTGTTGGTATACGCAACAATTTGTGTAATCTACAAATTGTTGTTCCAAACCTAGATGTTCTTTTTTTAATGTCGCAATATTTCCCTTTGATACAGGATTAATTCCTTATTCGGGACATTTCGTTATAACAGAAAAGGAAAGAAAATTTCGGTTTAGAGACTCAATCCATAGAGAAACAAATGCTTTTTAAATTTGAGTAATCAAAAGCGTGACGTGCTAATTAAGTAAGTTCTGAACACTCACACCTATCTCGCTCATCCATTTTTCCCTTCAACTCTAAATCCTATTTAAATAATCAACGCGCAAATGATATTACTAATTAAACTACAAATGCTTGTTTGACACCTTTGATTTATTAAAAGCGTCCTGCCCCGGCGACGCACGGATAACCTTAACAAATCATACACTTAAGCCTTCCTCATGAATCACTCTGTCTATTGGTAAAAACCGCAAGAAAACCCGTTCAGTAGTTTTTGAGTTCATTGCGAAAAGACAGACGCGGCGCGGTGAGGGACTATATTTTACTAGCGGTCGCCAAGTGGTTGAAATTCAATTAAGTTTGATCGTTACTATACAGGGTGTCCGGTAATTAATGGATAACCTTGAAATGTCTTATAGTAGAACTGAAGGCCGTTCAGAAAAAGAGAAAAAGAAAATTAAAAAATTAAACTAAATATATATTAAAAAGTGCAAGCTTTTATAGCATAGCATACTTTTGACTGTCTATCTATTATTTTTAAAACATAGAAATAACGTGGCTGGATCTGTCTTGCAGGAAATTTAAAGCTAATTTTAGTCGTTATATCTTCGAAACATTTTTACAATAGATGGCAGAGAACATTGAATCTCTTTTTTTAATTAAGTGGGACAATAGTTAGTCTATACTAATATTATACAGAGAAAAGTTTTTGTTTGTTTGTATGTCTGTTTGTTTGTTTGTTTTTAATCAATAACTCAAAAACTACTCGCCCGATTTTTTTATTCTTTAACCATTAGAAATTTTTATTATCATCATATAATATAGGCTAAATTTTATTGAAAATTATTGTTACTAACATAACCAAATCTAACCTACATTTACGCGAGCAAAGTCGCGTGCAAAAGCTAGTCAAATTATAAAATGATTTAAAATACATTAATAGATCTATATTAATTATGTAAAAAGGATTACTAAATAATTCGACGACGACTCGATGGCATAGTAGATAGTGTAACCGCTTGCCACGCCTGAGGTTGCGGGTTCGATTCCTGCGCAAGTCAAACATTTGTGTCTTAGTCTGGGTGTTTCTATGTATAATATGTATATATGTAGGTTAATCCGTTGTCTAGTACCCATAGTACAAGCTCTGCTTAGTTTGGGCTAGATGGTGTTGTGTGTATATGATAAAATAGAATTTGAAGTTATTCTAAATTAAAATATATTTTGTTATAAGATAATTATGATACGACTTTTTGTAGTACATCCCGGCAATTTAAACGTGGCAGAGAACATTAAATATATTTTTTTAATTAAGAGGGACAACTATATTGAGTCGCAGTACAGTTCTGTCGCATTAACGTTAATCGCACTTCAGTTTGTCGCACTTACATAGTGCACTCACAGTTGATGGTGACGTTTTGTATGACAATACTGGATAAACTTTAAAAACCTTCTTATACACTAATTTATTATTGTACACCTATTGGGCCAGTATGGCAAATAGACGAAGTATATCTACTTCCAATGAATCTATTTGAACCACTAATATATGCATATGAAAAGCACTTTAGAAATGTTTACCTCAGGAAACCAAGAGCGCGAGTAGATTCTAAAAAATTATGGTAGTGCATGCTCAGGGTTTAGTGCATGCAAATGACGTTGATAGATCGTGGAACAGAGGCTTCACCTGTCTGCTTCTAACATTTTACATGCAGTTTTTACTTTGTATGGTATTCATGAAAGTTTTATAGTGAAGGTAACTACTGCTTTGGAAGGCAGTGGGTGAAAAATTTTGAAGCGTTTGAAGAGTTTCTTTTTGTGACGATATACATACGTAAATTGGTTGGTACTAACTATTAAAGTAAAGGAATGACGAGGTTCATGTCTTACATGATAAAGATGAATGAGATGCCACGAACTGCCTCTGGGGTATCAGGTTCTATTTTTGGATGGAGCAAAGTGTTAGTCGTTTTTCTAGCATGTACTTTTTAGTGGCAACCCTGCAATTGTACACGGTAAACGGCAATAGGTTCCCGACTTGCGACATGGGATCTCAAATCATTGCTGGTGAAATATGGGCGTAGTAAACCTTTACTTACCCTTTTCGATGACCCTGACATGAGGGTAGGTGAGCATTTCGCATTACTAATAGGTACGATAAAGTAATGTGCACATAATGTTGGATTCATAAATGATTATTCTGAGTATTAGCGCTTTTTGTTTTGCCTTATTCCAAACTACTGTGAAGCACAGAAATGTGTTAATAATACCAGGGGAATCACGAATGCAACATTATTAATAAAAATATAAACTAATCAATTTTAATCTTTTTTGTCGAACGCTAAACTACTAAACAGTGAAAACCGCATTAAAATCCGTACAATGTTTCTTGTGTGATGGAATAAATCTCCGTTTTGACGCAGCATTCTTAAAGTTTTATAATAGTATACCATTTTAATCGTTAACTTTAGCCATTCTTTACACATTGAGAAACATATTGCAATATTGTACATATAAAACGAAATAACTAATATTTTAAATGCGAATGTGAATTTGGTTGTTAGGTCACGCCATAACTACTAGACCGATAATCATGAAATTTCGCATACATGTTGTCAGGTGTTACAAAAACAGACATAGAGTAATTTTCCATGGAAAAATAATTCTGTTCCCGAGTGAAAAAATGTATTGACAAAATTACTTAAACAGGAGCGAAACCGTGAACAAAAACTAGTTTGGTTAATAAATGCATTAAAACCCGGAGTGGAGCAGTAAGAAACATTAGTCTAATTCGGCTGCCAAACGAAGCCATTACAGCGATATATTCCACGTTGATAGTTCATTGTGTCGGTCTATGGGAGAGTCTATATTCAGCAGTTGCAATTTATAGGCTTTACGGCCCATAAGCCGTAGATCGTCTGTTATACATTATACACAATCTTAGACGTAATGCGATAACTCTGGCCTATGGATATTTGGCCTGTGGATTGCTCTGCTATTCTGTTAAATCGCACTACCAAACTCAGTTGCTATAATTTAAGATTCTATAGTAACTACAACAATGACAGTTGGTTACTGGCGAGACGATCGAGTTCAGGTGAGTTTTTAGCAGAACAGATCTGCAAAAATTATAGTGCACTATCGAAAAAATTCAACGAGAAATTATTTATTTATAATCATAATTGTTTGCTTTCACGATTATTTCAATAAAAATACAATAAAATCTTTGAAACTGTTAGATTCATGTATTATTCAGGTTTAGAATTGACTGAATTGAAATCGAAATGAGTTCCGCTGTGTGATCGTGCTTAGGAATAAGGACACTGAATATCCTAACAGTTTTATAAATTACAGTATTTATAACTTGAAAGAGTTTCTATAATTATTTTGAAAAGGTTTAAATAGAAAAATAATTATTTCAAAATTTAAAATGCTTTCGGGAATGTTGAAAATACTAGATGTTAAAGTAAGAAATATCCATTTATTTGTATATAAAAAGTTTACACTAAAACTATCACTGTTCATAAAACTGTTCTAAACTAAATGTTCTAAATGTTAATGTGAAAATGTTAGGTAATGTTGTGAATGCACCCGGTCGCGTCGGTTCCGAAAAATACACTAATTGATGTTAATGAATTAAGTAATATAATGCGTCGCCGGCCGGACACAGTTCACGTGTTCGATGTCAGCATTAAATCGAACATAACAGTATAGCTTGATTAAGAATAAAATTTGGCATAATGTTGACATGATATTGGCATAACTCATATAGGTAAAACTTTGTGAAGATTTTTGGATCTTACATTACTAAAACGTCATCAACCACCTGAGAGATATGAATTTAATTTGTCAGACAGAAAATCTATGTCCAGACCTAACACATTAGATATTTATTATCGCTGTAAAACGTTTGCATGAGCAAAAAGCTTGCTCAAGGAAATACCACCTTCTAACCGAAAATCTGCACAAAATAACTGCGTTAATCTGTTTCGCCCGGTATGTAAACGTGAACTCCTATTTTATTCCTTTTCTATCATC